>CM048746.1:369096341-370366341 GCA_026315105.1 Locusta migratoria
TACTATCAACCCAAATTACAGTATCTGCACTGGAAAAGCGAATCTTAAACCAATATACGAGAGCGAGAGTGTTGCATCATTATCGTCAGCTTTATACCGTTGTGTATCTTGTTTCAGTACGCTTCCGGCAGTACAACTTTGAGGCCATATTCGGCCATCTCATAAGTAGAGGTGTTTAAAATGTGTGCAGCAAAAGAGTATCCCGCCAAAATGTGAGGTACCTAGAGCTGTAAAATATCTGTGTTCCACAATGAAATAATACCAGTAGCAATTAATTGTGACATTACTGAAGTCACAGTGTTATTATATCTGTGTTCCAAAATAAAATAATTTCAGTAACAATTAATTGTGACTTTACTGAAGTCAGTGTATTATTCGACGTTGGTGTCGTTCATTTCATGACGGACGAAGTGTCGTCTATGGTGAAAGACTAAGTGGCCAACCATCTGAACTACCAGCTGTTGCGAACGTGTATGGAGCGTAAATCGTAACAACTGCACGATATCCTCAGGTAGTGGTAGTTGCTTTCGTTAACGCAGAGAGCCGTGACTGGTGGATGGAGTGGTCAGATAGAGTCTCTGTGTCACCGTTTCTGAACTTGAAGAACACTTTCCTCTAACCGGAGAGCGTCACTGGGTGTCTACACTCAAGAGGGGGAACAGAGTTTTATGCAGAAGGAATTTCGATTTAGAAGCGGTGTGATAAACACTTGAATGTGTATGGTAATTCTGTTTGAAACATACCTAAGAATATGTACTGTTCACGGGTGAGTAAGTTAATAGGAACCTTCAATAAGTAGCTTACGGGGCTGGCTGAACGCGAACTTCAGCTGAACGCGACATTACATTTCAAGGCGAAACAAATGCATGACACTATTTTTGAAAATAATCACAACTCTCTGTTACGAATGGTCGAAACTCTCTGCCAATTGAGCATTTACTCGATACAGAAAGCCTCTTTCAGGATAGGGACTTTTAGAGCCACGTGTAAACGTTCTCATCGCTGGAAAATATCTTTCACGCCTAGTCGTTGTTCCCCTACTGAGTGGACATTATTTTCAGAGACGGGTGTCGATAGCCTTTCCTGCCAATCTTCATCGCCCAGGCCTGTGACTGATAACCTTGATTTCAAGATGAATATATCAGAAAAATAACCGTTTCGGGAAAGATGTCCAGCCACGACGCAATTTCACTCCCATATTGTTTGATACGGTGCTGTCCTTTCCTCAGTAGACCTAACTTACTTGATGTGTACCAGGAGCATTTAACACACGAATATATAGCGTATTTATTGCAATGTTTTGCATTTATTAATATGTACGGCAATTCAATACACATATTAATTTCCTTCTTCTTCCTTCTTTCTCTGTCTCACACCTCTTCCCTCTGTGTTTGTCCACTTCCTCCTCCCCATCATCTTTGTCCATCTCATAGTACCCTGCCATCTATCTCGGTCTTGTATCCAACTCCTCCATCCATTTCACTAGTTTCTATTCGTCTACTTTTCCTTCTGATATAAACAGTAGTACGTGTAATTCACAGTTACATTTCCTATTTATGATGTAGAACACGTCAGGCGCCTCAGTCATATAAATTTTTTTGAAAGAAAAATGCCAGTCTATTCTTAATCCATTAGTCCATTCTCTTTATTATATTCAATACTCCTCCTTCCTCTCCTTCTCTGCCCATATCATTCTGCTCCTATATCTGTACATTTCCTACTACCCATCTTCCCGTTGCCTGTGAAACTTCAGAGTGAGTGATTAAACAGTGTCAATGACTATTGCAAATTACCCTCCACCCTGCACCATACACCGCTATAAAGAATCGGTCTAGAGAATTTGTCTCTCAATTCACCTACTAACACTGACTACGATCTCCGTCAGTCTCATTGAGTCTACGATGCGAGTACACTGTCCGATATTAAGACGCCTCAACCAAACACCACCTGTACTCAATTTGTTTGCAACATACAAAATAATCACGAAGTGACAGCACTATCTTTGCAACGCTCCAAAGATATAATCACCACAGTTAACACATCTAAGACCAAGGAGGTTAGAATCTCTGGAGATATCCTAAACCTGGAAAAGTGTAGCCAGCAAACTGCGCATACCGGCATTTGTTTGTGCCCAAAACATTGGTCGTACTCCGTGGTAGAATAATTCTAGTCGTTAAAATGTACGTCATTTCTAAGAAAATACAGCGATGTGACTATCAATGTAGTGGCATTACGTAAAGAGTGTAATATTCACATAGGATTTTACGCGAAAAATCCTTGTTTTGGGCACAAAAGCATTTCCCCCTTAGCATCACTCATTGTCTGTTCTCTGCAGGTAACGCCATCTTCCATTATTCTAACCTCCGTGGTGAAGACACTGACACAGTTTAATGTATACAGTCACGACACTCCTGTAGATTTTTATTATACACTACGTTAGCAGCGCTCCAAGCGGCCGGCAAGTGAAATTTCTCAATACGCTTTTAGACGGATGCGAATAGTATAATTTAAATGAATGCCATGAAAATAGGTAATAATTTATAAATAGATCCGCATTTGCCTGACTAAGATTTCCTAAGATTCCTGACAAAGTATGAAACGGTACATTAGAGAACAGTTTATATACAATTATCATGTAACCTACAGCTTTCAAAAAAATATTATTTTCTGCCCTTTGGCAGGAAGACATCTCTGTTCTACTCAGGAACATTAAGGTTTCTTCAATAGAACTCCAGTAAAATCGATGATGGCGGCAAGTATATAGAAAGCAATAAGTGCAGTATGTAAGGTACCAAATCAGCCACAATAGCTGTAGATGAAGGTGAAACCCACTCCCATGAACCACAGACATTGCCGAGGTGGGGTGGCTTGCGTGCCTCAACGATACAGATAGCCGTACCGTAGGTGCAACCACACCGGAGGGGTATCTGTGGAGAGGCCAGACAAACGTGTGGTTCCTGAAGAGGGGCAGCAGCCTTTTCAGTAGTTACAGGGGCAACAGTCTGGATGATTGACTGAGCTGGCCTTGTAACATCAGCTAATGTGGCTTTGCCACACAGCTACTGCGAACGGCTGAAAGCAAGGGGAAACTACAGCCGTTACCTTTCCCGAGGACATGCAGCTCTACTGTATGAACATATGATGATGGCATCCTCTCGGGTAAAATATTCCGGAGGTAAAATAGTCCCCCATTCGGATCTCCGGGCGGGGACCACTCAGGAGGATGTGATCATCAGGAAAGACAATACTGGCATTCTACGGGTCGGAGCGTGGAATGTTAGATCCCTTAATCGAGTAGGAAAATTATAAAATTTAAAAAGGGAAATGGATAGGTTGAAATTAGATATAGTGGGGATAGGTGAAGTTCGGTGGCAGGATGAACAGGATTTCTGGTCAGGCGAGTACAGGATTATAAATACAAAATCAGTTGGGGGTATCACAGGAGTAGGATTGATAATGAATAAGAAAATAGGAATGCGGGTAAACTACTATGACCAGCACAGCGATCGCATTATCATTGTCAAGATAGATACGAAGCCAACACCGACAACAGTAGTACAGGTTTATATGCCAACTAGCTCTGCCGATGATGAGGAGATCGAAGAAATATATGAGGAGCTAAAGGAAATTATTCAGACAATTAAGGGAGAGGAAAACTTAATTGTTATGGGAGACTGGAATTCGGTTGTAGGACAAGGAAGGGAAGGGAGGATAGTAGGTGAATATGGTCTGGGCAAAAGGAATGAAAGAGGAAACCGCCTGGTAGAATTTTGCACAGAACATAATTTAGTTATAACAAACACCTGGTTCAAGAATCACAAAAGAAGGTTGTATACATGGAAGAGACCAGGAGACACCGGGAGATACCAGATAGATTTTATAATGGTAAGACATAGATTTCGGAACCAGGTTCTACAGTGTAAGACATACCCAGGGGCAGATATAGACTCTGACCATATCTTGTTGGTTATGAACTGTAGGCTGAAACTAAAGAAACTACAGAAAGGTAGGAAAATAAGGAGATGGGACGTGGATAAATTGAAGGAACCTGAGGTTCTTAAGAATTTCAGAGGGAGCTTTAGGCAACAATTGACAGAAACGGGGGAAAATAAAGCAGTAGAGGAGGAATGGGTGAAATTGAGAGATGAAATAGTGAAGGTAGCAGAGGACAAAATAGGTAGGAAGGAAAGACCTACAAAAAACCCTTGGATATCACAGGAAATACTAAATTTAATCGATGAAAGGAGAAAATATAAAAATGCAGTAAATGAAACAGGCAAAATGGAGTACAGACGACTAAGAAATGAGATTGACAGGAAATGCAAAATGGCTAAGCAGGAGTAGCTAGAAGGCAAATGCAAGGATGTAGAAGAATGTATAAATAGGGGAAAAATAGATACAGCCTACAGGAAAATAAAAGAAACATTTGGAGATAAGAAAAACAGCTCTATGAATATCAAGGACACTGATGGAAAACCAGTTCTAAGCAAACAAGGGAAAGCTGAAAGGTGGCAAGATTATATAGAAGGGCTCTACAAAGGAAATGAATTTAGAGACAATATTGTAGGAAGGGAAGAGGGTGTAGATGAAGATGAAATAGGAGATACTGTACTGAGAGAAGAATTTGACAGAGCCCTGAAAGACCTAAGTCGAAACAAGGCCCCTGGAGTAGATTATATTCCCTCAGAGCTACTGAAGTCTCTGGGAGAACCAGCCATGACAAAATTGTTTCACCTAGTGTGTAAGATGTATGAGACAGGTGAAGTACCATCAGATTTTAAGAAAAATGTTATAATCCCCATCCCTAAGAAAGCAGGTGCAGACAGGTGTGAAAACTACAGAACCATCAGTTTAATAAGTCATGGTTGCAAAATATTAACGCGAATTATATACAGAAGGATGGAAAAGCTGGTAGAAGCCGACCTCGGGGAAGATCAGTTTGGGTTCAGGAGAAATGTAGGAACACGGGAGGCAATACTCACTTTACGGCTTATCCTAGAAGATAGATTAAGAAAAGGCAAACCTACATTTCTAGCTTTTGTAGATTTGGAGAAGGCTTTTGACAATGTTAATTGGAATGAACTCTTTCAAGTTCTGAAGCAAGCAGGAGTAAAATATAGGGAAAGGGGAGTTATTTACAACTTGTACAAAAGCCAGACCGCAGTTATTAGACTCGAAGGGCATGAAAGGGAAGCATCAGTTGGGAAGGGAGTAAGACAGGGTTGTAGCCTTTCTCCAATGTTGTTCAATTTGTATATTGAGCAAGCTATAAAGGAAAGCAAGGAGAAATTTGGTGAAGGAATTAAAGTTCAGGGTGAAGAATTAAAAACATTGCGTTTTGCCGACGACATAGTAATTCTGTCAGATACAGCAAAGGACCTGGAAGAGCAATTGAACGGAATGGACATTGTGCTGAGAGGTGCATATAAGATGAACATTAACAAGAGCAAAATTAGGGTAATGGAGTGCAGTGTAAGAAAATCAGGTGATGCTGAAGGAGTTAGACTAGGTAACGAAACAATAAAGGAGGTAGATGAGTTTTGTTACTTGGGCAGTAAAATAACAAATGATGTTCGCAGTACAGATGATATAAAATGCAGAATGGCAATGGGTAGAAAGGCGTTTTTGAAAAAGAGAAATTTGTTAACATCGAATATTGATTTAAGCCTAAGGAAGTCCTTTCTGAAGGCATTTGTATGGAGTGTTGCCTTGTATGGGAGTGAAACATGGACGATAAGCAGTGTGGACAGAAAGAGGATAGAGGCTTTTGAAATGTGGTGCTACAGAAGAATGCTGAAGATTAGGTGGGTGGATCGCGTAACTAATGAGGAGGTACTGAACAGAATTGGGGAGAAAAGGAATTTCTGGCATACCTTGACTAAAACAAGGGATAGATTGGTAGGACACATTCTTCGACAGCAAGGAATTGTGAATTTAGCGTTGGAGGGAAGTGTATGGGGAAAAAATCGCAGGGGAAGACCAAGAGATGGATACAGTAAGCAGATTCAGACAGATGTAGGTTGTCGTTCTTATGTGGAGATGAAGAGGCTTGCTCAGGATAGGGTATTGTGGAGAGCTGCATCAAACCAGTCTCCGGACTGAAGACCACAACAACAACAACGAAGGTGAAACCTCACTGACATGGCAGTAAAACGGAAAGAAAACAATCACACTGTATCGTAAAGAAGAAGGAACCAATTCCACAATTATTGATACAGCTGAAACTCAAACGGCAAAAATCTTCAAAATATTGGCTTTTTAAACTAAAGTAATTCCCCTTGTTATTCGTGGCAAGAACACACACAATTTTTAAATGTGCAATAGAGATGTTCCACTTTGGTGAAGCAAATGTTAATCGTTTGACAATGCTCTTTTTCTTATATTTCATTTTCACAAGTAACTGGCTATGTTATTGAAAATAGGAGAAAATTGTTATAAAATTATTTCTGAAGATGAAAAACACTAGCGATTTTGCCAAGTAAGTGTGTTTTATATAAAGCAATTACAGTTAAAAGCGTATGCCGTTGTAAGAAAGACGAGAAAGTGTAAACATGTGGGAATCATTAGCTACACACTGAACCGATACGAATAAAAAACTACACGTCAAGAGGGAAAAGACCACAATAGAAATATATGTTACTGTATATTCTACTTACTTTCAGCGGAATAAGCAGCAAATGTAGACGTATTCGTAACTATTTGTTCATTACGAAGCTGTTCTTTATACCGCTGAATCAGTTAAATTCGGATGTTACTACATTAATATCCCGATTATATGTGTCTTTTGATATTTTACTAGTGGGTGTAATGCTAGACTTATAGTAACTATTACGTACAATCACAATAATACAGAAACATTACTCTTTCGATGGGTTGCCACCGCTAGGAGTGCTAGTATCGTTGTAACCGTCAATGGATAACATCTTTCACAGCAGTAAGTGTCGGGACTGTATAGGTTAGACTGTGACACTGAAATGTCGCTTTCGATTTTATCGTCTTCAGTTAACATCAATGCGGAATTTATTATTCGAAAATCAAGTGAATTTGAACAACGCATCAAAGATATGATTGACACCAATAACACAATGAACTCTCGCTTCACGCTGCATTTTTGTTCTCAAAATATCTGTAATCAACGTGGATTTTGTTATTGTCATCAATAATGCGAGAGTAGTACTTACATTTTTAAAATGAAAATAGATGACAGTAGAACTGATAGTAACATTTCTTTTACTGATATTTGCGTAAAAGAAATACCATCAAAAATTTCTGAGTTTTTCGCTGGATTCTCAAAAGTACTTCTTTCATGCAAATCTTATATTGGCAGTTACGAACACAACGACAACAACAAAATCAGCTATATTGTTCAAGCAGTTCTGAAATGGCGTCAGTGTTTATTGTAAAGTACCCTCCGCCATGCACCATACTGTGAGTTCAAAATGTTCAAATGTTTTTATAGCTCAAACGTTCAAACGTTTGTATAGCTTACGGGACTTAACTACGGGGTCATCAGTCCCTAAACTTACAAACTACTTATGAACTAGCTAACACTAAGGACGGCACAAATATCCATGCCCGAGGGGGGATTCGAACCCCCGACCGTTGTGGCCGTGCAGACCGTGACTGGCACGCCGCAGTCCCCTCGGCCACCACAGCCGGCTACTGTGAGTTCTCTCGATGAAAAAGTGTAGAAATATGCGAAATGTGATTCTGAACGGTTAAATCAAATATGTCGTCCCTATCGTGCACTATGAAGGAGAGTGCAACAAAAATTAAGATTTTTGCTATTTGTTCGGATTTGTCAACTTTCCTTTGTAGCTGTCCAGAATTTTATTTCGAAATCTGTAATCAGGACCATAAAGAACAAAACAAAGAAGTTGTTTCTCCTGTCCAACGTCCGAATCGTTCGTTGTGGTGTGAAATGTTTCAAAAAACACACAGAAAAATGCACTTTCAATTTTACTCAAATTTCACAGTTTTCCAAACGTATTCTTTCATACAAACCTAGTTCTGAGAACTACGCCAGAAGGGTAGTGATATTTCTTCCAGACCTTCGTATGTGTGTACCCTTAAATAGGGAGACTGTATAGCCGTTAGGTTTCGTGTGAAGCAAAAAAGTCGCGATGCCAGCAAGACAGGCCGTGGCAGAACAACCGTGCGCACTAAGGCGCCCTGCTGCGGTGCGTGCGGGCGTCGCCGCAGTGGGTTCGACTCCTTACTTGAACATGGGTGTTGTGTATGAAATTAGCGTAAGTTACTTTAACTTAAAGTAGTTTGTAAGGGACTGATAACCAACGAAGTTGAGTCTTTTAGATTTACAAACATTTGAATATGAAGATAGACTCATGGTTAAGTTATAATGATAACACAATAAAAGCAAAATCCAAGCTTCCAACAATTTATTTACAAAGCACTTTCACAAACGCACAGTTTAGACAAGTCATACGTCGGTAGGTCTTCCTTGGTTTGGCACGCCAATCTCTTAGAAATGCCCCGGAAGTGGTAGCTCAATATTGAAGTCCTCGTAGCACTAAGTTCGGCACGTCAATAACTCAGTCTTCCTGCAAGCGAAGGTATCACTGGCGAAGGCAAGAGTACACTGGGTTGCTTAGGTTTTTTTTCTTTATTGTGGTTCCAATTCCCCTAAAAAAGGAGCGGGCCGGCAGCGCTCACTGGCGCTCTTCAGCCTACAGAAATAAATTTTGACAGCGGAGAAACATAAAAACACAAAGGAGATAAATTATTGGAGATAACACATACATAAAACGGAGATCTAACACGGAGATAAAATAAAGTACATAAAATGGAGGAAAACGGTGGTGACATAAAACACCGGAACGGCGAAAGTGGTGAATAAAAACAGTTGCTCGAATGTCAGTGGCACACACACAATTAAAATGAGCATAGGGTGGTGGCTATGGTGAGACCGTCCGCAATTGTGGAGTTAAAACAAATAACACAACACACACTCTGAGAAATACACAAGTTAAAACTGACGGTGGCGGCTGCGGGTTGGCCGTCCACTGTTGTAAAATAAAACAATGTAGCTAAAGCGCACCACACTTGTCGAAGCACAAAGGAGGTTCCGTAGATGGTGGGGCACTGACAGCATTGAAGATGTGGTTGGGGGTGGGGAAGGGGATGAAAGGAGTGGGAGAGGGTGGGGAGGAGCCACAGAGCCGGTAGGGAAGGGCCGGGGGGGGGGGGGGCGATGTCCCAGGAAGCCACGGGGAAGAAAGATAGGGAACGGCAGTAAGAGGAGGATACGGTGGGACAGGGGGCGGAGGAGAGGAGAAGGGACAGGAAGGGAGGGATAGTCGGGGCCCTCAGGGAGAGAAGGGGGAGAGGGAGCAAGGAGAAGCATCACAGCTGGTATGAAGGGTAGATGTCAGGTCGGAGGGCATCATCCGGGAGGGGGAGGTTGCTTAGGCAGGTGCGGTCGCCTATATTTGGTTTTGGTAGTTCGGGTGTGAGCCAGGCGGTGGCGCCGTGGACGTCTAGTGTAGACTCGCTTCCATATCGCAACACTAGCCCTCTAGCGGTCCAGTCGAAATGTACCGTGCGGCCGGCCGGCGAGCGTTCGGTCTGCGCGCCTTACTTCCTCGTGGGGCTTGCGCTGCAGGTCGTCTACTTGGCGTGGCGCCAGCTGCTGGGTTGCCGGCCGGCGGCGGCGTGGTAGCGGATACCACAGGTTCCTACAGCCAACTGAGCGAGTTTAAAACGGGTCAAATTGTGGTATTTTGACTAGGTATGTGGTACTATCAATGAAATGTCACATAAGTTGGACGTGGTCCGATAGTTTTGCAACGTTGCCACGAGAACATTCTCACAGTCGTAGACGAGGTTCTGGTTGTCCACGCAGCTCAGACGTCCGCCGAGGTTGTTATAAGGGCGGCAGGCAGATTGTGCAGCTGCAGCAACATTGTGAGCCCAGAAGTGTCAAAACGAACTGTTGCCAATGACAGTGGAATTATGGGCACGCATGTCTCCATCCCGTCGTCCACTAGTGCAACAGTATTCATCTAAATACCTCAACCGAGGTCGTCAGAGGATCAATAGGAATGGTATTCTGTGGTCTTCAACGAAAAAAGTATATTCTCCACGCAGGTAAGTAATGGTCATTTGCGCGAACGATGTAGACCCGGCGAGCGCTATGTAGTCGACTGCATAGTCTAAGACACGCTGACGTCACCCAAGGCCATACGATAGTGGATGGGTGGAGCTAACGGTTACCAGCGTTAGCTACGAGCAATCCTGTACTTTTGTCATTCTTGCAATAGGAAGGTGATGTGTTGTTCCAACAACATAATCCTCTATCTTCAAAAGTAGAAACCCAAAGGTAATAAAATAGTCATTTTATGTCGACTGGTTTCTATACAACCGACCTTGAAACATTGTCTCCCAGTTGTTAATGTTTTTCATCTATTTTATGCTATATTGCACGTACTTTTTAACCTCCAGTTTTCAAATAACGTAAGACAATCACCTTGTATAATTTTATACGGCCAGATGATGGTGGCATAGCCCACTGAAAACGGTCGTCATAAAATAAATATTTATATTGCGATCTTGGCTTTCTAAAGATAATTAATTTATCCAATCGCCTCCACACTCTGCGATGTCAGGTAATGTCAGCATAATCCTCCCGCACACACTGCACTTGAAACTTGACGTACTGTGCAAAACCTACAGCAACTTTCCTGGTCATAACGATCTACAGAAACGTCTCCAATCTAGCAGGTGTAGGACATGGTGGGACGACAATTGTCATCTAAGATTTGTCAATCCACAACTCTTGCGATATTACGTGAACGGGTCGAGCAGTCGAGAAATAATGTATCAGAAAACAAACAGAATGTGTGATAGATTGGGTGCCGTAATCAGCTCCTGCATTGCTACTCGTGGTTACACGGCTTACTAATCTGGATCGACAGCTGGTACCTAAGTATCACCAGATCTATTTATCAATAAAGGTATTGTCATGTGAACCATATGCACTCTGTAAAAATTAATCTTAAATTAACTGAAAAATTCTGCAGTGCACGATAGCAGTTGATGTATAAATAAATTTCTTGCCTTCGAATTGTGCGAAAATTGGGTTGAAAGGTGATTGAAGTAGCAGACAGAGAAAAAAAACTTTTTCATTTTATTCTCCACTCCGAGGAGCAGAGCGGGCTGCTTTTTTTTTTCTTTTTTTGGCAGAAAGATGATTTCCAGCCTCCGGGCAGTCCGTCGAAAAGCCTTATCCCGTCTCAACCTACTGAAATTCCTTTTCGGCCTGACGCGGGGTCTCAACCCCTCCACTATTCTCTACACTTACCGTTCCGTCTTGCGACCCATCGTTTGCAGCATCGACCGCGTCTGGACTTTTGTATCTCCCGCCTATTACAAATACCTCCTGACCATCGAACGCCACGCCCTCCGCCTCGCTTACGACATCCTCCTCCTCTCCATCACGATCCTTTACCACCTAATGCATTCCCTCAACTCCTGCAATTCTTAGAATGTATACGCATCCTCTACATCTCCCGTAAAATAGACCCACAACCAATTGGTTTTCCTCATCCTTACCAATCCTGGGCCTCTGACACGCCTACAGCATTGTACCCCCTCGACCTGCAACTCTCCACATTCTCTTCCAGGGTATCTTCCGCCAACTTTCCCTCCCAGATAACAGCCTCTGTCCCGAAATCTATCCATCCCTTTACCTTCGTCATTGGTACAAATAATGCCCCTTGCCCCTGTCCTTCTCCCTCCCCCACCTCAGCTTGGCTTCCCCATTTCTCTCTCCTAAACTCCTCACGCTCCGCCCCCTCCCCCTCCTTCTCACCCTCCTGTCGCACTCCCCTCCATCAGCGCTCTCCACACCCTATTCCTTCCATCCCATCCACCTCTGGGGCATGCGGTGTTGTAATTGGTGCATCGTTCATTAACTGTTGTGCAACGTGTCGAACAAGTTTTTTTAAGGTGTGACCACTTCAAGCCAAAGCAGTGTGGCCTATGTCTTATTCAGTCCCCCCCCCCCCCCCCTCAGGGGGCACACGGTTCTCTGACGAGTACGTGTGTGGCAAGCACGTGGCCCCGAGATAATGCAGTCCTTCTTCCTTATTTACTTCCTAATTTCCCCCGCCCCCCCCCCTCCTGTCATTTCCTATCCTCGCTCCTTCACCTCCCCACTGGGGCAACTGATAACTATAGCATTTCAGTCCCGCTATCCCAACCAAACAAACCAATCCAACCCTATCATTCAATGTCGCAATTTGTCATAACCAGTGTTTTTGTGCTCATCAGTGTGTTTTAAGCCATCGTAGCATCAATATCAATTTTGTAAATAATGAAATGGCAAGATCTCAGTATTTCGTCTTTATTTAAGAGAGACGACCGGTTTAGATGTACACTGACATCATCTTGTGGTCTCTGCACTAAATAGTAACAGAGACCAGAAGAGGATGTTAGTGTACGTACATCGAAACTGGTCGTCTCTCATAAATAAAGACGAAATACGGCGATCTTGGCATTTCATTTTTTACAAAATACATTTATAAGTTCACTCCCTGCCATGAGCAAATTCTATCAATTTCAATTACTGCACATATTTTTATCACCTGTTCCTGCTTTAATTCTTCCAGCTTTCACCAACTACGTTTTAAATTGCATGTTTTTAACTCCATTATATTTTAAGGAAACTTCGTTACAATGTATTGTTATCAGCTGAACAGCGGCGTATGAAGCTGCTGCCGGCATGTTTAGCTTTAAAATTACAGTAAAGAAAAAAAAATTGAAAAGTGTTTTTTTATTAATACGCAGCTATTGAATTGGTGTTGTTAAGGGCATGAGATTACAATGGAGCAGCTATAGCGTATTAAATTACGCGAGGGGTTACGGTGGCTGGTGTTTAAATCAGTACTTGGGAGCATCGCTGTGCGTCTAAAATGCATCGGCGCTGCTGCCGGCGCTGTGTGTGCTCACGCCGCTGCGGGACGGGTCGGGAGTAATTGGTTAGCTAAGTGACATGTCACGTGATAACGCGGGAGCCCGCTCCATCGCGATGAAAGTGATAGCGGCACAGTATGGGGTGTGGAGTGGGGCGCTCCTGGGGGGCGGTGCGCGGCTCGCTGTTTGAGGCGGCGTAATCCCGGCCTCAATAGCGCGCCGCCACGCCGGTACACAGCGTGCTGCCGTGTTGACTCTGCGACCCGCGGGACGCCTGTAGCGGCCCAACAGCGCGCAAGCACAGTGCTCCCACCGCCCACACAAAGAGCTGAGGCCTCGTCACAGGCTGCAAAACTGGTAACCGTCGTGTACAACGCTTGTACCGCTTGTAAGGTACACAAGATAGAAAACCTTTAATTTTTCTTTATGGTTATTGTGATGGTAGGGCTTTTGACGATGTGGGAAGGTACTGAGCCTTAATTGAAATATCATTAAATATAAACAATTTATTACTACAATTATTTTGAAAGTGTTAAGACTTGATTTAAACCTCAACGTACATAGAGACATAAATTTCTTTACAACATCTGTCACAAAACTTGTCAGTAACTAAACAGTCCAAAACTTCAATTAAAAAAACTGTAACATTTGGTTAAACTAAAGAGAGCTTCATGAAAGACTGTAAGGGAATAAATCAGTGACGGATTTCTTAAAAAAGTTCAAATGTTTGTATAGTTTATGGGACTTAACTACGGGGTCATCAGTCCCTATACTTACAAAGTACTTATGAACTACTTACGAACTAGGACCGGATTTCTTATCTTTTTTTTTATTTTTTGTTTTTTACTGACCTAAGAAATTACATTACAAATGACAACTTGAACAACTTACTCAAATTAAGAGCCAGGCATATAAATTTCTTTACAACAGCTGTCACAAAACATGTCAGTAACCGAACACTCCAAAACTTCAGTTACAAAACTGTAACATTTGAATAAATTAAACTGCGCTTCATGCAAGTCTGTAAGGAAATAAGACAGTGAAGGATTTTTAATTTTTTTTCTAGATATTTACATTACAAATGACAAGTGAACAATTTACTCAACTTAAGAGCTTAACTCTCAGTAAAACACCACCAACGCAGACACGGCCTCCTGACGTATATCTCTTTCAACAGTAAACCAATTACCCCCACCTTTCTCTCTCTCTCTGTCTCTCTCTCTTTCTTTAATGCTAACTCCATTGCCAGAAACAACTGACATACATGATATTAACCACACTTATATGTAGATTACAATGGAAACGCCATATAAAAACAATCATAATAAAACGTCACACAGCAGGTTGACTGTGCAAACTAGCCGGTAACTGTACACAGGATTCAAATTATTTCTCTACCCGCTGTGAGTGGACAGTACAACAGGCACTAGTCTTGTATACAACACTGTTTGCTGAGCGCCGACTAGAGCAGCAGTCTGCTCGCGGTCGCGCTAGGGGCAGGACGCTCCGTGCCGTGCGCTGCGACAGCTTGTCTTCGCGTGGTAAGTGTCGGCGCTTGCTGCAGCAAATAGCTTTCGTTATTGAACTGTGGGAAAGGTATGAACCGATTGTAATGATGGAACAAGAAATGGAACGACCGACTAGGAAGGATACATTGAAATTGACATTTGAGAATCGATCTACTAGACCGAAATCTTATGAGATAGAAAATTGGTTAGAGCAGGATGTAAAACTATCATGCAACGACATTATTGGTATTCATCTGTCGATTATAGCGAGTGTGGTATTTGTCAAGTTGAGTAGTGCGGAGCTATGCTCGAAGGTAGTTGAATCCTGTGGAGGTACTATGAAATTTAGGTATTCAGACGGACGTGTTGGGGAGGTTGCTATCACTCATGCTGGGTTTGGAATACGCACTATCCGAATTTTTGAGTTGCCTTTTGAAATTACTGCGGAACAGATAAATGCTGTAATTTCTCCGTTCGGTACAGTGCTTAGCAATTTTGCTGAAAAGTGGTCGAGCGCGCATAAATTTCCCGTTCTAAACGGTGTACGACAACTCCGAGTAGAACTACGGAAACATATTCCTTCGTATGTAAACGTCTGCGGATATAGAGGGATTGTTATTTATGACGATCAACCCAGAACTTGTTCGGTCTGTAACAAGCCTGGCCACGTGCGCGCCAATTGTATACAGAGGCGCGTGGCGCAGCTACCCGCCGGCGAGCCCGCCAGGCCACTAGCCATGACGTCAATGCCTGGAACTTACGCCGCTGCAGCTCGAGCGCAACCGGCTACAGTTTTGGTCCCTGATCCAACTGCAGGAGCAATCGTTGCAGAGCCAGAAATCCCAATGGATGTCAGCACACTTATAGCCGACGATATACTCGATTCCCGACCGCCAACAGCAACAGACGAAGTTCGGCCGACCCAGGAAACCGAACCTGTAAATGGTGCAGATCCTTCGGCAAATGAAGAGCTTACCACTCCGCAGGAACCAGAAAGTGGGTCTGAATCCACAGAGAGTTCACCAAAAAGGAAGTCCGGAAGGAGAAACAAGAAGCGCAGGATTGCATCCGAAGGCGCAGAGGAGGCCGCTGCACCTCTGCGACAAAAGGCAAAAGAAATAGCAGCCAGCTTAAGTCAAAAGTCCTCTTCCGATAAGAAAGCGACACCGGCACCCGAAAAACCCCCTGTCTCTGCACTTGGGAAAAAAGGCGCTGAAGGACGGTTACCAAAGGAACCACCCACACAGAAACCAGAAAGAATTCCTTCTCCGGAGGCTCCCCATGACCCACCCCAGACGCCTACGCACACCAACTGGACGGACGAAGTGGCAGATGACCCAGCGGATGAAGAAATGAGCGAAATTCACGAATCGGAGATAGATAATGCACAGCTCCAAAAAGATGACGACACTCGGAAAGAAGACACTTCCATGACAGATCTCTCAAAGCGACAAGATTATGTTCCGGATCCTTTTGATACTGATGAGTATTATTAAGCTGTTTTTTACTATACGACTTTTAGAGAAGGAACGAAGAACTGAAGAACGAATTCATGATTGAAAAGCCAGAACGACCGATGACAGAAGTACAAACGTACAAGATAGCCACAGTAAATCTCAATAAGGCTCATAGCTCATTCAAATTACAAAACCTCAAAGATTTTATATATGCCGCTGACGTAGACATTCTCCTTTTGCAAGAAGTCACAGATATTGACCTTGAACATATACCGGGATTCAATGCTTTCACAAATCCAGGGATTGGAACGGAAATGGCTACAGCTATCCTCACGAAAGAGGGCATAATAGTCCAAGATGTTGTAAAATTAACCACCAGTAAAGGCATAGCAGGTACAATCAATAACGTACGAATCATTAATGTCTATCCCCCATCGGGATCTAGCAGTAGACAACGCAGGGCGGAGTTTTTTAAAGAAGAAGTTGTCCCTCTGTTCGGATCCCGACAGGAGCACATTATCCTCGGAGGTGATTTTAATTGCGTATTGCATGCCAAAGACCAAACTCCCAATCTCAATAAGTCTATCGAACTTGAACGGATAGTCACGCAACTACGTCTAGTAGACTCATGGGAACACTTGCACGGTGCAGCCCCCGGATTCACTCATGTGACCAGCCACTCGGCGAGTCGTTTAGACAGAGTGTATGTCTCACATAATTTAAAGCGCAATATCCTGCAATCGGAAATATGGCCTGTCGTTTTCTCGGATCATGCAGCGTACATCTGCGCAATCAATATGGCCAAACAGGGGACTTACAGAGGTAGAGGGACCTGGAAGCTGAACGTGTCTCACCTAGAAGACCAGGCATGCCAGGAGGCGTTCCACGTACTATGGAGGGAGTGTGAGAGCAGGTTCGCCTCGTACAACACTGCTACCGACTGGTGGCTGAAACATGTCAAGCCGAAAATACGGAGATTTTTCCTAAACTACTCCAGAGAAAAAAGCTTCTGATACAAAAGTACTATGGAATTTTACTTTCAATGCCTAAGAGATTTATTCAAATCAGATGCCACGATTGTTGAAAACTATGCAAGAATTAAAAAGATCAAGGCGAATATCTTGGCCCTTCGACGTAAACAACTGGAAGGTTACAAAATACGGTCACGAGTGCAGGATACGGCGCCGAATGAGATAACTTCCGTATATCACGTTATCCGTGAGCACAAAAGAGCGTCGCGCAAAATATTCACTGCAATACAACTGAATGACGGAAGGAAGCTAACGAAAAACTCTGAGATTAAGGAGGCGATCGTACAACATTTCGCTTCCTTCATGTCCTCTCAACCAGTTAACGAACGCCTTCAAGACGAGTTTCTGTCCACCCTACAAAGGAGAATAAACCACGTGGAAGCACAATCCCTCATCTCAGAAGTGACTGCAGAAGACGTCGAAGAAGCAATAGCAGAAAGCAAGACGAACAAAACTCCGGGATCGGACGGTATTCCAGCCGAATTTTATAAAACATTCAGTTCCCTCATAAAAGACAAGTTCACTCTCATTTGCAATGAACTGTTAAACCCTGAAAACGATATCCCAAAAGAGCTTCGGGAAGACATCGTAGTGCTAGTGCCCAAAACATCAGGTACTAAGACTATAAGCGGTCTTAGGCCAATAACATTGCTGAACAGCAATTATAAGATTTTTGGTCGAGTACTACCGCGAAGATTAAACAGCACAATGACTACTGTCACCAGCCCTTACCAAACGAGTGTCGGTAAAGATAGAAAGATCTTGAAGACCCTCTGTGATTACAGGGATATAATTGCCACGGCCGACGTTTGCTAAATAAAATGTGCCCTGGTGTCCCTTGACCTTGACAAAGCTTTTGACAGGGTCAATCACCAGTTCCCACTCCGGACTATGAGCGCAATGGGATACCCACCCCGCTTTATTGCCGTCATCCGCAATACGCTAACGAACAACGCAGCGAGATTTGTAATTAATGGACAGATTAGCCAACCGATAGAAGTTACCAGTTCCATCCGGCAAGGGTGCCCCATGTCCATGGAACTCTTTGCCATTGCTATCGAACCACTCCTCGCTTCCCTCACACAACATCTCCAGGGATTACAAATTAGGAGAGAAAAGATCGTATGCAATGCGTACGCTGATGATGTCGGATTTCTCGCCACGAGTGGCAATGAAGTCGTGACTGCGCTGGAGATAGTCAGGAAATACGAACAAGCTTCAGGCGCAAAACTTAATGAAGCGAAGTCCGGGATATTTCATATTGGACGTGGCATCAGGTTACAAACCCAAAGCTTGCTACCAGAACTCGCAACAATGAAATGCCTTGGCATTGATTTTAAACGGTCCATCCAGAAAACTATTGCAGTTAATTATCGGAAACTACTGAACAGCATGCGAGCCTGTGTACAAGAACATAGTATAAGGAAACTCGACGAACTCCAAAAGGTCGCAGTTGCAAATGTTTACATTACATCTAAAGTAAACTATGTAGCACAAGTCTTGCCCCTTCCTGCAACCTTGGCCAAAAGCATGATATCTGCTCTAGGACATTTCGTGACCCGCGGAAGAATCTTCAAAGTGAAATACGACACGCTGACGCTTCCCACGATACTTGGGGGTTTAAACCTCACAGATGTCAGTCAAAAAGTGAAAGCTCTGTACCTCTCCAACACGTACAAGGAATGGAAAAAGCAAGGTGGTAGCCTTACTGCACACTTGGTAAACGAAACAGCTCCTGTCGACCTCAATGCACCTGTCAGTGTCCGACACATCCCTAACGGATTGCACCACTTAAAATATTTTTTCGTGGAATACAGTTACATACACGGCAGGATACCAGAAAAAGAAATCGTAAAGGTTAAAGATCTTTACAAACAGCTGATGAAAAACAAACTCGGAAATAATATAGAACAGACATATACGTCGAATAACTGGAACATAATCTGGAAAAACATTCACAACAGGAACTTACCAACGTCCGTGAAAGCGACCTGGTATTTCGCGGTCAACAGGAAAACTACAACGAACTCTAGACTACATGCAATTCGGCTGGCACCTTCACCGCTGTGTCCAGTCTGCAGCGTAGTAGACGATGAAGAACATAGACTCTTGTGTAAAAAGGTTGAAGACATATGGCTTTATGTTAGACAAAAGTTAGCTAGCATCAGCAGAACGACACCCACCGCCTTCACAGCTGCTGACTTCCTAAACACTGGATAGCATTCCATATCCAAGAACTAAAAGAAATGCTGTCAACTGGTTGAAAGGACAAACTCTTCATTACATCCTAACCAAAGAATCAAGCCATGTGGAGGATTTCTGGGTGTATCTTACAACTGAACACCACATGCTGATGCGTAATAAAAAATACAAGGAAACTTTTGCAAATTTTTTGACTAGAACAATAATGTAAAGTGTTACAAGAAGTTTACATTTAGAAGAATGTAATTGTTTTGACTTTTCTGTTACACGCAACAAGAGAAGGTTTTTAGGGAAACAAAGAGAAGACCGCCATGGATCATTTAAATTCAGATACGTTACTGCGTTGACGACTCTATATAACCCAGTGACGAAACTGGACGTTCTGTTGCAATTACAAATTTAGTTTAATTAGTATAACAAGAAGAAGAAATCTAATTTAATCAAGACTAACATCAACACAGTTTTAAATCATTGGTAAATCAAAAGAAAAAACTTAAGTATGTTACCACATTACATCTACGAGGAAACGAACTTATGTATTCATACAAATGATTCTTGATTTCCTACAAGACACACCGGAAAAGAGATTTTCTTTTCATTACAGTTTTTAATTCTTTACAATTTATTTTCTTATTTATCTTATTCTATTTTGACATCTCGCCACACGCAAAGTTAAGAAAACCCTACTAATTCATGTACTTGTACGACGAAGAAGAACAAATATTTACTTCCTTTACCGAATACTTCCGACACAATACGGAGAGAAGGCGAACTATGGCGAGCAAAAAAAAAAAAAAAAAAAAAAAAAAAAAGTATAGACCTTGAACTCGTTGGAGCTTCTGTGACGATCCGCTACAAAAGGAGTAACGGATTCCAAATTCTACCTTCTACAAGCCAAAGTTTTGTATACAACACTGTTTGCTGAGCGCTGACTAGAGCCTTCAAGCCGTGTATACCCCAGGCCCACACGTTCCATCGGCATATACTTCCATACAGATAACAACTCTCAACACATGGTTAGCCCAGCAGGCCAGAACTCTCGGCGCAGCCGCACACACCACGTTTCTCCCGCCAACGACCTCTCTCAGCCCCGTCCAGACACCACGCCATTGTTGACGTCCCCTGGCGATAAGGTCTAAATCACTCTCGATCCGACCATAGATATACAAGTTCAGCAAGAACACTTCGTAACTATGCCGGCAGTAACGCCTCGGCGCGGCACAGTTATTCCCCTCGCCCTAGGTTGGCCTTGGGGAAGGGGGCTGACATTAGTAAAATATTATGCTTTTCCTGATAGCACGTATGAGCTATTCCATTTGAAATCGGAAGAAAATGAGAAACTGACCTTGTATGTTTATAAATAATTAATAATTTCTTCATGTACAAATTAATAGAAAATAAAATGTTATGACTTGATCCCTTGGTTAAAATTCCATGAGGTATGTGTTATTTTTCAACGCGACACTGTGGCTGTTTAACTCAATGACTTCATATCGGATTTCAGTGAACTACGGTTCATTTTGAGGCCGAATATCTGAAGTTAATGCAGGTATATAACAATAACATGACAACAATTAATTGATAATTGTGAAATATTTTTGCATTTATTAAAATAAAATCCACTTTTCATAAGGATTAAACTGGCGTTAACTTCTTTCTATTACACGTGGATATCAATTTTAATTATTATGGAGTCCCTTACCTTAACCGTGGAAATACGTAATTTCGCACTGCACTTGAAAGGTATACTGCATAGTGCTGCCGTCCACCACTCAACAGACGAAGTCGCCGTGCAACTGGACACGGTCAACAGACGACTTAACACGTAGGACCTCACAGATACAAATTCTCAGAACAGGCAACCCGCTCTACAGCGGATCTAAACTTTCTGTTAATTTTCATAAAATAAACGTCCTGTTGCTACTATTTTAATACTCACATGTTTCTCCTTCGTTTTGTTAACTTATTGACTGAAAATCTGGGGCTAATTAAAGCTAATGCTGCAATGTTGACGCTGCGTCTCACAGATACAACGCAACCACCAATGTTTGACCTAGTGATGCGACCACTGCAGTGTTAAGGAATGACCGGTTACATACAACATGGCGTACCGCAGCCGGCGTAAAACTGTGCAGCGCAGCCGGCAAGGCAAATTGGCACATTTTCTAGAGACATTTTATCTACAGCTCTGTATTCAAGACACCATAAAAATGTTTTGATACTATTTTTAAATCAAATGCTGAACAACATGACATACATTTTATTTCATTTAAAATGCATTTCATAGACAAAAGATGACAAATGAAAAGTATTTGAAAATTTGAAAGATCAATTCTAAAAATACTGCATGAATACCACATCAGTGTATACGATACTACCTTAATAGTGTAATTTATTTGAAAATTTTACTTTGAATAAGTGCCATAATCTCGTGACTTCATGAAATTACTTTACATATCCAGTCCCTAAGAGAGAGAGAGAGAGAGAGAGAGAGAGAGAGAGAGAGAGAGAGAGAGAGAGAGAGAGAGAGAGAGAGAGAAAGTAACAATAATAATAATAAGTTTTTGCGTATCTATCACAGTTGCTAGTTTGTCGAAGGTGTTAACGTCTACTTTTTATGACAGAAAAATAAAATCCCGCAAAAATGCAAGATTTCCTGCAGACCGATTTCAAATGAAATGGCCTGTATTCAACAAGTCGAAAGAACCTATCAGGAGTAGTGAGCCATGCCTCCTCTAAAGTGTTCCTGTACGACGGTATAAAAGCTTAATGTTGCATACAGGGTGGTCGACTGAAAAAATTTAGGTAGGGAACGTTTGATCGTAGTAGCCAGCTTAAGGAGACAATAACAAACCATCACATTACGGTATGCGTTTTGTTTACATTAGTTACAGTTAACTGTAAATACCATAGTTCACACAATGAATGTATCAATGGACCTGTATCTTAGAAAATGTGCTGAAACTGGTAGACGTCAAACTCAATACAAGCATGAATTGTCGAATGAGATTCTGACGCTCTCTGACAAATATCCCTGTTTCCAAAGTAGCTATAATTCGGGTTCTCTCCATATCTACTGGGGTCTCATATCAAGTGACTTTAAATATCTTCATATGAAATAACCATGGGAGTCTAAGGTGCCTTCAGAGGCCATGGAATACCCAATCCTGAGACTAGCTTCACGGATTCACAATAAACAGGCTCGTCCTCCAAGTCTCCTTTCAGGAAATAAAATATGTATATGTAAATAAGCAGCTCAGTACGTGTAGACTGTAACGAGTCAAGTCATTCAGACAGATTTTCCTACATATTCGGAACTTTAAAACAGTACTTACAAGTAACATCTGACAGTTTAATTAATTTATTTATTGCTTTTAAAGAAGTTATTATTCGAAGTACGGCATTAGATCGCAAGTGCGATAATTATTTTCGAGGCTGAAGCAAGTAACAGTTCAGACACACACACAGATGGAATATTTTTGATTACAATTTATCATTTAAAATACCATGGCAGACAGTACTTGACAATGGTATTTCATGTGGTGCAATACTATGATATTCGCGGGCGCGAGTCTCTGCGTAGCGGCAGGTGACCTCGGAAGCGGGGGTGAGCCTAAACGCGGTAGTAGCGGGTCCGTAACTGGCCAGTTCGAGGGCGCACCTAAAGCCGAATTGTAGCGCTGCTCGGATGGGCTACAGCCGTCGGCACACGGAGCGTGTATCTGAACGAGTGTGGCCAACGTGGCGAGATTCTGACGTCACAACGTGTGAACCGCACGTTGGGGAGGCTTTGCCAACGTGTCAGGCAGTATCGAGCATGTCAGATATTCTCAACGTGCGTCTGAACGAGCACCAATAAGCTGGGAGAACGCCACCGGCGTCACACCACGTGGCTATCCCTAGAGGGGGCAGCTCTTTTCTGTAGAGCGATGAAGACGCCATATTGGCCATCAAATTTCGTGGGTTTTATGTTTTTATCTTAGGTCTTATGAATGTATGACATTTCAAACAATGTAAAAGTAACTAAATAGAGAATCTCTCGAAAACCGGCAACTAGATGTGCTGTAAACGTCTTATATGTGCTTAAAAAATTTCCGTATTACAGTAATCTGCCATTTCAAGCCAAGGCGGACTGAAGATCTATCAGCATGAATTGTTCTTCACATCATCTGATGTAATTACATGTCAGCAAGCGACATATCTACCAGTAGTGTAGACAAAATTTCTAATACCTACTTCGCGGTAGTGGCTGTAGCATAGGCAGTAAGGTCGTGGACTGTGAAATTAAAGTGTCATGGGGCGCTGATTTTAAGGCTCCTCAATAGTAAATATATATTTTTTTTCTTTTCTCGGGTTTTCTGGTAGTCTCAAAGACTTTCCTATAAATTTCATAGAAATATACTGCATAATATTCGATGCTATTTAAACACAAGTGCGCATCCTCTGAGGAGTGACTTCGTTGCATTCGTTTTATGAAAAGGACAGTTTGCATCTCACTTAGAGTATAATATGCACTTTATTGTTTCACGTATTGCATTTTAAATTTTTAAGTTTCTTCTGCTGAATAATAACACTGACCGTGGAAGAATGACCTATAGGTTTTACTAAAAACCGAGATTGTTGCAATAACGTGAAGGCCTTTAATAATTTTATATCGCACAGTTTTATAATTTGCTGCACTTATTGACATAACATGCAATTTTTATAAGAGTCTTATTTTCACAGATATTTTCTTCTTACTTATGTAGGTCTATATCATAGAACATAATGAACATATGCACAACTGCGGAAATAAGCGATTTAATAGAGGTAAAGCAGGAATTCCACTCGTTTGTTTTCGTAAACTGCGTGATTCCAGAACCTGATGCCACCGACAACTGTCGCTGGAGCGCGCTGCGGTCGCTTGTAGCTCGTTGGGGCACACTCAAGGTACAGTCTTAGACAAAAAAATTGATCGCCGGCCGGCCGACGCAGGGGCAAAGTCCGAGTCGGTCACGCAGTGAGGACAATAAATTCGATCGCCCCTCAGAATGCTAAGTCCGACGATGTGCACGATCTGGCAACACTGTAGAATGCGGTACTGTCAGGAGGAAGTGTTATGTCCTTCCCGAAACGGTTCTGTGATATATGAGCGCGTGGTCTCGTGGTAGTCTGCCGGCGGACGGCGAGGAGGAAGGTTGTGCCGTGCTGTACGCTGCGCCGACACTGTTTACGAGTGGTGAGTCGCTGCGCTTGCTGTAGCGGTCTTCGTTTGCTTTACAGACAATGAGAACGATTTCGTGATGACGCAACCAGCTGTATAGGATAGGAAAGATACCCTGAGGTTCACGTTTGATAAGACCTTGGCCCGACCAAAATCGTTCGAAATTGAGGAATGGTTAGAGACTGAATTTAAATAAGGACTAGATGACATAATTGGGATCCATCTGTCGATTATAAGCAGCATGGTTTTCGTGAAATTAGCTCGATCAGATTTATGCTCGAAAATTGTCGAATCTTGTGGAGGCGAGACAAAGTTTAAATACAGTGACGGAAAAGTTGGCACTGTTTACGTTTCTCATGCTGGCTTTGGAATACGGACAGTTCGCATATTTGAGCTTCCATTTGAAATAACCAGTGAAGAGATCGACGACGTGATTTCGAAGTATGGCAGAGTTATTAGCAACGTTGGCGAGAGATGGTCCAATGCCCACAAATTTCCGGTTCTAAACGGGGTGCGCCAATTGAAAGTCGATCTACGGAGACACATTACATCGTACATTGAGGTTTGTGGTTACCGTGCGACAGTTATGTACGATGACCAACCTAAGACGTGTGCAGCTTGTGGCAAAACAGGCCACGTGCGAGTCGAGTGCCTGCAGCGGCGCGTGGCGCAGCTGCCCGCCGGCGAGGCACACAGGCCCCCCGTGTTGACATCCATGCCCGTGACGTACGCCGCCGCGGCGCGCAGACCCGCTGCTACAACTGCGGTCCCCGAAGTCAGCACGTTTTATGAAGTACCTAAGGCAGATAACGTTGTGGAGTTTGTAGAAACCTCACAACAGCACCCCTCTACGCATATTGAAACTCCAACATCTGCTGTAGCCGTGGAGGAACAGGTTTCTGATTTAAAAATGGACACTAGTCCAACGATAGTGGTGAATCAAGAAAATCGTCAGGAAGAGGAAGCTACTGCTGCTACTCAGACGCCACCGTGCGCAGAGCTGAATATTAATCTGACGGAATTCACCGGCGAGGAACACAAACAGCTAGAGGTTTCAACCACAAAAGCCAAAGACCATGTTCAGGAAACAACTTTCTCTACAAAAGAAAGTGGAGCTTCTCCACAACAAAGTCCTACAAGAAGAAATAAGAAGAGGAGACTTGCTGCTAAGAATGCTGAAGAACTAGCACGTCCCTTGCGAGAAAAAGCTAAGGAGATCAGCAAGAAGGAACGTGAGGAATCACTGAAGAATTCGGTTGCGAGCACGCAGCAACCCGAACTAGTGCAAGTTGAAAAACGTTCATTGTGTCTTATTCCACCGGACCATCTGCCACAAGGAAAAGTGAAGCAGAAACCCCCTCGCGATGTAAAAGTTTCTTCCGAAATACGAGGTTCGAACGCAAACACCCTGAAGAGCAACCAGCACAAAAGCTGGGCAGAGGATTTAAATGAAAGGAATGCAGATGAAGAAATGGCAGATAATGTTACAACCGCGAAGCCCCTTGACCAACAGGAAGATGAACTGAACATGATGGATACAACTTCCTTGGAACAGATGAGTGGCACAGGAGATGTTTCTGACAGCACTTCATATGACGAATTTTAATGTAAATGAATAACAATATGAACGCAACACAAGCTTTCAAAGTCGCCACGCTGAATATTAATAAGATACGCTCCTCCATCCGTCTCCAACACGTGAAAGATTTTGCTTACGCAGCCGATATTGATATATTACTTTTGCAGGAAGTATCAGATATCAATCTCGATGCGATACAGGGCTATAACGTAATCACCAATCCTGGCAACGGTGCAGAACTAGGAACCGCAATTTTAACGAAAGAAGGTATTCGAGTCGAAGAAATAGAAAAACTTGTAAGCAGCAGAGGAATTGCGGCAACTATCAACAACACGCGTATTATCAATGTGTACGCTCCATACGGGAATAATAACAGACGTGCGAGAGCGGAATTTTATACAAGTGACATCGTTCCTCTCTTCCGTAACCATAAAGATCATATTATCCTAGCCGGTGACTTCAATTGTGTTCTTAATCCCAAAGATCAGATACCGAACTGTAATAAATCCATCGAACTTGAGCGTATAGTACAACAACTGAAATTAACCGACACCTGGGAGCATACCCACGGTGCGGCGCCTGGGTTTACTTACTTTACCAGTCATTCAGCCAGCAGGCTGGATAGAATTTATTTATCAGCTGATATGAAGGACCACATTCTCCAATCTGAAGTGTGGCCCACCTGCTTCTCTGATCATGCGGCATACATCACAACAATTAATTTGCAAAAACAAGAGACCTACCGAGCTAGAGGTTTATGGAAACTAAACATCTCACATCTGCAAGATGAGGAATGTCGCGTGGTGATTACTAATGTCTGGAAACAATGTGAGAACAGAATACCGTCATTCAGTTCGGTCACAGCTTGGTGGCTGCAGTGTGCGAAGCCTAAGATACGAAAAACGCTGATTGAATACTCACGACAGAGGAACTTTTGGTATAAAAAAACAACTGAATTTTATTTTCAATGTCTTAGGGATTTGTACACCATGGATGAACAAATGATAGACAATTACACAAGGATTCAGAAAATCAAAGCAAAAATTTTAGCTCTAAAACGGAAGCAAGCGGAAGGTTTCAAAATACGATCTAGAGTGCAGAATAATATAAACGGGGAAGAACCGTCAATATTCCACGTTATGCGTGAAAACAAGAGAGGGAGTAGAAAAATCCTGACAGAACTTAAGTTACCTAATGGACAAATGCTTAGGAAACAAAATGAAATTAAAGATGCAATTCATAACTACATATCGGAACTAATGTCACATAAACACATTGATGAAAATATGCAGTATGAGCTGACAAGTAATGTAACAGGCAGACTGATTGTGGAGGAACGAGGACATCTCACGACGGATATAGAAGAGGACGAGCTGAAAGATGCAATTGCACGGAGTCCTAAAAATAAATCCCCAGGACCTGATGGGATACCCATAGAATTTTACCAAGTGTTCTGGCCTACACTGAAGAGCAAATTACTATGTATGTGTAACGAACTTCTGACCGGCAATGTCGACATCCCAAAAGAATTCCCAGAGGGCGTTATAGTCCTAATTCCTAAGAACTCAGCAAGCAGAGGAATTGAAAATTTACGTCCGATCACACTATTGAATAGTGACTATAAGATTTTCGCACGCATTCTGGCAAGAAGAATGAAATTGATCATGAATTCAATAACTGGCCAGTACCAAAAATGTGTTGGTAAAGACAGAAGTATCTTACAAAATATATGCGAATACCGGGATATAATATCAACTGCGGAAGTCTGTCGAATAAAGTGTGCAATAGTGTCGTTAGACTTTGAGAAGGCCTTTGACAGAGTAAATCATCAATACCTTCTTAATACCATGAAAGTAGTGGGGTTCTCTCCGGGTTTTCTGCGAATAATTGAACAAATATTACGTAATAGCGTAGCACGTATAATGATAAATGGACAATTAAGCCAACCGATTATGATGGATTCCTCTGTAAGACAAGGATGTCCCATGTCAATGGCGTTATTTGCCATTGCGATCGAACCTCTGCTTTCCACGTTTACACAACAACTACAAGGACTGCGGATAAATAGCCAGAAAATAGTATGTAACGCGTATGCAGATGATGTTGGCTTCCTGGTTATGAACGAGCAAGAAGTGGCGCAAGCTCTGCAGATTGTGCACAAATATGAACTGGCATCCGGAGCGAAGCTAAACAAAAGGAAGTCAGGCATTATGAATATAAGCAGAGGAAAATGTACGCGAAGCATAGAACAGTTACCAGAAGTAGATCAACTCAAGTGCTTAGGGATTGAATTCAGGAATAATATCCAGCGTACTATCGCTGTAAACTACAGACGACTACTTGCTAAAATACGTGCAGTTATTCAAGAAAACAGACTGAGGCACCTTGACGAACTTCAAAAAACCACTCTTGTTAATGTATATGTGACATCGAAACTTAATTATGTAGCACAAGCCTTTCCCGTACCGCACGGCATCGCCAATAGAATCATGTCGGCATTGGGGAACTTTGTCAGCCAAGGAAATATTTTTAAAGTGAAGTTCAGCACACTCACTCTTCCTACACAGAAAGGTGGACTGAACCTCACAGATGTCAACTATAAGTTAAGATCTTTATATGTGTGCAAGACGTACAAGATATGGAAAACGTCGCCCAACAGCCTCACGGCCCATCTGCTAAATGAAATAGTTCCTGTCAGCATACAACCTCCAATTGATGTACATCACATTCCTATTGGCTTTTATCATCTTAGACACTTTTTAGTCGAATATAGCTATATATCTCAGAAAATAACAGGACAGAAGATGATGATCGTGAAGGAAGTTTACAAGGAACTCATGAAAAACAAGGAAACTAATGCCATCGAACAAAAATATCCTGTTGATGACTGGCCAATAATTTGGAAAAATATTCACGACCCTAACCTTCCTTCTAAAGTAAGAGCCACATGGTACAAAGCTGTAAACCGGAAAATAACAACTAACGACAAACTTCATGCCATACATCTCGTCAACTCTCCCTTATGTGCATCATGCCATCTTACTGATACAGAAGAACACAGGCTGGTATGTGACAGTGTCAAGGACATTTGGCAGTTGGTCACAAAGAAACTAGCGACGATCAATAGGACGACGCCTAATGTCTACAAACCATCAGACTTTTTGAACCCACAGGCAAATCCTTACCCCATGACCAAACGAAATGCCGTCAATTGGATAATAGGACACACAGTGCACTACATCATGTCGTACGATAAAAAGAGCAAGGAAGATTACTGGCTCTATATCACGACCCAGCACCATACACTAACTCGAAGAAAAAATTACCAAAAGCATTATGCATGTTTTCTGAGAAGAACAATCATCTGAAACGATGATTGTAACAAAACATTCTTAATGAAATATTAAGCGCTGAAATTTTCGGCCGGTTGCGTAATCGGAGTTAAGAGAAGCCCCAGTTTTGCAACAAATATTGATTAGATGAGAGGATGAACATTTCTAATTCGATTATCAATGGTAAAATACGAAATAAATTTCGAGAAGACGAACTCCGAGGGCATACACCGTGCTGAAAAAGGAACGCCTGTATAGAATGATATGATTGATTTATCAGCCTTCATCAAGACCCCTTTATTTCCAGGTCATTTGCATCCATAGCAGTTCAGGAGGAAGGAGAAGGATCAATTTTTATTTATTTATTTTAGGTCATGTTTATATTTAATTTGGCTTTCGTAGAAGAACATTAAAAACAAAAACTTCGAAGAAGAAGTTTCAATTTAGTTTCAGAAAAACTTTTTCTTTCACAGACTCAAGAAGGAGTCCTCACGACAATTTAACTCTTTTACAGGAAGAAATTTTATTTGTATCTAAAGAAGAAATTAGCTTTTTCCTTTTAGAAATACAAGTATCATATCATAGCTACTGAAGCTAGCCGATGAAGGCTTTTTTGGCGAGCGGAAGGACGGGTTGTAGGGGAGGATGGAGACCCGCAAAACTAAAAAAAGAAAAAAAAAGTGGTAAGACTCGCAATAACAAGTGTATAAATAAGTAGTCGCGAGATCGAATCCAACCACCGTCTTTTTTTTTTTTTTTTTTTTTTTTTTTTTTTTTTTTTTTTTTTTTTATATATATACTGCAAATCTGCAGTCTTCGTTATCAGTGTGGGAGAACCGCGAATGTAACAGTCCCCGAAATAATTACACAAAAGGGCTCGCTGCTGTTTACTCTCAGGAGTATTGGGCACCGGCTACGGCGACGCGCCAGCGGCCGCATCGCGGCTGCCGCCTGCGGACTCGGTGACAGCGGCGCGCCGCTGTGAGTCTATTTACCGGCTGTTATATCCATACTTCAAATTCTAGTACTTATATTACAGTCACGTATTGCGTTTTTCTGACATATGAACATAATCTAAACGTCGTAAAGTAGAATCGGTATAAAGGGTCATAGGGGTGACTATTACCACATTTTTCTTGAACGTCATCAGGCCGCTCAATCTGGATTCCTAATCACGATTGTTACTAGTGACGAGTTATGACGCTCTCATGCTGACATCTTAAGAAGAAATAAATGACTGAGTATTAAAAGATATTTATACTGAGCAAAGTGCAACCACAACGCCAGGATGCGCCCATTTTTTGCAAACAACTGAGACACCATTTAGTCGCACTGTAAGGACAAACGACCCAAAAAATTACATCATGTGTAAGTACTGCACTATAATAATTCCAGTTGATTTCACAAACAAAACATCGAATAGTGTGCTTTGGACTCACCCATTCTGCACCTACTCTTTCAATCACATGTCCTCAAGTGTTTATGTTTCCCGCCCATACTCGAATAACCTACGACAAAACATCAAGTGAATTTATGAGCACAGTTCTATGCTAACCAGGAAGTAAGACCTCGGTACCAGCGTTGACAGACTTACACTGCGATGTTGCCAAGCTTTAGTCATACTATCAACAGGAAGAATAAGAGCCGAGGTGATTGCCAAGCGAGCTCGACAGAGACTTAGCTCGCTCGTCGCACGCCTGCTGGGGGTCCGAACACCTAAAGTATATGTCAATGAGCCCTGCTCGCAATTCCGTAACTAGCTTTAATGAGCCGATCGTTGTCAGTAATAAAAATATACAGATGCACCGACTGCTAACACAGTAATAAATGTCTCAATTAGTTGGGTATTCTGTCAAAAGTCATTCACCAGTGCTGTTTCACATTTCTCCGAGCATTTCCATTGATTATACTGAAAACATTAGATGTAAGCGTCCGTTTTCTTCACAATTATAGACTTATAAAATATCTTTCTTGATATCGCTGTCAGTGGCACAAACGAACGAAAAGAAATCAATGCAGGAATGTTTTCAAGATGTGAACATTTCTGGGAAGGCTTTGTAACATGGAGTGCAAAATAAAAAGAGCTTCTGTTATCTAAACATAGAATTAATGACAGTAATGTATAGATTAATTTATCTTTAAGCCAAACTGTCATCCAGTCTACAAATATTGTAAAAATGAAACTATCACCCATTAATTTCTTTCACAACAGTGTTATTACATACTGAAAGAGTTCAATAAGTATAAGTCTATCACCTCTCGTTAACGTCTACTTTCTGTTCTCACCCCTACACCACTGCAGAGGTCTAATAAATGACAAAAAGTACAGGTTTTTACCTACATTAATGGGGTTATTGAAGTCAGTTTTCCCGTCAGTATTCTGCTATTGTTCTGAAGATGAATACTCGACGTAAATAGTAATATTCAGTGGAATGAATATCTGAGGTGTCGACTTCAGTTCCACAAACCAACAAATGGTTGAACTAAGCGAATAAAAAGAGTCTATATGCCAAAAATAAAAATGAAATAACAGTTAATGGAATTTACAAAATCCATCGGAAAAATGAAAAATACTTTCTTGACCTACAGACTACTGCAATACAAATTCTTGGATTTCACAGAAATGAATTACTTAGGCCCTATTTTTGTTTTGGTGCATTTCACTTTCACTAGAGAAGGGATAAAACATGCGAATATTTCATTAGTATTACAGGTCCTGGAGCTCTGTTGATTACTACCGAGTTGACAATCACTTTCCGTATGATATTCGTTGTTTGAGACTGATTAAAGAGGCTATACGACATCCTTTTATTAATCGAATTCTTTAAACTTTTCGGTAGTTGCAGGAAAGTGAATTCAGGTAGACAGCGGTAATATTGAAAATTTGTGCCACAGCGATACTGGAACCCTGCTTTCTTTTTCCTAATAGAGCTATTCTTGACGGTCGTTGGATAGTTTTTGTTCTATGTTGACTGGTAAGATTGATCTCAGTTTCCCTCCCTTAAAAAAGACAACAACAAAAAATTACAGACGCGGTGACTCCTCTGGCCGAGCGAGCTGGAAGAATCGCCTCGACTATTTATGCAAATAATATTCAATATGCTTCCAGTTTTTCAAAGTTTGTTGTCACTGGGTCTCATATAGGTATGACAGCAGTGGAGATAGCTCGAAACGTATGTATGGTATTACCTTTGTGCAAATCACCTCACAAAAGAGATTTCCCGTTTCAAGAAAGATCTTTCCGGTATTCATGATTTTACACATGAAGGAAGACTCGATAACTCACGAAGTGCCAGTTAATCGCAGTGAAATGCAATATGACCGTGTCTTTCTGGCAGCGACTATCTTTTCGGTTTTTCTATTTTCTGTTTTGCAGCAGTCTGCCACCTAGTTTTGGAAGTGAAAAACGATTTTTGCAGTCCACCACACCGTAATTCACACACACTCCCTTCCCGGACAATGACAATTGAAACCGGAGATGTTAATATGACACTGAATGAAATTCCATACCTACCCAATCTGCTTCTCGTTGTCAGCTTCTTTTATTCTGAAGACATTAAAGCCTCCATTCTTACAGCTCCACTAATAAAAATGCAGTTCAATGACTGACATAAATTCGTTTCTGACAGATAAACAATATTATAGTAGTAACTGGCAAGTGTGGCGAATTCTATAAGTCATCTGTCGATCTCAGGTGTTTCGTAGAATTCGTGTAGTTGATGTTGCAGTCGTACCCATTTAAAATACAGGAATAATAAAAGCTTCCGGCTTTAAAAAAATTTTGTGGTGGGATTTAACTGTATGGTTACAGTTGCGGCAGTACACAGGTGGTGGTATATTGTCGAGTCAAGTCTCATTTCTTTAGTACAGGCTAAGTTAGAAAGCCGCTGTTAGAATTATTGAAATGAAGTGATCATATGGCATTATGGTCCGGGACATCTCAGGCGGGATTGTTAGGCCGCATTACTATTTATTTTATCTCGAATTTAACATTCTGCAATAATAATAACAGAAGATAGGAAACAACTCGCCGTAAAGACGAACGCTGAGTCGTAGGCAGACACAAATAAAAGACATTCACATTCAGACAATTTAAATTTTAGGCCTCGCCCTTCTTCAGAAAGAGAAACATTCAAACACACAGTCACTCAGACATAACTCATCCCCACACGTCAGCCATCGCTGGCAGCTCAGCACGCCCTCACATATTACAACATATTTCAAGCTCGTTTTGCTTATCATCAGGCGTTTATGCGTTCTGATCCCTTATTTAAAGGAATTGTCATAGCATCGGTTTTGTTCACTCTCCGCTCTAGTGAGGCTATTTTAGTTTCAGACGGAAAGCGGTGCTAGTGAGTGAATATTGAGGCGCTATGCTACAAAGCGCGAGGACGTTCTACGTCGGGGGTTCGAATCCTCCCTCGGGCATGTATGTTTGTGCCGTCTTTAGTATAAGGTAGTTCATAAGTAGTTTGTAAGTTTAGGGATTGATGACCCGCAGTTAAGTTCAAAAATGTTCAAATGTTTGTATAGCTTATGGAACTCAACTACGGGGTCATCGGTCCTTAAACTTACAAACTACTTATGATCTACCTTATAATACTACGACCTCACGCAGTTAAAAAAAAAAAAAAAAAAAAAAAAAAAAAGTGAGTGAACAGAAATCGATGCACAGCGGTGCCTTCCGCTAGCGTAAAGAAATGTCCCATCATGTTTCCTGCCAAATAATGACCTATATGGGTAGCGGATAATGTTACTTCCTTCGTTTTCGCGTGACGTCGTTTAATACACATTTTATAAGCCACTTGATCAATCATGATTACTACATCCCATACTTCATCTTCATCCATGGCATAGCAAAGAATTACGAAAATAGGTTTTCCATGCTGTAAATTACGAGAGACATTGTAATTTACTCTTCAGATGAGCTCGTTGTAGACGAAGACGTAAATTTCCTATGATTATTGCTTATTAAACACGAATTATATTTAACTGTTTGTCAGACAATAAACGTAATGGCACTTCAACGGTAATCATTCGTCAGGCATTGTTTGTGAAGAGGCCAAAACATGTCCAATACTTGTGTCTCGGAGTGGGAAGTGTATTTATTCAAATAACTAATGGGTCATACGTTTCCTAACAGTGGAAATATTGCAGCAAACTGATAACTTAATTGTAACATATAAACTTCTGTAATGGCTGTCATTTAAATTGCGTAGCAGACGGTAATTTGCCTAAGCAATTATTTTCAGAATTCATTCTTTACCGTGCGATTTAACTTTGTCTCTTCTTATTCCTATGTAGACAGGTATATCGTATATTGGACTGGAGCAGACAAACGAGTGTTTTCTTTCAAGGTTTCTTGGTTCCATTCTCTGCATGTTCTTGATGGTCCGCTGGTCATAAGAAGAGAAGACGCCACCGACACTTACGATGTCAGCGCTACATTAAGCCCACCAGGACTACCATGTTGTAAAGCCGGTAGACAGCGTGACGCCGTGTCGCTCTCTAAGCATCCCTACTGTTCCGATATAGAAATTCTACTGCCCAACATTAGCGATGATTACAATATAACTGCCGCTTGATGCTTTGCCGCGAAACGTGAGGAGCGCCTAACAGATTAGAATTTTTGTTTCAGCATGCCTCGATTCTTGTTATAAACAAATTCCAGGCAGCTCCACACTAACGAACATTTTCAGCTATCAAATTAAACGCATAGGAATTATCCAAGTGTACTGCTGGATCTGTTTTAAGTAAAATTCAATTTTTGGATGAATATGGCTCGGAAAGCAACGTCAATTTTATTACAGTCCATCTTCTGTCTCTGAATGATTTTACAATTGCGTTAACTCTGTAAAGCGTTGTGGCAACTGTGAGTCAGTGACGACGAATGAACACATGCGCAGCGATATTCACCGATGAGAGGAGGGGGCGGCTCTACTTCCCTCCTTACGTTCCCACGTCTATATATATATATATATATATATATATATATATATATATATATATATATATATATATAAAGGTTAGGCGTATAGCTGTTAATTTCCGAAATTTCTTGACCCATTGCTTTGAAATTCTGACTCGACGTTGCATTCTAGCCCAGGAAGGTTTTTAGGAACACATTTCTTGAATATATTATATATAACCTAACACATACTGAAAAATTTGGGATATGAAAACGTGCACATATTTTATTAGAACGTTGTGTCAACATTTCAAAGCTTTCGGAAATATATGATTTTGAACATAACACTAAACATGTCTCTAGGTTAGAAACAGTTCTAAGAGGAAATAGAAGTGAGGAGGAGACGAACAGGGAAAGCGTAATGATGAGATGTAGAGGGAGACGGAGGAGGTGCAGATGCACAGAAAGAGGGGGGAGGAGGATCAGATAGACAAAGAGAGAGGGAAGAAGATGGGGAGGAGATAAGGGAAGCAGAGAATGTAGGACGTATGTCCAATTCCCATCCACAAGGCCGTAGGAAATTACGCATATAAGAAATGTATGGTTCCTCTTATCTTTCTTTTCCATTTAATCTGTATCAATCCACAGCAACGCATGGACGACGGGTACAGCTAGTGCCATAGTAAGTAAAGTAACAAATCTTTCATTCACAAGAAAAATTTGATGTCCGCAATTACGTAAATAAAGGGTAGTGAGGAATAGTTATGTAGAAAGGAAAGTCCTGGAGTTTGATGTTTACGATCCGGACTACTATTACGCATAGACATCATATCAGACTTCGGAACCCCAGCATGTTTATCACTTCACACTGACACAAGGGCAGTGATACGAGAGAAGGAAATTTATTATATGCTACTCACAAATGGTTATTACTTGTGTACCACTATCGAGTGCAGGAAAGCTCCTCAATTATTTTCGTGAGTGTTGCATGAATTTTGGTCTCACCTAGGTTGTCTTCCTGTGCGGGTAAGAAGAAAGTCATCGGAATAGAGTCTGATTTTAGTTACGAGAAACCTATGCAGATAGTGTCGGCACACTGCCTTCAGAACCAAGACGACGTCTTCCTCTTCGTGTCTTGGCGTGTGCTGGAGTGGGGCGCTGTTTACAGATGCACTTGTTGCGAGTCTCTACACCCGGAATGCACTGCCTTTGCCAACTACTTTAAAAACGTAATACATTCTCCATTATTCCATTTTATGTAATTTACAGGAAATTGTTTGGGTAATCTTGAATTTTGTAGCTTTAGAAGTCATTAAATCATTCCACATTGATATTGTATGCATTTTTATTGTTGCTTGCCTTTGACATACTCGCACACACGCACACGCACACGCACACACACACACACACACACACACACACACACACACACACACACACACACATACACACTGCTTGATTTTTTGAAAAGGGACTATTCCTATAGCCTACCCATCCAGCAACATTTCGTAATATTTTTCTAAGGCTTCTTGGAACTGACTCCAGTAACTGCCTTGATAATGTTTCATAGTGGTTTATTTGCCATCATGTATGTTCTATATTTTCCCAATAGTCGCTTGCGTTTTCTTGATTCAAGTGGCAACGACCTCGTTACTTCCGCCCACGTATTCTCAATAGGATTTAGGTCCGGTGACCGTGGAACGAACTCAATCAGCTTTATGCGATCTTCGCTGCGAAACTATTCTTGAACGGCGCAGCTTTCATGGATGGGGCTGTGGTCCTGTAAATAAATAGGTATCAAGTTATTTCATCTATTTATATTTGAAAAACGTATTTGTAATTTACGCACTGTATTAATGTTTTGTATACGGTGTCTAACAAGTTGGGTTCAAATATCGCTAAGAGGCCTTTGTCAGTTAAACATTTCCGTGTCCATCATGTCAGATTGAGCATGACTGGCTGAATCATAACAAACGATGCGGTTTGGTGCTGATAAGAAGACCATCGCACCAGTTACCCAACCACGAGGAACCTCTACTCCATACCAGGCTTCTAACTGAAGTATTTTGCGTACCATCTATACCACTAACTTGATACCTATATTAAGCAACTAACAGAAGTGCAGCGGCAATACTCCGAAGTTATCTTGCCGACAGTACAGGTCAGAATCTGCATAAATATATGAGTAGGTTCTTATCTGTCGTTTACAAATAATTGAGATAAACGCCATTTTAATTACGAAACGTGTATTCCCATGCTGCTTTGGTGATCATTTGTAACTAAGTGATGACCAAACTAACAGGCATACGTTTTAACTCCACGATCCGTAATAAAAATGGTTTATCTCAGTTATTTGCAAACGATAGATGTCCGCCTTTGATAACAAGCTACTCATATCATCGTACACCAAGACCGCAGGGTAGTATACAATTTTTGCAAACGCCAGTCATCTTTTTTGAGTTCCAAAGAGCGTAAAAGGGACGCGGTAGTTGGGAAGGGAGTAACACAGGCCTGTAGCTTTTTCCCCAATGTTGTTCAATCTGTTCATTGAGCAGGCTGTGTAGAAGAGAAATGAGAAATTTGGAGACATAATTAATGTTCAGGGACAAGAAGTAAAGATTTTGCGTATTGCCGATGACGTAGTAATTATGTCAGAGACTGCAATGGACCATTAAGAGCAATTATATGGAATGGACAGTGTCTTGAAAAGAGGGTATGAAATAAACAACAACAACAGCATAAAAGGAGTAATGAAATTTAGTCGAAGAATATCAGGTGATGTGGAAGGTAATAGATTAGAAAACGAGACATTAAAAGTTGTAGATGAGATTTGTTGGTTGTGTGTGTGTTGGTGGAGGGGGGGGGCGGTGTTTTATAGGGTTGGGCTGTGGTCGTCAATCCCTATTTCGGATAAGAATGGGAAAGTAAATCGGGCGTGCCCTTTGAAAGGAAGCATCCTGACATTCGCCTGGAGTGATGTAGGGAAATAATGGAAAACGTAAATGGATTTGAACCACCATCCTCCCGAATGCGGGTTCAGTGTGCTAACCACTTCCCTACCTCGCTCCGCTGAGTTTTGTTATTTGGACTGTAAAATAACTTCTGATGCCCGGAGTAGTGAAGGCATAAAATGTAGAAAGCAATGGGAGGAAAAGTATTTCTGTAGAAGAGAATTTAAGGGATATGGAGTCTTTTCTGTAGGCATTTGTCCGAAGTGTGGTCTTGTACGGCAGTGAAGCGTGGACGATAAAGTAGTTCAGACAAGAAGAGGATAAATTTCTAAATTTCTTGCAACAGGAGAATGCTGAAGAGTAGATTGGTAGATCATGCGACTAATGAGGACGTTCTGAATAGAATTGCGGAGTAAGAAATTTCCGGCATATCTTGTCTAAAAGACGGGATCGATTGATAGGGCACATTCTGAGACACCAACGAATCGTCAATTTAGTTTTGGAGGGGAGCGTGTGGGATAAAAATCGCAGGGGTAGACGACGAGATGGTTATAGCAAGCAGATTCCAAAGGAATGAGGGCTGTCTTTCTTACTCAGAGACGAAGAGTTTTGCGCAAGATGGGGTAGCGTGGAGGTGGAGAACTGCATCTAACCAGTCTAAGGACTGAAGACTACAACCACAACAACAACACAACACATCATTAAGTAGTGCATGTCGTGTAAGAAATAGTCATTTTAGACACAATTTCATTAATAAAGCGCCATCATTACAGCAGACTTTATTCAAATGTTTAGTCCGTTTGTCACGGAATGAATTGCAGTATCCTTTTAGGCATTATCGTTTGCTGTACTAGAAAAGAATTAGGAACAGAATTTGTCGCACAGGTAACTGAAACACCAATTCTTGGAGAACCGTCCATATTTTATGGAATATGCAGGTCATACCCGAAAACATAGTTTATTTAAATTCCAAAAATTATTATTATTTGATTAATGATGGAAATTCTCCTCGTATATATATATATATATATATATATATATATATATATATATATATATATATGTGTGTGTGTGTGTGTGTGTGTGTGTGTGTGTGTGTGTGTGTGTGTGTTTGTGTGCGCACACGTGCGTGTGTGTGTGTGTGTGTGTGTGTGTGTGTGTACTGCTTGGGCTTTCCTCTTTCGTTATTATATCCTCTCTGCCTTGGTTCAGTACTATAATACAGCATCTCTAACTTCCACACTCCGTAACACCATCCTCATGACCTAGGGCGGGAATTACCTTCCCTTTCCGTTCCCATCCTTTTATCTTCCCTTCTCTCCCACCTGAAGAAGGAACTGTGTTCCGAAAGCAAGTCCTTTTCGTCCGTTTTCTTTTTTTATTCATTTGTGTCACTATCGGCGGTACAGCACAAAGGTAAGTACTGGCCAGCCAATCTATCGCTTTGAAAAATAATTTAAAAATTATTTTTAATGCGATCGATTTTGACGTTAACCGCGAATATCTGATCATTAGTGTGAAAGCAGGCACGTTAAACAGAAGCAGTACAGACTGTTGTATTTCTATAGAAACTTCCCTCAAAATATTTTCTCCATTAGGCTTATGCAAGTTGCCTGCTTTATACATTTTCAGTGAAACTTTCAACCTGCCTGCAGAAAGAAACATCACAGGTTCAGTAAAGTGGAGTACCCGTTCGCGGTACAATTTTACAATGCAAAAGCCTACGTTTCTTCTCTCTACAAAGTTTTGATGGAAAATTGTCTGATCAGAATGTTGTCCACACACGTGAGACTAACTACCTACCAGAAATATAATTCATGTTTGAAGGAAGTTTGTTTATTAATGCAACTACTACAACAAAAGCACTTGTCTGAATAATTTTCCATGACATATTATAACGATGATCTGTACACGTCCGCATGATAACCGCAAACCATAGCCACAGCACCACTCCCTCTATCTCAGAACAATACTCACGTTAATGCTATAGGAGATGCGCCGAAACAACATCTATTTTGTCGGAAAAGCCACGTACTGATTTACGGGTCTAACGGTCTCCTTTAGGAGGTATAAAAACACTGGACAGTTTGATATTCTGTGTTTGCAAGAATACTGAGCACATAACTCCCATCGATGTTCTTACAGGTAACGACCGCTCAACAAAGGACGTTGAAAATTATAAATAGTGCCAGCATTGTATAAATTCTTATACATTATGATTATGTGATGCTAATACTAGAATGAATATTGAAATTTAGTTTAAGTGTTGCAAATATACGCCTTATCAAATGTGCAGACGACACAAAAAGAATAATAGACGGATTATAAGAAAGGAAATGGGTCCATGAGAAAATACAGCCGTTTGGAAAATCCATAGTAATGAGACCTTCAAAAATATGGAAAAAAATATCAGTCGGAGTGGTTAAGTGAGGGTTAACTTTCGTTGGACATACGTATTAAAAGAATGATAAAAGGCTAAAGAAACAATTATTCGCATACTTATGGAAGAATTAATCAACAATAGCATGAGCAAAGAAGAAAATAAGTACTTAGAAAGAAACATCATCAAATAATGTTAACTAAACACAATAAAGAACATAATAATGTTAGAAGCTATTGAAAAAGGAAAAATAAGAAATTGGAAAAAACTGAAGAAAAGAAGTAAAATACAACATGGGAGATTATGACGGATAAAATTAATCTATACATTCCTGTCCTTAATTCTATGTTTAGATAACAGCTCTTCTTATTTTGCACTCCATGTTACAAAGCCTTCCCAGAAATGTTCACAACTTGAAAACAATGCTGCACTGATTTCTTTTCGTTCGTTTGTGCCACTGACAGCGATATCAAGAAAGATATTTTCTGAGTCTATAATTGTGAAGAAAACGGACGCTTACATCTAATGTTTTCAGTATAATCAATGGAAATGCTCGGAGAAATGTGAAAGAGCACTGGTGAATGACTTTTGACAGAATACCCAACTAATTGAGACATTTATTACTGTGTTAGCAGTCGGTGCATCTGTATATTTTTATTACTGACAACGATCGGCTCATTAAAGCTAGTTACGGAATTGCGAGCAGGGCTCATTGACATATACTTTAGGTGTTCGGACCCCCAGCAGGCGTGCGACGAGCGAGCTAAGTCTCTGTCGAGCTCGCTTGGCAATCACCTCGGCTCTTATTCTTCCTGTTGATAGTATGACTAAAGCTTGGCAACATCGCAGTGTAAGTCTGTCAACGCTGGTACCGAGGTCTTACTTCCTGGTTAGCACAGAACTGTGCTCATAAATTCACTTGATGTTTCCTGTAATTTCCATTGAATAATCTGACTGGTTTCTCAGTCGAGAGGCGACAGAAGGCTATTTGTTCATGCTTTTGGGTCCATAGAATTGTTTACACGGCGAAATTCCAACTAATCTCGTCTCTTACGTTGCGAGTTATGTGTTATACTGACGTATGTGGCAGTAGGAAAGCCATGGCGTGCAAGTTGCTCGCTAGCTCTGCGGTAAATTAGTCGCCTGCCATGGTGAGGTGGCTTTGGCCAATGGTTCGGGTCTCATTGGAGTAGAATTTTTTAGCTATTTTGTGACAGGAATTGCACGAATCCACATCGAAAACAACAAGAAACCTCTTGTGGTTACTTGCTATATTCTTTCTGATAATGGGAAAGTCTGACAACGTTCTGGTAGTTTACCAAATCTGTCCCTTTAGAATCGAACTGATTGCAAGCTAATTATGACGCCAATCGATGTTCGACGCGTATTTTTCCTGAAATAATTTTTGTCGTAGGTTATTCGAGTATGGGCGGGAAACATAAACACTTGAGGACATGTGATTGAAAGAGTAGGTGCAGAATGGGTGAGTCCAAAGCACACTATTCGATGTTTTGTTTGTGAAATCAACTGGAATTATTATAGTGCAGTACTTACACATGATGTAATTTTTTAGGTCGTTTGTCCTTACAGTGCGACTAAATGGTGTCTCAGTTGTTTGCAAAAAATGGGCGCACCCTGGCGTTGTGGTTGCACTTTGCTGCGTATAAATATCTTTTAATACTCAGTCATTTATTTCTTCTTAAGATGTCAGCATGAGAGCGTCATAACTCGTCACTAGTAATTATCGTGAGTAGGAATTCTGATTGAGCGGTCTGAAGTCGTTCAAGAAAAATGTGGTAATAGTCACCCCTATGACCCTTTATACCGATTCTACTTTACGACGTTTAGATTATGTTCATATGTCAGAAAAACGCAATACGTGACTGTAATATAAGTACTAGAACTTGAAGTAAGGATATAACAGCCGGTAAATAGACTCACAGCGGCGCGCCGCTGTCACCGAGTCCGCAGACGGCAGCCGCGATGCGGCCGCTGGCGCGTCGCCGTAGCCGGTGCCCAATACTCCTGAGAGTAAACAGCAGCGAGCCCTTTTGTGTAATTATTTCGGGGACTGTTACATTCGCGGTTCTCCCACACTGATAACGAAGACAGCAGATTTGCAGTTAAAAAAAAAAAAAAAAAAAAAATGACGGTGGTTGGATTCGATCTCGCGACTACTTACTTATACAGTTGTTATTGCGACTCCTACCACGAGACTACGCGCTCATATAGCACAGAACCGTTTCGAGAAGGATATAACACTTCCTCCTGACAGTACCGCATTCTACAGTGTTGCCAGATCGTGCACATCGTCGGACTTAGCATTCTGAGGGGCGATCGAATTTATTGTTCACACTGCGCGACCGACTCGGACTTTGCCCCTGCGTCGGCCGGCCGGCGATCAATTTTTTTGTCTAAGACTGTAAATAGACTAGAAAGGTATGCCAGTTTGGGCTTCTTCGCTGTCATTGGTTAGTGCTGTATTACATCACTCGGCAGCAAGCCGCTGTATTATAAGACCGCCGTGAACTCATTTTCTCAGTCTTTTCTTTTATCACTCGACAAAAAACATTGCTTTTAAGCGGTGGAATACGCTTGTGATTAATATAAATGGATACTAACATACAAAGGACTGAAAAAGAAAAGCTTCAAACATTATTAACAACCAGCTAACCCGACCCGACCCGCGACTTGGCACGGGTAATATATAAATGTCTTTAACTTGAGAAACACTAACCGTATCGTGATGAGGTTTTTTTGTAAATTATAGTTCTCATAAAGATCTAAAATAAAGTTCTGGAGAGCACATGTCTAACCTTTATAGATTTACCCCAATAACTATGTAGTCTGAAGTCATCTGGTGCCAGCGCCTTAGGAGAAACAAATGGTGCATATGCTTCAAATGTTCAAATATCTGTAAATCTATCTGACCAAACTATGTGGTCATCAGTCCGTAGCTTACAAACTACTTAAGCCTAGGTAAACTAACCTATGGACAAACACACACACCCATGCCGCAGGGAGGACTCGAACCTCCACGGCGAGCAACCGCGCGCTCCGCAGAGAGGTGCTCGGCTTATAATATCATGATTTCACTCCCTTAGAGTGCGAATTTCGAAATTTTACTATGCCCATAACTGTGAAACTAGTTAATGCAATAAGTTGAAGTTTTATCACAATTGACTGAATGACATTGACAGGCATAGCATACGGACAAACAGACGTCTTCATTTTTATATATTTGATAAAGAAAACAGCCGATTTTCGCATTAATGGTTTTGTTTTACTCATTTAGTTACTATGAACATTGAACTGCATACTAATGTCATACATACAATTTTGTCAATAAAATATCGATGATCTGAATCCTTACAATTCATTCTGCAAGTCTCTTTTGTAATCACCTTCACAAAAATGTTCGGAACAAATTCTGGCATTTTTTACATTTATCCCGTCTTGCCGTGTACAGCGAGAGATCCATATGCGCTGAAGTTCCTCATCTTTTGGAAACCGATGGTGCAAAATGCCTTCGGTCTTGCATCCACTGTTATTGAACTCCGCAACAGCACAACCGAATTATTCTTACTCATAATTACGGAAAGGATATATGGAAAAATTGTTCCCTAATACAAGAAAGCTACTTTCTATCCGAACACTTAACAGGTCTCGAAACGAGCGAGCGCAAAACACTACTTCCTACTTGCACGTTTCATAAGGGTACTGCGGCAGCTGCTCAGCGCTTGCTGCCAGGTGACGTCACAGAAGCAAAGCGCGCGAGTCAAATTTACACCCCCCTGGGCACACGTATGTGTCTCCGAGCGTTCAGCAGCACGTTGGACTCGGCACATTGAGAACACACGTTCAGACACACGCTCCGTGTGCTGGCGGCTTAAGGGATGCTGCCGTGAAGACGTGACGTGGCGAAGAGAGAGAGAGAAAAGTGGGGATGTATATACTGTGCGGACGGTGCTTGCCAAAGCACTCGTGGACGAGACGTCGTGTTGACAGAGACCGAACACTCTGTGGCCGCTGCCAAGCAGATCTGGAATGACCTCTTGTTTGAGAGATTGAACGATATTCGCTGTGTTGATCAGGTACTTCTTGTCTAACTGCAACATACTTAAGTGTGACTTTTTTTTTCCTGGTAGAATTTACGTGACTGTCACCCCGTGGCCCGTCCGGGGGATAGCCGTAATCATAGGCGGAGTGTTTTCCTTCTACGGGCAAATTATGCCAACTGATAGACAATGTAATGGGACTGTAGAGCTTCCTTCGTATTAAGGCTGTAGTTCCTTAATTCGTTTGGACAGCCGCGGTGGAGTAGCCGAGCGGTCTAAAGCGTCTCGCTGCGGAGCGCGCGGTTGCTCGCCGTGGAGGTTCGAGTCCTCCCTGGGGCATGGGTGTGTGTGTTTGTCCGTAGGTTAGTTTACCTAGTTTTAAGTAGTTTGTAAGCTACGGACTGATGACCACGCAGTTTGGTCCGATAGAATTACAAACATTTGACCATTTTTTTCGTTTGGACACTCCTCTAGGTGTACCCTTTCGCTTTTCTTTTCTTTTTCTTTTCCCTCTGTGGCTACACGCCGTTCTCTTGTTGCTCCGAGTTTGTTGCAGTGGGTATTGATTAGTGTTTACCACTGATGTAGTCTCTCCTCTGCTGTAATTTGAATTGCAAATTATTTTCTGTGCCCTTCAGGCAAGTTAAAGCCTTTTGTTATATTTTACGTCTTTTGGCAAGTTTGTGTATTTATCACATATTAGCCATTTAAAAGAGCTTGTTGGTTTGACATTTTATCTAACTGTTATTGTCAAAGGCCTATTGTAAATGATTATTTTATTAATTCAGTTGCTGCCCTTAAGGCAAGCTGAAGCCTTTTCTAATATTTTATATCTTTTGCCAGGCTGGTTTTTATCAGATGTTTGTCATTTAAAAGGAAAAATATTGTCATTTGTGTTTGCTATCGGCTTTTAATAAACATTGCGTGCTTGAAATACTGAATGTAAGGTAACCCAACCAAGCCCTTCCTAATTTCGCATTGGTCTATTCTTATGCATGTACTGCTTATATAAATTCAACAGGGAAGATCAGTAACCCCCTTGTAATGACACTATCACATGAATCTTCTCCAGATCCTTTCTGCCAGTACATGTCGTTGAGCTGTAAAATGTCATTGCGGAACGTCTGCTTAGAAGACTTGTCGTCTTTGCGATATATTTCGTAATATATATGTATTTGTCCTTCTTTCATTTTTGATTCTTCTGAAACAACTGATATAATGCAGTATTTTTCGCATTAAGTCCCAAATAAAGTCTACCATATGTATATTATTTTACCATTATATATTTTTTTTAACTTTCGTGTAACTCCTCTTCACTATTACAACCTAAATAAATAGATGGCGGTGAATCAGGTACACAAGGAATAAAATAGCGGTGTGGTTCAAAGACATCATTTGTAAAGATGGGCTAACTTGTTCATTTATTGAAAGTAGTTCACCGGTGATCGATCGTTCCCTTTTTTGAACATTCCTTTCTATTCGTTCACCCTCGCTTTTCTAATTCAGTTTTTATCCAATAACAGATAATCAAATTATTTAGAAACTGAGTATATGGTTTATTGAAGCTGCATATTAATTTCTGAGGGAAATAGTAAATAGTGCATTCTACGTCTTGACAAATCAAAATCCCATTTCATACTCGGCCGATATCATTCACAACTTTCTCTCTTATTTTTACGCAAGATAACTATGAAGTACGTAGCACAAAGAATCTTGAAAATTGTAGCCACGTAAGTGTCACGTATCAGGTAGGGGCAAAAGGGAAATTCTATTTATTTGAACATTCTTAGAGTACATTTTAGTGAAATGATTAGAAATTAAGTAAAAACTAATTATGAAACGAAACAGATAAAATCTAAAAATCTATGAATACGTAGAAAAGGTTATTTACCTTCACTATGCCTGTAAAACGTATGCATTACACAGAATAAAATTTTTACGCGCGTTCAGTTACAACATACATGTAAGATGTATATTACTTTTGGTGGACGCTGAAAAGAATACGTGTAGAACCAATTGTCATAGGTTCAAGAAGAATCTGAAACACGACAGGAATGGTCGAATGGAATGAACAAAACGAAGGACTTCTCGGTACCGAGCTGTGAGCTGGAACTGATTCAGAGTGACCGGAACGGGACCGCCCGCTCGGCCTGGAGTGCATCGGCCACATGGCAGTTCCCGGAACTGGAAATCGCTGCATCCGTTCCGGCGTTCCAGACCACGACTGCCGGTTCCTGGAAATGGATCCCACGGTAACCGTTTCGGCGTTCCGGAATAGGAGCGCCGAATGCAACTGACTAGGAACTGTTTCTCATATGTAGTTTCCTGGTCCTTCAGCTCATTTTGTATAGCGCTTATTTGGAACCCTTTGTTCGCGAACAACCCATCTTCAGTAATCTGTTCTCCGTTGAGACAAGACGTTTCCTACGTGATTATAGTAGCACTACGGGAATTAAGACTCTGAACGCGAAAAGGAGACAGTGGTATGGAACAATACATTTCGTAAATAGTTGGGGAATTGATATTACAAGATCTTCAGCCTCAATAGAGTGCCGAAAATTCCAAATTGCAGGGATTACGTCTTACCAACGACAATACAGTAGACGACGGCCTACACGTATTGACCGAGAGCATCAGTTGCAGAGTAAAGTTGTCGGTGCTGACAGACAAGCAGCTTTGAGTGTAATAAACAAATCAGTCTACGTGGGACATACCACAAAACTGGTTTGACACAACAGCGCAGTTGGGTTTACATGAGCTAAGGCGCCAGTCTATGAGGTCGAGTGCCTTTGTAATTATCACTCTACAGCTTCTGTCCTTGGTTCGAGACCATCTTGGCTGGACAGTAGGTAATTGGAAAACTGTGGCTTCGTCAAAGTGTAATACGGATGCCACAAAACAAATGACCCAAAGTATCCGACAAGGGATTGTGTAAGGTTTGATTGTTGTTGTTTTGGTCGCCAGACAGGTGACTGGTGTGATGCAGATTGCAACCCTACTCTGCCCAGAGCAAAACTCTTCATCTCTTCTTAATAACGGCAACTCAGATTAATCTGTTTACTGTATTCCTCCTTTTGTCTCCCCCTGGAGCCTTATCCTCTCCCTCCCCCCTTTACACGCCCGCACGCACACACGCACACACACACGAACGCACGCATATACGCATACCTTGAATTAAAAAAAAGTGCTGTGGTTGCAAATATTCTTCTTCTCCCAAATTCTGTTAAATACCTCCTCATTAGTTAAGCGATCCACCCATCTAATCTTCAGCATTCTCCTGTATCATCACTCTTCTAAAGTGTCTATTTCCTTTCTGTCTATTTATCGTCCAAGTTTCACTCACGTACAAGGCAACACTCGATACAAACGTGAAGAGTTCAAATGTTCAAATGTTTGTTAAGCTTATGGGACTTAACTACGGGGTCATCAGCCCCTAAACTTACAAACTACTTATGAACTACTTACGAACTAGGACGGCACAAATATCCATGCCCGAAGGGGGATTCGAACCCCCGTCGTAGTGGCCGTGCTGACCGTGACTGGAGCGCCTCAGTCACCTCGGCCACCGCGGCCGGCACGTGAAGAGTTCCGTGCACTTAAATTTACATTAGATGATACCAAATTTCTCTTTTTCAAAAACGCTTTTCTTCCCGTTGCCATTCTGCTTTTTATGACCTCTGTACTGCTGCGACCATTATATGTTATCTAACTGCCCATGTAACCAATACATTAAAACCTTTATTGTTGCGCTACATAATTTAATTCCTTCAGTATCGCCTGATTTTCTCAGACTGTAACCATTACCCTTGTATGCTCTAGTTAATATTCATATTTTCAACAATGTCCATTCCATTCAATAGATCTTCCAGTCCTTGGCTATATCACCTTGTCATCAGCAAAACGCAATGTCTTATATCTTCACCCTGTATTGTAATTCCTCGCCAAATTTTTCCTTGCCTTCCTTTACAGACATTGAATAACATTGGAGAAACGATAAAAACCTGTCTTACTGCCTTTATAACAAATTGTTTCCTTTCATGCCCTTCCACTATAATAACTACTGTCTGTTTTTTGTTTTACAACTAATAAATAACCATCCGCATACTATATTTTACGCCTGCTGCTTTTAGAATTTGAAATAGTGTATTCAAATCACAATTGTCAAAGGCTTTCTCCAACTGTCTATAAAGTAGAAAAATATGTTCGCCTTTCCTTAATCTGTCTTATAATATTAGTTGCAAAGTGAGTATTGCCTCCGTATATCTACATTTCTCCTAAATCCAAAATCATCTTTCCCGAGGTTAGCTTCTTCCAGATCTGACATTCGTGTTAAAATTTTACAGCAATGACATATTAAACTGATGGTTCAGTATTTTCCACACCTGTCTGCGGTTGATTTCTTTGGAATGGGGACTGTTACATTTTTCTTAAAGTCTGAGGGTATTCCCACTGTTTCATACATATTACAAACCAAGTGAAATAGTTTTGTCAAACTTGGCTGTCCCAGAGACTCCAGTAGCTCTGAAGGAATGTCGTCCCAGGGCCTTGTTTCGAAATAGGCCTTTCAGTGCTCTATTAAATTCATTTCTCAGTATAGTACCTCCTATTTCATCATCATTTACTTGCTCCTCCCGTCCATATAAGATCAAATTTCATGGGCGAATAGCCGCTCAAACAGAACACCTCGGTGCTATCAAGCACGACAACCACTATCGGTTATCAAACTGCTTGTATTTACAAGGACATAGGCGTGGAAAACCGCTGGTGTTGAGCTAGCCTCCCTAAAGTAAGGCGTCGACACAAAAACAAGCAAGTTCATGGATAGCCAGAAGGGAAAGACGCCAAATAACGCAGATAATTTGACAGGGCCAACCGAAGCAAATACTTCAGAGTCCAGTAATTGTTGTACACGATGTACCAGAGTGCCTGAATAGGAGATGGAAGTCAGTCGGTTTTACTCCAAGTTGAAGACTCCAGAGAAACAGGTAGATCCTGGGAGGCTCAAGTATACATGAGGCCGCTGTCACCAGATGGAACACATACAGCGACACCGCTCGGTAAATAGCCAGCACGCCTGGCCCATGCCCGTTCGGAGTACCGCCGGCGAATACAACACACCGTCCTGCTGCCGACCCACTGACTCTTCCTCGCAGTTCAAAAAATGTTCAAATGTTTGTTAAGCTTATGGGATTTAACTACGGGGTCATCAGTCCCTAAACTTACAAACTACTTATGAACTACTTACGAACTAGGACGGCACAAATATCCATGCCCGAGGGGGGATTCGAACCCCCGACCGTAGTGGCCGTGCTGACCGTGACTGGAGCGCCTTAGTCACCTCGGCCACCGCGGCCGGCTCCTCGCAGTACCTCGCTCATAAGGCCCTCTCGCGAGCTGCGAAGATAGCCGCAAGTAGACAAGCGCGAAGAGCAAACTGGCGCGCCCCCGAAAGGAAAAATTAAGATAGATAGGATTGCGCTCCGCGATGCGGCGCCTGCACGTCTATTTGCGCTAATGTTGATGGATATTTATGGAAAAGGCGTGGAAGTTCGTTGGTTAGGGTCTACGTTGAGACTAGGTTGAAGGTGTACTAGGGTAATCGCATGGTTTCAGATCGAATGTTCAAATGAGTAGCCTATTATCAAAGACGGACATCTGTCGTTTGCCAGAAACTGAGATAATCGTCGTTTTTTATTACGGATTGTAGAGCTAATATATTTATAAGCTGATTTGAGCATTATCAACTTTAATACTCGAGGGCCGACCGCGGCGGCCGAGGAGACTAAGGCGCTCCAGTCACGGTCTGCACGGCCACTACGGTCGGGGGTTCGAATCCCCCCTCGGGCATGGATATTTGTGCCGTCCTAGTTCGTAAGTAGTTCATAAGTAGTTTGTAAGTTTAGGAACTGATGACCCTGTAGTTACGTCCCATAGACTATACAAACATTTGAACTATTTTTTGAATACTCGAGGATTTATACCTGAAGTGGCTAATACCAATTTTAGTACTCAAGCACCTTGAAATTGTGTTTGCAAATACAGATGTCCGTGTTTGAAACCAAAACGTGTAGTTGTCCGCTTTTGATACACAGAGATTCGATTACTGCTTACGAGAATCTTTTACAAGTGTATAACCTGGTAAATTATAGGAATATTAACAGAAAGTTGAAAATATTAAATTATGCACTCTATTACATATTGGAAAAATGAAGAACTACAATAATCATAATAAGCTTTTTAATTTTATATACAAAATGAAATGTAACGGAATTGAATCTCTAAAATTATTAGCATAAGGTCTGTTGAAATTGTAGCCAGATTTTTCCTTAAACAACCTCACGTTATTTGTGACATCGAACTTGTTTCCAACAAGTGATAATTTCGTACAACACACCTTACAATAAAACTGTGTAGTTTACATGCTAGTCTTACCTTTGTTTCTTCTCAATGTTTATTTTCCACTTTTCAGGTTGTCTCAACCGCTTCCTAACTTTTCTTGCGGACGCTGGTGATATATTATGTTCCATTTGACTCGCTTTAAGAACATTTTTGGTAATAACACTATAAAATTTTACTGAAAAACTTAAGTGCGGGCTAATAAGCCTTAGTACCTGGAATATACTGATTTTCGAGGTCATATTATCATATACTGTGTTCCCATTGGTGCTCACTGCTTTATTCAACAAGTGTCCGAATTTGATATCAAGCATTTATGTAGGTGTCCAATTTTGATTTGAACAGTCAACTTTAACGTGTGATTTATCCCATTTACGTCAAATTTTGGAAAAAAACGGAAAAACTACTTTTGGGATCGACTGCTAACTAAATTTCGACCATTAGGTCAGATGTCAAGGTTTGATATTTGGCTACTCAAATATTTGTACATACGGAGTCAAACTGCTGAAGTCGGCGGCCGCGGTGGCCGAGGGGACTGCGGTGCGTCAGTCACGGTCAGCACGGCCACTACGGTAGGGGGTTCGAATCGCCCCCTCGGGCATGGATATTTGTTCCGTCCTTAGTGTTAGCTAGTTCATAAGTAGTATGTAAGTTTAGCAGCTGATGACCCCGTAGTTAAGTTCCATGAGCTATACAAACATTTGAACATTTGAATTTTGAAGTCGGCGCTTGGCAGACTTAGAAAATACTTAAGCTAAGTAGCGATGGACAAGCCGAGCGTTCTAAGGCACCTTTCTGAGGAACGCGTGATTGCTCGCCGTCGGAAGTTTGAGTACTCCCTGGGGCAAGAGTGTGTGAGCTGTCGTTAGTTTAAGTAAAGTCTAGGGACATAACCATTGCAGTTTGGTCCAATAAGTGTACAAATATTTAAACAACCTACAATAACTGACTAAAGACAACACACAATGTCCGAGGTAGGAACCGAAACATCGGCGGGAACTGTCACACGATTCGTAAAGTGGTGGCCCAGAACGGCGGCAACTGTATATTGATTGGAGACATGAAAATTAGGTCAATGGCGCGTTGGTGTTGCTCAATCTCTTACGGAAACATTCGACCTTGCATTAACTTGTAGAGTTGTTGGAAGCTGACCCGGCCCTTCCTCGCCCTGGGGTCACGTGTCTGCTCTTTGATGTGCCGGCGCTTTGCGGGACCGCACTGGCTGCCCTTACCTATTTAGCGGCGTGTTGGGTGGCACTGCGGGAAGTTGGGGCCAGTTAGTGAAGTTAAGTTTGCCGGGTGACCGACCTGCAGGGGCAGTGCCCTGGCGCGCGCTGAGGCTGCGGCAGGGTTGGCCGCCCGTCAGTGCGTCTTAGGCCGCAGGAGCTCGCTAATTATTTCGGTTGAGTGCGTAGACGCGGCACTTCATGTGGTCGGCGCGTACTTCTCGTCCGTAGCGGAACTGGGGCCTACCCGTAGGTGCGGGAAGCCGAGGCTACGAAAGTCAGGCCGTCAACTACACGCAGTTAGCTGCTACACGAGAAGCGGGAGTTGTGTGGGGTGCAAGGAACTTTTTATTTTTTATATTTTTTCTTTATTTTTTGTTTTTTGATAGAGGAACGCGGAAACACACAAAAAGTAGAAATTCTCAAAGGTTGTAGGTCAAACATCGGACCATCGCATATCTAAGAACAATTGGTCTGTTGTAAATTGTCGTAGCTATGCGAGAAAACTACCTCAGCTCGAAGAGCTACAACTACATCTACATGGGATACTCTGCAAATCATATTCAAGTGCCTGGCAGAGTGTTCATCGAACCACCTGTACACTATTCATCCCCCATTCCATTCTCGAATGCCGCGCGGGAAGATAAAATACCTGAATCTCTCTGATCTCTGATATCTCGTATTTTGTTATGATGATTTTTTCTACCTATGTAAGTTGCAGTCAAAAATATATTTTCTCATTCGCAGGAGAATTTTGGCGAGTGGGGTTTCGTAAGAAGTCCACGCCGCAGCGATAAACGCCGTTATTGTAATGTTTCCCGTCCCAGATTCTGTATCATTGCCGTAACGCTGTATCTCCTGTAATGTGACAATACAAAACGAGATGCCCTTCCTTGGACTCCGTCAAACCCACCTGATAAGAATACCGCACTGGGCAGCAAATACTCCAAAACAGCTCTGTTGTATGTTTTAAGCGTTCTGCCAATAAAACGCAGTCTCAGGTTCCCCCTTACCACGACATTATCTTCGTATTCTTTCCAGTTTAAGTCTGAAGTAATAGTAACTACTACGTATTTAGTTGAGTTTACGGCCGGCAGTTCTGATTGATTTATCTTGTAAACAAAGTTAAACGGATTTCTTTTCGTACTCATGTGGACGACTTCACATTCTCATTATTTAGAGTCAATTGCCAATTTTTACTCCATAGTAATATATTATTTAGCTCGTTCTGCAGTTGGTTTTGATCTTCAGATGATTTTACTAGACGGTAAATGATGGTGTCATCTGCAAACAACCTGAGAGAGTGTCCTACATTTCTTCCGAAATCGTTTATGTAATTAAGGAACAGCAGAGGACCAATAACACTACCCTGTGGAACGCTCGATATCACCTCTATTTTAGTCGATGCCTTACCATAGATTACAACAAACTGTGTCCTCTCTGACAGGAAATCCCCTATTCAGTCACAAATCTGGAGCGATATACCATAACCATGCAATTTGCTTAAAAGCCGTTTGTGAGGTACGGTATCAAAAGCCTTATGGAAATTAAGAAATACGATATCAATTTGACAACCCTTGCCGATAGCAAACATCACTTCGTGCGAGTAAAGGGCTAGTTGTGTTTCGCAGGAACGATATTTTCTAAATCCGTGTTGACCATAGGTCAATGTATTATTCTATTCGAGATAATTCATAATATTTGAATATAAGATATGTTCCAAAACTTTGCTACAGATTGACGCCAATGAAATAGGCCTGTGCTTCCTCGAATAAAGGTGTGACCTGTGCAACTTTCCAATCTCTTGGTACAGATGCTTCTTTGAGAGAGCGGTTGTGTATGGCTGTTAATTAAAGAGCTATCGCTTCAGCATAATCAGAGAAAAATCTAATGGGTATATGGTCCGGAACAGAAGACTTGTTCTTGTTAAGTGATTTAAGTAGCTTCAGTACTGCGAGGACATCTACTTCAACGTTACTCATTACAGTCTCTGTTTGTAATTCGAAATCTGGAACATTGGTTTCATCTTCTTTGGTGAATGAGTTTCTAAAACCTATGTTTAGGAACTCTGCTTTAGTAGCACTATCATCGGCAGGATCGCCATTACTATCAAGTAGTGAGGGTATCGTTTGTGTTTTGCCCTTAGTATACCATTTGACCTAAATCTCTTTGGGTTTTCAATCAAATTTCGAGAAAGTGTTTCGTTGTGAATAGTATTGCAGTCATCTCGTATTTAAGTCCTTGCTAAATTTCGAACTTCTGTGTAGGATCGCCAATACTGGGGATTTTGTGTTCGTTTAAATTTAACATGCCTTTTCCGTTGGTTTTGCAACAGTATCCTGACATAAAAGAGTACTGAAGCACAAATAATCATAGGTAGCCAGATATATGTTTGGTCGATTTTTTTTACAAAGTGGCAAATGGTGTTGAGAGGGGGTAAATTGAAAAAAAAAAAGTTGGTGGTAACATATTTATTGATGTCATAAGTGGTTAATGCTGTAGCGAAATTGAAGTATATTTTTCCTGCTATTTGGTATGGGTAGAAGTTATAACTGACAACCGGAATAAATTATTAATTGGCTTTTCTTACCGACACTCCGATTCCAGTAAAGTTCAAAACAAGCTTGATTCAAGTTTCGAAATCGTGCCCGAAGCATAGAGTTGTAATTTGTGATGACATAAAGTTACCCTCGATACGTTGGCAAAAATGCATGTTCAAAACCGGAGGGGAGCATAACACTTCTTCCGAAATTGTACTGAATGTATGCTCTGAAAACTACTGATAGCAGTGCTGCTAAAGCGAAATTGCAAAACATTGCTTTCCGAAATTATTTTACCAAAGAGGAAGAAGCTGGTACTCAAGAATTCGAACAGCTGCGAGCAGGCGTAATTTAGAAGTAAATATATTTGAAGTCTTCCGGTCCAGAAGGTATACAGTTTTGTTATTGGTTTCGCGATTTCCTATTCAAATCAAATGTTCATATATTTGTAAAGCTATTGGACCAAAATGTTACATTAATCTCCTGTTAATCATTTACTCTTCGCTTCTCTATCACCTTCGCTCCCCTGTCTTCGTTACTCTCCTTCTCTTCCTCCCTCAGTTCATTTCTCCTACCCAAATTTATGAAAGCTGCATGTGCCAGTAGGTGAAAACGTGTTGACAATGACAGGAATATATCCTCCGCCATGCACCTTCAAAATTTTATGCATATAGCCATGGTCCTTTTGTTTGGAAGCTATAGGGTGAAAAATTACTGCAATATCTCACTAAAGATTGGTGCCGACACCTGTTTAAGGTACCATCCGCCAGATACCTTACGAAATCTGATAGTGATGCTGCTGTTGTTTTCAAGGTAAGTGTGTAAAATTTCATCAGGATCCAAATAAAACAGTAGATTGATGTCTAAGTCACTCTCCGCCAAGCACCGTACAAAATGTTATATAGACAATGTCCTATCGTTTGTTTGAGACTGAAGGATGCGAATTTACATCTACATCACAATAAAACAGTAGGCCTGCATTTGTTTACATTACAAACAAACGTTAAGTGTGAGTGGGCGGTTTATCATGCACCTCATTGTTTATAACGTCGTACATTCTGAATTATATGTTACAGATAGTACTTACGCGGAGCGAAATTGTTCCGCTACGGTGGGGAATATGTGAACCAAAGTGGTTTAAATCGGTCCAGTGACTTAGGAGGAGATGTGCAATACTGTTGAGTGAAGTTTAGAAAGTAGGAGATGAGGTACTGCAGAAGTGAAGTTGTGAGGACGGACCGTGACTCGTGTCGGGATAGCTCAGTGGTAGACCGCTTAGTCGCGAAAGGCATAGGTATCAGGTTCGAGTCCTGGTTCCGGCACACAATTTTAATCTGGCAGGATGTTTGATGCTTCAGTTCCTCACGCATTTAATTGTTTGTGACATATCTCCTTAACTATATGCAATACGTGAGCGTTACCCCCGAATGACCCTCTCCTTGATATGAAGATATAAAAAAGTAACTTTGTATTCAATACAAACAGACGCACACTGTGCATTATACAAGTGTACAGAAGAGGGTTTTGGAGAGAAACTTAGTAGCTCAGACTGTTGGCGGATGATGTTGTTTATCGGTTAGTAAAATCAGCAGAAGATCAGAAGGAGAAGAAAGATAGGGTTTACGTCCCGTCCACATCGTGATCATGCTCTGATGTTTGAGTAAGAATGGGGAAGGAAATCGGACGTGACTCCTCAAATAAACTATCGCAGGATTTGCCTGGAGTGATGTATGGAAATCACGGAGAATCTAAATGTGGATGACTGGAGGTGGTTTGAATCACCGTCCTCCCGAATGCGAGTCCAGTGTGTTATGACTACGCCACCTCATTCGGTCAGAAGATCAAAATCAGCTTCAAAATCATCTGGTTATCTGCATGGTGCGAAAACTGGCAGTTGATTCTAGTTCATTAAAACTGGTAAGTCATCCACATGACCTGTAATACGAATCCATTTAACTTCATTTACACGATAAATCAGTCACTTCTGCAGGCCGTAAATTCATCTAAATGCCTAGAATTATAATTACGAACAACTTTAATTGAAAAAAAAAAAAACACAAAGAAAATTTAATGGGCAAGGAGAACCATAGCCTTCATTTTTTTGACAGAACACTTACGAGATACAACAATTTCCCTAAAGAGTAAGCCTACATTAGACGTGTTCGTCCAATTTTGAAGTATCCTGGGAAGATCTTTTTGCGAAATTTATTCATCAACTTTCTACTCCGAATGCGAACGTATTTTGTTAACACCCGCCTACATAGGGACACATGCTCGTTATATTCAAATATGAGATCAAAAACTGAAAGATACTGGTGTTCCTTTTTATCCCGCGCACCATTAGAGACTGAAACGGCAGAGAAACGTTATGAAAGAGGTGCGCTAAACCCTCTGACAGGCATATATGATTTGCAGAGTAAATATGTAGATACAAATTAACTTGTTGTATCCTGCTACACCATGCCGTGACTTGGGCCTTCCACTGCTGACTGCAGCCGTGTCTGTTAGGGCCTTAAGTCGCTCGTTTCCATACGATTGTGTCCTTACGACTATTTGGCCGTGCCGTACAACTTTCAGGTTGCGCTACGTTATTTGATCTGTTCAAGTTTGGTTCAGCAGCGGGTGATTTCGACGCTGTGTTAGTGCCGTTACTTACATCTAATAACAGTAGGAATTTTGTAGAATTAATTAGGCCTACATATCGGCAAAGTTTGCGAGTTATGTTCTGATCTTGTTTGGTGGAAAAATTGTAATTTTAATCTTCTGAGGCACTAGAATTACGGGTCTGGGAAACGTAAGGATGGAGGTTTTAACGCCGAGTTAGGTGCTGGTCGAGTTACACTGTGGCCACAAAGATTGTTTTAAATTAGCGTGTGGTCAGTCTGTACTCTGGGCTTCATGCGTTTTGTAAAGATGAGAGAGGTACGGTAATCGGAACTTTATGCCGAATTTGTTTCCTTATTTTTACTGGTTGTTCAAAATGTTTAAATGTTTGTAAAGCTTATGAGACTTAACTGCGGGGTCATCAGTCCGTAAATTTACAAACTACTTATGAATAACCTTATACTAAAGACAGCCAAATATCAATGACGGTGAATGGCCTCGCGCATGTTAGGGTGCGTTTATGCTGCCACCCCCGCAACTGTCAGTTCTCTGCTCGCTGCTGGCACCTGCAGTTCGCTGCTCGCCGGCAGCATCGTTGCATTCACGCTACAGGCACCTCCCTGCTCGCCGAGTGTATTCAAAAAAATGTTCAAATGTCTGTAAATCTATCGGACCAAACTATGTGGTCATCAGTCCGTAGCTTACAAACTACTTAAACCTAGGTAAACTAACCTACGGACAAACACATACACCCATGCCCCAGGGAGGACTCGATCCTCCACGGCGAGCAACCGCGCGCTACGTAGCGAGGTGCTTTAGACCGCTCGGCTACCCACCGCAGCAGCGATTGTATTCTGCGTATTCTCCTGCAGCTGTTATATTACAGTCGACTACACAACAGTAGTAGCCTGAAGCGTCAAACATGTTCTCCACATGGTCAGGCGATTCATTCGCTGCAAAAATGTTGTTATCGGAAAGGAGAAGGAAGAGGAGGCATGGAGCGCAACCTTTGAATGCTAAACCTCCGCAACTACGGATACTTTCACAAGTACTACCAACAGCTCAAAAACTATCCAGATCGCTTTTTCAGACATAATAATCATCTGTTTTAGATCTTCACTCATTGTTGCCTAAACTGAAATTTCCTCTAACAAGCAATATTGTGCGCGATGAGCACGAGAGTTCCACGCGCGCAACAGTCAAACGCCGCTATGATAGAGTGACTTTGAAGCAACCAATCACAGTGCAAGTTTCGAGCCGAGAGGCGATGGTCGTAGCGCGAAACACAAACCTGTTTGACATCATCTCCTGGCGAGGATCGTAGCGAGCAGCGAGCAGCGAGCTGGGCGAGATGCGATGGTGCACGCTAAATGGGCCGGTAACGCTCTGTGGGTCTGATTCATCATCGCCGTGCAATTTTCGTGAGTAGCGAGCAGCGAGGTGGCAATATAAACGCACCCTTAGTAATAGCGCCGCAATGCGCTTGGCCATTCCGCCACGGTGGTTGTTCAATAGCGACGTTTTCTGTGGAGTTTTCGAAGCCTGCCTTGGATGTGTATTGGCATAAGGCGAGATGGACAATTAAATCCTCTAAGTGTAAAAGGGTTTTATCAGGGTTTATTTTTATATAATGTATTAGTTGCTCACATGAAATGCTTTAATAACAACGGGTGCTGTGGAACTTTAATAGTATTAAGATCCTGATTAAAGTGAATTTGTGCTCCTTCTTACCGAGGCTGCCTTATTCGATAATATTTTATTCCTTTTGATGTGTTTTATGATAGTTTGCCTATACCTGGCTTACTGAGCGTGTTTATCACAAAGAGCTGTTTGTAGAAATGTTTGTATAGTCTATGGGACTTAACTATGTCCCTAAACCTACAAACTACTTATGAACTACTTACGAACTAGGACGGCACAAATATCCATGCCCGAGGGGGCATTCGAACCCCCGACCGTAGTGGCCGTGCAGACCGTGACTGGAGCGCCTTAGTCCCCTCGGCCACCGCGTCCGGCTATCACAAAGAGCAACCAAGATGATCTAAAAGACTCGTTTGTTACGGCACGGACGAGGCTGTATGCAGTATTGTTCAGAGGCGCCTCGTTTTATTGACAGTGGTTAAATCACATATCAGGCTCATATGGAAGCAATGATAATAATAATTTCGCGTGGCTCATTGGCCTGGTGCAAGTCTTTCAATTGGACGCCAGTTCGTCAACTTGCGTGTCCCTATCCTACCCCACTTATCCAACCGGGGAAAGGGGACCTACAGCTTAACGTGCAATACGAACCACCTGTCGTTTCTGGCAACTCCTCACATTGTTGAGAGGTGAAGGATGGGATAAAGTGCAGACCAAAAAAATCCGAGGTCCGGCCGGGTTTCGAACCCGCAACCCTTCGGTTTCCAGTCGAGCGCCTTAACCCAATACCACCGGGCCCGATATATGACAGCAATTTGATGAGAGCTATTTTTAAAATGCGGGTAAGACATAACTGTTTTAATATGCTCCTTTTATGATGCCCACATCGTAGCCAATATCACCATATTAATCATTTATTGTGGATGTTGCCATTACGTGATTTTTTTTTCCTTTGTATTCACTGGAAATGTGCTAGATCTTTTACCAGGGTTTTACATAAAAATGGCGCGTGCCACAAGTTTTGAGCCGTTCGGGCTCGCGCTCTTTCTATCTCCCTCCTGGTCATCTCTGTTTCCTGTGTCACTTTACTGGCGTAAATGCGGATCGATCATGCTCTGGTTGCACCTTTTGTGGTGCTGTACTGACTCTCGCGTCCTACTTGTTTTCTGGTGCGCATCACCGTCGCCGCGAGTGGCGCTATTATAGTACTGGCGCGCGTAGTTACGAGTGGTCGGTTGGAGAAGTACGGCTATGATTTGAGAGAGAGAGAGAGAGGGAGAGAGAGAGAGAGAGCGAGAGCCTGTCAGTTGGGCTCTTTGAGGCGGCACGAAAAGGGGAGTCTTTGCAGCGGCTCGGCGCGAGGTGCATTTACGTCGTTTTCCACATGCGGTAGCGGGCCTGGTGTCCGTTTGACTGGAGTTTCCTGCCCGGTGCCTCCGCAGTCAACAATTCCTACCTGCTTAGGCCGGGCTTATTGCCTGTGCGCTTTTCCGCTGTGTGAGCCGCATCTCCGTGTATTCGCTCCATGGACCTCACCTACATGGTCTGCTGACTGGGATTCTGTTAGCGATGTGGAAGGGGGAATTCGTCATTTTCGTCGTTACTGAGACAAGCTAAGTACTCTATCTTGAGCAAGCCTCTTCATCTCCTCGTAAGAACGGTAACCCACATCCATCTGAATCTGCTTAATGTTTTGTTCTCTCTCTGCGATTTTTCCCCCACATACTTCCCTCGAATGCCAAATTTACGATTCCTTGATGTCTAATAATGTGTCCTACAAATCGATCCCTTCTTTTATTCAAGGTATGCCGAATATTCCTTTTCTCCCAAATACTGTTCAGTACCTCTTCATTATTTACACTATATACCCACCTACTTTTCAGCATTCATCTGTAGCACCACATTTCAAGAGCTTCTATCCTCTTCAGATAAAAAGATGACAGAAGCGTTTGAAACGTGGTGCTACAGACGAATGATGAAAATTAGGTGGGTAAATCACGTAACTAATGAGGAGGTGCTTAACCGAAGCGGGGAGAAAAGGTGTTTCTGGCATATACAGACTAAGAGAAGGGATAGATTGGTTGGACACATTATGAGACATCAAGGAATTGTCAACTTAGCATTAGAAAAAAGCGTGTGAGGTAAAAACCGTAGAGGGAGACCGAGTGACGAATATAGTAAGCAGATTCAAAGGATGCAGGTTGCCGAACGTATTCTCCGATGAAGAGACTTGCACAGGACTGGGTAGCGTGGGGAGCTGCATCAAACCAGTCTGCGGACTGAAGACCACAACAACAACTATCCTCTTCCGCTCTGAACTATTTTTCGTCCATGTTTCACTTCCATACAAGGCAACACTCCACACAAATGTCTTCAGAAAAGATTTCCTTACGCTTAGATTAATATTCGTGTAAGCGATTTTTTTTCTAAAACGCTTTTTTTTTAAATTGCCATTCTGCATTTAATATCCTGCGTTCTGCGACCATCATATGTTATTTTACTACCCTAGTTACAAAACCCATCTACCACCTTTGTTTCGTAACCTAATTTAATTCCTTCAGCATCAGCTGAGTTTCTGAGATTACATTCCATTTCTTCTCTTCTTCTTAATGTTCATCTTACACACTCCTTTCAACACATTGTCCATTCCGTTTAGTTGCTCTTCGAGATCCTTTGCTCTCATTAACATTACAATGTCATTAGCAAAACGCTGTGTCTTTATTTCTTCACCATAAACTCTAATTTCTTCTGAAAATTTCAGTTTGTTTTCCTTCACAGCTTGCTCAGTGTACAAATTGAATAACACTGGAAAAAGGCTAAAACCCTGTCTTCCCAACCACTGCGTGCCTTCCATGCGCTTCAACTTTAATAAGTGCTGTTTGGTTGATTTACAAGTTGTAAATAATCTTCCTTTTCCTATATTTTATCCCTGCTGACTTCAGAATTTGAAACAACAACATTGTAAAAAGCTTTCCCCAAATGTACAAAAGCTCGAAACGTAGGTTTGCCTTTCCTTAATCGATCTTCTATGATAAGTCGTGAGTATTGCCTTCCGTGTTGCTACTTTTCTCTTGAATCTAAAGTGATCTTCCCCAAGGTCGGCTTTTATCAGCCTTTCCATCCTTATGTAAATAAATCGTGTTAGTATTTTCAGCCATGTCTTATGATTCTGTAATTTTCGTACCCATATGCGCCTGCTTTCTTTGGAATGGGGATTATTAAAATTCCCTTGAAGTATAACGGTATTTTGCCTGTCTCATACATCTTACGCACCTGGTGAAGGTTTCACCATGGTTGGTTCTCCCAGTGACTTCAGTAGCTTGGAGGGAATGTCATCTACTCCAGGGGCCTTATTTCGGCTTAGGTCTTTCAATGCTCTGTGAAATTCATCTCTCAGTATTGTATCTCATTCATTTCTACTTCCCTTTCTACAATATTGTCTGCAAGTTCGTTTCCTTTGTAGAGCTGATCTATGTACTCTTTCCATCCTTCTGCTTTCCCTTCATTGTTGAGAACTGGTACATACAGCTATTTTCCTTGTCTCCAAATGTCTCCTTTATTTTCCTGTGGGCGGTATTTACTTTTCGCCTAGTTATACATTCTTGTACAGACTTAAATTTGGCCTCTAGCCACTCCTGCTTAGCCATTCTGCATTTCCTGTCAATCTTATTTCTTAGTCGTCTGTACTCCATTTTACCTGCTTCGTTGACTGCATTTTTATATATTCCCCTTTCATTAATGAAATTTAGTTTTTCCTTTGATATCTAAGGATTTTTTGTCGCATTAGCTTCCTGCCGCATTTACTATTTCATCTCTCAAAGCTACCCATTCCTCCTCTCCTACTGCTTTATATACTCCTGTTCCTTTCAATCTTTGTCTAAATCTCCCTCTAAAATTCTCAAGCATTTCAGGTTCCTTCAATTTATCCATGTCCCTTTTCCTTATATTCCTTCCTTTCTGCAGATTCTTCAATTTCAGTCTACATTTCTTAACCAAAAGATATGGTCAGAGTCTATATCTGCTCCTGTATGTGCCTTACAGTTTAGAGCCCGGTTTCGAGATGTAGGTCTTACCACTATTAAATTTATTTGGTACCTTCCAGTATCTTCTGGTCTCTTCCATGTATACCACATTTTTTTCATGACTCTTGAACCAAGTGTCTGTTATGATTAAATAATGTTCCATATAAAATTCTACCAGACGGCTTCTTCTTTCATTCCTTTTCCTCATTCCATAGTCATCATTCCAGTCATTCATCACAATTATGTTCTCCTCTTCTGAATAATTTCCTTTACCTCCTCATACATTTCTTTGATCTCTTCAGCATCAGCAGAGCTAGTGGGCAAATAAACTTGTACTACTGTGATTGGTGTTGGCTTCGTATCTATCTTGACTATGATAATGCAATCACTGTGCTGCTCATAGTAGTTTACCCGCATTCCTGTATTCATATTCATTTTCCGACTTACTCCTGTAATACCCCCAACTGATTTTGTATTTATAATCCTGTACTCGCCTGTCCATAAATCCTGTTCCTCTTTCCACCAAACTTCACTAACCCCACTATATCTATCTTCAACTTACCCATGTCCCTTTTTAAATTTTCTAACCTCCTTGCCTGGTTAAGGGATCTAACATTCCAGGTTCAGTTCTGTAGAATGCTAGTGGTGTCTTTTCTGATGAGGACATCTTCTTGAGTAGTCTCCACTGGAGATCTGATTGGAGGTCTATTTTACCTCCGGAATATTTTACCCAAGAGGATGCCATCATCATACAGTACAGCTGCATGACCTCTGGAAAAGTAAGGGCTATAGTTTCTTTTGTGTCTCGTCGCCGCCGATTGTCCTCGGTGGCAGTGGCCAAGTGGTGAGAGTTTGACACAAGGATATAGGATGCACACGTGTGCTGGTGCGGGCTCTGCGGTGACCAGCCAGTGGGACAGCAGAAACTAGAAAAAGTAAGCTAGATTAGCACAAGATTTATATTTCTATAAGCCTCCCTACTGATGTATTACTGCCACAGGCTCGAGCAGGGTTGCAGCAGAGGCCGCTCACGGCTGACATCTTAGGTGGTTGCTCCATGGCGGAGGAATCTTGGTGGTTTGGCAGTTTGCTGTTTATCATAACGCAGCATGGGACCTGTTTATAGGTGCGGCTGTGATATTGGCCCCTTCGCTCTTGTGCTGCGGTGTCAAAACACCAGCGGCTGCCATTCCAAATCGTCACAGTTGAGCGGGCCACAGTGGCTTCTGCTTACAAGGCTGCTGATGGAGCTGTTCGGTGCATGCCATGTGGCAGTGCGCCCTTTGTCTGGCCGCCAGTTGGGAACAGCGTGCTCAAGGACACTGCGGCTGAAACACCTGCTGTGTGATGAACATAGCCTCTGCAAAACCACAGTGGTTGCTCCGCCACAGAGGAACCGCTATGTGTAAACACAGCCTTAGTGCCTTAGGCTATGTTTATAGCCCGCAGTTCCTCCATGGCAGAGCAACCGCTGTGATTTTGCGGAGGCACCGCTTGTCACAGTAGGTGGTTTAGCTGCAGTGACCTTGAGCACCCTGTTCCCACCTGGTGGCCAGACATATCGCACCAAATGCCCCATTAGCCACCGTGTAAGCTGTTTGGAAGTGCAGCTGCTGGTATTTTGACGCCGCGGTGGGAAAGCGGAGGGGCTGCCGCCGCAGCCACACCTTTAAACCTGGCCCAGGCTGCCTTATGAGACAGTGCACTGCCAGACCGCTGCGATTCCTCTGCCGCAGAGCAACCATGATCTATAATCACAGCCTTAAAATACGCCATGAAAGTACATGGCATGCACTTCAGAATTTTGTGACACCACAGTTTCTGCTTGCTTTCAGCTCTTCGCAGTAACTGCATGGCAAAGCCACATTAGCTGACATTACAAGGCCAGGTCAGTCAATCATCCAGACTGTTGCCCCTGTAACTACTGAAAAGGCTGCTGCCCCTCTTTAGGAACCACACGTTTGTCTGGCCTCTCCACAGATACCCTCTGCTGTGGTTGCACCTATGGTACAGCTATTTGCATCGCTGAGGAACACAAGCTGTCCCATCTCTGCAATGTCTGTGGTTTATGGGCATTGGAAACCATGTTATAATATTCAAAATGCATCACTGGAACCGAAAAGGATATTATTTTCAATAGACAAAATATTCTCGGACGAATATGCCTAAAATGACATTGCCCATATGTAACGTCGTTTGCACGACTGCGTTTACACGCCTTCACAGTCAACTGAGAGAGGTCCTGATGTGGGTGTTTGAGGACCCTTCATTGATACTTGCATGTTTCTCTTGGTTGAATCTGTTGTAACATACCCCACTGATGATGAACTTCATGAATAAAGTAAAAGACTGTCAATAAGTTTCTTATTTATAGCTTCATTAAAATCCGTAGGCTAGGTTTCGATATAAAAATCCTCAGGACAGGTAGTCTCTCTTTATATGACGCTGTAGAAGCACAATAAGCACTTGCTCTTAATTACATTTGTCATGAAATTTCACTCTTTCAGTAAAACACCATTCGTATAAAGAAAAAATAGAAAGCTATACTGACTCAAGTACAACGAAACAACCGATATTCATTAGTAATAAGTCACGAAACAACTTCATGTAATTGGATGTTAAGCATAACATTAATGCGGTTTTCTACAGTACTGGAGCGCCTTTTTTCGGTGCGCGCGGCCGTCCGCCGTCGGGGGTTCGAATCCCCCCTCGGACATGAATATTTGCGTCGTCTTTAGTGTAAGGTAGTTCATAAGTAGTTTGTAAGTTTAGGGACTGATGAGCCCGCAGTTAAGTTCCTTAAGCTTAACAAACATTTGAACATTTTTGAGAAGTGTCTTACAGAGTCCTATTTCGACTAAATATTAAGAACTGTTTGTCAGTCTGGAATCATACTTAATGATATTAATGGAGGAAAGAGAGAGAGAGACAGACAGACAGAAAGAGAGTGAGGGTGAGTGACAAAGAATGAAGAATGAGACAGACTGAGATATATATCAGAAAAATGCAGCCACTTTGTCATACGTTTTTCTTTAACACCACTAGAACGTCGCAGAAATGCTAATGCGGTTCCACTAGCAGGCGCTAAAAAGCGTGGCGGTCTGCATCACGAAGAGATTAAGAATGAAAAAGGCGCGCAACGGAATAATCACACCCACACAGACCTTGCAAAATGGTAATGGCTGCATAAATCTGACAAATTGTACAATTATAGTTAGACCTACTTACTGTCACTCCTGACGAGAACAATACAGAAATGAAAAACAAAAGTTAGGAAGCCATAGAGGTAAACAAAATACACTGAGGCGGCAAAAAATTGTGACAACTTGCTTTATAGAGGTTGTTTCACGTTTTCAGAACAATGCAGTAGCATTCTGATTGTTGTCTCTTGGATATGCCCTTACTATGAGGTACTCTATGTTTTCTCAGAGGTCATGCATAGTCCTCGGAATTTACAAACATGTGCTTTTTTATTTTAGTCACGGTCCAGGCATGTTTTATTGTGTTCAGATCAGTTGTCAACATTGGTTCATTGCGCAGCTTCTCAAATAAGTAAAAGACACTTCTGGCCGTGTGAGGCAAACAGCTTTAAAGAATGTGTCAAGAAAGACTTCAAGTGAAAGAGGTGTACGGACTGATGGCCACGCAGTTTGGTCCGATAGATTTACAAACATTTGAACGTTTTTGAAAGAGGTAGCCCGCTGTAACTTTCACAAACGTTACATTTGTCATTGCGATTTTGATTTCTATGATGCCGTGAACGCCTAGATGTATATCTTCTACGCCATACACCACTAAATCCGGAGCACCGTCCAAGTTTAAAATAGCAGTTGACCTGGACGACGCCGTCTCCTTTGTGTAACAACTACTGTGTGTTGACACAAAAGGGTCCGTCAATCAGAACTGGTTAACGCGAGAATTGGACGACACGTTGCTTTATGCAGGGCGTGGGCGATCATATTGTGCAGTCCTAGTGTTGGAATTATGTTCTTCATGGACTAGTGTGATGTGCCCTTTTGGAGCTCTTTGCTCCTGGATGTCCATAAATTGAATCGCATATGTAACTCCAACGTCTAATGCTTTGGTCAGCAAGATTCAGAGTTCTTTTCTTTTGGAGAGGGGGAGAGGGGGAGAGGGGGAGAGGGGGGAGGGCATGGCCGTTGCTGCTGTGAAATTTCGTGTCTAATACTATACACTATTGGCTAGCAAATTATAAAACGTATTAAGACTATTTGGAAATTTTTTTGGCCGTTTTTTTCAGGACGTATATTATGTGAGAGTTTGTGACCGTTACTCACGCTCAGTTACTACTAATTTAGATATTTTATCATTAACTAGCTAGCCATATAACCCTTAGTTGAGCGGATATTTGTTTATTCCGATTTTCTCTTAGACCCTCTTCCCTTCTCTATTCGCCTGTCTGCTCCTCTCTATGCATACCCTCCTTTCCACCTGTGTTCTGTCTGACTCTCTTCCCGCCTTCTGCTCTTGCGTATCAATTTGCCTATCATATCCTTCACCTCCTTCCTCCCCGTATAATAAATTTGTACTGCGTACAACGAACAGTGCTTGTAGGAGTGTACCTTATGTGGTGTCGCACAAGTACGAAGTGCGCGCCACTTACTTTCGCCGCGCGCCGCCAGGCACGCACGGCGCGGCGTTCTCACGACGACAGCCACGAGCGCCCTCTGGACAACCCCGCTCGTGGCCACCACGGAAAGACACCGGTCACTTCGGACTGAGATAGCAACGAGATAGGACCTTCGTAATCCGATAGGCACGAGTGAAGACTTTGCTATTGTACAGGCACTAGGCAGGCCTCTAACAACTATGTATCAACATTCTGCAGTACTATGTAAAAGTTAAGTATTGTTTCATTCTGTGCAATATATATCTCTTTCATCCAATGGGCTTAGAAACTAGGTTGGTCATGGCACATTTACTACACTCCTGGAAAAGAGCACCTTGAATTCGATCGCCCAACACCGGGAAATTTTATTGACCCATTCTTGAGGAATCACAGAGGCGTACACACTTGAGTAAAGTTACCTGAGCGTCCGCAATGTTGACGCTAGTGCCGTCTATATACTTTTTTTACCAGCAATGCGAGCTCCTATTTTCCCATACACACGATCGTAGGGATGCCAGGGCCTGACATGCAATTTCAACCTGGTACCTCAGTTAGGCCAAATGTCGTGCCAATCGTGCAGACCGCCCAAGATTACGTTTCATCTGGTTCCAAACATGCTTAATGGGGCACATATCTGGGGATCTTGCTGGCCAGTGTAGCTCACGTATTCATTGAAGAACACAGGGATGTTATGGGATACATGTGAACTTGCATTGTACTGTTGGATAAGCATGTCGCTTTTTTGGTGCTTCAACGTTTGCAACAGTAGTGTGTAAAGGCAGGAAGAAACAGATAGCTTGGTGGAATGACACAGTCAAGGTAGCCTGTAAAAAGAAAAAGAAGGAATTTCAAAAATGGCTCCATACTAGAAATCAGGCAGACAGATAAAGTTAAGTTGAAGAAAGAAACAAAGCCAAACGGATAATTGCAGACTCCAAGCAGAAATCATGGGAAGACTTTGGAAACAAGCTAGAAACTCTGGGTCAAGCCGCGGAAAACCATTTTCGAGCGCAATTAGCAATCTTTGAAAGGGAGGGAAGAAGAAATTAACAAGTGTTTTAGACAGATCAGGAAAGCTGCTAATCAATCCTGTGGATGCCTTGAGCGGATGGAGGGAATATTTTGAAGAATTGCTCAATGTAGGTGAAACGTTCAATGATGTGTCAGATTTTCAGGTAGAATGGAATAGGAAAGACGATGGAAACATGATCTCATTTGAGGAAGTGGATAAAATGGTCAGTAGATTACAGTGCAATAAAGCGGCTGGGGTGGATGAAATTAAGCCGGAACTCGTCAAACAAGTGGAACATCAGGTCTCCAATGGTTACACATGCATGGGAATCGGGACAGGTTCCGTCTGACTGGACGAAAGCGGTAATCACGCCAATTTTCAAACATGGAAACAGAAAAGATTGCAACAACTATCGAGGTATCTCTTTAATTAGCGTTGTAGGCAAAATATTTTCGGGTATTGTTGAAAGGAGAATCCGAGTATTAATTGAGGACAAGTTAGATGAAAATCAGTGTGAGTTTGGCCTCTTAGAGACTGTCAGAACCAGATGGAAAAGTGCTATGAGTGGAACAGGGAATTGTATCTATGTTTCATAGATCTGAAAAAGTCTTATAACCGTGTTCCTAGGAGGAAGCTACTGTCAGATCTTCAAGATTATGGTATAGGAGGCAAACTTCTGCAGGCAATTAAAGGGCTTTACGTAGACTGTCAGGCAGCAGTTAGAGTAGATGGCAAATTAAGCTCATCGTTCAAGTTATTTTTAGGGCTGTAACCTGTCACCACTGTTGTTCATACTATTCATGGATCATATGTTGAAAACAGTAGACTGGCAGGGCGGGATTAAAATAGGTGAAAACAAAATAAGCAGTCTCGCATAGGCGGATGACTTAGTTGTAATGGCCGATTCGATTGAAAGGTTGCAAACTAATATTTCAGAGGTGCAAGGATTATGATTGTGGTGTCGCACAAGTACAAAGTGCGCGCCACCTACTTTCGCCGCGCGCCGCCATGCACGCACGGCGCGGCGATCTTACGACGACAGCCACGAGCGCCCTCTGCGGCAACTCCGCTCGTGGCCACCTCTGAACGACACCGGTCACTTGGGACTGAGTTAGGAACCAGTAAAGACTTCGGAATCCGATAGGCACCAGTGAAGACTTGGCTATCAGTTAGTGTTTCTAGTTTCTGGCTGCTCCCCTCCGTACCTGCACCAGCGTGCTATCTTTATTCCTGTGTCGGTCTCATTCCACTCGGCCACCGACACCTACGACGGAAAAGAGAAACAAAAGCGGCGACGAGGCTGGGACATAAAAGTGGAGACGAGGATAGGATACAAAAGTGGCGACGAGGAGTGATAGACGAACCTTGGACCAGCCCTCTTGCAGCAGCCAGACAGCAGCAGTCGGAGCACGCAGAAATTGCTCCCGCCCACCCAACCTTATTATAAGATTTTTGGGGGAACATATTCAGTTACGTGTTTGTGGACATTTTTGTTGCAGATCGAGCGTCCTCATTTATCTTGCATTTGTGTTTTGTTATAATTTACTTGTATGTGCGGCGCCTAATCGGTCAGCATGGCCACTACCCCGAACCCAAACTTAATGGAAATTATTCAGTTACAGACGGCGCTAATCACTCAACTACTGCAGGCCGTGTCGCAGTTGACGGCACAGGCTGCTCACCAACAACAACAGCCGTCACATCAGCAGCCCACACCTGCCGCCGCACCACTTCCGACGTTCCGCCAGTACAACGAACGTGAGGAAGAATGGAGCGACTATTTCGCACAGTTTCAAGAACTCGTCGCGGCTCATCAAATTACAGGTCAGAGAGTGAAGAACCTTTTCTTATCGATTGTGGGCCCCCAGACCTTCGTACTATTGCAAAAACTGTTCCCTCTCGCATCTCCTCGTGATGTAGACTTTGAACAAATTGTAGATGTACTGAATGCTCATTATGAGAGAAAAGTTCTTGTAGCTGCGGCACGGTACCGATTTTTCAGACTTAAAAAATTACCGCAGCAGTCACACCAAGAGTGGATTACGGAACTGAAGGGTTTAACCCGCCAATGTAAATTTACTTGCTCGTGTGGACTTTCGTATAGTGACGTGATGTTGAGGGATGCGATTACGCAGAATATTCAGGACCCCAGAATTAGAGCAGCAATTCTGAAACAGTCTGACCCCTCATTAGACAGTGTACTGCAGCTTATAGATGCGCCTGATACTTTTGACTTAGCAGATGTAAAAATGCAAAGCCACAGTGTTAATTCAGTGCGCCGCAACGGTCGCTTTCCTAGCCGAAGTTCTCAGTGTAGCACTAGTGATTCTTACAATAGTACAGGCCGTGCTGAACAGACAGTGAGCAGTAGCCAGTGTAAAAGTGCGGCACAAAGGTCGCCCCGTCGTGTTAGAAACAGTGATTTGAATAACGGGCGCCAACGCTCATTTCAGAAAAATGTACGTAAATCTTGCCCCCAGTGTGTGTCTCGCCACAAGCGTGCTCATTGCCCTAGTCGCAACGCAACCTGTTATTAATGTGGAAAATCAGGACATGTACAGTCTGTGTGTATGCAAATTAAAAACTCAAAGAACGGTACCGTTAGAAACAGTGCTTCGCAGAGTGCGAGAACAGTTCATTCTGTAAATGTTATATGGGCTGTGGAATTGAACAGTGCTTTCCTTGGATCTCAATTGCAAGAAAGTAGTTCTGCGCCTTTGGCAAAACTATATAGTGCACCACGTAGCAAGCGCCGACGAGCGCGTAAAACAGTGCAACGGAAAAGGGTTTGGGACAAGCAAAATGACTATGAACAGTGCATTCCTGTAGTGAAAATAGTGCCTTCTGCAACTGCTCATTGTAAAAGTGCCCAGTACTGTGTAGATAGTGACAGTAGACTTGGTGTAGCTACTCAAAAGTTTAGTGCAGTAGTTAGTTAATCTGCGGTAGCCTCGCATTGCGCGGACGCCGATCCGGCGGTAGTGCCATCTAATGACAGTGTTGTTAATCCCCTGTGTGCCGAGTCTGCGCCGCTTACTTCACTACGCGGCCCGCGCAAGCGCAGTAAACGAACCGTAGCAGACGTTGCCCACATTCGCGCACCTGTCGTGCGCCAGAAGCACAAACTTTTTGTAAATCTCTCCATAGAAGATAAGACTGTGCAATTTCAGCTTGATACTGGTTCCGCTGTCACATTAATAAATAAAGATACTTATGAACTTCTGGGTTCGCCAAAATTGTCGCCGTCACAGCAAGTGTTAACAGCTTATACAGGTCAAAATATTCCCGTGCTAGGAACGTGTAGCCTGCCCGCCTCTTTTCAAGGTGTAATAAAAACAGTTGCTTTTGTAGTTCTTCAGGCCAAATCGACACAGAACATTTTTGGACTAGATGCTTTTGACTTGTTTGGTTTATCAACTCAAAGAGATGTGCTTCAAATTTCGTCAATAGTGCCTCAGGATAAAATCAATGCATTGTGTGACAAATATAGTGACTTGTTTTCGCCGGAACTAGGTTGTGCAATAGACTTCGTGGCACATGTAACTTTAAAAGAATCTGCAGTTCCAAAATTTCGTAAAGCTAGACCAGTGCCTATCGCCTTGCGTGATACAGTTGCCGAAGAATCTAAACGTTGGCAAGATAGTGGGGTGATTTCTCCTGTTTCTGCGAGTCAGTGGGCCTCGCCTATAGTAATTATACCCAAGCCGTCAGGAAAACTTCGTCTCTGTGCGGACTTCAAATCAACAGTGAACAGTCAAACAATTGTAGACACTTATCCCCTGCCCAGACCGGACGAACTAATGGACAAATTAGGACAGTCTCGTTTCTTTTCTAAGATTGATTTAGCAGAGGCATACTTACAGATTCCACTTGATGACGAGTCAAAAAAGTTTTTCGTCATTAATACTCACATGGGCCTTTTTCAATTTCAACGCCTACCCTTTGGCAGTTCTTCCGCTCCCGCTATTTTTCAGCGTTTTTTGGAACAGCTGACAGTTTCTGTACCATGTTGTTCGAACTATTTAGATGATATTGTGGTATCCGGACGTACAGTTGAAGAACATTTAGCAAACCTGGAGTGCCTTTTCAAAGTGTTGACTGCAGCAGGTCTACGTTGTAATAAAGCAAAGTGTTCGTTTTTTCAAACTGAAATAGAGTACCTAGGCCATGTGATTAATGCCCAAGGAATCCATCCGTTACAGTCACATCTTAGAGCAATCAAAGACTTGCCTCCTCCTAAGAATGTGCACGAATTGCAAGCAGTAACGGGAAAGCTGAACTATTATTTCAGATTTATTCCCAATGCCTCTCAGATTGCAGCTCCTCTGCATCACTTACGTAGGAAGAATGTTCCTTTTGTATGGTCTAAAGATTGCCAGGTTGCCTTTGACAAATACAAGTCTGCACTACTCAGTGATGTATGTTTGATTCCCTTTGAACTTCCGTCGGGTTGCACAGGAAACAGCTGCGGATGCAGACTTAAGTGTGGTAGCACGTTTTGTTCGCTTTGGTTGGCCTGCCAGAGCCAAAGACATTGATCGGCCTCTGGTTCGACGTTATTTTGCACAACGTCATGCATTATCTTTAAGTCAGGGTGTACTGTTGTTGCATACCGACAACGACCAAGCAAGAGTGATTGTTCCTCGTTCCCTGCAACGAGAAGTGTTACGCCTCCTGCATCAAGGACATAGGGGTATTGTTCGGACAAAGCAACTGGCCAGACGTCATTGTACCTGGGTTGGTATGGACGCTCAAATAGAGAGCATGACGTCACAGTGTACTGTTTGTGCGGAGCATCAGGCGGCTCCTCCTCCTCTCAGACTGACCACGCCCCAAGGGACCATGGCAACGTTTACATATTGACTTTGCCGGACCTTTCTGGAATACGCGCTGGTTAATTGTTGTAGATGCTTTCAGCAAGTTTCCTTTTGTGACTGCCATGAACTCAACGACAGCGTCTAGTACAATCAGTGCCTTAACATCAGTGTTTTGCATCGAAGGTTTGCCTGAAACTATCGTCAGTGACAATGGACCTCAGTTCGTTAGTGCGGAATTTCAACAGTTTTGTCGTATGAATGGCATTCAGCATATTACCACTGCCCCTTTTCACCCTCAGTCCAATGGTGAAGCAGAACGTTTCGTTCGAACATTCAAGTCTCACATGGAGAAGATGAAAGGTCAGCACTCCAGGCAGCAAGCTCTTCAAATTTTCCTGTCTACGTATCGATGCATGCCACGTGACGGTCCGTCTCCTGCGGAGCTGCTACTCGGCAGGCCGTCACCGCACTCTCCTTCACCTGCTGCAGCCTCCCACGCCCTGGGTCGGTTCGTATGGCGCTACGCGTTTTCAGGTTTCTACGCCGGTGCTGTACAGGGTGTTTGCTGGTATGAAGAAGACATGGTTGCCAGGCACCATTCAGCGCGTGCTCGGTCGCAATATGTATGTTGTACGTTCTTCCACAGGGTCGGAGCTGCGGCGCCACGCAAACCAATTGCGCTTGCACAGGCCGCGCGATCCTGTCTCCGGTTTCTTGATTCCAGACCCAGTTCACCGCCAGGGAGCACAACCACATCGTTCGTCCCCGGACTACGAGATCCCTATGGAGGTCGACACACCTGCGACGCAGTCGTCGCCGCCGCTGTCGCCGCCGCAGATGACAGCGTCACCGAGAGGGACTCCGGGACCGTGCGGCCCCCCCCCCCCCCCCAGCTTGGGCCACGCACCTCAGAAGAAGATGACCTGCTCCCTCTGGGCGGGGGCGGGCGCCCTTCCGCTGGGTTTCGCGGGTTTTCTGGCGGATCGCAAGGTGTATACCGGGGCGCGGACGGCGTCTCGATCCCAGCCTCAGCTACGACGCCCGTCCCACCAGTAATGCCCCCGCCCAGGCCCTCCTCCCAGTGCCGTCGCCGTGGCCCTCAGCCCTACGCCACGACGGCGCGGCGGTTTGGGGGGGAGGGGTGTGGTGTCGCACAAGTACAAAGTGCGCGCCACTTACTTTCGCCGCGCGCCGCCATGCACGCACTGTAGCGTACATCGTGAATAATAACACAGCTTCACTGTTTACGTTCTGTATTTCAAAGATAAAACTACATCAAAGATTCAATTATTAATCCAGAGATATTTACAAAGACATTACAAAATAATATATTATCAATTCCTAACATCCTCCCCACCCTGGTCAACCTCCAGGGGGATGACCAGTTGAACGGGACGAACTATTTGGTGTCCTTCTGGTGTGCATAGAATTACTGTTCGTACTTTCTGATCTCTTCCTTCGACTAGTCTCTCTATTCTTGCTTTCTTCCATAGGTGGCGCGGGCGTCCATCTTCTTGTACCAGAGCAACATCACCGGGGCGGAACTTGATGACTCTTGTCGAAGTACCCCGAACTTCGTGGAAGCTTCTAAGTTGCAATAGATATTCTTTAGTCCATCGCTTCCAAAAGTCATCTGTCAACTTCTGTTGCAGTCTGAATTCTTTTGTCAAAACAGATTTAGTCGACGGTTCTGGTCCTGTTGGCACTGTCAGTAGTCCTTCACCAATAAGAAATTGGGCTGGTGTTAAAGGTTCATCGTCGTCTCCTTGAGAAATTGGTCTCGAATTCACTGCGGCTTCGATATTAATCAGCGTGGTATTGAGCTGCTCTTCCGTTAACCTTGATTGACCAAGTACTTTTCGTAGGCATCGTTTGATGGTACCCACCATCCTCTCCCAAAACCCTCCCCACCAAGCCGCACGGGGGGCGATAAATTTCCATGAAATGCCATCCCTGGCTAGGACACGCTGAGCCTTTGGGTTAGATAACGCACTCCATATTTCAGACAGTTCAGCATTAGCTGCATGGAACGTCTTTGCATTGTCTGTGTAGATTGTATGGGGTAGTCCACGTCTACCAGCGAATCTTTGAAGAGCCATGAGGAATGCGTCTGTTGTCATGTTAGAGCACAATTCCAAGTGCACTGCACGTGTCGTCGCACAAGTGAAGAGTGTTATGTATGCCTTTTCCATGGTAGTGCCAACCTTTACATAGAGAGGGCCTGCAAAATCTATGCCAGTTATAGAAAATGGCTTGGATGGTCTTACTCGATCGGCTGGTGGGGGTGCTTCAACTTGTTGGCCCCGTAGATTGTGTAGAATTTTGCAGGGAAGACAGGAGTGCAAAACTCTCTTGATAACTTGACGGGCACGCAGGATCCAGAACTCTCTTCGAAGTTCTGCCAACACTATTCTCACGCCAAGATGATGTAGTCGAATGTGCATTTGCTGAACCAGTAAAGTTGTGAAGTGATGGCTACCGTCGAGGAGTAATGGATGACGTTGCTCGTTAGGGACAGCTGCGTAGTGTAAGCGTCCTCCAAGTCGGAGAAAACCATCTTCTAGGTAGGGATTGAAACATGCTATTTTAGAGTCTTTCGGGACAGGTTGATTGTTATTGAGTGCATGGAGCTCCTGTGAGAAACATTCCTGTTGAACAGCTCGTATCCAGTAATGACGTGCTTGAGCAAGTTCCACTGCCTTCAGCTCTCCCTCGAGTTTCGAACTTTGTCGAATATTGTGAATGAATCTTAGTATCCACCCTGTTACGCGAATTAGTTTCCAATAGGAGCTGAATTTGGAGCAGTCCATAAGGTTAGAAGAAGTGGCTACTGTCATCAGATGCCGTAAGTTCATCTTTTCTTCTGGTAGGTTATCAGTCATGAGTGAAGCGTCAGATGGCCATCTTGATTCTGCAAGTGCAAGCCATGGAGGCCCCTTCCACCAGTGGTTCACAGATTGTATTTGGTTACCATAAAGTCCTCGTGTAAGATGGTCGGCAGGGTTCTCACTCCCAGGGTAATGTCTCCATTGACTGGGATTTGTATGGGCGTGAATCTCTGTAACTCTGTTGCATATAAATGTCTTCCACCTGTTTGGGTCACTGCGTATCCAACCTAAAGTCACCATAGCGTCTGACCACAATACTGCTTCAGTTATTTTATGCCCTGTTGCTGTGCAGTAGTAATACAATAATCGTGATCCTATTAACGCTGCTAGAAGTTCAAGCCGCGGAAGAGTTAACTTCTTGATTGGGGCGAGTCTGGTTTTGCTACATGCCAAATGAACAACAATATGGTCTTCCATGGTCGTGCGAATATACAAAGCCGCTCCATATGCTCTCTCAGAGGCATCGCAGAAGACGTGGATCTGAGTATTGCTCTTTGTTGAAGTTACTAGCCATCGTGGAATTTGTATTTGAGACAGTGAAGGTAGGGTAGAAAACCAAGTGTTCCATCGAGACCCAATATCGGGTGGCAGCAACTCGTTCCAATCAATACCTCTGCACCATGTATCCTGAAATAACAGTTTTCCAATAAGAGACTGGAGAGAACAATCCTAATGGATCATAAAATTTGGCTGTAATTTGCAACAGTGTCTTCTTAGTAGTGGGGCCTACAGGAGTCCTACTAGTAATATCCATTGCATTCATATAGAAGCAGTCTGTTTCTGTATTCCAGTAAACACCAAGAACTTGCGTTTCTGGGTTTATGTCTTGTCCTTCAGCCCTCCATATGGTCCTTAGTTGATCCGAATTGGTGGCCCATTTCGCTAAATCGAAACTCAGTAGTTTCATCATTGCGCTGAGTTCATAGTACAGAGTTATAGCATCATTATCATTCTCCGTGCCAGAAACGAAATCATCCATAAAGAAGCTGCTCTCAACAAGAGGTGCTGCAAGGGGAAACTTAGTTCTATGTTGTTCAGCTAGTTCTCTAAGTGTTGCGGAGAGTAAAAATGAACTGCATGTTAGTCCAAATGGCAGTCTCGTGAAGCAATAAGTCATTACTTCGTCTGTCGTCTGGTAATTCCCATCACTGTCTTTGATTACGCAGTACCATAAGAATCTGGTTAAGTCCCTGTCACTTTCATGTAAGACTAATTGCAAAAATGCTTGTTTAATATCACTGACGATTGCTATCTGATGTAGTCTGAATCGTAACAATATGGCGAATATTTCTGGTAGAAGATTCGGTCCCGCTTCTAATGCGTCATTGAGAGAAGGTGTATTGGCTTCATGCGATGATGCATCAAAGACTATCCTCCACTTCGTCTTACCAAATTTTTCTCTTTTCACTGCTTGATGTGGAAGATAGAATATGTCATTTCCAAGATCTTCCGTGGGGGCACATTCTATATGACCTTCTGTAATGTAGTCCAACATGATATTGCAGTACATGTCCTTAAGGTTTTCGTTATTGCAAAGTCTTTTATGTAATGTGTTAAATCGACGTTCTGCGTTGAGTCTGTTACTTGCCAGCGGAACATCTTGTTTTCTTGGGAGACGTACGACTCTTCGATGGTCTCGCACACAATAGGATGAACGAAAATCCTCAAGAACTGCGGAATCACTTTTACTCAAAGCTCGAGGAGGGTTTGCCGTTATTCCAATCGTTTCTAAGTCCCAGAACTTCCGTAATTCATCATCAGATGGTGAGTATGTTTCATGGATGAGATTTACAACAACTGAATTAGCACAAACTCCCAAACGATTTCCACTTAGGACCCAACCAAATATGGTGAGAATTAGAACAATCGACGGAGAAATACGGACAGGTGAACTAGCCTTGACTATCCTCCAGTAATGGTCACTACCGATTAAGATCTCTATTGGTAAGTCTTCTTGAGATCCAGTTTTAGGATCAGCTAACTGAACTCTGCAAAGGTTCACTTTGGTTACAATGTCTTGTGAGATCACTGGCTGAGGTGAGAAAGAGTGATCACTTTCGTAAGCAGTAATAGAGACAGTCGAATTTGCCCAGGCTCCTTTAATATTAAAACGAACGAGTTTACGGTGACATGAGTAAGTCTTCTCTGCCTCAAAAGTACAAACAGTCATCTCATGTTGATCAGTGATTTGTAGTTTTAACTCTTCTAACATAGACTTTGATATAAATGTAGCTTGGCTTCCGCTGTCTAGTATACACCGAGTCAAACGCCTTAGACCGGTCGGCCCTATGATGCAAACCTGAGCTGTTTGCAGGAACGTGAAATTTCTGGTCGTAGCATCGATTTGACTAACAGAAGCGACATTTATCTGATCCCCTGTTGCCTTAAGAGTATTCTGATTCGTGCACAAAGACCTATGATGTGACTTTCTACAGTTAGTGCAAAGTGCCTTGCCTTTCTTCCCACAGTTAGCTGCTTTATGTCCTCTGTTCAGGCATAAGAAACAACGGTTAGAATTTTTTAGTGTCTCTTTTCTTTTCACAACGTCTGTAACTGTCTTACAATCCTGAGCGCAGTGGTCACGAGATTCACAGAAAACGCAGAACGGTACCAGTTGTTTAGTTACCTTTGTTAACTGTTGCTTGGATTTAGTGCGAACATGGAGAGCTGCCGCGGTAGAGGTGTAACTTGAAGACGTAGGCGTCATGCAACGGATCTTTTCTGTGGTGAGAGCTGCCTCTACTTCTTCTCCTATAAATTCAATTAGTTTAAGAATATCACCCTCTGACAGACCTTCACGTTTAACATGTATTATCCAACGCCGACACATGTCGTCTGGAAATGCTCTAACTATTTTCGGTGCGAGCACTCGGCCATAGGCATTTACATCTTCTCCGAGTGCACGCAGAGCTTGAATACGTCGATTACAGTCAATAAATGTGGAGTTAAGCACATCTGGAGTCACAAACTGTATTGGCTTAATACTTTCGAGATAATCCAAGTGAGCCTGTATAATTCTATCTTTGTTACCGTAGCGAGCCTTAAGCATCTTCTTTGTCTCCTCATATGTTTCGGCTGTCACAGCGATACCTTCCACCAAACTTTTTGGTTCCCCTTCTAAATAACCGCGCAAAAATATGTGCTTGTGAACGGTTGACAATGAGGCGTTCTTATCAACTGATTGCTCAAACTGTTCCCAAAATCGCGCCCATGATTCTATATCTCCTGAGAATGACTCAAGCTTTATGGATGGAAGCTTAACTGTGGTTACTGGAGCAGCAGAGGCAACTGTTGCTGCAGGTTGGGCGTCGTTAACTGAAACATGCGACATGGCTCTAGACAATTTTTTCTCCATTTCTTCAGAAGTTAGTATGAGGACACGCTTGGCAGTATCTATGTGCTCATCGCATTTGGATATGTCAGCGGCGTAATCATTATCGTCAAGAAGGCTGTGAATTTCGTCATCAAGTCGTATCAATTTATCTAAGGTCTCCTTTAATCGTTCCCTACAGTACTCCACGTTCTCCACGGACGAAGAATCGGCAAATTCTTGTATCTCTTTGACAAACCGCGTAATATTGGCTCTTTCTCTAGTTCGTCGTCTTTTCAGATGATGTAAACGTGCGCTTGCGTCAGTAGTTTCGACGTCAGACATCTTGGCTATGTTATACGGTACTTCGCAATGTATGGAATGCGTAACTGAAGCAGAACAGATTTACTTTACTTCGTAGTAATCAGTGAATATAGCACCACTCAAAGAACTGCGTAAAATATTAACGCACGTCGCGTACGCTACTTTTAATAACTTCGTACTACGATACTGTTGTGAATGCCAAACAAACAATCGACAGCGCGTGTGACGTCATCAACTGCAATACCTATCTGCTGTCGGAGATTATTACGTATGGTATTCAAGTTACAACAATATTTATTTCTGTGAGGCTTCTACTATTCTTTGCTACTTCAATAATATCTCGCCGTGAAGCAAGGCTACAAATAAGTAGTCATTGTACTTATCTCAGTCAGCTGTTGAGACGATGTCGAAGTCGTGACGTGATTCCTCATTCACAGCTCCGTATTACTCTGATACGGCGTGCAGTATGCTTACATAATTATCAGTGAATCTTGTGTCTGTGTTATTTTTCCCTTTCTTGCGTTCTCTTCCCGGGTTTCGGTACCAATTTTTTTTATGTAGCGTACGTCGTGAATAATAACACAGCTTCACTGTTTACGTTCTGTATTTCAAAGATAAAACTACATCAAAGATTCAATTATTAATCCAGAGATATTTACAAAGACATTACAAAATAATATATTATCAATTCCTAACACGCACGGCGCGGCGATCTTACGACGACAGCCACGAGCGCCCTCTGCGGCAATTCTCCTCGTGGTCACGACTGCTGCATAGTTCACTTGCAACACCACAGGAGGCGGGCTGAATGGTGTTGGGGCGTGAGCGGAAGGCGCCTCAGCAACACGCAATACGCTGTGGGGAGACATCTCCTACGCAACCCTTTCTCCTCTGGTGGTCATCAAGGATAACACTGAATAGTGCATGGTACATTCAAAACATTATTCAAAACGTCTTCCTACCTTCTATGCACCAGCAAGCCGATATGCTTTTCTAACAGAAAAATGAACGACTAAACTTGTCCCTTACCATCCAACGTGCTCTTCAAGCTGTGCGTCGATTACCCTTGTCAACACGATCGCCAGATCTAACCTCCACTAAGCATGTTAAGACCGGATAGAACGTCAACTTGTGCGGTACCATGACCGGCACGAAATCTGGTCAATATGAAGCACCAGACAAAAACTGCATTGCGCAATAGATTCTGCACCTCTACAATCATCTCCATGGGTGAATTGCGTTGCTTCCGTTGTGTAAATAGAGGGAATACAAGGTATTAGAGTCGACATACGGTACGCTCTGGTGGCTGTACTCACATGCGTATGGCTCTGTCTGTATGATCGTCTGTTGTATACATCCGAAATATGTGTCATTAAAATTTCACTCTGTTGGAGTTCTTTTTACATTTTCCAGGAGTATATTTATGGATTGAGATCCTTGGATGTGTCATTCGGGCTTCAGCTCAAACTGTTTGTCTTTATGCAGGGATAATTTTAAAGGATGCACAGTCTTAAAATACCTACTAGTTGGTTTTTAAAGGTGACGGCAAACATAAAATAACTATGTGCCTTATTGTTAAAGGAATTGCTTAATTAAAGATCCAGGCAGTCGCATAATGTAATGGTTTGAAATGGGACTGAGTACTTTAAAATAACTGTGTGTGTCTCATTCGTCAATGGAATTGTTTGTAATCAAGGCAGTTCTGTAAGGGAGACTGCAAATTTGAAATAATTGTGTACCTTTGTTATAAATCCAGGCAGTCCAGTAGATGGTTTGAGATAATATTATGTCTCATTTGTCAAAGGAATTGTTTGTAAACTAGGAGGATCTGTAATTTTTGTGGTTTCAAGGGTTAACTGTAAACTTAAAAATAATTCTGTGCTTAATTTGTGAAAGGAATTGTTCTGTAAAACCATATGGATCTGTAATTCTCGTGCTTTGAAAGTGTCACTGTGGTCCTGTAATTTGATAGTTTGAAAGGGACTGCATACCACAAAATGATTGTATGTCTCCATCACTAATGCAATTGTTTTACTAAAATCCAGGCTCTCCAATATTTCCAGGGCGTACAAAAGAATCAGTCAACTTAAAATTGTATCTTCTCAATGTTCTTATTCAAAATTATCATCCCATTGTCTCTTAGACAATAAACGTATTTTAGACTTGGGCTAAATACAAGGTGCATTTATTTTCCTCAAGCCTTCCACTCTCTTGTGGCCCAATTTGGGGTGTCACCATTTATGAGGCCTTTCTTTGATGCCGTCGAACATTTGTGGCTACTACTATATGCTGTTAGCTTTTACATGCTAAGCGTCATCAGGTTATTTGAATTTCTGCGTGTTGCTCAAGCTACCAGAAAGTTACCTAGAAATTGTGCAAGAAGTAGTGTTTCCGTTACTTCTGAATGAAGATGGCAGCTTTTCTCGTACTTTTAAGGCTGGGGATCACCGCGCGACATAACAGTTCGTTAGTGATTTGATGTTCAATTTCCTGGACGACTTCTTTCTGAAGAACGGCCATCCAGATCACCTGCCCTGTTAGCTCTTATCTGTGGAGCCGTATAAAGCAAATCTTATATGCAGAGAAAATGATAAACAGAGACTATCTCCAGCAACACATTGAAAATTATGTCAGCACATCTGCGGAAATCTTTCAGCCAGTTGATGACCATTAGGTTCAGGGCCTGCGAATTTCCGTTGATCAAGAGGCACAAGCATGTTGACACATTTGTGGAGGACAGGCTGTACTCCAAACAACTATTGAATCATAACTGCTATGTCGAATCTTTTCAAAGGAATGAACTTGTTACAAAATGCCGGCTTTATATGATATATTAAACAACACTCTTTGCATAACAAAAAGATGGCTGATTTCTAGATTGTGCTCACGTTTCGTACATATCGTAAAGCATAGTCCACGTCACCCATACCTTACTGGAATACTCAGGCTTCTCAATCCCTGCAAATTTCTTTAACTAAAAGGTGAACTGTAACTTTTGACTAACCCTGTATATTAAGTTGTCTTAACTAGTCCATGACACTCGGTATCTATTTTATTATGTTAATAATGGGAAGTTATGTGACCGTTTCCTGAGTCCGTGTATCGTGCTTTGCTGTGGATCACTGCATACCGTTTTAATAAGTTTTTTGTTGTTTCTTTTACTATTTAACATATATGTTTATGTAGATAACGGGTTTATGCAGGGTATACCGCCGTCATCGGATCTGTCTTTAACGTACGCTACGTCATACACGAACATGGGGCGAATGTTACAGGTGCGATGACAGTTGAACGTGCCAAAATCTCTTAAAACATTATAAAAAAGTTATAATTTCCGATCCTGAGGATATGTTTATATTAAAAAATGTTCAAATGTTTGTAATTCTATGGGACATAACTGCTTGATTATTAGTCGCTAGATTACAAACTACTTTAAGTTAAACTAACCTGAGGACAAGACACACATCCACGCCAGAGGGAGGATTCGAACCCCCGACGCGGGAGGCCTCGCGATTCGCAACGTGGCGCTCCAGACCCCTTAGATCAGAATTCATTTATTTCCTCCTGGTTATATGGCTGTTGCTTTAAGGCCATATTATAGTTTGCTGTTATATCAAATATTATGACTGCTGCTTTGGGACAATTCGTACTAATTCCCTTCAGTTTAATTATCTACTTCATTTTGGCCACAGAATTAGGACGACTAACTTGTTTCGGTATCAGACGCCCTTCCTATGTTTTAACTCGATTTTTACATCAATTCTATACGCATCTTCTGGCCATCATCAAACGCTGAAGGGGAATTTGCAAACTTAAGACAGGAGTTAAAAATATCTAAAAAGTTCCAGAAGCAAAAAAACTAGAAATAGCGAAGGTACAGTATGATGAAACTGCAGGTCACATGACCATATTCCATGTTTTGGAGTGGGGGTAAGGGTAAAGGTTGAACTAATTAAATACCGCTGATTGGTTTAAAGAATAAAATTACCTATTACTGAGGTATCAGGGCGTCAAGTTATTAAATTCAAATAAAATAGAACTCGAAAATCGATGTGGCAACTGTTGCTTGAGAGTGGGGGGCAGCGAAGTGAATGGTAAAACCGAACTTAACCGCACGAAGTTTGTTTACTCAAGTAAGATTTTTTTTTTTTTTTTTACGGAAATATCTATTACGGTTGCTATGCCAGCGTGTGAAGTCGTCCACATGAGTACGAAAAGAAATCCGTTAATCTTTGTTTACAAGATAAATCAATCAAAAGGGAAGGCCGTATACTCCACAAAGTACCAAGGAATTAACTATTACTTCAGACTTAAAACTGGAATGAACAGGTAGGTAATGTTGTGGGAAAGGCAAACCAGAGACTGCGTTTTATTCGCAGAACCATTAAAAGATGCAACATAACTACAATAGAAACTGCATACACTATGCTTGTCCGTCCATTTTAGGAGTATTGCTGCCCAGTGTGGGATCCTTGTCAGGTAGGTTTGACGGAGGACATCGAAAGAGTCCAGAGAAGGGCACCTCGTTTCGTATTGTCACGATACAGGGGAGACAGCGTACGGAAATGATACAGGATCTGGAATGGGAATCATTACAACAACGGCGCTTATCGCTGCGGCGTGGGCTAGTTACGAAACTCCAATCGCCAACATTCTCCTCCGAATGCGAAAATATATTGTTCCCACTTACATAGGTAGAAATGATCATCAGAATAAAATACGAGAAATCAGAGCTCGAACGGAGAGATTCAGGTGTTCTTTCTTCCCGCGCGCTATCCGAGAATGGAATGGGAGATAAATAGCATAACAGTGGTTCTATGAATCATCTGCCAGGCACTTAAATGTGATTTGCAGAGTATCCCATGTAGTTTTAGTAGATGTAGATGTAGCGCCACACAAATATGAACTGCAGTGATTTCATATATTCTACATTACGCAAATCATTTTAAGTGACACACATGGAAGCTAATGCTCCTCTCTTCTAGTGGTTGTTATTGATGACTACCGAGCGAGGTGGCGCAGTGGTAACACACTGCACTCGCATTCGGAAGGACGGTGGTTAAAATCCACCTCCGGTCATCCAGATTTAGGTTTCTCCGTGAATTCTCTAAATCACTCCAGGCAAATGGCGGGATGATTCATTTCAAAGGGCACTGCCGATTTCCTTCCTCGCCCTTCCCCAAATATCCAAGCGTAAGCCTCGTCTCTAATGACCACGCTGTCGACGGGACGTTAATCCGTAAGCTTCCTTCCTTTTTATTGGTGACCACAAAACCATACTGCTGTAGGGTATTCCTGTAGTAGTCTAGGTCCACTACAGCTTACGGCAAATGTTTATTTTTGATTGGCTGGTAAACTCAAATCCTAACGGCACATGTGTTTTGGTGCAAGTGAATTATCTTAAATCAATAATAAGTGCAAGTTCAACAGGCAATAGAATTTTTCATTTTATTTAATTGTACCTTCAGGTCTAGTTCTTCTTTACAACACCGAAAAAGCGAACGTTCTAACATTAAATTCGTAATACTCTAGTGCGATGATACACAACACTTGATTATTTGCAGGGAGAGAAATGTGAAAGACATTTAACCCTGTTCTCACCAAACAATGTTGTATAAAAACGAAAGACGAAATGAAAGAAGAAATGAAAGACGACAGTTTGTCGATATTGTATTGGAATAAAAGTTGGATTGGAAGAGCTGCCGTTTACGAGAGTACACCTCGGACTGTGTCCAAGAAATTGATCTACTTCGCTGGAGGGGTATAAGGGCGCGATAGGCCACTACAGGCTCCTGCATTTTTCATGGCGTTCTTGATCGTCATCCGTATTCAGGCCACTTGCTCTCCTCGGCCTCCCGGTCTCTCTGTCTCAATAAGGCGGGAGAGGGCCTGTCAGGTGCAGGCTATCCGCTTTCTTTCTTCTGCCTTCTCTATTCTGCAGAAAAGTTTCAATGTCAGTGATATTCCAAGGCAAGTGGCTTCCATTCTCCAATAAAAAAAATAAAAAAATAATATCGAGAGAAGAAAGATTCAGTACGACTACAGAAAGTTTGTCAGTTCAGTTTACGTCGGAAATTATTTAAGCGAAAACGTCCAGCCGGCCGCGGTGGCCCGAGGGGTCTGATGCGCGCCAGTCACGGTCTGCACGGCCACTACAGTCGGGGGTTCGAATCCCCCCTCGGGCATGGATATTTGTGCCGTCCTTAGTCTTAGGTAGTTAATAAGTAGTTTGTAAATTTAGGGGCTGATAACCCTGTAGTTAAGTCCCATAAGCTAAAAAAACATTCGAACATTTTGAAAACGTCCTACGTCCTGTTCCCCCAGTCAGAGAACAGATATCCCTCATACGTGCACGTCATATTCAACAGATTATCATGTTGGACACTGCAATTTTAAATGGTAATTCAACAAAAGTGCTTCATTAACTTGCCATAGTATAATCCCGAATTATGCGAGTTTGGATCAGAAGTAATGACACAATAGATAAGTAACGAATATGTATCAACATAACAATACCGTTCGAAACAGTCACCATGCATTTGTGTGTATTTGCGCCATCCACCCGCGGCGCTCTAAGGCGCTTTGCTGTGGTGTGCGCGGTTGCTGTCCGTTGGAGGTGCGAATCCTCCCTTGGGCGCATATGTGTGTGTGTATGTGAGTGTATGTGTTGTCCTTAGCATAATTTATGATATGTATTTTTAAGCCTAGGGACATAACCACAGCAGTTATGACCCATAGATTTACAAATGTTTGTACACATTTTTTGCGCCATCGGTGATCCCAGGCATCAATAAGCCGTGAAAAATTCTTGGATTTGCTTCTTGACGTATTAAACTCGTTTAAGATTTTAAGCATATGCCACAGATGCCGATTTTGGACGTTCTGATAAAGTGATTTGAGGTTGCAGACGACTCAGTGTTCAAAATTACCAGATAAACCTGTTTTTTTAATAACCCCGAGAGCGTGAATTTTCACAAAGTGCATTTCATCAAATCAATTGTTCAAATGTTAGTAAAGCTTATGGAACTTATCAGTCATTAGTCCCTAACACTTACAAACTATTTATGAACCAACTTATACTAAAGACAACAAAAACATCCATGCCCGAGGGAGGATTTGAAAATCCGACGCGAGAGGCCGTGCGATCCGCAACGTGACGCTCTAGACCGCTCGACCACTCCCGCGCGGCTGCATTTCATCCCTAGGTTAAAAGTTGTGCATTTGTGTACATTCTAGTAAAACGATTCTCGCTTTGTGATTGGTGCAAATCCTCTGTAACGTGTTCATTGACAATTTTTTATCGTAGGAGTGGTATCGCTTTACTCAGACAGTGAATGAATATTTTGACCCACAGCGTTTTTCTTTCTTCTTCTCTTTTTTTCCTTCTTCTTCTTCTTCTTCTTATCTGATATTTCATAAGAAACAATTCCTTGGGTCTCATAAAGCTTCTAAAATCAGTCATTAATCACTGTGAAAAAAATTAGTCTTTTAGCTGTTGTACAATTATTTTTACTCTTTTTCACCCCAGTTAATAGGTGCAGACTTGTTCTGAACCGAAGACACAAATGAATTGTAAACATTTGCTGCTTTCTGGACCTGAACTACATGAAAACGCAAACTTATTCTCTTCTTTTCTTTTTAGCGCACTGCGATTCGAATCTTGGTAGGCATAAAATTTCGCTGTCCCCCGTTGATGTAGTTAAATGCCAACAAACACTAATGTCTTTAAATCCGTCGTCTTCAATCATAGTTGTTGTTTTGGGGTGATGTCTGTTCACGTAAAGGCATTGTGTGTTTTTCGTATGATAAGTCAACGCGTAATGTACAGCCCGTATTTTTGGAAATCCACGAGTAGTTAGTTGATACGTTTCATGTCACCTCGGACCAAGTGCATACCGCCTAATTCGATACCGAAATTTACGTGTTCTATCTGAAATTCATGGATCCACTGCAAGTAGATAGGTTTCTATTAAAACATGGTAATGAGGTTCCTTTCAGGAACAGAGATGGTACGGTTACTAATGTGCTCCTTGCAAATACGGAGGTAGACGATTTTGATATTAAGGAAATTTTGGCCCAATCCAGTGACGTAAAAGGCATTCACCGTGATCGGTGGTCAACACAAGCTTCAATGTTGTAGTGGAATACGTTCCGTGGAAATGCACAACATAAAGAGCATTCCGTGCCATTTGCATGTTTGCGGGTATCGCATTCGTGTTACATACAATGGACAAGAGGGGACATGTTTTCTGTGCAACGAAAGTGGCCATCTTCGAAACAACTGCCCACGTAAAGGTTTTGTTTTACGGTTTTACTATGAACAGCGCCATAGTTTAACGATTGCTGATCTTGTCTCCGATGGTAACATTCCACGATATTTCGTTGTAACAACTGCACAACTTACTCAGGCTGTTGTCAACACTGCAAGCCGAGATTACGGATAATCCTGCATTGATTTGTAAGGCCAGGAGCAGGAATTACGTATGAGCGGGAAGGCGATGTCCGCTAAGCCGTAGGCAGACGGAGCGTGTATCTCAATGAGTGTGGTCAACGTGGCGAGTTTGTGACGTCACAACGTGCGAACCGCACCTTGGCGAGGCTTCCCCAACGTGTCGGGCAGTATCAAGCCTACCACATGTTCTCAACGTACGTCTGAACGATCACCATTGAGGTGACAGACCGCCACCGACGTCACACCACGTGGCTATCCGGGGAGGGGGCAACTCTTTTCGGTAGAGCGATGAAGACGCAATATTGACCGCCGTATTTCATAGGTTTTACGTATACAATTCAGATCTTATGCATACATGACATTCGAGGCAAGTGAAAGTAACTGGGTAAATTGAGAATCTCTCGAAAACCGATCATCTGAGGAATTATTTACATATGTGGCTAAAGAATCTCCGTATTACACTAACATGCCGTTTCTGAAGTCACTAAACATAAACAAATCTTCCGGGGTGGATTGTATATCAACTAGACTCTTCTCAGAGTATTCTGATGTAATTGCTCCATATTTATCTATCATATACCACCGATCACTCAGCGAAAGATCCGTACCCAAAGACTGGAAAGTTGCCAAGGTCACTCCAATATTCAATAGAGGCAATAGACGTTATCCCCAAAATTACAGGCCTATCTCCTTGACGTCGATTTGCAGTAGGATTTTGGAACATACACTTTGTTCGAACATTATGAACTATCTCGAAGAGAACGACCTATTAACCAATAGTCAATACAGATAGTATGGCTCTTGCAATACACAGCTTGCCCTTTATTCACATGAAGTGATAAGTACAATCGACAAGGGATCTCAAATCGATTCAATATTTCTGGATTTCCAGAAGGCTTTTGACACTGTACCTCACAAGCAGCTTCTTATGACATTGCGTGCTTATGGAATATGCCTTATTTGTACGATTTGATTCACGATTTCGTATCAGAACGAACACAGTTCGTAATAATTGATGGTAAGCCATCAAGTAAAACAGAAGTATCCGACGTTCTTCAGTGAAGCGTTACAGATCCCCTTCTATTCCTTGTTTTTACAAACGATTTAGGAGACAGTCTGAATAGCTCCCTTACACTGTTCACGGATGCTGCTGTCGTTTATCGGTTAGTGAAGTCAACAGAGGATCAAAAGCAACTGCAAAGCGATTTAGACAAAATTTCTACATGGTGCGAAAATTGACAATTAACACTAAATAATGATAAAGTTGTAAATAATACATATGACCAGTAAAAGAAATCCGCTGAACTTCAGTTACACGATAAATCAGTCACACCTTAAGGTCCTAAATTCCACCAAATACCTAGGAGTTACAATTACGAACAACTTAGACTGGAGAGAACACATAGAAAATATTGTGGGGAAGGCGAACCAAAGGTTAAGTTTCACTGGCAGAACGCTTCGAAGATGTAACAGCTCCACCAAAGAGATTCCCTACATCACACTTCACAGACTTTTACTTCTGAATGTGAAAATACTTTTCTAGCACCCTCCTACATAGGGAGACATGACAATCCCAATAAAATAAGAGAAATCAGATCGAAAACGGAACGATTTAGGTGTTCTTTCTTCGAGCGTGCTATTAGAGAATGGAACGGTAGAGAATTGTTATGAAAGTGGTTAATGAACTCTCTGCCAGGCAATTAAATGTGATTTTTAGAGTATCTATATAGATGTAGATGTAGCTGAATACGTGTACTTTGATGACCTGCAGTGGTTGTCGTGCCTTATAGCACCGAGTTTTTCTGTTTGAGCGGCTCTTCGACCATGAAATTCGATATTATATGATTACTTAGCTGCTATTTGCTGATTCCAACATACTTGTCTCTGGGGTTTTCCTGGTAAAATTTATCCCACTGTTACCTCCTGGCCCGTCCGGGGGGCGGCCGTAATCATAGGCAGAGTGTTTTCCTTTTACGGTCAAATTATGCCAACCCGTAGTCGTATTTTGAACAGTATTCTGGGACTTCAGAGATTCCTTCGGGTTCAGGTCGCAGTTCCATAATTGGTTCGGACATTCTTCAAGGCGTACCCTTTCCCTGTTTTTCTCGATACTCGCCGATATAAAAGGTCCTGTTTGTTTGACATTTTACCTGTTATTGGAAACGATTATGTGCTAATTGCTACCCTTCTGGAAAGTTGAAGGATTTTCTTAAATTTTAATGATCCTATCTTTAAATGGTTTAAAAGTTACGTTTTTTGCCAAGCTAGTGTTTGTATTGGCATTTATATTTCCTGTTGGCTTTCAATAAACTTTGATTACTTGAAATACTGTATGTAAGGTAACCCAACCTAGACCTTACTAATACCACATTGGTGTATCCTTATGTATGTTTTGCTTATATTAATTCAACGAGAAAATCAATAACCCCTTTGAAATGACAATCTCATTTTTTTTCCACTAACGTCGTTTCATGATCATTCTGGGTAGGCTGGCAGCGGCATCCTAAGTCGCTCTTCAACCTACAGGAAGTGTACAAGAGATATGAAGATGTTTAAAAATACAATAAAAAAGGAGAATTTTAAAGTAGACATGGTTAAAAATTTCAAGGTTAAAAAATAGACATAGTGATAAAATACATTTAGTCTTTAAGCGTTGGCCACGGTGGCATAAAATCACATTCGTGGACAATAACAGTGGTAGGACGAAGAAAACGATGTCACTGAATAAAATACACTTGTAGTTCATGTGGAGTTCACAACTAGTTAAATCACACAGAGTGGAAGTCGACGTACACATTATAAGTGTAGCGTTGTAGGCACTGCAAGGGGAGGGAGGGAGGGAGAGGGGAAAAGGATGGGAAGGAGGTGTGTAAGGACTCCAAGGATAGGCGGGAATGTTAGACCAAGCAAGTGGTAGACGAAGAGGCTGGGGATGAGGTGGCGGAGAGACGAAGAGAGTCATCCGATAGGGGAAGGTGGTGGAAGTGATCCTGGGAGAGGATGTAGAGAGTGTGAAGTTGGAGGGAGGGAGGGATACAGTGTTGTAGGTGTGGCAGAGACCCACAGTTGGTGAGGATGGGATAGACCAAAGGGTTGGAAAGTGTAAAGTACATTTTCAAGGAATTGTAGGTAAGAGGATCCGCATGTGGGAAGGGAGGCGGATGCTGTAGGCGAGGCGGTGTGCTTAGCGTTAGAGGATTTGCAGGATTTGTTGTAGGCGGGAGGGGTGGAAATCCAGGAGGGATGGAGACTGCATAGGACGGGACACATGATGGAACGATAGGCATGTTGTATGGTGAAGGGGGTGAGTCCTCATATCCTGCTGAACAGGAGCCTTAGGAGGTTGAGTCGAGAGGGGGAGAACCGTGCGGAGGTGAGGGTCCAGAAGAGGTATCGCTCGAAGATGCGGCCAAGGTATTTGGTGTTGTGAAGGATAGGGCGATCATGGAGGTTAAGGTAAAAGTTATTTACTAACAGACAATAATTCTCATCCAGTAGCACACATGCAAGCGCTAATACAACCTGATTCACTCGCCACTGGTGGTGCAGGTTGGTGCAGGTACCATTTCAACAACAACTTACACAAGCTCAAAAGGCGGTACCATAGCGCCTTCAATCAGGGCCATTCCACTACGCAGCTCATTTCCTCTCTTTCGATATAAGACAACAACTCCTTTTAACAAACAAGAAACCGCAAATTAACATAGGACATTGGCGTTAGCTGAATATATTGGCTATAAGAAAGCATTCATTGAAATATATAAAACACCAACTGGCTGTGATAAGCAGGCAAGAAACACCAACATAGTAAAACATTTCACAGCGTCATACCGGTGGATTAGATCTTAAAATGATTAACTAAAATACAGTCAATAAGCAACATCTTACTGTGTTGTAGTCCTAATTTCAGTATACCCACAATCGTCACATGGTCACTCGGTATTGCAAGGCGGAAATACCCACTGGAAACCATCCACAACATGGCCTGGCACCATAGAGTTTTATTTTCTATTTTATTTTATTTTATTCTTTTTTTTTTTTTTTTTTTTTTTTTTTTTTTTTTTTTTTTTTTTTTTTTTTTTTACCAGGGTCAGCGTGACCTGCCAAACACTCTCAGACTGCACGCGTCGTGCCTGATCGAGCACCGACTATGGTAGCGACTCCTCTCGTACTCGGCACTTCCTCCTAGCTGCTTCGTCCCCGACTGACCTCGTGTTGTGTTCCTCCTCGAGAGGGGTTGTGTCGCCCGGAAGGAGAGCAGCCGCCGGACGCGATGGCAGAGAAGACTGAGGCGCTCCAGTCACGGTCTGCACGGCCACTACGGTCGGAGGTTCGAATCCCCCCTCGGGCATGGATATTTGTACCGTCCTTAGTTGTAAGTAGTTCATAAGTAGTTTGTAAGTTTAGGGACTGATGACCCCGTAGTTAAGTCCCACAGACTCTACAAACATTTGAACATTTTGAGAGCAGCCCACCGAAGTGACGCCAACGGTGAAGTCTCAACAGCGTGCCACGGCTCAATTCCGAAGTTAGTTTGGGCTCCAAAACTTGAGACCCACATCCGTAGACAAATAACACGTGTAGCGTGATTGTCCCCCTCACATTCTAAGCAATGCCAGAATTGTACTAATGTCATACGTGTCGAAACAGTCAGAAGTATTATATAACTTTCTACCTCGGTACTTCCAGGGCCTAGGCCATTTACATCATACTAATAACTTCCTCTTCTCAGTAAAACCTGACAATTAATAACATGATGATGGAGTCACCATAAATGTCTGTTATGCAACCGTATAACTACACAACTGAACCAAAAAATCGTAATTTTCATTAATAAGCATGGAACGGTTGTGGTCGCCATTCACAGTAACAGCAGCCCTGTCATCACTTTCAAAAAATTAGAGATCAGTTACTGCTGCCAAGAATTCACACCACACTATCGTGAGTTGGGGATACAACTTGTTTTCCACTCATCCCATTCGCGGATTCTCATTACTCCAAATACTACATTTATCGTTATTGAGTACCCACTGAGGTAGAAGTACGAATCATGTAAGAAAGGAATTTTTTTTAAGTTCTCGTTTCCACTTGTCAAAAGAAGACCCATTCAGGCTGTTGGTTTCTTTTCTATGAGCAGCAACCTTCAACTCTAGTGTAAGTTATATCTTGTACGCATGTTTTATTACACCTTTCAAAGGATGCCATGCACATGGTGATAACATCAATAGTTGAGCTCGTCCCAAAACCAATTTCCTTTGGCTGCATTGTTTTCTTGTATTCAGTGATTTACTGTTTCGTAAAACGTAATTTCTGAAGCATATCCAGAGTCTTATTCACGTTGTAGAGAACATCTGAGTCCTCAGTGACAACTGTGGAGGCCAGAAAAAGAGCTATCTAATAGTAGAAGTTTGGTGTTACATTCTTACCAACACTCAAATTGATAAAGTAATGAATGAAATCAAAATTGAAGAATGAATCTTAAGGGGACTTTGGTATCATTTAACACAAGAAAAAGAATCGACGTGACATGATGAATCTGGCTATTGCAGCAAATCGAAGATTATTCTATGCTTCTTTTTTTTTCTAATTGAAATCATAGATGAAATCATTGACGTTCAGCCACTAAACAAATACTATAAGAGAACTGTGACCGGGATAAGAGAAATACGTATATGTTATTCTGAAAACTCTAACAGTCATACCCTCTTACTAAAACGTCAGCTGACGGCCTTCTGCATTAAAAGTAATTGTCAATCAAAAAACAGTGACGTGGTAGAGTGCCAGTGCAACTTTTAAATCTTCAGCCCATTGCTATGAATCCAAGGCCAAAATAAAAAAACATATGATGACCTCATACATCTTCTGCAATTTGTGCGAATGTTACACCACCGACTTTATCGAGGCTTTCTCTGTGATACAAAGACACGTAAACCATAATGCCGTGGTACAGATGGAGAATAAAGTGTAGATGTACAAATGTTTGTAAACCTAAGTGACCAAACTGATGTCATCAGTCCCTCGTTTTCTAGGCAATGCCACTTGTCATTCTAATGAGGATGAATTTCAAGATCAAGGCCATGTTTTGCCCCCAAAGCCAAAGTCACATCCTTCTGCTAGCCTATTGACCAAGGGACCGTAGAGACACTGAAGAGAAACTACCGCAGAAACTTGCTTTCTTTTTTAATTAACGCTGTGGAATAAGGAGAAGATATGGTAGGGAACTTGCGCCGTATTAATTTGAAAGGCTTAGCTTATGACGTGGCCCAATCTTGGGAGAGTGTTGGAGCAAATACAATTGCGAAATCCTTGTCAATTTTTCTGCAATAAAATCAAGAATATTCTCCAGATGATGAAAATGTCTAGCAGCAGACCGAACCCGAAAATACTACCCTGCTTTCATTGTTACGAACAGTTCCGGGATGTTCTGTCGCCACAGAAGATGACGTAAATGAATCGGTTGTCCAAGATAAATAATTTGAAATGACAGATGAAGATATAGTCAGCACGGTAAACGAAAAGGACGACGATGAAGCGGATGTAATGGAGGAAAGTTCGCCCAAGATTTCTCACAACGAAGGTTCAAATGTTCAAATGTCTGTAAATCTATCGGACCAATCTGCGTGGTCATCAGTCCGTAGCTTACAAACTACTTAAACCTAGGTAAACTAACCTAAGGACAAACACACACACCCAAGCCCCAGGGAGGACTCGAACCTCCACGGCAGGCAACCGTGCGCTCCGCAGCGAGACGCTTTAGACCGCTCGGCTACTCCACCGCGGCACAACGAAGGACACAAATCCTTAGAAACTTTTTTAAAATATGTAAAGCAGCTGCAGGAACGATCGTTTACCGAGATTTTACTAGTTATTAGTTATTTAGCGGCAAAACAACGGCAAAGAGCATATAAACTTAATGTACTTACTAACTTCTACAATTCAATGAAGTCTTTCACAAACATAACAATGGACTGCTGGACGTAAGTAAATATCTATGCAGTCTAATATAATTTGTATTGTATTAAATATTAACTCATTGTCTCTACTTTAGTTTAATTTCTCTGTGACGTAATATCAGTTTGCTTTGAGTGTTGTGTATTTGATTGTTTTCTCAGTTCTTGCTCAGGTACTTAATAAGTTTTCTATTTTCAAATAATTTTTTCAAAATTTTTATGTTTTAGTGCTATTTTCCGTGTAATCCGAACTTCCCGCTTATCCGATCTTGCTCGCGGCCACTACAGGTCGGATAATCGAGACTCTACTGTACGTATGTTCAGCTTATGTGCTATACGTATCAGTATACGGTCAAGGAATCAAACGGTAATCTTCAGACTATTCAGTTAAAATAAGTCACGTCGGAACATGTACCGCTTCACTTGAAGTTGTTTGGAAAGGAATTCGAGGTTCTGGAAGATTCGTCGCCTGTGCGCTATTACGACGTAATTTAGCAGGCAGAACGGCCGTCGTGTTGGCGAGATAAATTGCACGTTTTAATTCACGGTAATAACGGGCAGAGACAGAGAGTCGAATTACCAGTTTAAATAGTTAGTAGTTCGGCCCAATTACAGGAGGCGCTCTTGATTACTTTTTGCGGTTGTTAATTGAATGGGAATACCTCTCATCTCCATTAGTCCTCCCCCGCGGCCCAGATTAAATTATAGCTCGCGGTGAATTAGGCTCAGCAGCAGCCGAAAGCCGCGTCAGGCGTTAGGATTAAGATGTTATGCACGGCGAACAGTTTCTCCTGCGCGTACGGCGAAACCGCCAACCATTCACAAGGCAGGGGCGCTGCGATTACGTAACGGACGACCAGCTTCGATGAGGGCGAATTTAAATTGCTAATTGGACCACTTTTATATCGTAAAAAGTTCGCCGATAAAGTGAGCGCGATCCGTATTCTTCCGAAGTGTTCTTTTTATTTTTTAAGAGATTAGTGTTTTCATTACGAAACTTTATTGAACCGCTTCGGTCGATACACGACAATGTATCTTCACTTTTATATTTAAAATGCTGGTATCAAAGAGGGTCATTGAGTCATGGAGTACAAGCTAAGGTTCCACTGAGAGACGAAAAATTTTAGCGTAACTTCATTATGTTTGTGGTGTCGGTTCAGAATACGGTTTAGGAAGTTGGAGCATTTCTACATCTACATCTACATGGGATACTCTGCAAATCAGATTTAAGTGCCTGGGAGAGGGTTCATCGAGCCACTGTTATACTATTTATCTTCCATTCCAATCTCGAACTGAATCTCTCCGTTCGAGCTCTGATTTCTAGTATTTTATTTTGATGATCATTTCTACCTATGTAAGTGGGAGTCAACAATTTTCGTATTCGGAGTTTCGTAAGAAGCCCACCCCGCAGCGATAAGCGGCGTTGTTGTAATGATTCCCAAGCCAGATCCTTTATCATTTCAGTGGCACTGTCTCCCCTGTATCGTCAAAATACGAAACGAGCTGCCCTTCTTTGGACTCTTTCGATGTCCTCCGTCAAACCTACTTGATAAGGATCCCACACTGGGCAGCAATACTCCAAAAATGGACGGACAAGCGTAGTGTACGCAATTTCTCTTGTAGTTCTGTTGCATGTTTTAAGGGTTCTGCCAATAAAACGCAGACTCTGGTTCGCCTTTCCCACGACATTATCTACGTGTTGTTTCCAGTTTAAGTCTGAAGTAACAGTAATTCCTAGGTATTTTATGAAGTTTACGGCCTTCATTTTTGAGTGATTTATCTTGTAAACAAAGATTAACGGATCTCTTTTCGTACTCATCTGGACAACTTCACACTTCTCATTGTTTAGAATCATTTGCCAATTTTTACACCATAGTAATGTCTTATTCAGATCGTTCTGCAGTTGGTTTTGATCTTCAGATGATTTTACTAGACGGTAAATGATGGCGTCATCTGCAAACAACCTAAGAGAGCTACATAGATTTCCCCTAAATCGTTTATGTGAATACCTTATGATGGTTGAGATAACACTTTATTAACCAGTTATGCAGTGAAACAACGCTGATCAATAACACACATTTGCGCCTCATTATCAACAGTTTCCACCCATCTATTACCTGATTTAATAATGACGCACGGTACTAATGGCAGCTACAAATTAGTGGATATACAGCATGTTTCGTAAGAGCGTACTAAAAGTTTAACACGACAAAGAATGCTCTACTCAACAATCTGAAGTATGGAACGTAGGGTGAGAGAAGTCCGATTAAGGTGTTACGAATGTAAACTTGTCCACCGGTTTGTCTTGCGTTATTGTTTTCCAGCTTATTTACAACTAACAGGAATAAAAGTTTATACGCACTGAGCGTTTTATTTACAGGTACGTTCTCTGTTGGCTGCAAGGAAACAAGGAGGGCGAGCTTGGTTATAATTAAGTCAAGATGCAGTATTTCCTGGTCGTTGGAATGGAAGGGGTCGTGGTCTTCCACGTCACCTTACCTGAATATCCTTGATTATTTCCTATGGAGATATCTAAATGCATTTTTGAATAAGACCCGGTAGAGATGGAATTAGTTGCCAGAAATGTAGCTGCTTGTGATTTGCAAAACACAAATTGCAAGCGTATGCTTCGCGGCCGTTATCGCTGTAAATAAGATTCTTCTGGGTATGACACTGCGTCGTTCTTTATACAAAATCTACCGACGTTTCGGTCACTGTTGCGGGAGGCCTTCAAAAATGTTCAAATGTTTATTAAGCTTAGGGACTTTACTGCGGCGTCATCAATCCTTAAAAACTACTTATGAACTACCTTATACTCAAGGCAGCACAAATATCCGTGCCTGAGGAGGTTTCGAACCCCCGACGGGGAGCGGCCTTCATCAGGGTCTGTGTCTGACTGCTGAATGTGAGATAGCTTGTGACATATAATTGTGATAATAGCCGTTTGAGGAAGAGGAAGAGGGCTGTTGGTTTTTCTTTATTGGTGTTACACGCCATTGGTGGAAAATGGCGTCAAAAATTTTCAAATGTCTGTAAATCAATCGGACCAAACTGCGTGGTCATCAGTCCGTAGCTTACAAACTACTTAAACTAAGGTAAACTTGACATAAAAGTTTTCTGGGTATGGTACCGAGTCATGATGTAAGGCTATTACTTAAATAACCAACGTTTCGGCCAACGTTGCAGTGGCCTTCATCTGGGTAACTGATGTGAGCTGGTTGTTACTACACTTTATATTAGTTTCATTTAGACATTACGTCATAATTTTTAAAAATAAGCAATGTTATTGGTGAATTTTTTGCGGAAGAATTTTGATAGGATGCTGAGGTGGAAGGGGTGGGGGTTAGCAGTTGCTTCTTGCATAGCGAGACATGATTGGTGTTCATCGGCGAATGGGGTGAGGGCTTCGCCGATGAACACCAATCATGTCTCGCTATGCAAGAAGCAACGGCTAACCCCTACCCCTCCCACCTCAACACCCTAAAAAAAAAAAAAAAAAAAAAAAAGGTTCCATTCTTCCGCAAAAAATTCACCAATAACATCGCTTATTTTTAAAAATTATGACGTAATGTCTAAATGACAGTAATATAAAGTGTAGTAACAACCAGCTCACATCAGTTACCCAGATGAAGGCCACTGCAACGTTGGCCGAAACGTTGGTTATTTAAGTAATAGCCTTACATCATGACGCGGTATCATACCCAGAAAACTCTGGCCGCGGAAGCCTACGTAATTATAAGGTTAACTTACACACACACACACACACACACACACATGCCCCAGGGAGGACTCGAACCTCCGACGACGAGCAACCACACGCTCCGCAGCGAGGCGCCTTTGATCGCTCGGCTACTCCACCGTGGCAAGGGCGTCAACCATTGGTGTTTTATGACAAAGTTTTTTACGAGATTGGAATTTGGATTATTCCCTCTTATTGGTGAAAATGAGCTTTTGCATTGGAACTCGCTATTCGCAGGATGGACATGAGGGAACTGCGGCAGTTGCGGCGTGCCGCAGTTTAGTGGTCCCCTGGCGCAGACGGTGGCGGGCCGGTGATCTGCGTTTCCCCACGCGGACGCTGGTGTCTTCAGGGCGCCTGCGTGAATCGCTCTGCGCGCGGTCCCGTCTCGTAGTGTTGCAACCGCAGGCAGCCGAGACGGCGGAAATTTGTATCCTTCCTCCCTGTTCACATTTGCAGGGCGCTTGCTTGGCTATTTCAGTTGCCTTTAATATTTTTCCTCTTCATAAGAGGGAAGAATGCAAACTCCATTCACATGAAAAACCTGTCATGAAAACGTCAACCATAGACGCCCTTTTCCATCAATGGCGTGCAAACACCAATAAAAAATACTGACATATCTCTTCCTCTTGCTTAATTCCTCTGTTAGCACAGTTATATAAGTCACAAGTTACCTCACATTCAGCATGCAGACACGGACCCTAATTAAGTCCGCCTGCAACAGTGACCGAAATGTCAGTAGAGTTTAAAAAAATGATGACGCGGTCCCATCCTCAGAAGAATGTTATTCATTTAGTTGCAAATGGTCACCAAACTAGCATGCATACGTATCAACTCCACGTTTCGTAATAAAAATGGCGTTATTTGCAAACGACAGATGTCCGCCTTTGATAACAAGCTACTCAGTAAATTTATCCATGTTATTTGGATGTTTTTGAGGTCTGCGACTGTATTATAAGCTTTTTTGGAATGATTAATGCTGCATCAGTCACTATTTATAAATATTTTTATTGGCACGACGCGTTTCGGCAGCATACTGCCATCATCGGGTGCATGTTTACAGTTACTGGTTACATTCTTGATGTATTGTGTTTTGTGTTGTGGATGCCAGTGAGGTTATGTTTGTACAGTTTTAACCTGTTAGGAAGATATAGCTATTTTTACAATTATGTTTCATCATTAAGTTTTTGGATTATTGTAGTGTTTTGTTTACTTACAGTTTTGCTACTCTTGATAAACTTGTTGTCTGGCACACACAACACAAGCACATAGTACAAATACACTTATAACACATATGGACATTTTGTATTTGAAGGTTACTATGCAAAGATCCTTAAAAGCTAAGATAAACTACTTACATCAGTATATGTTGAATATGCATGAGTTTAAACAGAAGTTGCTACATTTTGAAGAATTGATCAGTGTTACATTTTAATTTTATATTTTCCTTTTATTAATTTTATATTTTAATGAAAAATGCATTCAATACTGGAGAAATTTTTGAAAAAATTTGTATTGTTACTTTCCTGTTTATCATTAAGTAGAAGTTCACCATGTATTTTCTCATGGATGAAGATTTCTAGTTCTTCATACAGGTCCATTATGTGTCCCTTGTCCATTTTATGCAATATATGAAGATCACTCTTGATATTCTGGAATGGATGTCCTGTGTTCTTTATATGGGTAGCTACTGCTGATTTATTAAAGTTATTGGTGTGGTAGGCATTTATGTGTTCATTGTATCTTGTTTTGAATTCTCTTCCTGTTTGGCCTACATACAGGGCATTACAGGTGTTGCATACTATTTTGTAGATGCCCGAGTGTGTGTGTTTATCTGTTAGTGTGTTTATATTGTGTCTAAGTGAGTGTTGTAATTTATTGTTGGTTTTAAAAGCTATGTTGATGTTGTGTGGTCTGAAAATGTTTGCTATTTTGTAGGATAGTTTGCCAATGAAAGGGATACATGCTGTGGCTTTATTTTTTGATTTCTGTGTGGGGATTGGTTTCTTTTTGGTTTTGGTTTGTTGTGTAAGGTTGTCCACCAGTGTGTCATCATAACCATTTGCTGTGGCTATTTGTTTGATGATATTGAATTCTTCAAGTTTTGTATTGTTCTCCATTGGTGTGTTGTTGGCTCTGTTAACAAATGCTCTATATGCAGAATGTTTGTGTGTTGTTGGATGGCAGGATGAGTTATGTATGGTGGAATCTGCTGTTGTTGGTTTTCTGTAGACTTTGAAGGTGTGTGCATTGTTTACTTTACTAATAGTTAGGTCTAGAAAGTTGATGCTGCCATTGTTTTCATGTTCCACCGTGAATTTTATATTTTGGTCCTGGTTGTTTAGTGTATTGAGGATATTATTAATATCATTATGGTCACCATCTATCAAGAGCAAGGTATCGTCCACATATCGTTTGTAATAAATGATTTTATCCATGGAATTGGATTTCATGGCAAGAGTTTTTTGCTCTAGGTGGTTGATATATATGTTGGCAATGGTACCAGCTATACTTGAGCCCATTGCAAGACCTCTATGTTGCTTGTACATTTTATTGTTGAAGGTGAAGTAGTTGTGGTTAAGCACTAGTTGTAGCAGATCTATGAATTCAATTATTTCAGCCATTGATAATTTTTTTATATTTTATGAGGTTTGACCTGATGATTTGTAGTGTTTCTGGGATAGGTATATTTGTGTATAGGTTGGTGATGTCAAATGATACTAGTTGAGCAGAATGAGGAATTTTAATGTTCTTAATTTCTTCTATTAGCTGTTTGCTGTTTTTTATTGAGTAATTTGTTGGGTATGTGTACATCTCAGTTAAAATGTGATTTAGTTTACTAGTAATTTTGTAACCTGGGCTGTTTCGTGAATCAACTATAGGGCGTATTGGGCAATTTATTTTGTGTATCTTTGGTTGTGATCTTAGTTTTGGTGCTTGTGGATTCATGGCTGTACAATATTTCTTTTCCCATTCAGTTAGGAGGAAGTGTGTGTTTTTTAGTTGTAGTTTAAGCTTTGTGTGGAATGTTTTTGTGGGGTCCTTTTGAATTTCACTAATGCCATTTTCAGTGAAGAACTCTAATGTTTTGGTAATGTATTCTTCCTCTTTCATTATACATAAGGTGCTGCCTTTATCTGCTTTGGTGATAATGGCTTCATGGTTCGGTAGCTTCTTATTTATGTCTCTGAGTGTTTTCCTGTCATTTTGCTGGGTGTTATAGCTTGTATGTTGTTTATGTATTTCAGTGTTTATGGCTTTCATTGCTTTCTGGGCTATAACTGTCTTTTCATTGTTCCCTAACTTTGCTATATCTGTGGCATTTTTTGTTGCAATTATAATATCTTTAATGATTTTGGGGCTTAGGTCAGGTTGTATATTATATTTTAGACCTTTGTTTAGTAGGCTAGTTTCTTTGTCAGTAAATATGATATCAGTCTGGTTGATTACTCTGTTATAAAATTTGTGTGTCGGTGTGTTGACATTATTTTTGTTTTGGTGGTGTAACTGCTCATTTTTTAGTTTGTTGATTTTTTGGGACTGGTTTTGAGTGATCTTCATATATGCATCAATTACAGGTGTAGAGATCTCATCTAAAACTGTTAGTAAGCTGTAGTTATTGAAGTAATTAGCTAACTCTAAATGTATATTTAAAAGTTTCCTATTTGGATTTCATGGCAAGAGTTTTTTGCTTTAGGTGGTTGATATATATGTTGGCAATGGTACCAGCTATACTTGAGCCCATTGCAAGACCTCTATGTTGCTTGTACATTTTATTGTTGAAGGTGAAGTAGTTGTGGTTAAGCACTAGTTGTAGCAGATCTATGAATTCAATTATTTCAGCCATTGATAATTTTTTTATATTTTATGAGGTTTGACCTGATGATTTGTAGTGTTTCTGGGATAGGTATATTTGTGTATAGGTTGGTGATGTCAAATGATACTAGTTGAGCAGAATGAGGAATTTTAATGTTCTTAATTTCTTCTATTAGCTGTTTGCTGTTTTTTATTGAGTAATTTGTTGGGTATGTGTACATCTCAGTTAAAATGTGATTTAGTTTACTAGTAATTTTGTAACCTGGGCTGTTTCGTGAATCAACTATAGGGCGTATTGGGCAATTTATTTTGTGTATCTTTGGTTGTGATCTTAGTTTTGGTGCTTGTGGATTCATGGCTGTACAATATTTCTTTTCCCATTCAGTTAGGAGGAAGTGTGTGTTTTTTAGTTGTAGTTTAAGCTTTGTGTGGAATGTTTTTGTGGGGTCCTTTTGAATTTCACTAATGCCATTTTCAGTGAAGAACTCTAATGTTTTGGTAATGTATTCTTCCTCTTTCATTATACATAAGGTGCTGCCTTTATCTGCTTTGGTGATAATGGCTTCATGGTTCGGTAGCTTCTTATTTATGTCTCTGAGTGTTTTCCTGTCATTTTGCTGGGTGTTATAGCTTGTATGTTGTTTATGTATTTCAGTGTTTATGGCTTTCATTGCTTTCTGGGCTATAACTGTCTTTTCATTGTTCCCTAACTTTGCTATATCTGTGGCGTTTTTTGTTGCAATTATAATATCTTTAATGATTTTGGGGCTTAGGTCAGGTTGTATATTATATTTTAGACCTTTGTTTAGTAGGCTAGTTTCTTTGTCAGTAAATATGATATCAGTCTGGTTGATTACTCTGTTATAAAATTTGTGTGTCGGTGTGTTGACATTATTTTTGTTTTGGTGGTGTAACTGCTCATTTTTTAGTTTGTTGATTTTTTGGGACTGGTTTTGAGTGATCTTCATATATGCATCAATTACAGGTGTAGAGATCTCATCTAAAACTGTTAGTAAGCTGTAGTTATTGAAGTAATTAGCTAACTCTAAATGTATATTTAAAAGTTTCCTATGCATATATGCATATATGAAGATCACTCAAAACCAGTCCCAAAAAATCAACAAACTAAAAAATGAGCAGTTACACCACCAAAACAAAAATAATGTCAACACACCGACACACAAATTTTATAACAGAGTAATCAACCAGACCGATGTCATATTTACTGACAAAGAAAATAGCCTACTAAACAAAGGTCTAAAATATAATATACAACCTGACCTAAGCCCCAAAATCATTAAAGATATTATAATTGCAACAAAAAATGCCACAGATATAGCAAAGTTAGGGAACAATGAAAAGACAGTTATAGCCCAGAAAGCAATGAAAGCCATAAACACTGAAATACATAAACAACATACAAGCTATAACACCCAGCAAAATGACAGGAAAACACTCAGAGACATAAATAAGAAGCTACCGAACCATGAAGCCATTATCACCAAAGCAGATAAAGGCAGCACCTTATGTATAATGAAAGAGGAAGAATACATTACCAAAACATTAAAGTTCTTCACTGAAAATGGCATTAGTGAAATTCAAAAGGACCCCACAAAAACATTCCACACAAAGCTTAAACTACAACTAAAAAACACACACTTCCTCCTAACTGAATGGGAAAAGAAATATTGTACAGCCATGAATCCACAAGCACCAAAACTAAGATCACAACCAAAGATACACAAAATAAATTGCCCAATACGCCCTATAGTTGATTCACGAAACAGCCCAGGTTACAAAATTACTAGTAAACTAAATCACATTTTAACTGAGATGTACACATACCCAACAAATTACTCAATAAAAAACAGCAAACAGCTAATAGAAGAAATTAAGAACATTAAAATTCCTCATTCTGCTCAACTAGTATCATTTGACATCACCAACCTATACACAAATATACCTATCCCAGAAACACTACAAATCATCAGGTCAAACCTCATAAAATATAAAAAATTATCAATGGCTGAAATAATTGAATTCATAGATCTGCTACAACTAGTGCTTAACCACAACTACTTCACCTTCAACAATAAAATGTACAAGCAACATAGAGGTCTTGCAATGGGCTCACGTATAGCTGGTACCATTGCCAACATATATATCAACCACCTAGAGCAAAAAACTCTTGCCATGAAATCCAATTCCATGGATAAAATCATTTATTACAAACGATATGTGGACGATACCTTGCTCTTGATAGATGGTGACCATAATGATATTAATAATATCCTCAATACACTAAACAACCAGGACCAAAATATAAAATTCACGGTGGAACATGAAAACAATGGCAGCATCAACTTTCTAGACCTAACTATTAGTAAAGTAAACAATGCACACACCTTCAAAGTCTACAGAAAACCAACAACAGCAGATTCCACCATACATAACTCATCCTGCCATCCAACAACACACAAACATTCTGCATATAGAGCATTTGTTAACAGAGCCAACAACACACCAATGGAGAACAATACAAAACTTGAAGAATTCAATATCATCAAACAAATAGCCACAGCAAATGGTTATGATGACACACTGGTGGACAACCTTACACAACAAACCAAAACCAAAAAGAAACCAATCCCCACACAGAAATCAAAAAATAAAGCCACAGCATGTATCCCTTTCATTGGCAAACTATCCTACAAAATAGCAAACATTTTCAGACCACACAACATCAACATAGCTTTTAAAACCAACAATAAATTACAACACTCACTTAGACACAATATAAACACACTAACAGATAAACACACACACTCGGGCATCTACAAAATAGTATGCAACACCTGTAATGCCCTGTATGTAGGCCAAACAGGAAGAGAATTCAAAACAAGATACAATGAACACATAAATGCCTACCACACCAATAACTTTAATAAATCAGCAGTAGCTACCCATATAAAGAACACAGGACATCCATTCCAGAATATCAAGAGTGATCTTCATATATTGCATAAAATGGACAAGGGACACATAATGGACCTGTATGAAGAACTAGAAATCTTCATCCATGAGAAAATACATGGTGAACTTCTACTTAATGATAAACAGGAAAGTAACAATACAAATTTTTTCAAAAATTTCTCCAGTATTGAATGCATTTTTCATTAAAATATAAAATTAATAAAAGGAAAATATAAAATTAAAATGTAACACTGATCAATTCTTCAAAATGTAGCAACTTCTGTTTAAACTCATGCATATTCAACATATACTGATGTAAGTAGTTTATCTTAGCTTTTAAGGATCTTTGCATAGTAACCTTCAAATACAAAATGTCCACATGTGTTATAAGTGTATTTGTACTATGTGCTTGTGTTGTATGTGCCAGACAACAAGTTTATCAAGAGTAGCAAAACTGTAAGTAAACAAAACACTACAATAATCCAAAAATTTAATGATGAAACATAATTGTAAAAATAGCTATATCTTCCTAACAGGTTAAAACTGTACAAACATAACCTCACTGGCATCCACAACACAAAACACAATACATCAAGAATGTAACCAGTAACTGTAAACATGCACCCGATGATGGCAGCATGCTGCCGAAACGCGTCGTGCCAATAAAAATATTTATAAATAGTGACTGATGCAGCATTAATCATTCCAAAAAAGCTACTCAGTTTTGCATACGATAATCAAAAAGTGTTCCAACGTTTGTAAATCTATCGCACACCGCAGCATGGTGCACCAGTGGGCACGGCTAATCCTTCGTGGCTTTTATTAGTTAATTGTGACAGTGATGGTATATGTATCTAACTGTAACTAATATAAAAATTTACAGAGTAATGTGAGCCTTGTCCGTTCGTCGTATTCGCCTACGCACTGGCGCCAGTTTAATTAGTAGCTCCTCAACTTCTCCGACGGGGGCATACGGAGCGGCGCGCTGTAGTTCTCTGGTCGTGTGTTCCGCGACTCCTCCGGGGAGCGATACGAGTTGTTGTGTCTGGGCCGTCGTCGGCGTCGGGCCGTTCTGCTGTGGCGTCTGTCTGAGGCAACCACGCCAAGATTGCAACGTGTCATTCGGACATCTTGAGAACGGATTACTAGTCCAACTCTTTCGCACCATTCATGGGACGTCTTCCAAGTTAAGTGTCTCCACGGAAGTCATTTACGTCGAAAGTTTTGTGCTTCTATCACCATTGAACGTCCGGTGTCTTGTTTTTGAAGTGCGTTAGATTGGGTGACACTTCATTATTTACCGGTGCATCTGTGGGTTGTTATATCGAATAGTTTTTGACGATGGTTATCTTGCATTATGTTGTTCTGTTTCCCCATATTTTTGCTGTCGTGGACTCTCGCGTTCGGTCACCTGCCTCGCGCTATTCGTCTACGAGACTCTGAGGGCCATAGACACGGGTTCTCAGGTAGATGCTGTATTTCTTGACTTCGCAAGGCCTTTGGTACAGTTCCCCACTGGCGTTTAATGAATTTCCTAGATAACAGAATGCAGCATGACATCCTCAATGGAGAGAAGTCTTCCGAAGTAAGAGTGATGTCGGGTGTGTCACAAGGGAGTGTCGTGGGTTCGTTGCTGTTCACGATATATATAAATGAACTTGGATAACATCGGAAGTTCACTGAGGCTTTTTGCGGATGCTGCTGTAGTATATAGAGAGGTTGTAACAATGGAAAATTGTATTGAAATACAGGAGGATCTGCATCGGATTGACGCATGGTGCAGGGAATGACAATTCAATCTCAATGTAGACAAGTGTAATGTGCTGCGAATACATAGAAAGAAAGATCCTGTATCATTTAGCTACACTACAGCTGGTCAGCAACTGGAAGCAGTTAATTCCATAAATTACCTGGAAGTAGGCATTAGGAGTGATTTAAAATGGAACGACCATATAAAATCAATCGTCCATAAAGCAGAAGCCGGACTTAGATGCATTGGAAGAATCCGAAGGAAATGCTGTCCGAAAACAAAGGAATTTGGTTACACTTGTTCGCCCACAGCTTGAATACTGCTCCCCGGTGTGGGATCCGTACCAGGTGTGGTTGTTAGAGGAAGTAGAAAAAGTCCAACGGAGAGCAGTGCGCTTCTTTATAGGATCATTTGGTAATCGAGAAAGCGTTACGGACATGATCGATAAACTCCAGTGGAAAACTCTGCAGGAGAGATGCTCTGTCACTCGGTACGGGCTTTTCTCGAAGTTTCGAGGACATACCTTTACCGAGGAATCTAGCAGTATATTGCTCCCTCCTACGTATACCTCGCGAAGAGATCATGAAGATAAAATCAGAGACATTAGAGACCACACAGAGACATATCGACACTCCTTCTTTCCGCGAACAATAAATGACTGGAATAAGAGGGAGAACAGATAGTGGTACTCAAGGTACCCTCCGCTACGCACTATCGGGTGGCTTTCGGAGTATGGATGTAGATGTAGTTTACTCGGCAGTGTGGTTTGCCGCCTCTTTGTGAGCATTCTTGATATCAGTCTGACGTCTGTCATATAGGATCCGGCTACCATCCGCCTCCTTAATTACTTCCATCTGATTATGTATGGCTGACTGTCTCACTACTGTCATTCGGCCTTAAGTAAGCAAGGTTCCTTATGGATTCCGTGTTCTAGGGCTATGGTCGAGAAGCAATGTGACTCTGCCATTTATTATTCAGTTTTTACATGCACTGTTGTTAGTGAAGAACGACCATTTTAGTGTTGCCTGGCCCTGCGGCCTGAACGGAATTGCGATTTTTCTGTGAAGACTGTTATTATTTAGTGTAGTTTGCTCTCAGTTATTTTGGGCCCGAGAAGATCGTTGTTCAGTTGTGGATTTTTTAAAAGGGAAGAAACTGTTTATTTACTGTGATATCATGCCCCATTTTAGGTCTATTGGATAACGCTTCATTATTTACCAGAGCATCCGTGGGTTGTTATATCCAATAGCTTTAGACGATGGTTATATTGCTTTATGTTCTTCTGTTTCCCCATATTTTTGCCGTAGTGGCCTCCCGCGTTCGGTCACCTGCTTCGGCCGTGGGTGTAGTTTACGCGGTAGTGTAGTCTGCCGCCTCTTTGTTGACTGACGTAATTGGGGTGTAGTTTGGTAGTTTCTTTTTATTTTTTTATTTTGTTACCTTGGCTGTGTTGGGTAACGACTGTATTTATGTTGTCAAACTTAAACACGAGCATTCTTGATATCAGTCTGGCGTCTGTCATATAGGATCCGGCTACCATCCGCGTCCTTAATTACTTCCATCCGATTATGTACGGCTGGCTGTCTCACTTGTGTCATTCGCTCTTATGTACGCAAGGTTTCTTACGGATTATAAGTTCCCGAGCTATGCTCGAGTAGCTGCTGTTGTGCGGAGCAGCGACCACCGCAACCCGAAAGACAGCCACGCTAGGCGGGACACCGTTCGCTCGGCCTGCATGACCCACAGATATCCCGCTAGCGCAACGTCTACCGACAGGAGGCGTGCCAAGACCGGCGCCTCATAAAGAGGGCGCCAGCCACATAGCTAAGCCACGCCTGTGTCCAGTCACGTGGGCCGTAAGGGGGCAGCCCCACATCCGGAAGAGCCGCTACTTCAGCCGTCCCGGGAGCACCCTCCCCCCTGCAGTGCTAGTGTTTTACCAGTGTCCAGTGCTTCGTGTGTATAGTGTTTCGTCGCCCAGTGTTTTTTAACGTTGCGAACGTGCCAGTGCGAAATCAGTGTTCAGTGTTTCTTACCTCAATGTCGCCGTCACGTTATGTCTAGTCGTCTGCAGAGAGTGTATAATTTTTTTTTTTTTTTTTTTTTTTTTTTTTTTTTTTTTTTTTTTTTTAGCTACCGTGGCAATGTCTTGTTTTAACAAACATGTATGTCTATTCACTGTCTTGTAAAAACGCCGTTTTATCACCTTGTTAATTTTAAATTCTGTTGTCCATTGTTTTCATTCGTTCGGCTGTAGAGCAGCATCATAGGCTGCTGTCAGCCTGCCTGTAACAGGGCATCGAAACTCAATACAGAAAAAAAAAAAAAAACCACCTCGAGGGCAGTATGTATCCGCCGGCGAGAGCGAGACTATCCCCTGCGTCGGCCGCCTCTTCAATGGGAACCTAAAACATTTCATCGCAAGTTGGTAAGTCAACCAATTCCTCCACAAGAAAACACATCTGATGTATTCTGTACGACACTGAGGACGGTATGTGCGTCATGTGACAGGAATCTCTTGTCGATCCACCTAACCTGCACACATGGTGAATGGGTAAGGAGATTCTACCTTGCCCGATGTAGGTTTTCTTGTGGATGTGGTAATCATTCCCAAAAAAAGTGATGAAAACATAAGAGTTTCTCACACAAACTGCAACAAATGATGAATGCAACAGTTTCACAGTCTGAAAACGAAAATAATTAAAATTTTCGCCCGTTGGAAGGCTCGGACCAAGGACTTTTCACTCTGTAATCCTGAGGCTAGACACAGGACCATGCCGCCCCTGCGCTCGTTATTTGCTCTACGTTACTTACCTTTAGCATGGGCTGCTCCGTTTTTATATTTTGCTTATTTTTACATAGTTCCACACAATTTCTTCCAGTTTTCTCGACTGATCTGTGTTCAGCTTTTCAAGGTTTATCCACGGCACCAACTTATAACTAAATCTGAGGGGGGAGGGGTGCGATGCGGAGGTAGTTTAAGTAGTTTGTAATCCTAGGGACTGATGAGCAACGTAATTAACTCCCTTATTTTTACAAACATTTGAAAGAAAATAAATGTAATGGCACCGTGAAGAAATGAAAAACTAGAGGTAATGCTAAATGGAGAGCTATTCGAACCAGTGTAAAGCTCTAAATATCTTGGAAACGAAACTGACTGGAAGAGCAGCATAGGAACTGAAACTGTTGTGACCTCGTCACCTTTGTTGTTTCCTTCGTCCCGGTGTAGTTGTCATGAAATGAACTGGTGCAGGTGGTGATGTCAGCTGTAAGAACTATTGAGATTATAATACAAGTTTTACTGACTGAAAATGATAGTACTCAACATAAGTCTGTTTCTTCTCTCTTCTTGCTTCTCGTACTGTCGTCCGTACGATGCTAGCTGCGCTGAGACCCAGTTACTGATAAGTTCGTAGCCGCGTTCTTAGGACTGTCCTATTTCTGCCTTCGTAGCTGCGTAGTAACTGTCCGAGTTCTAGCTATTAACTGACGGGCGTCCAGACGCATGTCGACCTCGATATAGCCTTTTGTAGAGGGCGCGCGTCTTCGGTCACTCCCTCCAGGATGCGCGGCGCCTGCTTGCGATCGGCTTTCGGTCGATCGCTGCCTTCTCCACGATCGTTCTCTTACGTCTTATGCTGACTTTACGTCACAACATAAACCAAAATAGCTAAGCTAAAAGAAGCATTTTATAGAAATTGTGGAATTTTCTGTAGCAATACAGATAAAGATCTTAGAAAAAGATTTACAAAATTTTTCATCTGGAGTCTTTTGTATGGTGCTAAAACGTTGAGAAATGGTGACTGGAGGCTTTTGAGCTGTGGACATGGTGAACGATGCAAAAAATAAGGTGGATGGATTGAGTGAAAAATGAGGAGGTTCTGAGAAGAGTGGAAGAACAAAGGCAGTAACTGAATGTAATAAAAATAGAACTGGACTGGGCTGTGAGGAAGGGAAGGCGAGGGATGGAGAGATTTGATTTTGGATTATGGATAGCAATACCTAAAGCAAAACTAAGAGCGAAGCAGAAAATGGAGGCGCAAACATCTGGTACTATAACATAAAACTGACGATGATGAATGGTTTCCAGAACACTAGATGGAGCTAAATATGCATTTGACGGTCGGCTTCTTATTTGACAGCCGTGCACTGCAACTGATACCCTGCATTTGCCGCTGCAAACGCAGTTGTCCATTTCAAGTCAGTGGCCCTCTCGACCTGCAGGTGACACGAATTAGCGACGCGGTAACTGCGATTGGGAGAGCTATCGCATGAGAAGTTTCGGCAGTCACTTGACGAGCGTTTAATTAAAAGTTTACACTGGTGGCGATGGCCGGCCGGTGGCGGTGGCTGTTTAATTGGGAGCCGGCCGTACCGGCATCTGCGAGGAGGCGCCGCGCAGGGCGCTGCCGTGCCTTGCCGTGGCCTGGAGGGCCAGGAGCCGGCGACCGCCTTAATTGAGTTTTTAATTGAAAATGTGGAGGGGGTGGGGGTAGGCGACTGTGCGGCCGGGCTCAGACGCGCGCCGACACCTCACACGACGCGAGGGGAGGGCGGCGACACTGGGCCTGGCGTGCTGTGCGCTCCGCCGCTCCAGTCCGCACATAGAACCCTGCCGGCGTCTTCTGGTCCCACCAGCTGACTGCACGCTGCAAGCAGCATTTCGCACCTTCCATCAAAACAACGATCTCTTGTCAATGTTATTTTTTATATTCACGGAATATATGCCATCAACTGCGATTGGGCAAAGCTGAAAATGTGTACCCAGCTGGGATTCGAACCCGGGTCTCCTGCTTTCTAGGCAGTTGCGCTGACCCCTACACCACTGGGGACACAGTGATCACGGCACCTGCAAGGACTGCCTAAGCACCCCTCCCGTCAGATACAAATTCCCAGCTTCACCCTGCTTAGGTAGTCCTTGCAGGTGCTGTGATCACTGTGTCCCCAGTGGTGTAGGGGTCAGCGCAACTGCCTAGAAAGCAGGAGACCCGGGTTCGAATCCCAGCTGGGTACACATTTTCAGCTTTGCCCAATCGCAGTTGATTCTGTGAATATTAAAAGAATAGCAAATGCAGGATAAGAAGTGACGTCTGTTCTTTCGGAATATATATATAATATGCCGGTGACGGGCAATGATCATATCGTTAGTGGGGAGGGGTGGGCAAGTTTGAATCCCTTACTCTTACGGGAATTAGTTTCATAACTACGAGTTTGAGTACTGTGGGCAGGGCGGGAGGCGTGCTTAGGTAGTCCTTGCAGGTGCGGTGATCACTGTGTCCCCAGTGGTGTAGGGGTCAGCGCAACTGCCTAGAAATCAGGAGACCCGGGTTCGAATCCTGGCTGCGTACACATTTTCAGCTTTGCCCAATCACAGTTGATGTCATGTATTATGTGAATATTAAAAGAATAACAACTGCAGGATGAGAATTGACATCTGTTCTTTCGGAGCAGACGCTACATGTATATATATAAATGTGAATGTCTGTTCGGTGTACGTTTATCACGTCTGAACCATAAGACACAAAGAGCTAAAAATTTGTACAGTTACTAATGTATACCCAGGGAAGGCTTTAGGCACGGTTTTATTGCGATCGGATAGCTATTTATCTATATCTATTACTGTGAATGTCTGTTCGATGTACGCTTATCACGTCCGAACGACAAGACGCAGAGACTTAAGTATTTGTATAGTTACTAATTTATACCCGAGGAAGGTTTTAGGCAGGGTTTTATAGCGATCTGATAGATATTTAGTAATTTGAAGAATATAACGGGAAATACGGAACAATAATTACTCTTTGGAAATTATATTTACTCTTTGAAAATGGTTTTTTTGGTTCCATTGTTGCTTGAGGGTTGATAATGATAAAAGGGTGGAGTATATTGGGATGGAATGTTATCGGTGTATAAAAAATTATACGTGTGTGTTAATATTTCGATCTGCAGCGAAAACTACAGAACTCAAACGAATGATCAGTGTGTAATTGTTGTTCGAAGTCTCCCGATGTACATCATAGCAGTTTCATGCCTATAGCTATAAGGGGTGGAAGATATCGTGGTTGAAAGTCGTCAAATTATAAAAAAAAAAATTCGGACTGAAGGCCAGCGATGACGTTTGTGACTCTATAGCAAGGAGGTTATATACAGTGAAACGTGATGCCACAGACCATATCTTTGGTCTATACGTGCTACAATGTCTTCAGCTCTTTCTCTGTAAGGACAAGCTTACGAATAAGGAAATATAAGAATAAATAAATAAAGCAGTAAAAAAGAAATTTCTTTTAATACATCGCTTTAAAATAAATCGATTTGACATTTCGCGCATTACATCAAGTGACCGATATTATTACAATCATTATCGCTGAATTTCGTGATTGGATTCTTCGAAACGAGTGCATTTTTACTTGTGATATGATCTACACTACTTACTTTCCTGATAAACGGCAAGTGCATAGACTTCTGCAATCTAATAGGAATATTTTTCAGTTCCGCTTTATCAGCGACATTTCCTCAAAAATGAATGAAATTAATTACATTAATTGTTATTTAAACTTTGTAGATAAATGTGCATTGCGTTACATTACACATATTACAACAGTACATCTACTTTTAATAGATCACATTCAGACAAATTGCCTCGAAAAGGAAAACGTCATTATTTGTTATATATTCTCCGATAATGATATTAAACGGAGGGAGATGGACAGAGAGAGAAGGGATAGAAGAAGTTCTAACTCAAGGCAGGAATTAATAAATACCCGGGCAACGCAGGGTTTTCATATATATATAGAATGTTACTTTAGTTCACACGTATTATTTTTCACTGCGATAATTAACTTAATATGCTTTAACAATGCTATGTTTACACTCACCAAAACATAGATCCGCTATCAAGCTTATCACTTCAGATTTTTAAATTCAGATTAATAGAAATAACACTACCATGTTTCTTTTAGTTTCATACTCTGTAGTGTTTGACAATTAACTCAAAAGGTTTTGTAATTAAGTTTTTATTCACTTAATTGTCTGAAATTACGTTTTTCGTCACATAACCTAAATAATGTCACTCGATGTTTTATTTATTGATGTAATGTATAGCTACATATTGTACAGTATTTTAACATCATAGCTCAATAGCATTACACATGTACATATCATACTTCCACTTAATTATGTTGTATACCACTTGTTGATAAACATAGAAATCGCATTATTTACATCAGTCATATACCCTAATGAACACCAAATATGGTCATAGACATAGTATAGCTTTACGCTCTATAATGCTTGTGCAATGACATCTAATGTAAGCATGTTCGTTATCTTTGGTTTTTAAAATAATGTTTAGTGCACACTCATCAATGTATGCTTCAGTTTGTAGAAATCAGGCACTGTGTTAATATCAATGAGTAGAGCAATGACAACAAATACTTATTTCAAAATTTTAAATTTTTGTGTTACGACTTGTTAAGCTCTTAGCTAATCTCTGTAAGTATCTCACACGTAACTCAAGTACTATTCTGTTAATGTTCTGTGTGGTTGACTAATGCTTTGATATCTTTCATCTACTTCAAGCTAACGCTTGATAGTGGCTAACAGACCGAAACCGATAGCATTGAGGAAAAATAAACAGCTATGGTCAAGATGTAGTTTTCCAATTATGTCAAAGCTGTTATGCGCCACCTGTTCACCTTCCATCAAAAAGATACTAGGAATAGACGCACTTAACAGTAGAAAGAGACGAAACGCCCTTATACGGACCATGAGTTGCTGTTATTTGGGCCAGGAAATTATTCGCAGAAACCGAAAATTCAGCTCTAACGTCAAAGCGAGAAGTTTCCATAACGAAACCATGTCACATAATTTGGTATAGAATACATGTCATTATATATGTATCCATCTTCTACACTCCTGTGTGTATAATTACTTTATTTTTTAAATTTTGGTCGTAAGTAAAATATAGTAGCTGAAAAATACAGTACCGACTTAACTAAATGTAGTTACTGGAGGCTTTATTACTGTAGCAGCGGATCGATTTCGATCACATAGTGACCATTTTTAATGCACCTTCAAGATATATACAACAAATCACAAACCCAGTACGGAATTAAAATAAAATACAAGTGAAACATATAGTAAAGATGTATACTAGGCATTGTGAATGAAATCACAATACAAGTTGAAATAAAATATACATCTGTGGTACGTTGGAAATGAGTTTCCGAACATTGCAGTGCTAGGAGCTGAGGTGGAGTGAGCGAGCTGCTTACAAAACACACGCAGCAGCGCTGTAGGAATGGGCGCTAATAACACCCTCTAGCAATTCATTTTGTACACTTTTGAATGTAAAATTACGTTACATTTTTTATTATAATTACTGAATAACATAGAAAATCGCACTAACTTGTTTTACGGTCCACTTCAGGTGTGGTTGTAGTTATATTATTTTTTGTAAACATTTCGTACAAAAATAATAAAAATGTGTATAATGAAAAATTATGGGCGATACGATCACGACTCTACTATTGTGATAATATCTATCCACGCAATACGTAATATTATTTCTGGCCGTATTTTAACAAACAGCTAAAAATATTTGATATTTAATAAACGTACTTTTATTTTACAAACCTTTTTTCTATTTAAACTATTATATTAATGTCTCTCCAATATTTTCATTATACTTTTCCGTTAAAATATTATCATCTGTTGGCGTTTGTAAAACAGTCACGAGACATCCCTCACCCGAAGCTCTCTTTGGCATACGCCATCTTGCTTTCTGGATTTGATGATTCTCTTATTTTAGTTCAAGCGTTGACGCACTCAAAATTATCAACAACACGTTGTTCTTAGGACAATGTATCAGAATCTAAAGTCTAAAAATGCCGTGTTAGCACATAACTGCAATCGATGGTAAGATAATGACGGACTACTCTCGCAGCTGTTCGCCGTAGCGTAATGGGAGACGAATTAGTTTGTGATGTACAAACATGTTAGACAGTGGTTCGAAACTTGCTACGACGCTGTGGCTCATCCCGCTCGGTCAGAGAGTTGGCAGCGTGGCAGCTCGGCGTCCTCTGTAACGAGAAAACTGAGTTAACAACGAAACGATCAAAATAGAACTAAACATACGAACGTTTAAAGGTACCGATCAAACCGAAGAACCAATGAAAAGAGAGAAAAAGGAAGAGCGTTCAACGGTATCTGCCATAAAAACTGAGCATAATTCCCAACGAACAATTCAGAAAGAACATGAACAAACGACCGCAAAGCATCGATGTCACTAAAGGAAGAAAAAAAAAAAAAAAGTCCTGCCAAATTTTCCCCTCTTGCTTCCTAAAAGTTTTTCGCACACTCTTGTTAACTGAACAAAACTACTATGTATGCAAGATTCAAAGATAACAGCGCTTTCTCTGAAAAATGCATTTGTTCTGTTTCGAGAACTTGCCTTGAAATACATACCAACCAATTGTAAACAGCCTACGAAAAGAAGCAGGTAATTTGTTGCAATGTAGTCTCATTAAGGAACGACAGTAGCCACATAAATCTAGGACCATATATAAAATTACCAGTATCTGCATGTCGTTTAGAATTTTCATTATATGCTTCAGAAGACCAGTGTTCAATTCGTTGTTACGTATTTCATGGCATATTCACGAAGTACAAGAAACACACATTTTAGAGGCACCCCTCTTACATGTGCACAATTATAAAGCCGGCCGCGGTGGCCGAGCGTTCTGCGGTGCGCCGGCCGCGGTGGCCGAGGAGACTGAGGCGCCTTAGTCACGGTCTGCACGGCCACTACGGTCGGGGTTCGAATCCCCTCTCGGGCATGGATATTTGTGCCGTCCTAGTTCGTAAGGAGTTCATAAGTAGTTTGTAAGATTGTGGACTGATGACGCCGTAGTTAAGTCCCATAATCTATACAAACATTTCAACATTTTTTTTTTTCTGCGGCGCGCCAGTCACAGTCTGCAGGGCCAGTACGGTCGGGGGTGTCGAATCCCCCATCGGGCATGGATATTTGTGCCGTCCTTAGTATTAGCTAGTTCATAAGTTGTTTGTAAGTTTAGGGAATGATGACCCCCTAGTTAAGTGCTATAAGCTCTACAAACATTTGAATTTGAACAATTATAAACATTGCAGAACATAGCTCTTTTTAATAAATAAGGGTGCCCGAAACCCTTTTAGGAGCCAAGGCAAAAAATGACCGTAGTGGCGGGTATGGAACTACTGACCATGACCACTACAATCTAACGCGCTGCACACTATACTACGGCCGACAGTTATGTGACGCTTTCTTAATTCTTGTTCTATTGATGGCAGTTATTAACTGCTAATACGGCATTGTAGACACTAGATTATAATTCATAGTACTAAGGAAGACGTGTTTTTGTTAACTCTTCAGTGCGCCTTTGCTTTTAAATGACAATGCGTGAGCTATAATACGAAAATCATAAAATACAGAAAGCAAGATGGCGTATGCCAGAGAGAGTTCCAGGCGAGGAATGTCACATGACATCTCCGACCACCTGCCTTACGTAAAATCAAGTGACGGTGTTAAATCGCCGTTATTTTTGCCAATATCTCTGTAACGGTGCGAGTGATGGAAAAAAACCATAAGATAGCAAAGTTGTAGAGAATATTCTTCTCTACAAATTCGGTTTTGCAATTATCGTGTTCAGATCAACGATTTATTCGCAATTAAAATTATATTGCAAAGGACTTTTTTTTTACTGTTACTAACGAAATTTTTGTCCGAAATATTTTTAAAAAGAAAAGTTCAGGTCTCTGGTGACGAAATATTATTTGTGTAAAATTTGGTGCCGATCGGTTGAACGGTCCGACCTAAACAGTGGCAACACGTTACGGACAGACAGACAGACATCCTAAAATCGTCGTTAATTTTGCAAATATCTTTGAAACGATACGAGATATGAAAAAAATATAAGAGAGCAACGTTGTAGAGAAATATCTCCTCTACAAATTCGGTTATTCATTATTTGCGTCAGATGAATGGTTAAGCCGTTATTTTCATTTAAACTTCGAGCTGTCAAAAGACGATCGCAAAGGCCCACTTTTAGTGTTACTGCCGTAATTTAAAGGGGGCCAAAAAATCTTTAAAATCTTATGCACTACTAGAAACAAAAAGTTCATAGCTGGTCAGATATTTATTACTTTCATGACGTACCCAACGCAGTAAATGTCACTATTATTCCTCTGATCTTTCAGAAAGTAATTCATAATGCAGCAGTAGTATGTCATTGACTACTTTCACTTGGAAAAGGATGAATATTAAAGTAAAGAAACGCATGTGTTAGGAGTAACTCAATGCAGCTAACTGTCGAACTGATTCAGAAGCACTCTGCAGTTTATAATTTCTCGGACGAGCTACTAGTGTATTTGACGCGATGCATAGAAGCAACTACAAATGAATTTGTGGTAAAATTATGATCAGTCTAACAAGGAAAGTACTTGAGCTCGAACAAATACATATACACCAAAATCGTAGGAGAGATAATGTAAAGTTCCCTTATTGCTCTAGTGATACTCCCGCATCTGTAAAACTCTGCAGTCGTTTGTTAGAGGGCTCTGCGTGTGGCATGCCACATTCACTTTGACGTGTCGGTTCGCCAGTAGGGACGGTGCTGTGTACCTCCGAAGTTGAGTTTTATTTGTGCGGTGAAGCGTCAGAAATGTTCAAATGTTTGTAGAGCTTATGGGACTTAAATACGGGGTCATCAGTCCCTAAACTTACAAACTACTTGTGATATACCTAATACTAAGGACGCCACAAATATCCATGCCCGAGGGGCGTTTCGAACGCCCCGCCCCGTAGTGGCCGTGAGACCCTGACTGACGCGCCTCAGTCCCCTCGGCTACCGCGGCCGGCGAAGCGTCAGAAGAGGCGGCGATTGGTAATCATTCCTGATAATGTATTGCGATCGGTTGAGATGAAGTTACGAAGAATCCTTCGTGGTATTATTGTAGAAGATGAATCATTGGCATGCTTTCTCGTATTTGTTATGGTACAGAAATATGAGCATAAGTTAGATACTGTTGTAACACTAACAGATAATGATGTTAATAGGGATGATAATGACGAAGAACTCATTGCAAGCGGTAGTGCTACGGTAAGTGCGGGAAGATGCGATGGAAGCAGTGACAGTGAATACCGAAAGTCTTCCGAGATAAAGGTTAAAGTTGCAACTATCACTACAGCTTTTGATGACAATACGCTTCGAGCCCATGTACTTTCCTTGTGAGAGATAATGGGAAAAATAAGGTTTGTAACTGATAAGCTAGACTATGTATTAAATGGTTAATATTATAATTCCATAATTAACTGTCTTTATCGGTGCATATTGAATGAAAGTACCCCTACCTATTAAAGCCTCAATTTCTGATCCCTTGTGATGAAGTCTACGCTCTTTAAAATTCTTGATTATTCTTTCGAAAATTTCCTTGACAAGGGCAAGTGATCAACAGCATTTTATTATTTCCTGATTTGCCGTTCATAGAAACGAAAACTTTTGCAACTCAGAGTGAGACGCAGTGTCTCGAACCCTAATCCATCCTCGGCTCAGAATTCTGAATGTTTCAGTTTCCCTAGTACGTTTCAGCAACTGAGAGAAGGCCAAGAAGTGCATTGAACCTCGTGGTAGCAATATTTTAGCGTCTCTGTGATATGACATTAAGTTCGATCTTTCTTCATATCTCTTTGGCCATGTTCCCGCACATGCAGGGTCGGCTCTTTGTTAAATCCTGATGTGGCGTGTGTTAACATTTTACGGAGTGGCCGGATGCCCTTCCCGTCGCCACCCCATGCCCCCAGAGAGGAAAGGTCCGCGTATAGTGTGATGTGTGCGAAAATGTAACAAAATGTTTGCGAATAGTGTTACTGAGGCGGTACTTGGGAACCAGCCCGGTATTCACCTAGGGTGATGAGGAAAACCGCCTGAAAACTACATCAACGTCGTACACGCAAACCAGCATCATTTGCTGCCGTTCCATCTTCCGAGTGATCTTCTCACGAGACCCGTGAAGCCGTGCACGTCGATGTGGCGCGAGTTGAAGCTGTATGTCCGTAGTCTCACTGGCAAAAGCCTGATGTCAACAGTTCATTTTGTATCCCATCCTCGTCGCCACTTTTGTGTCCCAGCCTTGTCGCCAGTTTTGTGTCTCGTTTCCGCCGGTAGTCCTGGATGTCGGTGGCCGAGTAGAAAGAGACCGACACAGGGATAAAGGAAGCACGCGTGTGCAGGTACGGAGGTGACCAGCCAGTGGGACAGCAGAAACTAGAAACACTAGAGTAAATTAGAACGAGATATATATTTCATAGAGAGTTAGTAATACTGAACTTTTACATAGTACTTGACTGCAGAATGCTGATACATAGTTTAGATAGAGGCCTGCCTAATGATGATTCCTAGTGCCTATCCGATAGCCAAGTCTTTACTGGTGCCTATCTGATTCCAAAGTGTTAACTGGTTCCTATCTCAGTCCCAAGTGAACGATAAAGTCCAGTGGTGGCCACGAGCGGAGTTGTAGCAGAGGGCGCTCGTGGCTGACGTAAGAACGCCGCGCCGTGCGTGCATGGCGGCGCGCGGCGAAAGTAGGTGGCGCGCACTTCATACTTGTGCGACACCACAGTTCACATCGACACTTCTGGATTTCACACACGCTGTTACCTGTTCTGTGGTAGCTCAATCATGTGCCACTGCTACCTATACAACACGACGATATTAGCTACGTCTGTGCCTCGTGGAAGTCCAGAAGCTTGTCTGTAGGTGTGAGATTGATCACGAGACCATGGCAACCAGCATCGTTGCACAACTATTATTATTATTATTATTATTATTATTATTATCGTGTCCAGGACAAATACACTTATATAAAATATACACAGTTATTACAAGCACATATACATTTTTAAATTGACTTTGAAGCCCAGTATTCTACAGTCTTGACTTCTAGAATACTTGTACGAACCAGGTCGTGCATTGTACAGGCGTCGGGCAGTTTTGGGCAAACCAATAGGTGATTAGAGTCTTGTATTTCACCACATTCACAGTTTGCATCTCCACCGTGGCAGGTTTTGCTTGTTGCGTGTCACTCCAGTTCGTAGTCTGTTCAAGATGTCTGGTATTCTAGGTGGTATCCAGGTGCATGTTCTTCTTTAAGGTATTGTAATTGTCTTCCAGATGTGTTTCGCCACAATTCTATTTGGCGGGGAGAAGGTGTTGAGGTCATCGCTTCTGTTGTTCTTAGGAAACTGTGAATGTTACACAATTGTCACTCGGAGGACCGCAGTTTTTCTCCTTTCGTTCTGGAAATGAGCGTATGGCTTTCTTGACCGGGAGAACCCTTGCGGGTTTATTCGGCCGCCTTAGTGTAAGTCTCTTTAGTTAGCTGTAGACAAGAGTACTTCTCCGAGACTTGGTACCTCTTTGCTTTGCACGTTGTTATCACACTAAGCTTTAAGCTTCATCACTGGAGTGTACGCATCCATAAACATTCCATGAGTGCACGCGCGGGCGTAGGCCAAATAGAAATTTGGTTATTTGCACATTTGGAAGTAATTTATCCAAAACACTTCGTATAATCACCAAACGTCTTTGTTTTTAGCACAATTTACATGAATTTTTTAAAAATCTAACATTTTCACTATACTAAACAGTGAAACAAAATTGTCTTTAAAAATGAATTTCCAAGCAACGGCTTTGATTACGTTCACAAATTTAAAATTTCATAAGTAATAATTATTAGTTCCATGTTAAATTATCATTTAATTGAACCAATGACCGATGTTTGACAATCATCTTCACTCCACTGGCAAGTATTCAGGGCACAAAACTGCTGATGGTCGCTGCAAATGTATCTTGCACATTTGCTGAACTGTTTCAGTGTGTTGATTGCGGTCTCTGCTACAAAAAGAACAACAATGAATTCCACGAACAGGCATAACAGAGTGCATCGGATGCTCTGGGAGCCCAAGCAGACGTCTGACTTCCAGTTTGATGCCTCTGGGTATGCTATATTGTACGCGCAGTAGAAGGTCTTGCTAGGTGATATCCTGGTTCTTGTAGGTAATGGTGGAGGACGACTTTCGTTTCAAATTTGTTCATCAAATAAATAACGAGATCACTTACGCCCGCCATATTGAGAAATTGTAAAACCGTGAGAGGCCATCGACGAATATTTCGAGAAACGTCGTAATGTTTATACATTTTGTCAAAAATATAAACGCCACACCTTGTTTTGTTATAAAATGTGATTATTTCTGGTTTCCTTGCCTCACCACTAGCAGCATCGACTTTGTCGTCATTGTGAAGAGTAGATAACAACAAAACTCGCCATCTTCGTCATCCTCCAGCAGCCATTTCTGAAGCTAATCATCGATATTAGACGAACAAAACGCCATCTAAAAATCATTATGCACAGATTACAAGTTTTCTCTAACAACAAAAACGTGTAACAACGATAATACTATAAATCACAAAATTATTTATTACAGTTTCAGACGCACAATTTGTGCACTCGGAAATTCTTCTTCCACGAGTGGTCGAGCGGGCTACAGACGCAGCCCACAAACTTGGACATTAATCTGTTTAGACACCTTTCCACCGCGGGAGTCAGCACGCCACAATTGGGTCGGCGTACGTTGATCCCTAACAGCTTGCAATGGTGTTGGAAGCTTTCAACGACGAAGTACAGAATGCTTCAGACTAACATACCAATATGAAGTTGTCAGATAGACACATACGAAATTGCATAACGCGACTGGTGACAGTAGGCGTATGAATGTGTTATAACTGTCAAACTGCGACTGTCAGGGATCAACTTACAGCGACTCAACTATAGCGGAACGTGAGATTCGCACGTGAGGAATACACGAAGCGATAGAATTGTTGTGGGCCAGTTGTTGGAAATAATCGACCGTTTTAGGCGCTGGACTACAAATGTAGTGTTATATTTCTAAACACATAAGTAACCCTTGCAGCCACATCGTTATGCTATGTTAGCTGTTGTTGTTGTCACCATTGCCAATGCATCTACTATCTGTGGCCATCGAATCACATTCTATGGCGTCTGTTTTTCCCTGCAGTGTATTTCACTTCTAAAATGCTGTCATATCTAACGTTCCAGGATGGCCACACTGCACTTGCATTTGGGAGGACGGTGGTCCTAATCCACCTATGGCCATCCAGATTTAGGTTTTCCGTGATTTCCCTAAATCACTCCAGGCAATGGCGGGATAGTTTCTTTCAAAGGGCACGGCCGATTTCCTTCCCCCATCCTTTCCCCAACAATCCGAGCATAAGCTCCGCCTCTAATTACCATGGAGAAACACTGATCTTCCTTCCTTGCTTTCGTTCCAGGATGGCCAGTTCAAAATGTTCAGATGTTTTCAATCCTAAGAGGTCAAACTACTGTGGCCATTGTTTTATTCCCGCCCTTTTGAAATAAACATGAGAAGTCTCGTCTTCACAATCGGGTGCTAGATAGGAATCACTTTTCTTCTTGGTTAGACGAATGACGGGACGACAGCGATGTATTGACAAATGAAAACCTACAACTCTTATTTTGGGCTTTTAATTACTAGTTTCGAGAATATATTGTTCTCTTCTTCAGACCCTTATATGTATCCGTGTAGTAATGCAACACTAATCTTCCATTACAACATTGCATAACATCCCCTCACACTAAGATGTCAGCTACATCTTGACGGGAGAGAGTGTTACACAATATTATAATGGAAGGCTACTTTGCATATCTGCACCGATACTTGTAAGGATCTGAAGAAAAGAACACTGTATTCTGAAACTAGTAATTCAAAGCCCAATAATAACGGCTGAAGGTTTTTCATTTGTCAAAGGAATCACTTTGGTCTGTATGAGAGTACTCCTCCAATTGGCATCAACGTCCCCTTCTGGGACTTGTGAAATGCGGTTTGAAGTTTTTTTAGGAGATGAAGATGAAGTCGATGAGGTTAGCCTTTCTTCACCATCCTTCAAGTAAAATCCACCAAATGTATGTTGATGGGATCATCGCGATTATACCGCACTAATTCTGTCACAATATGGGAACTGAAAGTGAATAAAACGAGAACAATAATTTATCTATATGTAACGCGGTCGAAATAAAGTCACTGAGAACATGTGGAACTGTCTGGCACATCTAATATATTAAAAAATCTACGAAAACTAAAGTCAGTCTGACTTACCAAACTACCTGTCCGATTTCCTTAAACGAAAGGTATTCATCTACAGATTTGTTATCAAGTATCAGAATTTACATAACTCTCTCCCTCCGTTTTTTTATACTCAATAACGATTTCCATCTGTGTATTTCTTATGGCGATGTCCTTGCTGTAAACTGAAGTCAGTCGGTCAGGCCGTTCTATCCGACTGATTTCCTTCATTTTTGGTAAACGAAAGGTATTCATTTGCAGAATTGTCATCAAGTATCAGAAATAACTTATGTCTCTCCATCCTTTATTTTTATTCAAACGCGGTATCCTTCTTTCAGTGTAATGAATATTTTAATCGGTTTGTTTTACGATAGCCGGCCGCGGTGGCCGATTGGACTGCGGCGCTCCAGTCACGGACTGCACGGCCACTACGGTCGGGGGTTCTAATCCCCCCTCGGGCATGACTATTTGTGCCGTCCTTAGTGTTAGCTTGTTCATAAGTAGTTTACAAGTTTAGGGACTGATGACCCCGTAGTTAAGTCCCATAAGTTATTCAAACATTTGAACATTTGAAACTTCCTGGCAGAATAAAATTGTGTGCCGGAACCGGGACTCGAACCTGGGACCTTTGCCTTTCGCGGGCAAGCGCACTACCGACTGTGCTATCCCGACACGACTCACGATGGCGCCTCACAACTTTACTTCTGCCAGTATCTCGCCTCCTACTTTCCAAACTTCACAGAAGCTCTCTTGCAAACACGCAAGACTAGCACTCCTGGAAGAAAGGATATGGTGGAGACATGGCTTAGCCACAGCCTAAGGGATGTTTCCAGAATGAAACTTCACTCTGCAGCGGAGTGTGCGCTGATATGAAACTCCTTTCTTCCAGGAGTGCTAGTCTTGCGTGTTTGCAAGAGAGCTTCTGTGAAGTTTGGAAAGTAGGAGGCGAGGTACTGGCAGAAGTAAAGTTGTGAGGCGGCATCGTGAGTCGTGTCGGGATAGCACAGTCGGTAGTGCACTTGCCCGCGAAAAGCAAAGGTCCCAGGTTCGAGTCCCGGTTCCGGCACACAATTTTAATCTGCCAGGAAGTTTCATATCAGCGCACACTCCGCTGCAGAGTGAAGTTTCATTCTGGAATTTGAACATTTGTTTTACGATATCTTCGGTTGTAATTAAGATACGTAGTTTTGTTTGAACTAACTACACTCAGTGGATCAAGCGATTTTAAACAGTTCCATTGATTGATTCTGAAGAATGCTATGCGTGAACATTCAACTATACTTCCATTTTTCCCCCAATTTTTTTTGTCATTACACTAACGGTGCGACGTATTAGCGGGGGTCCTCTAGTACATTTCATTACAGAGATATGAATCCATTTCAGGAACACTAATCCATTGTTACTGAATATTGCACATACCCTTGCGGAATTTAAATTTACACCTTCGTAAAATTTCACAAATCATTCCAGACAGATTTGTGAAACACTGCATATGGGGTACATAATTACGTTTACAGATCAATAGCTCACGTGGTACAAAGGTACCAGGTGTCGTAATTAATATACTGTGTCTTAGGGCACCTGGATATAGACGGGCATTCGCATCAACTGCTGTAGCGGAAGCTTCCGCCGCCATTTTTATTCCAAGCATCGACAACCTGAACTTCTCAAAGGCGGAGTTCTTTGCTGTTATTGCTTTGAAATATCGCTTGCTTCTCTTCTAAAGCATTTATCAAGAAGTAAATAATGATTTGGATCAAAAATTGATCTGGTTATAATAAATTATTTTAATACAGTTAGAAAATTCGTTAAATATTGTCTTTTGTAATTTGCCCACCTGGATCTGTATCCATATTTAATTAATTTATTTTTTATTATAACTCAGTTTTATTGAATGGCATATGCACTTCCTTAGCTTAGCGATAACTCTTTGTTTTTGAATGTCATGTGATAAATTTTATCAGAATACTTTCTTTTACGGAACATTTTTCAAAATTCATATAAAATGCTTTTTCAGTGCACAATCTATGAAAGTACATTACCATGATAAACTAGGATACAATAAAAGATTTATGAATAAGAGAGGAATGGACCACTGGAAATAGCTGTTATTACTGTCAACTTCAATAGTTTCGAACCATTCGCTCGTTTTTTTTTTTTTTTTTTTTTTTTTTTTTTTTTTTTTTTTTTTTTAAATTGGCTGTCTTTAAAATAAAACTAGAATTAGTTGTTTTGAGAAGTTAATACGAAACAACATACATGTTTAAAATGGTTTCCAGTTACGACATATGAAAAAGCTCTCAATTAAGGCATTAAAAACTTATAACCGCCAATAGGCGAATAAGAGGGTCCAATTTTGATAAGACACTTTGCAATAAACACAACATAGCTATGATGTAGACTAACATATGTTCGTGCATTTTAAAATCGCAAGAGTTTTGAACATGGTTTACAAGCACGAAGCATTGTAATAAGTAAAAACTGTTAGTACTATTAAAAGTAATTAATATTGTTCTAGTCTATATGTTGATACTGTTAATTATCGCCAGTATATGTATAACTAAAAGTCGGTAACAGAAGTTATTTCGTCGTACCCTACTATAAAATACGAAATTTTTACAATGCGTTGAAATCGAGCGTAATTATAAATGATTCACTTCGCATAGTTTTGAAGTCCTGATTGGTGTCTGTTTCTCACGATGACAGTTTATTATCAATACTTCATTGCCTTCGCGGTTCACGGAGGTAAAAGACCGTAATATTTTCTGAATAATTAGAACAATTCGAAGCTGCACAACCACCATGCTGAGAGCATACTGATTGCCCCATGTTGCTGTCTCGCGTAGTGCAAAGGAACAAAAATGGCGGATGCGCATGCCCGTCTATATCCAGGTGCCCTAGTGTGTGAACACGAGGGACCTCAGCCGACCGCGGTGGCCGAGGAGACTGAGGCGCTCCAGTCACGGTCTGCACGGCTACTACGGTCGGGGGTTCGAATCCCCCCTCGGGCATGGATATTTGTGCCGTCCTTAGTCTTAGCTAGTTAATAAGTCGTTTGTAAGCTTAGGGACTGATGATCCCGTAGTTACGTCCCATAAGTTCTACAAACATTTGAACATTTGAGGGACCTCAGGCGCCAGTCGCCTCCCAGATCCCTAAGCGGAGGTCATTGCTCGGTTTCCAGTGTGTAGTCCGGCAGCTGCGAGAGGCACATCAGGCCGGCGATCGCAGAACCATGACAGCTTCCGCTGCCGGCAAAATCAATAGGCCATTACTCGGCTCGCCATATTCTGCAAACTATTCTCATTTGTATTTTTTTAAACGTAATGATATCTTACAAATTATTAAATTTGAATATTTGTTACCTGTATCTATATATATGTTACGTCACAGTTTAGGAGTAAGCAGTGACATACGTTACTAATTTGTCGAGATATTGATTGGACAGTTTGGGATATCTTTTTTCTCTAGGTTTCGTGTCAACAAGAAATTTAGATAAAGTTCATGTTAGATTTTATCTGGGATTAACGAAATATAAGATGAGAATTCATAATGTGGAATTATTTTCAGGGGTCAAGGTTAAGGTCCTGCTGATTGTTCTTTATCCATTTCCCGAAGTATTGACCAACAGCTTTGGAGTCAATTACAGCTTCCATTATAAGATACGGCCCAGCGATGATATTCCGGTAAGGCAATCTCCATACCGCCTTTCACTAGTTAAGATGGAGGCATTACACCATATAGTGGATAAAATGTCGGAGGAAGGAATTACTGGGCCATCTCTTTAATCACCTCCCGTCTTTAGAATCTCTAAAGGGTTTCCTGCATATCGCCTAGTTGTCGATTATAGACAGTTGAATTAGACCGTCATTTTGTAATCTGTACTGTCGCCCCACTTACAACATTGTTTTGTTTGGTAAGTGGATACATGGATTTTTACTGTTGTGAATCTGAACCAGGAATATTATCAGATTCCCCTGGCTATATAGTCAAATCCAGTAATGGTGATTTTCGTTGTGTTGTGGCTAGGGTTGCCAGATTGAACTCGAGGTAGGCCTGGAGACCAGACTTGCTCCCCCTCCCCCTTGGCCAATGACCCCCCTCCCCCAACTGTGACCAACTCCCCCCCCACCAGGATTACACGTGAGTTAAAAAAAAAAAAAAAAAAAAAAAAAAAAAAAAAAAAAAAAAAAAAAAAAAAAAAAAAACCACCAGCTAATCATCTCCTCCCTCCCAGCAAGTATCCCCCCCCCGGTGGAACATTGCTGGGGTGGCCTTCACATGCCGCAGCTGACCGGCCAGGCCGCCAGTTGCTGTGGATCAACAGTCGGCGTGGCGGCAACATCAAAGCTACTCACATCAACAGCTGCGCCTTCGAAGAGTTGCCGCTTGCGGCTCCGCGTACTGTGAAGTATCGCGCGCCACCAAGAAGAGCTTCTCCTGCCAGAGGTTCGAATTCCCCCCTCCCCACCTCCCTAGGGCATGGATGTTGTGTTCGTCCTTAGTTTCAGTTACGTTAAGTTCGATGTAGATCGTCGCTACATGTGCATAGTACTTAATAAGCGTTAAGATGAAGGTTACGTTCAAGCCCGGAGATGAGAGTCATTGGCCCGTAGACCCGGAGAAATTCCAAATCCGGGCACTCCGGGCGGCGCCCGGAGATCTCGCAACCCTAAGTGTGGCGACGCCATTCGCCACTACGCTGGCAGTCAGCGCAACTCGACGCGCCACTATGTGAAGAAGCGATAAGCCGGGGGCACCTCCAGTCATCGTACCTCTCTGCCTTGCTTCGCTCGCCGGCCAATCAGAAGATATCTGGGCTAGATATTCCGGCGCACCAACGAGCTTAAATTTCAAAGAGTGGCTAACACACGAGCTACAGCGCTCTTTGCGGCAACTTCTGCAAACTCGGTCGCCATATTTTTGGTGGTCAATACACTTGAAACGGATATGTCTATCGTATGTTGTTGTTGAGCTTGAAGTTCTAAATTTAGTTTATATCGTATTTAGTGTGTATTGCCTATACGATTTTTGCTGCTGAAATATGCCTCAAATGTGTTCAGCATTTAAATGCACAAATCCAAGTCATAAAACGACAATTACTTCGTCCAAGAACACCAAATGTTTTGCATTGTTTGATCCCAGTCTGTCTACACTCAAAATTCGTGAATGATGGAACTTAGCTGCCCCAATAGTGACACTTCATATGACCTATCCTGCGATTCCCTTGAAGTACACGCCGTATAAAAATGCTCAGTTTTCTACCTAGTGTGGTTTGAGATGTTTGTTCTTCTGTCGCTACTGTGGTAGATGAAGCCACACTTTTGAGTGTCTACACCTTCTTTAAAGGTATTTTATTAGTTGCTGACGATATTTGATTTAGCTTGGTTGACATGCAACCAGTACAAAGTGTGGAACCAGAAGTGACAGCCACATTTTTTCACTTGTATTCTTTGTAACAAATATGTACTTATTTCAGCGTGGCAACAACGAAAGTTATTAATGTTCAAAATGTTCAAATGTTTGTAAATCTATCGGACCAAACTGCGTGGTCATCAGTCCGTACCTTACAAACTACGTAAATTAAGGTAAACTAACCTAAGGACAACACACACACACCCATGTCCCAGGAAGGATTCGAACCTCCGATGGCGAGCAACCGCGTGCTCCGCAGCGAAGCGCCTTAGAACCCTCGGCTACTCCACCGTGCCAGTTATTAATGATACGTTATTTCGGTGTGAAATGCTTTTGTGGTAATTAGCCCAGACGCATTTTTATTGCAATATTCTGTTGTCACTTTCGTCTTTGTACTCAAATTTCACGTACCAAACGTTACTTGTTTCAGCATGGCAGCTAGAAAACTTATTAACTATATCTTATTTCGAAGTGGAATGCTTTTTGTTGCAGATTTTTAACTGCAGTATTTTGTCGTCACTTTCGTCTTTGTACGCAAATTTCGTCCACCAATGTTCACAACTAAACCCTTGAACAGAAATTTTACAAGTTTGTAGACTTAATAGTTTTAGAAAACACAAGATAAATTTATACTAGGCTTTATGAAAGCAGTTGTTACAAGACATTAACAACAGATGTAAATCCATGGTCATCTATTGTTCGTCATAACAAGTACTACTCACTGTATGTTTCGCAACTCGTTTAGACCATGTACTTGCATTAAAATCAACACAAATATGTTCACAGCGGCACTTTCGTTGTAATTGCAAACCTCAGCGAACTGCGAAATTTCGAACTGAAACTTTAATACTGACAGGTTCGTGATACTTCATTACCGCAATTTTAGGAAGTATACTACCAGGCTCATCAATTCACAGCCTCGAAAAAGTCTGACGGAACATGATGCAAATCAATTCAATAGTCGATCTTTATTTAAAACGTGGCACTGTAAATAGGTACAAGTTTCATCGCGGCGCACCGACTGCCACGACAGGAGAATAGCAGAGCACTACGAAAAGTCTACGGAGTACAGCCGTCAGTACCGGAGCAATCTACCAGCAACGAATCCGTCTATAGCGAGCCAGCACAAGCAAGAACGCTTCTATGGACTTACTGAAGTAGATTACTGCAGAATCGTACCACAATCACTACACATAAAAGGTGAATCAAATGTAATAAACATTTGTCTGTGGCAGACCTTTTTCACAATCCTATCTAGCCACGGTCCACCTGCCTAACCTACTGTCCATAGCAGTAGCATACCGATGTTGTACACCAAAAACTGGAATTTATTTCAATTCAACAGAATTCCATTTGGTTTGTCCACGAATTCAGCAATTGTTTTAACGCTAAATTCACAATTCCTTGATGTCTAAGAATGTGTCCCACCAATCTATCCCTTCTTTTAGTCAAGGTATGCCAGAAATTTCTTCTACTATTCTTCTACTATTTTTTACAAATATTTTTATATTCCAGAATTGAGAACAGTAAGCCTGGTATTTTAAGTAAAATATGCATTTTTGAAAAGAAAATGGAAATCATAGGAGGTTGGTTTACCATAGAAGGTTTACAAACAATTGAACATTTGAGTTTTGTGGGAGTGTCATACTAACTGACAGTTGCATACACATTGCCTTTGTCTGCACTTCTCTGTGGAGATTGCTGCTTAGACGGAAGTCTCTAGTGAATGAAAATGGTTATTTACGAAATGACAATTTGTAATGAACTCTGTCATAATAATTAATGTACATCTGCATATACATAAACACACAGCAAGTCACCTTGAAATGCATGGCAGAGGATTGACCGAACAGCTTTTGTGGTATTTCTGTACAGTTCGATTCTCTAATAGCTCTCGCAAAAAAGGAACACCTAAATCTTTCCGTTTTCGATCTAATTTCTCTTATGTCTTCATGTCTCGCTATGAAAGTGGGTGCTAACAAGATATTTTCGCATTCGGAAGAGAAATTTGGTGAAAGAAATTTCTCAAATAAATCTCGCCGCAACGAATAACGCCTTTTGTTAATGATTTCCACCCCAACTCGTGCATCATTTCAGTGATACTCTCTCCCCTATATCGCAATAATACAAAATGAGATGCTCTTCTCTGAACTTTCTTTAAATCGTCTGTCAGACCCAACTTGTATGGGTTCCACAATGCACAGCAATATTACAAAACAGGATGCACAAGAATAGTGTAGGCAGTTTCTTTAGTAGAACTGTTGCATCTTCAAAGTGTTCTGCAAATTAAACGTAGCCTTTTGATCGATTTGCATACAATATTTTCAATGTGTTCCTTCCAATTTAAGTTATTTTGAACTAATTTTCAAACAAGGAAGTGTACTTATACATTATCTAATGGTAATAATCTGCTTTCAAACATCAAAGACGCCATAGTGCTGTATGTATACACTTTATTTTTTTTTTTTTTTTTTTTTTTTTTTTCCTTATGTAGAATGAACTGGTGTGGCTTGGTGATCATGCGACCCGATGACTTACTCCTCGATGCAAAGGCGTCGTATTCAAATCTCTTGGTCACCATTCACCCAGTTAGCATGAAGCAATTGTAAATTATACACACGAATCTCCCTCCTGCATAACTTTCGTTGTTACTGTAAACTTGATTAGAGACACTACTATAGTTTCTGTAATATATTTCTGTAATATACGCAGAGTATATGAAAGAATTTATTGCAATGGCAAGAAACATAGATAAATTTAATTAAATATACTAGCAATTTTCATGATTTTCCTTTATCCTACTGTTATTTTTAATTCATGACTGTGGTAACAAGGGAAAAACCCTATATTTTATCATGACTTTTTTTTTTTTTTTTTTTTTTTTTTTTTTTTTTTTTTTTTTTTTTTTTTTAATAAACTCAAAGACCACTCCCATGAACCACAGACATTGCCGAGGTGGGGTGGCTTGCGTGCCTCAACGATACAGATAGCCGTACCGTAGGTGCAACCACAGCGGAGGGGTATCTGTGGAGAGGCCAGACAAACGTGTGGTTCCTGAAGAGGGGCAGCAGCCTCTTCAGTAGTTACAGGGGCAACAGTCTGGATGATTGACTGAGCTGGCCTTGTAACATCAGCTAATGTGGCTTTGCCACACAGCTACTGCGAACGGCTGAAAGCAAGGGGAAACTACAGCCGTTACCTTTCCCGAGGACATGCAGCTCTACTGTATGAACATATGATGATGGCATCCTCTCGGGTAAAATATTCCGGAGGTAAAATAGCCCCCCATTCGGATCTCCGGGCGGGGACTACTCAGGAGGATGTGATCATCAGGAAAGACAATACTGGCATTCTACGGGTCGGAGCGTGGAATGTTAGATCCCTTAATCGTGTAGGAAAATTAGAAAATTTAAAAAGAGAAATGGATAGGTTGAAGTTAGATATAGTGGGGATTAGTGAAGTTCGGTGGCAGGATGAACAGGATTTCTGGTCAGGTGAGTACAGGATTATAAATACAAAATCAGTTGGGGGTATCACAGGAGTAGGATTGATATTGAATAAGAAAATAGGAATGCGGGTAAACTACTATGACCAGCACAGTGATCGCATTATCATTGTCAAGATAGATACGAAGCCAACACCGACAACAGTAGTACAGGTTTATATGCCAACTAGCTCTGCCGATGATGAGGAAATCGAAGAAATATATGAGGAGCTAAAGGAAATTATTCAGACAATTAAGGGAGAGGAAAATTTAATTGTTATGGGAGACTGGAATTCGGTAGTAGGACAAGGAAGGGAAGGGAAGATAGTAGGTGAATATGGTCTGGGCAAAAGGAATGAAAGAGGAAGCCGCCTGGTAGAATTTTGCACAGAACATAATTTAGTTATAACAAACACCTGGTTCAAAAATCACAAAAGAAGGTTGTATACGTGGAAGAGACCAGGAGACACCGGAAGATATCAGATAGATTTTATAATGGTAAGACATATATTTCGGAATCAGGTTCTACAGTGTAAGACATACCCAGGGGCAGATATAGACTCTGACCATAACTTGTTGGTTATGAACTGTAGGCTGAAACTAAAGAAACTACAAAAAGGTAGGAAAATAAGGAGATGGGACCTGGATAAATTGAAGGAACCTGAGGTTCTTAAAAATTTCAGAGGGAACTTTAGGCAACAATTGACAGAAACGGGGGGAAATAAAACAGTAGAGGAGGAATGGGTAAAATTGAGAGATGAAATAGTGAAGGTAGCAGAGGACAAAATAGGTAGGAAGGCAAGACCTACAAAAAATCCTTGGATATCACAGGAGATACTAAATTTAATCGATGAAAGGAGAAAATATAAAAATGCAGTAAATGAAACAGGCAAAATGGAGTACAGACGACTAAGAAATGAGATTGACAGGAAGAGCAAAATGGCTAAGCAGGAGTGGCTAGAAGGCAAATGCAAGGATGTAGAAGAATGTATAAATAGGGGAAAAATAGATACAGCCTACAGGAAAATAAAAGAAACATTTGGAGATAAGAAAAACAGCTCTATGAATATCAAGGACACTGATGGAAAACCAGTTCTCAGCAAAGAAGGGAAAGCTGAAAGGTGGAAAGAGTATACAGAGGGGCTCTACAAAGGAAATGAACTTGGAGACAATATTGTAGGAAGGGAAGAGGATGTAGATGAAGATGAAATAGGAGATACTGTACTGAGAGAAGAATTTGACAGAGCCCTGAAAGACCTAAGTCGAAACAAGGCCCCTGGAATAGATGATATTCCCTCAGAGCTACTGAAGTCTCTGGGAGAACCAGCCATGACAAAATTGTTTCACCTGGTGTGTAAGATGTATGAGACAGGTGAAGTACCCTCAGACTTTAAGAAAAATGTTATAATCCCCATCCCTAAGAAAGCAGGTGCAGACAGGGTGAAAACTACAGAACCATCAGTTTAATAAGTCATGGCTGCAAAATATTAACGCGAATTATATACAGAAGGATGGAAAAGCTGGTAGAAGCCGACCTCGGGGAAGATCAGTTTGGGTTCAGGAGAAATGTAGGAACACGGGAGGCAATACTCACTTTGCGGCTTATCCTAGAAGATAGATTAAGAAAAGGCAAATCTACATTTCTAGCTTTTGTAGATTTGGAGAAGGCTTTTGACAATGTTGATTGGAATAAACTCTTTCAAGTTCTGAAAAAAGCAGGAGTAAATTATAGGGAGCGTAAGGTTATTTACAACTTGTACAAAAACCAGACAGCGGTTGTCAGAGTTGAAGGGCATGAAAGGGATGCAGTGGTTGGGAAGGGAGTGAGACAGGGTTGTAGCCTTTCTCCAATGTTATTCAATTTGTACATTGAACAAGCTATAAAGGAAAGCAAGGAGAAATTTGGTGAAGGTATAAAAGTTCAGGGGGAAGAATTAAAAACATTGCGTTTTGCCGACGACATAGTAATTCTGTCAGATACAGCAAAGGACCTGGAAGAGCAATTGAATGGAATGGACAGTGTGCTGAAAGGTGCATATAAGATGAACATTAACAAGAGCAAAACTAGGGTAATGGAGTGCAGTGTAAGAAAATCAGGTGATGCTGAAGGAATTAGATTGGGAAACGAAGCAATAAAGGAGGTAGATGAGTTTTGTTACTTGGGCAGTAAAATAACAAATGATGGGCACAGTACAGAGCATATAAAATGCAGAATGGCAATGGGTAGAAAAGCGTTTTTGAAAAAGAGAAATTTGTTAACATCGAATATTGATTTAGGCCTAAGGAAGTCCTTTCTGAGGGCATTTGTATGGAGTGTTGCCTTGTATGGGAGTGAGACATGGACGATAAACAGTGCGGACAGGAAGAGGATTGAGGCTTTTGAAATATGGTGCTACAGAAGAATGCTGAAGATTAGGTGGGTGGATCGCGTAACTAATGAGGTGGTACTGAACAGAATTGGGGAGAAAAGGAATTTCTGGCATACCTTGACTAAAAGAAGGGATAGATTGGTAGGACACATTCTTAGACATCAAGGAATTGTTAATTTAGCGTTGGAGGGAAGTGTGTGGGGAAAAAATCGCAGGGGAAGACCAAGAGATGGATACAGTAAGCAGATTCAGACAGATGTAGGTTGTCGTTCTTATGTGGAGATGAAGAGGCTTGCTCAGGATAGGGTATTGTGGAGAGCTGCATCAAACCAGTCTCCGGACTGAAGACCACAACAACAACAAACTCAAAGACCGGTCTTTCATTTGAATCAAGTTAGAATCTTGAATTCTGATCATGCAAGGGACATTCTGCCTTTGCATACGACATAAATTTCTAGCTACTAATTTCACAGAATAAGTGGTCTTATTAGTCGGACAGACAAACAGACTTATGACAACGAAGTGATCCCATAAGGGTGTTATTTTTTTACCAACAGCAGAGGAGAACACGCCAAATGCTATAACAGCAAAGCCCCTAAATTTAGATTCCTTTTATCATATGACAAGTGAACGTCACAGCGGTGACAGTCACTAACGTCGCGAACTCAGCGTTGTTCACTCTGCGTTCGAAATTTGATGCATGTTACTGTTTTATGCTTTTTTTTATATAGTTCATTTGCTGCTGTCCGTTATGCTTGGGTGCCACGAAACTGTTGCCAACACGATGAACCTTCTGCTATGTCAATGACAGTTCATTATTGAGTGCGAAATATTACTACCTTTCATCGATGCTCCTGGAGTTACGATGGCCTATCTTTCGAATGATTCTACGACTGGAATCAACCTACCGGCAAGAGACACCCCCTTTTTGCCAGGAACTTTTGACAATATTGGCTGTGTATGGGCAAGCGTTATAATGCATCACACTTGCTGGATGTGAATGCTCTAGACTTCTTCCTATTTCCTCGACTCATTGTTCCTCACATCAAAAGAAACGCGAAGTGGCCTTTAACACCTTCATAAAGGAAAACTTTGTGTAAGGTTTTGAGTACGTTCTTCGGAGAGCTCAGCGCTACATAGTTAAGGGTCGTGACTATTTCGAAGGACACTAAGGTGACTAGTTCATAGTTGATCTACGTTAATGTTACAGAACTATTCACCAAACTAGGTTGCATTTATCACAGGACTTAATGTGAATATAGCTGCTAGCAGTGAGAGAGGCAACTAAAAATTCAAAGTTATTTTGGAATTTGTAGTGTGATGACTTCTGAAACCGACACAGTTTAATGGAATAATCAGCCCCTGCTATTGGAAGCGGTGGGTAAGGGGATGAAGAGTCAAGAAAGTGACATTGATGGAGGAGAGTTCAACAGAGGAGATGGAAAGGACAACAAAGTCGTTTGCCGAGCAGGAAGGGGTAGAAGTTTCAGCTACAGAGTTTCTGCCAGTTTGACAAATGGTGTGACATCGAGGCATCGAGAAAGTGGCCAATCAGTGTCGGTTATTCAGGGAAAAAAGGTGAAGTGGCACTTCACGAATATTTCATCTTGCCACACTTTAAAAATCTGGTTTTTACTCAAAATTTACTTCCTTGTTCTTAACACACGCAATGCTCCTTTTGCCAAAAGCGCACCAAGGTCTCACGAGGCGTAGTGAAGAGACGACCCTCTTTCTCGTAGCCCAACCTCACAGGTGGCGCGAAACGTCACGGTTCCTATAGCAACCGTGACGTTTCATGCCTGAGCTGGAGAATGGAGGGGGGCAAACGGTGAAGTAGACAGAACTTCCATTTAGGGCTACCTCAAAACTCCACTGCCCAGTCTTCCATGGCTGTCGACTGGACTGTAAATTGGTGTTCGATGTTGTGCGCGGCGTGGAGCAGGCTTTCTTCAGTAGTGTGTTTATTACTGTAGTTTAATCCAGTTTAGGACGTACTGTGTATTTTATTAGAAACTCATTTTCTCGTTGAAAAGACGAATACAAGAAGGAACTTCTAAATTGTGGACGGCCTACTGAATCACTACAAAAAAATGGCAGAAAATAAATGAAACATTCTGGTAAAGCCTACAACCTTACATTCAACCATTCGTGGTTTGTGGAATTCCCCTGGTTGTGCTCTTCTCCTACTCTGTAAAAACTATTTTGTTGGCCTTCCTTGACTTTTAGCAATAGAAGCAACGGTTGGAATAAAGAACGATTTCCTTCTTTGCTAAATATCACAAAATCATTACAGAAACACTCAGATTTGGCAGACGACTTAAAGTGCAAGGTTAATTTGAAAAGTGTAGAAACAAATCGAAATATAATTTCAGATTCACTAAAGGAAAAATGCTAGACTGTATATCGCTCAGTTAAATGAAGACGTGCGTTTGAACAGACTTTCATTACAATTAGTGATAGATCAAGTATTTTATTTAAGTAAACAAGAATTTGCATTTCGCGGTCATGATGAATCATTAGACTTCATATCGTGGGAACTTTAAGGAACAACTGACAATACTGGTATCAAGGAGTCCTGTAGAAACACAGAACCAATATTGCAAAAATATAAAAAAATTGTTCAGTGGCGACTCAAAACTTTCGTTGTTATATAATAAACTATTCGACGGCATCTAAGACTACATCAGTCATCATGTAAAAACTGAGTTGGAATATTGGAATTGAATATTTTACTGTCCAGGTGGAAGATATAACAGACATTAGACAGGTGTCACAGTAGAATGAAACTTTTCACTCTGCAGCGGAGAGTGCGCTGATATGAAATTTCCTGGTGTGTGTGTGTGTGTGTGTGTGTGTGTGTGGCTGCGCCGAGAGTTATGGAGGGCTCGGATAACGATATGCAACGAGTTGTTACCTACATGGAAGTACTTGCTGACGGAACCTGTGTGCCGGGGGCATACGTGGCCAGTGGCCAACAAACACTGTGTGTTGTGTGCAAAACTGGCTGGAGAAGGGAGCATTTGCAATCAGTTACTCATTTTGTAGCGGATCGTCACGGAAGTTTCGACGACTTCGTCTGTGCTAGTGCCTATTGTACTGTCCACGCACAGTGGGTATAAAAATAATTTGAACCCTGTGTTCAGCCACCACCAAGTTCGCACAGTGACGTTGACCAGCTATGTGACGTTTTATTATGATTGTTTTTATCTGGTGTTTCGACTGTACTCTTCCTATAAGTGTGGTTAACATTACGTGTGTCAGTTGCTTGTGATAACGGATTCTGTGTTTCACGTGACTGTCCAAGCGTTGTTTGTTGTGCACTGTATTTAAAAAAAAAAATAGTTATTGGTTCACTGTTGAAAGAGGATAACGTCAGGAAGCTGTTAAATTGTGTCTCCGTTGTTGGTGGTTAACTGGGTGCCAGACTCTTAAGCTGAGTAAATTGTTCGTGTTGTCTTTTGTAATATATTTACTTGGTTCTGTAAAGAAAAAAAAAAAAAAAAAAAAACAGTCTTGCATGAAGCGCTGGTTAGTTTAACCAAATGTTACAGTTGTTATTTGGTTGAGTAATTCTGTAAATTTCTACAAGGAATACTTGTCATTAGTGAAAAACTATTGCCTATAAGTTTACGTATTTTAACTGACCTTTTGGACTGTTCGGTTACTGACAAGTTTGTGACAGTTAGTTGTTATTAAGAAATTTATGTTTCTATGTATGCTGTTTAAATCAAATTTTATCAACCTGACAATAATTGTTATTGTCGGGCATGGATGTTTGTGCCTTATTTAGTATATTCTATTTCGTAAGTAGTTTGTAAGTTTAGAAACTGATGACCCCGTAGTCAAGTCCAATAAGCTCTACAAAAATTTTTTTAATTTTTTAATTTTTTTTATTTTTAACCTAAGGACAAATGTTCAAATGTTTGTAAATCTATCGGACCAAAACTGCGCGGTTCGTAACTTACAAACTACTTAAACATAGGTAAACTAACCTAAGGACAACACACACACCCATACCGCAGGGATGGCTCGAACCTCTACGGCGAGCAACCGAGCGCTCCGCAGCCAGGCACTTTAGACCGTTCGGCTACTCCACCGCGGCCCTAAGGACAACACACTCACTCATGCCCCATGGGGGACTCGAACCCCCGACGGCGAACGGCCGCGCTCACCGCAGGGCGCCGCAGTTACGCACGGCTAATCCGCCGCGGCGAGCTTTTTTCTGGGGGTTCACGGAATCAGTGAACACACAGTATGCGCCGCCACTCATAATAAGGATTGTAATCTGTGCTATTCAGACCTTGTATTACCATTGTTAAAATTTTGCGCGCGGCTGTTAAATTACTGCGAAGTAATTAGGATATGGAAATGAAACGTCTCGGTAGACTCGTGTCTGGCGGAGTTAAACGGGAGAACTATCTGCGGTGGCACGTGGCGCCGCCTATCAGAGCCAGCAGACAATGGCAGCGCCGAGGCGCCGACACAAAAGGACGGCGTGCAGCGGCAGGTGGAAGAGGCGCAGTGCGAGGTGTGCGCCAGCCGCGGACCCCAGGGGGCGCCACGGCTGGGCGGGGGAGGGTTCATTAACGCGGAATAAGCCGGCATGCAGCAGGGGCGACAGTAATCCTAGCCGCGAATGTCAGGGAGCTGCGACAGCGCGGGCGCCGGTCATTAATACACGACGCGCACAACGCTGCTGACAGCGCGGCGTACCCGGACAGCTTGAACAGATCTCGTGGTCCACCGCTGAGGAAGTGCATTTACATCGTCGAGCAAGAAATGCTACAATGGTTTTGCTGAAAAGATTATTAGCGTACACAGTTTCTGATGAGGTAATCACTTTCAAAAATACCCTTTTCAAACCCAAGGTTGTAGGTGATGTGACATTAATATAGAGAGGAACATTTAAGACACAAAATACATACAATAATTCATTATAGATATATATACATGGCAGCGCGCGGCGTAAGTACGTGACGCGCACTTCAAACTTGTGCGACACTACAATTATGTCATTTCTTTCAAAGGCATGTTACTGTAAGATGGTGCAGCTCATAAAAATTTGTAGTGAAAGCACAAAACATACAAAATTTATTAAATTTTGTACCCATACAATTGTCTGTTTTGTGCTTTCACTGCAAATGTAGCTCATAAAAATTTGCAGTGAAAGCACAATTGTATGTTTTGTGCTTTCACTGCAAATTTTTATGAGCTACACCATCTTACAGTAACATGCCTTTGAAAGAAATGACATAATTGTAGTGTCGCACAAGCATGAAGTGCGCGTCACGTACTTACATACAATGGGTACAAAATTTAATATATATATATATATTAAATTTTGTACCCATACAATTGTCTGTTTTGTGCTTTCACTGCAAATGTAGCACACAAAAATATTAAATTTTGTACCCATACAATTGTCTGTTTATATATATATGTATATTAAATTTTGTACCCATACAATTGTCTGCTTTGTGTTTTCACTGCAAATTTTTATGAGCTACACCATCTTACAGTAACATGCCACTGAAAGAAATGACATAAATGTGGTGTCGCACAAGTATGAACTGCGCGCCACGTACTTACGCCGCGCGCCGCCATGCACGCACGGCGCGGAGTTCTTACGACGTCAGCTACGAGCTCCCTCTGCTGCAACTCCGCTCATGGCCACGACTGAACTGCATCGGTCACTTGGGAATCAGATAGGCACCAGTTGAGACTCGGCTATCGGATAGGCACCAGAAATCATCATTAGGCAGGCCTCTATCTAAACTATGTATCAGCATTCTACAGTCAAGAACTATGTAAAAAGCTAAGTATTACTCTCTATGAAATATATATCTCGTTCTAATTTACTCTAGTGTTTCTAGTTTCTGCTGTCCCACTGGCTGGTCACCTCCGTACCTGCACACGCGTGCATCCCATTTCCCTGTGTCGGTGTCTTTACGCGGCCACCGTCACCCAGGACTACCGGCGGGCCGGCCGCGGTGGCCGAGGGGATTGAGGCGCTCCAGTCACGGTCCGCACGGCCACTACGGTCGGGGGTTCGAATCCCCCCTCGGGCCATGGATAGTTTTGCCGTCCTTAGTTGTAAGTAGTTTGTAAGTTTATGGATTGTCCCATAGACTCTACAAACATTTGAACGTTTGAACTACCGGCGGGAACGAGATACAAAAGCGGTGACGAGGCTGGGACACAAAAATAATTACATCACAGGATCATGTAAAATTCTTTCATTGCTGCTTTATTTCCTTTCTGGCTTCCACAAAAAACGGATGTAACTGACAAGTCTTATAAAGCGGTTCATGGCGCACCAATGGTACACCTACGAATTCACGGCTACGCGTCTCCAATTTCTACAACATGAATTATGCTCCTATTATCTGAAATTTTCCGAACTTGGCCTTACATATTCCTTTCAGTCCCTGCACGGACAATTGTGTGTTTTTGGATTTGCTCGCTTTATTTCTTTGTCATTCACGCAAGGAAGTTCGGACCTGCATAACACCGCAATCGTGTGTCAGATATGTTAGCTTCAAATGTCAAAACAAGAAAATTAACACCTCGTCAAAATGTCTTTCTTGCCGCCATTGTAAGTGTGATTGACGTGACGTGACGTGTGTGTGACGTTGCGCACATTACCACAGTCCATCCACGATTGTGTGATGCAGACCCGAACTTCGTAGCGTGAATCACAAAGAAATAAAGCGGGCGAAACCAAAAACGCAGAATTATGCATGCAGGGCCTGAAAGGGATCGGACACACGCGGTCCGAAAACGAACATGTCACAGTGTCACGTTTCGATACGATGCAGAGTTACACGACACATAGCAAGACAAAAACGTTACCTAAACATTCGATATAATATTTAAATATGTCGTGCACGTAAAAATCTATTTGAAACACGAAATGAAACAAAATGTTTACAAAAATGATTAGGACTGCAGTATCTAGCAAAGAATTATCAAAATCTCATTTCACAATTTTCAAAGTTCATAAACCTTAGGAAAGTAACTGTATATGATGTTTATCGCAAAGTTTCAAACTATAGTAATAATTTCGTGTGGCTTGTTGGCCTGGTGCAAGTCTTTCAATTGACGCCACTCCGGGGACTTGCCTGTCCCTATCCCACCCCATTTATCCAACCGGGAAGGAAGGAATCTTAGGGTTTAACGTCCCATCGACAACGTGGTCATTAGAGACGGTATCCAACCGGGAAAAGGGGACCTACAGCTTAATGGGGAATCTGAATCACTTGTCATTTCTAGCAGCTCTTCACATCGTCGAGAGGGAAGAATGGGTTAAAGCACAGATTGAAAACTCCGTGGTCCGACCGGGTTTCGAACGCGCGACCCTTCATTTTCCATTCGAGAGCTTTACCCCAATACCACCAGGCCCAACAGTTTCAAACTGTTAGTACGATTTTAGAAAGAAATCTCAAAATTCAAATGTAAAGTATGTCAATAGTTACCAATTATAAAAGTCCATATTTGCTTAAAGCAAAATAAATCTTATTATTCACTATTTCGAGACGCTGTTTCACAAAACACCCATTACTTCATTGTAAATTATGTTCTCCTAACCGTAGTAAATAAGCAAACAATACTACATTCCAGATCATGACCTACACTAAATACCTATTTTACTACGTAAATTATTTTAGTTTACTTAAAATATGGACATTGCTATTCAGAAAGGTAGTTACATTCTTTGTATCTCTTATATCGAAGTCTATTCATATAAGTATTTTAATGTAATTTTTCTACATCTCAGAAATATAAGATGCTGAAAGGTAACAGTTGTCAGTTTACTAGGACTAGAGCACGTAATATGTGTGTGGGTGTAATATGTAGCTCAGTGTTGTCATATCTGTGATACGAATCTTCCTTATACATGTGTTGGACTGAGAAGGCAATATGGATGCCATGCTTTGTGCACCGAGGCTACTTACAATAAATATTTCAATAAGAGGCTCGCAGCCAAGATCGCTTGCTGACTCAGTATTAAACTTGGATTCTGAAATGCCTCTGGTTAAGACCTTAAGAAAGATGGGTTCAGACCTTTTATTATTGACTTCTAAATTTTATGTTGATGACGCATCATTGTGGATGTACACGGTCTTTCTATGTAAAAAAATATTGTAATAGCAGTGAATTCATGTAAAAAATTACGACAAGTCTGAAGATGGCGTCTAGAACGCCGAAACCGGTTATGTAATAAAATGAAGAAAGCGATCATGGCTGCAAACCTCTTATTAAACAATTCTATTTCGCCCCAATAATACGTTCCTTATATACAATAAATATGTTTACGAGAAACTGACCTCATATTAACAGCCCTGAATCGTTATTAAAATATCTTTTATTTGGCTGCTTCTCCATCACAGATGCACATTTATTTCCCTGTTGTGACCAGTTTTAGACTGTCAATCGTCCATTTTCAAACCTCTAGGCAGCGACTGATACAGATTTTAAAACTATAGTTTTGAAAAATGTTTTTGCACATGCATGCCCCCAGCAAATATTATGATGAATATTCACAACCTCGGAATGATTCGTCATACCACCTAATATACTGATACCAACAAAGTCTCTGAGAAGCCAAGGTAAGTAGAAATTGAAACAGACTCCACATAAAATTAGGAACCGTAAAACATGAAATATTATTCATTAATAGCATCGTTTCAATTATTACTGGACATTAAATTACAAGGGGGTTGTTTCAAGAAGAAATTAGGAAAGTATTATATTGCCTCTTTTGGTTTGTAGCAGAAGATTCCAACATTAGCGAACTCAGTCTAAGACGAATGGCAGCTGATAAATCGCCACACCAGGGAAAATAATGTAAAGGAAAAGTAAGGACCACTGGTAATAAGTCTTATTTTAATTTTAATTCTTATGTTGATTTTTTTGTTTTACTTTTGATCACTTTCAACTTGGTTTGTTGCGTTGCGAGTATTATAAATGGCTTGAGGCCGTTGACCACGAATTCCTTTCGCTCACTAATTCTTCATTTCAGCGTAGCATTGCACCCTACGATTTCAACTATCTCTGCAAGTATTCATTCCCAATATTTATCTTCCTCTATAGATTTTTCCCTCTACAACTTACTGCAGATCCATGGGAGTTATTCACTCATGCCTGATGAACAATATATGGTGGTAGTACGTCATGGGGCACAGTGGGTTGCGTTTGTTGCCAACCACCATGGCTCGACTCTGGAGCAATGTCGGACGAATGACGACTTCAACTGCACCATCACGATTCAAGCGACATTGTGTGTGTGTGTGTGTGTGTGTGTACGAAACTATGTGAATTGGCAGAACTCTATTGCTTAAAAGGCGTTTTCGAAGGCGATAGTGTACTTTTTATGGTCTGGAGTGCATTTTACTGGAATGGAAGGCTCCATAGTCACTGTGTAAGGGTTTTTGTCTAGTCCGCAGTATACTGATCTGCTTAGAGACCATCTTCACCCATGCATTGCCTTCCAAGACGTTTCAGCGAAGTTTCAAGATGGTACCGTACCTCCAAACCGCTCCGATGCCGGGCGAGAGTGATTCCAGGAACACGCAGAGGAGTTCCAAACAAGGAGTTCCCTCCCCTACCCCGTGAGGCGGTAATGTCATGTAACTCAAGCTCTGTTCCGTGGAAATTGTACCCACGTACAAACCAGTATTGCCTGCCGCTCTGCAAACGATGTGGTATCGGCTGCGTCCAGACGTGTACCAGGAACTTGGAAACGCACTTCCCCGGCGAGTCACTGCAGTTCGTAGGGCCAAGGAGGCCCCGTACGTAATTAGTTCCTATACCGTGACTTTTTCTGTGAATGAACGACTGACATTATTATATCGAATTTAATCACTAAGAAGCAACGGTGAATGTTTAAATGGAATTCCGCCTGGCGTAAGTAGTAGTTTCATCAAAAGCTTTAAAATGTACTCATAGTATTTCTAAGCTTCATTTCATTCGTCAGAAGCCAGAATATGGCGTAGCTACTGTCATAAATAACATGGCTGAGGTCATAATACAGGTTTTATTGTATTTGCGAAGGCCTGTCGTGCAACATTGTAACTAGTACGCCTGTCATGACATTTTCTGATTGACCGCGTTCTCACGCCAATGGCCATGTGAATTTTAATTCTACTACATTTTTGCAAGAAATTTCGGTATTAACGAACTTGTATCAATGAACTGTCTAGCCAAGGAATAGAGAAAGTAGTTTACATAGTGTATGGTTACATTAAAAAATTATTTGCTTATCTGTATAGATAGAGTCCAAACACTTTAACACGTCTGAAAGTAGGTACTCCTCGGCGGATTACCATTTGACGAAAACCTAGTTTTGATATCTGGAAACTTTCTGGAAATAAAAGTGTTGGAAATTTTAGTGAGTCACCCTACGTCTTTCAATTTCAACTCACTACTTTATACCACCAGCAAAGAATCAAATATTTTATTCAGTAATAAGAAACCGAGACGATTGTCTAAGAATTGCCGTATATAAAAAAATTACAATGAAGAACGGCAGCCGCGATGGAAAATATAAACTAGCTCCCTCTTATGCACAACAATCGTCTGAAGAGACAAGATTCGGTTGAATGGATAGTGGTAGATATTGACAAGTCTCCGCTGATTCGGACAATGGAGGTTGGAAAATTAAGTTGCAGTGCACAATGGTGAATTTAAAGCGAGTAGAGAGACAGATAAAAAGTAGTGTTATAACCATAACAATCACAATAATTATTCAACAGTACAATCATTTATTAAGAAAAAAGAAAAAAAAATCAGTTACCAAGCGGACAATTGTATCCGAACACTTACTAAATAATGTAATTGATGATGATTCAACTTGTGTCCTAGAATCCTAGAAGCGTCACGGAAAGGTGAAATTCCAACGGAATTCGCAATTTCAGTGGCATATTAACAAGGAGAAATTGATGGTACATGTAGGACGTGGTGAGACATGAAAGTGACCCAGGTGGGAAATCCGAATGGCTAAGAGTTTAGGAAATAAAAGGAATTTAGATACGGATCTATCACCATATGAACCTTATCAATTCTCCTGTAGATAGCGTGTTTAGGAAGAGGTGTTTGGCTTAGCGGTAAGAGATCGTTTACGTATTGAAAGGATCGCGGAGTCGACCCCACCCGGCGGCACATATTTATATCAGCACATAAAGTATGGGCATTGAATGAATTTAGGGAGTGCAAACATTTAAAAAGGACTGTAGCTGACGCGTGCACAAGAACACCTTCTATGAAAATCCAAACGTCCATCCTCTCGAAATGTATGAATTTCATGTACCGGGGTGATATTCAGCGAAGAAACAGATCAAGAAATAATTTTGAGTGCATCTTGTACTCAATTACGGTACTAACACTATACTTACGGTACTAACACTAAAAGTTGCTATCGCCTTTTGACAGCTCGAAATTTAAAGGCAGATAACGACTTCACAGTTCATCTGACAGGAAAATGGAATAAACCGATTTGAAGAGGAGGAAATTCTCTATAACTGTCTCCCTTTCCTTTCGTCTCACGTCGTTCCACATGTATTTGCAAAGATAACGGCAAATTGACAAGTTATGTCTGTCTAACTATCTTTAACGTGTTCCCACTTTTTAGGTCGCTCCGTAATCGCCACCAAATTTTACGGACGTTATTGATGGCCGTCAGCGACTGGAATCGCCGTTTGAGATGGCATTTTGTGAGCAGGAAATTTAATTACAATAACGCCTTAAACTTTCACCTTAGACGAAATCTAAAATCTCTGTCGAGTGGCCGAGCGCTTTAAGGCGCCTTGTCGAGTGCACGGTTGCTCGCCGTCGGAAGTTTCAGTCCTTCCTCCGTCAAGGGTGTGTGTAGTGTAATTTAAGTATTTTGTAAGTCTAGGGACTGATGACCATAGCAGTTTGGTCTAATAGTTTTACAAACATTTGAACGGAAATTGAATAAACGTACGTGTAGAGAAGAAAATTCTCAACAACGCTGTTCTCTTATGTTATTTCCACAACCCGCACCGTTTCAGCGATATTTGTAAAAATAACGACACGTTAATACTTTACTCTATTTTACGTAATCCGATACAGGAAAAGAAAATAAACTTGAAAAAGGGGATGAACTACCAGGGCAAGACAGGTGATAATATTTTAATGGAAGAAGATAATGAAAATATCGCAGAGATATTAAAATAATAGTTTCAAGAGGTAACATAAAAGTTAAAAAGTAAGTTTATCAAACCTTAACTCCAATAATTTTGGCTGTTTGTTTAAATACGGTCAGAAAGTATGTTACGTGTAGAGTGCACCAGTATTATCACAATAGCAGAGTCGTAATCGTATAGTGTTTATATTTTTATTATTTTTGTCCGAAATATTTTCAAAATATCATAAAACTACAGGAAAAACTGAAGTGGTCTGTAAAACACACCAGTGAAAATTATTTATGTATTTTTTATGTTATATTTATTTTTTACTGACTCCATAGAGGAACAAGTGACGTTCTAGGTTGATGTTGTGCACATATAAATTCTAAATAATCTGCACGATATTGCTGTTAATTGTGACGCGAGTAGTGTACGCATTGCCATAGAGCACACTTTGCGATCTTCGTTCATATTTATTCAGGGTTGTTCGTTGAGTATTTGGCCCATTTCATATATTATAGAGGGCATTGGGCCTCTGACCGAGCACGCTGAGCCACTGCGCCCTGCTACTTCTGAGCCAAGAACCGCTTACTAAACGCACTGTCACCAGGAGAATTGATAAGGACCATGTAATGTTACATCCTTCTAAATTTAGATTTATTTCCTAAACGGATAGACACCTGGAGTTACCACTCGCGGTACTTCCATGTTTCATCAGATGCTACATGTATTACAAATTTGGACCGATATCCGATGACGGGTAGACTTCCGATACTTGTAAGATTAGGGAACGTTGAAATCCAAGATTCTATGCACAGAGCGCATTCCAGTCAACATCTAACAGCGGCACACCATTCCGAGGCGAAAACCACCGCAGCGTAGCATTTCTGAGTTGTGGAATCGAGGATAATCTGATTAATACTGACTTGCAGACGTGGGCGACGTATTTAACAAGCCTCCATATCTTACGAAAACGGCGGCTGGTATCGCCGTATGTTCTTGGTGGCCAATCTGCCTGTGTTATACAAGGCCAGCTGCTGTGTGATGGTGACGTTTGCCTACTAGAGGGCCGCGGCGGTATAGTCGTGTGCACTGAGCTACCATACTGCACTGACATGGGTGTATGTGTTGTTCTTAGACTAGATTAACTTAGTTTAAGTAGTTTGTAAGCTAGGGACTAATAGCCAAGCAGTTTAGCCCCATAGATTTACAAACATTTGAACATTTTTTCTACGACAGGTTTTAACAGCGAGGGAATAGGAGGCGCATATCCTTATGAATCTTTGGTAGGCTGTCCGATCTTGGGGGAACTGCAGCCTGTTGGCCCAAGCCTTTGAAAGCGTTCTCAGGCATAGAGCTTGACGAGGTCTAAAGATTTCCTTTCATCTTTGCCGGTCGAATCTTCTTTCAGCTTACGATATGCAGGGTGGTCGAGCAATACTTCTATCTTGCTGTTATACTCAGTTCGTTTGTCTTTGTCGGCAGGTAAAATAATGATGTCTTTATCTGCTTTCAAGTCTCGCAGAGCGTTCCCTTCTACAGAATTGATGTTAAACTTATTTCTTGGCGGGGCTGTTGTGCTCGGCCAAAGATGATCTTGGCCTTATAAAGCGTGGTGTAAATAAGATTCCATGTCACACTATGAATTCGTCTACTGGACAGACATGCCGTACTCTGAACACCGCCCTACATGCCTGAAACAACCTGAAAAGTCTGCAGTAACGCAGTATTGTTTCGGCACATGGCATCGCATGCTTTACGAGAACAGTGAAGGTCTGTCCTCAGCATCATCTTTTGGGACACTGTGATTAAGGACGTCACACACATAGACGACGGATGATCTCATTAACAGGGACATAGGCTTTCAACTAAGAACTACCTGGAATTAAGTACTGCTGTCGTGGTGCTACGAACGATTGTTGACTACTATGAGTATTATGTCTATTAATTTTGATTGAAGTCGGACCAGTACTTTAAGAGGCGATGTGGGACATACACCCACCCACCCACCCACACACACACATACACACACACACACACACACACACACACACACACACACACACACAACGGTATACTCTTTACTATCATACGCATAATTGACCGGTTTCGTAAGCAATGTTATCATCACCTTACATCTCTCCCTCTGTCCCTTTATTTCTTCTTTCACTTTTTAAGTATATACTACAGCCTGTACTACACTGCCCATAACTATTTTTGGGTACATATTAGTGATGGGCAAACCGAGTACTGAGAATGCAAAGTTCTCGATTCCAAAGAGTTCTAGTTGTTCTCGAGAACCTGAGCCGGTTCTCGGTTTTTAGTATTCGCTTTTTAGTGTTAGGAAATTGTGAACACAAACATCTATAATCCTACAAATTTATAAGTAATGAAACATTTAGTTATGTTTAGTAGTGTAAGCCATACAGGTCCTTGTGGCTGTGTAATCGTTTGGTGTAATGGGTTAAAGCCTTAAAACACTGTGTTGAAGGGTCAGGGTTCGAATACTTGTTGGGTAAAAAATTTTTATTTTTAAATTATTATCAAAACTACTTCAAAATCATTTTTTGAAACATGATCAATTATTAGTTTTATTGAAATGATTGGTTTAATGTAATTTTTTAAAATCTAAATGTTCGCTACGTCATCTCAGTCAGCATAGTAACTTTTCATTTCCACTCATGTATGCTTCTTATCGTTCTTTATTCATCTGGAATATTGGTATATGAGATTTTAATTATTGTTATGCAGTAACTTCAAAATTTATGCAGGTTTATCATTTTATATTTATGTTTGTTGCAATAGTTATCTGTATTCCTCATTTCACTTTAATTATATTTATAACACTGTACCTGTCGTTTATACACTGCTCTTCGTTATTTTCCTCATAATGAAACAAGAATTAATGTTTAACGTGTTTTTATGACGATTACCAAACAAAAGTTCTCAGTTCACGCTTCATAGAACACTATTCTTAACTCTCGCTTCTCAGTTCTCGCTTCTAAGGTCTGGGTTGTCGGGTCTCGCTTCAGATCTCGCTTCTCAGTACTCGGTTCTCAGTACTCGCTTCTCAGTTCTCGCTTCTGTCTCGGTTTTCGGGTCTCGCTTTAGTTCTCGCTTCTCAGTACTCGCTTCTAAGGTCTCGCTTTTCTGGTCTCGCTTTTCAGTTCTCGTTTGTAGGTTCTCGCTTCATGTCTCGTTTCTGCGTTCCCGGGTATGGTATTCGTTTCTGTTGAGCAAAGTGAAACGAAAGTATTTTGCGTTATGGCCGAATTAAAGCGAATGGCGGAGAGTACTTTAGTTACAGACATCGACAAAATCTACAGTTTTCTTTCGATGTTCATAAAATTTTGTATGGTTGACTATCAAAACAAGTGGAAGGTTCCTTCTACGTAAAATTTTGTATGATGCATGGCGGAGGGTACTTTACCTACGGATTTTCACAAAATCTATAGTTTGTTTCCGATTTTTATGAAATTTTTCACACTTGACTTTACAACCACAAAGGTCACTGAGATAAACAGAGATGGGGATGAGAAGATGAACAAAGAAAAAAAAAAAGAGAAAAGCCGGGATGAAGGTCTAACTTAATATTAATATAAATACGTACCCGGGTAACTTCAGGGTTTCACCTAGATAATTATAAATTCGAAAATTTGTGTCGGGATTCCTTCGCACTGAAACGGCTGGACGGATTTGGCTGAAATTTTGTAATGGTAAACGCTTATACTCGTTATGAACGTTCAATCTACGGTTTCTCAATTCTCCGCGTGGTGCGTGGCGGGGGATATTTTGCAGTAGACACTGTTTCCGTTTTAATGAACAGTAAGAAAATTGGCAAATGTACGTTTTCATACTCCTAACGTCCTTGTGTGGAGGATGTAGAACTTAACATTCAATACCGTTTCACTGATAACCATCAAACTAGAGAAATAGATGTAACTTGTTCATCGATTGAGGGAAGGAGAAGATAGAGAGATGGAGATGGATGGAGACAAGACTGTAGTGAATAAATACTGAAGGTAAAGTCACTGAATTCATTACCATCGTTTGTAGCAGCAGGGGTGGGGGATTGTAGAATACTTTATCATGGTTTCAACATCAACTAAGGATGTCTTCATCAGAAGAAATATTAAAAGAGATTACTTATATACGACGTGTTACACTAGAGAAATAAGTGCTCTTGTCACGTAACATTAACATCAGATGGTCGTAAAACAAAATACATTATCAACTATACATTAATAGCTCGTTACAAATTGTATAAAATAAGTAGTGCGTAAGGTCAAGTTTAGGGCCTCGGGGTAGCGACAGGGATTCTTGTGGAGGGCGCTGTTCGATTACCGCGTGGACCCGCTAAAGACTGTAATTTTTATGAATCGAAATTCAATGACAGTTACGAATTTTTCACAACTCCACCTAATTAAATGTTCTACTAAATGGTGGCATACAAAAATCTGTGCTGGACTGGGACGTTTGCCACCATTTGGTAGAACATTTGCAAACAGAACATACCGGTATGTTCGACTGTTATAATATCATCCTATATGAGATATGTTCGTTATGTGGTTCGTCTTACTGAAATGACACAATGCGGGGTAATTGGCGTTACAAAGGGACTTACACCAATGTATGTGAGTATATTTCGCTGTATCCATTGAAAGCCTGCAGTAATTTCGACTGACTTGTCACACTTGTAGTGTGTGGACAAAACTAATGTGAGGAAAATATTACTGTGAGTCAAGTAGTGTATATGACTGTCATGGCAGACTCACGGCATAAGAGTTACATTAATCGAAAAGTAACGATATTTATGTCCAACAGTGCACGTCATGGTTTTGCTGGTTGACAATACGTCTGATGTCAAAGTTAGCTCGAATAAAACTTTGTTGGCCAAATTAGAAAAGAAAAAATAAATAAATAAATAAACTCTTGCGAATCGCTGTAAGAATTAAAAAATATATTTGAACTCGATTTCATTCTAACAGTCATCACTCACCTGCCTACACACTACAAACATAATCCATCATATAAACGTTGTAAAGAAAAAAAAATAAAAGAAAAAATAAAAATGAAACAGCATAGAGTACATATCTCCAACCAGGCGAGGTAACTTGCGAGACACCAGGTGTTCACTGATCAAAGCGAAGAAATCACTACTTTTTTTCTTTTTGAGTGAGTTAAAATGGTTGGTTCTTTTTTTCATAATGTGGTGCATTACAAGCATTGTAACAGCAGTTAGTGACAAGCTCTACACAGAAATAATTCTAGCACTAGCTCTAAATAGCAAACCACATATTCACTACGAAAAGGGCATTACAAGAAAGATATTCCGTCCATTATTCTACTTATATCGGAGTAGAATCGTCCAAACGCATTGCAAGGGATTCTGTAAGCCCGCTCTTGGCAGCAGCGTTGGACGGATTTGCAAAACGTAAGGACTTTTCTCAGGGCCGATGCAGACTGAAAGTACGTTTTGTTTTCTTTTTTCATTGAAAGCAGTAACAATTCATTGTACAGTCATGTTAATAAAGAGGAAGTCACCCAATATGTAAGTAACTTTTTCTAAATTTAAATTTTTAGTAATCAGTTTGGTCCGTATGGACTTTCATGGTGAACGTAGGGATTTCTGAATCGTGGGTGGAAACGAGTTGGCAACACTGCCTGGTAGCATTAAAGTCGCCAACAGCGCTGATTGTTGTCGAAGTTCTGTCGCCGTTCGGAGTGTAGGGCGGAATATCCAGTACTCAGAAGTTCATGGAACCGGATTGATGTTCTATCGTTCTCTGTGTTTGAGTTTTGCGAGTTCGGTATTCTTGGTTCAGCACTTCAAAGCGTCTGTTTTCGCGTGTTGATGTCGTACGACCATTACTAGTTTCTGAGTGTGTGACAGCCAAGTGCCATTACAAATTGTGACTATTTTTTTTAAATTAATTATGGCTTCACGAAGGAATAAGTCTGACGTTTGGGAAGTTTTTGTGCAGAAGAAGGACCAGGGCGGTCGAACCATTTCAGTGTCTTGCAGCATGTGTCGTAAAGAACTAAAATATTTTGGAAACACCACAAATTTAAAGAAACACTTACAGTCTGTTCATCCCTTGTTCAACTACAGCAGAGAAACTGCTTCAGTAATGAGGACAATTATGGAGAGTTCTGGAGGAGGGCAAGATGTTACAGAAGTGTCGTAAAGAACTAAAATATTTTGGAAACACCACAAATTTAAAGAAACACTTACAGTCTGTTCATCCCTTGTTCAACTACAGCAGAGAAACTGCTCCAGTAATGAGGACAATTATGGAGAGTTCTGGAGGAGGGCAAGATGTTACAGAAGACACTGCAACTTTTCCACAGATCTCTACTGGTAGTTCTGGTGGAGCAACAACAGGTGGTCAAGGACATTTAGTAAGCAAGAAACCTCGGCAACTGAAACTCTGTGCTGTCAGTGCGGAATTAAGCCTTCAAGAAAAGAAGGACATCGATTGTGCACTTATTAAAATGATAGCAACAGATTTTCAACCATTGTCTGTTGTTGAAAATGAAGGGTTCCGTGAGTTAGTTTATAAACTGAACTCAAAATACAAACTGCCTTCGCGAAAACAGCTCACTGAAGTAATGCTGCCACAATTTTATGAAGATTGTAAAAGCAATATACAGTCAAAAGTAAATGAAGCGAATTTTGTGGCTATAACAACAGACACATGGTCGTCTGACAGCTGTGAATCGTACGTGGCAGTGACATCCCATTTCATATTTCAAGATTGTATGTATTCCCATCATATTTCAACCAAAAAAGTTTCATCTTCTCATTCTGGAGAAAACTTAGGTATGTTGCTGAATACAACATTCAGTGAGTGGTGTATTCAGAACAAAGTCGTAACAGTCGTTACTGATAATGCAGCAAATATGAAAAAATGCTGTTAATGAGCATTTGAGAAAACATCATCACCCTTGTGTAGCCCACACACTTAATTTAACTGTGAATGAGGCACTGGAAATAAATGTAACTTTTTCCAACATCTTGAAAAAATGTCGAGCTATTGTCATGTATTTTAAACAGAGTACTCTGGCTTCAGGAAAACTTAAAACAACACAAGAGGAAATGGGTCACCCAATTCTAAAAGTAAAGCGGGATTGTCCAACAAGAGGGAACTCCATTCTTACCATGATAGAGAGATTAATTGCCATAAAAAACCCTCTGTCAGTTGTGAGAAACTGTTTAATGACAGCGCCAGAGTTCCTCAATGCAGAAGAATGGAAAATACTCGAAGACAGTGTTTCTATATTGAAGCCATTTGAATCAGTGACGACTTACATGTCAGGCGAAACGTACGTCACAATGTCACTAATTCCGCCAATGATTCGTGGCTTACAACAAACAGTAAAAACCATCCAGCCCAGCACTGAATGTGTTCAGCAACTTCAGACCAAGCTTCTGGAGGTCATTGGTAGAAGACTGGGAAACCTTGAAACAAATAAAGTTGTAGCCAAAGCAACATTCTTGGACCCAAGATTTAAAAAAGTAGGTTTTGGCACAGAGGAAAATGCCAGTAATGCGCAACGATGGGTCACAGAAGAACTCACATCGATAATAACTACAGCCAGAAATCAACCTGGAAACATGAGAGAGGCTACCACTTCGCGAGCTACAACGCCACCAGAAGAAGAGAAAAGACAAGCAGCGGATATTTGGGCATTTTTTGACCAAAAAGAAGCTCAAATAAAATCACTCACCACACCTACGACTGAAGGTCTTGTGTCTGTGAAACAATATTTGGAAATGCCGTACTTGGGAAGAGAAGAAAATCCATTGAATTTCTGGAAAACACATAAACAAGTTTTCCCAGAATTGTATGCCTTGGTCACTAAATATTTGTGCATTCCAGCAACCTCTGTCCCCTCTGAAAGAGTTTTTTCCAAGGCTGGACAACTCACAGACATGAAACGAAATCGTCTGTCACAAAAAAACTTGAATATGATATTAACACTGAATTCGTATTATTAAAACGTTTTCGTGGTGTACATTACATAAAACTTGCAATGTTTTAAACAAAGTATTTGAAAAATTATCCCCCAGAAACTACATTTAAACAGATAAGTACTGAAATTATGCAGAGCAGTATATCATCGTGTTATGAAGTTCTTTCTACAGCTGGATAGGTAGTGCAATAATTTGAACATAAATTGTAGTGACTGTAGTAAAATGTCAATAAGGTATCAATAGTAAACGTTTTGTGCAACTCATAAAACAGGATTCAGCAGTCTGTAACGTGCAGGATGTCTCTACATTGAAGATTCTCTTTATTGAGGTAAGTGAATTTTCTTATGCAAAGTATCTGTTGTAGTTGCATTTATCATAAACAATACATAATTAAAAAAAAATTGCAGCACATAGTAGGTTACCTAAGTTTTATAGGATTTCCATCAAACGGACAGTATTGCGCCATATGTAACTGATATTTTAGTATAATACGGTAACATGTTTTCTAAGTAAATGTTGAGAACGCTTATTTCATATTCAGAACTCGTCCAGAGCGTTAATACTGGCATTGTCTAGACACCACTTTTTTTTTTTAAAATTCTCGTTAGTTCTCGGTTTGGTATTCGATTCCTTTTGGTTCTCGAGGACAGAGTTCTCGATTCCTGAAAGTTCTCGGTTTTGCCCATCTCTAGTACATATCGTAATGTTTTATGGTTAGATATTGGTTACAATTGTAATTGGTTTAATATACAGTACGTTACTTTTCTCTCTTGAGAGATCGAGGCAGCGTTGGTCTACCATAACACAGAATGAGTCATTCTCCTTGTCCTCTGATATGGTGCCTGATCACCACTGACGACCAACACAGTTGCATACCTAACGTTCCAAGGACAGTATGAGGTTCTGAATCAGATTTTGAGGGATATTTGTCCATTCTTACATGAGTGCAATATCCAGCTCTGGAACGGTTTTGGGAGCCGTCGGTATAGCTGAGATGCGTCTGCCAGGTGCATCCTAGCCCTGCTCAATCAGGTTGAAGTCGGGTGAACAAGGAGGCTATTCGTTTCCCTCAGCTTCAAGCATGTTGTCCACCAGTGCTGCTCTGTGGCGACGAGCTTTATCGTCCACCAGAAGGAAACCATTTCCTATGATATCAGCGTAGGGTACAACGTAAGATCTAAAGATATCGCCTCTTTACCTCGGTGCAGACAAAGCGCTATTTGAAAGACATAGAGGTCCAGTACTGAATCCTGCCCACATCATTCGACCAACAACATGATATGGTGGACTTAAAGGCACCTTGCTGTGTACATGTACCCATGCTATGTACATGTACTTCAACGGTTTCTTGCCGTCGGAGGTTCGAGTTCTCCCTTGGGCTTGGCGATATGTATTGTCCTTAGTCAGTTAGTTTAAGTAGTTTGTAAGCCTACGGACTGATGATACCCACAATAGTTGAGTCTCATAAATTTACAAACATTTGAAAATTGTTTGGTGATGTTTCCTGCACAGAATCAGAATTGTTCCGAGATTCCAGATGAGGTAAAGACTATTGTATGGCTAAGCACATTTGTGAACAGAACCCGGCGCATTTCGTACGGCTTCAATCCTGATGTTCCTCCTCCCAGTTTCTGCGGTGTAAACGATGTGTGGTCTAATGGGACACACATACCATAGACCTTCGTGCCTAGAGGCCACATTCTTGAAGGGAATTTCGGACTGTTTTTGTTCATACTACGTGTCCCATTGTTGCCTCGAGTGTGCGTTACAGCTGAGTTGCATGCAGCCTCCATTCTCGAGGGGCTGGTAGCCGAATATAACGGTCATCTATTGCTAATGGTTGCAAAATAATAACACGAATTACTTACAGACGAATGGAAAAACTTACGGAAAACGACCTCGGGGAAGATCAGTTTGGATTTAGGAGAAATGTAGGAACATGGGAGGCAATACTCACATTACGACTAATCTTAGAAGATAGGCTGAGGAAAGGCAAACCTACGTTTTTAGCGTTTGTCGATTTGGAGAAAGCTTTTGACAATAAACTCTTCCAAATTCTGAAGGTAGCAGGGGTAAAATATAGGGAGCGAAGAGTTATATTCAACCTATACAAAAACCAGACAGCGGTTATTAGAGTCGAAGGGCAAGAAAGGAACGCAGAGGTTGGGAAGGGAGTAAGTGTTGCAGCCTTTCCCCAATGTTGTTCAATTTGTACATTGAGCAGGCAGTGAAGGAATGGAAGGAGAAATTTGGAGAGGGCATTAAAGTGCAGGGAGAAGAAATAAAACCGTTGCGGTTTGCCGATGACATTGTGATTCTGTCAGAGAACGCAAAGGATCTGGAAGAGCAATTGAATGGAATGGACAGTGTCTTGAAAGGATGATATAAAATGAACATTAACAAGAGTAAAACTAAGGTAATGGAGAGTAATGTCAGAAAATCAGGCGATGCTGAAGGAATTAGATTAGGTAATGGGACAATAAAAGTAGTAGATGAATTTTGTTATGTGGCTAGCAAAATAAATTCTGATAGCCGAAGTAAAGAAGATATAAAATGCAGAATGGCTATGGGAAGAAAAGCGTTAATATGCGAAACTAGTTAACATCCAATATTAATTTAAATGTTAGGAAGTCTTTTCTAAAAACAATTGTCTTGAGTGTAACATTGCATGGAAGTGAAACGTGGACGATAAGGAGTTCAGATAAAAAGATGATAGAAGCTTTTGAAATATGGTGCTACAGACGAATGATGAAAATTATACGGGTAGATCACGCAACTAATGAGGAGGTGCTTAACCGAATCGGGGAGAAAAGTAGTTTCTGGCATATCCTGACTGAGAGAAGGGATACATTGGTTGGACACATTCTGAGACATCAAGGAATTGTCAACACAGCATTAGAAGGAAGTGTGTGGGGTGAAAATCGTAGAGTGAGACCGAGGGAGGAATACAGTAAGCAGATTCGAAAGGATATTGGTTGCCGAACGTATTCTCAGATAAAGAGACTTGCACAGGACAGGGTAGCGTGGAGAGCTGCATCAAACCAGTCTGCGGACTGAAGACCACAACAACAACAACTCTCGCTAATGTTACCCGTCGAAGACCTTGCTCTTGCCTTATTTAACGGTTCCTGTTGTATGAAATCGCGTCCGGGTCTTGAAAATTACACTTCGGGACATTGCAACAGCTGCAGCCACCTCCCTCTGTATCTGCCACGCTTCCAGCTTTTCTTTGGCTTTCCATGGAATAGTTTCGTGTAACTCCCGTTGTTGTTGTTTGCACTAACTGCTAACTACATTCTCTGAATTCAACTGCTCTCTTTAATTCGTCTGTTAAACACAACACCAACCCCCTCTGGGGCAACATTATGATATTACCACTATGTCCCAGGTTTATCACAATTCTCAATTAAAACCTTGGCAAAGATGTTTATCACATGCGTGTCTCTTTCTTTTCTTGTGTGCTTTGCAGATCTTGATGCTTTTCAATGTGACCCTTTTTGTTGACGGTTTTTTCTGGAGGTAAGGGACCGATAACCTCTTTAGTTTTGTCCCATTGAAACAAAACCTAACCATCCATCTTCAAACTCGGTTGTTTGTCCCATCTATCGAGTGACAATCACAGCCCAGCGCCCCGCCTCCTCCGTTTCTTGCTTGGGGAACCGATGGAACAGAAATATGAGTAAACTCCTGGTTTGTATTGTACGCTACCCTCGACTAATAACACTTTACGTTTGCTATCTCTAGCCGTAAGATGGTGATGTGAGTTTCTTTGCGATACAAAAGAATCTGTACACCCCTTTCATTTGATCTGCTGATCATTGTATTGGTTATGGATCCACATACAGAGTTGAAAAATTTCTGTCGTGCTATTATGGAACACAGTTTAAATTTCAGTTTTGTATGTGGTCGATATTTCAAATTATCCTCACGTAATGTATGGCATTAACTGCGAATGAATAAAGTTGAAAATGTGTACCTAGCCGTGATTCTAACCCGAGTCTCCTGCTTTCTAGGCAGTTGCGGTGACCGCTACACCTCTGTGGGCACAGCGATCACCACACTTGCAAGGGATTACTCAAGCATGCCTCCCGTTATATACTAATTCCCAACTTTACCATGCCCAGTATTACTCAATCGTGTAGTTATTTAATCTGATTCCCGTAAGAGTAAGGGCCTAGGAGTGCCTCCGCACTGAAGAAAGGATCATTGCCCGTCACTCTGTCGCGAGTGAAGCACGCATCAACTGTGACGAGCATTTTGTTGACAAAATTATGCTGCTCGCTTAGTAACAAAAGTCAATCTGAGAGAAAGATATTATGAGGAAAATCTTGCTCTTTCGACGCTTACATACGTTGAATGTGATATGGCCACAGACAATTACCTTACAGAGAGCGACGAAGAACAGTGTGTGATACACCCACTTTGTGGACGTTTCTTCTATTACTTCTTGTAGGGTCTACCTTCATGCTACCCAGAATTTTTTCCTCAGCATGCAATGTACATTCTCATCAGTATGATTGTGTCATAATTTATTTATTTTTTAAAAAAAGAAAGCGTTTCACAACAGAAAATACGTTTCGCCTACAAGAGTAAACAAAAGAGGTAAAGGAAACTACTGTGTTTTCTTAAGAATGAATTGCAAAATAGTAGCACAGAAGTAAAGAGTTTTGATGAACAAACCTTTGAAAAACAGCAACAATTTACGATCGTGCAGGAAGCCGTCGTCGGGGGAAGCGTTCTCGATAAATTCTCACAGATGCCCTCGCAACACCTTTTACCTCGCCATAAACTAAATGAATATCGCATAATTCGGCAATGTTAAGTGTCCCTCTTATTCAAACTAGCAGCGTTGCAATATCGCCTACACAGGTTACTTGACGCCAGTTGTCTATCGGAATTAGGGCCTAGTTTACTGATCACGGTCACGATAAGTGACACGAATCGATTGATTAAATACGTGGCCTGCCAAGTGTCTACCTTTCTAGAAAGCACTATACTAGAAGAAGTATTCCTTTTTTGGAGGGGGCGGGGGGGGGGGGACATCCGTAGGAAATGGACTAACATATTAGAAGATAAGGTTGTTTCCAGTAGTGATCTACAGCCACAATGTATTTAGAAATCATCTATATTAGAAGAATTTTAAGTCAAGCACGCCGAGATGTTCCGTATGTATAATTTTACCGTTTACAGCTTCCCTGAATGTACTCCCTTCAGCAATGTATTTCTTTATCAAATTCTTGATAAAGGAAAATCACCTCTGACTTCAGGAAGAATACAGTGATTCCACTTATGAAGAAAGTAAGTGCAGAAAAATGTAAAAATTACAGAACTATAACAAGTCATTGTTGCAGAATACTAACATGAATTATTTACTGAAGAATGGAAAAATTGGTGGAAGCAGTTCTCGGGAAAGGTCAGTGAATTTAGGAGAAACGTGGGAACACACTAGGCAATACTTTACGACTTATCTTAGGGTAAGGAAAGGGAAACTTACGTTTTTAGAATCTGTGGATCTGGATAAAGCTTTTGCCAATGATGACTAGAACACACCGTTTGAAATTCTGAAGATAGCAGGGGTAAATTATAGGGAGCAAAGAATTATATTAGACTTGTACAAAAGCCAGACGGCAGTTCGAGTCGAAGGGCATCAAAGGGTCGCATTTGTTGAAAGAGAGTAAGAGAGGGTTCCAACCTTTCCCCAATGTAGTCTGTACATTGAGCAAGCTGTGAAGAAATGCAAGAAGTTCGGAGAGGGAGTAAAAATATTACGATTTGCTGATGAGATAGTAATTCTATCAGGGACAGCAGTGGACCTTTAACAGCAATTAAATGGAATGGACAGTGCCTTAAAAGGCAGATATAAGATGAACATTAAGAAGAGTAAAACGAGGGTACTGGAATGTAGTGTCAGAATATCAGGCGATGCTGGAGGAATTAGATCAAGTAATGAGACGATAAAAGTAGTAGATGAGTTTTGTTATTTGGGTAGCATTTAATATCTGATGGCCGAAATGCTATAAAATGCAGAATGGCTATGGGAAGAAACGCGTTTCTCAAGAAGCGAAATTTGTTGACATCCAATATTAGTTTAAATGTTACTGAAAACATTTGTCGGGAGTGTAGCATTGTATCGGAGTAAAACGTGGACGATGAGTTCAGACAAAACGATAGTAAAAGTTTCTAAATGTGTTACTATGTGGTGGAAAAGACCAGTTAATTAACGAGGAGGTGCTCACCAGAATTGGAGAGGAGTTTCTGGCATTTCCTGACTAAGAGATTGGTGGGACACATTCTGAGACATCAAGGAATCGTCAGTTTAGTGGGGTAAAAATCGTAGAGGGAGACCGAGGAACGAATAAAGCAAGGAGATTCAAAAGGATATCGGTTACCTTTAGTAATCTGATATAAAGAGACTTGCGCAGGACGGGGTAGCGTGGAGAGCTCCATTTAACCAGTCTGCAGACTGAAGACCACAACAACAACAATGTAATATTTTATGTTTCGTTTCACTTCACTGTTAGGCAGAGTTACATAAACTTATTTTTCCTTTTGTAATTTATTTAAGCCTTTATGTTGAACGTATCTCTTGTGTTTCAATACATGCAAAATTTCGATTTATAAATGTTGAAATAGCAACAATAATTCAATTCCTTGAGAGGTATATTCACTTTTCATACCAAAGGTACTGAATATAAGGTGAGGCGTTGAATTCTGCTGTTTCTGGGATTCGAACCTGGGACCTCGTGCTTACAAGACAGACGCTTGAACCGCTCAGCTAACATAGAATTAGAAATAACATCGCTGCTGGACTGTCTTACAGGACGTCTCCCTCTACAGTATTCAATTCTGCCTCATTGTTTCCCTGTCAAATAACCAAGGCTCTAAAAAAAAGTTCCGATGTTTGTAAAGCTTTTGGGACTTAACTGCGGGGTCATCAATCAGTCCCTAAACTTACAAACTACTTATGAACTAAGTTACACTGAAGACAACATAAACATCCATGCCCGAGGGAGACCAAGGCTCTCCTACATTAGAATAGCACCTTAGCTAATAACGTGAATGGGAACATTCCCATTTCTCGTAAATCGGTATATCTCCGGTCTCCAGACCACCAGCTATCAAACAAAACTCCGTCTGGTATTTAGTTCACAGGGCTTATTTCTGAATGGAGCTGTAGCAAACCGTATGTATTCGGTAATGAGTAAGGAATACTTTGGCCGATAGAAAATACTGAATCGTTATTCATGAATACAATTCGTTAGTCGTAAGTACCGTATCGATTCGTACTTGTTCGTGCATACATTTTGTCATTCGTATCAACGGTATAGAATATCGATTCGAACTCTGTAACGAAAAACAACACAGAGGATGCTTATTTTCTGAGATACTATTTATTATGAGATGAGTAATTTTTATAGACATCCGTGACGATGCATATTGTGTAGCTCTACGATATAACATGACTATTTTTGTTTTTAAACATTTTGGATAATACTTCTTGGCCCGTGTTTGCAGGTTAATCCTCGATGATCTGACGGACGCTTTTAACGCAACCAGGAGTTTTATTGCATTTTTACCTGTAAAGGTTTCATTTTAACGGTTAATCATTGGTTTCTCATCTTGTCTAGTATAAAAAGGTTTTGTAAAAAGTACTCAAAAATTTAACATTTTCATTCATGATGGTATTATCTGCTGTTCGCTAATGACCGGTCACACTGGCAATCGTCACGCAATATTCCGACTGATTCTGACACTCCAAGCCTCCAAGTGAGGGAACAGTACTTAAAATGGACGTCGTGGGTGGGTCTAACTAATTTTTAATTATGACGTATTTTAATCACAAGGGAAATCGACTGTTCTGATCCTTCTTTCAGCAGTATAATTGTTTCAAACAGCTGGCATACTGTATCTATGTGGCAAATCTTATATATATTAAAAGAATCTACGGCCAGACCAAACTACCCGGCCGAGTTCCTTCGGTTGTGTTTCACACGAAAGGTATTCATCACAGATTTGTCATCAAGTATCCGAATTTACATAAATATCGTCTCCCCTTTTCTACATTCAAAAGCGATTTCCTTCTGTATCTTTCTTATTGGATGCCATTGCTGTAAATTAGTCAGTCAGTCAGGCCGTCCCATCCGACCGATTTCCTTCATTTTTGCTTTAAACGAAAGGTATTCATTTGCATATTTGTCACCAAGTATCAGAATTAACACATGCCCCTCCATCCTTCATTTTTATTCAAACGCGATATCCTTCCGTGACTGTATTGATTATTTTAATCGGTTTGTTTCACTATATCTTCGGTTCTAATTAAGATACATAGTTCTTTTCTTACCTAACAACACTGAAGCGGATCAAGCTTTCATTTGCGCTATTGAACACTTGCATTGATTCATTCTGAAGAAAGTTATGCGTGAACATTCAACTTTACTACCATTTTTCCCCACTTTTTTTGTAATTCCACTAACGGCGCGAAGTATTCCCATGGGTCATCTAGTAAGCAGGAAATCCCGGGTTCGAATCCCTGCCAAGCACAAATTTTCATTCGCCGCACTTCGGTATTCCATCTAAACCTAGTACAGTGAAGCCATAACTGATCGCCAATTGCGATTTATTTCAGTTACAGTTTTATCACGGTTTGAAAGTGAGTGTAGCGGCCGTACTTCTGGTAACGTATTTCTGGCACTGGTAATGAAAGTAACGATACTTTAGTAACGAGTACTGTCTACCTTTGATTTGATTTGATTTGATTTTTTCAGGGAACCCAAAACATTCTTGGTCCAACCCGCCACTGCCCACACCGAAAATAAGTTTATTGTATATCTAGTAAAGCCAACCAATGCCCTTGAACAGTGCAAGGAGTCCCTTTACCAGTTCTTTATTAGACACAATTTCTTCAGGTCTGGTTGTCCCAAATGTTCTGTGCCTCTTACTCTCCAATGCAATGCATTCGAAGATTAGATGTGATGCAGTTTCATCACCGTCATCACAGAGCCTACATTTAGGGTCCTCTTCTGTTATTCCCATTGTATGTAGGTGTTTTTTGAAATTCCCATGGCCTGTCAGCAATCCAACCATGAGTCTAATCTCTCTCCTGTTCAGGCCCAGGATTCCAGAGCTTCTTTTAAAACATGGCTTTGGCATCATTACCTTGCCATGTTTTTGTTGGTAGACTTTGGTCCAATATTCTACGTGCTGTCTTCTGAGCCAGTTACTTGACTCCAATTTGATCATTACCTTGGTGATTGTCAGGACAGGTTCCGGTCCAATAAATGGAGTCTCTGCCCCCATCCTGGCTAATCTGTCGGCATGTTCGTTGCCACTGATCCCCGAGTTGTTGCAGGAGCTGCCAGTGATCTCAGGGCTGCCTGGCTGTCTGAATAGACATAGATTCTACGGTCTTTGTAGCAGCTATGCAAATTCTCCTCCACACACGCCCTGATGGCAGTGATTTCGGCCTGGAATACTGAGGCCAGTTTCCCTAGAGAGATGACGCCCTCCAGTCTTGGCTGCACCCCATATACCCCGACCCCAACACCTTGGTCTGATTTTGACCCGTCAGTGAACCAGACAATATCCCCCGTACGGTGTCGAACCATTTTCTCCCACTGCTCCCTACTTCCAATTGTTATATTCAAAGGCTTGTTGAAGCAGTATGGGGTTATAATATAGTCGGCTGGCATTTCCCCAACCTTTCCTATATTTACCTCACTCACTATTTTAGTGTGTGATTATGGATATCCCAACGAGTTCCAGTTGTTGCCAGTTTTGAGTCTGTATGCACCATCCGCTGCCTCCATCTTGACCCAAAGGTGTAATGGGGGCATATCCAGCATGTTTTCCATCCCAGCAGTTGGTGTGCTGCTATTTCCGCCTGTTATGGCTAAGCAGGATAATCTCAGCTCCTTAGCAGCAACCTGCTGTTCTACCTTCTTCAAAAAAATGTTCAAATGTTTGAGGTCATCAGTCCCTAAACTTACAAACTACTTATGAACTAGCTAATACTACTACATGTCCGAGGGGGGATTCGAACCCCCTACCGTAGTGGCTGTGCAGACCGTGACTGGAGCGCCTCAGTCCCCTCGGCCACCGCGACCGCCCCATAGGTGATCCTGGGTTTAATCATCGTGGTTTATATCCAGTGCATACCCTTGGGGCTCAGGCCCCAATTTTTGCCACAAGCTCTCCTGGTACTTACAAGAGTACCTTTTGCCTTGGAGCAAAACTGTCTACCTTAGTAACGGATACATACTGTACAGTGAAACCATAACTGATCGCAAATTGCAATTTATTTGTTAAAAGTTTATCACGGTTTGATAGTATAGCGGCCGTATTTCTGGTAACGTATTTCTGGCACTGGTAACGATAGTAACTATACGTTAGTAACGAGTACTGTTCCTTTAGTAAGAGATACACAATGATACGTATCTTTCCGCTACCCTCACAGCTGTGCTCCTGGAGCCTGGCGTCGCCTGCTCCTCCCGGCTGTCGTCGCCTCCCCCGGCCACCTGCGCGTCCAGGAATGCTGTTTTGATGGCGCGCGCCTGGCTCGGCCCGCGGAATCCGCCGCCCGCCATCGATCGGCGGTCCCCGCATCGTGCCGGCCGCTGCCAGACTGCCAGCACCGCATCCGGTTGCCACGCCACGCCACACCACACCATACCGAGACACTGGGCCCACACCGACATCCTACGCTGCGTCTCTGCCCCCGGGCCGCACCCGATATTACGCGGACACCAGATAGTAGGTGTGAGAGGAGATGATGATCTCCAGGGGCGGGGGGGTGCGTATTCCAGTCCGTTAATTAGCTTACGTCGTCTGCCAAGGATCCGGTGCTCAGGGTGTTTCCTACAAACAATAGCAGCGACGGCTTTGATCTTCTGCGAATTTGCTCATCCACTTGATTACCTTCCCGGTATCTAGGTTACAATTAGTATTGCTGACAACCTAGTATACACATTCATGTCATTCTGAAATTTTTTATTGTTGTTGTGGTCTTCAGTCCGAAGACTGGTTTGATGCAGCTCTCAACCCTGCTGTATCCTCAGCAAGCGTCTTAATCACTTCACAAGACCTGTAACCTAGATCCACTTGCTTACTGTATTCATCTCTTGGTCTTCCTCTACGATGTTTACCTCACACACTTCCCTCCAACGCTAAATTCACGATTGCTTGATGTCTAAGTCAAGGTATGCCAGAAAATCGTTTTCTACCCAATTCTATTCAGCACACCTTCAATAGTTATACGATTTAACCACCTAATTTTCAACATTCTTCTTTAACACCACATTTTAAAAGCTTCTATCCTCTTCCAGTCTGAACTATTTTTCGTCCATATTTCGCCGCGGTGGAGTAGCCGAGCGATCTAAAGCGTCTCGTTGCGTAGCGCGCGGTTGCTCGCCGTGGGGGTTCGAGTCCTCCGTAGGGCATGGGTGTGTGTGTTTGTCCTTAGGTTACTTTACCTAGGTTTATGTAGTTTGTAAGATGCGAAATGATGACCACGCAGTTTGGTCCGATAGATTTACAAACATTTGACCATTTTTGACCATCGTCCATGTTTCACTTCCGTACAAGGCAACACTCCACACAAATGCCTTCATAAAAGACTTCCTTACACTTAGATTAATATTCGATGTGCGCAAATTTCTCTTTTTCCAAAACGCTTCTTTTTCCATTGCCATTCTGCATTTTATATCCTCTCTCCTGCGGCCATCATATGCTATTTTACTACCCAAGTAACAGAAATCATCTACCACATTTATTGTTTCGTTACCTAATCTCTTCCCTCAGCATCACCTGATTTTCTAAGACTACATTCCATTACCCATATTTTGTTCTTGATAATGTTCATCTTATATACTCCTTTCAACACACTGTCCATTCCATTCAATTGCTCTCGCAGGTCGTTTGCTGTTTCTGATATATTACAATGTCATCAGCAAAACGCAATGTTTTTATTTCTTCACCATGAACTCTAATTCCTTCCCTAATCTCCCTTTGCTTTCCTGCACAGGTTGCTCAATGTACAAATTGAGTAATATTGGAGAAAGGCGGCCACCCTATCTTACTCCCTTCCAAACCAATCAACATTGTCAAAAGCTTCCTCCAATTTCAAAAAGCTAGAAATGTAGGTCTGCCTTTCCTTAATCTGTCTTCCATGATAAGTCGTAAGGTGAGTATTGCCTCCCGTGTTCCTAGGTTTCTCCTGAATCCTAACTGATCTTCCCCAAGGTCGACTTTCCATCCTTCTATAAATAATTCGTGTTACTATTTTGCAACCATGACTTATTAAACTAATGGTTCTGTAATTTTCACACCTATCTGCACCTGCTTTCCTTGGAATGGCGATTATTACATTTTTCTTGAAATCCGAAGATGTATTGCCTATCTCGTACATCATACGCACCAGGTGAAATAGTTTTGTCATGGTTGGTTCTCCCAGATACTTTAATAGTTCTGAGGGAACATCATCCACTCCAGGGGCCTTGTTTCGACCTTGGTCTTTAAGTGCTCTGTCAAATTCTTCAAATGTTTGTAAATCCATCGGACCCATCTACTGGGTTATTAGTCCGTAGTTTACTACTTATACTAAGGTAAAGTAACCTAAGCACAACTCAAGCACCCATGCCCGAGGGCACGAAACCCCGACGGCGAACGGCCATGCGCATCGCAGCTCGACGCCCCAATGCGCACGCCTAATCCGCCGCGATGTCAAAATCTTCTATCAGTATATTATCTACTATTTCACCTTCGTCTCCTTCCCTTACTACAATATTGTCTGTTAAGTTCATTTCCTTTGTGGAGCCCCTTTTAATACTCCTTCCGCTTTTCAGCTTTCTCTTCGTTGCTGAGAACTGGATTTCCATCTAAGTTCTTTATATTTATAGAGCTTCATTTCTTGTCTCCAAATATCTCTTTAATTCTCCTGTAGGCGGTATCTATTTTTCCCCTATTTATACATTCTTCCACAGACTTGCATTTGCCTTCTAGCCATTCCTGCTTAGCTATTTTGCACTTCCTGTCAATCTCATGTCTTAGTTGTCTGTATTCCATTTTTCCTGTTTCATTTACTGCATTTTTATTATCATTATCGATTCGCCCGGTTTGGCATAGATGTAATTGATGTTCTAGTCATACAAAATCGATATTTGTGTATATTATATTCGTTACTATGTTCAGACACAATGTATACTACGCTTATACAATTTTCACAGTGTTTAATCCACATTTACATCCTAAAATGACAGCGTAACATATATTTAAAATTTTACAGGCTGATTGTATAAACATCGTTGACTGGAGATGATATCTGACGTTAGATGAGAAATTAATCTCTATTCAGTGCTCCGCTTTATTGCATAACACTAAACCTAGATCCATCGTTGATCTGAATCAGCACGAAACATACTTGTCAATACTGCTAAAATCGGTTGTTGACATTATTACTGCCTCTCGACCGTAGATATTAATCGGTGCACAATATTTGTTATCGAAGCTGTCATGTTGTAAACATGGACGGAAGTAAAGGGGGAACGGGTTCTTAACACGAAAAAGATTCACTTCTAGAAATCTTTTTGGGGCAATAGACAGACACAACAGAAAGAAAAAAAAACTGATGGTAAAGGCACGGAAAGAAATTTCTATTGATTTTAATTCGTATAAAATTTGAAATTGGATACGGTAACGAAAAAATTCAGAATAGGACCACGAAAAAACTTGCAAATCAACGTATATTATTTTTTAGACTCCCTTTGAAACTATTACGGTACATTGTAAACTTTCAGTATGCCCTGAAAGTACGAAAGCAGTAATGTAAAATAGTTATATTGCCCAACCGTAACCTAGAAGGGTCTTAAAACTGATGGTATTCTTAAGTAAAACAATGGAATGGTAGTAATTCGATGGTATCATAGTGTTATTCTAAATATGACCCATACAGCAGAAACGAAGGAAAAAAGTACCAGCAGCTTTATAAATGTCATTTTGCAATTTACACCTAACCGAATGAATGATATTTATAAGGCTGCTGGTACTTTCATTCACCTTCAAACTTGTCAGCTGTAGTCCGAACCCATTGATTATGGAAAGAATCAAACTCTCGATAAGGGTGGAAAAATGCAATGTGTAAGAATATTCGAGCCCCCAAATCTTGTATCACAGTCAGCCACGTAGCATGTTAGCTACCATCATGTCCTAGAATTAAGTAATCCTTAACATTATATCAATAAAAATATACGCATGCAATAGTCAACACATGGTGTGTTCAGTAGTAAAAAACAATGTATTATGAACTGCATAGTTGCTGCTACCCTAGTTGTGAGAGCACATACGAGATGTTTGACCGTTACTGGGTGTTGTCGTAATTCATAAACCAATCTATTCACTGCAAATAACATATTCCATTGACATGTGCCTAAGTGATGAAGCTCAAAACCGAAAAGGCCGTTCCCCGCCGGGGGTTCGAATCATCCCTCCGGCATGGATATTTGTGTTGTCTTTAGTATAAGTTAGTTGATAAGTAGTTTGTAAGTTTAGGGACTGATGACCCCGTAGTTAAGTCCCATAAGCTTAACAAACTTTTGAGCATCTGAACCAAAACGAAAAAACCAATGGAATAAACTGATACAAAGCAACCTAAAGGCACTAAACAGCACTATATGTAGAACAGCATCCACCAAAAGTTGCCACTGAAGATATCTTCTAAATAAAGGTGAAATTCATATCACAAAATAAACTTCTGTTATTCCCTTAGAGGGACGGTTTACATCAATAAATACATACATTATATTACTTTAGGAAATTCACCTAAGAATATCGGGGGCGCTACATTTGATCACACTTTAGTAGTAAGGAACAAAATGGATCTATCATGTAAAGTCCTGTGATACAAACACCATTCTCTGCTGCGCGAATGAAAAATTTTCTTTTCCATTCCACCTTACGATTCCCCAATTTATCTCACCTCCTCCCGTCTGAATTATTCAGTTATACCGTCAATGTTCAATATGTAAGGCAACAGTACGTTCTATATCTCGTAATATTAAACTTCACTTTTAGTATACAGTAATCAATATCAATTCGAGACATTAGTATCTGCAACAAAATCAGTTTTTTTTTCTGAATTTCATTTTATCAGAATATTTCGCTCTACTTTCCAAGAATATTTTGATGAATAAACAACAGATTACGCATACATTACATCTACAACAAACATAGTATTCCTAACATTCATAACTGGTATTATAAATTGACTTTCTGCCATAATATTATCTATATAGCAATTATCTCTGGAGCGTGTGTGAATGCATGATCGCGTCAGACACACACTAAAGTACGTGGGAGGATGTAGCGTTTAATTGCTGATTGCAAAAGTGCGTTTTTGAGACGAATCGTGAGCCGTTTATTGTGTACGTTGTTTCAATTCACGATAGCCACGCAGTGGCAACGCGGTGTGGCGAGCCGCTTTCGCGCAATGGTCATTAGGCAGGAGCTTAATTAAAAATACACGATCCATTAATTTCAATTATGGATAACGTCGAATGCGATTGTCGCGGATAATCCTGGTGGGTGAAAATGAAAAGACACTGTTAACCCTTTGATGCTATTATGAAATATATTCAAACAAAGCGGAGATCAAACAGTTTGATGCTATGGAAGATAATGTCTCCGCGCTGTGACCGTAAAATGTGGCCGCTGACGTGCTGATGAAGCTACAGAATATAGAAGATTTTATGGTGAAAGTACACATTACTTTCATGGTTGCGTTATAACGCAGGGAAACCCAGTAGTATGTAATTACGTGGAGAGTGACTAGCTTGCATACTACTTTGGTTGCTTGAATTGGTGTCAAGTGTTGTTAACAAGTGGTTTTATTTTTGTTCTTCTTCATTTTTTAATAGTAATTATCGTTGTAGGTGTAGAGGGTGATTTTTTCCACCCTGTAAAAGCTCTAGAGATTTATAGAAAACAGGATACCGAGCAAATATGTCTAATGAACGTATTCCGAAAAGTGTATGGTTTCGGTACCAGAGACCCTCTGATCATACTTTGTTACAGAGATTATACACCGGTCATCCTGGACGGTGATAATATTCCACATACTGTGCCACGTGCATAACTTTCTGTTTGGGATTGTGACGGGGCATAAAATGCGGGTCCACCATTACAATCAAAGATCGCATTAATGGAGTAGAAACATCCGTTATCCGAAAGAAGTTCAAAAGCACTCCATCCGCAGGTAAAGTGCTCGCACGGTTTTTTGGGACGCAATGGTTCTTTCGTATGCAACGCCGTGATTTTTTTTCCTGGAAGTTTTTTTGAATCTTATAAACAGGTTTGACAAATGTCTCAATGAACTCGGAAATTTATTTTTCTATATATAATTTCCAAGTACGCTGAGACATTTGCTATGCCGCTTTATAAGCTTCAAGAAGCCTGTCATACACAACTCTCACCATAGTTGTCAGGGGAAACTTATATTCAACCTCCCACTCGTATATAGTATACCATATATAGCATATCATAAATATATATTACAAGAATATATGCATATTTATATTCCATGAACTCTAAAGACTGCCTTATCACTGGCGATAATCAGATCGTCCATGGAAATAGGTTCCGATAGTTTCCTGTAGTTGAATAGGTGCCGATGGTCTTGAGGTTCATCACACTCACATAGTTCGTTCCCTGAGATGTATCACAATTTCTTCATTTTCTCCTTACACCGAGATACTCCAGTTCTGTCTATTACCTTCCATGTCTCATATGGAAGGTGATGACATGTAGCAAGTTCTTCCTTGGGATTCTCCCAATAATTCTCTATGATGAGCTATGCCAAAGTTGTATCGTATGGTCTGCAGGTGATGTCTGGATTCGTTGCGTTGTTCGGAGGAAACGTTTCCTCCAGTCTTTGTGGTTGATGTTAGCTTCCAAACAGAGGGTGTCCTTTGTCAGTCTCCTGCTTCTTTCTCTCCATTTCAACTGCTGTTCTCCTTCGGATGTCTGGAGATTCTGATAGATTTCGTCAACAGGGGTTGCCCGAAAACAACTGGTTACAATTCGCCTATTTCATATAGGACAATATATACCTCTTTGTCATGGCTAGCGTTCTGCCATACAGGTGCTGCATATTCAGCAGCGAAAGCAGGCACAACACGGAGCCATAATATTCCAGAGCTGCAAACTGTTTGATCTCCAATTTGTTTAAATATGTTTCATAAATGGCATCGAAGGGTTGCTGATGATTCGAGCGTTTACTTGCCTGCCACATGATGATGCGCCAACCCACTTCACCCTTACCATGCTGACGTAATTCAATCGTGTTTTCCATAATCGATGGCTTGGTGGAGGAGGTCCAGTTGTAAGTCCGCTCGCTCACCTTTCTCAGCCGGATTATGTGGCAAACTCAAAAGTTCCGTGAATGCAGAGCCCATACCAAATGTGGAGACACTGGAGCACCAACTTCATGCTGCAATTTTAGTGCTCTTGTGTGAAGAACATCATGTCTCCATGTGCGTTCAGGAACATGGAAATCTTCACGTTGGACGTAGATATGCCTTTGCGTTCCTTGACGAATTTTTCAGGCGTAAAACATTTGGGTTCCTGAGCATTAGTACTTAACGGAAAACTATCTACACCGTCCGTTATCTGCATGAGCCACCACCACCCATCGCAGGAAGTTTGTGTACAGAGCAGAAGAAGTCTCACACACTGCATAACTACAGAGCGAATTCAGCCACTTTCGAAACGTATTTAGCAAAACTGGCTTTAGAAGGATTAGCTTACTGCTTAAGACACACAAGATCGACTCGGTCTTCGGTCTTCTAAAATATTACTACAGCTGATGAGCCATGTGAAAGATGATGTAGTCCTTAGAACGCGAGGTGTATTCAAGATACCTTGTGGGTATGGAGAGTATTGCATCGGACAGATAGTTCGTACTATTGAACCATGCTGTGTTGCACACGAAAGATATTTACATTTACGCTGTCCCGAAACATCGCAATAGCGAAACAGGCTCCGGAAAAACATCAGATTGCGTTCGACATCAGTCATTACAAGAACAAATTCTTACTGAGTTAGCGTATTAAAAGAGGCGATCTAAATTAGAGAACGTGAAAAAACTCATAATAAAGAGGGCGGCTTGCAGCTAAGCACAGCTTGGGACCTGGCAATCAGACGGTTAAAGCGGACGTGACAGGCATCAACCAAAACATTACAGTATTTATGGCGATGCAGCGAGAACCAGTGACGTCACACAAAGGATGACGGTAGCAGTGATTCGATCCCCCACCTACTACAAAACCCTCCAAGTCCTTGAACGCAATGCCCTCCACCTCACTTACCGTATCAGACGCCCTTCCCGCACGCCCATCCTATACAACCTCATCCTCCACCTCCTTTACACCACTCTAAAAATAGATCCCCGTAACCCAGTGGTCTCTTCCATCCCCACCAATACCTGGCCTCTGCCACGCCTTCACCACTGCATCCCTCCCTCCCTACACCTTCACACGCTCCACATCCTCTCCCAGGGAAACGTCCGCCACCTCTTCCTCCCGAATGACGTCCTCCGTCCCGATATTTAACCTCCCTACCAACATTATACCCCATCCCTCCCCTTAGATGTCCTCTCTCCCCCCCTCTTCCCACCCACCGCTTGGCCATACCTCTCCTGCACCCTGAGTCCTTTCGCTGTCTCCGCACGCCCTCCCTCCTCCATCCAGTGCTTCCCCATCCACCCTCCATTCAGCTCGGAGACCTCAGTTCCGTCGATTTTCACAAATGCTTCGTTCAGTGTTTAGTGACCATTGTTTCAATTGTCGTTTAGCAGTACGTCCGCCGCCGACGCGGCAAGTGTCTCTCCTGATCTTTTATCAGTTTCTCTGTTTTTCTCGTTCTCTACAGTGTGCTGTTCTTGAAAGTGTCTTTTAACGCCACCATGGTACATTTTAACTTATTGGATTGTTTTTCTCATCTGTGACGTGTATCTCAAATTTTTACGACTTGTCAAGTTTTAACATTCTGATTTTGTAACCCCATTGTCGACGTTAAAATCAGTTCCTGTTCATTGCTTTAATTCACTTGGCTGAAGAGCAATGTAGCAAGCTGCTGTCAGCCTTTCATGTAATGTAGACATAAAATGACAATGAAGACAAAAATGATTCGACAGACATCACTTGTACATGGCCGCGGAGATTTTGGCTGAAACGTTGTGGATTTCAAATAACTTGACGTGGATGAGAGCCCGAGAGAATTTGCCGCGAAACTAGGCTTGGGAATCATTTTCAACACACACAGTAACTCTGGCTACATGGTACAGGACGTGGTATAGGGGAGAGCGGGACAAGACGGGGTACTTAAGCACTTAACAGTTTTTGTAGACTTACAAAATGCTCTAGTAAAATACCAGACATTCCACCTTAAACTTCAGTATTTCTAGAGTTTATAAAAAAATAGGACCAAAATAGTTAGTATTTACTATTTAAAAAACTACATTTTCCACGGTTTACCAAGTACCCCCATCTTGTCCTCCAGTGAGGTATTCAATGAATAATTCAATGAACTCAGGTGTACAAATTTATAAAAGATTTATTTTAATATCTAATGAAAATGCACTAAGTAAACATTGTGTGATGTTAAAGTTCAGTTTATTGTTACTCAGTTATTATCGTCGTTTTGTAAGCAAAATTCACACACGATGTACCTCGTCATCCTCGTCCTCTTCTTCTTCACATGAACAGAGAGCCCATTATATGCAAGAGACGCATGACACCCGTCCTTCTGTCGACTGCGAGTAGAAATAGCCGCAATACAGGCACGCACTGTCATCTTCCTATAATAGGCTTTCTTAAATTTTTAATCTTCTTTGCCAAATTCGTCATTGCTTTATTATTCTTCCCACTTGTGCCTTTACAAACAGAGGGATTTTTTTAACAGTCTTCTCAGGTGAACTCTTTCCTTCTTGTTCATTCTTTTTTCCAGGCTTTACTTGCACTCTCCAGGAGTTCTGTAAGGGGAGGTAGTAACAACAACAGTTTTCCCTTTTTGCGGCCTGTTTTTCAGATGTTTTTCTTTCCGACTTGAGGGATCGGGACAATCTGTTCAGGTGAAACAGCAAATGAACTTAATTGATTGGTGTTCTCAGAAGCGTGCTTGTTTGTGGTGTGGTAATTGGGGTTATTATCATTCCAAAATGAGCACCCTCGGCTTAGGCCAATAGCAAGCGAATCTTGCTCTCTAGTACCGGCTTGATTGACAGGACCATCGCTTGTCTCTGACATAAACTACTAATGTGAGCTAACTGAAGCAAGACGGGGGAGGGCATCTTGCCCTGCCACTAGGTACCCTGTCTTGCCCCCAGGGACCATTTTTACGTTAGGTTAATATTATAGCTCCAAGGATATATTCAGTTAGTTATTGCATGCATTAATGTATTGCTAAACAAACTTTTTTCATTGTTAATACTTAAGACTATGAGAAACAATTACTTCTCTTATCTTTTCACGTCTGAAAATGAAAAATTATATCAGCACAGACGAAAACGCGTTTGGTGTATTCACTCCGAATGGTCTGCTCAAAATACCTGCTAGCGCTGTCAGCCATTCGCATAGCATGTGCCAAAGTGTTCAACTATTCGCCGCTAGGTTGCGATATCTGTCGTGGTAGAAATTACAGAAACCCCGTCTTGCCCTCCACCCCATCTTGCTCCGCTCTCCACTACATCGTACTCTGTAATAATATTCGGTTTTCCGCACATTATTTCATTAGACCTTTTCATTCTGTTCAAAATGTTCAAATGTTTGTATAGTCTATGGGACTTAACTACGGGGTCATCAGTCCCTAAACTTACAAACTACTTATCAACTACCTTATACCAAGGACGGCACAAATATCCATGCCCGAGGGGAGACTCGCACCCCCGACCATAGTGACCGTGCAGACCGTGACTGGAGCTCCTTAGTCCCCTCGGCCACCGCGGCCGGCCCTTTTCATTCTGTATCCTCGATCAATCACTAGAGGTCTTACATGGTGGAGGAATCTGAAAGTTATTGAACCTCTGTAAACTCGGTTTTGTTTATACGTTTATATTTCTCGTGTTACGCAGGACCCAATTGAGGAGCATGTTTCCATGGACATGGAACAGGTTAGTACATGAAAATGTTGGAGAAGAATAGTAGATAAAATGTTACCTATAGGAAACCTGTCCAAATGACGCACCACAGTCTAACTAAACACAAATAGCAAAGACTTACATTATATTTTTTGAAATTTTTAAGACTCATTTGACAGAATAGAAACTGTCTGCTATGTGGAAAGCCTACAGTTTAGACTTCAAAGTGTGTAAATTGCTACTAAGACATTAGACTTCTTGCAGTAGCTTATTGAAAATGAATCAGCGTACTGTATACATGAGTTTGTACTGTTCAATAGCACTTATCATGTGTCCATTCGGTGTAATCAAAATACGTTTTTGTTGAATAGTCTGTCAGAAACTATAAAAATTGTGTCTTACTGTGATTCAGCTTCAGTTTATTTTCTACGCGCTATGAACTTGATTCACTAGGTTGGCTGCCCCATCTCAGGCACTAATATCCGAGACAGTAAAGTGTGCCGGTCTAGACTGCAATGGCGTTTAACGACCTGGGTCGATATTCCGGCCAACCAGTGTATGGTTTTTTGGTGGGTTTGTACATTCCACTATATGAATAGTGGATTGGTAGCGAAATACCGCTTGACTAGTACGACTTGTAAACATTTCGTAAAACGTTATTACGTTTTTAGACAATACGTATACAACGTGTATGTATTTTCTCCCGGAGATCATTGCTTAGTGGCCGGAAGGCCATAGACCAGAGAAGAAAGAACAAGAAGATTTAACTTACGTCTTGAACTGCGTCAGCATTACAGACAAGTCATTACCAAATTGGTGGCATGAGGAAACATTTTAGAAATACATTATAAACTACAAGGCATGCCGTTTATATAAATAAAAAGTCTTAGAGGTGGCCGATCTACGTCTGCTTATAACCAAACGAAAAAATCTTTCCCTGGCATGCTACCTGTTGGTATTAGGCAAAGATCTAAGACGTTGATTTAGTACGGATGTAGAGATGCCAGCAGACGACGGTGTTCTGAGTGTTCTGCATGTACTTGCAAAATAAATTAAAGTTACCCTGTTAGGATCTTAGTTAATTACACATTCTGTAATTGTGACATATTCAGAAATAAACTACCAAATATTGGTGACAAATGAGAAATATCGGTGTAAGCACACTCTCGGAATTCGCGAAATATTCGAAACTAAGCATTACAGTATTGGGGAGAAATATTTAGTAAGCCTTTCCATACCCTCGGAAATCATGAGATATTCTCAAATAAACATCCAGATCTTTCTGACCAGCGAATAGTGTAAATGTCATTGATACTCATTTCACTTACTAACAATTTAAATGTTCGCATAGTTTTGTCTCTAACCATATTCTCGAAAATCGCAACATATGTAGAACACAGGCCAAATATTTATGAGAAGGAAGAATAGTGCTGGTCATGCCACTTGCAGCAGCAATTTCATTCTCCCTTTCTCAACCACTCATAATTTACCATATTGGTGTTACTGTCTCCTGAGACAGCACTCACAAGTAACGGAGAGTACTGGATAACATACTACTGTTATATGAATAATAAAATCTCACAATCTGTTGTTGATAAATAAGTCCTACGATGTGCTACAAACGATAAGATTAAAAAAATATTGTTAGGGACGAGCTTTGAACACAGTACCACTTGTTCATTACTCCGCCGATCTACCCATTACGGTATAACAACGTAATGACAGTAGCATCCTTTGAATATTATGTAATCGTCATTCTCACAGGTTTCTTTTTCGACGTTCATAAGATTTTATTTACTTTTAGTTATAATAAATTTACGGAGAGATGCTTTTGTGATTCATCTGTAATGCGGTATTTTCTCCTAAAACGGTATACTGCGAGTTACAAAACCAAAACTGTGAGATATATAGAAAATCAAGAAGGCCCCTGTGACATGGAAGCAACAAGTGAATGTCGCTGTGACATCAATTTCCAGATCGTCGTTTATTGGCTAATGTATCAGCGAATTTCATTGGAGGGAAAGAAATTTTTGCTTGGGATATACGAACTCCTTGCAGAACTCGTCACTAAGGCTGCCTCACTTGACTGTGCGAGCTAATATTAACTGTTTATATACTTAATATGGGTGTGCATAAAATTATGCACTGCCACATTAATTATTTACAACTACGTATTTACTTTTTCATAGTAGTAGGTATCTGCAAAAGTACGTCGGCACATAAGCTTACGATTTTGGTGAAGCTAAAGTAAAAGTCTCCGCAGGATCTATTCAAAAAAGTTATCCGCTATCCCTTATGACATTACTGTATGAGGAGGTTAGAGCCAAGGGGTAGGAGTAACATGAAGTAAGTTTGTAAGTTTAGGGACTGATGACCCTGTAGTTAAGTCTCATAAGCTCTACAAATATTTAACATTTGATAAAGTGCACTTCATGGTGTGCTGCACATGCTTTTGACAACAAGTGCCGACACTTATTTCTGTCTCTTATCGTTTTTCTCTGCAAGCTTGGTCGATTTCTTTCCTCTTATGGGTGGATTTCAGCACCGAGTTCTGTATAAAACCTGTAATGAACAGGAAGCACAAATGGTAGGAGGTTCAGTAAGTGTTTGTTCTTTTTACCCTTAATTTTGGGTGGAGTTGTTCTGTGAGTTAGATTAGGAGTATTTGATGTTGATACGTTTGTCGAGCAGAAGTACCAAACAGTTTAAATTTAGTGGATTGTCTAGAAGTCCGCCATGATTTTCCGGTAAAAGCTATTGACATTATATAGTATTAAAAGATATGAAAATGTGCAAATGAGTGTAATCATATATTTGAGTTGCACACTTATCATGTGCTAGTGACTACTTCATAAAAGTATTGTACTCAAAGTTGCTGAAAGTTCGCTGTGTTGACGCTGGAGGTTAAGGCTTTTTTTTAATTATTTTTTAAGGTTGTGGGGAACTGAAATCAATTGGTACTCATTAGGACAAATACACCTATCATCATTTGTGTTATACACATTTAAACTGAATTGTGTGTATGTCTCTTCTTGTGATCGCAAGCCATTTCTCCCCCTTCATATTTATATCCATCTTTATGTTAACATCCAAACTTTCGTAGGTGTAATTATTGTAAGGTTAGACGGTTTTCTGCACTTGTTTAAACAGTAATTCAGATTTTAAGACAACCTTAAGAGCCTGTCTTTTTAAGTTATTCAACAAAGATATCATGTATATTTAAACTCTATCAGATCACGATCGGACTATTCTTAGGTATCTGTCAAAGTGGCGGCCTAGTTCACAATCAATTCAAGAATGTCTATCGACGGGTTAAGCTGTTAATATTATTATTACTATGACAAAGGTTCTCAAAATACTATTTTCTACGGATTCCATAATTTCTACACTCGCTTTTTAGTTTAGTTCAGCAGCCGTGAAGTTACTTTCTTCCTATGTAACTGTGAAATGAAATGATCCTTATACGACAGTAAGTCGATCCACAACTCTCTACTGCTATCAAATTGGTCAAGGGGAAAGACACCTAGATTTTGCAAAAATGGATTCTTATTATTACTTATGGATTCCGATTCTCTTGTACTGACACAGTTTATCAAAACATCATTTATGTATGGGTAAATCACAAACTATGTATCGTGAAAGAATGAAACATAAATCAGATTTCAAGTTTGACCTCCTAATATACAACTCTTGAAACCGCATCCAATTTCGTGCTGTAGCTTATACCTGGTACGCGTGCAAACATATGGGCACACACAGGCAGACAAAGAAAACAAATTACTTGTTATGAATTATACCTCATGTTTTTAATATAAACTATTGATCAATCTATATTAAATTTACTTGACTATAACATACATATAAAAGAATTTAGTTACTTCTACATTACCAGATTACCTGTAGCTGACTGTACAGTATACATGCAAGTACGATTGAGCCTGCGCTAGCCTTTCAATTCAAAGTAGAAAGCTCCGTTCCGAATTATTTCTCTCGCCACAAGACCCCCCCCCCTCTATAGCTCATTTTAAACCATGGAGGTAATTACCGAAGCACTTTTTACTGATTATCATGTACCTTTCTGTTGTCATCTTGTCAGTGTCTCCTGCACTTTCCTCTCTTTGCCGAATCTGCAGAGACCCTCTTCATTTGTTATCAGTGTACCAAATTTTCAACATTACTCTATAGCACAACATTTCAGACGCCTCGATTCTCTTCTTTTTCAGTACTCCCACTATATGTGATTAATTTGCATAAAATTCTGTGTTTGCAAAGTAAAATGTCAGAAATTTCTTTATCAAATTAAGGACAATCTTTGATTGAGACTTTTCGTGGATATGACTGCCCTATTTGGCTCTGTTACTTCTAATTACTATCTTCTTTTTTATAGACGTGGTAGCTAATCTAGCAACGTAGGTTAAATATTTTATAGTATATAAGGACCCACCCAAAATAACAATTTTTACCAATCTTTGAAATACTTAGTGGAGTAAAAAATTCGAGTTCCAATTTTATTAAACATTTGGGGATAAGTACTAAATAATTAGTCGTATTAATTTATAAACACCACGTGTTTTTTATTTGAGGTTTTCAATGTAGTGTGACGCAATGTTCCTGAAAGAGCAGTATTGCTATTCCAGTAAACGCTGCTACTACATATTTTTCTGTTGCGTTTCATTTCTATGTAGTTCTAATTTTGCAGTCATCAGCTCAAAGCGGTATATATCGCTCGTATATTTCTGTCACTGGATTTATTTTGGACGAGTTTTCAAACACAGAGTGGTCATCTGAAATGTAATCATTCAGCTGCCAAACGAGAAACATAGTCCTGTTCTCGAGAAAAGTCATTCAGCTTTTAACCTTTAGAACCACTTCCCTCAGTAAAATTTCACCATTATTTCACCAATTACTGTTGCCTACCCATGCAATTACTGAATGGAAGGCGGTTTGTTGAATGTCTAACCGGTCTCATATGAAACGTCAATGGACATATCATTACTTTCCTGTAATGATCTATGGGCAACACTAAAACCATATGTCTTTTACTTACGCAACACTAAGTGCTCTGTCACACAAGCTGCACAATGCTAAATATGCCCTGGGATTACAGTTACGCATAGCAGTTCTGGCTTTCCAGAGAAGAACTAGTTCTGTTTATGAGCATTGATTGCTCTGAGAATTTTGCCATAATGCAGGATATATACTGTTTTAACTTATTGTATAATATTTAGTTCTTAACACTATATAATCCTCTCACTTCCATTTATCTTAAATTGGGATATATTATGTCCCACGACGTCTCCCGATGCATCTCCAATCATCCACAGAAATCAAGCACGATCTGTATTCAGTGTCACACACTTTCCCTCTTCGTTTTCTAAGGATCCAAATTGTCAATATATTTCATTTATCTGTCATTATCTGATTTATACCATGAACTTTCTTGTTTTATCTACTTTATTCTACCTTTTGTATCTTCTTCTCCTTTTTTCGTAATCTTCTTTTCCTCTTACTCATTATCTTTGTCTTCTTCTTTTTTCATCTTGGGAATAGCTATTGATATTGAACAAATCCCAGAAGCGGTTAAGGTCGAAGCTTTCTTTCCAATACAGACTCAGCTCCATTTCACCATTTTACAGCACTTCCATTTTACTGCTTCCACTTAGTCGAGATTTCTGTACAGGACTCTTAGAATAAAATTTCGTCCAGTGGACATCAGAAGCATGTTAAGAAGCGAATTGCTTATAATAAGCAAAAGTCTGAATTTCTAGGACAATGCAGAACTAATAAAGTGTTTGATATGCATGTTGTAAAGAATAGAAGCTATTAATTTATTTATTAATTATTGAAACAGTTAAAGACCGCGCTAGTCATTTATTCAGAAGATCTCATCAAGACCAATGGGCAGCAAACAGGCCGAAATTGGTCGTAATTGAAATAAATGATTTGAGACTTCTTTGACTCCATTAGTGATGAATAAGTTACAGTGGATTGCTCTTTCTCTCGACCATATTGTCGAAAATTTACTATTTTTCAACTTGAACCCTAAAATGTGAGTATATAAACAATATGAGTATATTCCATATAAATATTTCACAATATAAACTTTTTTCCAAAATCTGTTTCTGTTATAAAGATGGACGAGCAATGTGTAACATATGAAAATTTGTTCCAGCCTGGGATTCGAACCTGGGGCTCCCAACATTCGTGAGCGGTCGCCTTCGCCACTTTTCCCCCCTTGTTCTTAAGATAGATCCATTTGTTACAGTCATTTGTTCATGTTCGTTCTGGATCGTTCGTTGAGTATTTTGGCTCATTTTTTTATTACAGGGGGCATCTAGCTCAGTGACCAGGCGGGACACCACTCGAAACCCATGCACGCTCCTCCGCTCATGCAAACGTCCATGTGTTACGTCCTCGCATACTATCACACATTATACTGAGAATCCTGCAAGAAGGAGAGACACAGTTCTACCATCATAAGCCCGTCATGACATTGATGTTTAGTATTAACTGTGTATTCCAGAGAAACAGACGTTGACGGTGATATGCAGCAGTGGTAAAGATTTCGCAAACTGCAACTTATTCCGACATCTGGTGTGGTTCTGAAATTGGACAATCGATCGCTTTGGATCACACTCTTCATCAGGAAAAGATCATACATAAATTTAATCGGTAGGGCCGATGATCACAGCCATTTATACATGGGCTGTCCTTAAGAGGCTGTGTGACTGTGTGTGTGTGTGTGTGTGTGTGTGTGTGTGATGAAGTCTGTGGCCGTAATTCAAGTTTTGTGACAGCGGCTCAGCAATATTCTAAAGAATATGGTGTGTTGCTACCAGTGACCTCTATAGAGTGCATGCAGGATAAATTGGCCGGCAGATGTGCAGACAGCTGGGCATCCATGGAGAGAATGGCAGTAGTGGGGGTAGCGGCCAGAGCAGTGAGCGAGCGCTGGAGGGGAAGTGCCCAGCTCACTGGCCGGCAGGCGAAAGTGGACTGACGCCGCCTCCCCTTCTGAACGAAGGAATGAACTAGTCCTGCACTTTGGACGAAAACTCGTCTTTGTGCATCGTCCACTTTATCCTGCGCGGACTCTACAACCTGGATGTTGAACTACAGATTTCTGAGCTTGCCAGCCAAAAATGTTCATATTGTGTTTCTTGAGTAGTTCCAACATGGCTACTATGAAGTATTACAACGAAACGAAAAGGTAATATGTTTCGATTCCCTACTCACGCGAGTGTGTTACTTCGCATATTAACATAAATTTCATATCCAGAGGTACTCTCCCTATTATATGTCAGATACTAACTGATGGAAACTCGCTTGACTAATTACAGCATGGCGGACAATGAAAATTCGTGTGAAAAACATAGGAATGTGCATGCACACTACAGATCTACACTCAGTTATACATCCAGGTTTTATAGAGACCACTAGTTGCGCGTTATCATATTATTGACATATATGGGAATCACGTCTTAAATAGCGTGTAATCTTCTAACCACGTACGATTGAGTCATTCTAGATGAATCAACGGCTCAATGAGTACTCAGCAAAATATATTGTCTCAGCTAGTGTTCCATTGGAAATAGGATAGAACATTGCATGCTCAGTTGTTCCGTCTGAGTCTGCTGTCGTTGTTAACGTTTGGTCAAATTGAGCAACATGAAGTATATGTCCCCGCGGTGGAGTAGCCGAGCGGTCTAAGGCACCTCGCTGAGGAGCGCGCTGTTGCTCGCCGTCGGAGGTTCGAGTCCTCCCTGGGGCATGGGTGTGTGTGTTGTCCGGAGGTTAGTTTACCTAGGTTTAAGTAGTTTGTAAGCTACGAACTGATGACCACGCAGTTTGGTGCGATAGATTAACAAACAAGAAGTATATGTCTGAAGAATATTACGTACGAAATATCCAAATGTTTGTAAACCTATGGTACTTAACTAAGTTGTTCATTAGTCCGTAAGCTGACAAACTACTTTAACTGATGCTAAGGACGACAAATACACCCATGCCGGAGGAAGGACTCGAACCTCCGATGGGCAGCGGCAGCGCGCTCCGCAGCTGAGCGCCTTGGAGCACTCGGCCACTCCACCACGGCTATATAACTGATGCTGACGAAAACTAAAACCCATGCCCGAGGAAGGACTCGAACCTCCGACGGGCAGCGGCAGAGCGCTCCGTAGCTGAGCACCTTGGAGTGCTCGGCCACTCCACCATGGCTATATAACGTTGAGATACATGTACGTCACTGACATCTTGCGCAGTTAATGTAGATATGTTGCGTTTGGAAGCTTAGGTCGGTTCTGAAAGCGTGCGCTGATAGCGTAGTGGTTAACGAGACTGCTCGCGAAACTTGTAAGATCTGAACTGAAGTCCCGGTCCGGTAGAAATTATCGTAACTCACCGTTAATACATACAGCTGATTCTGATTCATAATCGCAATTGACTGCCGTAGCCACCACATTGTCCGTTCCTTCCTGCATACATTTTGTGTGCAACAAGGGGGATGGGTCACGTTTCAGATAACTATATCTTCATCCTCTATTTCTCCTTGCAAGTTGTTTACATAGTTCTTCCTTTTGTTTCTCACTCTTGGCACATATGTTCCTATTAGACATTCAGGTGAAACTTTGACTCGACAATTGTGCACCACCACATTCAGTTCTGTTTTGCAGGACACTAAATCCGCAGGTGATTCCTCTTGGTGTGCCATCGATGGCATTTTAACTCCGGATTCCAGAGCATTACCGCTCTTACTGCTGTAAAAGACATGTGTCGTGGTCATGCCTGAGTTATTTGCTGTATACCAGAAGGCAGCGATCCCAATACCAGTTTGAGGTTTGTAGCGATATATTTCGTGGTGTTTTCTGTACAGATTTCAATTGAAGCCCGTATATGAAACAGCATTAACTTTAGTTTAATGAAAGTCTGAATAAACTGCCGACATTAAATTTTAAAGGGGAGAAGCCAAAGCAGAGCATGAATCTAGCCGGCATAAGGAGATAGCGGGAGTTATTGCTGAGGTCAATGTAACGCAGGAATATATCACCACGAAGAAAATTGACGAAAAGTTGCCTTTATTTGCCAGATGAGGTTATGATGAGCTGTAATTGATAACTTGGTGCGGATAATTGCATCAATCATAACTTTCCGCCGTAAGGACATACTTGGTTATTGAGACGCCTCGCAAAGCGAAGTTTCACGCGGGGTTTAAAAATTGTCACAATAGGCGAACAAGTCGAAACAATATCAAACTTAGTTGAAACTAAATATATATTGCTGTATCTGAAACACATCATACGAATGGCTATCGAACAGCGAGTTAAATTCTGCTGCATATTCAAAAGTTCTTTTTTCTAGCCTTTGCTCCAAGTACTGTTTATCAAGTGCTGCCTGAATACCATGGCATTACTGGGTCGTCTTTATTCCGTTCTTATGTCCTTTGTCCTTCTGCCTTCTGCCTCGACCTGCATCTGCAGCGAATTTTGGCATGCACTTCCGTTTTCACGCAACTCAATCCACATGAAGTATCTTCTGAAAATGTGTCCTATAATAACATAGGGTAACACGGCCTGCGACACGGTTATTGTATCAGTGATACAGAAGTGTTAAATAAATATGACTTACTCACGTCTTGGTCACAAAAATTGGTCCACAGCCTACTGGTTTCGGTCAGTTATGACTAGCATCAGATATTAACATTAGGAAAATCAGATACAAAACGTAACGACTGTAGCGTCGGTAAGAGAATATTTCTTTAGCGCCTTCCGCCAGTTCAAACTATCTTTTGAACATGCAGGACACCGCTAAGTTAATGTGTTTTATTTTTGGACCATTCCACCATACCTTCATTAATACGGTCTAATAGAGGCGGTATACACCATTATCCTTTTGAGATCATTGCCACATATGCGTAACAGTTAGGCTTTCCGCTGTGCTGTAAGGTACATATGAGATGGATCTGGTTTCTCCTATGTTTGTTACAGACCTGACGATAACACCGACGGATATAAAACTGACGTAACAGTGGGGCGAAAAGTGCTGAGGATGAGACACACTATAGTTCTAATTGTAAGCGAACCACAGTGCATAGTGCACTCCAGTTGGCTTCATTCACAGTATACTGTAATACAATATGCATTAATATAATTTCCTTGAGACGTAAGTGCGATATTAGGGAACTGTGGGAATTAATAGTAAAGACGTAGTAAATTAAAATATCGTGCATCACGGAGTTGTTTTTAATTCATCTCATTCTTCGTGAGTCATACTTCACTATCTGTCGTAATACTATTTACTTTTTAAGAGTACGCGTTATGTGTGGGTAATTTCTCCAAAATATGGCATGAATACAATTAGTATTGTAAACGTAATAAATTTTGAAGGCGAATACCGCATTTTTTGTTGCATTAGGACGAGAAAAATTGTTTTTAGGGTTTGTCAGGCAGAAAGATACCTAATGTTGTAAAGTGTTAATAAAGTTTGTTGCAAGTTGCTAAGGAGGTCACCTGCAGTTGTTACAGAAAATGAATAGGGATGTGAACAAAAAAATTCGGAATAAATTTGACAATATTAACGACAGGCATCACAAGCAAGATCAGAAGTTAAACATCTGACATTATGATTGGACACGAGTGTTAGATAGTACGGTAGAGCAAATCAAGAAAGTTTTCAAATTGAATTTGACATACTAGAATGTACGCAATCGGGTAGTACGACACAGTCAAAGTTCATCAACGATGGTAAGGTGCTTTGTCAGCAGTTATAGACGGATATATTTCAAATTCAGAAGGACATAGTTTCAAAGAAAGCGCAAGTGAGGCAAGAGTACCGTACTGTAATTCTAAAATAATAGATGAATAGCGTTTCGGAATTAACACTCAGCATGATTCTTCAGTATTTCATGAATGTAATTTTTATGACATCATATCCCCTGAACAACATGTCGTACGTGTTTAATCCTCTCTCTCCGCACAAGAAAAATGTTGCCTGTTAGTAAGCAATTAATCGAGATGACTGAAATCGATCCTGTATTTCAGAAATTGTAATCTTTTTTTCGCGAGTGAACCTTATTTACCCTGAAATTATGTGGAGCGAATATCCGGTACGTTTTACGTTTCAGATAATACAATAACATTAAACTGCGTGTTGGTTGACTCAGGCGTTGATCACAGCCGCAAACGCCGCCCCTGGGGCAGTCCCAGTGCGACAACAAGGGCGGGAAGCGGTTTCAGCAAGAGCTCTTTAGTTAATTGAATCCCACAGCGGCGGGCCTCCCGCGTTTGTCCGTGTCGCCTGTCCTGCCTCCTCGTGGCCCACGGCACAGATCTACTGGACCTGCCGGCAGCCGAGGAACACCGCGGGGAGACCAACCTGAGGCACACCTCCTGAACCGGAACCCGCCGCCCCTCGAGTTATGCAACCCGTGGCAAAGCGTTTCTGGCAGTGCTTGCCAGTAGAAAATGACCGAAGTTGCTCACCCGCACAACGCAGGCTTCTTATTTACAAAATTCCACTCAATAATAATCAAAATCAGCAGGAAAATAACACTAATTTACGAGGCATTTCAGTAACTATCTCAGGTTCTTTCGCTGCTGCTTCTGGAAGACACGTACCTGCAAAGTTTCTGTTAATCAATCTTACGATTTCATCCATCCAACAGCTACACACCTCGAATGTCAAGAAGTCTCATAATCAGAAATATCACACACAACGATTATTGTTGTAGACCTTATTTCATTAAACAATGGCATTATTTAGTGTTGAAATAATATATTGTATCGATTTGAACATTATCCACTGATTTTTCTCGCGCAGTTGACTCTCTCGGAACATTGTAATGGTAAAGTTTTCGGGGAACAAGAAACTTTTTAACAGACAATGTTGTACACATTTACTCCATACGTTAGATGTAGCCGGCCGCGGTGGCCGAGCGCTCTGCGGCGCACCAGTCACGGTCGCCCGGTCACGACGGTCGGGGGTTCGAACCTCCCCTTGGGCATGGATATTTGTACTGTCCTTAGTCTTAGCTAGTTCACTAGTTTGTAAGTTTAGGGACAGATGACCCGGTAGTTAAGTCCCATAAGCTATACAAACATTTGATCATTTTCATTAGATGTATTAACCAGCACATAATTGTTTTCATTTCTATTCCTTTTTTTACTGCAACGAATGGCCACAAGAAAATCTCGTTTCACGGTCGATAGCGACTTGTAAAGTTGTGTTACATTAATATGAACCAACAGCCGTAAATTAATGTATAAAAGATTTATCCTGCAGTCCGTTTTCGAAACATACTAAAGCCATTTTCAGGACCATACAACAAGTGCAGCATGGCTAAGGGAAGAAATGCGTTTCGGAAGAAGCGAAATTTGTTGACATCCAATATTAGTTTAAATGTTAGGAAGTCCTTTCTGAAAGCATTAGTCTGGAGTGTCGCTTTGTACGGGAGTGAAACATGGACAATAAAGAGTTACGATAAAAAATCTGACAGAAGCGTACAAAACATGGTGCTACAGACGAGTGATGAAGATTAGGTGGGTGGATGTCGTAACTAATGAGGAAGTGCTTAACAGGATTGGGGAGAGAAGGAGTTTCTGGCATATCCTAACTAAGAGAAGGGATTGGTTGGTGGGACACATTCCGAGACATCAAGTAACTGTCAATTTAGCATGAGAAGGAAATGTATGGGTACACCGAGGAAGGAATGCAGTAAGCATATTCAAAAAGATGTAGGTTGCTGTAGGTATTCTCAGATGAGGCTGCACAGGCCAGGGTTGGGTGGAGAGCTGCATCAGACCAGCCTATGGACTGAAGACCACAAAAACAACAAAAAATGGTGCTTTCATGCCCTTATGAGGAGTATCAGATACCTTTTCTATCAATGTCGTAGATTCCATCTTACACAAGTCCTTAGGGAAAAGTATAAAAAGGAATCTACAATACTGTCTAGACGGATTTCGACCCACCTTTCAGTTAATGGCCTGAAAAACAAATCAGTTTCAGTCCGTAATAACCATCTTAACAACCTGAATATATTGGGTATCTCATAATGTTGTTATTAAAGATCTTATGATCCGTCTGTATTTTATAAATTCTGTATGAGGATCTGACTGGAACCATCACTGTTTTTTTATTTTCTTACCCAAACATGTTTCACAACAGTTGAGCAATTTCTTGCTTTAAACTGAGCTACAGATTATTATAAGATCTATTGTTAATTAGAAATTCATAAATAATTTTATATCCTTCTGTACACATCGAATTGTTTTTATATTCTTCTTCCTTTATTCTTAACACTGCATTGCCCTCATCTGACTTCATTCGGGCAGCCACATTATCCTAAAGATTTCTCTTTACTTTCTCTCGTGTATCTTCATCGTCCCTTTGTGTTTAGGTTAATGTATTGCTTGAGTTTACTTTTTTAAAATCCATATTTTCTTCTTCAGCCATTTCCGTTGTGCATTGAATTTACTGATTCTTTCATTATGTTTAATTATGTATTCACTTTCTGTGATTAGGTTCCCATTGCCTTTTGAGCTATTTGTGTATTCCCATCGTACTTTTACCCTTTTCTCAGAAAATTAATTTCTTGTGGGGAAAGTTGTATGTCACGAAGGATAATTAGTTGTTGAATGTGTGGTTTGATTGATTTCTGTTGTGGTATGTAATGAGTTTGTTTTGTGTCACAAGTGTATTTAGTTTGTACTGTTTTATTCTGACTGCGTTCATGATGTCATTAAATATTTCAGAGAGTTTGATTTCATTTCCTATTTCAATATAAATCTTAAATAGTTCTTTACTGAGTTGCTGCTTCGTTGTAAGTAAGTAATAAATTCCTTGGTTTTGTCCGATAATTTTGGCTTTGTGCTTGGCTTGTTAAGCTGCAAATGACATACTCTTTACAGTGATACGTGTCTATGATATTATAAGGAAGACATATTATGTTGAACTTCAAATTGAGCATGGTTTGATGTAATTTCACTTTAGTGTTTCAGAATTTGTTATAGAGCTTGCTTGGAAATGCCTTCTGTAGCTTTGAAATAATCATCTTGAAGTTGAAGCTCTTTTGATCCCAGTTTGCTTTACAAATTCTCTATGAGGATATGCCTGGAGCAAAACACTGTTTTTCGTTTTCTTACCCAAACATTTTTCACTACACTTGTATCATCTTCTGTGAGTCTTTTTATTGCTTTAAATAGAACAATGGAAATAATTTAGATTTTATAAATTGTTATAAGTTCGTATTAAGTATTCATGCATACACTCTGTAACTTTGGAAAACTATGCACAAGAAATGCACCTTGTTATCCACAACAGATGTGCATATTTCTGCAATTTAAGGGATATTAAATTGCCACCAGACATTCACAATGTGTTCATAATTTGCATCCAATATGGCATTATCTGTAAGATTTCTGATGAATGCACTTATGCCATATAGTCTTGTTTTCTCCAGTTTTCCCATAATATGCGGGTACTTTCTCGTTACGAATTCACCTTTGTATTTTAGATTTACTACATCTATCGGATTGTTAATTATTCAGTGGTATTTTAGGTTAATGAATGAATCATTAAAGTCTATTTATGGTTCTTATGCAGTAATTACATAACCCCAAAAATTACCCTGATCTGTTTTGGGGTTGGTGCACACTTCCATTTAGAAATATAGTCAGTGCATTGCATCCAGCTTCATATTGTCAAGTAGTCTAACTGCATCAGTTCGTTTACTAATAATAACATAAAACTCGAAATTCAATTTGTACTGGGACAGAACATTACGTAATCCACAGGTATATGGTTACTTATGTTGTCCTTCATTTGTATTTCATTATCGACATTAATGTGCGAGATACATACGACTTCAACACACTTAGTCCAACTCAGATATTGCCATTTGAATTCTAATAAAATTTTATTCTAAATACATGCGATTTTGATGCATGGCCTACAATTACTCGGAAGCATTGCATGTTGTTGCAATTAAAGATACATGTATATAAACTACATAATTAGTGTGTCCCAATTGTTATATAAGGTAATAAATTAAATGACTTTTGTATGAGAGAGATGACGGAAAAGTAGACGATACTGTCAGTGATCCCTAGTTTAAGATTTTCATGGTGATTCAAGTGATGATGATAACGCATTGGCTGGAAGCCGGGAAGTGATGTGGGTACAGGCTGTAAATATCCTTGTCGAATGAAACTAATGTACTTGTACATAAGTCACATAAAGGACAATGTGCGTACAGATCCTCCTTCAGAATGAAATGTTGTACACTGTAAATTATAGATTACAGCATTTTATGGGTATAATTTGTTTATTATTTTTCAGCGGCTATGTCCAGAGGCTAATTTTATAAGAATTAAGATATAGTCAGTGTTATTCCGCACGAAACTATGTACAGACACTATTTTTATATAACATGTATGAATTTTTTTTTTGTTCAAACTGAAATTTTTCAAATATTTTATTTTTATTTTGTATTAATTATGTACAAGAAAAGTAGATAAACTCCAGTACGCGTTTTTTCCCTTGAAAAGCCACATACGAAAGATAATTGAAGAACCACCTAAGAATAATTTTTTTTAAAATTTTAAATAGCAGATCTAACTGACCTATTCACAACACAATGTGTTAAATTTTAACAGGAGACAAGCAGAAACTACACATCTGGTCAAAAAATGTACAATACAGTTTTTATTTCTATCACACCGGAACATCCAAAGATACTTCAGACGCCTCCCCCGAACAAACCCCGAACTTAGGTGGGAATGGGAGGGCGGGGGGAAATGGGAAACCTCGATTCTAATGGTAGATTACGATTGTGCGGCAAAAATTACATTTGTCTTAAACATCTTTACATATAGTCAAAACTGGCATAGTAATTAGCGGAATCCAAATGGGTTCACATCTGTAATTTACAACATTCAGCTTGGTGTCCATTTAATATTCAACGGCACGGGTAACCCATATTCATACTGCGAGAGCAGGACACGCCAGTAATTCATAGGTTCATTTGGAAACCATATCAGCTACGTACTGTCCCTCTGACATATACAACATGTGAGTATTCGATGCGCCACTATGGCCGTGTAGCGAACTACGACGTATTATAACACACAGTACACTGTGACTTGAGCTCATGCACCTAGCAGACATAGAACAGAAAGCAACTCTAAGCATAACGTGTACAGTGTTTATTTCCTACACACCTACCCATCAGTCGTAGACAAGACGAGCGAATAGTCCATGCACGCTGTAACCACAGACAATTGAAATGATCTGGTAACTCGGTGAATGTAAGGTAAATGGTGGCGCTGCTTCGCCGTGTAGGCCATACCGAGGGTTTTCTAGAGAATGTTCGCTCTTGTTCCTTCCATTACAAGGTTGTGAACGCCTTTATAGCTGGTGGTAGTGTAAAGACTACCAAACGGAAACGAAGCAAACCAGTTACAGGGCAAGCTGATGAAACAGCAGTACACTACAATCCACAGATAGGTGTTCGGCGGTTACACCGATTCAGGTACTTTCATCGGTGATATTTGCCACATATTGCAGCGTCAAAGGTACCATCGTACCATATGTCACTGCATCACAGCTGCACGGAGACCTTTCTCATAACCGGATAGTATTTTGGGAATGGGCACTTCAACAAATGCGAACGAAATCCAGATTCTTTGCCAAGGCACTAATTTCCGCTGAGTCTACCTTCACAGATCATGGTAGCAGTAACCGACATAACGTGCATCACTGGAGTGAACACAAGGTTAGAATAAAGGGAGATGGTATCATCTACGCAGAGCACATACGTCAGTTGAAGCCCGCCCGCCATCTTGGTGAAGTTTGAAATGCTACTCCTCTGGTAAACGATGCGTTAATTCGACCCTCTTGCATTAAAACGACACTCACTGCAAAGAATGTACTTTCAAACAATATAATTTCTTGAATTAACAGTACTAAATACTCACCATAATATATTTAAAAACTTTATTTTTAACAGCTAATTTGCACTCGTTTAAAACTTTGTAAATCACGGCAACACCGTCGGACGTTTTATTCCTCTATTAAGTGACATAAAACACTATCTCTGTAATACGAACAGTTCTCCAAAAACTTAGCTATATGGCGGAGGCAGGCTTCAGTTATTCAGCGTGAGGGAGTATCCCTGTATTCTAACCTCGTTGGTTCCAACGGCAATTCGACCTTCAACGCCCTTGGTCGGCTAAACAATGGTGTGGTTCCATGGGGAAGCAACTCTTTGTCCCATATTTTATTTATGGCAAGTGGGATGGATGCAAATATGCAAGGTTCCAGGACCTTCGGCAAGTTATGTTGTTTCAGAACGATAGGTACCCAGCGCATTACGCAAGAAAAGCAAGCGAGGTATTAGACCATATTTATACTGGTCGGTGGATCGACAGTGGTGGAGTTTCCACGATTCGACGACTCTAGATTTCTTTCTGAGCGTATTTTTAAAAGGGAAAGTGTACCAGCAAATGCTAACAGGCCGTGAAGATATGATCGATCGCATACGTAATGCTCGTGGTGACATTTGCTAAGATATGCTTACATCCTGTATACAATCATTTGAAAAACGGGTCACTGCGTGCACTATAGTTGAAATCGCTATATTTGAGCAGTTACTCTAATTAGAAAAGCGATCGAGCCTCGGAGACAGAGGCGTATCAGGTAATCACATAATCGATGTGTGCCACTGAATACTAAATGGTCATTGAGCTGCACGTTGTAAATTAAAGTTGTGGACTCATTTCGATTCCACTTACCACAGCGCCGTCTGTGGCGAAACTGAATAATGTTTAAGACGAAACATATTTAGCTTTTTCTGTACAATCGCAATAAGCAAAATAAATAAATAAATAAATAAATGAAAAATAAAAAAAAAATAAAAAAATAAAAATATAAAAAAACTGAGGGTATTAGTTGAAGATTTCAAATTTGCTTCCAGCCTAACACACGCGAGGTTGGGTGACGGAGGGAGGGATGTCATCAGTTAAAATGAACACCCTGTACATTTGTCTCTGTTTAAAACACAATAGGAACGTTAAGTATGAATTTTTAAGTGATTAGGTGTTGTGCTTTCCCCATTATGCTTTCGAATGCCTTGCATGACTTTTGTGGGATCTTCATTTCACACATGGTTAATAGAAACTTATTTATTGCTGCATAATATGATGCTCTATCAAATAAGCCATTTCATAATCTTGCATCATTTCTGTCGTATGTAATCGCTTTTAAAATAAAAAGCAATACAATTTATTATTAAATGAATTTCTGTTTTGACACCTTATTATAAATTTATGTTTTTTATTACTTCTACTGCACGTCGTTCTTTTGAAAATGTTACTATTGCAGTAAGAAGTAATCCAGAAACATGATAGATATTTGCACGTTGTAGTGCCCGGAGATACCGGTGTGTCGGTCTAGTGGCTGTCGATTATCGCTTTGAGTGGACGTTGCTCCCTTTGATGTCGAGAACGCCCGTGTAGGCTGCGCCAGTCCCCACTAATTGGCAGGAACTGCCATTCATCCCTTCAATCAGACGGAGCACCGGGTCTATGGCAATGCGACACAAAAAAAAAAGTAATCAGGCGCTGTCTCTTTGTTCCAGTGTTATGGATACAACTGATTTTTTTCTTTGTAACATTTGACTTACCGTTTAAAGTGGAAGGAAACTTCCATTAACTGAACCTGGTTCTTGTTTTTGGCGGAACATGAGTACAAAAGATTAAAGGACTATAAGTACTTGCACTACAGACTTATTTCAGCGGCGGAGCGGCCGAGTGCATTGAGGCGCTATGCTACGATGCGCGAGGCCGTTCCCCGTCCGGGTTTAAAATCCCCCCTGAGGCATGGATGTTTGTGTTGTCTTTAGTATAAGGTAGTTCATAAGTAGTTTTTAAGGACTATAACCCGCAGTTAATTCTGTAATATCGCGCTTTCTTTAATTCCGTCAGGTGTTGGAGTGGTTGTTAATGTTCTGGGCCGCTTTTAAAGTTTCACTAGCTTTGTAATATTACAGGGAAGTAACTTGGTGGATCTGTCACATTTAAGTAACTGTATAAATAGCAGACTCAAGAAAGGAGGCGGAATCTGACTTTAAAGTTCAGCAGCGGTAGTAATTTGGAATAAAAGCAACAAAATGTTCAAATGTTTGTTCAAATGTTCAAATGTTTGTATAGTTTATGAGACTTAACTACGGGGTCATCAGTCCCTAAACTTACAAACTACTTATGAACTACTTACGAACTAGGACGGCATAAATATCCATGCCCGAGGGGGGATTCGAACCCCCGACCGTAGTGGCCGTGCAGACCGTGACTGGAGAGACTCAGTCCCCTCGGCCACCGCGGCCGGCTCAAATGTTTGTTTACCTTACGGGACTTAACTACGGGGTCATCAGTCCATAATCTTACAAACTACTTATGAAGTAGCTAACACTAAGGACGGCACAAATATCCATGCCCGAGGGGGGGATTCGAACCCCCGACCGTAGTGGCCGTGCAGACCGTGACTGGCGCGCCTCAACCCCTCGGCCACCGCGGCCGGCATAAAAGCAACACCTGAGCACAATATTACACAAAGAAACTAACAGATTCCGCTATTAATTTGTTACCATAATACTTGCATTATGTTGACTGGATACAGCAGATGAGGCTGTAAAACTCTTGCTGCATTGTGTAAAATTATGCTTGGTTTGCTTAGTTCAGATTGTAGTAACTGAATTACCGTGAAAAAAAATTAAGTTATCTTTTGTGACGAAAGACTGTTTAAATCGTTAGGATTTCATTTAATTCCAAAGATTTCCTTGCAGGCATTGATATTAAGTCACATTCATGAAAGTTACATATAATGATTTCTAGAAGATTCTAGTAAATTATAGATAAAAGTCCAAGAATGGGTTCCAAGCATCATGTTACATAATCAAGATTATTGCTGAAAAAATAGAGACACTTCATGAATTATTAAAAGGTGGGTCATTTTAAATAAGTAAATATTTCAACTGAAGTTATTATATTTTCATCATATTTTAGAAAGAAAACGATCTCACACACACAATTGGTAGTCAAGAAATCACTGACGTGCGACTATCCTTATCGAGCGAGAAAACATGAAAGACGGAGTGCACAACCGCGTTCTGGGCAGCTCGTAAAAAATATATGAACATCAAAAATATATGAAGAGCGTAATTAGCTGCCTGAGAAAGCAGTGTTCAGCGACAAGCGTTGGAGATAAATCGTTTACTGAATAAAAATTTCAATGTAATACTACAAGTCCCTTAAGCTTAACAAATATTTGACATTTTTTACAGAGTTATTAAGGTGCAATGGCAATGTTGTTAAACGACAATCTGCATGTGGTACCGTTTCTCTTTTTTTGTACTTGACTAGGTAGTACTTTTACCTTGTCTCCTCACGTATATGCTCCGCTAGATGTTGGGTTATTTTTGTATAGTTTCACGTTCTGAGAACATTGAACTTCCAGCTCCTTCAGGTCCGTTTTACTACCAGTTGGTTCTGCACACCCGTGGCAAATTTATTGAGATTCTTATTTACATATGGACAAGCTGTAAGGAGTCCAATTACATTTCATTACATGCGGTACTACACACACAGTTGAGAAGTGGCAAGACTGATTACTATCTTACTGGCCACAAAAAATGCAGCATCCTGAAAGAAACATCCAACAGAGCTGAAATTTGCATGCATTTTCTGTGACGAGACATTCACAATATTAGCATTTCATAGCAGGTACACGTCACGAACCTCAGTAGCGCCTACTTCAAGCGTTACGTAACGGTAATGGACGGTCGTGGCGACGTACCGGGATTATTCTCTTAGTTTGCGCAAGAATTAAGGTATGCCTCATAAAGAGCTAATTTAGATCACGTTTCAGAGTTCAACCGAAGAAGACTAGTTGCCTATATGGATTGCGGATTGGCCAACGGATTTGGGCCCCTGGCAGCAGATACATGTTGCCTTTGTCTACCAACTTCTTCCAGAGATATATCTTGTTCGCACTCATATTTCATATATGTAGTCTGAGTTCCCAACATAACAACCAGTGACACTGTTACTGAAATAAAAACACTTGTCACAGAAGGTGGCCAGGGAATTATTGCCGTGGCCAAAAACCTGTACTTCGTTTCTAGTTCGTTAAAGTTTCTCTATACAACAAACAGCATATTTAATCAAAGCATGTCCGTCCTCCCTGGCCTACATTTGTGAAACCAAGCGGTTGGCCGGAATACGTAAGATCTTGACAGCCGTATCAAAAGAGAACACTAACCTACTTTCTGGTAAAATTCAGTTTCTCTTTCCAGTATAATTTTTAATTCCACGGTCAGTACACCGTGTTGTAATGCTAATTTTTACTGATTATTGATAAGTGGTCAGGCGATGCGAATTTCCTTGCCATTGCTGATTGCGTAAAGTGATGATCTAATATCTTCCGAACTTAAAATTTTTCTATATAATTGTAAGTAATAGTGTAGTAATCTGTCCCTTTCCTTCATTTAATTTAAGGTATGGTTCAGCAAACAAAAACGTTTGGGACCTACCTTTACTCCGTTTGATTGGTATTCCATAGACAACAAACTGGTAACGTTAGGATACTTTTTTATCAGGTATTCTTGTCGATTATTATGTAAATTAAAATACCACTTTAATACTTTGATGAAGATTTGAATGATATTTTGAATTTTAGTGAAAGAAGTAATAGTTCAAAAATTACTTTCTTCCTTATAGAGAATATTAAAATTGTGTTCTGTTACATTGTTAATTTGTCATTTAATTGAAGTCATTAGTAGTAAACTCACATAACATAAACTGCTTTAGCTGGCTATGCCTTCATACGACAACAAGATTTTCATTTATTCTGTCCCACTTAGTCAAAATCCGCTGATCCACACGGCTCTTGTGGAGAAAATTTCCTCACGCACCTTTTAATGGGACGCCTAGAAAAAAATTTCAGTATCTCTTTGAAACTTCTTAGCTTCCAATACTCATAGCTTGCTGTGTAGTGTACATTAAGCAGGAAGTGTTCCTTCCAACACACTGCAATCATATAAAGTTCTCAACTCTGGATAGCAACGTAATTCGTTAATGAATATGAGCAGCTAACATTAAATGAACGACACAACACGAAAAATACTCTACTGTACAGCTCGGATATTTCTAGATTTTAATTGGAAGTACTAGGGAAAGAATGTAAATTTACGACAAATTCCTTGAAGTTCGACATATCTGCAGCCACTGATAATATGTGACAATCCTAGTCGCTGGTCTACCCCCATAACCGTCTCTCCCTCCATCCTCTCTCTCTCTCTCTCTCTCTCTCTCTCTCTCGCTCTCTCTCTCTCTCTCTCTCTCTCCCTCCTTACTGTCTTACAGACATAAGGAATCTATTGAATGAATATGAAAGACCCCTTATGCAGCATTTTTCCGTCTGTAATGACCATGCTGTAGACTATGCGTGAAACTATAATCTTCTTTCCTTTTATTAAGCATTGTTTTCGGAGCACCCATCGTACATACTATATCCATACTAATTATCTACATATAGACAGATTTGACGTGTTGTTGTTGTTGTTGTGGTCTTCAGTCCGAAGACTGGTTTGATGTAGCTCTCCACCCTACTCTCTCCTTACCAAGCCTCTTCATCTCCTCGTAAGAACAGCAACCTAAATTAATTTGAATCTAGAATGAAACTTTCACTCTGCAGCGGAGTGTGCGCTGATATGAAACTTCCTGGCAGATTAAAATTGTGTGCCGGAACCGGGACTCGAACCTGGGACCTTTGCCTTTCGCGGGCAAGCGCTCTACCGACTGAGCTACCCCGACACGACTCACGATGCCGCCTCACAACTTTACTTCCGCCAGTACCTCGCCTCCTACTTTCCAAACTTCACAGAAGCTCTCTTGCAAACACGCAAGACTAGCACTCCTGGAAGAAAGGATATGGTGGAGACATGGCTTAGCCACAGTCCCGATTCCGGCACACAATTTTAATCTGCCAGGAAGTTTCATATCAGCGCACACTCCGCTGCAGAGTGAAAGTTTCATTCTGGAAACATCCCTTAGGCTGTGGCTAAGCCATGTCTCCACCATATCCTTTCTTCCAGGAGTGCTAGTCTTGCGTGTTTGCAAGAGAGCTTCTGTGAAGTTTGGAAAGTAGGAGGCGAGGTACTGGCGGAAGTAAAGTTGTGAGGCGGCATCGTGAGTCGTGTCGGGGTAGCTCAGTCGGCAGAGCGCTTGCCCGCGAAAGGCAAAGGTCCCAGGTTCGAGTCCCGGTTCCGGCACACAATTTTAATCTGCCAGGAAGTTTCATAATTTGAATCTGCTTACTGTATCCATCTCCTGGTCTCCCTCTGTGATTTTTACTCCACACACTTTCCTCCAGTGCTAAATTCACGATCCCTTGATGTCTAAGAATGTGTCCCATAAATCGATTCTTTCTTTTAGTCAAGGTATGCCCGAAATTCCCTTTCTCCCCAATTTTGTTCTGTACCTCTTCATTAGTTATGCGATCTACCCACCTAATCTTCAGCATTCTTCTGTATCACCACATTTCAAATGCCTCTATCCTCTTCCTGTTTGCACTATTTATCGACAACGTTTCATTCCCATACAAGGGCACACTCCACACAAATGCCTTCAGAAAGGACTTCCTTTCGTTGAACTTAATAATCGATGTTACAAATTTCTATTTCTCAAAAACGCTTTTCTTCCCATTGCCATTTTGCATTTTATATTCTCTGTACTGCGACCACCATGTGTTATTTTACTGCCCAAGTAAGAAAAATCACATATCGCCCGATTTTCTTAGACTGCACTCCATTACCATTGTTTGCTCTTGTTAATGTTCATGTTGTATGCACCTTTCAACACACTGTCCATCCCGTTCAACTGCTCTTCCAGGTACTTTGCTGACAAAATTACAACGTCATCGGCAAAACGGTCAAAATTTTTCCTTGCTTTCCTTTATAGCTTGCTCAGTATACAAATTGACTAGGATTGGAGAAAGGCTGCAATCCTGTCTTAGTCCTTTCCCAACCTCTGCATCCCTTTCATGCCTTCAACTCTGATAACTGCTGTCTGGTTTTTGTTCAGGTTGTAAACAATCCTCCGTTCCCTATATTTTACTCCTGCTGATTTCAGAATTTGAAAGAGTTTATTCCAATCAACATTGTCAAAATCTTTTTCCAAATCTACAAAAGCTAGAAACGCACGTTTGACTTTCTTTGATCTAAGATAAGCCGTAAAGTGAGGATTGCCTCCCGCCTTCCTACTTTTCTGCTGATTCCGGACTGATATTCCCTGAGGTCGGCTTCTACCAGCTATTCAATCTTTCTGTGAATAATTCGTTTTAAAATTTCGCAACTATGATTTGTTGAACTGATGGTTCAGTAATTTTCACATATGTCTGCGCCTGCTGTCTTTGGAATGGGGATTATTACATTTTTCTTAAAGTCTGAGGTTATGTCCCCTGTCTCCTACATCTTAGGCACCAGGTGAAAAAGTTTTTTCATGATTGGTTCTCCCAGAGACTTCAGTAGTTCTGAGGGAATGTCGTCCACTCCAAATGCCTTGTTTCGGCTTAGGTCTTTAAATGCCCTGTCAAATTCTTCTCTCAGTATAGTATCTCCTATTTCAACTTCACCTACTTCTTCTTCCCTTCCTACAATTTTGTCTCTAAGTTCATTTCTTCTATAGAGCCCGACGTAAATAGAATAGCTTACACTTCTTCCTGTTGTTAATTATTTCTCATATTACAAACATGCATTTGCATTATATCCTCCTGCTACAGTAGACTTTATTATTATTTATTTCCACTTTGAAAGCAACTGCTGTGTACGTTCTGCTCTTAGAATGATAAATAAATCCTCAAATTTAGTGTGGAACTACTTTTTGTATGAAAAATGACTCCGCTACAACTTGTGAAAAACATAATGGATGAGAGGTTTAAATCAACCGAAAACACTGATCTCGAGGTACTAAAAGAAATGTAGATGCTGTGTGTTATTATTTAGCTAATTGTATAACACATTTATCAGCAGATATGACTTCTATACATATCGAACTTACATCTTTGTGTTTGCATTATTTAGTATTGAAACAATAGTTTCTTTTATATATTCAATTTCTATCCTTATGATTTACGCCATAATAAGAAATGAATAATATGGGACGAAAAATGTATAATTTTAAAATTGTTTGAGATTCAAAGATAACAGAGCACCTAATGAAAACGGTATTTTTAATACTTATGTTACATACACAATGCAAACCAACATAACGGCGTTACAAATCAAATAACGGAATAGTGCTTTACACTCATTTTCGTGTCATTTTACTGCTGCAGTCAACTAACTGTAATAACGTAATCATGAATGCCGTGTAAAGCTATGAAACTTCTGTTGACGGCCAGCGCACTCAATCAATTAGATGTGAGGAACTTTACACACGGCTCAGCACTCAAAGCAGTGTTCACACGACTGCGCGCGCGAACAGATCAAACGCGTAATATGAGCTGCACGCGGAAAATGACGGCATGTAGCGTACAATAAGGTGTGTTAAAGAGAGGCGAACACCATCACCTGATGAAGAACTCCATAAAATGGAACCGAAACGTATCATTATTTCACATACTTATTTCCTCATTCTTATCTCGAGTACAACAACAAAGAAGTAGTTAATGTTTAACATAGTACAAATATTTAAATTTACGTTTCTTCAGCTGATGATAGGAAAATAAAGGTAACTCATTCCTGAACTGTGAAGATTTTCGTAATTCTTTTTTCTAATAAGAGTGTGCAATATGTGAAACTTTTATAAAGATCGGTTTGACTCCACAGTATAATGTTATATATGATTTTCTGGATATATTAAGCTATAGCCTTCCAGCGCCTGTGATCTGAATCACCCAATGTAAACATAAACAACTATGTTTTCTTTATTGATATTTTATAGTGATAAGTCTTATGATTATACTTATACGAGCCTCGCGGATTCCTCACCTTTTTTGAGCGTAACTAGCACCGTACATTTTCAGTATCTAGCAGGATGTATTGCAGTAGTGGTCAAGGTGTAGTTTATTTGACTTATAATGTCCTCGCTCTCGGGTTCAAAACATGCTGCTGTTTAAGTATTGAATAAATATCACCAATCGAGGTAACCAAAGGTGCCGGGAATAACTAGACATTCCCATTATACCATCTACTCCGTGCGACAGGTTCAGGACACTCTCTGGCATATAGGATGGGAAATTGTCCAAAATGGGTGCAAGAATCAGCAATGATCCACAACATGAAAATGGAGAATGCAGTGAAAACCGCTGCATTAAGAAAACATAGTGTAAATGAAGTCTACAATAGGCTGCATCGGTCGCTGTATTAATTAAAGTCACAAAAGGAATAAAATTTGACTTTATTTTACGCGTTTCGGCCTGGGCCATCATCAGAATCCTGCATCCATAGATTGCAAGTATGTCAGTACAAATGGATACATGTTGTTCTCGTAACATTGTGGTGCAGACTAGTGTGTGTGTCTACGGAAAATAATGTCCGTATATGAAAAAAATTTCATGATTAACTCTGTTGGATAGTTCCCCATGGGGGTCACATGAATAAGACAGCCATACAGGTGATCAGGAGAAAAATAATGAATAACTAATCAATTCGAAATGTGTAATAAGTTTGAGAACTTCACAAATAGATGCAAATTTATGGAAAGTATTGACGATGTAGAAAAGGTATGTAACGGGAGATGAGAATCTGAGAATCATGGGTGACTGGAAACCCGGCTGTAAGTGAAGTACTGGAAGGGAAAGTTATGGCAGTATATGGACTGGAATGATGGAATGAGAGACGAGAAAAACTAATTGGTGAATATCGAATTCATCGTTCAAACACCAGAAAAAGAAAAGGTAAGCCTGGAACATATCTCGAGACACAGGAATGATCTAGCTGGATAACATCATGGACACATAGATATTAGAGTATTGAATATTGGAATCTAAAGCGTACGCAGGGACAGTTACAGACTCAGATCACAATTTAGCTTCGATAAGGAGGAGTATAATAGAATCGTCAGAAAGAACCACTGTGTAAGAAAATGGATAAACATACTGAGCAATGATGAAAATTCTCATCCCCTCCGTTATTACATGCTGACAAGTTGGTCACGTACCTCTGTGATTGTAGGTGTGCCTGAAGCTTTTAATCTTTCAGGTAAACGCGAAACCTCCATGTAAGTGTGGAGATCATAGATACGTTTGTGTAATTTTCTCTTGTTGAAATTTAATGTACCTTTAAAGTGGTGCATTCAGTAAAACGAAAAGTTAATTTCTCGGAGAAGATTTAAAAACTGGCGGTGCACTAGCGACTCCAAAAGGTAGTATGTTATGTATGTGCTTTGAAATGCTGTTACTTACCACCAACTTCAGACATGGTCTAAGGCGTATATACCAATCAGCGAAAACATGAACGCCTTTCTAACGGTCGATTTTCCGACATTTGGCACGGATAGCAGCGTCGAAGCTTCTTGTCATCGAAGCTGTGAGGCGTTGGCAAGTCGCTTGATGGTGTGAGCATTACACCCGTTTTCAAAAGTTATCTAAGTCCGAAAAATGACGGGTGTTGGAGCGAAGATGGGAGAGATGACCTAATATGCCACGTTGAATCACTTCCAAAATCGATCTGGGTCAGATGTTGAGTACAGGGGGTGCTGGCCGGAGGGAGGGAGGGAGGGGGGCAGCGGTCGCACATCAGTAATGCAGAACGCCACTGTGTTCCTGGAAACACTCATGATCTTATGATTCGGCGAATTATTATAGAACGCACTGCTGTTGTGAAACATGATTCTCATAAGGGGGAGTACGTGGTTTGCAACCATTTTACGAGATTTTCTGTATCATGGCAACTTGAATGAGATACACTAGATCAATGAATATCCACGTGAATTTTCCACATTGCGTAATTCAGCCGTCGTCCGCTTGTCTCCGACCGCAGTAAAGGAATAAAGGAGTTGTACCCGTGGAAGACAAAGGATTTTCATCCAACCATCAACATGATTAAACAGACCTTACAAAGCTCTTGGAGTGCGAAAACTTCCAGTGGCGGTTGTCACGTGCTCATTTCATTTATAGCTGCCTTTCTGTTTATGTTAACCCTCAGTTACTATCTTGTAATTATTTTTACCCTAGAATTTACATCTGGAGTGGAGTCACTCTTGAGGCAAAGATTTTACGAATTCTCTTAAAACCAAATTGTCTTAAAGGAAACGTCGAAGTGAAAATTGTGAGTTTGTTTGTTAACAGGAAAATTGAATTTTGGGATCCCTGAGGACCCCAGGACAGTACTTAAGTGAACATGATTTCGCAATATTCCATTGTGTTTACAGAGTTGCGTATGTAATCAAACAGTATAGGAAACGAATCTGCAGGAGAAGAAGGAAGCCAGGAACATAATTCTGATACAAATGATTGTGAAAGTGAACACATTGCTCACAACAGAGACACAATAATTGCTGAAAATTAAAATAGTCCAGATATCAGAATTGTCACGTTTTATTTCATGACCTGTTTCAGTCAAGCGTAGACCATCATCAGATGATTAGCACCATGGTGGCGGTGAATACGGCTAATACGCGAGTCACGTAGACACCAGATTTTCGCACTCCCTTGCACGACACCCGACACCACACACGAATACGACCATTATTGGCACCGAGGCAGAGATGACTCTCATGACTGAAGACGACACATCTCCATTCGACCGTTCATAAGCGCCTACCATGACACCATTGGAGACAGGCTGAACGCTGTTCGGGCGTGAGCGGAGGACACACTAACGGTACACATGATCGTGCATCATTGTGAGGGGAACGGTATTCACACTCGCCAAACTTCTCTAGTGATCGTCTAGAGAACATAGAACAGTGCACGGTACACTGAAACCGTCGTTTAACCTATCTTGCTGCCACTCATGCACCAACAGGACAATACAGAGCCGGCCGCGGTGGCCGAGCAGTCTGCGGCGCGCCAGTCACAGTCTGCACGGTCACTGCGGTCGGGGGTTCGAATCCCCCCTCGGGCATGGATGTTTGTGTCGTCTTTAGAGTAAGGTAGTTCATAAGTAGTTTGTAAGTTTAGGGACTCATGACCCCGCAGCTTAACAAACATTTGAACATTTTTTGACAATACGGGTCCACATGTATCCCGCATCACCCAAAGTGCTCTTCAAGGTGTACGTCAATTACCCTAGCATGATCTCCAGATCTCTCCCCCATTGAGCATCTTTGGGACCGCATGAAACGTCATGTTGGGCGGTCTGCATGAGCGGCACGAAATCTGGCCCATCTTACACACCAGATGGAAATTTCATGGCAGGCCATCACACATAAGAACTTTCGGAACCTCTATTATTGTATCCATGAAAGAATTACAGCTTGCATTGCTGCAAAAGAGTGTATACACGGTACTAACCCCAAAACTGCGGACGCTCTGGTGACTGTACTCACATGCGTACGGCACTGCCTGTGTGATCGTCTGCTGTATACAACTTCAAGGATGTGTCAATAAAATCTCCCTCTGCTGGGTCGACGAATTCATGGTATTATTTATTCATTTTCCAGGAGTTTATATTTGAAGAGGTTCATGTTCACAAATCATTTTTCGCCAATTTTTCTGGCCTTAAATGACTGAACGTCAGTGACCGATTTGCAGTTGCTCTGAAGTTATAATTTCATTCGTCTAAAACGACCAGCGGTACTTCTTACTGAGCTTTGATGCAGTTCATTTCGCTACTGTGTTCGACTAAGCGATTAAATTACTTAAATAAACGTTCAAATGTTTGTATAGTCTATGGGACTTAACTACGGGGTCATCAGTCCCTAAACTTACAAACTACTTATGAACTACTTACGAACTAGGACGGCACAATTATCCATGCCAGAGGGGGGATTCGAACCCCCGAACGTAGTGGCCGTGTAGACCGTGACTGAAGCGCCTTCGTCCCCTCGGCCACCGCGGCCGGCTAAATTACTTAAATATGATGAATAATATACAACGATATTTTATATGAGTGCATGTTTTCGCGGCGATATCCATTTATGAAATCTTCTCGGGTTACAAGCCGCGTCATGTGGTTTACTGCCCACGAGCTTTTGACAGAGAATTCCTCTGCCATTGTCAAGTGGATGACTGTCAATTCACGGCCGCTGCCGTGCTTATATAGCCGCGCCGCCGACAGTGACGTCACTGGTGCTCAGTTCCGTGACCATATAAGGCAACGTTTTGGTCGCGCGTACGCCGCGCCCGCTTGAGTTGACTGCTATATTTTGATTATTTTTTCAGGCAAGACGACCAGTTTCTATACTGAAAGGCATCATCTTATGGTGCCTGCTGCAATTGACATTTGTCTGCCTAATGGAGCACTCCTCATACTATTTGCAAATTGTGGTGGTGGGTAGTCAAATATAAAACCATATTAAGTTGATGGATAGTTAAACATAAAAACCATAAAAGAAGATATATGGAGCGCTTCAATAAGCAAATGTCGCTGTTCAACGTGAAAACCAGTCGTCTTGCCGAGAAAAATAAAAGCAAAATATTGCGATCGTGGCATATTCTATGTCATTTTAGTGTAATATCACTTCCTACCATGGGCAAATTATTTCACTTTGGATGTCTTTACACCAAACTGAATTGGTAGGGCTCAGAAGTAAAGAGGCTTTACAGATAACTTCAGTCATACTGTAATGCTGACCAGAGCCCAAAATCTGTAAGCAGAGATCTGAAAATTTAGGAATGATTTATTAAAAATCATCACAGTACTAATAATATACGAGGCTTGAAATTGAAATAGTGGCAACTAGTAACTCACAACCGATACAAAAGCGTTACATGTTTGCACCTGTTACTGTCCTTCAAAGTTGTGTAGAACCCGTTGCCAGCGATGTGGAAAGGGTAGTATACCATTAGCAAAGACTGTTCTGTTGATGGTGCGAATGGAGCGGTCTATTACCTGTCGAATCTCTGGAACACTCCTGAAGAGAATGCCTCGAAGTGGTTCCTTCATCTGGCGTCGATCACTGTCCACCATTCGCGCAATTCTTCTTCAGAGACGCTAGGACGACCAGCCCGATGCGTATCGGCCACAGTTTTCCGACCTTCGTTGAAGGCTTTTACCCAAAGTGCCACTGTTCTGTACGGCAAAGCCGATTTCCCGCTCACCTCTTGCAGACCTTGGTGAGACTGTCGTGCTATAAGACCTCTGACACATTCAATCTTGTTCCTACTCTGCTGTTCCTGTTGCGAAAACGTAGTGACAGCGCTACGTTTTACCGCTCGCTCACAAGTGACTGTTTCGATTGTGCGCACGCCGGTGACGTGGGACGGGCGAATCCATTTACTCGGAGGTAAGGTAGATATGTCAAAACTATGTGCAATCAGCGACAATAGTAGATTCAACGAGTCCTTATTTCGACACGCAGAAATTGTCACCGGCCAATGAGAACTCGCTAGCTGTTAGCCAATGAGATGCTGCGTGTGCTGTCAGCCAATGAGATGCTGAATGTTTCTTAACCGGATATTCGGGTGCTACATGTCCTCACATACTGAAAGACAAATACTTCTTGTTGATAAAACTCTTCTGGGTATTGGACCGCATCGTCAATATATCAAACATTTCACCGACGTTTCGACCACTATTGCAAGCGGCCATCTTCTGGTTGTTACGTAACGTAAAAACGTCGGTGAAATATTTGATATATTGACGATGCGGTCCAATAACCAGAAGAGTTTTATCAACAATGACAACGGTCGCGGAAGCCTTCGTATACAGAACTTCTTGTTTAACCTACACCTAACCCTCTTAAGGCTACGCTATAGATATTTTTTAAATGAAAGTCAGATTAGGTATAGGTTAAACCAGAAGGTTCTTTTTTGTCCTTACGTGAGGGCGTTTAGCGCCCTAATCTCGATTGAGAAACACGCAGCATCTCATTGGCTGACAGCTAACGAGTTCTCATTGGCCGGAGACAATTTATGCATGTCGAAATAAGAACTCGTGTACATTCCACTGCATACTGCCCTACTTTTTTTACTCCTACCACTGCAGCAGTGTTTTCTCTATGACAATATTCTCTGTGATACACTACACAGTAATTTTGTTTAATTACATACTACCAACCTCGAGATTTTCCTTTGAATTTGCAACGTGTGTTCATTTGTAGTGTACGTCGCATTGAAAATAATTTATTGGTGCTATGTACTCATCTATCAGTTACAGGACAATATTTTTTCGCCTTATTTTTCTTGTTGCGTCCGCAATGCAGTCTTTTGGTAAACTTACGACTAGTATGACCCTGAAGGCTACTAATTTCCATTCTGCACCAATTTCCTTGTCCCAGAAAATTATTTCCTGTCCTCCATAACCGACATAATGTAATTCTAAATGTTTTACTCTGTAGTTCTTGACACCCAAAGCTCTCTAATACCTCTGGAGGTAATCTTTTGATGTCTTTCATCCAAGTTCTCTTGTGCCTTTTTTCTTTCTTTTCTATTCTTTCACTCTCTTTACCGAATCTTCCGTGAACTTCTTAATTTATAATCAGTCTACATAATTTCAATTAATTTTGTCACTTGAACCATGTCTGGTATTATTAGAGTCCTTTCTTTTCAGCTTTATGTAACTGTTCTTGAAGATTTCGTGCGGCATTTTTGCCTGTTAGACCTGCCTGGTGCCAGTCTTTAGCTGACGCCACATGTGCAGCTCGCGTTTCGATGATGATGAAATGATGATTTGATAACACAACACCCAGTCTCCGAGTGAAGACAATCTCCAACCCGCCGGGGAATCAAACCCTGGCCTCCTGAGTGGCAATTTTCCCACGCTGTTCACTGGACTACAAAGTCGGACATTATTGTTCTTAATATACTACTATATGCTTCAAACGTACACCCCACAAACGCAAAACTCTTATCGAAAATTATGTCTATGCTTGATGACAGAAGACTTCTCCTGAATGTCCTATTTGCCTGCTTCTGTTGCCATCAGCTAGTTTGCTTACAATGCAGCACGATTACTTACCTCTATTTGCTTCGTGTCACTATTTGTGTTGTTAAGAATCTGCTTCCTGTAACTGTTCTCCGACACTGATAATTACAATATGATCAGCCAAGGAGATCATTGCTGTCCCCTCTCCCTCAGTTTAAATCCCATCTTTGATTTTCGTGATTGCTTCTTCACTTTGAACATTAAACAATAAGAATGAAAGACTACATCGCAGTCTTACATCTTCCCCAATCCGAGAACTCTCATGATTGGCCTTCCAGTCGTAAATATCCATACAATATATGTGAGAAGCGAGTTGAAACCGTAAAATTTGAAGACAAAAAACGAGGTACTTTATTTTCTTCATCATAATACAAATATCTTTACCATTTTACACTTTGCAACGCTGTAAAATGGTAAAAGTCGAATCGTATATGCGTGTCTTCATTTTTGCTCGGTCCACCCTACATTGTTTAGTCCCAAGTCGGAATTGCCTTTCTTTGTGTTTGTTATTCTATAGCCAAACTGATCATAATTTAACAGGTCTTTACTTTTCAAATCACATGTTTTTGCACTTGTCAGTAGCTTAGGTACGTGAGTAGTGCAACTGAATATGTCAAGTTCTGACAGTTTATCTCTTCTTGCTGTCTGCGACATTGTGCTGTAGGTACATGTCCATCACTTAGAACCAGTCATTTGCCTGGCACTATCTTCGATGATTTTAGAAAATACAATGGAATGTTATTTGACCATTCTGTCTACCTTAATGTTATGCCTTCAGATTGCTACTCACTCTTTCCGTCAGAACATTTATGCAGATATAAATTAATTTTGTTCCTAAGAATCTTTCCTGGGGAACTCCTGATACCTTTGTCTTTCTATTACGTAATAAGTCTTTGAGTCACTCACATATCTACTAAGCTATTCCGTATAATCTGGAGTGTGGTACCGTCTCAATCGTCTTTCGGAAACAAGAAATATACATTATGACTCTTCCCCTTTATATAAAAAAAAAAGTGCAAGCTGAGTTTCACATGAGCGGTGCCCTCTAAGGTCATGCACTAACGTATCATCAGGAAACGATATGACGTACAGAGTGTGTAGCAATGTGCTGCTATTTGCTGGTGATGTTGTAGTATACAGGAAGGTGTCATCATTGAATGAGTGTAGAATTGAGCAATATGGCAAATGTTAAAATGTTTGTATAGCTTATGGGACTTAACTACGGGGTCATCAGTCCCTAAACTTACAAACTACTTAAGAACTAACTAAGACTAAGGACGGCACAAATATCCATGCCCGAGGGGGAATTCGAACCCCCGACCATACTGGCCGTGCAGACCGTGACTGAAGCGCCTCAGTCCCCGAGGCCACCGCGGCCGGCAGCAAGATGGCTTAGACAATTTTCTAGGTGGTGTGTGGAATGGGAGCTAGTTCTAAATGTAGGAATGTATAAGTTTAGACAAATGATTCTGAAAAACAATCGCATAAGTTTTGATTACGGCATAAATAATAAGCTACCTGACATGGTCACGCCGATTAAATATCCAGGCGTAATGTGACAGAGCGACATGAAATGGAACGAGAGCTAGACAGTTGTGCGTTCGGCGGAAGATCCCATGCGATTTAATAATAGAGTGTTTGCGAAGATATGGGTCACCTGTAAAGGAGACCGTTGTGCGACTCCGAAATGGGTATTGAAGAGTTTCCGATCCCCATTACAATGGTTTAAAGGAAGACATAGAGGTGGACTGATAGGTTTATTACTGGTAAATAGCATCATTGTGCGAGTGTTAGAAATACACTTCGTTAACTCTAATGGGAATTGCTGGAGGAAAGACAACGATCTTTTTGAGACATTGAGAACGTTGAGGGCTGAAGTTTGAAACTGACTGCACATCCATTTGACTGCCGCCAAATTTTATTTCGCGTACAGTCTACAAAGATAGCGTAGATGAAATAAGATATCGTACAGAAGCATAGAGGCATTCGGTTTTTCCTTTCACTGTTTGGGAGTGAAAAGGAAAAGTGTTTTGAGGTACCCTCCACATTTCACCTTGTGTGGATTGCCATGGCTGTAGATGTATTTTAAATTTCCAGTCTAATACTGGATCATTGCAAAATGGCATATTGACCTTTCCTGCTTATTTTTTATATCTCAATGCTAACGGTTTCGTTTAGTTTACCATTTTACCTAGCGCCTGAAAATGGTAAACTAACCGAAACTGGTAGCATTGATATAAAAAATAAACAGCTATGGTCAATATTTCATTTTTGAATTATCTTGTAGCTGTTAAACCCCACCTGTTCTAAATACTACTGGAACCTTTACATCAATGATATCGACTCCAGTAGCTTCTAACACATCATCAGATAAGTCCTCACCATTAGAAGATCCTTAGTGATCTAATTTCTCAAAGCAATCTCTACTTTGGCTTTGATTGAGGAATTCCTATTTTCGCTACTAATATCTGAAATTTGTTAAAGACAGAGAGAGGACTTTGTCATTTCACCGTCTTTGCTCATTTTATTCCGAAAAGCATTCTTCCGTTCCTTTTCCGTAGATCGCATTTCAGTCCGCCATAATAATAAAATTTTCATCTAAATTACCCATTGAATATTCTCTAATAGTTTAACTACATCTCCATCGCTACCCAGTCTCATGAGAACAACCTGTCAACTGTTCGCTGTAACTCACTCTGTGCTCTGGTTTCCTGCATATCCTCAGAAATTCGTAACAGTGACCTTGTGTCTGGTGAACGGGCGTGTCACGGTAGATACACCGGTTGTCACCATATCACCGAAGCACATACGGGCGTTGTACTTGGATGGATAACCGTCCGGGTACGCCAGGCGCTGTTTATAATTTTCCCTTTGCCAGAGGGCCGAGGAGGGGTGGTGGTGCAAAGTCCCTGATCACCAGTTTTTGCACCAATATCCTGGATTAAATTACAAACCTCTCCGCAGTGTCTCATGCAGTGAGGGCATGGGACACTGCTGATGGTGATTCGTCCGCCGGATGGGGGCGTTAAGCTCGGTGGCCCCCATGGTGCTTTTCGAGAGGAGTAAGGCGTGTGCCGGCACCGGGTATCACCCTGTCCCTTCTCCCATCGTCTTCAACACGAAGTACACTACACACGCCTCCATTACAGTCACCTACACTTATCATAGACAATACAGCACACAGTTCTCACACATCGCTAAGGAAAGGTGCCTGCGGGCGCGAAGAACAGGGAAAACGTTTCCAATTAGACGGCTGAATCTGCCCTTCGGGGTCTCCCAGCCGTTAATGCCATGCTTTACTTTGTCTGGTGACACATGGGTGTGTCTGTTGAGTAAATGTCACGGTGTATATTGCGGTCTCTTATTTCAGATGTAGAAATAGAAAGTGAAACACGATGACGGTGAATAACCTGCTTCTCTCGAATAGCACCATGTGTCCCCATAGACTAACGTCCAAGCATCGATTCAATGAGAAACTCATGAAACATAATTCTCGATATTTGAAGGAAGAGTGGTAGTCCTTGTCCTCTTAGTCATCAAATGCTCATGATATTTCTTCATCTATCACAATTTAAATTGGTTATCGATGACTTATTCATGATAACACCATCGTTTGTTAGTGACATTTTCCACAAGGTGGGTTTTTCGTATAAAATCATTTCACTTACAATACATAAGCAATAAAAACATAGTGATTTACACAGTAAAATCAAAGACGTGAACATATTTCACACGTACACACTTATCACAACAATTAACAATATGTATACGAAGCCGCGTCGGAGTGGTCGAGCGCATTGGGGCGCTATGCTGCGATACGCGAGGCCGCTCCCCGTCGGGGTTCGAATCCCCCTCTGGCATGGTTGTTTGTGCCGTCTTTAGTATAAGGTAGTTTATAAGTAGTTTGTATGTTTAGGGACTGATGACCCCGCAGTTAACTCCCATAAGCTTCACAAACGTTTGAACATTTTGTACACGATGTTCGATGAAATAAGCAAATGAGATCTATGTCAGTTCAGTGTAAAGGATTATACATCTGGCTCAGATGTATAAACATTAGTTACTCAGAGAATTTTAAGTTACTTACCACACACTCCACACATTCAGATACTCAGAAATGACAGACACACATCATCTGAGGCGTCCTACTACTAGTTTTTAACAACAGGGAAATCATCCAAAAATCAATGACGTACACAATCGCACGGACGGACACACACACACATACATACATACACGCAATTAATGGTGTATTTTTTCTTTCACTTTCACAGGAATATGTACAAAATACAAATACGAAACTTCAAATAATGTCTGCCCGAAAACCACTCCAATTTCCCAGAAGACCAAAACTGTCAAAGTGATGTAATATATGGCAGTCACCAATGTCGTAGCACAAAGGGCGGTGAAGTGAATTGGAAATGGTGTAGTCACATGAATAGCAGTTAATACCAGAGAATGAGTACTTGGAAAAGGCAACCGCCACTAGCAATCTAAAGCAATAAACGACTGCTGTAGCTTTTGGAACTGTTTACTGTAATAAGCTTCGAATATACGAATAACTGGCACCCACACATCGCTCAAAACAGACATTTCCAGTTACACACTGAACAAGTTAACCAAAACTAAGTAGTGGAGGTTCCACCCACAACAACATTCTCAAAGTTCAACTACGCTATCAATTGCCTTTGTATACGTTATAAATGTACTAAGTGATAGTGATATAGACAGCATACTTCATTCAATACAACACTGTGGCTGAAAGATATAAACAGTCACAGGTAAAAGAGAATGTATTATGCAAATAAGGTACATTAGGAATGAACAGTACCTACAACCTAGAAATCTTATGACGCAATGTTAAGCGATAACAGCATTTTTGAAGAAAAAAATCATTCTTGTGCTCAGAGCTGTAAAATACTTTTATTTGATAATCTCGGCCGGTTTCAGCAATTGCTGCCATCAACAGGGGAGTAACAAAATATTTTACATCGTTGTTAATCGTGGCTGTAGACTTCCACCTAAAAACAGCGATAACAGACTTGTTTGTGATAGAAATTAAATGAGTGCTGGCATAGCATGTCATATCTGCAGTGAATATTTTCGAATAATGACAAACTGATGTTTATTCTTCGATTGTGACCCTGTCAGTCATTCAATTCAAATGTTCAATACGATGGTCATCAGTCCCTAGTCTTACAAACTATTTAAACTAAGTTAAACTAACCTATGGACAACACGCACATCCATGTACGAGGGAGGATTCGAACCTCCGATGCGAGATGCCATGCGATCCGTAACGTGGCACTCCAGACAGCTCGGCTACTCCCGTGCGGCAGTTGTTCAATTAGTGGTTAATATTTAATGAAGCACATCGTACGGGAATGGCCGTGCAGTTGTAGACGCCATGCCAGGGCAACGCGGCCACTCCAACCTAATGTTCGAGTCCTCCCTTCGGCATGGTTGTGTTAAAGTTAGTTTAAGTAGTCTTGTAAGACTAGAGACTGATTACTAAAGTTGTTTGGTGCCATATATTTACAAACATTGGAACATATTATGCAGCACAAGGAAACTATAAAGATAAGATCTGTCATGAATATCATACTTATCATTCTGTCTCCACTTACTGATTCGTTGCATATTTAGCTTTAACCGTCATGAAAATTCAGACTAAAGTACATGAGAAAGAATCTAAAAATTATTCTAATAAAATTCGCGGTTCCCACTTAAGTCGATGTCACACTGTCCAGCTCACACGCAATACACTTATCGTCATTTCCAATACGTTATTGTAGATGTGTAATAAAATTAAATGGAAACGTTGAATATAATTACCTTTCTGTATTACGAATGCACCTGTTAAATGCGATCCGGGTAGCAACGAAAATTTGTGATGTACGGTCTTATCCCAAAAACCGGATACACCACCGTTTGATTTCGTGTTACGTAGTGGAGAGAACGAAGGGAATCCGCTTTTTTACTCGTTCCCGCTGTGACTTACATGATTTTAGCACTAGTTTAGCTTTCTGTTCCAATATAAAACATCGACTCAGATTTTGACTTTTTCAAGTCATTGCAATTATTTGTCTCCGATTTCACCCTCCACTTACTGAGAGGGTCTCCCCATGAGAGTAAGTGTGTCTTGAGTTGAAGGCACGATATTGTTTAGCAACACTACATTTACATTTGAGTATACTGCACGTACTATCAAAGAATGACATTAGCGTAATTTCGTTGCTGTTGGTATTTGTATAGGAATTCATTTCTCGTACCAAGGACGCACACATTGAAGATTTACAGAATATACCTCTCACTTGTTAGTTCATCTATCTTTTCAAGTACCGTCCGTCCATATACGATGAATATTCGTAAGCAAACTGCACTTTGAAACCAGCGAATCAAATCATCTGTAAGATATACAGGCACTCCAAAGTAGGCGGAATACAATGCGAAAGCATGTCTCGAAATGCAAAAAACACGAAGAGATTGTGTTGGCATGTTGTGCACAGTACGGACAGGTAACAATAAATAGTGATTTTGCAGCTGTGATGAACATGTTACCGACGACAATTCCGTTAGAGTAAAATTACTAATTGTTGTCATAAGACATCTCTTCAAGCAAGAAGACGAAATAATTGTTACAGGAATCCAGTCGAAAACAGCCGACGGCATGAATAACCAATTACGATCAAGATCCCGATTTTACTATCCCTGTCTTCGGCATCACAATCACTTTTATGTATTGATAGATGTGAAGCATTGAATTAAAATTAGTAGTGCGGCCGGGAATCGAACCCGGACCTCCATGCTTACTAGGCAGACGTCTTAACCGTTAGACTAACACACCACTAACGATTAAATTTCAATTCAATGCTTCACATCTATCAATAATGTCTTTAACATATTTGAGACGTAAATGCGTCTCAGGGATTCTTTATTTCTATTAATTGATATTTATATCACCATAACAGGATTGTTCCACCATGTCCATTCCTGAGGTGCTATATTTTGTGTCCCAACTTCGTCGCCACTTTTGTGTCCCAGCCTCGCCGTAGGTGTCGGTGGCCGAGTGGAACGAGACCGACACAGTAACAAAGATAGCACGCCGGTGCAAGTACGGAGGGGAGCAGCCAGAAACTACAAACACTAGAGTAAATTAGAAAGAGATATATATTGCACAGAATGTAACAATACTTAACTTTTACATAGTACTGCAGAATGTTGATACATAGTTGTTAGAGGCCTGCCTAGTGCCTGTACGATAGCAAAGTCTTCACTGGTGCCTATCTGATTACGAAGGTCCTAACTCGTTGCTATCTCAGTCCGAAGTGACCAGTCCTTCAGTGGTGGCCACGAGCGGAGTTGTCGCAGAGGGCGCTCGTGGCTGTCGTCGTGAGAACGCCGCGCCGTGCGTGCCTGGCGGCGCGCGGCGAAAGTAGGTGGCGCGCACTTTGTACTTGTGCGACACCACACCCCTCCCCCCCCAAACCGCCGCGCCGTCGTGGCGTAGGGCTGAGGGCCACGGCGACGGCACTGGGAGGAGGGCCTGGGCGGGGGCGTTACTGGTGGGACGGGCGTCGTAGCTGAGGCTGGGATCGAGACGCCGTCCGCGCCCCGGCATCCGCCTTGCGATCCTCCAGGGAACCCACCGAAACCTGGGGAAGTGCGCACCCTGCCGCCCAGATTGAGCAGGTCATCTTCTTCTGAGGTGCGTGGCCCAAGCTGGGGGGGCCCGCACGGTCCCGGAGTCCCTCTCGGTGACGCTGTCATCTGCGGCGGCGACAGCGGCGGCGTCGTGTCGATCTCCATCGGGACGATCTCGTAGTCCGGGGACGCTGGACCCGTTGACGAACGATGTGGTTGTGCTCTCTGGCGGTGAACTGGGTCTGGAATCAAGAAACCGGAGACAGGATCGCGCGGCCTATGCAGACGCAATTGGTTTGCGTGGCGCCGCAGCTCCGACCCTGTGGAAGAACGTACAACATACATATTGCGACCGAGCACGCGCTGAATGATGCCCGGCATCCATAGTTTCTTCTTGTTTCCAGCAAACACCCTGTACAGCACCGGCGTGGAAACCTGAAAACGCGTAGCGCCATACGAACCGACTCGGTGCGTGGGAGGCTGCAGCAGGTGAAGGAGAGTGCGGTGACGGCGGCCGTGTAGCAGCTCGGCAGGAGACGGGCCGTCACGTGGCATGCATCGATACGTAGACAGGAAAATTTGAAGAGCTTGCTGCCTGGAGTGCTGACCTTTCATCTTCTCCATGTGAGACTTGAATGTTCGAACGAAACGTTCTGCTTCACCATTGGACTGAGGGCGAAAAAGTGCGGTGGTGATATGCTGAATACCATTCACACGACAAAACTGTTTAAATTCCGCACTAACAAACTGAGGTCCATTGTCACTGACGATAGTTTCAGGCAAGCCTTCGATGCACAACACTGATGTTAAGGCACTGATTGTACTAGAAGCTGTCGTTGAGTTCATGGCAATCACAAAAGGAAACTTGCTGAAGAATCAAATGATACATCCTGGCCAACCGGAAGTCGGGAAAGTGTGTCCGCGTTGGCGTGTTTAGTGGTAGGTCGGTACAAAATCTCATACTGATAATTAGACAATATCAAGGACCATCTCTGAAGCTTTTGTGCCGTACGGGGCGGAATCGGCTTTGTGGGTGAGAACAACGACGTGAGAGGCTTCTGGTCTGTCAACAAATAGAATTTTCTGCCATAGAGATAATGATGAAACTTTGTGACGCAGTAAATGATTGCTAAGGCCTCCTTTTCTATCTGACTGTAATTCTGTTGCGTTGGCGTCAGTAGCTTGGATGCAAAGGCAATAGGACGATCGTAAGAACCAATACGATGTGACAGAACTGCACCCACACCGTACGACGAGGCGTCAACTGCTAGCACTACAGGCTTCTGTGGGTCAAAGGGAATCAAACATGCATCGCTGAGTAGTGCAGACTTTAGTTTGTCAAAGGCAACCTGACAATCTTTAGACCATACAAAAGGAACATTCTTGATGCAGTGGAGCTGCAATCTGAGAGGCATTGGGAATAAATCTGAAATAATAGTTAAGCTTTCCCATTACTGCTTGTAATTCATGCACATTCTTAGGAGGAGGCAAGTCTTTGATTGCTCTAAGATGTGACTGTAAGGGATGGATTCCTTGGGCATTAATCACATGGCCTAGGTACTCTATTTCAGTCTGAAAAAACGAACACTTTGCTTTATTACAACGTAGACCTGCTGCAGTCAAAACTTTGAAAAGACACTCCAGGTTTGCTAAATGTTCTTCAACTGTACGTCCGGATACCACAATATCATCTAAGTAGTTCGAGCAACAAGGTACCGAAACTGTCAGCTGTTCCAAAAAGCGCTGAAAAATAGCGGGGGCGGAAGAACTGCCAAAGGGTAGGCGCTGAAATTGAAAAAGGCCCATGTGAGTATTAATGACGAAAAACTTTTTTGACTCGTCATCAAGTGGAATCTGTAAAGTAAGCCTCTGCTAAATCAATCTTGGAAAAGAAGCGAGACTGTCCTAATTTGTCCATCAGTTCCTCAGGTCTGGGCAGGGGATAAGTGTCGACAATTGTTTGACTGTTGACAGTTGATTTGAAGTCCGCACAGAGACGAAGTTTTCCTGACGGCTTGGGTATAATTACTATAGGCGAGGCCCACTGACTCGCAGAAACAGGAGAAATCACCCCACTATCTTGCCACCGTTTAAGTTCTTCGGCAACTGTATCATACAAGGCGATAGGCACTGGTCTAGCTTTACGAAATTTTGGAACTGCAGATTCTTTTAAAGTTACATGTGCCACGAAGTCTTTTGCACAACCTAGTTCCGGCGAAAACAAGTCACTATATTTGTCACATAAAGCATTGATTTTGTCCTGAGGCACTACTGACGAAATTTGAAGCACATCTCTTTGAATTGATAAACCAAACAAGTCAAAAGCATCTAGTCCAAAAATGTTCTGTGTCGATTTGGCCTGAAGAACTACAAAAGCAACTGTTTTTGTTATACCTTGGAAAGAGGCAGGCAGGCTACACGTTCCTAGCACGGGAATATTTTCACCTGTATAAGCTGTTAACACTTGCTGTGACGGCGACAATTTTGGCGAACCCAGAAGTTCATAAGTATCTTTATTAATTAATGTAACAGCGGAACCAGTATCAAGCTGAAATTGCACAGTCTTATTTTCTATGGAGAGATTTACAAAAAGTTTGTGCTTCTGGCGCACGACAGGTGCGCGAATGTGGGCAACGTCTGCTACGGTTTGTGTGCTGCGTATGCGCGGGCCGCGTAGTGAAGGAAGCGGCGCAGACTCGGCACGCAGGGGATTAACAACACTGTCACTAGATGGCACTACCGCCGGATCGGCGTCCGCGCAATGCGAGGCTACTGCACTAAAATTACTTTCAGTATCTACAACAAGTCTACTGTCACTAGCTACACAGTACTGGGCACTATTACAAGGAGCAGTTGCAGAAGGCACTATTTTCACTACAGGAATGCACTGTTCATAGTCATTTTGCTTGTCCCGAACCCGTTTCCGTTGCACTGTTTTACGCGCTCGTCGGCGCTTGCGACGTGGCTCACTACATAGGTTTGCAATAGGTGCAGAAGAACTTTCTTGCATGTGAGAATCAAGTAAAGCACTGTTCAATTCCACAGCGTCTATAACATTTACTGCATGCACTGTTCTCGCACTTTGCGAAGCACTGTTTCTAACGTTACTGTTCTTTGAGTTTTTAATTTGCATACACACAGACTGTACATGTCCTGATTTGCCACATTGATAACAGGTTGCGTTGCGACTAGGGCAATGAGCACGTTTGGGGCGAGACACACACTGGGGGCAAGATTTACGTACGTTTTTCTGAAATGAGCGTTGGCGCCCGTTATTCAAATCACTGTTTCTAACACGACGGGGCGACCTTAGTGTCGCACTTTTACTCTGGCTACTCTTCACTGTCTGTTCAGCACGGCCTGTAGAAAAATAAGAATCACTAGGGCTAGACTGGGAACTACGACTAGGAAAGCGTCCGTTGCGGCGCACTGAATTAACACTGTGGCTTTGCATTTCTACATCTGCTAAGTCAAAAGTATCATGCGCTTCTATAAGCTGCAGTACACTGTCTAATGAAGGGTCTGACTGTTTCAGAATTGCTGCCCTAATTCTGGGGTCCTGAATGTTCTGCGTAATCGCATCTCTTAACATAACGTCACTATAAGAAAGTCCACAAGAGCAAGTAAATTTACATTGGCGGGTTAAGCCCTTCAATTCAGTAATCCACTCTTGGTGTGACTGATGCGGTAATTTTTTAAGTCTGAAAAATCGGTATCGTGCAGCGGCTACAAGACCTTTTCTCTCATAATGAGCATTCAGTGCATCTACAATTTGTTCAAAGTCTACATCACGAGGAGATGCGAGAGGGAAGAGTTTTTGCAATAGTACGAAGGTCTGGGGGCCCACAATCGATAAGAAAAGGATCTTCACTCTCTGACCTGTAATTTGATGAGCCGCGACGAGTTCTTGAAACTGTGCGAAGTAGTCGCTCCATTCTTCCTCACGTTCGTTGTACTGGCGGAACGTAGGGAGCGGTACAGCGGCAGGTGTGGGCTGCTGATGTGACGGCTGTTGTTGTTGGTGAGCAGCCTGTGCCGTCAACTGCGACACGGCCTGCAGTAGTTGAGTGATTTGCGCCGTCTGTAACTGAATAATTTCCATTAAGTTTGGGTTCGGGGTAGTGGCCATGCTGACCGATTAGGCGCCGCGTATACAAGTAACTTATAACAAAACACAAATGCAATATGAAAGAGGACGCTCTGCAACAAAAAAGTCCACAAAACACGTAACTGAAAATGTTCCCCCAAAAATCTTACAATAAGGGTGGGTGGGCGGAAGCAATTTCTGCGTGCTCCGACTGCTGCTGTCTGGCTGCTGCTAGCGGGCTGGTCCAAGGTTCGTCTATCACTCCTCGTCGCCACTTTTGTGTCCCAACTTCGTCGCCACTTTTGTGTCCCAGCCTCGCCGTAGGTGTCGGTGGCCGAGTGGAACGAGACCGACACAGTAACAAAGATAGCACGCCGGTGCAGGTACGGAGGGGAGCAGCTAGAAACTACAAACACTAGAGTAAATTAGAAAGAGATATATATTGCACAGAATGTAACAATACTTAACTTTTACATAGTACTGCAGAATGTTGATACACAGTTGTTAGAGGCCTGCCTAGTGCCTGTACGATAGCAAAGTCTTCACTGGTGCCTATCTGATTACGAAGGTCCTAACTCGTTGCTATCTCAGTCCGAAGTGACCAGTCCTTCAGTGGTGGCCACGAGCGGAGTTGTCGCAGAGGGCGCTCGTGGCTGTCATCGTGAGAACGCCGCGCCGTGCGTGCCTGGCGGCGCGCGGCTAAAGTAGGTGGCGCGCACTTTGTACTTGTGCGACACCACACTATACCGCTGCATGGAGAGCCTTGGCAGCAGTGGCAATTATCTTTGGAACAAAGAAGCTGAATTAAAGTTTGTGTTGTGGAGGGAAATCGTACATAGACTATTCCGAGGCGCCTTAATCGTTAGTGGTGTGGTAGTCTAACGGTTAAGACGTCTGCCTAGAAAGCATGGAGGTCCGGGTTCGATTCCCGGCCGCACGACAAATTTTAATTCAATGCTTCACATCTATCAATAATGTCATTGACATATTTGAGACGTAAATCCGTCTCAGGGATTCTTTATTTCTATTAACTTTTATGTATGTTTAGTTAAAGGGCAGTTTGCCTCTGGCATTTCGTTTTTTGGCAGAAGACTGTATACTAGGTGGAAGAAAGTTTTGGAACGTAGTATACACGGATTCAAAGCAAAATATCACTTACATTCAAGTGTAGCAAGAAATCGTCTAATAACATTACAAAATATGTCCAATTTTATACAGTTACACTGAATAATAGAGGTACTACACAGCATTCGCCGATAAAAATCAGTTATTTTTATAGATGAATACTAATACTGATCATGTTTCGAAAATTCATGGTGATGTATATTAACGGTCAAATTTAAGAATGTGGATTTTGCCACTGCCCTTTATTGCCCATGCTTACTCCTAATATAGCTCACGTCAGCCTACTGAATGTCGTATTTCCGTCGAATATTTCAAGACAGGCATAGTAACATTTTGTTAACAGGGAAACGTAATAGATTACAAATTGGCTATTTATTTTTTGGCATCAGGTATGGCCTACAACATAATGTTATAATTTTTTATGGGAAATGTTACATTGAATCAAGAAAGTATCTGGATCTAGTAGTCTATCTGCCATGTATTTCCCCAGTCCTGCGTTAAAGACATCCATAATGGATAAAACAATGACGTTAATGTAATCGAATTAGATAAGGTAAAATATAATACCTGGCATCTAAATGTTATTTTAGCGGAATTGGCACTAGTAATAAAGTTAAATCGTAATCATGGCGATAAATAATTCTACATGTTTCAATGCAAAAAGAAATTGCTGAGCTCTTGAATGATACGTGGTACTGTGCTAAAATATGTGTTTTTCCGCTCACGAATAATAGAAGGATCAAATATATATTTGAATTCAGTAAATTATATTTTACAATTTAAAAAAATTCTCGTTCAATTAATAATCAAATTGTGTTCGTAATTATCCAAAAATTTTCTAAATAATGATTTGCCGTTTTGTGTGATTTCTGTTAATACTGTATGCGTCTGTATGGTGCATATATGAAAGTTTCAAAAAATGTAGATCATCCTGGAATTCAGAAAAATTACCAGATATGGTTTTGTACTCGGCTTGCTGCCTATAAGTACCCACCACAAGTGTAGCTATGCAACTTAAGTCACATCATGAAGGCAAGTCTTTGGTTCAAATGTAACAACAAAGAAGGTTCCTTCCAGAGTTCTCAATAAAGACATATCAGCTCTTGCTCCAAGAGAGTTGCATACCCAAAGACTCGAAAGCCGCAAAGGTTACACCAGTACTCAGAAAATATTTATGTACCAATATCTCTATCACTTGAAGATCTATTGATACAAAGTCATCAAGATCCAGGAAACATTGTTCTTGTGCATACAACTAGCTTTTTATCCCCACTAAGTAATGAGTACTATAATTGGCGTAATTAAATGGCATCCATATTTCTAGATTGTCAGAAGACTTTTGACAAGGTTCTTCACATGTGGCTATTACATAAATTGCGAGGCTGTGCGGTATATTCGCAGTTGTGCGACTGGCTTATTGAAATCCTGTCACAGCGGACAGAGTTCCTTGTTATTGATGGATAGAAATTATATTTGATACTCCCCTACGAAGAATCGAAAGCTCTCTGATGTTAAAGAGATTTGTACCATCTATGATATATTCTGAGCAGCCCTTCTATATTGTTCGTAAATGATGCCGTCTTTTACCGTCTATTAACCTCATCGGAAGATCAACGTTTATTACGAAATGATTCAGACAAGATACCCGTAAGGTGCGCAAGGGGTTGTTGAACTCAAGTAATAAAACACCTAGCGTCATCCGTAAGGGTACTAAAAGGAATCCGTTAAAATGTGGTTACGAGATAAATTATAAAAATGTCAAGGCTAAATTATTTGTATTGATATTACGAACACCTGTAACTGGAACAAACTCATGGATAATATTATGGCAAAGGTGAGTTGAAGACTGCGCCATATGAAAGATAAAGCATCCAAGAAGAAGTAAATAGACTGCTTATTCTACGCTTGTCTGTTCTCTGTCAGAGTATTACGCCAGTGAATTAGATACTCATCTCATACGACTGACGAATTACAGACAAAATTGTAATTGAGATCATATCTTTTGTGTTTACCCGATGTGTGGAGACAGTCTTACTTTAATTCTACACGATTTGGAGAGACACTTAATTAGAAACAAAGGCCAGAATGATATGTTCACTCTGCAGCGGATTGTGCGCTTATATGACAGTTCCTAGAGGATGAAGACTGTATGTAGGAACCGGAAATCGAACGGCGGATCAGGTTCAATTCCTAGTTTCGAAACGCAGTTTAAAACACAAAGGCGTTTCTCGTTGTGGAGAAATATTTTTACAAAATTTTAAATACCTTCACTTTCTCCGAATGCGAAAATAATTTATTTTCTCCCACCTTCGTAGAAAGGGAAATTCAAAGATCGTCCGGAAAAATTTGAGTGATCGTTTTCACGCGAGTTCATAGACAGCAGAAAGGCAGAAGAATAGTTTGAAAGGGTTCCAATGAACCCTCTGCCAGGCTCTGACATGTGAAATGCAGAATAGTCATGAATATAGAAATTATATTAACCTTCAATTTTGGTATAAACCTTTCTGTCAGCCATTTAGAATTATTTGCTGTTAATTCTCAGCCTAAATTTCTATCATGAAAAAGTTAAAAATACTAGCAAAATCCGGCCACGCTTCGCCTGCGACATAGTCTGATATCAAAGGAATGGGAAAGTAAATATAAAAATTATTGCCAACGAAGGCAAAAGAATCGATTAAGTCAATATTAGGAATTTTTATTCTGTGAATATGTCGAAAGAATGTTAACAAACGACATATAGAAAATTAATATTTATTGTGAGTCCAGCGAATTGCAATTTTTTTTAGTTAGTCTATTTCCTGTTGATACATGAAGGTTTAGATGGTTTGTCGAATCCCGAGCTTGTAAGATATAATAGTCCTTAGGAAAATCAATAGTTTTCATCACCTGCTCCCTCTCTATCACTTCCTCCTGAATCTACACATCTATCTGCCTATATCCCTCCCCCCCCCCCCCCCCTGTTTGATCGTCGTAGCTATTCAGAATGAAGATATTAAATTTGAACAATATTATTTACAGACTTTGTTAGTAAGATGTTTTGATTTCAAATGCTCATAACATTATCGACATAACTGCTGTGGCAATGAAGATGCACTGTTTGTTATCCTCCAAATGAAGTTATTAGAACTGAACGTTTCTTGAACATAATTTCATGAAACTTTGTTACCTTTGTGTCATTACTACCATAACACGTGATGGGTACGCAGGGCATTAGTTTTCCATGATCACTTGTGAACTCCGACCCACACAGTTCTAGAAGGTCAAACGGGTACCGACCGACCGCTATGCCGTCCTCCACCCTAAGACGTCACCGTATTCGGTATGTTGGGGGACGTGGTAAGCGACCCGCACTTCCGTCCGTTGCGTCGGTTTTCGCGATCGGAGCCGCTACTTCTCAATAAAGTTCCCAGTCAATAGGCCTGACAAGGACTGAGTGCACTCCGCTTGTCAACAGCGCTCGGCAGATCCGGACGGTTATCCATAAAAGTGCTAGCCGAGCCCGACAGTGCTTAACTTCGGTGATCTAATGGGAGTCGTTGCATCCAGTGCGGAACGACCGTACGGGGTCATCAGTCCCTAAACTTACAAACTAGCTAATACTAAGGACGGCACAAATATCGATGCCCGAGGGAGGATTCGAACCCCCGACCGTAGTGGCCATGCAGACCGTGACTGGAGCGCCTCAGTCTCCTCGGCCACCGCGGCCGGCAATGTTTGTTTGGAAAAGATTATAGATACACATAACTTCCTGCAATATAATACGAGTCGCCTCCAGAAAGTAAGTTCCGTTTGGTAATAAAATGAAATTGTACACAGATAAAAAAGAAATTGTTATTGCACAAAATCCTACAACTCTTAAACTACTTTTCCACTTAACTGCCGAAATTTTGCAGCCATTTGTCATAGCGTGGCACCAGGTTTTGTATACCTTCTTCTTAGAAATCAGCCGCCTGTGTCTTCAACCAGTTGGAAACGGTTTCTTTCAGCTCGTCGTCCATAGCGAGAGCACTGATTGTAAACCAGTTCTGTAACCAAAGGTGGACGCCCATTGAACTGTCGGACCCATCTTCTCATCATCGAATGACTCATCGCATTTGGTCCGTAAACATCGCAAATTTGCCGATAAGTTTCATTTGCTTTCACTTTCCTCGCATTCAGAAACCGAATCACCGAACTGATTTCACAGGCGGCGAGATTTTCAATCAACGCCGACATTTCAAACAAGCACAACAAAGCGTACGTAACTGACAGCGATCTCCAAATGGCGCACGTTCTTCTCATTGATACACGTCGTCTACAGCGCATGTGCGGAACTGCAATCGCAGCGGTGCAGCGGAGATAAATTGAAACGGAACTTACTTTCTGGACGCGCCCCGAATAATAATTGGCACTTAAATTTCTTATTAATGTTATGATTTAAATGGAAGAAAAATAACTGCCAGAAGAGGCCCAAGAGAATAAGCATGATTAACCTAAAATTTTCGAGTAGATTCCTTGATTCACATACGAAGTATAAAAAAAAAAATATTGTCCAATTCGAGTGTATTGCGATTAAGCCCTGCTGTGTTGGCGGATAGAGCCGTGTAAGGATCGTAAGTTAGGGCTGGTATTTGAGCGCCTGCGATTAAACACAGGGAGGAATCCAATAGCGCTCCTGGCTGTACATCAACCTAAAATTGCTTAACGGCCTATGTTGAGGACAGCCGCTGCGTAGCCCGGGGTGAATTCCGGTGGCGATGCCAGAGGAACGCTGATCACCAGCATACCCAGCCGCGTTCAGAACTTGTACTTCCGTCCACCAGACCAGAAACTACAAGCCAGGCAAGAAATCTTACAGAGTAGCATAGTTTTATTTTGACTACGGTGACCTGAATTTTATTTCAGTGGTCTTTCAATGTACTTCTATCCCAGAGGGTAACATAATTTTTAATCAAACACACAAAGAGAGGCCAAATTTAGGGGACAGAAACTTGCCCAAGTGTGAATTGGTAAACTTTCGAGGAGTGTTAGTGTAGTATTCAGTTAATACCAACGTAATCGTAGCACCCAAGGTGTATCACAAAATAGCGTATTTACTCGAAGAAGTACCTAATGAAAAAAAGTTCTGTAATGAGACAATCATTTGCTAGAACTGAACCGAGTATTTTACCGGAACAAAAAAAAATAAAATTAAAAAAAATATATATATATATATATATATATATATATATATATATATATATATATATATATAAATAGTGGTAGTAGCATTATAAATCACGCCAGTCGAAAGTTGACAGAAAAATATCAATTGACAAGCACCGCTCTCGATATTATTTAGAGTGAAAACAGAGTTTCATACACTTTTTTCATGTGGTTACGCAATAGAACCAGGAAAAACCCAAAACAATCTGAACTACAGTGATCGATGCCATAAACATCAGTAAGACACTGAGTATGATCGGATGCAAAGATATGAATGAACAGATATAATTTCGTCACATTTACGGTTTTGAGGTAATGATTAAACTTTACCCAAGTCGGCGGAGTAGCCTGGTAATGTTGGCAATGGAATGTTCGTTTCATGAAGACAATTTCCTTACACTCACGACAACCTGTTTTGGTCTGTCATGCAGTACTGCTGATTGGCTTTAATATTTTTGGTTGTGGTGACCATGCTAGTTGTAGCAGATAATTCAGTGCAACTGCTTAGACCAGTAGCGGTGACTCCTCTAAGCTTTGCAGTTGTTTCTCCATCCCTGCCTTCTTTCCATGCAGCTGCTTAGTTTGCGCATGTACTATGGGCTCCCCTGGTAGCGACAGGGTCGATTCGGTTATGGGGTGGGTCGTGTTGCGCAACAGCAGCTAACAATCTATGTTGGTGAAACCAACTATCCGATGGTATCGAAGGTCCTGCCAACCATTCGAACAGTAAGAAGTGAAGCCTCAGAATCACTTTCTGCCCTTTGATACATAGCCCTGTAATCTGGAAGGGAGATAATAGACCCGCACTGTGCAAGGTATCATTGGTGATACTGGATAACCCAAACCTCAGGGATATGGATCAATGTAAATAATTTCGTCCCCTTTACAGATTTGAGGTAATGATTAAATTTTACCTAAGGTGGCGGTGTAGTTTGCTAATATTGGCAACGGAATGTTAGTTTCATGAGTATAAATAATTTACTTTCAGTACAAAAGTAAACACAAGAACCTGTCAACCAGAGAGCAAGCACAGACTTAAATTTCTGTTAAATTGTAGTTGGATCAATATTGAAAAACATAAAGGACTTGAGGAACTTTAATGGCAATATTTGTTAATCGAGAGACACAAAACAGAATATACAAGCGCCTAAACAGATGTCGTGTTGCTTTATTTGCGAAATGAGTTCGAAGCAACTTCGCACTGCTCACCAAACAGAATAATAACAGCGTGGTACGTCAGTTTTGTGATTATACTGAAGAGTTTCGAACATACAGTGCACAAAATGTAATTTTGCACAGGATGAAATTTTCAGATGTAAAAGTAAATTTGGGATTGTTGTGAGATAATTATTTCTCGAAGTACATACAGTGCACCCAGTAGACAATGCTTCACGTGTGGCTTCTCCGGATAATATCATTGTGTACAGAGACGTCGCCATGTTAGAAACTTGTGACTAAATGCAGGAATCCCTTTAGAGCATAAAAAAGTGGTACAGAGACTGGAAATCGACCGTAGAAGTAACTAAATGTCAAAGATGTTGAATTGAATTAAAATATATGTTGCCGACGGGATTCGAAGCCGGTATCTATTGCTTACTAGCCACGGCACATGTTTTAATTAAATGCCTCTCCTTCAGTTCAATATGTTTGATATATATAGAGACAAAATATTTCTCTGTACATTGACTTTTTATTAGATAAGAGGATTGGAAGTGGTAATATGATAGCAAAAGAAGTTGGCATACTCGCCCGTCTCACGTCAACGGCGTGCGCACAATCGAGGGAAACACAATAACTTGTGAGCGAGCGGTCTAACGTAACGGTGTCTCTATGTTTTCGAAACGGGAACGAAGAAGTTGGATCAAGAGTGAATATACCAGAGGTCATACAGTGCGACAGTGTCATCAAGCTGTTCGAGAGGCGTGCGGGTAATCGGCATTGCCGTAGAGAACACTGAGCGGTCGTATACAGCTCAGGCTGTGGCTGTTCTGTTCAGTCGATGAGACTAGAAAGTACTGGGAAAACTCTGATTTGGTTTCGAAGATGAAGGAACCACTTCATGGCATTCGCAGTTCAAGAGATTCGACAGGCAGTAGACCGCTCCATTCTTACCATCAACAGAACAAGCTCTGCTAACGGTATACTATGCCTTCCACATCGCTAGCAAAGTGTTCTAAACGACGCTGGTGTCTACTTTGAAAGACGGTAACAGGTGAAAACATGTAACGCTTTTGTATCCGTTGCGAATAAGTAGTTGCCATTATTTGAGTTCCAAGCCTCGTATTTATATCTGTCTGTACCTGTTCCCATTAAAGTTCGTTGTTGGGGTGGTAATCCGATATTGGAGAGCCTCTGCAACGTCGATATGTATGTATATAGGGAAAAATGAGACAAAAGTGAAGTTTGTGTTGTGGAGGGAAATATGATTTAAGATAGTGTGCGCAATTGCAGGATCCATTATATGGATCGCGCTTGCCTGGTAATATGGAGATCCCAGTTTGCAATCTGGGCACAGATTTTAATTCAATGCCTCTCTTTCAATTCAGTATCTTTGATATATGTCGAGACAAAATATGTCTGTAAATATGGTAACTAAATGTAGTGGAAGTATTGACCCTAGTATGGGCTATTTGCTAGGTGCTATAGCCTAATTGCTATACTATTATCTGATACATAAGGACTGGATACAAATAACTATTATAATTATGGAAAATGAGTTCATTGACAGAGGTGTATATAGTCACATTTCAATATAAACGACCTTTAGCGAAAAGTCCGGGAAGCGCCCTATGCAATATGCATTTCTGTTTCTGTTGCTGTGCCGTTTTGGATGGCCTATGGCTTGCATGATGTAATCTCTCGTTTTGAACCCGTTTCGTTACAGTGGTTTCCGCACTTTTGAAATAATGAGATCTAAACACAGGAACTCACGTAGCAAAATGAAGGAACATTAAGGGTTAATGTCCCGTCGACATCGCGTTTGGAAGAGACGGACCACCCGCCTAGTTTCTAGCATGGATGGGGAAGGAAATCGGCCGTGCCCTTTGATGGAACATTCGCAGTAATTTCCTACAGCGATTTAGGGAAATTCCAGTGGGTGATCGATGGGCTTTCTTGCTCGATCTCTCATGTCGGGTGAGTACGGTGGAAGTTCCTGACTGCCGTATTGCCTGGACAACATCAGGGCATTTGTTTGCAGAGTGATGGGCTGCTGTTGCATGAATGGCAATACAACCTTCTAACGGTAATGCGACATTAAATGGAACAGCATTAGCAGGTCGTAATTAACTAGGGAGAAGCACCTATTTGAGTGCGGAATTACAGGTTTCGCTGTATTAACACCCATTGTGCGACATATATGGACACACGGTGAATATGCAGGTGTTGAATCACAGTTGTACATTTGCAGGTATTGCAGACAGGTACTTTTCTTTCTTTAAATACTGTCGCCGGCCGCGGTGGCCGAGGGGACTGAGGCGCTTCAGTCACGGTCTGCACGGCCACTACGGTCGGGGGTTCGAATCCCCCATCGGGCATGGATATTTGTGCCGTCCTAGTTCGTAAGTAGTTCGTAAGTAGTTTGTAAGTTTAGGGACTGATGACCCCGTAGTTAAGTCCCATAAGATTTACAAACATTTGAACATTTTTTAAATACTGTCGTGTGAATGTCTATTTTGCTTAGCGTATCTAATTATATTGTACTGATTTCGTTTGTTCCTGTTTTCCCACTGTTGGTAGGGCTTTCTTGTAAGTAGCTACTCTGTCTCAGATATTAGTGCCCAATTCATCCTTTCTTTATTCACTACTCGTTTATTAAGCAAATTCATACATTTCTACTTCAGATTTTTTTATTTTATCACAATTGTTAGAAAGCTATCCTGTTTTAAAATTTTTAATAAAAAACGTATAGTAGCGACTTAAACTTGTACGATCACGTAAAACTAACAACTGTTACCGAACATGCCAGACAAATTAATTGGACTAATTCTCGGTAATGTAGTCCAACAAAAAAGCTGTTTGATTTCATAAATCCCTGTGGAACCAATACCTGAATGCGGCTTTTCACTCTGTAATCTGTACTAGACATATCAGATAAAAGGAACAGAAAAAGAACACAAGAATAGCTGCGTTGCAAGTCCATTACTGGCACTAAAACGTCACAGAAATGCTGCGGCAAATGCAGTACAAAAAAGGCTTTCCGAATCACGTTATGGTTTACTGTAAACGTGCCGAGAGCAAACATTCATACAGATTCCCACAGGAATGAGAAACTCCGTAAGTATACGAGCCAAGATGCCTTATTATTGTTCAGACTGGTTTCGCCAAGTCTGTATAGCCATCTCTTAGCACTTCATGTGGCGAACTATAACTACGATATAACGATGTATGAAAAGAACTGAACATTGCAGCACAGTCTTGCGGAAAATAGTCAGAATAAAATTTTTACAAACTGATATTGGCTGTTTGTTTGCCCAGATTTCTATTGTATTCCTGCAAGAATCTGTCAATATATTGCTTTCTCCTTACGTATATCTACCTGCGAACTGTTCATGTAGAATCCACACAACGTAACTTATTTGCGGAATTTAGTTGCTGATGTAAAGTAGGTCGAAAAGACAGACAACATGAACATTGTTTACAACAGTGGACGCTATTAATAATGGGAGCACCAGTGCAGGCTGCATACATCTCTGGACCATGAAATTTCTTGGTGTGTTCAGTAATCGGTGCCCTCGTGCAGTGTAATGAAAAATTATAGTTCTACATTCCACCACGACACGAAAATAACATCCTGTTAGACTACAGAATGTCGTGTGCATGCAAGAACAGCGGAGGAACGATTAAACACTTGATAAGACAGGGGAAATACCCTCAGACTTCATGAAGCATATAGTGATTCTAATTCTGAAAAAAGAAAAAGACACATGTGAAAATTACAAAACTATATATTTAACAAGTCATGGCTGTAAAACACTATCACGAATTATTTACATACAAATGGAAAATCTGGTGGAATCCGACCTCGGGTAAATCAGTAGGAACACATGAGGCCATACACTAGGTTAAGGAAAAAGAAACCTACGTTATAAACATTTGTGGATCTGGAGAAAGCTTTTGTCAAAGTTAACTGGAATACACTCTTTGAACTTCTAAAGGTAGCAGGGGTGAAATATAGGAAGCGAAGAGTTATATTTAACTTGTACAAGAACTAGAGTGCAATTATTAGAGTCGAAGGGCATGAAGACGTCATAGCGGCTGGGAAGGATGTAACGCTTGTAGCCTTTCCCCAATGTTGTTCAATCGTTATGTTGAGCAAGCTGTAAAGAAATGCAAGGAAAAGTTTGGAGAGCGATTAAAACCTTGCGGTTTACTGATGATATAGTAATAATGTCAGAGACATCAAATGACGTAGAAGAGCAATTAGACGGAATGGGCCGTGTCTTGAAATGAAGAAGATGAACATTAACAAGAGTAAAGTGGGTAATGGAATGCAGTGTCAGAAAATGAAGCGATGGTGAAGGAATTAGGTAATGAGATAATAAAATTAGTAGATGGGTTTTGTTATTTGGGTAGCAAGATAACTTCTTAACGCCGAAGTTAAGAAGATAAGAAATGCAGAATGGCTATGGGAAGAAAAGTGTTTCTGAAGAAGCGAAATTTGTTGGCGTCGAATATTAGTAGGAAGACCTTTCTGAAAGCATTCGTCTGGAATGTAGCATTGTATGGGGCGATAAGAAGTTCAGACAAAAAGATGATAGATGCTTTGGAAACGTAGTGCTACAGACGAATGATGAAAATTAGATGGATAGATCACGTAAATAATTAGGAGGTGCTCACCATAATTAGGAAGAAAAGGAGTTTCTAACATATCTCAAGAGAAGGGATAGGTTGGTGGGACACGTTCTGAGACGATATGGTCGCAAGTAACAATAGGTATTCAGAATGGCCTCCCGACTGAGCAACACGTTGCATCCGTAACACGGCATGGTTGGCAAGTGCCCTCAGTATATCAGGTGTAATGTGTATAATTTGTGTATAATGTGTATAATTCGTTTACATGTATAATTTGTTGTCGATATGCTATCCTTCAGATCAAAGAAAGTCCGAATGTATCTCCCACAGACATGATACTTCGTATGTATTTCTAAAAGCCAGAAGTAACGTGGGTTTAGTTTGGGGATTCTGGATACATCTTATGTGTAGTTTTTTGAAGTACATCTTTCATCTTGAAGCAACATGTGGTGTCGCCCCATCTTACACGAAAATAGTGATGTGGACACAGTCCCACTCTTGCAAAGACAGAATTACATGTTGCACAAGGCGGTCTTTATAACGTGCTGCTCTTACTGTAGACCTAATAGGCTAACGAGGTGTCATCTCCTCCGGATATAACGGACCGAGAATAAAGGATCTTGTGAAACTCAAAGTCACATAACCTGACTGTATTGGATGCTCCTGTACAACATTTGGATTAATAGAACATTATATGCCACAGTTCTGTGCATTTACGACAACGTACATAGTAAAATATACATCTTCCGTCAAAAGAAAATTACCTGGCCACATATCATCCATTTTCGTGCTTGTCCCAAAACGAAGGGCATCGTCACTAAGTTGTTGCCTACCCTGTGATTCTACTTGACGCACATCTTCCAATGACACCTGTGTACAATAAACCTCAAGATCTTTTGAATTGTTGACCATAGGAGATACAATTCCCGTACCGCAGCTCAAGCAAATGCTGCATAATTTGACACTGCCGATACAGAAACTTCGTTAACAACCACTGTCGGAATGGGACACCTCCCTCTACCTTCTGCACCACATAACTCAACTATTACTTCCAGTTTTTGATCATATCCTTCAGCCCATTCAGTGACATGTGATCCCATTGCAGCTATTGGCGATATTCATGCTAGGCAGCGCTACTGTCGCTGCAGTTTTGATAAAACAACAACTTTACCAGTAATACACGTTCTTTCTTTCCGATAGACACTTCAGTTCGAACGGAAAACTTCTTCTTAACCCTTTACACCAACAGCTAATTACAAAATCAAATGTTCAAATGTTGGTAATTCTATGGGACCAAACTACGTTGGCCATCGGTCCTCAGACTTACAAACTACGTAACGTAAGGTAAACTAACCTCAGGACAACACACACCACATTCATTCCCGACGGAGGATTCGAACCTCACGACATCAACATGCGACGTTAAATAGCCGTCAGTATACCGATGTCAAACCAGTAAACACTGCACATTCTGAATACAGTGCCATATTTTTGCCTAATGGTCAAAAAGTGGAACTACAAATTTTCAACATACTCCAAGATCGCGCCGATTCTGAACAGACACAAAAAGTTTAAACGTCCTGAAATGTATGCGGCCTCCACTGCAACACTCCTAACAGTGTAATTTTAACCCCCTGGCGAGAACGACGTGTGCTACGTTGATACCCTGTTCTGTGTAAGTTACAATCTATAAAGTCTAAACATTTCGTTTTTACCTTTGCAAACTGCTGAAAATATATTCTAATTCTTTACATGATTTGATGCACCATAGTAACTGTTACGAAAAACGAAAGTAACATCAAGCTTTCACCGAGCGAAGATATCGATGTGTAAGATATGCAAAAATCAAATTATTTGAAGAGTAGAATTCTTGAATCGTATAACGAATTTCATAGCGGCCGCAACGTCTTTTATTAACGCTCCTAACACTTTTGGTACCCAACATCAATGGTTCTTTTATATATATATATATATATATATATATATATATATATATATATATATATATATATATATATATATATATATATATATATTTTTTTTTTTTTTTTTTTTTTTTTACAATTCTTCAATTCACGGTTATCGTGAAAATGACCCAGGTGTTTCTGATGACGCACCTTAAGCCATTTTGATAAGTGCAATTAAAATGTATGGATAAGAAACATATTGTCGCGTTGAAATGGAAGCAGGCTTGACTTTGAAGGCAGGGTTGTCAATTGAACGCAGCACTTATACCGAAAGCAGTTTTATTGCGAACTGAAACATACACGCAGCACTGACTGCCTCTCGGGCAGAGTGCTCTTCTATTTATACACAGACAGAATGTACCAGAAATTAGAAGAATACTTAAAATTAGAAGCGTGTAGAAATTACAAGTGAACATACGAAACATGTAGAACATTCTGGAAATGATAAATGCAAAGAAATAAATTTTTGCAGGTGGACGGGACTGAACCGACAACTTCAGGACCGCAATCAGTGACGCTACCCAGTGCACCACGCCAGCAGACGGATAACTTGTGGTCTTTCGGCATTGCTCCCTCTCCTGAAAAAACGGCGACCCGGTGTTAGATTCCCTTTGGAGCCAGCTGCAATGTCCTGGATCTTGACCTTGTCATGGGTCCCAGTATGGTACCTGGAGAATCCTTCCCTTTCTGAACGGTTACCGACGACAGACGTTCCTGTACTGGCTTCATCCGTATCATTACCGTCCTTAGAGTGCTTGAACAAGAAGCCATTTTTGCCTATCTTCTCATCAGGATAGAAGTAAGGCTTCATGCGGAGAACGTGAACAATGTATCTTCGTATTTGTCATTTCGACGACGGCTCATAATCCTCGACTACGTGTGTGACGTCTGACAGGAGGCGTGTGACACGCTACGGACCAATCTATCGCTTCAATATCTTATAACTTTACGTACAGGGGTAAAAATCCCTACCAGAAATCCTGGGCTGTGCACAACATGTCGGTGCTTGTCATTATACCGTCCAGTGTCCGTATGCGATCCAACTGTCTTGCTTCTTCGACCCTGTTGACGAGCTGTTTCACATAGTCATCCTGACTGTCGTCCTGCTGCAACGAAAAGCGTATCCATCGTCGTTTCAGCTTCACGGCCATGGAGCAGGAAAAACGGCTTGAAGCCTGTGGTGTCTTGTCTTGCGGTATTATAAGCAAATGTCAGGTCTGGCAGTATTGTATCCCAATCCTTCTGCTCGAAATCGACGTACATCGACAGCATATCTGCTAACGTCTTTGTAAAACGTCCTGTAAGACCATTTGTCTGAAGATGGTATGCAGTTGTCATTCTGTGGACAATGTCGCAACGTGACATACCTCTGATATTAATTTTAATTGGAATACTCTTCCACGATCAGATAGCATCACACATAGGGCTCCATGCTTCTAAACAATCTCTTCTACGAATAATTTTGCGATCTCTGGAGCTTCTGCAGTCGGCACAGGTTTGGTGACAGCGCAGCATGTGAGGTACCGGTGTCGACTTCGGGAACCTCCCTAAAAGGTCAAATCCTATTCGGTGGGATGGAGCTGCTGCAGGTGGAATTGGCACGAGATGCCCAGGAGGTAATTGCGGCACATGTTTCTGTCGCTGGCAATAGTGCTTAACATAGTGCTTAACAGAGCGGTAGAGACCTTTCCAGTAACACCTGCGTCTGATTCTGTCTAGGATCTTCACGAATCCCAGATGACCGGATATTAGTGAATAGTTTCTATTAATCATACATAGAACCATAGAAAGTTTATCAGAACATATTAACCGAAGGATAAGGAGGATACCAATGTCCAGCTGTTTTATTGCAGGTATTACGAACTATGTGCGATTGTCAGAGGCATCGTTGATAATCTTTTCAGTTATTTCCGGATTCATGTTCAAATGTTTTTTGAGCTTATGGGACTTAACTGCGGGGTCATCAGTTCCTAAACTTACAAACTACTAATGAACTAACTGATACTAAAGACAACACATACATCCATGCTCGAGAGAGGATTCGAACCCCGGACGGGGAACGACCTCGCGCATCGGAGCATAGCGCCTCAATGCGCTCGGCCACTTCGCCGCGGCCATGGTCGCATTACTGGAATGCAGGGGATGTACCAATGTTCAGCTTTTTTCTGCCGAAAGAAATTATCATGGATCCAAACTGTAACAGAGAGTTGTGCACGAGACTATCGCAAAAAAGTTTCTATTAAACACAATTTACGGTCATAGGGTACTGGTGTACACATAATCAATTTTTTTTTTCCAATACACATTCGAAGAATGACAATATGCAACTATGCAACGGGTATACCGCCTTAACTGCAAAATTTTTGTTTCACGCGCCATTTACGGGTAGATTCTTGAAAAATGTAAAATCGTGGTTGCATGCACGATATATGGCGATCTGTGACGAAAACCAGTAAAAAATGAAAACTCGTCTATCACAGACCAAATTTAAGGTAATTTGTGACTTATTGGTGTGTTGATGCAGCTCTGCACCCTACACTATCCTCAATTGTACAAATGTTCCTGCCGCGTTGGAGTAGTCGAGCGGTCTAAAGCGCCACGCTGCGTAGCGCGCGGTTGCTCGCCGTCGGAGCTTCGAGTCCTCCCTGGGGCATGGGTGTGTGTGTGTTTGTCCTTAGGTTAGTTTAACTTAGTTTAAGTAGTTTGTAAGCTATGGACTGATGATCACGCAGTTTGGCCTAATATATTTACAAACATTTGAACAAAAGTCTCTAAATCTGATATAACTAGTGCTGTTAACAGTCCCTAGACTTATCCAAGGTATTTCGAAGGTCTTGCCTTTCTACCGGTTTGGTCATCTGCTGCCTTAACTGTTTCATCTATCAAACCTAAACAATCACCTTCTTCTATTACTAATGTTCCCAGTGAAACTCTAGTGAACTTTATGTTACTTCAATATATCCGTATATATTAGCTTTTTTCCCCTACTTTTCTGTAGTTACTTCAGTTTCAGTCTACAGTTCATAACAAATAACATTTTGTCAGTCTATATCTACCCCTGGATAACAGTTTGGAAGCTGTCTTAGAAATACAAGTCTTAGCATTGTAAAATGAATCTGGTACATTCCGGTGTCTCTTGGTCTCCTTCACGTCTCTCATGCAAAATTCAACAAGTAGGCTTCCTCTTTCATTTTTTTTCTCCAGCCCATATCCATCTAATTTTCTTCCCTTCCTTTTTCTATCACAGAATTCCAGTCCCGCATTAAAATTTTTCTCTACATTTGAATACATTGTTTTTACCTCCTCATATATTTCTCCGATCTTCTCATCATCGGCAGAGCTAGTTGCAATATAAAATGTTGTCGTTGCTGGCTTCGTATCTATCTTGAAGACGATAAAGCAGTCACTACGCTGCTTAGGTAATATACCCGCATACCTATTTCCTTACTGATTATTATACCTACTTCTATAACACCTCAAATGGTTTTTGTATTTATGACTCTTTACTCACCTGACCAGATATCATCTTTCCGCTGAACTTCATCTATTTTTCTATCTGTCTATTTCCGATTATAAAATTTCTAACTTCGCTGTTCAACTAAGGGATCTATGATTCCACGTTCCAGAAAAAAAATGAAAGTATCAAATATTTATAAATCCAGGGAACTTTACAATCCCTATGCTTACAAACTACCCAAACCAACTTACGATAAGGGTACATCTACATCTACATACATACCCGCAATTCACCGTAAGGTGCGTGGCGGAGGGTACACTGTACCACTACTAGGCATTTCGTTTCCTATTCCACTCCCAAATTGAACGAGGAAAAAAAGAATGCCTATATGCCTCCGTACGAGCCCTAATTTCTCTTATCTTGTCTTTGTGATCTTTAAGCGAAATGTAAGTAGGCGGCAGCACGATCGTACTACACTCAGCTTCAAATTCCGGCCCTCTAAATTTACTTAACAAAAATTCACGAAAAGAACGTCGTCTTTCTTCCAGCGATCCCCAATTGAATTGCCGGAGCATTTCCGTGACACTCGCGCATTGGTCGAACCTACCGGTAACAAATCTAGCTGCTCGCCTCTGAACCGCCTCTATGTCTTCCTTCAAACCGATCTGCTGCGGGTCCCAAATACTTGAGCAATACTCAAGACGTGGTCGTACAAGCGTTTTATACGCGGTCTCCTTTACAGGTGAAGTACATCTGCCCAAAATTCTCCCAACATACCGAAGTCAGCTGTCTGCCTTACTCACAACTGTCCTTACATGCTCGTTCCATTTCATATCGCTCTGCAATGTTACGCCTAGATATTTGAACGACGCGATAGGATCAAGAAGCTCACTACTAATGCTGTAATCGAATATTATAGGATTGTTTTTTCTACTCATACACATCACCTACATTTTTCTACATTGTGAGCTAGCTGCCATTCATCGCATCAACTAAAAATTTTGTCTCAGTCATCCTGTATGCTTTTTCAGCCAATTAAAGAAAACAGTATCCCATACACCACAGCATCATCAGCAAACAGCCGCAAATTACAAATTACTCTGTCCATCAGATCATTGATATAGATAGAAAATAATAGCGGTCCTATCACACTCCCCTGGGGCACGCCTGACGATTCACTCGTCTCTGATGAACACTCGCCGTCGAGAACAACGTACTGCGTCCTATTACTTAGGAAGTCTTCCAGCCAAACACAAATCTGTGAACCTATTCCATAAGCTCGTATCTTCGTTAGCAGTCTGCAGTGTGGCACCGCGTCGAACGCCTTTTTGAAGTCGAGAAAAACACAATCCTTCGTCCATGGCTCGAAAGATGTCATGTGAGAAAAGGGCAAGCTGAGTTTCACATGAACGATGTTTCCCAAACCCGTGCTGATTCATGGAAAGAAGCTTTTCTGTTTCAAGGAAATTTACTATATTAGAACTGAGAATATGCTCCAAAATTCTACATGAAACCGATGTCAACGATATTGGCCTGTAATTGTATGGGTCAGTTCTCTTTCCTTTGTTGTTGTTGTTTTTGGATTGTTTAAGGGGGACTAAACTACAATGGTCATCAGTCCCCCTCTCTTTCCTTTCTTATACACGGGAGTCACCTGCGCTTTTTTCCAATCACTAGGAACTTTGCGCTGAATTAAAGATTCGCTATAAATGCAAGCTAAGTAGGGGGCCAACTCCGCAGAATAGTCTTTGTAAAACCGAACTGGTATTCCATCCGGACTAGCAGACTTTTTCGTATTTAGCTCTCTCAGCTGCTTCTCTACACCGGAAATACCTATTGCTATGTCCCCCATTTCGGAATTAGTACGTTGATCAAATGATGGTATATTTGTGCGGTCCTCCTGCGTGAAAGATTTCTTAAAGGTTAAATTTAGAACTTCAGCTTTCCGTTTGCTTTCTTCTATTACTGCCTCGGAATGATCAACTAGTGACTGGACAGTGGGCTTTGACCCGCTTATCGATTTTACATAGGACCAGAATTTTTTCGGGTTCTCGGAAAGATCTTTTGCTAAGGTATGGCTGTCATAATTATTGTATGCTTCACGCATCGATCTTTTTATAGACGTACGAATCTCTACTAACTTTTGCCTGTCATCATTTGCGTGTTCTTTTTTGAATCTAGAGTGCAACAGCCTTTGCTTTCTCAGCAGCTTTCTAACATTATTATTATACCACGGTGGATCTTTTCCATCCTTAATCGTCTTCACTGGCACATATTTCTGTAACCCTTTATTAACAATGCACTTAAATTTAGTCCACAATTCCTCTACATCCATAGTCCCAGAATTAAACGATGCCCATTCATTTTCTAAGTGCGATCGTAACATTTGCTTGTCGGCTATTCCCAACAAAAACACGCTCCTAGCCTTCTTGACTGGTTTATGAACTTTGGTCACCATCGACGCTATGACGATATCATGATCACTAATTCCTGTCTCTACACAGGCATAGTTAATAAGGTCAGGCCTGTTTGTGGCTATAAGGTCTAGAATATTTCCATTGCGCGTGGGTTGCCGGTTTTACTGCTCAATACAGTTTTCGGAGAATGTGTCCAACAGTAGCTCGCAAGACTGCTTGTCTGTACCGCCTGCAATGTAAGTAGCGAGGTCCCAATCTATACTCTTAAGGTTGGTCACCGACTAATACTACATGGCCCGGATACCTATGCACTACCTGGTGTAGACTTTCCTCGAATGATTCTAAAACTGCTACAGCAGCACTGGGGGGCCGGTAAAAACACCCAACTATTAACTTTACATCTTTTAGACCTGTTATACGTGCCCAGATAACTTCACAGTTACTTTCAACCTCGATCTCATTAGAAACAATATCTTTGTCCACAGCGATGAACACTCCTCCTCCAGTTGTATCAAATCTATCTTTCCGATATACATTCCACGCTTCGCTAAATATTTCTGAACTTGCCACATCATCATTTAGCCAGCTTTCGGTGCCTAAAACTATCTGAGCGCAATAACTTCCATGCAGCGCTGCAAATTCGGGAACACACTCACACACACACACACACACACACACACACACACACAAACACGCACACACACACACACACACACACACACACACACACACACACACACACATGCACGGCGAGCAACCACACGCTCCGCAGCAATGCACCTTAGGACGCTCGGCTATGCTACCGCCGCTATTCCACGTACGTATACGTAGAATGCAAGTGCTGCCTTTCCATCCTCCTACGCAGTCCCTGCCCGGATATCTCAATCAGGGACTCTCTCGCGAATAGTTTATCAGAGAGGCTGCCATCATCATACATTTATACACATGAGCTGCATGTCCCCAGGAAACGTAACGACTGTAGTTTCCCTCGCTTTCAGATATTCGCAGTGACTGTATGGCAAAGCCACGGTAGCTTATGTTACAAGCTCAGTCAATCATCTCGACTACTGAAATTACTGAAAAGGCTGCTGCTCAGGAATTACACGTTCGCTTGTTCCCTCCACAGACACCCCTCCGATGTGATTGCATCTACGGAACGGCTATCTGTATTGTCGATGCGCGCTAGCCACCCCATCTCGGAAATTTCTGTGGTTTACATTTACAATTACATCTACATGGGATACTCTGCAAATCACATTTAAGTGCCTGGCGGAGGCAGGTACGTGCGTGTAAATTTTACAAATGTTACGTTAATTAAAACTACAATTACATGCCAGACTGTATAATACGTATTTTACGTGCATGTGTACGGTAACTTGAATGTACGTAAGTCGGCAATGGATAGTAATGAGGAAAAATCTTTCAAGGCTTTCCGGTATAATTACCTAAAGAACATACCGTAGCCGGCCGCGGTAGCGCCAGTCACGATCTGCACGACCACTACGGTCGGGGGTTCGAATCCCCCCCTCGGGAATGGATGTTTGTGCCGTCCTTAGTGTTAGCTAGTTCATAATTAGTTTGTAAGTTTAGGGACTGATGACCCCCTAGTTAAGTCCCATAAGCTATACAAACATTTGAAACATACCGTAAAATTGTGAGGGTATGACATGAATAAGAAGTGTAAATGTGCTAATCCACACAAATAGTACTTTTAATAGCCTGAATTATTATTTTTCTTGCGTGCCTTGATAACGAATACAGATTTTCGATAACGGGAAACGGATTTTCTAGATAAACATCTAAACAACCTAGAGACATTTGAGTTATTGGCTATTGCCCAAGGTACGACTCTTTAAAAATCGCATTACCGAGAAAGTCCGGTACCTCGTACAAGACCGTGAAGCAAATAAGTTATAATTCTGCTCACAATTTTAAATAAAACATTGATATGATCTCAACATTCCATAGATAACTATGTATGACCTAAAATCAAACACTCGAATAGTTTACGCAATGTGTTTTTACCTCTGAAAACTCTTTAAATTATGTTGCTCTACTTGACTATACTAGATGCTGCAGATTATGATGAATAACGAAAATGAAAACACCCCTCCATCAATCTGTAAGATGTACAAAAACCATATTTTTCACTGAGTAGATGTTTTCTGTTCGGACGATTGCTAGGAGAGCGGCCTTTCGGCACAATAGGCAGTTTATGGTTTGAAACTGATGACGACGCAGCAACACGAATGATGGTTGAATGAGAAACATGCACCCACATGTCGAATAACAGTCCCACTTTACAAGTGACTAGACAGGCCTAAAACTGTAGAAAGGATTATTAGGCGCGTAGCGAAACTTGCGTGCCGTAGACAGTGCGTTACGGCGGACGCAGCAGCTCGAGAGTCTGCCGCGTGAAAGTTCTGCAGGCGACGATCCGTAGCAAGGTTAGCAGACGTCGGCATGAATAGAAGCAGAGCGTGGACCCTTGTGTGGGAGGCACGAAGAATGTTCGCAGGAAGCCGTCAGCTACTGTTCGATCGCGGATGAAACGGTGCACAATTGAGGTGAGTGATGAAATTTGGTGCACAAAACTGTTTCTGCTACCTAGCTGTAGACTGTGGTCCTGGAAAGAAAAATAAAAGGAGGATTGCACGGCTGAATCGTTCTATCGGACGCTTTCGGAAACGGTTAGTTCCTACGATAACAAGTATATCAGTGTTCCAGAATTGTTCTGCGAAAAGAAAATGCACTCGTTCACATGGGGACTGAGAATTTGGCCAAGGTTAAAGTTGTGACGGCAAGGACTAGTTCTAAAAAAAAGCGTGAAACGGTGACGTCATCTGTTCAATGTGGACGTCCACGCCTGGTCATTGGCAGTGTCGACGCACTAACTGTTCAGTGCACCCTATTCTTTGATGTTCTTAATGGAGCAATCGCATTTAACACTAATGAAAAGTGTGAAGTAATACACATGACCACTAAAAGAAACCTGCTTAACTTCAATTACACGATAAATCAGTCAAACCTTAATGTCGTAAATTCTACCAAATACCTAGGAGTTACGATTACGAACAACTTCACTGGGGAGAACACACAGAAAATATTGTGGGGAAGGCGAACCAAAGGTTACGTTTTATTGGCAGAACGCTTCGAAGATGCAACAGCTCCACCAAATATTTTTTTTATTAATTTATTTGGTATAAAACTGTCAATTGCTGTCGTTACCACTTCTTTGAATTTGAGCCACATCTGTCAATTGCTGTCGTTACCACTTCTTTGAATTTGAGCCACATCTGGTCTATACCTACGTTTAGTGTTAGAAACGAGTGGAAGCTATCTTTGAAGAAGCCATGTAATTTATTTCTAGCTGCTTTCCTGAACAAATATACTTTTTCGTTTACTTTTGGTAACTTTGGGACTTACGATATTCAATCTCGCTACGAAAGGTGTTCACTAATACCTGTATCCTTTTTTATGCTTGTTATGAGCTCAGAAGAGTCATCCCAAATAATAACACAGTGAGTGAGAAGAGAATGAAAATGCGCAAAATAGAATACTTTTTGAGATGAAATATTACTTATTTCATATACTTTCCCACTGGTAATTAATGTTGCATTTACTTTTTAACAATGTCCTGAACTTAGGTTTCACAGCTTACATAGGTGTAAATGATAATCAGAATAAAATGCGAGAAATCAGAGCTCGAACGGAGAGATTCAGGTGTTCTTTCTTCCCGCGCACTATTCGAGAATGAAATGGGAGATAAATAGTATAACGGTGGTTCGATGAATCCTCTTCCAGCCACTTAAATGTGATTTGCAGAGTATCCCATGTAGATGTAGATCCAAGAAAGGGGCGTTCACGGTTCAGAAACTGGCGGTTCGATTATCCTTTGTGATTTTATATTTCATGGGGCCCGCAGCATGGTAAGGGTCAGAAAGTGACATAATAATAATAGGTAACCAAAACATTGCTAACTAATAAAATTTATTTGAACACGACGGTCCCATTTCAGCTTACACTGCCATTTTCAAGTGACATGTATAACACACCTAAAGCGTCTGTATATAGACTGTCAAATTTGTTTCGTACTTTCAATTCTGATTTGGTATTTTAACTGTAATACCCACGATGTCGTATGTTTACAAAGCATAATGTTCTAATGCTGCAAACCTATTGTCGACGCCAGTTCAGTAGCCTGGAAATTCTGATATTGAACACATTTTCTTTAATGTCGTTTGTTGTTAACAAACCTTATGCCTTAGAGTTTTAACTCAGTTAATACTATAGTTTGACGGATACTGAATCACACCTTGAGTATTGTGCACAAAAGCGTGCACTGTTGTGATGCATCCACTATCAATAAATTGCCACAAGGGTTGAAAAGTCTTAGAAGTAATTCACGCACTTTAAAGTCTAAACTGAAGAGACTTCTCAGGATTCCCTCTTTGTATTCTGTCAAGGAACTCGTGGGAAATTGTTGATTGTGTTTACGTGTTGTTAAACCAGTCTTGTGTCTAGGGTTCATATCCTTTTATTTTACCTGTTACACCTCTTCTGTTACAATACCATGTTATGCCTCGTTCCATGAACATGTCTCATCCCTCAAAAATATTAATAATAAAATTTTGTAGATGGCTGTAGAAACAGCAACCGTTCGTGAAGGATTAACATTCAAAAATACAGCTAATCGGTTGCAAATTCACAGGTTAATTACTTAACCATGGTTTCGGCTTCAACTAAGGAAGCGTTCTTCAGAAGTAAACTTTTATGGTACCTACAAATAAAATCAAGATTATTGCAAAGGAAGCAGTATGTATTCCATAATTTAGGATTTGAACAAAGAAAATGTTACTTACATGAAAGGGACAAAGGTTCTTGAGCAACAGAGCTCACGTTCAAGTTACAAATGTAAAGTTACAGGCGTCAGGATTAAAACGAACAAATTCATGTAACTAAAACGCGCCGCTATGGGTCGCGTATGTGGCCAGAACTGTAGGTAGCATGTCAAACACGCCGTCGATGCTATGACGTGGACACGATGTATCGCGCCACCTAACTACAAGTAAGTGACAACTGTTATTAAATTTATAAAGCTATATAGTATGTTGGATACAATACGTCAAAGACGATAAAAATAAATTGAAAAATTGAGACAACATGATAATGTACAGTATAAAGAGAAGGGTGAGAGAAAATAATACAGGAAACAGTGTGTGAATATTTCATATGAACTGATTCTTAGTAAGGGCTTTGTGCCAACAAAAATCTTTTTATCGTGTAATTGCAATTGCCCATTAAAAATGAAATGGTCATTACAGGAAAAGTGTTTGAAAATATCCAAATGTTCAAGAACATCAAGACTGAAAACTTTTTTTACCGTGTGCAAGGTACAGATGTCATGAACCTCTTTAGGTTTGTGGCCTGTAACTGAAATATGGTCGGCAAAGGACGAATTATGTTCGTTTGTACCTTTTTTCCCTAAATATAAATCTATCGGACTCAACTACTGGGTTATTAGCTTACAAACTATTAAACTAAGATAATCACCCATGCCCGAGGGGGGGGGGGAGTCGAACCACGACGGCGAACGGCCACGCGCACCGCAGCACGGCGTTCCAGCACGCACGGCTAGTCCACCGAGTTCCTTTTTTCCCCTAAAAGATATATCTGACAGGAAAGGCTCGCCCACGTGTGATACTTTACCAGCCTGTTAATAGGACAGAAACCATGGTTAAGTAATTAACCTGTAAATTTACAACCTATGAGCTGTATTTTTTAATGTTAATATAAATAATATAGAAAAAGGAAGCAGAAAAGTAAATCCAGAATCATTGTAGCATTTACCATCTGTTACGTACAGTGTGTTGACTTAAGAGCTGTGTGTGTAGATGTGTAGCTATAGTTACTGATGATAGTAACTTCGGCCTATGGACGTTGCATATACGGCTGTGGAAGCTGCTTAGAGTTCCGAATTCAGCTGGCTCGTCTTACGAGCCGCAGTCGCAGTCCCGCCATATTTCACGGTCCTCAAGGAGAGTTTCGCCCTCGTCCGTCTTGAAGTTATTCGTGACGTATTGCAGTGAAGCGACGCGATGAAAGACGGCGCACAACTTTCTTGGAGCGCGTCGACTCGCGCTGGCCGGATATAGCCGTAATTAATGGAGGAGGCCGGCGTCTGCCCTGATGACTTGCTGGCGCGTCTAAAACCAATCTAGCGGCAGCGGCAGGGGATTAACACTTCGCAGCCTCCCAACAAATCACCAGCACAGCCAGTGTGGACGAGATTTACAACCAAGTGCGAGAGAGCGCCTAACAGAGCGGGACCGAGTAGCTGCCGCTTCGTCTAGGTAACGGCTATCTCTCTTAAGCCTTGTGTAGCTACAAATCTAGAGGTAGGTGTAGACCAGGGCGGAACGTTCATTGTCGCAGAGAAAAATCGGGAATAGGGGAGAGTAGGGGAATGGCGAACACTTAAGGCATTAAATTCTCCCCCCCCCAAATGGCTTGCCCTAATTGTAATTAAATTTGCGCCAATTAAAGTGCATTTAGTGTACTACTAAAATATACAGAGTGTTACAAACAGGGGAGGGCAAACTTTCAGGAAACATTCCTCAAGCACAAAGAAAGAAAATATGTTATGTGTTCATGTGTCCGGAAACGCTTTATTTCCATGTTAGAGCTCATCCTCCACCTACGCTAACTGGAGTACGTTATCATGATTTCATACGGGATACTCTACCTGTGCTGCTAGAACATGTACCTTTACAAGTACGACACAACATGTGGTTCATGCACGATGGAGCTCCTGCACATTTCAGTCGACGTGTTCGTACGTTTCTCAACAACAGATTCAGTGACCGATGGATTGGTAGAGGCGGACCAATTCCATGGCCTCCACGCTCTCCTGACCTCCACCCTCTTGACTTTCATTTATGGGGGCATTTGAAAGCTCTTGTCGACGCAACCTCGGTACCAAATGTAGAGACTCTTCGTGCTCGTATTGTGGACGGCTGTGATACAGTACGCCCTTCTCCAGGGCAGCATCAGCGCATCAGGGATTCCATGCGACGGAGGTTGGATGCATGTATCCTCGCTAACGGAGGACATTTTGAACATTTCCTGAAACAAAGTGTTTCATGTCACCCTGGTACGTTCTCTTGCTGTGCGTTTCCATTCCGTGATTAATGTGATTTGAAGAGAAGTAATGAAATGAGCTGTAAAATGGAAATTAAGCGTTTCTGGACATGTCCATATAACATTTTCTTTCTTTGTGTGTGAGGAATGTTTCGTGAAAGTTTGGCCATACGTTTTTGTAACACCCTGTATATAGATCGTGAGTACTATGTTTCATTAATTTATATATTTTTAATATGTAAACTTTTGCACTGTTCGGTATTTACCGCCAAATCTGGCAATGGCGAACACATTTATTCCAATACAAATAACAATGGAAGCTACTAATCCTCACAACATTTCAAAGGTCACACCTGGTTTATAAAACAGGCGTCTTTGCCTTTCGGGCGCTCACTCTCAGCTGTTTCCAAAGAAATCGTTTTCGGCGTGATTTATAAATCTTTACTAAATATGTTAGGTGGCTCATAGGAAGCCACCGCGGTAGAAGAGGTGAGAGGGCTAGCCGTCTCCTGTAATTAAAATAATAATAATAATACAGATCAGTATAAGTGACAGTGGTGTGGGAACGCAGGAATGATCGATAGAGACGTCCGGATTTCACCTAGGGAAAGGACAGCCTATGGAGGAAGAGTGGGAGAGTGTGGACGTATTGCTTTAGTGAGGATGTGGGCCGAACTGCGTCGTCTGGCGAAGGAAGGAGGGAGAGTGGTCAATGACCGCGGAGGTGTTGAGGGGGTATCGAGTGGTTAACGACCGAGGTGTTAATGGGTCGCAAATCATTATACAAATACGCGAATAAGTAACTTAAGAACAAGTTGTGGTGTCGCACTAGTGTGAAGTGCGCGCCACGTACTTATGCCGTGCGCCGCCATGCACACACGGCGTGGCGTACTTACGACGTCAGCCATGAGCGCCCTCTGCTGCAACTCCGCTCGCGGCCACGACTGCTGCATCGGCCACTTGGAAATCAGATAGGCACCAGTTAAGACTTGGCTATCGGGTAGGCACTAGGAATCATCAGTAGGCAGGCCTCTAGCCAACTATGTATCAGCATTGAACTTTGTAAAAGTTAAGTATTAGAACGTTTCTACGAAATATATATTTTGTTCTAATTTAGCCTAGTGTTTCCAGTTTCTGCTGTCCCACTGGCTGGGCACCTCCGTACCTGCACAAGTGTGCATCCTTTATTCCTGTGTCGGTCTCTTTCTACTCGGCCACCTACAACTATGACAACCGGCGGAAACGAGACACAAAAGTGGCGACGAGGACTGATAGAAGAACCGTGGACCAGCCCGCTTGCAGCAGCCAGACAGCAGCAGTCGGAGCACGCAGAAATTGTTCCCGCCCGCCTGCCCTTATTATAAGATTTTTGGGGGAACATATTCTGTTACGAGTTTGTGGACTTTTTTTTGCAATGCGTCCTCATTTCACATTGCATTTGTGTTTTGTTCTACTTTTCTTGTATGCGCGGCGCCTAATCGGTCAGCATGGCCACAACCCTGAACCCGAAATTAATGGAAATTATTCAGTTACAGACGGCACAGATTACGCATCTACTCCAAGCAATGTCACAGTTGACGGCACAGGCTCACTAACAACAAAACCAGCCGTTGCTTCAGTCGCCCACATCTGCAGCCGCACCGCTTCCTGCGTTTCGCCAGTACAATGAATGCGGGGAAGAATGGAGTGATTATTTGGTGCAATTTCAAGAACTCGTCGCGGCTCATCTAATTACAGGTCAGACTATTAAGCCTATGTTCCTCTCTGTGGTAGGCACCGTGATCTTCGTATTACTGCAGAAACTTTTCCCCCACGCATCTCCTCATAGTCTAGAATTCGATCAAATTGTAGAAGCATTGAATGCTCATTATGAGAGAAAAGTTCTCGTGGCCGCGGCACGGTACCGATTTTTCAGACTTAAAAAATTACCGCAGCAGTCACACCAAGAGTGGATCACTGAGTTGAAGGTCTTAACCCGTAAATGTAAATTTACTTGCTCTTGTGGACCCTCTTATAGTGACGTTATGTTGAGAGATGCGATCATACAGAATTTTCAGGTCCCCAGAATTAGGGCAGCAATTCTGAAACAGTCTGATCCTTCATTAGACGATGTACTGCAGCTTATTGAAGCGCTTGATACCTTTGACTTAGCAGATGTAGAAATGCAAAGCCACAGTTTTAACTCAGTGTGCCACAATGGACGCTTTCCTAGTCACAGTTCTCATATTAGCCCTAGTGATTCTTTCAATTCTACTGGCTGTGCTGAACAGACAGTGAATAGTAGTCAGTGTAAAAGTGCGACATAAAGGTCGCCCCGTCATGTTAGGCAAAGTAATTTGACAAACGGGCGCCAACGTTCTTATCAGAAAAATGTTCGTAAGTCTTGTCCCCAGTGTGTATCTCGCCACAAACGTGCGCATTGCCCTAGTCGCAACGCAATCTGTTATCAATGTGGCAAATCGGGACATGCACAGTCAGTGTGCGTGCAGAATGTAAGTTATAAGAACGGTGTCATTAGGAACAGTGCTTCGCAGAGTGCCAACAATTCATTCTGTAAATGTCATACACGTTGTGCACTTGAACAGTGCTTTGCTTGAATCTCAAATGCAAGACAGTTCTGCGCCTACGGCAAAACTATGTTGTGAGCCACATAGCAAGCGCCGACAAGCGTGCATAACTGTGCAGCGGAAAAGGGTTTGGGACAAGCAAAAAGACTATGTACAGTGCAATCCTGTAGTGAACCTAGTGCCTTCTGCAACGTCTCATTGTAATATTGCCCAGTATGGTGTAGCTAGTGACAGTAGACTTGATGTAGCTACTCAAAGTAATATCAGTGCAGTAGACTCGCATTGCGCGGACGCCGATCCGGCGGTAGTGCTATCTAGTGACAGTAATATTAATCTATGTGCCGATTCTGCGCCGCTTCCTACCGCACGCAATCCGCGCATGAGCAAGCGCAGCAAACAAGCTGTATCATACGTTGCTCACATTCGTGCACCTGTCGAGCGCCACAAGAAAACACCTTTTGTGACTCTTTCTATAGAAAATAAGACTGTACAATTTCAGCTCGATACTGGTTCCGCTGTCACGTAAATTAATAAAGACACTTACGAACTTCTGGGCTCGCAAAAATTGTCGCCGCCTAAACAAGTGCTAACAGCGTATACAGGTCAAAATATTCCTGTGCTGGGAACGTGTAGGCTGCCCGCCTCTTTTCAAGGTGTAACAAAACTAACAAGAACAGTTGCTTTTGTAGTTCTTCAGGCCAAATCTTCACAGAACATTTTTGGACTAGATGCATTCGACTTGTTTGGCATATCAATACAAAGAGATGTGCTTCAAATTTCGTCAGTAGTGCCTCAGGACAAAATCAATGCATTGTGTGAAAAGTATAGTGACTTGTTTTCGCCGGAACTAGGCTGTGCAAAAAATTTCGTGGCACATGTAACTTTAAAAGAATCTGCAGTTCCCAAATTTCGTAAAGCTAGACCAGTGCCTATCGCCCTTCGTGGTAAAGTTGCTGAGGAACTTAAACGTTGGCAAGATAGTGGGGTGATTTCTCCTGTTTCTGCGAGTCAGTGGGCCTCGCCTTTAGTAATTACAACAAAGCCGACAGGAAAACTCGTCTCTGTGCGGACTTCAAATCAACAGTGAACGGTCAAACAATTGTATACACTTATCCCATGCCTAGACCTGAGGAACTTATGGACAAATTAGGACAGTCTCGCTTCTTTTCTCAGATTGATTTATCAGAGGCATACTTGCAGATTCCGCTTGATGATTAGTCAAAAAAGTTTTTCGTCATTAATACTCACGTGGGCCTTTTTCAGTTTCAATACCTACCCATTGGCAGTTCTTCCGCCCGCGCTATTTTTCAGCGTTTTATTTTTTTATTTTTTTATTTTTTATTTTTGGAACAGCTGACAGTTTCTGTACCGTGCTGCTCGAACAATTTAGATGATATTGTCGTCTCAGGGCTCACAGTTGAAGCACATTTATCAAACCTGGAGTGTCTTTTCAAAGTGTTGACTGCAGCAGGTCTACGTTGTAAAAAAGTAAAGTGCTCGTTTTTTTAAACTGAAATAGAGTATCTAGGCTACGTGATTAACGTCCAAGAAATCCATCACTTACAGTCACATCTTCGAGCAATCACACACTTGCCTCCTCCTAAGAATGTCAACGAATTGCAAGCAGTTATGGGAAAGCTTAACTATTATTTCAGGTTTATTCCCAATACCTCTCAGATTGCAGCTCCACTGCTTCGATTACATAGGAAGAATGTTCCTTTTGTATGGTCTAAAGTCTGCACTGCTTAGTGATGCAAGTTTGATTCCCTTTGACCCACAGAAGCCTGTAGTACTAGCAGTGGATGCCTCGTCGTATGGTCTGGGTGCAATAATATCACATCGTATTGGATCTCACGATCGACCTATTGCCTTTGCATCCAAGCTACTGACGCCAACGGTCGATGCCACGTGACGGCCCGTCTCCTGCCGAGCTGCTACACGGCCGCCGTCACCGCACTCTCCTTCACCTGCTGCAGCCTCCCACGCACCGAGTCAGTTCGTATGGCGCTTCGCGTTTTCAGGTTTCTACGCCGGTGCTGTACAGGGTGTTTGCTGGAAACAAGAAGAGATGGTCACCGGGCACCATTCAGCGTGTGCTCGGTCGCAATATGTATGTTGTACGTTCGTCCACAGGGTCGGAGCTGCGGCGCCACGCAAACCAATTGCGCCTGCACAGGCCGCGCGATCCTGTCTCTGGTTTCTTGATTTCAGACCCAGTTCATCGCCAGGGAGCACAGCCACATCGTTCTCCGACGGGTCCAGCGTTCCCCGACTACGGGATCATCCCCATGGAAATCGACGCGCCTCCATCGCCGCCGCCGCAGCTGCTAGCGTCACCGAGAGGGACTCCGGGACCGTGCGTGCCCCCGCCGCCTGGGCCACGCACCTCAGAAGAAGATGACCTGCTCCGTCTGGACGGAGGTGTGCGCCCTTCCCCTCGTTTAGGTGAGTTTCCCGGGGAATCGCAAGGTGGATACCGGGGCGCGGACGGCTTCTCGATGCCAGCCTCTGCTACGACGACCGACCCACCAGTAACGCCTCCGCCCAGGCCCTCCTCCCAGTGCCGTCGCCGTGGCTCTCAGCCCTACGCCACGACGGCGCGGTAGTTTGGGGGAGGGGGTGGTGTCGCACAAGTATGAACTGCGTGCCACGTACTTACGCCGCGCGCCGCCATGCACGCATGGCGCGGCGTACTTACGACGTCAGCCACGAGCGCCCTCTGTGGCAACTCCGCTCGTGGCCACGACTGCTGCATCGGCCAGTTGGGAATCAGATAGGCACCAGTTAAGACTTGGCTATCGGATAGGCACTCGGAATCTTCAGTAGGCAGGCCTCTAGTCAACTATGTATCAGCATTCTGCAGTCTTGAACTTTGTAAAAGTATTAGAACGTTTCTACGAAATATATATTTTGTTCTAATTAGCCTAGTGTTTCCAGTTTCTGCTGTGCCACTGGCTGGTCACCTCCGTGCCTGCACAAGCGTGCATCCTTTATTCCTATGTCGCTGTCTTTCTACTCAGCCACCTACACCTACGACAACCGGCGGAAACGAGACACAAAACAAGTGTTGTATGTGAATGGGTTATTAGACGAGCTTCCGCCACGAGAGGTACAGGTCTAGCGCGAGATCTATCTGACGATGGAACTGTCAGAACTACAGACCATATAGCCGCAGCCCAGTCCTCTGAGTGTTTACATATCTTTGTGTGTGTGTGTGTGTGTGTGTGTGTGTGTGTGTGTGTGTGTGTGTGTGTGTGTGTGTGTGTGTGTGTATGAGTGTGTTCGTGTGTGTGTGTGTGTGAGACGACAAAGTCACTGAAGAATGAATATACTTTTTGACATGGTAACAGAAAGTAAAATAACACCTGGTTCTAGAATCGAATACGGTATGACCATTTAGTAACGAGAGATCATCCTCTGTTTCCATCTCATCATCACAGTCAATGCGCAGTATTATTTCCCCTTTGCGTGCTTGTTCTTTGTGTATTGCTGTGAGCGAACGTAACAGGTCAAATATATGAATGGATAATTACAATCGTGTTACTTTATTCAAACAGGTTTTCCTTGGTAAAGGCTGAGCACTGATGACGACAGGTGCGGGATGCTGTTCTATATGTACATTTCTACCGAAAAAGATCTTCACAATGCAAGGGCGCAACACCCCTACCTAGTGATATCCTGCAGTTTTCATTGTTTATCCACGTAAGACTTACTTAGTTATTTAAAGTTGCAGACACAGTAGCGAATATACCATATACATATATATAACATATACATATGTATTTGGGGGGGAGGGGACCGAGAATAATGTAATAATAGGTATTTTTAAGTAGACCCTCCATGATATTTTATATCAATTTACTGCTCATATTCCGATGATAATTTGCGCTGAACCACTTTTACTTTAGCAATATCAAGTTTCTTGTTGTTGATATTGGAACATAAAAGTTTCTTCTTCATTTTCATTATTTTGAGGAGAGGGCGCAGGTTAACACCACCTAGAAACAAACCTCACAACAGCCCATGTCACGTCACACCGATCAGGCCGCGACTGTCAGCTTAGTGGCTGGCCGCTACGAGGGAGAGGGCTGTGCCCCAGCGGCCAGCCAGTCAGCTGGCGGCAGCGGCCTGTTCGGTGTGACGTGACATGGGCTGTTGTGAGGTTTGTTTCTAGGTGGTGGTCCTCAGGTCCCCTGCCCCTCCCTATCTTATATACGTAAAGGTGTAGACATTTTCCAGGAACTTGCAAATAGGCGCCATACCATGGAGAAGCACTCGAGTGTCTATAGTCAACTGAGTTTTTAAAAAAAGGCTGAAATTGTTGTATTTCCCGTGGAGGAATACATCTTTCGGAGATTTGACACACATGATTGAAGTAATGCGTAATTACTGCAAAGATGCTGGTTGTAATGGTCAGGTAAACATTCCCACAAGCTTAGACGAGGTTCAGGACTTCCGCGCATCATAGAACAGGAACGTTCCCACCCAGTGAGACCAGGGGCACGAACAGTTCTAATCCGCCGCCCACTCACGCCACAGGATCGACATGCAACTGGTGACGTCAAAGGTTTACTTGGAATGGCGGGCCGTGGTCTTCAACGATTAAACCTGAAACTGCAAACACACAATCGATGGTAATTTGAACCCAGAACATAAACCTGGTGAGCACTGTCTGAAAGAATTCATTTGTCGTAGACACATCGGCCTCACTATAGGCTCTATATTCCCCTTTGTCGAGGAAAACCTGACTAGCGCTTGGTACCTTCAGATTGTTGTAATACCAGTTCTTTTGCCAATCTTGAAACAGAAAGGTGTTCTGCAGGCTCAACAGGATAATACTCGCCCTATTTCTGCGCATTAAAGTAAACGTGCTCTACAATACATTCCCTATTACAGGGCCATCAACGATGGTGCTCTACCTGCCATCTACCGTCATAATATTAAAGTTGACGTCGTTTTTGGAACTGTACAATTTTTTTCTGCAGGGAATATTATATAAACGTATGTTTGATGTCAGTTGACGTGTAGCGAAATAATTCTATTTGTTGTTGCGTAACAGTTATGCTGATCCTACATAAATATATGCCGGAATACTTCAATTTTGTTCATAAGAATTTTGTAGGATTCTTATAGCCGGTCTGATATGCATAATCGAGCACGTACTTCAACTTTTTCAAATTTTTGTAAAGCTTATGGGACTTAACTGCTGGGTCATCAGTCCCTAAACTTACAAACTACTTACGAACTACCTTATACTAAAGACGGCACAAACATCTATGTCCTTGGGGGGATTCGAATCCCCGGCGGGGAACGCCCTCGTTCCTCCGCAGCACTTGGCTTTCCAGACCGCTCGGCTGCTCCCACACGGCCTTCAAATTGTTATTTGTCATGGAAGATCTGTGGAATACGGATGGATGTTGTTTGGTATGCGGCGTGGCACAGATACTAAACGAGTTCTACGTTTTTCCTGTGTCATGTAATTCGCCCTTCAATCTGCTTATACTTTGATATGCGTTTTGGCAGTGTTTGGAACTGTTACTGTGTTTCTAATAATGTAGGTAAGTGCAGGTATGATTCGCTGAACAACTTATGAGGGTTCAGTCCTATCTAACGTATTTGTGTTTTGCAGCATTAGATCCTATACGTTTTGTACTAGCTTTTTTCCAGCTGCTTCGCACGCTTAGAATAGATGGTCTGCATTGCTCCTTATAAATTATCATAGATTTAGCTTTAAAAATGATTTCCTAACCAAGTATTTTGATACCAATTTCCGCCGTTATTGCACTATTTACAGCAGAATTCAAAACATCCCGAAACACATTTTAATTTGAAATTCTTACCATGGTTCCAAATCCCAATTTTCGCACTTCTAGCATCAAAATAGTTTTAGTAGCACCCTTAAAATATTTTCCCTTATTTCACCCGCTTAATGGTTGAATTTCCAAAAATATCGAAACAGGTGTTTTTAAAATCCCAATCAAATTTCTAAATCCGAAGTTTTGTATTTCTTGCTTAAAATTTGCCTCACTGGCAACGTATTTTCAAAAAACCGTTCATCCTCTATTTCGCTCCCTTAGGCATAGGAAAATCGAAAAATCGCTGATGTCTACAGTGTAAGATAAACAAGTCTACAAATTTCAAGTTTCTATCGTCTGTACATACACTTTTCAGCGCCGGATTCTGTTATTTAGAAACGGATCGATAGGCATAATTTCTTTCTTACGCTTTGCCATCTTTCTTGATAGTTTTACTTTTGAAACTGCAACATGCATTTATTTTTCTGTTATTCTTCTTCTTATTCTTCCGTTTTTTTTTTTTTTTTTTTTTTTTTTTTTTTTTTTTTTTTTTTTACGCTTGTTACAGATAATCGGAATATTATATAAGATGGGGACTTTCAACCACTATATCTTCCACTCTCTTATAACTATCGACGCGGAACTGCTATGGTGTACAACGGGAGAATCTGTATTACAACAACACAGATCATTCGTCTGCATTGTGTTGCTCTTGATGAAGAGCCAAATATTGACACCCACACGTAGAATTCTATACAAATCAGTAAATTTTAACTCCCATATCTTCCGCTCCATCATCGTTATCAATCCTATACCATTATAGTGCACAATGGGGGAGTGATACCTATTACCACACACAAACACTGTTCGTTTGGGATGTGTAGTTTTGGCTACAGAGAGAAATATAGACACAAACATCTCAAATTTTATATGTATTAAAATTTCAGCCTTAATAGGCTAGCAAGTGTAGATTGAGATGACAAAGTTTAACGATACCTAGCAGAACTTCAATATTGCACGTCTGCATTGTAACAAGTACATGCGTCTATACTAATGCCACACGTGGTGACAGGAAAAATATTTTCAGTGTGCCAAAAAAATCAGAGACATTTATCACATCAAAAATATAGACAAGAAGACGATTATTCTGAATCTATTGGACTTCCTACATAACGTTACAAGGAATACTGGAAGTGTTTTTATTGAGGAACAATGGCAATCCCAATACATTAACCCTAGAAACGTATTGATGTATTTAGCTGAAGTTACCTGTGCATTATTGATTAGAACATACGCTGAAAGTTCGTCTAAATGTCTGATGTAAGGAGTCAGAACAACATGGTATCAAGAAGGATTAACATTATGTTACTGATATCAGTCGTAAGTAAGCAATCATCACATACAACAATGTAGTCGAATAAAAAGCGTGGTATTATATATGTTTTACAAGTTTATTTTGATTCATTTAATCAGATTTCGGCTTTCAATGCCAACTTCATATATATATATATATATATATATATATATATATATATATATATATATTATATATATATTACAGAGTTTACATTAATTTGTTAGTGACTTGGAAGGATAGTTATTCGTTTATTCGTAGATTGTTGTCGGAATTGGGAAGGTGAGTAAGCTGCTGGTCATCGGTCCTGTTTATTCTAAGATCGAAGCACATAGTAAATTAGGAACTTTGACACTCTACCATGGAAGTAAAATCGAATATATTAAAAGATTAAACAATAATGAATAATAATACATGAGTAGGAGCAAACCGGTAATTTAACTATATTCTAAAAAAGTACCTATATAACATTTTACAAAGATTAACAATGTAAATAAATAAATTGGAACTAATTGCTGCTAACATATATTTTAAATACTTGTGGAGCAAAGCAAGAGTAAAATTTGTCATTAAATTGGAGAATTTACCTGTAAACGTATTAAATAATTAAGAATTTAATATCAGTTAATTGACAATTGTAATCAAAGTTATAACCCAGGTTTTTCCCGTTCTGTACATTTGTTCATCATATTATTATTATTTTCAACAGTGGAGTAAAAGGTGTAATTTTGCTGAACAGAAGTTTCACCTATATAACAGTTTACACAAATAAACAATTTGAATAAGTAACTAGTTGATAGGAATACTGAAGTATATTTTGAATATTTGGGGCAGCTAACAAGGAGTAAATATTAAATTTCACCTGGAAAATTTACCTTTAATCATTTTAAATAATACGCTATTCCAATAATAAAAATTAATTGACAAATACGTATGTAGTTATATTGATTGATTCTGCTGTCGGTTCTTGGTGAAACATTTAAAATTAAATAACTGAACACTTGTTATCGCCTTCTTTCAAGAACCTTATTTGTACGTCCCAGGCCTCATAAACCGTAACTTATATCATACAATTAAAGTTTTGTGAAATATGGCAATAGCAAGTGCTTAGTTACTTAACATAAATAGTTCATTCCCAGTTTGTCCCACTTCTCTACATTTATTGATTACTGTTTATCATATTATCAATTTCCTTGCCTGATGTTTGAATCGAAGCCCAAAACAAAGTAATGTAACTTCATTGACAAAAAGAGTCTGAAGATAATTTGTAATAAGGGAACTAATTAATAAAATAAAAATGTACTTGTAGATCATACCCGAAATTATTATTTTAATTAAATAATCTAATGTTCTACGATGGAGCGACGGAAGAACCAGTCGTAATAGTAATGCACTTGATTACACTTGAGTAAGAAACAAACTTCAAACCTGTGGAGGTAGGTGAGTTAATTTCCACCTGTGCCCTGATAAACACAGTCGGCGATGCTCGGAATACCAGAAACGCTGGGGGTTTACCGACTGCTGCAACGATCAGTGGAATAGGCGGAATATCTGCGCAGCAGGCCGCTTAATTGGCGTTGCGAAGTGAATACCGCGCCGGCTCTGCTGATTGACACATTGTAGCCGGCCGGCCTTTGTGGCCGCCGCTAGTATTGACTGCATGACCGCCGCTCTCGCTGCTCGCTGCTCGCTGCTCGCTGCTCGCTGCGTCTGACGCAGCCGACTGCACGCGCACGGCCGTCTGGCGTGGCTGCGGTGCGGTGGGACCGCTGACAGGTCTGCGGTCAGACGCGGGGCCACTTCTGCTACCAGGCCGAGCCTCACTGTGAGGCAGAACGTAACGACACACAGTACTAATGACCTCTATGATTCCTAGCTTCTCCACTGCACGCTACAGTCACTGTCTAACACAAGGGTCCGAACTGTTACAATGAGACCACATCGTTATCGGATTTTAGATTGTTAGATATTAACCCTCGCACCGCACACTGGGGTCCTAGGGACCCCAGCGTAATTTGTGTTGTGTATTACAGAGAGCACGTCGGCTAAAAGTTTTTGAAACTTGGTGTACATTAGGTTGGTAACACTGCCTACACGTACGTGATGTCAACTCAAACATCCGCATTGTTGTTGCACTACTGTCAAGCTGTAAAGATTGCTGAACGCCTGTGGGGTCTTGATTACCCCAGTGTTCATTCCGTGTAGCTCATTTATGATTCATTATATCCGAGAAAAAGGGACACAAAAACCGAAATGTGTTGCCAGGATTGTAAAAGGGCGATCTGTGATGAACATAGAGCCATAATTTGTTCCGAGTGTGCTCACTGACAATGTAAGTGGTGACTGATATATGAGTTACAGTTTTTGACTTCATTGTAATAATTATTTCCATCTTTCTTATATGTTTTTGCACAAATAAGCTGCAATAGTAAGTTTGTAAATATTCTATGCCAAAATATACTGTAAATATCAAATAAGCCATTATATTATATTACAATATATTACTTTGTACATTGAAGTTCAGACTAAGGTTGAATTTATACATCATGTTGAAGTGTAACATGTATCAGATTTGTAAATACCATATGTTACTCACTGTAATAACTAAATAAAGTCATGAAGATATTCTGTTGCATTATATACTTTCAAATATAAGAAGGCTAAACATATAGAAATACAAAACATTTTTTATTAATAATACTGTGCACATTTTATAAATATCATTCCTGACTCATAGTTGTAATAATAAAAAAAAATCACTACAGGTAACTAAATAGATATTTACAATGTTCCAGATACATAAGACATTCCAATGTACATATTAATGAGATTGGAACATTTGATATATGATAACATTTTTCTGGGGTCCAGTAGACTCCAGTGTGCAGTGGAAGGTAAATGAAAACAAGTGTGCGTTGCGAGGGTTAACACTTAAACAGAAACACCGGTCTGAGAGACCGTTAGGGTTTTTTAAATGTGGCCTATGGTAACACTGTTCTGCTTGCGACCATCCCCTCCACAGTACCTTCACATTGTTAAATAATATACGTTGCACAAGCATTGTAGTCCATTTTGTGGCTTCTGGCTGTTAGGTAACCATTAATTTTATGATGAAATAAAAGGTTTCCGCTTGGTAGGCGCTGTGAGATGTTTCTTTTATTAAACTTCAAAACATATCGATTTCGTCCATATGATGGGACATCATCAGTGCAGAATTGCAAATCATGATGACCTTTGTGCTCTGCTTAAAATATTTTTATCAGACATGTCATAAAAAAATAAAAAAATAAAATAAAAATGTATTGCCGGTAGAAGTCAATTCTTGTGACTTGTATCGGCAAAACCTATAAATTTTTTTATTTTTTTTTATGACATGACTGATGAAAATGTTTTAAGCAGAGCACAAAGGTCATCATGACTTGCAATTCTGCACTTATGATGTCCCATCATAGGGACGAAATCGATATGTTTTGAAGTTTAATAAAAGGAACATCTCACATCGCCTACTAAGCGGAAACCTTTTATTTAATTATAATTCTGTGGTGGGCTGGCACAAAATGGAATCTAGTTACATTAATTTTATAACACTTGCAGGTCTGTCGGACCGGGTGTTTCGGATTACGTTTGCAATGGCTCGGTCTGTTAGACCGGATGTTTCGTATTCATTTAATTTTTTCTATTATGTATTTTCTTGTGTGATATGCTTTTTTTTGTATATTTAGAAGAGGCCATGGTGGATAATGCTTCAGAAGGTACTCGTAAATCTACGAGAGGCGCAAGATACGAGAGAATGCGGTGTAGTGATGCCAATTTTGAGGAAAAAAACTTTCAGGGTGGTTGCAGGAGAGCGGTGATGAATCCGAGATTGAAAATGATATCTCAGATGCTGATTCTGACTTTACAATTACCGACGGAAGAGAAGACGATGAGAGAAGAAGAAACGATGGTAACAGGCTGATAGTGACAGTAGTGATGAAGATGATGATGATGACGACGATTGTTACAATCTATTGGAAGATGAACAAGAAATAATTGGTGACAATACACGTGGAGTACAAAAACGGTATGTCACTCATTTTTGTTGTGAAAAAGAACAAAAAAGATTTTCTATTTAAATAAGTGGAACCAACAAAAACAATAACCGCGTTAATTTTGAGCATTATTTAATGCTCAATTTGTAGTTTCATTTTAAAACCACAGAATGTTATCCTAAACACATTAATAATTTATAAAAAAATGATGAATACATGACAAAATATTGAGGAAAAAAATTCTGTCTCTCAGACCGGATGCGTCTAATAATGTACTATCAACCTATGTTTCTGTTCAAGGATTAATGGTACGTAAAGTTCAGAATTTAAATAACAATCAGCCAACATCATTATAGTTGAACGAACTCTGTAATAAAAAAAAAAGCTGAGCCAAGAACAACAAACAAACACTATCAGCTACCCCAACGAACCTATCTACCCATAGAGAGAGGAAAAAAAGAAAAAAAAGGTAGCGTTCTGACTTTAAAATAATACGGGTTGGTGGTTCGAACCCTGTCGTGATAGATTTCTTTTTAATTTTTTCCATTGTGCTGGAATACTTACACAAGTTTGATATCTAATACCAATTTTTACGAAAAGTGCACGCATTTTAGTTTATCCGTATTTTCTGTATTATATACAAAGTTGTGAATAATGACTGTTTCAGTCAGAAAAACATAAGTTACATTTTTTTTACAGTATTGTCTTCACTTTTAGTTTACGACGGTAGTCTTTGATTGTTCAGTTTCTTGAGAGCTACGACTGATTTTGGAAAGTCATCTCCACAGCTACTATTGGATTCTAATCAAGTAACCTACTGAATGGTCGTTTTACGTGTCGAGTTTTCAGCTCGTCTTCATACATATAAAGAAAAACTGACTGACACAACACGTCAAACTGGATTTTCCAAATTGTTTTATGTAACTAAACGAAAAAAAAGTAAAAGAATCTGTCACAGTGAGATTCGAACTCCGACTCTATTTTTGGAGGCCAGAACGCTATCACCTGACCCATACCGCCAGACGGTATCAATGTTTTAATTGTTGGTACTTTCTAAAACATCAAATTCGATTTTCTCGAGAATTGTTGAGAGTTGCGTCGAATGGCTTTATCTGATTGTTATCTCAGTTCTGAACTTCACGTACAATAAATGTAAAGAAATTCTAAAATTCGTTACCCATGTTGTCTCCTTATTATAGATTTTCTGCAACTTCACAACTGCAGCACTGCTAAGCGTCTGGGTAGTATAAGCGTCCCGATAAAAGACTCTATATTGAATGTATAGCTGAACCAAAGCAGCACATTCAAAATACCGTGGTGTTTAATAGTTTTCAAGGCGCTATAAATTGTGGCAGCTGACGAAAATATAATCCCGAAATCTCCATGTTTTTATTTGAAAATGATGCTGAGAAATGAGAGAATTACGTTACGACATGTAGGCATGAAAGAAGTTTTTTAGCATTTCATTCAGTTCGAAATTTCGGCTTCAAATGAGAGTCGCGGCTTCCCCCCAACCACGGGGGACATAGTCCCCATCCGCCAGCCGGTGAGGCGACAGCCTTCTCCGGTGTCTCTCGCTAGCAACGGGTCGCTCGGGGTGTAACCTTACAGATTTCAGTCAGTGAGAAGGAGGGTCCCAGGATGGAATACTGTGGAACTGTGGCTATTTCTCACAAGGTGATCATGTGTGTATCGGATTTTAGAATTTCTTTATATTTATGGTACGTGAAGTCCGAAACTTAAATGAGAATCAGCCAAAGCTATTCGATGCAACTCTCAAAACCCATCGAGAAAATCGACTTTGAAATTTCGCCCCCATCTGATAGGCGACATGACGTAATCGTTGGAATGCCATCTTCACCACCGAACACGTTTGCTCTCCAGCTGTAACTGACACTGAATAGAACTGTGGCATGAGGTCTTGATAGTTGATTGTTCCACTCGTTTCGTGTCTTGACGTTTAAGTTCCTTACACTACAAGATATACTCATTTAATATACTAGATGGGGACACAAACCCGATTATTACTTCTAATAAATAATTATACAAAACTTATAATGTTGTACAGATATGGAACCTAACTGCATAGGTCATCGGCCCCTAAGCTTAAAAATTAAAGTAACTTACAAAAGAACAACACACACACCTGTGCCAGAGACAGAGCTCGAAACTCCGATGACAAACGGCCGCGCATTCCGCAGCAAGGCGCCTTAGGCCCTTCGCACTCAGGTCGATTCGCACTAGTCGCAGCTGCGACTCGTCCTCGACGCGATTCCGTCTCCACTCGACTGCCCACGTAAGTAAATGGGAGGCCGCCAACTGGTCGGTTTGCACGCGTCTCGTAATCGTCTCGAAGTCGTCGCGAGCGACGCTCGTCTGATGCGACCTGCAGCGCACCAGAAAGTTCGAGCGTGACGAGCGGATCGTACGTCAGGGAGGTAATTTATCGTGCATTTTTTCTGCATAAAACACTTTAGAGCCCATGAAATCTACATGCGATCACTGTAATGAACTGTTAATTATATATATATATATATATATATATATGTGTGTGTGTGTGTGTGTGTATGTGTGTGTGTGTGTGTGTGTGTGTGTCGTGTCGTGTCGTGTCTTGCAGCTTGCAAATATCCAACAAAAGAGCTTCTTTTATATATCAGAGATGCTGATGCTTATTTACCTTTTTATTCAAAAAATGTTCAATTCTATCGGACCAAACTGCGTGGTCATCAGTCCGTAGCTTACAAACTACTTAAAGTAAGTAAGCTAACCTAAGGACAACACACACACACACACACACACACACACACACACACACACCCATGCCCCCGGGAGGACTCGAACCTCCGACGGCGAGCAACCGCGCGCTCCGCAGCGAGGCTCCTTAGACCGCTCATTTATTGCCGACTAGTTTCGAGCATATGCCATTTAATGAAGCCACGTTATTTATATTCTGCAGAATGCTAAAATTTTGTATCAGTCTCTTCCAGTTCTCTAGTACCAACGAACAACCGGTGATGAAAATTCCGCTCTATGTACGGATGCACCCATAATGCTCTTTGCGTCTTTCTTTCCTTGCGCCGGTACCAGTGAAACATCACTGCGTCCCCCTAATCACTAGAACTGTCCGTTGTACGGGAAATTATTGGAAGAAATAACGACAGCGTTTTAAAGCTCGCTATTGGAAGTCGCAAGCTGACTGAAGGAAAATCGCGATCGCGAGGAGTGCCGATATACCCGTGTGCGGACGGCCTTAGAGTGGGCGAACAATCTCGCGCGGCTATTCGTGACGCCTTCATCACTTTTTAAGGGATAAAAGCCGCTTTTCCAAATCATGTTATCACTTTTACGTAACTCGTTTTTACAATTATTTTAGGCTGTACTGCGACCAAATAAAATATATAATTGGACCAGAATGAAAAATGCTCCGGTCAAAGAACAATGAGGGCGAGTAAATGTTCAAATGTTTGTAAATCTATGAGACTTCACTACTCTGGTCATCACTCCCTAGGCTTACAAACTAACATATGCTGAGTACAACAAATGCACCCATGCCTTAGGGAGGACTCGAACCCCCGACGGCCACCAGCGGTGCGCTCCGCAGCTAGGCGCATTGGAATGCACGGCTACTGCTGCGAAAGGAGAATACTTCGGATTATATACGTACAACAAGGGAGTTGACTTCTAGAATTATCTGGAAGAAACAACTTATCTTGATATATAAGCAGTTACTTTATAAATAAATACCTAGTGTCACCAGCGCAATTTGCATTACCTATTCAATACGTATACGACAACGTGATTAACAATGAATAAGTAACTTATATACATATCGCGCTATTCCGAAAGTACAGACATCACGTTTGATCCTGCGGTTGTTATTCTTACATACTCACAGAATATATGACACCGGATGCGAATGGCCCAAGCTGAAAATGAGTTCTGTGAGCATGGTAAAGCTGAAAATTTGTGTCTGACGGGAGGCGTGCTTAGGTAGTCCTTGTAGGTGCGGTGGTCACTGTGTCCCCAGTGGTGTAGTGGTGAGCGCAAGTGCCTAGAAGGGGAGGGCCTGGGTTCGAATCACAGCTGGGTACACATTTTCAGCTTTGACCGTTCGCAGTTGAAGTCATATATTCTGTGAATATGTAGGAATAAGTAATTGACTGAAAACACTTTTTGAATCAAAACACGTTACGAATTAAGTGAGAAAGAACACTTGTTTCTTTTAATGGTAAACCTAAATAAAACTATTAGGATTTGAGTTAATGTTAGTTATTAAAGTAACTGGAAGCTAGCTCCTGTTACTGCAATAAATACGGAACCTCTGAGTAAAGACTACTTACCTTCAATAAATATTAGGAGCTTGATAGCAAATCATGCAAAACTGTTTTAAATGAATTGAAAATTATTCAAGAATGGATGCTGAATCTCTTGATTTTTTGCAGCAATGAAATACCAACCAGCCATAAACAAAAAAATGTTTAACAACGGACAGTCCTTAAAGTAAACAAAGATTAAAATGTACGTTTAGTTACGGTTCTTCGGTGCAGTAATTGCTGCAGCTGTACTTATTTTACTTTACTATATTTCATCCTGATATAGCAATGATTACCTCTATGTATTACTGATCAGTGTAAGTTGTTTAATGAAGTTGAATGAAAATATATTTCAGACGATAACGAAGGAAACGGCACTCTTATGATTTTTGTAGCCTTCTGTAATCACAGAAAAGACGTACGGATTTGTATTCTTTGGGAAGGTCTTTGAATCTACTTACAGACTTACTATTGTAATCTGATGATTGTGGTCTAAAATAAAACTATGTTACAACGTGTCTCGCACGTTGAGACGATACCTGCTGCAACTGACGATATCCAACTTGCTCCACATAATACTGCCGACACACACTCATTATCAACGACCATTTATGGGCCATGATCTTTATGTCACGTGACCTCTCTAACAGCTACCCACACTTGCAATGCTCTTCGTGTCGCAGTTTACATGTGCGCTGCACGTAGGTCTCGTGAACTCCAGAACATGGAACTCGCATGGCGTACAATTTCACGTCTTACAACGAAGTATAAGCAGTACCCTCGACCGCACTCATCGTCTGACGCAATACACCCGCAATCAGAGACAATGTTCATCTGACTTCTTCTAAGTCCTACCGGCATTACAAGCTGTTACACAAATAACTTTCATATTTTAAACCATGTATATCCACTCGCAAATACAAAGTTTTGGGAGAGAAAACAATAATAGTTATGGAATACTGAAAAGAAAGAAGAAAGAGATAGCGCTTCTAGATTGACGTGTCAGGATATGTAACAGTCCGTCTGTAAGCTTTCATAAAGTGGAAAAATCGGGAACACAATGATTTGCTTAATTTGTGTTTCTTTCAAATGCTTCGACGGTTTAATGGACCCTGATGACAGTCTTTAATTAATATATGTTCCGAATTCAAATTTCTTTAGACGTTTGATTGAAAATGATAACTATGTAGAGTGTAAATACGTGGCCACATAAAATACGCACTAGAAAGGGAACGCTCATAATGGGATCGAGAAAATGTTAAATCGGTAGTGAGAAGCAGTACGCCACACAGTACGACTTTGCCGATGCAAGAAAACAAGAATGATCTATAACTAAGAGATAGGTGTGCACGTGATCAGGAAACTCCACTATTGTAAACACAAACATTAGAGAATTATGCCTGATTACTGGTTCAGGTGGCTTTGAGAAATTTTGTCAGCCGGACAGTGTGTTGTTATTCGCCTGTTTACTAGTATGACAGCGGTGGTCTTGGACTGAACTGCAAACAGTTTCTGTGCGTGAGACGAGCCCTGAAGCCACCTGGTTGACGTCAGAGCCGGCGGCGTTAATAAAGCGTATCGACCAGTCCTCTGGGCCAGAAATATTCCGCACCACGGACGATATTCCTGGAAATCGCTTCATTCTCATTCTCACACTATTACCCACATTGGCAGTCGACAGAATCTGTTACCTCGTCCTGTTTCAGGGCTTATATCCGCAGTCGAAACGGGTATTAGAGTTTTTACATAGCTGCGACACTTTTTTCCTTCTCACACATACGGTCGTTTCCTGGAGATATTTCATTGAAACATTAGTTAATTAATGACAATATGAAGTGGGATCTACAGGAGAATGGAAAATCTGGTAGAAGCTGACCTCGGGGAAGATCAATTTGGATTCAGAAGGAACGTTGGAACCCGGGAGGCAACACTCACTTGACGTCTTATCTTAGAAGATAGATTAAGGAAAGGCAAACCTACATTTTTAGCTTTTGTAGATTTGGAGAAAGCTTTTGACAATGTTGACTGGAATACACTCTTTCAAATTCTGAAGTCAGCACGGGTAAAATACAGGGAAAGGAGAGTTATTTACAACTTGTAAAAAAGCCAGACCGCAGTTATTAGACTCGAAGGGCATGAAAGGGAAGCATCAGTTGGGAACGGAGTAAGACAGGGTTGTAGCCTTTTTCCAATGTTGTTCAATTTGTACATTGAGCAAGCTATAAAGGAAAACAAGGAGAAATTTGGTGAAGGAATTAAAGTTCAAGGGGAAGAATTAAAAACATTGCGTTTTGTCGACGACATAGTAATTCTGTCAAATACAGCAAAGGACCTGGAAGAGCAATTGAACGGAATGGACAGTGTGCTGAAAGGTGCATATAAGATGAACATTAACAAGAGCAAAACTAGGGTAATTGCGTGCAGTGTAAGAAAATCAGGTGATGCTGAAGGAATTAGATTAGGTAACGAAGCAATAAAGGAGGTAGATGAGTTTTGTTACTTGGGCAGTAAAGTAACAAATGATGGTCGCAGTACAGAGGATATAAAATGCAGAATGGCAATGGGAAGAAAAGCATTTTTGAAAAAGAGAAATTTGCTAACATCGAATATTAATTTAACTTTAAGGAAGTCTTTTCTGAAGGCATTTGTATGGAGTGTTGCCTTGTATGGGAGTGAGACATGGACGATGAACAGTGCGGACAGGAAGAGGATTATTGAGGCTTTTGAAATATGGTGCTACAGAAGAATGCTGAAGATTAGGTGGGTGGATCGCGTAACTAATGAGGTACTGAACAGCATTGGGGAGAAAAGAAATTTCTGGCATAGCTTGACTAAAAGAAGGGATCGACTGGTAGGACACATTCTTAGACATCAAGGAATTGTGAATTTAGCGTTGGAGGGAAGTGTGTGGGGTAAAAATCGCAGAGGAAGACCAAGAGATGGATACAGTAAGCAGATTCAGACAGATGTAGGTTGCCGTTCTTATGTGTAGATGAAGAGGCTTGCTCAGGATAGGGTATTGTGGAGAGCTGCATCAAACCAGTCTCCGGACTGAAGACCACAACAACAACAACAACACAAAATAAATATAAGAATAGAGAGTAGAGCAACACACTTCGTTACGGCCTTATTTAGTAATCGAGATTTTTTCACAGAGATGATTGGGAAACTCCAATGGCAGACACTGCAAGAGAGGCGTTCTGTATCGCGGTAGGTTCGCGATTCTGTCAAAATTCGGAGAGAAGAGCCAACCAATATATTCATCAGGGTGCCTTCCATGAAGAGGTTTCTTGCGCCCACGACTGTATGTGTTTTCGTAATGCGTGATTTGCAGCAAACAGTCGTTTTTGAACGGAAAAAAAAAACTGTTTTAATTTATAATGGTATAAAAATGCATTGAGAATGGCAATTCTATTGCCGAAATCTGGACCTGAATAAATCTGCATAATAAAGCAATTTATTTAATTTTGTTTTTAAATAACGACTTACTGGTACAAATCGACCATTTGGAAATAAAAATATGTCTTTCTCCTCCTTATATCTCCCAAAGCGACGGATTATGGCCCACACATGCAGGCAATCATTTTCCCGCCAACCATTCGCGACATCAAATAGGGAGAAGTGACAAGTACCCTCCGCCACACACCGTGAGGTGGCTTGTGGAGTATAGATGTAGACGCAGATTTAATAGCTCTATATGTCGAAGGCTTGGAGGATACAGATCTGTGTCTCAAATGTACAGAAGACATAGAAATTTTATTTGAAGTTGAAAGCAGGATGATATATTTGGTTCTCGGGAAATCTGTGCAAAATCGCACGCGAAAGCAAAATTTTGAAATTATACTCATGCGATATTGGTGGAGTCGTGTCTTAGGAAGCAGCAAATGATTCACATGCTTTCTGTACGTTTATGACAATTTCATTTCTAAATCAGTCTCCCGTTTTGTAAAATCTGTATTTGTTATCACATTACGCTATAAAAAATCTATTTTTTTTTTTCAGAAGTACCAATTGTGCTGATGGGCGCATCAACAGTTCCTACAAATTCTTGGTAATAAGGCGAAATGAGGAATGAGGCAACTGGCTTCTCACTTTTCTGTGAAATATGATTTTCCATTTTTATGCTCCCGCTGGAGCATTTTTCAGCTGGTTGATACTTCCTGTTATGATTTTCGATGGATTCCTTAACAGCACTGTCCCAGTATTTCGATGTCTGTAATTCTTTTTTTTTCATCTCATGAATCTGCAACGGCCTGCTTGTCAAAAACATTGTCGAGTATGTCGTGCTGGGGTTCTCGGCATCGACCTTGGAGCTTATGCATTGTTTTCCCAATACATGCCTTGCCACATTGTCACGGAATTTATTCTCTTTGTGGGAATACGCCCAACAGCAGTTTCAATATTTATTGTTTCAATGTTACCAGTTTCGACATTTCAATCTTATCATTTTCACGTCCCACCAAGCGGCATGTAGGGGCACACCATTCCACATTATTCATATGAGGGACGGTTTGTCAATGGTGTTCGTCGAAACCGTCTATACGTTTTATCACCGCGAATGTAAGTAGCATGACATACCAGGAGATGGATTCTCATCAAACTGATTGGCCTTCGGCAAATGGAGTTTTACAAACGACAGCAGTTTTACTGGGCGGCCACAGGAGAAATGTTCACGTGGTTTTTTTAGAGCATGCGTCCTACTTTTCCCGATAGCATCGCGCAGTATGCTATGCAGTCTGCAGTTTCCTCCGTGATTTCTTCCGTCTCTACAGGCTGTAGCCTATTAGTGCGGTGAATAGCACGATTCACCAGCCAATATGAGTATCCGTTTTATTGGTATTCATTAATTACATATTTCAATTCTTGGGGAATTCTCTTTCCGTCTGACAAGGCGCGCATTACGGCTATTGATATAGGAAATAAAATCAGATATATCGATATTGGAAAAGTATCATTATCGTTTTCAGTTTATCAAATGGGATCGATACACCGATACATCGGTCTATACAATTTCCACTTCACATGGAAAATATTACTGCAGTTTTTATCGTTGTATATCTAGGTACTAATTTACTACTAGATTTTATGTACATTAAGAAACCAGCTGCAGCCTGTTCCTCTACAGTGAGTATTTAAAAGAAAACAATGATTGTGAAAATCTGTAAGTTAATAATGGGACATTTGCAGATGAAAATCTTCTGCTACAATATATTTTGTTATGTTTTTAACTCACAATGTCCCATAGGTCTCACATCTTCGCAGTAAGTGGGTGGCGACCATTTGGGACCTTTGCTAGGTCTGACATTACTTCCACTTACTAATGTCAGCCATCTCCTGTTCGTCTTTCGTTTCGGTCTCGCTTGGCTTCTTGTTCCTCGACCCCAACGATATTAGATGCCGAATCCTGAAAGCGTCTTTCCTTTCTCTCTGTATCGAAAAGAACTCGGGGGAACCTGCAGCCGATAGAGGATGTGTTCCCAAGTGGCGCAATTCGGAAAGCTCGTCAGATATGGCTGTCTGGAGGAACTCCAAGCGCAGACCAAACAGGAGAGTTAGATAGGGCCTCATATCGAAAAAGGCAGCCTATCTTGAGGAGAAAGCCTCGATGACAATCCTGGTTTCACAGGTTGGGAAATAGCGTACCTCCCAATTCCTAGAAAAGAAATGCACTGACGTGTTTTACGGCCCACTTTACATTTGTAGTTTTATAATTTTTTGCAAACATTTCGGACAACAATAATAATGTAAATAATAAAAAATTATAGTGATATGCACCCAATACGTAATCTTTTAGGAAAAAAGGAGAAAAAATTCTTCGTAGCAGTGGGTTCCGAACCACTGACCATGTGCTTCACAAACCAAGGCGCGGCTCACTACACTACGGCGTACAGTTACGCCACTATTCCTTTATTTTCGTACAATTAATGGCAGCTGTTAACTGATGCTAATAAGGCATTTGTAGACACTAGATTCTCATTTATCATACAAAGAACGACGTGTTTCTGTTAATCCTTCAGTGCGCCGCTACTTTGAAATAACAACGTGTAAGTTATAATAAGAAAATCATAAAATACGCAATGCAAGATGGCGTATACCAGAGAGAGTTCTGGGCGTAGAATGTCACGTGACATCTGTGAACGGGTGGTTTCCGTATAATGAATAGACGGTGTCCAATCGCCGTTATTTTGCAAATATTTCTCAAACGATACGAGAAATGAAAAATAAATAAATAAACGTAAGAGAGCAAAGTTGTAGAGAATTTACTCCTTTACAAATTCGGTTATTCAATTTTCGTGTCAGATGAACGGTTCGTTAGCAATTACAATTACATTACAAACAGCTCTTTTTAGTGTTGCAGACGTATTTTTTGTCCGAAAAATTTGAATAAAGGAGGTTCTGGTCTCTGACGGCCTATTTAGTGCAGATCGGTTGAACGGTTCGGCTTAAAAAGTGAGAACACGTTGCTGACAGACAGACAGACATCCCAAAATATTCGTTATTTTTGCAAATATCTCTGAAACGATGAGACAGCAAAGTTGTAGAAGACTTTCTCATCTACAGATTCATGCATTCAGTTTCCGTGTCAGATGAACGGTTAAGGCGTTATTTTCATTTAAATTTCGAGCTGTCAAAAGACGATCACAAAGGCCCACTTTTAGTGTTACTACCATAACCTAAAGTGGGCCAATAAACATGGTACCAATGCTACAAAATGTTGTTCAACTGTTTGTATAGCTTGTGGGACTTAACTACGGGGTCATCAGTCCCTAAACTTACAAACTACTTATGAACTAATTAAGACTAGGGACGACACAAATATCAATGCCCGAGGGGGGATTTGAACCCCCGATGGTAGTGGCCGTGCAGACCGTGACTGGAGCGCCTCAGTCCCCTCGGCCACCGCGGCCGACTGCCACTGAAGCAGCCACGGCGTATGCCGTGAGATATCCTAGGCGAAGAGCCCCGGCAGCCACTACGTTTGTTTTAGCTGCACTACACCACGATCCTCATTTCAGCTTACGACCCGTTGCCCGTTGCACGGGATTCTCGCCTGAGTCTCAGGACGTGCGCTAGCTGCACGTTTCGCGTATTTCAAGCGTCAACTTCGCGTCGCAATATCTCGGGATTTAATTGGAATATTACGATGCTATCAACTCCATTGCTTATGTGATTTGTCTTGCTATGGATTGCCGTAGAAAAAATACAGGGTGTCCACTATAAAAAAAATAATAAAAAACATAAGTTTGTGTGAAAAAACACATTTTCTTTCGTTTTAGAATGTTTCCAAATATATACATTCATGGGCTCCATCCGTACATTGATACCGGTGAAAGTCGTTTTCCAATAGGTGTTATTATTCCAGAGATATTTTTGGTGGACAAGATAGCTGGGACACCCTATATATATGTGTGTGTGTGTGTGTGTGTGTGTGTGTGTGTGTGTGTGTGTGTGTGTATTCTCCTCATCGTATGACGTGTTGGCTACTGGGGAATGTAACGGCAGCCGCTACACTAGTAAGGATTCATACGTGGGTGCAAAGCTAAACCATACATCCTTATTAATAGCACAAGCTTATTTGGAAGTACAAGAGGTGTTCAAATTAAAAGGTAAGTAACGACACTGTTGGTATAATTGAAGTCCTTATTCAAAAGTAATCACCAGAGACCTGAGCACAAATATACCATTGTTTAATGAGTCGAAGCAACACCGCCTAGAAGACAAGGCCTGACAATTGGCCGTGCCTACGTCACACCAAGAGGCGTCGGCTGCCAGTTCACTAGTTCACTGGCTGGCTCTCGGTGTGACGTAGGCACGGCCAATTGTCAGGCCTTGTCTTCTAGGCGGTGTTAGTCGAAGGATTCCCTGTTCATATAATTTCTGTTGCTGTGACAAGAGCCAGTCCTCTATTATGTCCTTCAGTTTGTCATCCGAGTTGAAAAGCTTATCTCTGAGATTTTTTAATTTTTTTCCTCCCACTTGTACTTGGCCACAACACTATGTGTGAACCTGGAGACGTGTGGATGCGCGTTTTCATCGAGCAGAATCTTTCCCTCCGCGAGTAGCCCAGGGCGTTAGCTCTTAAATCAGTTACGTAGGCTACGGAGTCTCTCACAGTACGCGTCACTGTTATTGGTTTTTGCATGGTCGAGGAATTCGATGTCTCCCGCTCCTCGGACGTGAAAAACACAATGAACATCAACTCGCCTGTTGAGAGCACAGTCCTTAATGGATGCTTCGCGTCCCTAGATATCGCACTACGTTATCCCAGAGCGACATTTTCAAATTTCAACCGGTTTCGTTGCTGAGGGGTTTCGCCCCTTTTCATTTGAATACCCCTCGTACAAAAGCTAGTACTTCTTCAGTCTTGAAGATGGACAGAAGAAAAACTGCTGTTAGATTATTAACATAACAAGCAATGTTTTCTTGCTGCTGTTGATCAGTACTGTGGTCCACTGTATTGGCCAGACCAGCAAAGTAACAGCTATGTGGAAAAAGAATAGCACGTAGTGGATACCATTAAAAATAAGGGAAACAATTATGGCATGAATACCAGTGCAAAGGAAACAAAAGTAATGGTACTTGGAGTAAATTAAAAAGTAGAAATGCTGGAAGAATTGAAAAAAAAATGCAAACCTTTAAATACCCTGGAATGAGAAAAGAAACTGACTGGAAAAGCAACTCAGAAATTAAAACCAGAATGGCTATGGCGAAAGAAGCATTTTATAGAAAAAGAAGAATTTTTTCAGCAATAGATCTAAGAAAAAGATTGATAATGTTTCGTATGGAGAGTTATCTCTGTATGGTGCAGAAACCTGGACGTTGAGAAAGGGCGACAGGGCAAGGCTGCAGTCTTCTGAGAAGTAGACATGGCGGGAGATGAAAAAAGTATGCTGTATGAGAAGAGTGAAAAATGAAGAGATACTGAGAAGAGTGGGAGGACAAGGGCAGTTTTTGGATCTAATAAAAAGTCGGACACGGAATGGGATTGGGCATACCTTAAGAAAGAAAGAGGGGCTTGTGAATACAGAAGTGCTATGTGAAAGAAAAGAGAAGAACAGGGAGGAAAATATTTCAGATCATGGATGATGTCCAAGTTTCTGGAGCAAACTGCAGTGGTCATCGGCCCCTAGACTTACAGGCTACTTAAACTAACTTATTCCAAGCTCAACAAACAGAACCATTCCCGAGGGAGGACTCGAACGTCCGACGGGAACAACCTCGCACTGCGAAAAATGTTCAAATGTTTTAAAGCCTATGGGACTAAATTGCGGGATCATCAGTCCCTAAGCTTACAAACTACTTATGAACTAACTTATACTAAAGTCAACACAAACATCTATGCCCGAGGGAGGATTCGAACCTCCAACTGGAGAGGCCGTGTGATCCGCAACGTGGTGCACCAGACCCGCGCACTCTGCAGCAAGGGGCCTTAGAACGCACGGCCCTGCCCACGCGGCCATACTTGATGGACGGCAGTACTGACAGCAAAACTAGCGGGATAGCAGTAGATAGTAGACAATGGAGGTTCAGGAGACCTGGTACTACTCCAGAGAGCTCATCATAATGATCACCCACCTCTTGCAACAAAGTTGGACGTTACTTTACAATAGAGATCTGGTTTTGGCAAATATTTAATTACCTACATTTCCTTTGAGTGACTTAGGTATTAATGAAACTTCAATTGCTTACCCATAAGTTTTTCGATCACAGAAAGGATACGTGAGCCGGAATCTCACTGTCATATACATTGGAAGAGCGTTGCAAATTGACCTTTTTGGAAGTACAGTGCACGTGACTACGTGAAACTACATTAGTGGAAAACCATATTTCATGTCATATTACCTACTGTATGAAATATATTAAACAGAAGGCCAGGCATTGAATTAACATTTGTACAATGACCGGTATTCGAATCTGGCACCCCTGCTTACTAGGGTGCCGCTTTATCGACTCAGCCATGGTACGAATTCCGCGCTTTTTAAAAATATCTTTGATGTAGTGACTTATGATATATTTACGGAAGCTAATTTTGAATTTGTCGAAGTAGCATGACTTCCGCTATCACCTCTCTTGTACTACTGTCCTATCGTCGATACGGCGGTATTTCGCTCAGGCACAACATTCCACAGCGGTTCGCTGTGTAAAATGATTTCCACTGAAAGAAACAAGGAAACACATTTGTCCAATTGTCAGCGGTTGGTATGGCTGCGGTCGTTGTAGTGTTGTTTTTTCCTGCCACCGTTTAGAATCTTGCTATCAAAATGAAGCATTTACCTGTAGAATTTAAGTGTGGTTTTGCCGTCTCAGTTGCTCGTAGGTGTTTTAATAATATAATGTTAACATATAAAAGCTGGGGCTTCCTGCTGACTAAGCTGCTGTGCTACTAGGTTGTATTGCCTCATCGCAATGTCGTGTCAAATGGTATCCGATCTATTTTCCTATTCTTCACTGTTACGATCATTTTCCGATTCCAATATAATATTACACATAATGCAAATTTAAGGAGTAATCAATAATTACTACATTAATTTTAGAATCCCATAGCGTTAATGATACATGTTTTTCAGCCTAATAGTGGTGTATTAACGAATGTCTCCAAATCTCAAACACCACATTCTTTTTCCTCCGACTTTTACTCCCTTTCCTCTAGCAGGCAGTAGTCATTCATAATTTTTAAGGCTATGAGACAAAGATCAACCTCGCCTTACTCCTTTTCCTTGTTCTTGCCCGTGGTACTTTCATCTAGAACTTTCACTGGTGAATTTTCATTTACATATAAAGCAAACGTGAAGAAAGAATAACGAGTTGGAAAGGAAAAACAACAGAGGAAGCTTGTTTTTCGAAAAGATATGACAATTTTCTGATAAGAAAGATACTTTCGAGGATTGTCACTGCTTTTACTACACAGAACTATAGCCTTATTTATATTCCTTTATATTTGTGGATACACAGTTAATGTACTAAACTAAGCTGCAGAAAACAGAATATCATTTATGGTGCCTGAGACCAGATACTGCTGAAATTTGATTTTTTTAAATTTTATTTTGATTTTTTCTTTAGTGAATTAACATTTTCAGTGATGATTTCCTTAATATTTTTCTAACAGATATAAGATCTAAGATTTAATTGGTATTGTACAAGATCATTTATGGAGCAGTTTCGTAATTGTTCTAAAGTACAGACCTGTTAGCTGTATCATCTATATTTTATTTGAACTTCTTACCTCTTACACCGACGTAACTTTACCTTCACATACTCTGTATGAGGACCATCGTTTAAAATCTTATTAAGTGTACTATTAGACAAAATTGAGTTTGATACATTTCTGTATAGTTTACCTAGGGATCTTTTATGCTATCAAGTCATCAAGTAACAAATCAGAGTCACTAACAGTAAAGTATCTGTTATTTCAAATCGTATTGAGTCCACTGCAGCATGTGTTTCAAATCATATTATATCCAGCATCAAGCAGCATTGTCAGTTTTCTCTGTTGGCTATACTGACAGCTGGCGCAATATTTTCAACAGTGCTACGCATTCAATAATCACAGTTATATCGTGAACTTTGTGTAAGAGAGTAGTTATTCGATTATTCAATAAGAAATGTTTCTGGAGTCATTTGGCAACCAAATAAGTACGCTATAAACATGTTGTAGATCAGAATGTTTAACTTAAAGATTTAATTTTCTTTTAACAGTCAATGTTATTCCATAAAGGAAAAAAAGCTTAGTTATACATTTACCACATAATCTATTTTTATTTGTATATTTTAAAAATTATTGGATAAAGCAGATTAAGTCCAGCACATTTTCTTTCAATTTGAAGAACACAACAGGAAACTTAATTTACTTTTTCACGTACCTAGAAATACATATAAAATAAAACAACTGCAAAAATTTAAAATTTGTGAAATGTTTCTCAGGTTACGAGGAATCAGTTTTATGCTTCACCTGAAAATTTTAGTTTCTTTGGACATAATACGATTTGAAACGGTTCTCCTCGTACGCACTTTTAATATGAATGTCAAACATATTAATTTACATTCATTGAAAAGCATGCCAAGTATGTAGCAGACCCCTGCAACTTAATGGCTCATAGAAATTTAATACCATGATTTAAGAAGAAATAATAACCTAAAGACAAAGTGGCGTGCTATTTTATCCCGATTTCTCATATGTCTTAGCCAAGAGATCCGTGCAAATTAGCTTTCCCCAACTAGCAATAATGAATTACCTTTATTTACACTATTAAGTTGAATAAAACCAAATACTCAAACGGACTCTAATCTGCACTACTTGTTTCCAATTCCCTGACAGGCCGTGACTTTGAAGTGGAACAATTCTTACGGGAAAATTCATCGTGAAGATGGGGCACGATCAGCAAATGGATATGTAATGGAACCCATTTATTTTTTATTTTTCGTCACAGTTGCACTATTTAGAAGTTGGTAACTAGTTTCGTATTTGTTAGTCCATTTTCAAACCATAGGCCTTATTCCAACCGAAACAATGCACTGCATTAAGCAAATGACTGATAAAATCTGTACGCTGTCCACTATTAAAATATCATTACAATGAAATTTAAATTTGGATAACGTACAGATTTTATCAGTCATTTGCTTAATGCAGTGCATTGTTTCGGTTGGAATAAGGCCTATGGTTTGAAAATGGACGAACAAATCCGAAACTAGATACCAACTTCTAAACATTGCAACTTTGACGAAAAAAAAGTGTTTTCAGTTCTTACAGGGACAAAATGTAAGCGGCCTTGTCGGTAAAGAAAGGTATATCTCTAGGATGGACCATCTGAGAAGCTCGTAAACTCATAGACGGCCCGAAATAGCGTGGCTAGTGTGTGCGATGTGGAGAGATGGGCGGTGTAAGAAGGGGCGCACAAATACCAGTGTTAGGGATCCAGGGCTGCGACATGTACGCGCTGCCGACAGGGACGGGACGGGGCACAGCTGAAGATCAGGTTTCAGGAATTTAATTAAACTTCAAGGCTTAATTGCCGTGGTCGATGCATGAAATTTCTTCCTCCTGACGTTTTGAAGAAGTGTCGCGGTCTGCCATCTAAAGCCCGTCGAGATGCTTTGTATATTTGAATGACAATTTTGTTATATGAAAGTGCGGTGAAGTGGATTTGAATGGATTTCTCGTACACCTTATTAGTATTAATAGGAAGATACAATTTACCATGGAGTACGAGTGTAATAAAAAGTTAAATTCATTAAATGAATCGTAATCAAACGTCAAGCTACTTTAATGGCCCTTCGGATACATTTCCCAGTGCAACACGCTCGCCAGCTAGTGCAAATTAACTGTAGTATGTCCGTAACCTTCGCGTATGAGCAAGAAGTAAGTTGATAAAGTCGTATCGCAATTAGATGAACGTTATAGCGGTGCATAAAATACGAATAATAGAACAAAAATATATGAGGTTTCCATTCTTCCATTAGTCCATTTCCTGCTTACCCTTCTCGCTGTTCATTTTCTCCTCACTACGTCTCCTCCTGTCCCTTTCTCTATCCATTTCCTACTCCCCCTCCACCTGTACCATTCACCTGTCTGTCACCATCTCCCCTCTCCCCTCTCTTTGCCCGTATCCTCCTCTATCCCCTCTCTCCTCCTGTCCCCTCTCTCTTGTCGTGCCGGCCGCGGCAACCGCAGGGACTGAGGCGCTTCAGTCACGGTCTGCACGGCCACTACGGTCGGGGGTTCGAATCCCCCCTCGGGCATGGATATTTGTGCCGTCCTAGTTCGTAAGTAGTTCATAAGTAGTTTGTGAGTTTAGGGACTGATGTTCCCGTAGTTAAGTCCCATAGACTATACAAACATTTGAACACATTCTCTTGTCGTCTCATCCCTTACCTTTCTGTCCGTCCCCTCTCTCTCTCCAATGTATGAAAACATACATATATGCGCCAAGTTTCATAGTGACTGGTCAAACGGTGTCAAAATCGCAAGGTAGCCTCAAACATGCTAAATTAACTGCCTTGCAGATTATAAAAATCTCTTTCAAGAAAACATACATTTGTGTGCTGACTTTCTTGGTGATCAGTCGGACAATTTGAATGCTTATTGTAAAGTATCCTCCGCCATGCACGTAGGGACGATTACGAGAGATAGCCTATGTATTATTTCAGGGTGTAATCTATCTTCATTCCTCATTTCATTCAATTCCGTCTGGCCGTTTCAGCGTCAATGGGAAAAATTAAATTAATCCTTTGTAAGGTACCTTCCACCACGCGCCATATGGTGGCTTACGAAAGGTAGCCCATGAAGGGTATCAGCTACCTGTGTTCCGAATTTTATTCATATCTTTCAAGGCATTTCAGCGTGAAGGCGTAAGAAAAGAATTCAATAACTGTAAAGCACCCTCCGCCAAGCACCATACCACGTTGATTTTAGTATGCCTATAACTTTCGCACGAGTGCAAAAAATGGGTTGACAAACTTGTATCTAAATTGGATATACGGTATGGCGGTTCATAAAATACGAACACAAAGACAATCAAACAAATCTTTATTTTTTATGTATTAGATTGATAACATCATGTCCCGTATTGGAAAAGCGCTGGCCAAGTTTCAAGTGGAAACAATACACACACCTACGAAGAACATCAGTGAATGTATAAGTGAGTGACGTTGGACATTCATTAGTTACTCCAAATGTAAATAACATTCCGTGTAGTTGTGGCATGGTTAATAATCATACAGCATAATAGCGTTAATACACGTTTAACGGAACACAAAGGAAACATATCGATGAATCCGCTGTAGAGTAATATGTGTTGAAGGACGATGATCAAGAAATGAAATTTAGTGTATCGAGCTTCCTAGCGTGGACATAGCATTATTATGCACGTACTTATAGAGAAGTTGTAGAAATGCAGAAACACCTCAATTTTAACTGAAAATAGGAAGATTTAAAATTTGAAAAGATATAGCGATAGACTTTGCACCATCCATATAACCACCGATTGCCTGTAAGCGGCGCTCTCTATGCGCTATAATAAGCGGCAGCTCCAGCCAAAACTTGCCAGTCGACGATTCACCTCGGAAGATGTTGCCGCACTTGGCAGCGAAACATCAGCACGACAAAGCTACGTGTGCCTGGAAGTTTTAATTAATGGCCGCCGGCTGTGAAACCCTAAACGTTTTGATTAAGATTTAAGGAGTTGTTCAGAGTTGAGTACACCAAGAAGATGAAGACTAAAGATGATGCGAGAGAGGGATGCAATCTTTCACCCCTACTTATATACACTCAAATTCCAATGACGATAATATAACAAACTTTCGGTGGTGGGATAAAATATCATGATTAAGATATGTCAACGATATCATGCTATGACGACAATGACAATGAAAGTGGCAATGCTATAATTAGTGAAAGTGAAAAAGAATCACAGAATATGTTGAATGGAATGAATAGCATACTGAGTTTAAAACAAGGATTAAAAGGAAGCCGCTGAACATCAAAAGTAATGAATTATGTTATAAATGAAAGTAACGGGAAACGTAATATCAGTATAGGTTACGACGACGAACATGAAGTTAAGGAATTCTAGCATGGAAGTCTAGCAACGCACGTCGAATAAAGGAGGAGGTTATAAAAAAGTAGGCGAGCACAGGAAAAGAGGGCACTTATGACGAAGAAGTGTCCAATGATCCCAAGGTGAAATTTCCGAGAATGCGCGTTTGAAGCATCGTTGTGTATGGGAGTGTATCACGTACAGTGGGAAACCGAGGCAAACAGCCATGTCTTTGTGTCGTAGAGGAAAAATATTACGCACACTGAAAAGATAACGAACGAGGAGGTTATCTGTAGAATTGCAGAAGAAATAAAGGTTGTATAAAATTTTTGTAGTGAAGACACAAAAATTTTGCTTCGATTTATAACGGATACCATACCATTGGAACCTCGGATCGAATGAGCCGAAGCAAATGTTTATCTTCCTTCACCAAACGACACAATGCAATCATTGAATGAATAATTTCTAATGTGACTACGAAACCATGTGTCTAGTTTGAATCCGTTGCCCGGAGACATTAATGCAGGTATTTTTTTTTATATGCAGGCAATGATGCCGGGTTAGTCGCGATGGTGGATGCGCGATTGTAGATCAGAGAATAAGTAATTATTTGTGACCTGTGAGAGGATGAAATACATGACAGGGCTTATGAAATGAGACAGCGAATCTACATTAGGATACTGACAAATATTATTCGTTTATAGACGGTACAACGTTTTATAAACGAGTACAGGAGAGATGTATCCGTACTATACCACAGATAAGACAAGGGAGAGAGAAAGAGAATGAAATCTACTCTTACACGGCGGTAGGAATGTTTGTTTTTAACAGTGTGCAATAAAATAATTTTGGGATCAAAGATTATCTGAATGCGTGATACTCTGCCCACATTAATTACAGGCATGAAATTTCAGCTGGGGAGAACGTAATGGAAACACAGACAAGAACAAGGACTTGTGTTAAGACGGCAGGGAGAAATCTCCGTAATACTAGAGCGAGATGTAGAGCGTACAAATTGTTGCGGAAAACAAAGATTGGAATATATGAAGCAAATAATTGTGGACAAGGATTCAACATTTAGTGAAGGAGAGGAATTCATGTCTCAATCATAGCTGTCATTGGCTATAGACGAAGATTTAGACTGCCACTCAGGTATAGATGCGGACCCTCGTAAATACCTTTAACAATAAATGAAACTCTACACATATAATGAAGGCATAGTTAATAATGTATTTTCCGGGTTGTATGGCATTGATCCATGAAACGTTTCTACTCAAGTGTTTGGAAAACACCATTTCCTGTTAGGAAAGTAACGAAGTAGTATATGTTTCGAATGGAAAATATCAGTTAAGTTCACGAAAAGTTTTTACAATTTATTTATAATAAGTGACCGGTTTCGAGCCATGCAGAGATCATCATCAGACGGAATTCTTCTGGTCAATGGTGCCGAGGCGATGAGCGTGTGTAGATCGAAAACGGTTACCTTATTACAGATAAATTGCAAAAACGTTTTACGAACTTGACTAATTTTTTAACTTCGAATTTCTACTTGTTTTGTCCGCCGCACTCTAAGGCGCCTTGTTTCAGAGCCGTCGGAGGTCGGAGAGTCCTCCCTCGCTCATTGTGTTTGTGTGTGTTTTGTCCTTTGTGTAAGTTACTTTGTAAGTCGAGGGACACATGCCCATAGCAGTTTGGTCCAATAAGTTTACAAACTTGTAATGAAAGTTCCGGATTGCTGTTTATATTTTATTCAATAGCGCTACAGCTAGTTCGACAGTTTGTCATTATCAAGCGCCTGCGTATATAAGAATTACATTAATTACAAATCAAACAATACGAAAATATACATAAAAAATTTTGTTATAAATTTTCCTTGTAACTTACGTCTACGATGTTTGGACGTTATATACTGACATCTGGCGAAACTGTTGTATAAACTGTATAGAAATATTCACGTATTTAGTAGTTGGATACGGTTTTTACTACTGTATTTTAGCAGTCAGGTTTTATGCAGCTTTTTACACTAAAACTTTAAATTAAAGAAAACTTTTATATTTTACGTAATTATCAACAGCTCTTCCAAAGATGTTTATATACATATAGTAACCCACTAAGTTAACAGAGATTTTTTAACGCTGACATTGGTCAGAGAGCCTTTCTCCTCGATAAAGTCAATAAAATTAACCAGATATTTTTATGTTTGGAATCAGTATGTTCATTAAGTATTTCGTTCGGATAATTTTTAGTGTGAATATACAGTTAAAATTCCTCCAAAATATTCATTTCTATTCCCTTTGGTATTTTATGCAATATTGTAAGTGCGTTTTCCATGTTAAGTGCTGAATGTTTTTCGTTTCTGAGATGTAAATAGAAACTAGATTCGTTGTTTTCACTTATTCTTACGCGTTCACGATATCTTGTGAGGAAATTAAGTCCGGTCTGACCAATTTAAAAACTGTTACAGTTGTCACATGTGATTTTATAAATACCTGGTTCTGACTATGGGGAATTGCTGATGGATGTGAAGTGTAATTTTGTTCTTAGATTGTTATTAGTGCGAAACGCAAATTTAATCCTGGTGTTTTTGAAAAGTTCGTTAATTTTGTTGGATATTTTACCGAAGTATGTGGCAGGTATGTATTCAAGTTTGCTATGTATTCTGTCTTCTCTAGCTAGGTGGATGCCTTTGTGTGTTTGGTGTTCATTCGGTATTTATATTTCGCAAAGATAAACTAAATGACAAGAGATAGCTAAAAAACGAAATAAACCTCTCTGACCAATGTTAACGTTAAAATAGTCTCTGATAACTTAGTCGATTACTATATGTAGATAAACATCTTTAGCAGAGCTGTTGTTAATTACGTAAAATATGAAAGTTTTCTTTAATTTAAAGTTTTAGTGTAGAAAGCTGCATAAAACGTAACAGCTAAAAACCGTATCCAACTACTAAATACGTGAATATTTCTATACAGTTTATACAACAGCTTCGCCAGATGTCAGTATATAACGTCCAAACATCATAGACGTAAGCTATAAGGAAAATTTATAACAAAAACTTTTTATGTATATTTTCGTATTGTTTGATTTGTAATTAATGTAACTCTTATATACGCAGGCGCTTGATAATGACAAACAGTCGAAACAGCTGTAGCGCTATTCAATAAAATATAAACAGCAATTCGGAACTTTCATTACAATGTAATTCAACGACATTTATGATGCTGCAGGCCCAACAATCAGGAAAGTTTACAAACATTTGAACATTTGAACGTTTCGACCTAAGCTGCGGTGGAGGAGCCTCAGCGGCGCTGAGTGTAATCCAACTGCCGAGTGGCACGCCGGAGAGCGGCATAAATACTATTGTAAATGGAAGTGGTGATTTCATACGTGATCGGCAGGGATAGTCTTCGTAAAAGATTAAATTTATTCATCCATCGGCGTTAGTTAGTGATAAAACATATCTACCTATTCTGAAGATACACTGTCCATGTATCAGTAATTTACGAGCCTTAATCTTTTCTGTTGAAATTATCCCCATGTTTATAATTTTCAGTGGCGTAGATGATGTTTCGTCATTCCAGTTAGAGCTGATTTTTTCAGTTGATCTTAGATGGGTACGACTTATAAGTTGTTGTATTAACGTTTATTTTCGTAGTTCCGGTACAGACCTTCCCCAAGTGGACGGAATTTTATACACATGCCGTCAGAGGAGGGCGTTCATCATCCACGGATCGAAGTGCTTCTTATTACAAGGGAATTTCCCCATAGCACCCCCCACAGATTTAAATTAACGAAATGGATAGTCCGTGAAAAACTGAACACGGATCAATCGAGAAAACTGGAAGAAGTTGTGTAGAACTATGAAACAATAAACAAAGTATAAAAATTGAACTGTCCATGTGAAATATAAACAACGTGGAGCACTTTGTCAGTGTAGGAGTGCTGTGGTCCTGTGGGTAGCGTGAGGAGCAGTGGACCCAGTTGTCCTTGGTTCGAGCCTTCCATTCAACGGTTTTTACGCAAAATTATGATCTGTCTGCCCGTTAATTGACGTCTCTGTTCGCTGTAATCAGATTACTGTCTGTGTTTTGCGACCGCACCACAAAACCGTGAAATTAGCTGACGAAAGGAAGTGCCTCTCCAATTGGAAGCTAAATCATTTCATCCCAAGGTGATAGGTCAACCAATTCCTCCACAGGAAAACAAGTCTGATGTATTCTATACGGCACAGGTGACGGTAGGTGCGTCATGTGACCGGAATATCTTGTCGACCCACCTTACTTCTTGTACACTTGGTGAATGGGTGAAGAGGTCCTACGTTCCAGCTTTAAGTTTTCTTGTGGATGTGATAATGAACCCCCCACCCCCAACCGGCAAAAAAAAAGGGAGGGGGGAAAGAGAGAGAGAGAGAGAGAGAGAGAGAGAGAGAGAGAGATGAGAACATAAGAGTTTGCCACATAAATTGCAACAAATAATACAACAAGTATCACAGTCTGTAAATGAAAAAAACTGAAAATTTTTCCTTTTGGTAAGGCTCGAACAAAGAATCTTTCGCTCTGCAGTTTCTCTCGCCAGCCACACCAGTGTACAGCAGGTGCTCGACGTTGCTTATCTTTCGCATGGACTGCTCAGGTTGCTTATTTTTTCATACTTTCACATAACTTCTTCTCGTTTCCTAGATTGATCTAAATTTTCAAGGACTATCCACTGCGCCGACCTACATCTAAATCTGAGGGGGATGCGACGGAGAGGTTCCCTTGTTAGTTGGCAGGTAAGCTGTTCAGTAATGTTTTCGATAAAAGAGATTTTTTGAGGGATAAAACTTCTTATGTTATCGGTATCTGAACTAACACATTACATAAACTAACTTATGATAAAGACAATACACACCTTCGTGGGAAGACTCTAACGCAGCAAGAGCGGCTGCACCATCCGTGTCACGATGCCACAGACCACAAGACCATCCACAAGCGCCTGTGCAAATTCTTCTGGCTCCATCAGTTACTGTGAAGTGGCTCTTCTTTTGCAAATATTCTCTGTGCTGATCACTTGAGCTTGAGTACGGCTATTTTAGGCAGCGTTTATACCCATCTGCGGGCCTCGTGGGATTGGCCGTGCGCTTCTAGGACCCATGTCAGGTCCTAAGCGGTCGCTCGTGTCGAAGGTTCGAGTCCTACCTCGGGTAAGAATTTGACCTCAAGTTACTTTAAGCAGTTTGTAATTCTAGGGACTGATCACCATAGTAGTTTGGTTCCATAGGCTCACAAACATTTGAACACCGTCCTACTCATCAGCCCGCAAGACTAAACGTCAGCAGAAATTGAAGCAGAAGCAGCTCTGGAGGAAACGTAAGGTGGAGATTCATAAAATGGAAAAATCGTCGGCAGCTACTGAAATGCATCTGCAGCCATACAGACTGCCGCGCGGCGGGTCCTAACATAGACAGACTTCGAGTGAGACACTGATTGGAACACGGGCGGCTTGCGCATACGGCACAGCGCTGCAGCAATTGGGAGAGCCGGTGGCAAGATTGCGGCGGGCAGAGCTTGGCTGGGAGGCCGGCAAGTAGAATTGGGCACTCGGCACAATCCGGCTCTCCGCGTGGCTGTTGTAGAAGGTCCTAGTGATGTCATGTGAAAAAGCCTGGAGAAACAGTACTGCCGACGCGATTTGCAGGCACGTGGTACGGGGAGTAAGCAATGGTTGACGCAATGGCTGGTCTGATAGCGGCGTCTCTCGGCGCGTTAATGGCCAGCTGCTCCCACGAGTTAAGCCGTGCTCACCCGTTCGCGTGGAAGAGCAGGGGAAACGCAGATTCACGAGACGCACGGCCATCGCCACATGGAACGCGCCATTTAACGCGATTTATGACTACTGCGCTCTACAGCGTTAGCTATCGGCTGTATCTGCATCCCAACGATACAGTTTGTTCACGAAAATGTTTGTCCGTAAAATTCTTTCGTTCGCTCGATTAAAACGTATATTTACTGCCCTACCACAGGACTCAGTGGACAGCTTCTGAAACATGAACATAAAGTAAAACAAAACACAGCTCACTCCAAATGACATACAATGCAATACATCAGAGTCACTGTAATAACAAAAAGCGCTTAAGGACGAAATAACTTCAACCAAAATGTACAACAGGGTGTTCACAGTGAAATTTTCACTCTGCAGCGGAGTGTACGCTGATATCAAACGTCCCGGCAGATTAAAATTGTGTGCCGGAACCTTAGACTGTGGCTAAGGTATGTCTTCACCATATCTTGTCTTGCAAGAGTGCTAGTCTTCCAAGGTAGGCAGTAGAACTTCTGTGAAGTTTGGAAACTATGAGGCGAGGTACTGGCAGAACTAAAGTTGTGAGGACGGATCGTGAGTCGTGTCGGGATAGCTCAGTGGTAGAGCGCTTGCCCGCGAGAGGCTAAGGTCCCAGGTTCGAGTACCGGTTCCGGCACACTATTTTAATCTGCCAGGAAGTTTTAAATCACAACGCTTTAGCAACTATCCTCAATTACCGATTACTGCACTGACTTCGTCAATCATCCATGTTTATCATTTAGGAGCAATCGATTAAATTCCCAACCAGAGGACAAGTTAGTATATCCAAACGTGAGCGAACTTATTGCACATAAAACTACAGAACATGTCTTAAAGCGACGGTATGGAGTCAAAAGCAAAGTCATCTAAAACAAGATGCACCAGACCAAAAGCATTACAGCACGAATACGCCTTTTGGTGGACGTAAATGTTTCTACTTTGACAGAGGGAGTCCTATTCGTTAGATAGTATTGGCTTATCTTTACTATACTTCCGGGGAATCCCTATAGGTATAATTTGTAAATTAACCTCTTGTGCCATACTGAAAGGCTTTTGCTACATCCAATAGCAAAAACCCGCAGTAGCTATTGCGGTTGAAGGCCGATGTGGCTGCTCCAACCACTCTGATCATCTGTTGGTGGGGGGGGGGGGGGGGGGGGGGAGAGTGTTTCTCCCAAAAACCAAATTAGAAATCTGGCAGAATTTGTTCTCTGGCGAAATGATCTTATATGGGAATCAACAGGAGGCGCTCATACATCTTGATGAGAGTTGTCAGGGTACTAATTGGTCTATAATGCTGCGGGAATATGAGATCTTTCCCTGGTTTGTATATCGCGACCACTTCAGCATTTTCCAGAAACACAAGGGTATGAGTAATCGCGTTGAAGACGTACGCGAGGATTGCGATTACCGATCACGGGAGATTTTTCGTGCCCAGGCGCCTTTTTTGTAGGGAGAGATTTGACTACTTTTTCCACGTCTTCAGGGACAAAGTGTCTGTTCTGTGGATCGTCCTCAGCATTGAGGAAGACACACAGCTGACGACGGACTCTCAAGTTCATCATCCTGGGGTCTGCCTGAAAATGCTTCTCAGAAGAGTCGGTAAGGGCGTTGGCCTTTTCAGCAGAGCTGAATACCAGATCCCTTTCGCCGTGCAGGGGAGGCATCCTAGCGCATCTCTTGGTGGAAGCCATCCAGAAGGTTTGGCCTTCTATTTTGAGGACTGAGACAGTTTTGCCATTGGTGGCTTCCATGGTCATTGAGCGCTACCGTCGGCTCTCTCTGGTCTATGAGCAGCCTCCAGGCGGCTGGGTTTTTGTGCCGAATTCGTGGTAGTAGGTGCTCAGATTGTAGTATTTGCGGCGGAGGGCCATCCCTCATTGGAGGAGTGGCATCCTTCGCCACTTGTAATATTGTTCCTGCGCTTGCTTCACTGCATATGCGGTAATGGGTGTAGCGCTACAATGTATCGATACTGCTCCCAGTTTGTCAGATTGTATGACGTCTGGTACTCTGGACGTGCTACACATTCTCCCACATCGACCTCATAGATAATGGGGTTCTGGTCCGAGGACGTTATGTTGCCGGCCGCGGTGGCCGAGGGGACTGAGGCGCTCCAGTCACGGTCTGAACGACCACTACGGTCGGGGATTCGAATCACCCCACGGGCATGGATATTTGTGCCGTCCTTAGGATTAACTAGGTCATAAGTAGTTTGTAAGTTTAGGGACTAATGACCTCATAGTTAAGTCCCATAAGCTATACAAACATTTGAACATTTGATTTGGACGTTATTTTGGTTGTCCTCGCAGTCACAAATCCCGTGATCCTCCTAGTGAGTGCCATGTCTATCACATCTGGCGTACCTCAAGTTTTTGGAAAGTGTATGGGCTCGACTGTACCCGATGTCTCAAAATGGTGGGTGTGCGCTAGTTGTTGCTCTCTGGTGATAAGGACATTGATTTCTTGCTTGTTCTGGGGAATATCGGGCATGGTCACTTGATATAGCGGCTATGTTATCTGTTTGCCTGGCTTCTGCATCTGGCTCGCCGTTTTTCGCCGAACCCCTGGGAAATCAGGTCTACCTTGTTCGCCTGTGGAGACAGCTGGTAGGTCCCTGATGACAATATTTTTGTTTCTTGTCTTGGTGGTGGGGAAAGTGTAGTATGATATTTGTTTGTCTGCGAATGTTTGTTTTATTGTATTCAGATTTATCTTGTCACCCCCGGTAAGCTTGACTCATCTCCACCAAGGAAAGGTTGCTTTTACCATGTAGTAGAGCTCCTTGTAGTCACGAGGTAAGTCCGTGACAATTGGTGGGAGGTTGTGCATTTTTTGTGTGTATCAGCGTATGCTATTGTTTGTGATGCCGCTGGTTCCTCGGCTATCGCCGAAAATCTGTTTGCGGATGGTTGAAAATCTTGAGCTGGATGAAGGTTTTGCTAGCGAAAGGTCTTTTTCGCCAAGACGAACCCCTCTGGGTTTATCTCTTCCGTTCTTGGCAATTGACAGGTGCTACCTGCGTGTCAGGAACCGCGGGTTCCTCTGTTGTTGGAGGTGTATGAGACTATGTGGATGGAGGTTTTTCGGCCTTCCTACGCTTCTCCTTCTTTTCCTTCTTTGATCGTTGCTTTTTTGAGGTGGATTTGTGGGGGGGGGGGCGGGGGGAGGAGTTTTAGGAACTGAGATATGAGGGAAGGTGCATTGGTAGTTGGGAATGTTGTTTGGGGTTTGGGGAGGATGGAGGTCGATTGACTGGACGTCTGCTTGCCTTTTGCAAGGGAGGAGATAAAGGATGGTAATTGGTTCTGGGGATTGGCATGCAGGAGTGGGCTAAGGAGGGGGGTTGCAGGTACTGACAATGTATGAATTTGTTGCTGGCCTGTGTACTTTTGCATTGTCAGCCATGTCCGGAGCTTGCTGCCAGGGAATTCCCAGTCACAGTCTTTGTCGCCATAGGGTATCCCGACAGTGGAGGTGGCCTAAAAGAATGATGGAAGACGCGGGCGACTGGACGGTGGTGACGGGTATTTTCGGTCCCGTGGACGGCTTCCCGACCCTGGCTCTCTCATACCCTACGCCTGGGACGAGCAGAAACTGTTTCTGCGTCAGCGGGAGGCCGGTGCTCCAGTCCACCCACCCGAAGTCAAGGAGCACCGCGCGACTGAAGAGCTTGAGGCGGCGGACGGCGCTGCCAGCGACAACAAGAAGGCTCGCTTCGCGCCGTTAGCGAGTGTCTGCTGCGGCCCCAAGACACTACCTTTACTCACCATTCCGCTTGACAACTGAAGAACAACAACAATATGCTCTCTGCAGACGCCCGGTATTTTCTTTAGTGCCTTACTGTATTTTTACAAAAACGCAGTCTGTCGCTCCTACGTGCAGAGACCCCACCTTAATATATCTGCGACGTTACCCGATGTAAGAGGTCCCTATGGTTTGGGTACAGTACTGCAATAGCTACGAAGCTTCCGCAACCATCCGCACAGTACGGTTGTCACCGGGCGAGTGTTTTAAACAGAGCCAATGGCAGCGAGTGACTTCAGCGTACTCAGTTCCGCCACACAGCCGCCTCGGCACCGGCACAGATACAAGCGCTGCACTAGGATACCTTGCGACGACTCGACTTCAGCAGTGGTCTGCCCGCCATCGCTCTTCACTACGCGTCCTGCATTGTCTCGCTCGCATGTCTCCCTCCAACATTGGCCGCTCGTTGGATTCAAGGTGTCCCTAGCCAACCAGCGCACCGCAAAGCGAATCGAAAAGCAAACATACTTCACCGGAGCAATTACATCGTAGAAACACGGCAACCCCTTTTCCAACCCATTAATGCGGAACTGGAGGGGAGTAATTTTGTGCCGGCCGCGGTGGCCGCGGGGACTGAAGCGCTTCAGTCACGGTCTGCACGGCCACTACGGTCGGGGGTTCGAATCCCCCCTCGGGCATGGATATTTGTGGCGTCCTTACTCTTAGTTAGTTCATAAGTAGTTTGTAAGTTTAGGGACTGATGACCCCGTAGTTAAGTCCCATAGACTATACAAACATTTGAACATTTTGAGTAATTTTGTTTCACATGAAAAACAATTTATTTTGTCCGTCGCAGTTGGACAATTTTGAAGTCAATGACTAGTTTCGAACTATACCGTCCATTATCAAACCATTTGCCCTTTCCAAGCAGTGATAATCCAATGCATGTTGGATTATCACGGGATGAAAAAGGCTAATGGTTTGATAACGTGCGGTAGAATGCGAAACTAGTTGCAACTGCGACGGACAAAATAAATTGTTTTACAAAATATTCCCGGTTGCTGATTCTAAACAATTATAACGATGAATTTTCATTGCTTCACCTGACTCAGCACTCCTCGGACATCCCAGACACGAGATACCTGAATATGATGTTCCCTCGTTTGTGTACTTGATCTGAAATTCTTTACCAAGAAATTCACCTACGACAGCTTTCTGACGACCAAATATTGTTCAAAGAACTTCGGCAGTAGTGTCAGTGATTTCCCGGCAGCCCTGACCTTTCCTACGGAAGTTTCTCAACAATATGGTATCGCACACATATGGGGGCACCCCTTTAGTACCTTTCTCGTGAATGTGCGCTCATTACGTACTTCTTGGATGCCTCCCACTCAGGGTCTACAGAATGGCTAGAGGTGAACCGAGTATAAACGGAAATATAGTTGGAATAAAACGGTGTGCCTTATGGATAGCAGTATTGAAACGAAAGCCGACCAACTGAGAGGCAAATTCAATCTCTTCCTCGCCCATGAATGAAAAGCGATTAGTGCCGCCTTGCGATTCATCACCTAGGCGTAGGAGGACTGTTACATGCTTTATGCGTCGGTCAAAGCAAAACCTTCGAATTTCCTTCGATGTAAATGCTGTAGCGTTATCACTCTAGGGGAGCTAAAAGCTAGAAAAATCCTCTACAAATGTAGAATGCTCGTTGCCGCGGTGGCACTAACACTATGGATGAGCTACCAAAACACGGTAAATGCATAAACAACGACTGACATGAACCGGATTTACGTTTGATTACATTGCATAGGACACTGGTAATTAATATATATTTCTCCATAGGTTTCGTAAGGCTATGGAAGGTTCAGCTGCTTTACAAGCCACGCACTCGGCTTCTATCAAAATGTTCAAATGTTTGTAGAACTTATGGGACTTAACTACGGGGTCATCAGTCCCTAAGCTTACAAACTACTTATGAACTAGCTAAGGCTAAGGACGGCACAAATATCCAAGCCCGAGGGGGGATTCGAACTCCCGACCTCAGTGGCCGTGCAGACCGTGACTGGAGCGCCTCAGTCCCCTCGGCCACCGCGGCTGGCTCGGCTACTATCTCCATATCAGTTTCTCCCTAATCTGACAACGGGTTTTCCCTACCCCCGGATGCCTTGTGCAGAATGACCAGTGAAAATATTGAAACACGCCTGATGTAAAATTCTTGAGCTCGCCCAATTTTGGTCCTTTATATACCCTTGCTTGATGACACGGGTATCACTTCTGCAATGTATATTCGGGTATTATTACTTCACCGGTATCTACTTTACACAGATTCAGGTGCAAATCCTTATCCTTCCGTTGTTCCTCCTTCAGGCTGTTGAATAACAAAGTAATATCGGTTGACACTTCTATAATCTGATGGATTTCGAACTGTGGCTTCAACTTCTCCTACTGGAAAGCTGAAATTCTATCTGCCCTAGTTTTGGAGGTCGGACCAACTTAGCCCCTGATCGTCTCCAGTGGAAACTTACGAACACAAAACCTGAAACTTTCCAAGGTTACCGTGGTGGAGTATCCGAGCGGTCTAAGGCACATCGCTGCGGAGCGCGCGGTTGCTCGCCGTCGGAGGTTCGAGTCCTCCCTGGGGCATGGGTGTGTGTGTTTGTCCTTAGGTTAGTTTACCTAGGTTTAAGTAGTTTGTAAGCTACGGACTGATGACCACGCAGTTTGGTCCGACAGATTTACAAACATTTGAATTTTCCAAGGTAAATAGGACAGCTAATGCTTCCAGTTCCTATACAGTATATCTAGACCCTGTTGGCTACAGGGTACGTAAAGCATACACTAGAAAGAGTCATTCCCCGTCGTGTTCTTGTGATATAACCCACATTAGATGCGCCAGTATGGACTATGAAGGGAGGATTATAAACAGGAATCCCCAACACTGGAGCAGAACTCAATGCTTGTTTCAACACATCAAATGCAGCTTGATGTGATTATCCACATACATATTTCGCGCTATTTTTACATAATAGTTTCAGTGATGCCACTAATTGGTAGAAATTTGGACTACATTTCCTTAAAAAAATACTATATCGATATAACGAACGATACCTGTTTTCCCTCCTGGCACTGGAAATTTATTTATGACCTTGATGCGACTCTGATCTACGACAACCCCTGTCTGAGACACTGCGTGCTCTCGAGCTAGAGACACCATAATAGGTTTTATGGTGACGCCAGTACCACAGAGACACAGGAAAACTATTCAGAGATATTCCAATTGGTCCTCAAACTTGGCACTATACTATACCAGATTATCTAAATAATTATCCACACAAAATTTAACATCAGCTTCCCAACACAAAATCAATAAACAGCACACATCTCCCCCAGCAGACAAATCAATGACCACTGTGCTGAATTCAGGTTGTTATTTGTACAAAATGCAACAATACGTTTACTTTCTTCCACAAAGGGAAGATGATAATATGCTTGATTCAAGTCGAGCACAGGGAATATCTTAGCAGCCGCATACCACGTAAAACAGTTGTGCAACTCGGACAACTGAACAGACTCCAATACAATCTTATTCAAAGCCCGGTAATGAAATACCGCCTGAAAAACGTCGTTTCCGTATTGGAAAACAGTAAGTCTAATTAATCCGTCAGCGAGAGGCTGAACAATGATTTCTCGCATTTTTTTGCATTTCACGTGGTGACAACTGGTACAGTGTTTGGCACACAGGTATTTGGATTTGTGATTTCCTGTGACGAAGGACACAGTACGTTGTATCTGACGGAAAGTCATCGAGTAGAAGTGATATCTGGGTGTTCTCCAGGGAAGTGTTTAACGCCGCAACGGTTCCTTATTTTTATAGATTTAGGAGGCAATCTGAGTAGTCTCTTACACTGCTTTCGAAGTGGTGAACTCATTTACCGGTTATTAAGGTCACCTGATGATCAAAAGCAATTGCAAAACGTTTCAGATAATATATCAACGTGCTACATCAACTGCAAATTGACCCTTAATAATGAGAAGTGTGAAGTTATCCATATGGCCACTGAAAGAAATCCATTAAACTTCATTTACACGATAAATCAGTCAAATCTACAGGCTGTAAATTCGACTAAATACCAAGGAGTAACAATTACGAACAATTTAAATTGGAAAGAACACATAGAGAGTTTTGTAGAGATGCGAACCAAAGACTACGTTTCGTTGTCGGAACACTTAGAAGATGCGACAGTTCTACTAAAGAAACTGTCCTAGTTTGGAATATGTCTGCACATTGTGTGTTCCACACCAGGTGGGACTGATAGACGTTTTAAAGGTAGTTCATAGAAGGGCAGCTCGCTTTGTATTATCGCAATGTAGGGCAGAGAGTGTCACGGAAATGATGCACGAGCAGGGGTGGAAATCATTAAAAGAAAGGTGTCATTCATTGAATCGACGTCTATTTGTGGAACTTCTTTCACGAACTTTGTCTTCCGGATGCAAACAATATTGTTGGGACCCACCTGCGTAATGTTCGAATGTTTGTAGAGCTTATGGGACTTAACTACGGGGTCATCAGTCCCTAAACTTACATACTACTTATGAACAAGCTTATGCCAAAGACGGCACAAATATCCATGCCCGATGGGGGATTCGAACCCCCGACCGCAGCGGCCGTGCATACCGTGACTGACACGCCGTAGACCACTCGGCCACCGCGGCCGGCCCCACCTGCATAGGGAGACATGATCTTCATAATAAAATAAGAGAAATCAGATCGAAAACGAAAATATTCAGGTGCTCCTTCTTTCTTGAGCTATACAGGAATGTAAATGTAGAGAGATATGATAACCGTGGTTCGATGATGTGCACTTCAATAAGACTTGAAGTGTATTATCCGGCCGCAGTGGCTGAGCGGTCTGCGGCGTATCAGTCACGGTGTGCTCGGCCGCTGCGGTTGGGTGGTTCGAATCGCCACTAGTATACGCTAGTTCATTAGTAGTTTGTAAGTTTAGGGACTGATGACCCCGTGGGTAAGTCCCAGAAGCTCTACAAACATATGAACGTTTTTGCAGAGTATTTATGTAGATGTAGATTTGATTAGTAAGCTGAAATTTATACTGAATATTATTACTAACGCCGATCAGTTAATATGTCAGGAAAATCATTCAGCAGGTAACTATTCCTGGCCGCTTGCGTTTCTTTAAGATTACGAAGTTTCTCTGTCCCTCAGTAGCTCCTCACCTTATACGCTCTCACCCCACCATTACGGTAACAAACCTAGAAACTCTCACTCGGCATAAACCTGGACCAAACGTTACTGCTACTGTAAAGCAGTAGAGTAGGAGCAACAAATTGCACCCCAAAATAACCGTAGTCGACAATCCCTCAATAACTAAACACCAAACTGCCCAGTACCTTAAGAGGCTTGGTAACCACCGTACAAAAGGACTGATTAACAGGACACAATTACGACGACTTGGCTACTCTTCGGTAACTAGTGTGCCATTAATACTGAATGAGTGACACACTGCAGACAATCTACCAAGGCATAGACCGGTTTCGTACTTACTGTTGCCTGCAATTCACAGCACATATTTTACGGCTACTGGCAGTAAGTTTTCTCCGAATCGCCGATCCGGACCCCGGCTTCTGGCGTCATCTACTTAAATGTTTTACGGTATCTGGATAATCCCTAACGAAATGTCCAGCTTTTTGCAGCGAAAACATGTGCCTTTAACCATGGTGTTCGACCGACGTTGCTGAGTTTCGACATTTACCTTCGTGCACGGTACTGGTTCTATTGCGCCTAAAGGGCGTTTACTTTGGTTTCACGCACGCACGATGGGCCATCAGCGGTGGATAAAGGGGGCACTATGACAGTTTCCGTCGAGTAAGTGCATTCGGCGTACTGCTCCTATCAGGTTTCAGTACGAGCCGAACTCCATTAACGTAATGGGACAGTGTTTGATTTTCACCTTGCACACGATAAACATACTTAATCGATAATGTCCTATCCCTCCAGAGACTAAAACTAATATCGCGACAATACAAAATGAGCTGCCCTTCTCTGAAATATCTTTAAAACGTCTGTCAATCCCATCTGTTGTGGATCCCACAATGTGCAGCCATATTCCAAACTAGGAGGCACAAGTATTGTGTAGGCAGTTCCTTTAGTAGAACTGTTACATCTTCTAAGTGTTTTGCCAACGAAACGTAGTATTTGGTTCGCATCCCTACAATAATTCCTATGTGTGCTTTCAAATTTAAATTGTTCGTGATTGTTACTCCTGGGTATTTAGTCGAATTTACAGTCTGTAGATTTGACTGAATTATCGTGTAAATGAAGTTTAGCTGATTTATTTCAGTGGCCATATGGATAACTTAACACTTCTTATTATTCAACTGCCAGTTGTTGGAGCACCTTAAAATCTTACTGAATCGTTTTGCAATTGTTTTTCATCATCAGGTGACTTTAATAACCGGTGAAAGGTATTATCATTCACGAACAGTGTAAGAAAGCTACTCAGCTTTTCTTCTGGTTCTCTGTACCTCCGTCACTGTTCTGGCCGCATGTTCAATGTACGGACCGCCCTTGGTCAATAGGTGTCAGTCACAATTACTAGCAATCCACCAAACAGACGTCGATCCGGCGCATGACTCGTATGTCCAATGCAACTAATTATCCTCGGACTGCGCGGCATTTAACACTTTATTTGGCAATGTTGCTCTCAAGCAAGATCAAAATTGCGCGTGGTTTTCTGAAACGTGTTTCAAGTTTCATCCTTGGAAGGGCAACAGTGCTTGAAACTAACATTTAAGCTCTCGTTGTCTTTTGCGAAAAGTTAAGCAATAAACATACGCTTTAGTGGACACTCCAAGCATACCTTACCTAGGTACATATTTATTTCAGTTGTGTGACGTTATTTTTCATGATACATGGAAAATTGCTTATAAAAGGGAAAGAGAAAGCCTTGAAGTTCACTTAAAATTTCAAATGTTTGTATAGCTTATGGGACTTAACTACGGAGTCATCAGTCCCTAAACTTACAAACTACTTATGAATTACCTAACACTAAGGACGGCACAGATATCCATGCCCGAGAGGGGATTCGAACCCCCGACCGTAGTGGCCGTGCAGACCGTGACTGGAGCGCCTCAGTCCCCTCGGCTACTGTGGCCGGCGAAGTTCACTTATTATGAAAGATTGTTGACGAGTTCTTATATGGGATACTGAAAACGGACATATTTATTGGAAAGAGGAGGCTGCTAGACCACTACCAAATGGACAATAAATCCAAAAGAAAAAAGGAACACCATCTCCTGTTCCAGTCAGAGATGTACGGTATGACAGATACGACAATATGTTGTCACCTGACAGATTACTGGCCAAACGGAATTTGTAAGTTTTGTCTTCAGTGATACTTTACTGTTAAATGTAGAAATCATGGGATTGTTCTGAACTTTGCACAAAAAAGACTTTATTTTCACACGTTTCACATGAAGTAGTCCAAAATACAATAATTCCTACAGTCAGAACAGAACAGAGTGAATCGGAAAAGCATAGGCTCTTTACCGTCTCAATAACATCGCAGGAAGTCAAGGCACATTGGGGAATGAAATGGTTATAAAAAAAGGGTGAGAGTATATAGAGGGATAAGAGATGTACTGGGAGTGGAAGGAAGGGGATGCACAGGCATATAGGGGAGATAGCAGGAGGAGGAGGTAGAGGAGAGGAGAAGGAGTTGGGCAAAGGCAGGGGGAAGGTGGAATGGGATAAGATGGAAGGTCATTAGGGTGTATATCTAACAGGATTATTTTAGCCATCACGAAGCATTATCAAGTTCTCTAGTTAGTTCATAAATTCAAACATTTTGTATAATGACGCTTTCGTCACATATTACAGTAGTTACTGTAAGCTTTAGCAGCATTTGCGAAAGTAAGCAGCAACATCTGTGGATTCATGCTGGTAAGCGAGAGAGAGAGAGAGCGGTTAAATTACTCTAATGCTTGTATTGGCGTCCCTACTCAATGAGCATCCTCAGGGAGGAGCCAAACGACGTTGTCGTTACGTCATACATAGGAGCTCAGATGGATAATGTTGCTACTGTGTTTGGTCTTAGTAAGGACTTAGTAAGGACTAGTAAGAGCCTCTCCCTTGGGAGTAGCAGAAGTAAGACGTGGTTGGCCACGGTCTTCACAGATGTGCGTGGTCACTTGGGATTGGCAGGCTGACTGTACTCAGAGTCAAATAGTGTGTCTAAATTAGCGTTCGAACCGTGATTTTGTGTTTCGAAAGGATATCTCAGACAAGTTGGACATAAAATTCACGTCATTCGCTGCTAGTCTAGAAGTAAAGTCGGCTACGATTGCCATTCTGATTAGCAGTCTCTCCACGATGTCGATAGTGTTCGCTACTTCGGTTAGCAGCCACCCGTGGAAACTAAACAAAGCTTCGTGTCGTGTTAATATCAGAATTTGCCTCTGTGCCAGCGTGTGGGTCTTATTAATGCTCTAATTTGACTTCAACCGACAATTTCGCGTTATGTTGCTTGTTATATACCTACGCGTCAGCAGGACAAATAATGTAAGCAGTTACTTCCATAAAATATCTACGAGTAGACATAAAGTACGATTTGAAATTGATCGACAAAAGAAAATTTATCGTCTGTAAGGCTGGTGCCAGACTATTGTTAGAAGAATCACCAGGAAGGTAGTCCATCAACAAAGGAAGTTGTTCACTAAACTCTCGTTCGGATAGTGATTGAGTATTGCTCATCGGCATGGGACTCGTACCAGGTTGAGTTGACAGAAGACAAGGAGAAGACCTAACAGAAAGAAGCAAGTTTTGTTATCGGCTTTCTTTAATCGTGAAAGCGTCACTGATATGATTAGGAAACTGCAGATGTGACGTCATACCTAGCGCCCCCTCGAACCACAGCCAGTTGGCCTCAGTCTAGCGGCCCATACACAGGGTGATCCGTCCAGCACGAATATGCAACTTTTGATCACCTGGATGGATCTGATGATCCTCACTACACCGACAACAATCTAGCTACCCATCACGTCGATTTTTGTCACAGGCCAAACAAGTACTACCAATTGCCGACTTTTCTATCCTTTTAACAAAAAATGACAAGAACCGCACGGTAGACTTCTTTTTAATCTTTTTGACGAAAAGGGACAAGGTGCTTGCGGTACCACCTAACCATTAACCCCGTTATCCATCATAAATCACTTATATGGAAAACTTTTAAAAAGCGCCTGAAAATGCAACTGTAGGTTGCGAAACTGGTTGTGCGGGTCTTCACGACTCCAATAAAAATAACAGCTCAAATGGACCAAGGACTTTCATTTAGACTCTTACAATTTTAACACCTAATTTTTAACTGTGTGAAAGTTTCTTAAATATGTATTTCAGACATTTACTTAAAAAAATGTTCAAATGTTTGTAGAGTCTATGGGACTTAACTACGGGGTCATCAGTCCCTAAACCTACAAACTACTTATGAATTACCTAAGACTAAGGCCGGCACAAATATCCATGCCCGAGGGGGAATTCGAACCCCCGACCGTAGTGGCCGTGCAGACCGTGACTGGAGCGCCTCAGTCCTCTCGGCCACCGCGGCCGGCGCTAATTTAGTAAGCGCCAATGCGTCACAGAGATGATTTGGAAACTGTTGTGGCAAACCCTGCAAGAGAAGCGATCTGTAATGCGGTACGCTCTTCTGTCAAAGTTCCAACACCAAACGTTTCAACCAATACATTGCTCCCTCCTGCATAAATCTTGTGATGAGACTACTAGTCTAGGATCAGAGAGTTTAGGGCTCAATCTTTTTTCCTGCGAACTACACGCATCTGGAACAGCAGGAACTGACAACGGCACAAAATGTATCCCCTACCTCCAGCCACTGATGCGCAAGGGGGGGGGGTGGAGGGATGGCGGAGTAGATGTGGAAGCAGAGACGACAGCTCCTGTTGCTAGGATCCCTGACTTTAACAATAGAAATGTTCCCCGGAGAACCGCTAATTAGTGAAGACAGCCGGATGGCCTTTTGAATGCTGACCTTCCTGCAGAGGCGCGTATTCATGGCGCAGGAGGAGTTGTGCGCCGCATTCAGTGTGCCACCAACTGTATTAGATTATAAATCATATTATTCCCAAGTACGGCAGTATCCGCTTTTATCTCTTCATACAATACTTGAAAGTAATTTTAAAGAGCGAAAAAGCCAACCTAAAAATTATCCCTCACTCAACCTCCCAACTGTGGAATGAAAAGCTGTATCTGCGTACTTCGCGTCAGTATCTAAACAGAAAAAAATAAAACAAACAAAAAATAATAATAAAATAAAGTGAAATAAAACAAAACAAAAAATAATTTAAAAAATTAAAAAACAAATTAAAATAAAAAATATTTTTATGTTGATGAAGTGGTGATCTTTCGCTGGGGAAAAATTATGACGCTTTTTTTTATAAAGTCGTCCTCATTATGCAGATGACTGGAAACCGGGTTGGAATCCGAGAAAGCTGGCCGCGGTGGCCCAAAGGTCTGCGGCGCGTCAGTCACGTTCTGAACGGCCACTACGGTGGGGGTTCTAATCCCCCCCTCGGGCATGGATATTTGTGACGTTTTTAGTATAAGCTAGTTCATAAGTAGTTTGTAAGCTTATGGACTGATGAGCCCGTAGTTAAGTCCCATAAGCTCTACAAACATTTGAACACTTTTGAATCCGAGAAGATTCTACTTAAGTATCACAGCGGGAAAGTCAACGCAGTCGCATGACAATTGACATGTTTATTTACCCGTGAGACGGTAAGTCTGCACCTGGGTGAGAGTAAAATTGTCTTAGCTACTTAAATGGAACTATATTAATTACATTCCAAAGAGAAGGTGGATAGGTGCAAACTGTATGTACGTGATTGTGAGGACGATGCTAATTGAAGAAAGAGACGAGAGACGTTTGTTACCTGGGCTGGGCGCAAAACATGTGGTAGAGTCAGTGCATACCGGAAGTGTTGCTATGCGAGTACCAGTCCATTCGCGTCATAGGGCGCCATTATACCCAGTTGAATATGGTGTAAAACCGTACACATTCAGTTCTGTACAATTTACAAACAAGAGACATAGTGTTGGCAGTGTTTGCAATTTCAGCTACAATCTCAGCCTTTACTCTTACGGGAATTAGTTTCATAACTACGAGTTTGAGTACTGTGGGCAGGGTGAAGCTGGGAATTTGTATCTGACGGGAGGCGTGGTTAGGTAGTCCTTGCAGGTGCGGTGATCACTGTGTTCCCAGTGGAGTAGGGATCAGCGCAACTGCCTAGAAAGCAGGAGACCCGGGTTCGAATCCCAGCTGGGTACATTTTCAGCTTTGCCCAATCGCAGTTGATGTCATATATTCAGTGAATATTAAATAATAACAACTGCAGGATCAGAAGTGACGTCTGTTCTTTCGAAACAGACGCCACATATGTATATATAAAATAACGTTATTAAAATTGTTCCATTGCCAAACTATGATCCGATTTGTTTGTGGTACGACATATGTGCGATTAAGATGTAGCAGCTGATAACTGTGAAAATTAGTTAATATATCCGTTGGATCAAAATGAACCAGAGATCTTCAGATGTTTGTAAAGTTTAATATAGTAATCACATCAAAAACAATAAGTAAGTGATGTGATCGTAAATATTTTTTTTTCACAAAATTATTAAGTGGTTCTCAGCAAATGGACTCTCATTAAATGTTGATAAAACACAGTATACACAGTTCTGCGCAGTAAAAGGCACGATTCCAGTAATAAATATAGACTTTGAACAGACGTCTGTAATCAGACAGAATTTTCAAAATTTTCAAAATGTTTACGAGCACACAAGCTGAAGCATGAAAACACGAAAACTGTAATTACTCGAACTTTTGACCCCGAACACATTAATAAAAGAAAATGATCACCTTTAGACAATCTTGAAAACGCGATTTCCCATTTGACCTTGATTTTTCCCCAAAATTACTGAGCATCTAGGAAAAGGCCGAAACAGGTGTCTCTTTATAGGCAGTATAGGACGTCAGTGCAAAATTTGACCCACACGTCAGACCCTCTCTTAGTCAGCGGTAAAGAATCTGCACGACAGCAGCGGCCAAACGCACCATTGCCTCTAAACATAAGGAGGCGATCGGAGAAGTTTGAGGAATGAAATCAAGTAAATAAGAAAGACACTATGCAGGCAGCAATATAAGTTCAACGTGACTACAAACAGTTGAGATGAACACTGAGGCTGTTTTGAAATTCTCACCTGTTACCGAAGGGAAGGTGAAACCAACAACATGAACAATGAGAACGGAAATGACATAAACAAGTGGCAAAGGAACCTTAAGTGCAGCAGAAATTTTATAGTGGAATAAGGGTTAAATAATGCGTGTCACATTCATCAAGTTTGTGAACATTCGAATCAGATACATCATCTTCCACTCCCCCCTGTCGAATACGAGGGTTGGAACTATTTATTCACAACCGATACAAAAGCGTTACCTGTTACTGTCCTTGAAAGTAGTCACCAGCGTTGTGCAAAACCATTTACCAGCGATGTGGAAGGCGAGGTATACCGCAAGCAAAGCCTGTTCTGTGGATGGTGCGAATGGATTGGTCTACTGCCTGTCGAATCTCTGGAACATTTCTGAAGCGAATGCCACGAAGTTGTTCCTTCATCTTCGGAATCAAATCAAAATCACAAGGACTGGATGGTACAGTACTTGTCAGTCCCATCGACCGAACACAGCTTGCGCTGTATGCACCTGTGCATTGTCGTGCAAAATGATGGATGGGTTACGTAGAGAGTGTTGTCGCTTCTTTCGCAAATCTGGTCGCATGTGATGCTCCAAAAACGAACAGCAATACTGTGCACTGACCGTCTGCCGTGGAGGAATGTAATGCGTGAGGATTACACCAGCACAGTCGTACACGAGAATCACCATAACTTTCACCATACTGCGGCTCTGATTTTCTGTCGGCCTTCACGACAACCCATAATGACGCCATTGGTGTTACAGTTTTGGCTCGTACGATGTGGCTCATGTCTCGCACATTGTTACGATACGGCAAAAGAAAGTCTCTCTTTCGCGCTCGAAGAGCTCCATGTCCATCTGAGCAGCGTCGTAATGCGTCCATTTCACAATTTCCGTCAACTCATGCGGAAACCTTCGTGAAGCAATTTTTCGCATGCCCAGGCGTTCCTTCACGATGCGAAGCACAGTCGTATGCGCTTATCTGGTTTCGTGGGGAAGCTCGCGAATAGTCTGCCATCGATCACTAACGCGGCAATAGTATGCACTTCTTCAGTGACGACGACCTGCCCGCTGCATGTCTGCCACAGTTTGTCAATATTTGTTGAAGGGTTTTACCCAACTGACCACCTCTGTGACAATACCGATTCCCCGCACGCCTCTGTAAGACCTCTGGCACATTAAATATTGATCCGACGCCGTTGTTTCTGTTTCGAAAACATAGTTGAAACGTGGGTTCGATATCTCGGTTTGTCGGGAGTTGTTTTATCTTTGGTTTTGTGAGTTCTTTGGCCACTGATATCAAGCGCCCTGGCGGGTGGTGTGAGAAGGGAGGACTCGCGATCGGGAGCTTGGTCTGGAAGTACGGAGTGGCTGCGACAGTAACCGCCCATGTGGTTTGATTTTCATTTTGCTGCGTGTTACTGTTTGTCCGTGCATGCTTGCCTTGTATTGTTGCCTGGGGTCTAGAGCTCATGTTTCTTTGTAAAGCTTATGGGACTTAACTACGGAGTCATCAGTCCCTAAACTTACAACTACTTACGAACTACCTTATACTAAGGACGGCACAAATATCCATGACCGAGGAGGGATTCAAACCCCGGACCGTAGTGGCCGTGCAGTCCGTGACTAGAGCTCATGGTGTCGACAGTAATCGCCATGTCTTCTTAAGAGGAAAGGACTAAGTGTTTTCTAGGGCCTTATTTCATTTAAAGAATAACCTTTTGTCCATTTGTGGTCGCTAGTTGTGGCACAGATTGATGAAGTGCCGTATAGTGCGGCCTCTGTTGTGTTTAAACATTGGTGTGCGAAGGCACAATTTGGTGGAGTTTATTGTGATGAAGATGTGATGAATGTTCGTGCTAAAATATTATTGATGCGTTGCAGAAGCACTCATTGCTCTGTTTGATTTAGTATCTTTCATTGGTTATTTATCCGAGTGAACTTGGGCACAGGAAAGTTCGAGTTCTAAATGCAGAAACGGCTCGTGGTAACATTTTTTGGGCACTTTTAAGCTGCCATTATAAGTGCATTTGATAACTTATTCAGTAAACCGTTGGACGATAGTGAGCGTAAGATTTATCTTGCATTTGTTTAAAGTTTTAGTGTTAAGATTTTATCATCACCCGTATTTGGAACCTTTTCTGTCTGTTATTTTATTGACCTGTTTTGTGCTTGACTTAGTTTTAATGTGCTCGGTGTTATGCTGTTACATGTTCTGGAGGCACTCAGCCCAGGGGAGACGGACACAACGGGCGGTGTTTCCGTCTTAGCGTAAGGTCTACGTGCTCGCCGTGGGATTGCGTGCTTCTTTTCAGTTAAGTTATCGTTGCATTATGGAGATAAGTCTCCTTGCTTCACGTTTCCAGACTGAGTGTTTAGCTATTTGGTTTACCTCGGGCTCTTTAAACTTAAGTCCAGGTTATTTGACAGTTGCTTTAATTCTGAAGCTTTAATGCAAGGCGTTTGATACAGTTCCCCACAGAAGTTTAATGAACAAAGTAAGACCATATGATTTATTAGACCAATTGTGTGATTGGATTGAGGAGTTGCTAGATAACAGAATGCAGCATGTCATTCTGAATGGAGAGAAGTCTTCCGAAAAGTGATGTCAGGAGTGCCAAAGGGGAGTTTCGTGGATCCGTTGCTGTTCACGATATATATAAATGACCTTGCGGATAACATCGGAAGTTCACTGAGGCTTTTTACGGATGATGGTGTAGTTTATAGAGAGGTTGTAGAAATGGAAAATTGTGAAATGCAGGAGGATCTGCATCGAACTGACGCGTGGTGTAGGGAATGGCAATTGAATCTCAATGTAGACAAGACTAATGTGTTGCGAATACACAGAAAGAAAGATCATGTATCATTTAGCTGCACTACAGCACTTGAAGCAGTTAATTCCATAAATTATGTGGGAGTAGTCATTAGGAGGAATTTAAAATGGAACGACCATATAAAATCAGTCGTCGGTAAAGCAGATGCCAGACTTAGATTCATTGGAAGAATCCTAAGGAAATGCAGTCCTGAAACAAAGGAAGTAGGTCACAGAACACTTGTTTGCCCACAGCTTGAATACTACTCACCGGTGCGGAACCCGTACCAGGTGAGGTTGATAGAGGAAGTAGAAAAGATCCAACGGAGAGCAGCGCGCTTCGTTACAGGATCATTTGGTAATCGAGCAAGCGTTACGGATATGATCGACAAACTCCAGTGGAAGACTCTGCAGGAGAGACGCTCTGTCGCTCGGTACGGGCATTTCTCGAAGTTTCGAGAACATACCTTACCGAGGAGTGTAGCAGTATATTGTTCCCTACTACGTATTTCTCGCGAAGAGATCACGAAGAAAAAATCAGAGGGATTAGAGTCCACACAGAGGCATACCGACAATCTTTCTTTCCGCGCACCATACGTGACTGGAATAGGAGGGAGAACCGGTAGTAGTACTCAAGGTACCCTCCGCGACATACCATTGGGTGGCTTGCGGGGTATTGTGATGTAGATGAAGATGTTTGTTAAAGAATTGTATTTGAAGGTCTGGTACTTGATGCAGGTTTGTTAGTGTAATTATCTAAATTCATTGCAAGTAGTTTAACTTTGTTAGTTCAGTTAATGGAGGAGAGGGTGAACCGCATGGACCTTGGACTGATTTAAAGTTAACAGTTACAGATTTTAAAAATTTCTTTTAAGGATTATTTGTCTGTTAATTTTATTAGGTAATTGTCTTAATTCTTGGTATGGCCTGGCCAAGGCAAGCCTGTCAGTTTGTTAATGAAAATTTGTGTACTCCATGGAAGCTAAACTTATCAACATTCTGTGACTGATTTTGTTTGAGTTTAAGAAGATGGAAAGGTGTATGTAAAAATCTTAGCTAATTGGTGATCAATATTCAAGGTAGTATGTTTATACTAATAAAGTGAAGCAAGGAAAAATTTGTACATGGGCCTACCCTTTTTTAGTCAGCCCTAATGCACCCTGCGATCTTAATAACTGTTAAAAACTCTCGTTCAATTGTGACGCCATTACGTTAGACCGCTCGCTCACAAGTTTTCTTCGATTGTGTGCACGCCGGTGACGTGGGACTGGCGAGTCCAATTGCTCGGAGGTGAGATTGGTATGTCAACAACGTGTCCTTTCATCGACAATTGTGGATTCCATTGTGTAGTGTATCCATAGCAGTGTTGCCACTATTTACCAACTATCGTATGAAAGTAATCTGCCGATAACGTGGATGATATGAAAGGTCGCTTGTACAGCAGTTCATATCTGCATATACAAAAGACAGTACACTGTATCTACATCTACATGGGATACTCTGCAAATCACATTTAAGTGCCTGGCAGAGGGTTTATCGAATCACCTTCATACTATTTATCTCCCATTTCATTCTCGAATAGCGCGCGGTAAAGTAGAACACCTAAATCTGTCCGTTAGAGCACTGATTTCTCGTATTTTATTCTGATGATCATTTCTATCTTTGTAAGTGGGAGTCAACTATTTTCGCGTTCGGAGGAGAATGTTGGCGATTGGAGATTCGTAAGTAGCCGCAGCGATAAGGGCCGTTGGTGTAATAATTCCCATCACAGATCCTGTATCATTTCCGTATCGCTGTCTCCCCTGTATCACAGTCTAACATACACAGTCGCTACACTCACTGCTGTGAATGTTGTTACCAACTGACAGCTGCAACGACACTAGCGCTCCTAGCGGTGTGTACGTAATTAACAAAACAGTTACTATTCTTTTTACGTTACAAGCATTAGTAAAACATCAAGAGAAATGCATTATATGGAAATTAATGTAAAAACAGCCGAATTTAACTGATTCAGTGGTATAACGGACATCTTCGTCATGAGCCAATACTTACGAATATGTTTATATTTGCAGCTTATTGCGCTGAAAGTAAATAAAAATATAGGAGAAACATATATTTCTATTATGGTCTGATCTTACAATGAGAAGCCGTTTTTTATTCGTATTAATTCGATGTAAAGTCTACTAATTCCCACATTTTCACCTCACTCGTCTTTCTTATACGCGCATATTCTTATTAGTGTAATTACATTAGCTTGGATAGACATTTATTATTGTTCTTGCCTTTTGTGGTTCAGCTATAGTAACAATTGTGGAACTGGGTTCTTCTTTGTTGGAAGTTTGATTGTTATTGCCGTTTAATTGCCACGTCTGTGACTTTTTCCATCAGCTACAGCTGATTTGGTATGTTAAATATCGTCGTTACCGTATTCTATATACGTTTCCTACGTTACACGCTCAATGATTTTACTGGAACTGTAATGAGTAAACGTTAACGTTACTCAGTAGAAGAACGACGTCTTTCTGCCAAAAAGCAGGTCTTCTGGTGTTTCCTAGCCCTGTTTTATTTTTAATGGAAATTGAAATTATTCAGTATAAGTCTATAGTTTACAAGATAATTGTAAATAAACTGCCCCGTAATATACAGTTTCGTACCTTGTTAGGGAGTATAGGAAACCTAAGAAAGGCAAATGTGGAGCTATTATAACGTTATTACCTATTTTGAAAGCACTACATACGATTCCTAATGTAAAAAGTTGAAATTAACATAAACGATGGTATTCGTACCCACCCAATATCGTATTCAGGAATGTAGCTTTCCGACCTCTTGGAGCGCTTCTGTCGCAGAGTATAACAAACATCAGTAGGAGTGTCGTGACTGTTATGTTAGACTGTGCCTGTATCGTGACAATACGAAACGAGCTACCCCTCTTTGGACTCTTTCGATGTCTTTCGTCAAACCCACCTGATAAGGATCCCACACTGGGCAGCAATACTCCAAGAGTAGTGTATACAGTTTCTTTAGTAGTTCTGTTGCATCTTTCAAGGGTTCTGCCAATAAAACGCCACGGTTTGCCATGCTTCACACTAGCGTTATCTTACATTCATATTTTTCTTCATTCGCTCTATTTTCATTACGTCAACAAAGTTGTTGTTAATGTGCAGGACGAAAGCGTGTTGCGTTTACTCAGTTTTATTTTCTTATTATTTTTCAGGAAGTGCAAGGACGACTCCTTTGGAACGCGGGAGCTAATAAACTTGGCTGTGAACAAGAGGTTTCCTAGGCTGCATTCATTCTGGGGACGGCGGAGGCGCACAATTTGTTTGGCTAGTTTAATTAAAATTAAAATCAAGAGCCACCCGCGGTGACAAGCCGGACGCAAAGGCTGGCGTGTCGCTGGCCCTGTGGCGGTGGCGGCCACCCCGCTCGCTCTTATTTGCTTTGCAGATTAAAGCGGAGCTCTTACCGCCGCGCAGCGCTCCTGCAATTCGCACGCGTGTACCTTTCCATCTTCCCTCATAGCTTGCTCTTCAAGATTATACAAAAGGGAGTTGGTATATAACATGGTTCGTTCGCTTTAATGTGGTGCGAAGACAGTTCCTTGACGAATTGTTCCAGCTCATCTTAATGAAGTGGCAGACTTAAGATATACGCATAACCGTGATGGATAGTTTAGTAATTCTCCGTTATATTTGTATGATAAAGTTCAAAAATGTTCAAATGTTTGTAAATCTATCGGAGCAAACTGCGCGCCGGCCGCGGTGGCCGAGGGGACTGAGGCGCTCCAGTCACGGTCTGCACGGCCACTACGGTCGGGGGTTCGAATCCTCCCTCGGGCATGGATATTTGTGCCGTCCTAGTTCGTAAGTAGTTCATAAGTAGTTTTTGAGTTTAGGGACTGATGACCCCATAGTTAAGTCCCATAGACTATACAAACGTTTCAACATTTTGAACCAAACTGCGTGGGCATCAGTCCGTAGCTTACAAACTACTTAAACCTAGGTAAACTAACCTAAGGACAACCCACACACCCATGCCCCAGGGAGGACTAGAATCTCCACGGCGAGCAACCGCGCGCTCCGCAGCGATAAAGTTACTTTCCCCGCAATTAATTCTGGAAATGCTTAATACTCACCTTCCAAACAGAGCAGGCAAAAGTATAAAACCGTTAACGTTTTGATCTTTTGCCTTGTACATCTACTCTTTGCACAGAACGTTACCTCTTAATACATTGAAAACATAATTTCATTATTTTGTGTCCCAACCTCGTCGCCGATTTTGGTCTCGCTTCCGTCGTAGGTGTCGGTGGCCGAGCTGAAAGACCGACACAGGAATAAACGTTGCACGCCCGTGCAGGCAGGAGGCGACCAGCCAGCGGGACATCAGAAACTAGAAACACCAGAGTAAACTAGAACGAGATATACATTTCTTAGAGACTTAGTAATACTTAACTTTTACACAGCTCAGTATTGCAGAATGCCAACACATAGCTGAGCCAGAGGCCTGCCTAGTGCCCGTCCGATAGCCAAGCCTTCACTGGTGCCTATCTGATTCCGAAGTGTTAGCTGGTTCCTATCTCAGTCCCAAGTGAACGATGTCGTTCAGTGGTGGCCACGAGCGGAGTTGTAGCAGAGGGCGCTCGTGGCTGTCGTCGTAAGAACGCCGCGCCGTGCGTGCATGGCGGCGCGCGGCGAAAGTAGGTGGCGCGCATTTTGTACTTGTGCGACACCACACATTAAGCAAAAATGAAATTATTTTTTCAACGTATTAAGAGGTAACGTTCTGCGCAAAGAGCAACCCAGAAATCCTAAGGAGTTTTACGTCACTTAAGTAGGCGGATTAAAATTATATATCCAGGCACAGACATAAATGTGTTAAAATAGAGGAAGACGACGAAGTGATAGAATGAAATGTAGTTTTTCCATCGCTGTTTCACAGAGAAACATCTTAAGCATCGCTCGAACGGGAAAATTGCGGATGTAGAATTAAATGAAAAAGGTAAGGAACACGAAATCGCTCATGAGATGAAAGACCGTTGCATATGACGGGATACAATTACGTTCCTACAAGAGTACACAAAGGAACGTGCCCACCTTCTAGCAGTAGTGTACAACATGCTCCTGGAGGACTGAGTTATTCGATAGCAGGGCAGGTCATTTATGTTCTGCCGTTTAGCAGACCTATGCCAATACATATCATTGCGTTCTGACGACTAGATGTTTGTAAATCTAAAAATGTTTGTAAAGCTATGGGGCCAAACTGCTATGGTTATCAGTCCCTAGACTTACATACTAATTTAACTTACACCAAGGTTAACACCCACCCTTGCCCGAGCTGCGACTCGAACATCCGACGGCGAGCAACCGCGCTCTCCGCAGCAAGGCGCCTTACAACGCTCGCTCACTCCACCGCGGATTTGTACACCTAAAGGACCACACTGCTGGGGTGATTGCTCAGAAGACGTACAAACTACTTAATGTAACGAAGAGTAATCTATGCTAAAGACACCACACACACAAACATAGACAAATGCTCGAGGGTGGACTCAAATATCCGACTGGGACGGCAGCGCAATCAGTATAAGGTGCCTTAGTCACAGCGACTAGTCCTGCTTGGAGAATTAGATCTATTGTATTCTTAAACTCGTCTAATTTCCGGAAACCAAAGGTTTCCTGTCTATAAATTACTAGTGCTTCCGTTCGTGTGAAAGAAACTCCCTGTTTCCGTCCACGAGACCCAGTATGTAGTAGATTCTTCCACGTCGATGCAGTGTTTGTTGTCGTCCAGAATACCAAGGTTACGCACTTCCGACTAATGAAGAAAATTCAACCATATAGAACAACGTATTGTGGATTTGGAATGAATAGATTCTATGAATAGTTTCTAGCAAAGTTTGTGTTGTTATCAAATGAGAGATGTCTTCCGATGTCAAAGTAATTTCTGGCGTGCTCCAGTATGAAGTGACCAGTTAGATAACGTGAGATGTTCTACGAGCCTCTATGCGGACGGCGCTGAAGTATACTAAGAATTTGCAGCAATGTTAAGTTGTAGCGATATGCAGTGTTATCTGCAGCGTGTCGACTTTTGTTGCAGAGGGTGGAAATTTATTGCGATTATTATTTTTAAAAAATTGTCTTCAGTTACTGCTTTACAGAGTAGCCACATTACCAGTGATCAAACTGCCTTAAATAGCTTCCACGCATTGTAAAATTGAAGGGAACACCTGAAGCAATCACAAGTTTAAATCGTAACAATGTTTGAAGAGGGTCTGAACTGACTGATAAAATAGTCAAAAATTTTCATCTTGAAATTATGTGAAACTATTATTTCTTTGATTGATTGGACATTACCAACAATGTTCCACATCGTGTACTACGAGATGTAAACACATTATACTTTTTTTCGTAGCGACCAATTAGTTTCCGTTTTTTTCCCTCCTTGTTGATACTAATTTGAATTTTCACAGTACATTTGGTTCCTTACAAATCGTTTTCAAGTGTGCGTGCTGCTGAATACTTTTCTGTTTTTAGCGTTCTCCTTTTGATAAGTGGCATGTAAAATGTCATTTATTGCATGTATTACTTCACTGTCTAATATATTGATGTAAGATTACTGAAATTCGCATGTATGTTGATTGGTGTGTTTGCATGTGAGCGCGAATGTTGTACCAGCATTCATATCTTGTTTACACAAGCATTTTGTGCAAGTTCTACTGCACTCGTAGAAGCAGCATTCTTTGATTTTGAACGTGTATGCTTAGGAACCATTTTGTTTTCGGATTAAACTGATTTTTGAACCACGATATTTCACTTTCTGTTTCAATAATCTGTTATTGGACCGGGTAGATGGTGGAATGATTTGCGCCTCTCCTGGTATGGTCCATTTCTGAGACGTAGTTAGAATTTCAGGTAGTTTCAGACCCTTTTGAATACCGGCGTATTCCTTGGGACTATGGAGAAATGAAGAGAAGCCGCAACAGCAAGTCAGCATTGATATGGATGGGAATCGTAATGAAAGTATATTACATGCAAAACAAAAGTAAAAAATAAAAATAAATAAATAAAATCAAGTCTCATTGGAATATCGATATGTTTTGAATATGAGACAGAGATCAACACAGTATTTACCTATTAAATTCTTCATTATATCGTCACGGTAAAGTTGTCATGTAACATTCCAATCTGTGCTTCGTACATAGAGCACAATGCCTCTTCTTAAATTTAAATATTGTCGCGAGAGTCCATGAATACCGACTGCCGGCGTGGCGCAGGGGATAGCGTCAAGGACTGCGGTGCTGAGGGTCGCCGGTTCAATCTCGACCACCTGCAAAAATTTATTTCTTTGCAATTGACAATTCCAGAATGCTCTACATCTTTATGTTCACTTGTAAATTCTACTTGTTTCTTATGTAAACGTGCTTTCAGTATAAGTGTTGTGTTTAGTTGCCTTCGAAGTCAAGCCTACTTCCATTTCAACGCTTGTGGATAGTACCTACTAGAAATGTATTGTTTATTTCCGGAGCTGAAATGATACCCTCAGAACAGAAACAGTGACAAAGTACTGAAGAAATTGTTGTAGGAAATAAAAAATTACAGTCTCCATTAAAAGGTCTAAATCACAATATTTATATATAGTGTGTCCGTGTGTTTATTTGTGTGTACGTATTTCAAACAAAACTAGAGGTTTTGTTGCAGTTTTTATGAAATTTAGCACACGTAAGCTTGTATCCATGAGGACGGTCGCCGTTAAGGATCACATACAATACTTTGTTCACGAGGTATGACAAAGAGATGGGCCAAAAACTGCTGCATCAAACGACAACGTTGCACATTTCCTTCTGAACCACTAGACCGATTTCAACTAAATTTGGTACACATATTCCTTACTGTACGCTAACAATGATTTCTGGGTAAGAACCACATATGACGCATGGTGTAGGAGATATAACGTCATAAACAACAGGAGTTGCAAGAAACTGCCACATAATGCGAGGAGAATTTTTTCACACACACAGTATGAGAATGACAGTACTTAGCGACTTGCAACCAACTTTAAAAATAGTTTTGGTCCTTTCTTAAAGTGTTTCTCGCTGACATCCTCATCAAAATAATGAAACGAAAAAAGTTTCTCGCTTACTACTTTTCCGCTGTTCATGGAGCAATACTACGGCATTCGGTATGACAATACGATTTATAATATATACACAACAAATTGAAGTGGCAGGAAATTTTACAGGCAGTATACACACATTCAGCTCTATATAATTTCCAAATTTTATCACAATGCGACAAGTAGTTCAAGAGATATGACATAAACAATAACGTTTATGGAAAACCGCCCCATCACGCATCAGGTTTTAATCTATTACTTCTTTCCAACTAACTCTGTCAGCAACAGATTTTACCGATATACAGCACTTATACAAATGATTATATAACTGCAGAATTATACAATTGTAGAACTTATAATTCAATAAAAATGAGATTACATATACTGCTATGTGTAAAATCCTGCCACGTCATGCACCACGTATCAATAAATTTACATATTTACCACTAAAACACTCCTGTAGTTCAGTCAGCTTAAGGAAATTCCTGAATTCTACATGACAATAGATAATTGTTTGCAACTCCAGCAAATGTCATATGCAAAGACCGAGTATTATGTGTGTTGTATCTTTGTTTACCATATTTGGTAACCTAAACAATAGCGTCTTTGTCGACGCCTATCAAGAGTTTACCTGATGATGGCCTAATAAGCCGAAAACTAGTTAGTAAATAAACAAAAAAAAATAGTAGAACAGAAACACTTTGTTTGTTTTCAATCTTAAATATGGAAGCGTTCTACCAAGAAGTGACGGAAGAATTCATTTACAAAATTCCTGGAAGCTGGCTGCTCTTGACAACTTTGAACTGTGAAGCGCACACGGTTTCAGGTGAAAGCAATAGACTTCTATAGAGCTGCAAGGAAAAGAAATAATGAAACAGTGTACATACAAGGAATATCCATTATTTCCGACAGATCTCAGTTTTAACTTCCAGTGAGATCTGCACTTTCTATTACGATTCATAAATTACAGGAAAATCTATTCAATACTTTGCAGTGGATTTGACATGTCCATGCTTCTGAAACCGACAACTTTATGTCACTTTCTCAGGGGCGGGCTCACCAAAGAAATTATTCGTATTTGATCTTGGACAAGTCACAGGAAATATTGTTTACGGTAAAACAGTGAATTAAATGAATGTGTGAATATTACATATCAATTGTATTTTGATTACTATTAGTTTGGGTACTGCACTTATATTTTTTTACATTAGGCAAAACAGCCTTAATTCTTATATGTTATTTAATAGGTTATTAGAAAAAAAGGATATGGACAGAGAAAGAAATACGAAAAGTACTAAGTTAAGGCTTGAATAAATAAATACCTGGCCAACGTCGGGTTCTCAGCTAATGATAAATACAACTAAATTGGTCTGATGCCACAAAGTGAGATGTAATTCTGAAAAGTATCGCTACTTTTATCATTTTTTGATTGACTAATGCGTAAATCTTCAGAATCAAGTATTACGCCCTCTAATTATGAGTAATTTCGCACTCATTCCAAACCGGCTCGTATCCGCTTGCCTCAGGTGGAGCACTCCTGCTCAGCAGCTGGTCCGCGCCTCCTCAAAGTTGGACTGCGCGCCTATCGGCTAATGATCGCAGGGGGCATTAAACTCGCGTTAGGCCGGCATTGTGGCCTCATTCCTTAGTCTCTGACAACGCTAATAACGCAGGAACTTTGGATCCACTGTCCATAATGGCTTTAGAAGGATGAATTGCGTGAGGAAGTGAATTTTGAGCTACGTTCTACTGACAGAGGTGTAATTAAATTCTGTAAACTCAGAGCACAAGTACAATATATCAGTAGCAATCACAGTTATACATTACAAACTGGCATAGACGCATGTCTTTTCAAGACTGGAACGGTGAAGTGGTATCGTCTAAAGAAGTCCCGCTTTTCAGTTAATATTTCCAAATTTAAGAAATGCATTTTTTAAGCGTGGAATGAGCACAACTTAAAATTACGTTTAATAAAGGCTATTCGCACGAGAGGTTCGTAAGAAAATACAAATGAATAAGAAAACACGTTATTAACGACAAATACCTCGTCCCACCTTCCTTTTGAATTGAGCATAACATTCGAATAAAATCCGGCGTCGATCAAAGCAGATAAGAGATTAATAGAAACATAATAAATGACTTATTAGTGTGGAAAAACGAGACGTAAGGGTTTTTATATTTATAGTATACTTATACATTTACAATTTCCGTGGCCGGCCGCGGTGGCCGAGGTGACTGAGGCGCTACAGTCACGGTCAGCACGGCCACTACGGTCGGGGGTTCGAATCTCGCCTCGGGCATGGATATTTGTGCCGTCCTAGTTCGTAAGTAGTTCATAAGTAGTTTGTAAGCTTAGGGACTGATGACCCCGTAGTTAAGTCCCATAAGTTGTACAAACATTTTAACATTTGAACAATTTCCGGGCTTATAGGCCGTGGTCGATTTGCAAAACTTTCCCCTCACGTTTCACCTTCGGATGCGGAACACATCCTCAGGGGTAAAGTAGCGAACTGCGATCCGAAATTGAAATAGCCCGATATATATATATATATATATATATATATATATATATATATATATATATATAGGCAATGTAGAGGGTGCCACAAGCCATTATGTGACGAATCCGAGACTGTCTCTGGTGTTGTCAACGTTGAAATCAAAATTCTGTCTAATTTAACACCTTCCTCTTTCCTGTTAAAATTATTGCGGTGTTATAAAAAAGAATCAAATGTTTGTAAACCTATCGGACCAAACTGCGTGGTCATCAGTCCGTAGCTTACAAACTACTTAAACTAAGGTAAACTAACCTAAGTACAACAAACACACCCATGCCCCAGTGAGGACTCGAATATCCACGGCGAGCAACCGCGCGCTCCGCAGCGAGACGCTTTAGACCGCTTGACTACTCCACCGCGGCTTGCGGTGTTAGTAGATCTCGATTGCCTATTCATACGTGCGCGCAAACTAATGCGAAGTTTTAGAGATGATACTAGTCACATTACATCTCATTTCATGGTTGCCCTCTTGGTAAACATGTGTTTTTCCTGAAACCTCTGTAGTTGTCGTAGAAACCATTAAACAATACGTTTAAAAATTAGTACTTGAGAGATGCTTCACTGTTGCAAAGTCTCCTCTGCTCTGATTCTACGACCTTGTAGCGGTAGGGCTTCCTCCTGCAATACCTTGTGATATACAAGCAGAACTGTAACTACTTTTATGTCATTTCTACTAATCTGACTGTACTCAATATAAACTGTCACCAAATAACCACGTTGTTCGGTGATTTTTTTTTTTTTTTTTGGTCTTACACTTCCACAATTGGAACTATTCTTCTAGGACTGTTCTGTTTTTAATTGCGAAAAATGATTTATTTCACGATACCTCATTATATTTAAGTGTGATGCCTTTTCGTCTGATTCCCTTTGTATTAAAAAACGGTCATGAAAAGCTTTCTGTAAGTACCAGAAAACAAACTAATACTTACATGATGAAATTTTATGTTGTATTGCGTAATACATTGTGTGTACGGTAATTATCTTTTGAATATGGGACCTTACTCTAAGAAATGCCTGAAGATAGCAGACCGAAACAGCAACACCATACAGATGCGTTCCACGAACACTGACAATTACAACCAAGCAATAATATACTAACTTGCAATACATGTCATACTTTGTATGTGGGACAAACGTGATAAAAATTTAAAACTAGATAAACTGAACATCTCAGTGCACTGAAAAATAGTAACTCAAAATCAAACATTTGCATAAAATTTAATGAAACAGAAACATGGACCAACAAAGTTTTTTTTCCAAAAATTTGTAACAGAAGACAACTAATACATCCGAAACGCAATAATCCGAGGAAAGAAAGTACTGAACGAATACACACCTCTGTGCAGTCTCCACTACCACCCCCCCTGCCGCTCTTTCTCCGCACACACATAAACAAAATAAATATCTTCCAATCACAGGCAAAGGGATATCACCCACATCAAAACCGCAACCTCACAAACACCGCACGAAACAAGTAAATACCATACAGCCACAGCAAAACGACAAATGCCGTCAGAAACAGTGAGATTTGACGGAATATGTTACAAAATTTCAAAAATAACAGCAGGGGAACAAACAACAAACTTGATATCACAACAAAAAGAAAAGCAAAGAACACCGTAACAAAAAGTAAGCAAGGCGCTCATTAACCAAATACACTTAAATTGTAGTGTCAGATTAAAAGAACAGTGTCTATAAGAAAATTACTTGTTTATAGAAATATTTTATTGTTGCAGATGACAAGTTATAAAAGCATACGGACAACTTATTGCAATAAAGTATGCCAATAACGACATGTATTGTATGTAGATTAACATAGGCCTAAGAAATTAAGCCTAATTCCTAAAAGTTTTGTTACGGACCTAAAAATCTGTAAGCATATAGTAAATGATACAAGAAAAAGCTATGTTACTTTTTATTAATTGATGTAAAGAAGTAAAGTATATTTTGAACTTCATTAACAAATGTAAATGTTTTAGCATAATATTTATACAACCCACACAAGAAATAGTAAAACGTAACAATAACATTAATAAATTAAAGGCAAAAAAAACACTGAAAGTTGCATGTAAGCATTGTAAAATATTTCGTGTGTAAATAAAATACTGTGTTTTACATGAGACGGAATTACTTTTCAATCCTGTGTACCTATTAAACTTTAATGAAATCAAATGATTGTCTTAATTTGTTAACAATCTGTATATCACATTAATTGAATTTTCCATCAGTGTTTATGAAAATATTATGAAAAAAGAAAAATTCCTGATTTTCTGCAAAATTATTTATTTGGTTACCTTTTTCCGTTAAATATTATCACCTGTCTTGCCTTGGTAGTTCTATGTTTATTTTCTTTTCCTGTACTGGTTACGAATGACTATAGGCTGAAACGAACGTACCGTACATTTGGCGTTCGGACGAGTGACTATAGCCTGGATGGAACACAGCGTACACCTGGAGTTCGTAAATCAGTCACATGAAATCCCTTGCCCCAAAATCTCTTTTGCGTACGCAATCTTGCTTTCTCTACTTGATGATTTCCATATTATAACTCAAGCGTTGTCATTTCAAAGCAATGGCGCACTGAAAATTATCAACAATACGTCGTTCTTAGGACAATGAATTATAATCTAATGTTGGTTAGTTAACACCTGCCATCGATAGTACGAGGATCAAGAATTACACTCGCAGCTGTTCTTCATAGCGTAATAGGCGAGGAATTAGTTTGTGATGTACGAACATGTTACACAGTAGTTAGGACCTTGCTAGGGCGCGGTTGCTCAGCGCGTTCAAACCGACAAACCAATCAAAAGAGAGAAAAAACGAAAGACGGTTCAACTAACACCATCTGAAGAGAAGGCCTCTCTAATGCCGTGCCACGTCACATCACACAAAGTAGGCCGCGATCGCGTAGCTCACTGGCTGGGCGCTGTGAGGCGATGGGCTGTGCCTCATCAGACAGCCAGTAAGGTACGCGATCGCGAGCTACCATGCGCGACTTGACTTGGCACGGTAGTGTACATGCCTTCTCTTCAGACGGTGTTGATTCAACGCCATTTGTTCTAAAAAAACAGAGTAAAATTCTCAACGAACAACCGAGAACACATATGAACCAAAGACCGCCATCCATCGACTTTAAAAAAAAAAATAAAAATAAAAAATAAAAAAACTATATATTACAATGTTTTGTCCCGCTCTAATTTTTCTCTTGCTTCTTATAAGATTTTCGCACACTGTTGTTAATTGAACGCAACTGTATTCTGCAAGTTTCTGAGTTGTTCAAAGGTAACAGCACTTTCTCTGAAAAGCGCATTTGTTCTGTTTCGAGAACATGCCATGAAATACATAGACTTTTCAAACACATGTACATGAACTGGGGATAAACTGTTACGATGACTGTTGTAAATGACGTATTAATAGTGCTAACTTTGTAAATGTATTGAGTACTACAGTTATGTGGAATTCAGTATTACCACATCTATTACGTTCGTGATTTTAGCTGTAAAAGAAAACGTAATAACGGTTTGAAATAGAATACTTGCTTTTTATGTTAGCGCAGAACAGTGTAACGTGAACGAAGTCATATCTGACCTACAGGAAAGGTAATACCATCTACGTTAAAAGCGTCCATAGCAATCATGCCAAAGACAAACATTTCAGTAGATGCATTGATGCTACTTAATGACTTTCAATATATTTCACAAATAGTGAATAAACGCTTAGAAAAACAATAAACAAGGTAATTTGTTGCAATGTATACACGTCCCTTCTGTTTCATTAAGGAACTACACTTTCCACAGAAATCTGGGACTTCCTTTATATACGTAACTACCTGTATCATTATTACAGTATGCTCCAAGTTTACGTGCATATGTTTCACAAGACAAGTGTTCTATTCGTTGTTACATATTTCACGACATGTTCACGAAATATAACATACACGCATTTTAGATGGAGTATTCGTACATATGCAAACTCTAAACATTGAATAACATAGCTCTATTAAATTAATAATGGTGCCTGAAACCAATTTAGGAAAAAAATATTTATCTAGTGGCGGGATCCGAATCACTGACCTTAAGTATCACGGACGAATGCATTGCCCACTACACTACGGCTAACAATTACAACTTGCAGCTTTTAATCTCATACTGTTGATGGCAGTTGTTAACTTATGCTAATATGGCATTTTAAACACTAGTTTATTATATATCGTACGAAGAACTACGTGTTTTTGTTAATTCTTGAGTGCACCATAGTTTTGAAATGACAACCTGTAAGTTATAATAAGAAAATCATCAAATACGCAACGCAAGATGGCGTATGTCAGAGAGAGTTCTGGGCAATGAATGTCACGTGTTGTCTCCGAACGGCTGCTTTTCGTTAATTCAATGGAGGTTGTCAAATCTCGGTAATTTTTGCAACTATCTCTCAAACGAAACAAGATATGAAAAAAAAAAGAGAGTAAAGTTGTAGAGAATTTTCTCCTCTAAAAATTCGGTTATTCAATTTGCGTGTCGGATGAATGGTTAAGCTGTTACGTTCATTTAAATTTCGAGCTGTCAAAGTGGGCCAAATAATTATGTAAAACATATCAATTCCACGAAGTTACAGAGTAACTTGTCGCATGATAAACGAGTATTCACAATTGTTACTAATATACAGTATCCTCTTGAGGGTTTATAATGTATTTCCATTCATTGGTGGATACTTTTTCCTTAAAAGTACTCTCAATAAGAGACTATTGACTTACCTCAGAAATCATTTCTAAAGTCATGATGTGAAATAGCAGTCAATGTATAAAATAGCAGGTACAATTGAGATACATTACCTGTAAAACTAGAAGAGGACTTAGAAAGAATGTAAATAATGTAACACTGGTTTCAGAACACGTATGGAAAGATTTTGAATAAATATTTTAAAAATGTATAAAACGATTTGTAATATAGTTAAATATTAAAACGTTTTGAAAAATCTCTCGAAAGGGCTTTTTTTCTTAAGTATTGTTGTCTTTCTTTCCCGTCTGCGGATGAAGCTTCAGTGTGTCAGGCAGCAGCAGCGTCGCCGAGGTTTCCTCCGCCGTGTTCCATGCACCACCGCCAGTGAGCTGAGGGCTTCCGTAGCTGGTGTTTGGCAGCGCGTTCCATTCCAGACACGGCTATAAAATGTCTTTGAATATTACAAAATAATTTTTTATATATGAAATCTGTTTGCTCATTTAGAAGTCTGTCAGGGTCTTTCTCCTTGTGTGCGTATACTTGAAGCTCATCAAACACATTTAAGTGGAACCTTTTCGGTGCCCTGTGCTGTACTTCCATTTGTTCGCCTGTAATGCTAACAGCTGTTTATTGTCTTTAGCATGCGCTCCAAATGCTGTACGATTGCTGTTATTACAATGCCGGTCATGTTATAGAAAATAAAAACTATCTGCAGATGGATATTGAATTTTATTCATATGCCGATCGCGCAAAATCGCTCAAGGCTCATAAGTCTAGTTTTCATATACAAATTTAGACAATCACATCTTTGTAAGTGGCATATCTGTTAAGTTATGTTAGCGACATTTAGTTGTTACCTGATGATACCCAAAGAAGCCGAAAGCCGGTTTATAACCAAATAAATAATAACAAATCTGTATTTCAGTTAGTTGTCTTTGTTTAGCGTGTGTGATGTTAACATCCAGATGTGTACTTCAAATATGTAATAAAATTTAAATGTATATAGGTTTTGTTGTAGTTTATTGTCATAACTGATGTATATTGTTTAGTTTGTTTATGTAATTCATTATTTAAGTATCTGGATAATCGTCGATAGGGAAAGTAGGAAACATCTTTGGTGTGCCTGGTATGTGGTCTTGGGAGCAACTGAGTGAGAGTAGGAGTAGTAGCTGTCGAGTCGGAACGGCGTCGAGCTCTGTCGTTTGAACAGTTCGGACGGTAGCAAGTGCGCGGGAGCGAGCACCGCCACGCTTTTGCAGTTACCAGGCCTTGTTGGCGGAATCCCATAATTAGCACAAATGTTTCCAATATGAGCGGGGGCACACGGCAGTTCATCTGTATATGTCAAGATTCCGCCCTCAAATTGCTCAATGGATTGGATCCGTGCCTGTATTGTGACCTGCAGCATGGTCAGAGTCGTCGAGTCCTGCTCTTCAACGCCGAAGACGCGAAGTAAGACTGCTCTAATAATTTCAGACCACATAGAGTTTAGACATTTTCTAAGGCGTTACCCAGTTTTGTGCTTGAGAAACTATTTTTCCTAATAATAACCTAAAATTTAAATAATTTCTACCACGTCATTGTCTTATGACATTGTTAACAAGAAGGGTCCTATCCTTTCCAGAAGTTTCCCGATTGTCGTTGAAAGTGAAAACAATATTAAATTCAGTGCGAAACTATAAAATTTAAATAACCAGTTTAAAATTTCAACATATAAAATTTTTGGAATAAGAGAACTGCTTTCTTGAAAAAGAAAGCAAAGTTGGCACAATTAAGTAATTCTGAAATATTTGGTTGAGAACTATTTAAAATTTCATTGGTGAAAATTTTAGGTGTAAAGTTGGTTTGCTATAATGGTTCGTATTTTGGCATTGTCCAGTTGTGATCTAGTTGCAAGTTATTCTTAGTACTTTCTTTCATGATAATCTTAATATTATTTAGTTTGGCAATCAAGTGTTTTGCTGCCCATTGTGTAATTCTCATGCAGGTGAGTGTTAGTGAAGGGACGTTAATAATTGAGTTCAACATTGGCCTCCGAACCAACACGGTTTCCGAGTCTAACCAGTTCATTTACCTAGTTTATTTTCTATCTTACTATAAACTGATAAAACCAAAGCATAATTTATCGTAAAAGTTATTCAAGTGCAAAAGTTTTTGCCAACCCTCTGTTGTACAACACTAACGTGTGTGATTACACACTCATAATTGTCGTGGTTAATTACAACACACTCTGAGTGCCCCATTGGGCTGGCGACCGTGTAAATTTATTAAGATTTCTACTGTTTCATCGTTTGTTACTTCCTATAATTTGCAATACTTTCATTTGTGAATGTGATTGTTCCGAAATTAAATTAGTTCAATTATTAGTCAGTAGAGTAGGAGGAACGGGCTATCTGGTAAGGTAGTTCGTTGTGGCAACATCCCCTCACTTGTTGGTTTTTGTTTGCACAATATTTTTTTCGGTAAAGATAGTCTTGTCCAACTTTTATTGTAGGCAACACACGGGTCAATGTAACGTTAATCTTTGACAGGATTAATCAACCGGTTAGTGAGGGGAGTGTTACAAGCGGATATATATATATATATATATATATATATATATATATATATATATATAAATTTTACATTGGTTTGTGACAGTTTCAGTTTAAGTTGGAAAGTTAATTTCCGTAGTAAATATCTTTAGAAATATTTTAATTTTGATTATGTTTTTTTCTTTGATTTCAACTGTGTCTATATAAATTGGAAATATCACATTGTTACAGTACGAAATTTCGGATCGCTAGCGTACTATCAGAGAGAGCGCGTGAAGCCACTGACTTCACCGCAATTATTATTATTTCCTCGCTGACTCGCAGGAATACGGTGTGGTCAGCGCAGTCCCTTGTTAAGCCCCGCATCCGTGGGTAACTGATTCGCGGAGCCTCCCCCTGGAGAGAATTAGCGGAATTAGCAGCGGCGCGGTGTTTTAATCCCCGGCTAGGCCGGCGAGTTCCTGCGGGAGCCGTTAGCCGTTGCGGTGGGCGGATGGCCCCGGAAGCTGGCAATGGCCCCACGGCGGTCGCTACCACTCTCCCTCCCGTTGCCTGCACAAATTTAACTGCGCGTACCTGCAGACGGGCCCGTCCAAGCCGGACGACGGCACGGGCTTGTTCTGCGGGACGAAACAGATGGATCTGCTTGCAAACTCGCGTTAACAGCTTACAGCCCACATTAATTACCTGCGCGCCGAAAGTAGGAAAGAGTGTGCCATACAAAACATACGAGGTACGTCCAAATTCAAATGTTTGTATTTCTACTGGACCAAACTAAGTTGGTCATCAGTACCTAGACTTGCTAACTATTTAGACTAAGTTAAACTAAGCTAAGGACAACACACACACATATCCATGCCCGCGGGAGGTTTCGAACCTCCGACGCGGGAGGCCGCGCGATCCGCAACGTGTCGCTTCAGAATACTCGGCTACTCCCGCGCTCTTGGTATGTCCACAAAGTAAATTCCGATTGAGTCGGTTTATGTTCTAGGAGGCGATCCAATTACGTTATTGTAGAAAGATATAAAAAAGCCAAGATCGCTGATCATCAATTTTTATTTAAGACGACCGGTTTTGCTGAACTATGTCGGCATCATCTGGTCCACTAAAATCATTTTACAAGGCCAAAATCATTACAAGATTATGGCCTTGTAAAATGATTTTAGTAGGCCAGTAGTTCAGCGAAACCGGTCGTCTTAAATAAAAATTGATGATCAGCGATCTTGGCTGTTTTATATCTTTCTACAATAAGTTCCGATTGGTTATATGAAGCAAACAGAAAAAATATTTGAGGAGTGACATTTCAAAACGCGATAAGTCCACTCGCGGACAAAAATTAGTTTGAAGCCAATTTCTACTCTACAAAGTGTGATACATCGAGCTATAGTCTTGTTTTCATTCAAAATGATATTTTTAAACGTTTAAAACAGGTGCAAAATTTGACTTTCGGTTCGAAGTGCAATACGTCCATCTGTGAACCCTGATTAAAATCATAATAAGCACATTTACTGCCGATTATTAACGAAAGTTTTTCAGTAAGAGAAATAAAATTTGTGGCGCCAGTAGAGAATGCGTTTTAAAACTTCACTACAATGTATCTGTGGTATAACCGTAGCACTTATTGTTGTGGCCAGTGTATTGTTACATGAAAAGATTGGCTGGCGCCGGCCGCGGTGGCCGAGGTTACTGCGGCGCGCCAGTCACGGTCTGCACGGCCACTACGGTCGGAAGTTCGAATCCCCCCTCGGGCATGGATATTTGTGCCGTCCTTAGTATCAGCTAGTTCATAAGTAGTTTGTAAGTTTAGGGACTGAGGACCCCGTAGATAAGTCCCATAAGTTAAACAAACAATTGAACATTTTTTCACCTCGTAGATAAGTCCCATAAGCTATACAAACATTTGAATTTGATTGGCTGGACAGTATTTTGTTTATGTGGAAGCTTGCTGTTTGTGAAAAATATGCCGTGGAAGGAGTTGTACGTGTAGGGGACCACACCTCTGGAACTAGGAAGCGGCAGAAAGGCGTTGTCAAAACGAAGATAGAGCAGATGGAGAGATTTTTTGTGAGAGTGTCTGCTAAACTGATTTTACTAAACGTACCAACTACGGGTTTCGAATTAATTTCTGCATAGGAATCCACTTTAAAACGTACTATTTATATATTTCAGATACCGTGATAAGGACCCTGAAATGCTGGTGTTTGAGCCTACTCGTGAACGCAAAGAGGGAAGATTCAAATGCTATAGCATGCCTGTATCCAATCTAATCAGAAATAGGATGAAAGTTTGCAGACACTTAAACTATAACAGGACAGGACACTTGTACCTGTTTCAGTTGTGTTGTGTCTTATTGGTGTAAATAAAAAACAAAGAATGGATTCTTGTTTTTTTTTATTATTTAAATTTGTTTCAAAACACTTTATGTCCTTTTGGCTGGTGCAAAAGGAGAGAAGTCCATAGATTTCAAACATTGAGATGGCAACACTGGCTTTAAAGAAAGAGTGAAATTTGTTTCACTGGTTCCATTCTTTTAACTTCTTGAAACTTGGTAATATCTCATACACAAATCCTAATTTACTGCATAACTTTGCCTAATACTAGTATTTTGCTCCTCTTGTAAAATTGTTATTTGTTGACTCATCGAGATTTGAAAAGCTACTCCTCATTTATTGTACAAAAATCTACAACTCTTAGACTACTGTTCCACGTAGCTTCCGAAATTTTGTAGGCACTTGTCACAGCGTGCCACCAGTTTTTGTATGCCTTCTTCTTAGAAGATTGCCGCACGTGTATTCAAGCTTGTGGTAACATGTTCTTTCAACTCGTGATTGTGGGATTTGCGGAATATCCATAGCAAGGTACTCACAAGGAAACCTACCCAAGTGTCACTTTTGTTTTTGTTGTTTTATAATACATGAGAAAATACGGAACACGTATTTTTTTTTCTTTTAGTGGCGGAATAACATATCTAAGGTGTGAAAGGGTCCCTCCAAAATTGGAGCTAAAACGGAAAAATCGCGAAACTTTGAGATCAGTGAAGCGATTTTAATGCTCTTTGGTATGAAAGTATCTTTTTCTAAAAGACGAGTATTGGCCAAGGTACGAGGCATGTATTTCAACTAAATACCGTTTTGAAATTAAGAAAACACGTGTTAAGATATCTCAATAATTTTATGCGCACTGCGTACCTACATCTGTTGTCTACGCACTGACGCCATTACCGTCGGATTATTCTTTGTTTAGGTTGTGTACTGAGTGTTTAAGATGCTTCCGATAACCGTGAGTCCCACCGACTGTGAAATATGGGCTGTTATAAGATTTCATAGTGCTAAAGGCCTAAAAGCGATCGATATTCATCGTGATATCTGTGCAGTTTTACGGAGAAAACATTATGAGTGATGGAATGGTAAGAAAGTAGGTGAGAGGATTTAAAGATGGCCGCACAAATGTGCATGGTGAACAACGGAGTGGGCGTCCACCTGTCATTAATTTATGTTGCATAAAAAGCCACTTACTTTGAAGGTATCGCTTCTCCACAATTCACAAATTTTACCAGCACCTGCTAGAAACGTAAATAGATGAAACATTGCTCTAGTCAAAAACAGTTTGTTTTGAAGTATTGCATACTCTTTGTACTGGCGTCTTTGACTAATTCCTCTTTCGGCAGACGCTTCTAAGCTATTCGCTCTGTTTTGTTGCTACTAATCGCGCATTTTTTTTCCAGCTAAAGTATTATTTTCGTATTATTCTCTTGTATAGGCTTTATTGCTGCAGTGTTATTCTGCTGTAGCGACTAAAGTACTTACCAGCCAAAATTACAAAATCGTTAATTGATAACGTAAACAATGAAAGATTCCCGAGATTCTGAAACATTCTTGTACATGTAAGCAAGAAAAAAAAAAAAAAAAAAAAAAAAAAAAAAAAAAAAAAAAAAAAAAAAAAAAAAAAAGACAATTGAAACACATACAATTCGATTGGCGCTTTGCGATTGATGCGCACAAAATAAAAAAAGTCATGAGAAATTTGAGCCCCAGAAGTTGTTTTTTAAAACAGTTGGACTTTATCTATATTTCGGCTACCAAAAAGGGTGTCTTCATCAGAAGTAACATTACAACCTAGAAACAAAGCTCATGTAATAACTTGTAATATAGTGTGATTCATTCCTAGATTGTAGTTTTATTTGTGATGATTACACCCTTAGTGGTAGTCCAAATCTAGATATATTTCAATTATTTTGAAACAACTTGTGGGGCTCACACAGTAAATTGCGTTAACATAGTTGTTGCTGCATACAGACCAAGTTCAAAGTCATAAAAATCATATGTTTTTACAGCCCTTGATAGTAATTAAAGGGAGTAGATATTTTCATATGTAAAGGTAGTCTCATAGAATGGCCCAGCCATGGGTGGGGGGGGGGGGAGGGGGGTAATGGTGCTGAGGCTCCCCCAGAACCTCCCAGAGAATTTTATTATATTTTTGGTTTTCATTTTGTATTTTTTAAACATGTCGGCATCGTAAATTTTAAATAGTGCACATGTAACATACCACATCGTAGCTATAATTTGCCAAGCACAAGTGAAAGTCACAGCGGGTCGCCAACTTGATATCGCCACTGAGAACGTGTGCTGCTGTTACTGTGAGCGGTTTTAAACCGCGAGCACTCGCGCTGTGAGCATTTTGCTCTCATTAATTTTAAAACAATCGGCATTTTACCAATTTTAAATAGTCACACATGTGTGTTTTCTTATAAACGCAACTGTTAAGACTTGTGTCTTTGAGTGTCAGAAAAGTGCTATATACGAGATCGATTGCGTACCTTTTAAACGCGCGAGTTCTCGCTGGTTATTACCGCCACGACTAGCTTTGATGTTGCCGCTATTATTACTGCTACGCTGAAGTTACGAGCCGAGTGTTCATACGCGGCGATACGCTGCTTAGCAGGTCAGCAGCGCCACCGAGTGAAATTTTATGAACAACAATGGTGTTATTTTAGTTTAATTTTGACACGTAGAGTCTCATATTAATTAAACTTTGTCTTTAGGTACTAACATAGAAGCTGCTTAATTATTTTACGAGTTGATTATATACACTTCATACACCACGTTGCTCCTCTCCCACTTTCAAATTAATGCGAGCCCACTCATTTTCTCTCTTGTGCGTTGTTTTCGTAGAATAATTGGTTAAATTATTAAAAAAGTATAAAAATAAGTCACAGATTAATAAAAAATTCAATAGGCCTTTTTTTTATAAATATTACCCACCTTCAGAAACAAATTCTGGCTGCGCCACTGGTATCAGACGTCGACCGGCTGCGAGAGCTACAGTTGAGTCGCCAGAGACATCCTGCGGTAGAACTGGTAACAAGGCAAGGTCGACCATATTGCGAACATTGGATATAAAAGTAAGGCGGTAAGGAAATAACGTTATTTCTTGCGATTAAATAAATACATGAATAAGAAAACTGAAGCACCATTTTTCATTATCGATTATACAACAAGACTAATGAAAGTTTTATAATTCGAGAGGGGTTTTGCCATAGTTGTGCATAAAACAAAACTCATGCGTGTGCAGAGCGACTGGGGTGAATAAAGGAAGTACATGTTTGCCCCTCAGGAGCTCACCATTAATTTGCTGAGTACAGGCTTGGCGAACCCGGGGTTCTGAGCCATGGGCTGTGTTGCGCCAACAGTCCGCTACACCATAAGCTCTGTGCGTGCTTCAGCGACCATCGTTCGGCGCGACGGTGGAACGTTGTACGTTTCAGAGACCGGGGATCTTGGCTGAATCGCCCGGGTCGCGAGGACGGTACAAACATCTATAAAAAAAACCTCAATCTCAAGGTGTGCTACATGCCGAGGAGATGCATGGCTGTTGAGGTTGAACAGTCGCTAGCGAGCAACCTCTGAGGAACCTACCGCACCTCAGTTTTATAAGGCTTACCCAAGCAAGCGGGGCTGTCTGGGTGGACCTTAAGATCCCTAGCTGCTAGTGGGAACAAAATGAAACGAGCAGAATATAACGTTGGTGGACGTATAACCGCCGTCTCAAAGCGTGGACAGTTTAATGCCACTTCATATGACCCTAAACCGTTCCCTTCCTTAGCCACGCCTTGGAAGGAACGTAGGGCTACTAACAAAAATGAGTCATATTCACCTAGATATTTGGTATGTACGAGGACAGATGGGGAATCATTTACGACAGTGAAGCCTCAGATTTTTGTGGACCAACTGGAGGAGACATTTGGAGACGTGAAGTCCCTTTCAAAGATGCGTAATGGTTCTGTGTTGATCCATACCGCATCCCCTGCCCAGTCGCAGACGTTGCTGGTTTGAGATAATCTGGGAGATGTCGCGGTCAACATTACGCCACACAAGTCACTGAATCTGGTCCAGGGCATTATATTTCATAGAGATCTCCTCTTACAGTCTGATGAGGAGCTGCGCGCCAACCTCGAGCGGCGAGGTGTTCACTTCGTCCGGAGCGTCCATCGTGGGTCAAAGACAATAAGGTTGCCACTGTTGCCTTCATCTTAGCCGGAGAAGGCGAAGTTGATGTGCTACCGGTGTGATGTGAAACCTTACATGCTTCCAGTACTGGAAGTTTGGACACATGTCGTCCTGTTGCCCTTCCAGCGCCACTTGCAGGGATTGTGGACGTCCAGTCCACCCAGACGTCCCACGTACTCCGCCGCCCATCTGCGTGAACTGTGGCCAGGAGCATCGTCCCTGCTTGTCACAATGCCCTATTCTCCACAAAAGGAGAAAGGAAGATCATTGAATATAAGACCATAGACTGGTTGACCTATACTGAGGCGAAAAAGGTATATGAGCGTTTACACCCAGTAGCCATGACGACATCTTTTGCGGCAATTACATCATCGCCATCGTCCCTACTCATTCCTTTTCTGTGGGCCCTCAGGACGGTAAACCTACACCTGCCCCCTCCTTCTTCTGCTTCCAGGGTGATTGCCTCGCGAGCACCCTCCACCCCTCTGCCGGAGAAACAACAACCCTCACCGGCACCCTTCGTTCGGAAGGGGTCCCTTGGGACACTCCCTTCCAAGGGGTCCACCAGTGTCACTGCTGACACAAGCCAGCAATGGGCAAAACCAAATGCTGCTGGACGCAGGTCTTCACACTCCTCCTCAGTCCCTGCGGCTGATCCTGTGATACCCGCCCTGCCGGCGAAGCCCCCGAGGGATAAAAAGGATCGGAGGAAAAAGGATGAACAAGACAAATTGAAGGATACCACGGTGGCTCCCAAGCCACCACCCCACTCCACCTCGACCTCTGGGGATGAGGTGGAGATTCTAGATTCCCCAGAGGTCCTTGCTTTCGGGGACGTCCCAGAAACAATGGATGCTAAACAAGAAAATCATCAGTCAGCGGAATTGAGTGACGCTCAGTTTTAATTTTCCCTCTCGTACTATTCATGTCTTCCCAGTTATCGGACACCATTAGCCTCCAGTAGAACTGCCGCGGTTTCTTTCCCCACCTGGCTGAGTTACGACAACTTTTAAGCATAACACCTGCTTTCTGCGTGGCCTTAAAGGAAACTTGGTTTTCAGCAATGCGGACCCCAGCCCTTCGTGGCTACAGGGGATTTTACTGTAACTGTAGCTCATATAACAGGGTCCAGGTGGTGTGTGCATGTATATCCTTACTTCTAAGGTGTAAGGTGTAAGGTGTCACTGTGTGATCGTCTCGTTTCGTTTTGTGTCTTGTCGTTTTTGATGATGTTTTATGGACTCAATGGGACTCCCCTACCACTTTGCAACTTTAAACTCTGGGTGTATTTCTTTCACGTCCACGGTTTTACTTTTGAAGCTTAGAGATGGAATGGGGGACTGATGACCATTATAGTTTTGTCCCCATTAAACAACCAAACAACAACAAGTCTTGAATGCTTTGGTGAGGCGAGTGTCAACAGCCGTAATATATTTCATAAAATGCATTTTTTAAAAACCATCAGCTGTTTATTAAAAACCTTATACATCTACCTTTTTATCCATGAAGATGGTCTATGACCGAAACTGGTAGATGTATAACGTTTTTAATAAACAGCTGATGGTTTAAAAAAAAATGCATTTTATGAAGTACATGTCTGCCTATATATGACAGAGGATATTAGGCGGCAATAAGCCGAGAAAGGAATAGGTCAAACAGGGACAACCATCTAGCGGTAGAATTAGTGCAACTTCAGGGTTGACTGTTTTTGTCAACAGCGGAAATCAATTGCTTGAATTTTAACCAAGGACAATACCAGTAATACTAATTTAGCTGACAATGGCTTTGAAAGTGATTGGTGATTCATAACGAACTATGAATTTATTATTATTATTATAGAAATTGAATCCTGCATTCTCAAGGGTTGAAAATGCCTACGTTCCCTATGTACCATTAGAATTTCCCTAATTATTTGTTAAAATCAGTTTTAACGAACTGAATAAATGAAGTGTAAATGTACGGAAACTGGACTGTAAAATTCGAGGCAATGATAGCGTAATAGGTGGACGTGATAGGCTGTAAATTTTGTTTAAAAATACGGCTTCAGCTAGCGCCTCAAAAATTACGTCATAAATCAATTCCATTTTCGGTTTCTAACTGCAAAACTCATCGTATTATTTCGTAAGACCGCCTCAAATGACCACGCTCTCGACGGTGCGTTAAACACCAATCTTTCTTCTTCCTTTTTATTTCATATAAAGTGAGGGGTTCATAGATACTTTCGTGCGAGAAACATTAATTCAGAGTGAAATTGCTGGCTTCATGAATGTGGCGTATCAGAGCTGAAAGAGCATGCGCCCCATTAAACAGGAATATAAATACGTAACTCGTACCACTCGCAGGACGGAGTAATGGGAGACATTAATTTTCTCTTATAGCGACTGTCAACATTTGAGTATACAATAACCGGAAGGATTTATTTCCGCTATACGGTCAAAGGGAATGGAACAGGTGCGCGTTCTAAGAGCAGAAGCTGGCATTTGTCAGGCGAATGAAACTACAATTTATTTCAAAAACTAGTTTAATTCCCGCTGCTTCGCACGTTTAAACTAGATGGTGATGGTTGTTTCTACCTTTACATCTACATCTACATGCATACTCCGCAATACACCGTAAGGTGCGTGGCGGAGGGCACACTGTACCACTACTAGGCATTTCCTTTTCTATTCCATTCCCAAAAAGGACGAGGAAAAAATGAATGCCTATATGCCTCCGTAAGAGCCCTAATTTCCTTTAACTTGTCTTAGTGATCACTACATGAAATGTAAGTAGGCGACAGGAAGATCGTACTACACTCAGCTTCAAATTTCGGCCATCTAAATTTCCTAACAGAAATTAAAGAAAAGAACGTCGTCATTCCTCCAGAGATTCCCAATTGAGTTACCGGAGCATTTCCGTGACACTCGCACATTGGTTAAACCTACCAGTAACAAACATAGTTGCTCACCTCTGAAATGCTGCTATGTCTCCTTTTAAACTGATATGCTGTGGGTTCCAAATACTTGAGCAATACTCAAGACGTGGTCGTACGAGCGGTCTCCTTTACAGATGAAATACACCTCCCCAAATTTCTCCTAATAAACCGAAGTCGGCAGTCCGCCTTACTCACAACTGTCCTTACATTCTCGTTACATTTCACATCGCTCTGCAATGATACGCCTAGTTATTTAAATGACACGACTGCATCATGAAGCTCACTACTAATGCTGTATTCCAACATAATTGGATTGTTTTTCCTACTCATATGCATCACCTACATTTTTCTACATTGTGAGCTAGCTGCCATTTTTCGCATCAACTAGAAATTTTGCCTCAGTCATCCTGTATGCTTTTAAAGCCAATTAAAGACGACAGGATACCATATACCACAGCATCATCAGCAAACTGCTGCAAATTACAATTTACTCTGTCAATCACATCATTTATATAAATAGAAAATAATAGCGGCCCTATCACACTTTCCTGGGGCACGCCTGACGATACACTCGTCTCTGATTAATACTCGCCGTCCAGAACAACGTACTGCGTTCTATTACTTAAGAAACCTCCCAATCAGTCACAAATCTCTGAATCTATTCCCTAAACTCGTATCTTTGTTAGCACCGCGTCAAACGTCCTTTTGAAATCGAGATAAACACAATCCGCCCTTCATCCATGACTCGCAAGATGTCATGTGAGAAAAGGGCAAGCTGGGTTTCACATGAACGATGTTTCCCGAAGCCGTGCTGATTCAAAGAAAGAAGATTTTCCGTCTCAAGGAAATTTACTATATTCGAACTCTGAATATGCTACAAAATTCTACAGGAAACTGATGTCAACGATATTGGCTTGTAATTATGTGTGTCAGTTCTCTTTCCTTTCTTATAAACGGTAGTCACCTGCGCTTTTTTCCAATCACTTGGAACTTTGCTCTGAATTAAAAATTCGCGATAAATGCAAGCTAAGTAAGGGGCCAATTCTGCAGAATTTATAAACCCGAATTGGTATTCTATCTGGACCAGGAGCCTTTTTTTGTATTTAGCTCTTCCTTTTAAATATAATTTTTTATAGAGTTAGCTTTAAAAATGCTTTCCTAATCAGGTATTGTCATACAGCTTACCACCCGCTATTGCACCATTGATGGAAGAATTCAAAACATCCCTAGACACATTAAAAAAAATAGTAACCATGGTTCGAAATGCAAATTTTCGCACTTCTAGCATCAGAATAGCCTTAGTAGCTCCCTTAAAAGATTTTTCCTTTATTTCACCCGTTAATGGTTGAATTTCCAAAATTATCGAAATACGTGTTTTTAAAATTCCAATCATAGATCTAAATACTAAGTTTTGTATTGCATCGAAATTTCCTGAATAGCATATGTTCAAATTTTTGTAGAGGTTATGGGACTTAACTACCGGGTCATCAGTCCCTAAACTTCCAAAGTACTTATGAACTAGCTAATACTAAGGACGGAACAAATATCCATGCCCGAGGGGGGATTCGAACCTCCGAACCTAGTGGCCGTGCAGAACGTGACTTGCGCGCCGCAGACCGCTCGACCACCGCGGCCGGCCCTGAATAACAAAGTATTTTCAAACAACCGTTCATGCCCTATTTGACCCCTCAGGGACGGGTATATCGAAAAGTCGCTGATGCCTACAGTGTAGCCGCGGCCGAGTGGCAGAGCGCATTGTGGCGCTGCGACCATCCTATAGGTATTCACCAATAAGACTTGGGCAATACATACCTCAGGGCAGTAAAAGTTTATGGCTCGTTGTCTCTGTTCATAGGGGTATCTATGCCCTAAACAGCTACCCAATCTGTTTACACAAGATCAATAATTAACCTGTAGTTTAGCCAGTCTATCAATCTGCATATGATGACGTCAAAATATATCTAAACAAACATAACCTCTGAATAACCAACGAAATGGAATCTAAGATAAAGAAGTGATTCACTCACGAAGTAATTCTTTATAAATAGAGTTTATTACTCATTTTGGACATGAAAATGAGAAGATGGTCATACTTTACACATCGGTAAATAACTTCATATTTCCCCAACTATGTTTATGAGAGGCACAGTAAGTATCACACGCATTCGAGAGTAAACGTTCCAAATTATCACTCGTAAATTAGTGTAGTTCATCGAACATTGCAGTTCCAAACTAATCCGCGATTAAAGTAATTGTTATAAAACACAGTCTGTAATCACACGAGTACACGATTGCTGAATTATCACAGTTCCACAACCCTACTACCGTCCATAGTTTACCACTTTTCACCAGAGACTAATTTCTACAGTCACATGCCTATCTCTTCAAATCACAAATTCGTAACGCGACTTCAGACAGCCCATCGTAACAACCTTTCACCACCACGTCCTAGTTACGAGTCCCTTCCCAAGCGTTCGAAAGCGTGCTCTCTCTGCTCCCAAAATTGTATCCTTCCGTGCACCCTAACGCCTCATCTTTAAAATATACTTTCCCTTCCAAAATATCATCCATTTGAAAATTACAGAATTAAATGCTTTGACCATCTCCCTGCAGATGTTGTTTTCATTTAACAAAGAAATATATATTTAACAATACTAAAAAACGGTTGAGATTGAAGCTCTTTGCTCAGATAGTCATTAAGCGTGGCGTTTAACTGTTCAAATATACTGCCGCCGTCGAAATATAATCACGCAATTAATATATGTCATGGCTTTTTAGACATATATATTCAGTTCTTGTCCACAAATACTTATAATTGTTTATATATAAGTTATCTCCTGCATATATATTATTTTTAGACGGCCATGAGATATTTATGCGACAGTCTACAACATAAAACGATGGTAATTAAGAATAATATTGAATATATAAAATACATATATAAATGTAATGCGCTTTGATGGGTTCATGTTTTGTGTTTCTATGGTTGGAATCTATGTTCTGACGCAAGAATATTATTACCTCAGCGAAAAGCAGAACAAGAGAGTAAACAAAGTGTACTGAAAGAATACGTAAAAAAACGTGGTACGTCTTTTAAGATAGATAGCGTGTTGCAATACTGTCAATTTGCTTCTTAATCTGTTACTGATAAACATTATGTATCAACAATTTAAAATATAAGTCTAATAATAATATTATTATAGTACTGAAATTCATCGGCTTTTTATCTGTAAGGGATATTGAAATTGTAAGTATGGCTTTTGATTCTCCCAAGTCTCCTGAATCCATTCATTTAATTTTATTTACCGTATCATCATTCCCTGATTTTATATGGATTTTTAGAATAATGTTTGTGGCTATATTGTATTTCAGTTGCAATCTGGAATTGACATCCTCGCTCAGCCAAGTGTGCTTCCGGTTTACGAGCACATTAGGGAAACCCTGACTACCCTGTCCAATCACTAGGTTCAAACTGTTAACCAGCTGGCTGGGGAACCCAACAGCCTGGCAAAACCCGCCTTTCACATGGAAACAATCAGCTTCCCCCTGTATGTAATATCACAGCGCTATGCTCCGATGAATGTGACCGCTCCACTTACGGGGTTCAAGTCCTCCCTCGGACATGAATGTTTGTGCTGTCTTTAGTATAAGTTAGTTTATAAGTAGTTTATAAGTTTAGGGATTGATGACCCCGCTGTTAAGTCCCATAAGCTTAAGAAGCATTGCACATTTGCCTACAGTGTAAGATGAACTACGTCTACAAATTTCAAGCTTCTATCGTCTGTAGATTCACTTTTCAGCACCTTTTTCTGCCTTTTAGAAACTGATCGAGAACGCGAAACTTCTTTCTCACTTTTTCGCATCTTTCTAGGTAGTTTTACTTTTCAAACTGCAATAAGCACATATTTTTCATTATTTGTACGCTTGTTGCAGAAAAACAACTGAAGATGTGCATCACGTTTCGCTTTATACAACCAATTTGCTATTATAGTGTCAAAAGTCATCACTGGTCTTGAGTCCGAATTGTATGTAAGCTAATGACTTTCAACCACTATATCATCCAGCCTCCTATAGCTATCGACATGGAACTGCTATGATGTACCACGGGAGACTTCGTACTACATCAACAGAGAGAGATCGTTCATATGTAGTTTTTGCTGAAGAGCAAAATATTGACCCATTTCATGTAAGTTGGTAACTGTCAAAACTCATAACTTCCTTTCTCATATCTTCCAACTCTTTGGGACGAATATCGGACTCTGTATATTGCAGGGCGAGTGACAATTAGGGGGCCAGCTGCCCCTAAAGTGACCAATGTTTTGTCCTCAAGAAAATTGTTTTGATTTAATCAAAGTAGACTCTTTGAAAACTTCAAATGGAAGGCTGTCTCTCTCTCTCTCTCTCTCTCTCTCTCTCTCTCTCTCTCTATATATATATATATATATATATATATATATATATATATATATATGGCCGCGATAGTTTGATACTGCCCATGAAACAAGCGCTTGCCCGCGAAAGGCGAAGGTCCCTGGTTCGAGTCCCGGTTCCGGCACACAATTTTAATCTGCCAGGAAGTTTCAATATGATTGTCCCAGCATAGCGGACAAAAACTCGAAAAAATGCTTGAAGAGACAGTGACTTTCATAATACTATACAATTAACGTTTGAAATAATAGTGAACACAAGTGAAAAAAACATATTTCAAAAGTGTATTGGTTTTAACCGCCGAAGTTAGCGTTGCCCTTGATGTAGCGCGTGGAGGTCGCATGGACGAATTTTCATCTCCTCCCGCTGCCTCATTAGGGTGAATCCCCTTGCCACTCACAATTGTCTTTTCGTGTGTCACAACAAGATGCATTATTTGCACACATACGTACAGGTAATGAACGATACTTTTGGTGTTGTAATTTTTTTGTGTTTTGTAATTTGTTGTCGTTCACATTACTATTGACTGTGTCCATAGCATTTATTTTGCGATATTACATTATTTTGTACTTTGATGCTGTGACGAGTAAATTATTCGTTCAAACTCTTGCATATATGATATTCCTTAAAAAGATGTATTATGCACAATGATCTTTTGCACCAAGCACATCGTATTATTACGAATACTTCAAAACAATTTTTCTTAGCACAAAATGTTGGTCACTTTAGGGGTAGTTGCCCACGCTACTCGTCACTCCCCCTGCAATATATCTAGGACGATGTTCGTCTTTTATCAAAATATACTTTCATACCAAAAATCATTAAAATCGCTTCACTAATCTCTAAGTCACCGCGATTTTTCCATTTTAGCCCCAATTTCGGAGGGACCCATTCACCCCTTAAATATGTTTTTTCCGACGATTAAAAAAATAATAATAAAAATGCGTGTTCCATAGTTTCTGATGTATTATAACATATAATAAAATTTAATAAAAATCGGAGAGTGACACTTGCTACGGATATTCCGCAAATCCCATGTTCACAAGTTGAAATAACACGTTACCACAAGGTTGAATTCAGATGCGGCAATCTTCTATGAAGAAGGCATACAAAAACTCGTGGCACGCTATGACAAGTGCCTACAAAAATTCGGAAGCTACGTGGAGTAGCAGTCTAATAGTTGTAAATTTTTGTACAATAAATATTTTTTCTGTATGTGTAAATGTAAAAAATAAATTAATTAATTAAAAATAAAAAAAATAAAAATAAAAATTGGCCCATAGTTTTTCATGTATTATAACACATCCACATATCCAAATTTCATAAAAATCGGAGAGTGACACAAGAGTAGGTTTCATTGTCAGAAGGATGTCGTTGTTAAGGAAGAAAAAAATCGTCTGATGTGTCTTAGGGTCCACTTTAGATTATTTCTGAGCGTATTTTAAAAGACGAAATAATTTGATACTTGAGTTTAGGTTTGACAAAAATACTCTTTTTTTAACTTTTACCACTTGAAACCATTATTTTAATATCTCGCCCAAATTTTCATTGTCTTTTTCCGTCGAAATATTATCACCTGCCTTGCTTTGATAATTTGTTCTAAGTGTGTTTGTACTGGGTAAGAATGACTATAGCCTGGAAGGAACGTAGCGTACATTTGACGTTCGGAAATCTGTCACGTAATATCCCTCGCAGGAAACCTTGCACGAATATCAGTTTTGCATACGCCATGTTGCATTGTGTATTTGATGATATTATAACTCAAGCGTTGTCAATTTAATGGCGCACTGAAATTTTCAAAAAACATGTCGTTCTTAGGAGAATGAATTACAATGAAATGTCAAAAACTGCCATGTTAAAAGGTAACAGCTATCATCGATGATACGAGACTTACGGATTACTCTGGCAGCTATTCGGCGTAATGGGCGGCGAATTAGTTTGTGATGCACGAGCATCTTAGACGTTTGTTTGAAACTTGCCGGACGCGTTGGCTCAGCGCGCTTGGTCCGACGGTTGTCGACGTGGTATCTCAGCCGGCTCGGTCAGAGTACTCGAAGTCCTCTGAAACTAAGAAAGTGAGTCAAATGTTCAAATGTTTGTAGAGCTTATGGGATTCAACTACGGGGTCATCAGTCCCTAAACTTACAAACTACTTATCAACTAGGACGGCACAAATATCCATGCCCGAGGGGGGATCCGAACCCCCGACCGTAGTTGCCTTGCAGACCGTGACTGGAGCGCCTCAGTCCCCTCGGCCACCGCGGTCGGCAAGAAAGTGAGTCAACGACGAAACGATAAGAGTAAAACAAAAAACAACGTCCACAATGGACTGATCAAACAGAAGAACGAATGGAAAAAGGGAAAAAGAAAGAGAGCTACACGCCATCTGTAATAAAAAACCAAAATATTCAACAAACAACTCAAAACGAACATGAACAAACGACCGAAAAGCATTGAATTAGCTGAAGGAAAAGAAAATAATAAATAATAATAAAAAAAACGTCACTGGCATTTTTTTTTTCCTTTTTTTTCTTTTTTCTTTTTTATCTTGATTCCTAAAAGGTTTTCGCACACTCTTGTTAACTGAACAAAACTACATTCTGCAAGATTCCAAGTTTTTCAAAGGTAAATCGCGTTCTCTGAAAAGTGCATTTGTTCTATTTTGTGAACATGTTATGAAATACATACCAACTAATTGCAAACACAAACTTATTTTTCACATGTACATAAACTGGGGTGATACTGTTATGACTGTTGTAAATGACGTAATGACAGTAGTAACTTTAAATATTGTTTAAGTACTAGAGTTATGTGAAGTTAAGTGTTACCACACTTATTCCGTTTGTTACTTTAGCTCTTGATTCTAGCACAGAACAAAGTCATATCTGAAATACAGAAAGGGGTAATATAATTTTAGTTATAAGGTCCTAGCATCCATAACAGAGACAAACATTTCAGTACACGCATTGATTCTAATTAATAACTCTCAACATAAGTAATGAAAAAAGGTAATTGTTGTGATGTACACAATTCCCTTAGATTTCTGTAGGGAACGACAGTTACCACAGAAATCTAGTACTCCATTCATATATGAAACTGCCATTATATGCACGTTGTTTAGAATATTCATTATCACAGTATTCTCCCCGTTGTTGAGCAAATTCTTCAAAAGGCCAGTGTTCAGTTCGTTGTTATGCACTTCAAGGCATGTTTACATCTGCACAACTCTGAACATTGCAGAAGATAGATCTATTTAATTAATATGTTTACCGGAAACCCTTTTAGGAGTCAAGACGAAAAAAATTGGTATCAAACTACTGACTACATGCATCACAACGTAACGCACTATCCACTACACCGCGGCGAAAAACTACGGCATTGTCCATTAATTCTCGTACGGTTGCTGGCAGTTGCTAACAGCTAAAATGACATATTTAAACAAGATTGTAATTTATCGTACTACTTGCGTTTGTTATTTCTTCAGTGCGCCACTACTTTGAAATAACAACGCGTAAGCTAAATAAGAAAATCGTAAAATACAAGTAGCAAGATGGCGTGTGACAGAGAGAGTTCTGGGCGAGGAATGTCACGTGACACTTTCTACCGTCTGGCTTACGTAAAATCAAGAGGCGGTGTCAAATCGCTGTTATTTTTGGAAATATCTCTGTAACAGTCAGAGATACGAAAAAAAAGCATAAGAGAGGAAAGTTGTAGAGAATTTTCTCCTCTACAAATTCGGTTGTTCAATTTTCGTGTCAGATGAACACTTTGTTTTCAGTTACTTTACTTACTTACTCCTTGGCGCTACAGCTCATGTAGTGCCTTGACCTCCTGCACAATCTTCGCCCACTCTTCACATGTTCAAATGTTTGTTAAGTTTATGGGACTTAACTGCGGGGTCATCATCCCCTAAACTTACAAACTACTTATGAACTACCTTACAGTAAAGACGACACAAACATCCATACCCGAGGGGGGATTCGAAACCCCCGACCTTAGCGGCCATGCAGATCGTGACTGGCACACCGCAGACCGCTTGGCCACTGTGGCCGTCCGCCCATTCTTCTCTGTTGGCTGCCTTGGCTCTCCATCTTCTAACTCCCATCCTTCTCAGATCCTCTTCCACATTGTTCAGCCATCTGGTCCTTTGTCTACCCCTCATACGGCGTCCACCTGGCTTTCCTTTGAAAACTTTCTTGACGGTACTGTTCTCTGCCTTTCTTTCTACGTGTCCCAACCAACGTAATCTATTACTCTTCATATCTGCCACAATATCTGATTTCTGGTACAACTCTCTGATCCAATTATTGTTTCTAATTCGCCAAAAATTCAGCAATAGCTCCTCAGGTCTCGCTACTGTACGGCACACAGTCAGTTTCGGACTCCTACTAAGGCTTCTTGCTCTGAATACTTTAATCAGTGCAAATTAACTCCTATTACCAGCTACAATCCTTGCACGTATTTTCTCTCTCATGTCGTGACTCTCGGTTACCAGAGACCCAACACGTTTCAAGCTCTCACAGCGTTCATATTCTTTCCCGTTCAAAGCAATGCTTCTTTCTCCTTCACCGTACCTCTTCCTAGATGTTTACATATATCTAGTCTTTGACTGATTAATTGTCAGACCCATCGCCAATCCATATCTTTCTAATTTTTCACGTTTTTCCTCCAGGGCCTGTTTCCTCCTCAATAACAAATTAATATCTTCTGCATTGGCGACCTCCTGCGTCACTCTATTAAACAGTGTTCTCTCAGGGTTGTTGCTTTGTCTCTTTCGCATAACCCTCTCTAAGTCTAATATTCATAGAATATATGACTTCAACTGCGATTGGGCAAAGCTGAAAATGTGTACCCAGCCGGGATTCGAACCCGGGTCTCCTGCTTTCTAGGCAGTTGCGCTGACCCCTTCACCACTGGGGACACAGTGATCACCGCACCTGCAAGGACTACCCATGCACGCCTCCCGTCAGATATAAATTCCCAGCTTCGCCCTGCCCATAGTACTCAAACTCGTAGTTTAACTAATTCCCGTAAGAGTAAGGGCTTCAAACTTGCCCACCCCTCCCCACTAACGATAGGATCATTGCCCGTCACCGGCATATTATATGTATACATGTGGCGTCTGTTCGGAAAGAAACATACGTCACATTCTGATCCTGCAGCTGTTATTATTTAATATTCATAGAATATATGACTTCAACTGCGATTGGGCAAAGCTGAAAATGTGTACCCAGCCGGGATTCGAACCCGGGTCTCCTGCTTTCTAGGCAGTTGCGCTGACCCCTACACCACTGGGGACACAGTGATCACCGCACCTGCAAGGACTACCCATGCACGCCTCCCGTCAGATACAAATTCCCAGCTTCGCCCTGCCCATAGTACTCAAACTCGTAGTTTAACTAATTCCCGTAAGAATAAGGGCTTCAAACTTGCCCACCCCTCCCCACTAACGATAGGATCATTGCCCGTCACCGGCATATTATATGTATACATGTGGCGTCTCTAAGTCGACATTAAATAGAATAGTGGAGAGCACATCACTATGCCGCAATCCTTGATTCACTTCGAATGCCTTTGATAAAGTGCCCTCAACCTTTACTTTGCACACTGTTCTTCTCAAAGTCATTTGTACCAATCTAATGAATTTGGTGGGAATTTCTGCTTGTATTCCCTTCCACAGTCATATGCTCTTTGAAATATATGAGCAGCTGGTGGACATCAATGTTATACTCACAACATTTTTCAAGGATCTGTCTGATGGTGAAGATATGATCTGTAGTGGATCTATTACCTCTGAAACCACACTGGTAGTCTTCTAATACTCTTCTACATACGTTCTTAGACGCCCAGCCATGATTTTACCTGTTGTTGTTGTGGTCTTCAGTCCGGAGACTGGTTTGATGCAGCTCTCCACAATACCCTATCCTGAGCAAGCCTTTTCATCTCCACATAAGAACGACAACCTACATCTGTCCGAATCTGCTTACTGTATCCATCTCTTGGTCTTCCCCTGCGTTATTTCCCCATACACTTCCCTCCAACGCTAAATTCACAATTCCTTGATGTCTAAGAAAGTGTCCTACCGATCTATCCCTTCTTTTAGTCAAGATATGCCAGAAATTCCTTTTCTCCCCAGTTTTGTTCAGTACCTCCTCATTAGTTACGTGATCCACCCACCTAATCTTCAGCATTCTTCTGTAGTACCATATTTCAAAAACCTCAATCCTCTTCCTGTCCGCACTGTTTATCGTCCATGTCTCACTCCCATACAAGGCAACAATCCATACAAATGCCTTCAGAAAGGACTTCCTTAGGTTTAAATCAATATTCGATGATAACAAATTTCTCTTTTTCAAGAACGCTTTTCTACCCACTGCCATTCTGCATTTTATATCCTCTGTACTGCGACCATCATTTGTTATTTTACTGCCCAAGTAACAAAACTCATCTACCTCCTTTATTGCTTCGTTTCCCAATCTAATTCCTTTAGCATCACCTGATTTTCTTACACTGCACTCCATTACCCTAGTTTTGCTCTTGTTAATGTTCATCTTATATGCACCTTTCAGCACACTGTCCATTCCGTTCAATTGCTCTTCCAGGTCCTTTGCTGTATCTGACAGAATTACTATGTCGTCGGCAAAACGCAATGTTTTTAATTCTTCACCCTGAACTTTAATTCCTTCTCCAAATTTCTCCTTGCTTTCCTTTATAGCTTGCTCAATGTACAAATTGAATAACATTGGAGAAAGGCTACAACCCTGTCTCACTCCCTTCCCAACCACTGCATCCCTTTCATGCCCTTCAACTCTGACAACCGCTGTCTGGTTTTTGTACAAGTTGTAAATAACCTTACGCTCCCTATATTTTACTCCTGCTTGCTTCAGAACTTGAAAGAGTTTATTCCAATCAACATTGTCAAAAGCCTTCTCCAAATCTACAAAAGCTAGAAATGTAGGTTTGCCTTTTCTTAATCTATCTTCTAGGATAAGCCGTAAAGTGAGTATTGCCTCCCGTGTTCCTACATTTCTCCTGAACCCAAACTGATCTTCCCCGAGGTCGGCTTCTACCAGCTTTTCCATCCTTCTGTATATAATTCGCGTTAATATTTTGCAGCCATGACTTATTAAACAGATGGTTCTGTAGTTTTCACACCTGTCTGCACCTGCTTTCTTAGGGATGGGGATGATAACATTTTTCTTAACGTCTGAGGGTACTTCACCTGTCTCATACATCTTACACACCAGGTGAAACAATTTTGTCATGGCTGGTTCTCCCAGAGACTTCAATAGCTCTGAGGGAATATCATCCACTCCAGGGGCTTTGTTTCGACTTAGCTCTTTCAGGACTCTGTCAAATTCTTCTCTCAGTAGAGTATCTCCTATTTCATCTTCATCTACATCCTCTTCCCTTCCTACAATATGGTCTCGAAGATCATCTACTTTGTAGAGCCCCTCTATATACTCTTTCCACCTTTCAGCTTTTCCTTCTTTACTAAGAACTGGTTTTCCATCAGTGTCCTTGACATTCATAGAGATGTTTTTCTTATCTCCAAATGTTTCTTTTATTTTCGTGTAGGCTGTATCTATTTTCCCGTATATATATACATTCTTCTACATCCTTGCATTTGCCTTGTAGCCACACCTGCTTAGCCATTTTGCACTTCCTGTCAATCTCATTTCTTAGTCGTCTGTACTCCATTTTGCCTGTTTCATTTACTGCATTTTTATATTTTCTCCTTTCATCGATTAAATTTAGTATCTCCTGTGATATCCAAGGATTTTTGTAGGCCTTTCCTTCCTACCTATTTTGTTCTCTGCTACCATCACTTTTTCATCTCTCAGTTTTACCCATTCCTCCTCTACTGTTTTATTTTCCCCTGTTTCTGTTAATTGTTGCCTAAAGCCCCTCTGAAATTCTTAAGAACCTCAGGTTCCTTCAATTTATCCAGGTCCCATCTCCTTATTTTCCTAGCTTTTTGTAGTTTCTTTAGTTTCAGCCTACAGTTCATAACCAACAAGTTATGGTCAGCTTCTATATCTGCCCCTGGGTATGTCTTACACTGTAGAACCTGGTTCCGAAATCTATGTCTTACCAATATAAAATCTATCTGGTATCTTTATAATGTCACATTTTCCTTTCCCCGATATCATCAGAGAAAGTTTTGTATTTTTATATTATTTCGGCATGTTAAAATAGTTATCTATGAAAGTCAGAGAAAGAAAATTTAGGAACAACACTTTCAATTTTTTTGTAAGAAAGAAGACACTCTTGCTTTGTACTTCGTAGCGATAGCATCTTGCAGACTGGAGCTGTACTTTATTATTTTTTTATGTGGCCGCTATTATGTACATTCAGGTAAATATATGTGATGTGCGCGTATCTTAAATTTATAAATAAACCCCCACCTCTCATTTAAATTCGCACTTATGAATTTTTATTAGTAATTTTGCCCTATCCTCCCTCCGCCCATAATGTCTTTTTCAGCCTTGTTGAATCACCGCAACAATGGGTGGCATAGTTTTAGTTATTATTGAATGGTGATATTTCGTGTAGCCTGCCAGTTTTGTTTCAAAATTTATTCCATAATATTATCATTTACTGGCAATAGAACCTGCAGTCGATTTTCTTGTACATTTTTAGAAGTCCGATGTGTTTGACTTACGTAATATTCCTATCCGATTTATATCATGTCACTTATCTTACTTTACTGTTTGCTACACGAGTCGTAGTTTAACACTGACGAACTGCCATCCACTGTTCGGCGAGTGGTTATCATATTATTAAAATTTCATTTACAGCCAAATTTCAACCACCGATGGATCTATTGTTAAAGGTAACTGCTCGTTTCATTCTTTTGTAATGTTCTGCCTGCACAACACTCCACTGTTAACTAGCTTACCATTTCATTTAAATGCATGTAATAATTTTCCCCGTAATTTACCGATTGGGATCTTTCATAGCTTCTAACTTCAAACCACTTTCTTCTGTAAATTTGTTAATCTCAAAAATTAATAGTCAGGCTGGAACATTATAAAAGATTTGGCGACCGTTCACATGACTTTCATTGTGGTACAATTTGCTCTTAGTTTATTAAAATAGATCTTAAAACTATATCATTGTGTTACTCCATTGTCAACGTATTAACAGTTGTCTTTCTCATTTCATGTTCTACATCAACGAAATTTTGGTTGTTACTATTTTTGGAAATAATTGTTGGAGAAAAATTGACAACTAGTGTGGACGAATATTTTCATGGAAATAATTGTGACGAAAAAATTAAAAGCACTGACGGACCACAGCATCCAGACAAAAGACAAGGTAAGACCAGGCCTGCACCGTTTCTGTAGACGCTTTTGACCTTCTTTTACTATTATTTGCTTGCAGAATATCAATTTCAGCTTTTCCGTATTTTGCAAATTTTTCCTAAGTTTTTCATTATTAGTTACCGCGTCAACAATAGAGCTTTCTAGAATTACACAAATGGCTGCCGAACCCATCTTGTAGCCGCGATCTTCATCTTTTTCGCATTATCTGTGTTTTGCGAGCTGCAGTGCCGTGTTACTAGCATCTTTGGTTATAGGTAAACAAACAGTGTTAGCTCACGACATCCGTATTTACATTCACAGTACGTATGTTTTGACATGGTTAGGACGCGAAGACAAGCTACCGATATGGATAGTATGCAACCGAGTAACATTGTAGGACAATCTGAGCAGGAATTAGAAAACGTTACGGAAGACAGGCGGATAGAAAATATTTCGCCTGCTACGGACGTAAGTGACACGTCCGTAGCAGACGGAGGTACGTCTACTGTAGCTGTGCACTCAGATAGTGATCTACCTACCTCATGGTTTTCAAAATCCGAGTCAATATTTCAAAATTTAACGCAGCAAGTCTCCATGATTAGCCAACAAATGACGACAAAGCAGGAACTTAACGACAAGCTTGATAAACATTACCAATGCACAAAACAAGAGTTAGTAAATCTCCAATTGACACAAAAGCAGGAACTTAACGACAAGCTTGATAAACATTACCAATGCACAAAACAAGAGTTAGCAAATCTCCAATTGACACAAAAGCAGGAAGTTAACGACAAGCTTGATAAACATTACCAATGCACAAAACAAGAGTTAGTAAATCTCCAATTGACACAAAAGCAGGAATTTAACGACAAACTTGATGAACACTATCAATCCACAAAATAGGACTTACATAATAAATTCCAAGCTCAACAGAATGTCTTAACACGCCTAGAACAGCAACAAAAGGAAATCGCGGATCAAATGGTAACGAGGGAAGAAATCGAAAACAGATTTAAGCAACTCGAGGAAGCACAGAAAAACCTACCAGCTCTCATTCCTGACGAGGTGAGCAGACAATTAAATACACAGATAGGCAATCTTGAACAACAGGTAGCAGATGTAGAAGGCAAAGTTAACAGTAATATTTTGAACGTAGTTGATGAAAAGGTCTCCAACATTGCTTCACAGCTTGATAACGTTTCGCAAGCAACCAAAGCCCTTCCGACAGCCATTGAAGATATTACACAGGACTTGTCAGCACTCGTAATTGAACATGAAAATTTAAAAACAACCGTAACGCACATAACCTCTCAGGCAGAAGCCATAGTCAGTGAGAATCAGGCAAGAGTTCAAACTTTTTGGAGCAGACCGAGGTACAAATTAATGATAAACTAGTACGTGATTTAAACTCTGTCATTCAAAACGTTGCTGCAAAAGTATATGAGGAGCACAGCACCGCTGTAAAGTCATTGCAGGAGGAATTGTCGAATGTAAAGGCTAGTGTACAAAGGGAATCCCGGACACAGACTGCAACTTCTGAAGCACGTACGAGACACGCATCACCGGTGACGTCATCTCCAGATAGGTACCATAACCGAGACCGTGACGCAAAACAGACTGACGTAGACGACGAGTGGTTTGACAGTGACAGACGCACAGTTATGCAACGCTCACAATCTCCCCGTCCTAGTGTTACCTCAATCCTGTTGGAAGAAAGTCTCCTCAAACACCACCAGTTTCCCAAATTTATACCCGAAAATAAATCCGTGCATCCTGTTATTTTTATACAGTCCTTTCGAGAATTGCTTCCTGACACCTGGAGTGAGCGTAGGAAGATAAGGTTTGTAATGGGATATATTCAAGGTGAAGGGAATATCTGGGCTTCAGGCGTATACCGCTACTGTGCCACTCTCAAAGAGGTCGAAAATGCATTTCTTAGCAAGTACTGGTCGGTGGGAATTCAGGAGCGTGTGAAAAATGAAATATACAACCCTCCACCCTTTAATGAGAGGAATGGCAGTTTAAGAAAATACTTTGAAAAATATCTAAACAAAGCACGCTTCTTCGACGAACCAATGTCGCATCGAGAAGTGCTTAGAGTACTGATAGGACGACTGCCGACATACCTCAGATTGCAACTGGTACATATTCCTATATATAATCTGGAAGACTTCTTGTCGACAGTCGATTCGATTGACTTAATTTACGAAGATGACCGAGCTAGGAACGGACGTGGTAACCACAACAATACTTATGGCAATGCCAGTCGGTACGCCAACAGTAATGGAATAAATCAGCTGATGCCGCCACCGCCGACGCAGGCCAGCAAACAGTCGCGTACAAATACTCTGGCACCACACGGTAACCGCCATGACACAAACTCACAGGCTCAAAGACAAACATACAACGGGGGCGGTAGAAATTCTAACAGACAAACATACAGCGGGGGCAATGTAACAAGGCAAAGAACAGACAATAGGTACCATCCAGGGTATAGTAATAGAGGAAACAACATGAACAATAATCGAAACGGGGGCAGGAATTTTAACATGGGGAATACACAACAAAACACGTACACAGGTAGACAATATCCGAACCAATCACCACCCAGTGACAATCGACAGACAGACTACGTGCCGGTGGCACGGATAACGACTGACTGCGGACAACAAACGACTTGTGGACCACCACAATCTACCGTGACAATAACTGAAGTTACGGAACCTGCCCAAACCGCATCAGGTACACAAACAAACTGAAATCGCTCTTCTCACGCCCTCCGAGTTTGAGCGGTGAATCCAGTGGGGGCACACGATACTCGAGAGTTCAAATGCTGAGGTTTAATGATGGTGTAGACATTAAAGATGAATTGATGAAAGAACACACAACTTGTAGAAGGAATCTATCTGAAGTCTTACAAGCAAACGTTGTCATTGTGGTTGGTGGTATTTGTTTTAATTCGCACATATCCAAAAGCATCAGTTATACATAAGCAGAATAAGAAGTGGCAGCATATGTATAGCGGACCGTACAGAATTGTACAGATTCCACACCGAGGCAGTTATCTTTTAGCACACATAAACACTGGAAAGATTAAAGGTTTGTACCCACACAAAGATTTAAAAAGATTTCACGCTTAATATGAACGTCTGTGTGCATTAAGTGGCATTATTTATATTTATTTGTTTAAGCATCAAGTGTGTCATGCGTCAGAACTTCTCCGAGCGACGAGCAAGATCGCAGGTAAGTGCCTAATATTTATTGTCAGCTGGCACAATCATTCAATGGATAATAAGTAAACAGATGTAAGTTACCACACTTACACAGTTATGGCCAGTTAAAGACGTAATAGCCATATATTTTGACGTGGGTAATATTTTGTGTAGGAGTAATATTTTATATTTGCGTGTATATTTATATATGTGTTGCTTGGAAGAAGTAGGTGATTTATTCTGGTTTGTGATCGGGAATCTTTATTTATTCATTGGACGTGGAGTATACAAGCACACGTACCACTTATATGCATTATTACCCGACCAAATTTTGGATAGTCACTTACGGGGACAAGTAATGTAGTTTGTTGTGATAGGAGAGAGGAGAATATGAAATCTCGTTTGCCCACTAAAAAATAATTTTTGCTATAACTATTTATGCTACCAGGGAAGGATACACCAAGCTATAGAGATTTTGCTAACTTTTATGCGAATGATCAGCTGACAAACAAAACACGTAGAATCATGTTGCATGACAATACAAGCTTGCACGCATACCATCTGCATAAGTAAGAACGAACTTAAATTTTCTCCGCTTAATCGATGTCATAAGCAACAACTGCAGACTATGCAAAGAATTTAAGATGCAGGGTACACACTATTTAATTGTTATATAAAGCGCTGTTTGACACTTAACAGAGATAATTCTTTATCACATCGTTAACTTAAAGATATTTTGTTTCCTTTATCATATTTCATTGATGTAAAATTTTTAAGATTTACTTGAGTAATGCAGCTGGTAGAAAAACTTATCATTTGCTTAGGTTATGCAATTGTTTTGTTTGACACACCACACATTGCGAGAAACACATGAAATTTCACAACATAGCATGGTATGGAATATTTACTACTCAAACACCGTAGACATAAGACTAGATATAAGAACTTTTATTTCAGCAAGAAGAAACGACGAGTATGTGTGGCAGCCACCGCTGGAATTATTTACTTTAACATCTAACTCAGGAGGTGAATTTTAAATGAAAGATTTACTAACTTTTGACATGAAAACAGAACGACGCAGGGACACACATACAAGAATACACACGCATATCTGAGTGCCATAATTTTATTTATAATTACCTATCTTTGCACAGATTTAAATTACGCACGTAAGAACAGGATTAGGTACGGTCGCGAATGTTCGAGAAATACGGATGGTGTGACAAGATGAGGACTTTCCGATGCTAGGATCGATGATTTATGCTTTATGTTGTTTGCTCGCGAATTGACGTTAGGAGTGATCTTTGCTGTAACGATTGTAGACTGATAAAATTGATATTCTGCAAGTAGAATTAGCGAGATTCCTCTAACTACTCTGTCCTCAGTCTTCCTTCTTTAACTGTACTTCTGCCGCACAAATGGTGCGAAATCTACCTTGCCAATATTTTATGTGTGTCTGGATTGCTTATATTGAGGAACACCAGGGTAACACAACACGGGTTACGGACTTTAAAACGTTACGATAGGTGACACTTAAAAAAAAAAAAAAAAAAAAAAAAAAAAAAAAAAAAAAAACAGTATTGCATAGCGACAATTAAGTCTGAAATGAATCACATTTAGACATGTAATACAGCATAGAAGCGACGTGCAGAGTGTATCGGATAAACAAGGCTGAAAACAGCATTATCACAAAACAAACTGACATGAGCATAGGCAAACCACATATGGTCAATGTTATGCTCAATATCAAAGCATGCTTATGTATTTCGTAAATTGTAAAGATTTTTATATCTGTTAAATAGCTAATGAAATGAATTTTGTAAGAGAGATATGATTTTATGTGATTTGGATGTTAATGAGAGACAGTCCTTAAGTCAATGTCTTATTAAATCGAAACTATTTGGGAGAGAACAGTGAAGCTAGTTATTTGAATAGGACATGTGGATTAGGAGACCGTGTGAAACAACAAGATGTGTTAAGTGCAGTGAAAGACGCGAACAAGTGCTTTCATTATTCTTAAGAGACGTTCAACGACTTTCGCGCTACAGAAAGTGCAAATTTCAAACGTTATCAGCACGCGAAAAGACGCTGTCCAGTGAATTAACAGTGTTTAGAACAATTAAAAAAAACTAAAAGACAGGCCTACGAGGACCGATAAATAAATTAAAGTGATAAATTAGTTTGAACAGTGCGTGATGGTGAATAAAGACGCATTCTAACGCCACCATAAACGCTCACGAGAATCAAACATAAAAAAATAAAAGATGACGTATAATGCGCACGCAGGACGTTTAATTGACGCACGTGCTTACATACTGTGAATCAATTAATAAACGTACGCATATGAACAAGAGAACAGTGCCGTGTGATAATTCAGAGACACTGCTAGGTGATGTGAATTCTACGACACGTACGAACCTCGCCTGCTGCAGACTAACAGACAAATAAACGCAATGTGGTACTCACCCACCGGTGTGAAGTGTGGACCCTCGACGAGTGCAAAGTGGACACTCCTTCCTTAAAAAACACACCACACTGTAATCCCCAATGTGTTGCAGTTTGAAACAGTACGATTAAAATTACGGAAGTCATACCGCGCGATCCTGCCACGATGCAACGTAAGCACAGACTGAAGCTGAACCAGTGGCGCGACGTGACGTCATTACTGATTGTTGACAGCGCTATGCAAACAAAGCTCTTACAACACCGTTTAACGGACAATATTAATCAAACAAAAAATATGAAAAAAAATGTATGGACTCGCAGCAAGCTGCGTTAGCATTAATAGAGACTGAATCTATTCAGCGATAACAAAAATATTAATATAGAATCAAATCAGATACTTTAAAATGTTAGCATAAATTTAAATCAGATGCCATAATATGTAAGATATTCCAGATAGTTTCTCCATTTCTTGTGACCCCATGTATTTATATGTATGATAGATAGTAAATTATGAAACATCTAATATTTTTGCCTTGAAAGATCGCATGTACGATCAACATGAATAATGATTTTGACCAATGACTAGTATTCATGATATGCATTCTGTAAATAGTCATGTATATAGCACCAAAATGTATATGTAGATAGGAAAGTAAGATAAATATTAGGCAAATAACCTGCTAGTATCAGAGTCATGGACATACGTCATTTGTATTGAATGCTAAAAACATTTTTTTTGTGTCATATCTGGCGTATGTTCATGTCAGTTTGTTCATTTTATCCTTTACCCACAAGAGCGCACAGACACATATATATACCTAGATATCTCCTTCAATAATCACAATTCAATCACGTAATAGCTTTTGCGAATGCACAAAAAACACTCATGCACCAGACAACGTGTGAATGAAGGAAACTAATCAAGTGTGCATTCTTTGCAGGAAAAAATTAATAGTTATCCTAGTGCAGTAGACATTGCTAATTCCAATCTTTTTGTTCTTTTCATGAGCAAAAATTACAATGAGACGGTGCGAGCGAGGGGTGCTGAACTGACGATTCATCACGGACCGCTGTTGTCCACGCGCATACTCCGTGCGCAATAATGGAAGCTGCTCGCTGCCGCCGGCGTTGCCGCCGCTCCCGCCTCCAGTACCAACGCAACAACCTCGAGCCGTCGCCGCCGTTACTCAAATTCAACCTACAGACAGTACAAAAAAATCAACTTCAAAATCAATAAAATTTAATTTGATGCAACTTTCTGTACTATAGACATCCATCGATGTGAATAGACTGTAATACGACGAAACATGATCAGTTCTTGAGAAAACAATTCTGAAAAACGAATATTGCAAAAGACTGACCGATGTTGTACTTATGTGATGTGGATTATATGTAATTTACATTATTATCTTATGTAATATTCGATGTATTTGTGTTCTATGAAACTAGCCTTGACACAATGCTTGTTTGTCACGGCAATCGGATTCTGTATCATACCTCAGCCGTGCCAAAGGGGGCCGTATAATGACACATTTTCCTTTCCCCGATATTATCAGAGAAAGTTTTGTATTTTTATATTATTTCGGCATGTTAAAATAGTTATCTATGAAAGTCAGAGAAAGAAAATTTAGGAACAACACTTTCAATTTTTTTGTAAGAAAGAAGACACTCTTGCTTTGTACTTCGTAGCGATAGCATCTTGCAGACTGGAGCTGTACTTTATTATTTTTTATGTGGCCGCTATTATGTACATTCAGGTAAATATATGTGATGTGCGCGTATCTTAAATTTATAAATAAACCCCAACCTCTCATTTAAATTCGCACTTATGAATTTTTATTAGTAATTTTGCCCTATCCTCCCTCCGCCCATAATGTCTTTTTCAGCCTTGTTGAATCACCGCAACAATGTATGGCATAGTTTTTAGTTAATATTGAATGGTGATATTTCGTGTAGCCTGCCAGTTTTGTTTCAAAATTTATTCCATAATATTATCATTTACTGGCAATAGAACCTACAGTCGATTTTCTTGTAAATTTCTAGAAGTCCGATGTGTTTGACTTACGTAATATTCCTATCCGATTTATATCATGTCACTTATCTTACTTTACTGTTTGCTACACGAGTCGTAGTTTAATACTGACGAACTGCCATCCACTGTTCGGCGAGTGGTTATCATATTATTAAAATTTCATTTACAGCCAAATTTCAACCACCGATGGATCTATTGTTAAAGGTAACTGCTCGTCGATTCTTTTGTAATCTTCTGCCTGCACAACACTCCACTGTTAACTAGCTTACCATTTCATTTAAATACATGTAATAATTTTCCCCGTAATTTACCGATTGGGATCTTTCATAGCTTCTAACTTCAAACCACTTTCTTCTGTAAATTTGTTAATCTCAAAAATTAATAGTCAGGCTGGAACATTATATCTCCAAGTGTCTTCTGGTCTCTTCCACGTATACAACCTTCTTTTGTGATTCTTGAACCAGGTGTTTGTTATAACTAAATTATATTCTGCGCAAAATTCTACCAGGCGGCTTCCTCTTTCATTCCTTTTGCCCAGACCATATTCACCTACTATCCTCCCTTCCCTTCCTTGTCCTACTACCGAATTCCAGTCTCCCATAACAATTAAGTTTTCCTCTCCCTTAATTGTCTGAATAATTTCCTTTAGCTCCTCATATATTTCTTCGATTTCCTCATCATCGGCAGAGCTAGTTGGCATATAAACCTGTACTACTGTTGTCGGTGTTGGCTTCGTATCTATCTTGACAATGATAATGCGATCACTGTGCTGGTCATAGTCGTTTACCCGCATTCCTATTTTCTTATTCATTATCAATCCTACTCCTTTACTACCCCCAATTGATTTTGTTATAAACCTGTACTCACCCGACCAGAAATCCTGTTCATCCTGCCACCGAACTTCACTAATCCCAACTATATCTAACTTCAACCTATTCATTTCCCTTTTTAAATTTTCTAATTTTACTACTCGATTAAGGGATCTAACATTCCACGCTCCGACACGTAGAATGCCAGTATTGTCTTTCCTGATGATCATATCCCCCTGAGTAGTCCCCGCCCAGAGATCCGAATGGGGGACTATTTTACCTCCGGAATATTATACCCGAGAGGATGCCATCATTATATGTTCATACAGTAGAGCTGCATGTCCTCGGGAAAGGTAACGGCTGTAGTTTCCCCTTGCTTTCAGCCGTTCGCAGTAGCTGTGTGGCAAAGCCACATTAGCTGATGTTACAAGGCCAGCTCAGTCAATCATCCAGACTGTTGCCCCTGTAATTACTGAAAAGGCTGCTGCCCCTCTTCAGGAACCACACGTTTGTCTGGCCTCTCCACAGATACCCCTCCGCTGTGGTTGCACCTACGGTACGGCTATCTGTATCGTTGAGGACGCAAGCCACCCCACCTCGGCAATGTCTGTGGTTCATGGGAACCTAATACTTTATATATTATACAGAGCAGTGCAATTCCTCTATAATTCCCGCAGTCGGCTTTGTCATGGTTCTTATATATAGGGCAAAGTATTGCTATAGTCTGTTCGACGCACAGGATACCGTGCCCACGGGAGCGGTTCCTGTAGGGAGATGCTTGTCCGCTGATGGTCGAGCCGATCTCTACGAGATTACGAGAGTAACTCGTGCGTCCGATCCTTGATTGTCGTGAGTGCATTCGTGTTCTCTCGATAATCCATTTTTAGTCCGGGCCAAGTCCCGGAGATAAATTAAATTGGTCCCAATGCCCCGGCTCCGACCAAGGTTTTCGGGAGGTTTTCCTTGGTTGTAAGGTGTATGCCGTAGCTGGGAAGCCCCTCCCACTTATTCCCAATTGGGATCCCCCTTTGCCCCACTATCAGCTTGTCTGATAATTGGCTGAATAGAACCGCGACTCTTTATGGGCCGGATCTCAAACAGCCCGCTCCACTCCTCGGAGTGGAGAATGAAAAGAGATAATTTTTTTTTTTTAGCTATAGTCTGTTGTTCCGGCATGCCTTCTTTCTCCCATGTTTCCCTCATGTAGAACCTTTATTAGTGTTTCTCCACCAAATTTGTTCGTTTCTGCTGTAATACGGTTTTCTCCTGGGGGTTTGTTGTAGTGTTGGGCAGTTCGGATCATTTCACTGTTTCGAAACATACGGATCATCTGAGTCTAAAGAGTCGACTCACTGTTTCGGCACACAAAACATCTGGCGTGCCGCAGAGTCGTGCACCGCGCTATTCTTTCCCAATTCACGTGAACCGCGACAGCTGCAGGGCGCCGTAGTGAGTCGACTCACTGCTTCGGCACTCAAAACACTTGTGCCGCAACCCTGCGTCCTGCTATCTCTACTGATTAGAGCTGGGCAAAACGGTTATTCTCCGACATCAGTCATAATGGGTATCGTTATTCTTTTCTATCAGTTAATTTTAACGGTTATAAATAACTGCACGGTATTTTTCCACTAACTTCCAGATGGAGTTGATACAGCTTACTCATACTGCTACTAGGTAGCGCTACTGAGCACTTCCAGATGGCGTTGCTACAACCTACTCATACTGCTACTAGGTAGCGCTACTGAGCAGTTATCCGCCAGTTATCGTTATGAGTATTCCGTGAATTCTACTAGGTAGCGATACTCTACAGTTATCGTTATCGTTATTAGTACTGAGTAGTCAGTACTCAGAAGCCACTACTAAGAACGGACAATTATTGATATTACGTAGAAATACCAGTACCCGACAGTTATGGTTATTTCTACTCAGTACTAATAACGATCTATCAGTATATAGTATACCTGGTGTGATTCAAATTGCAATTGCTGTGTAATGGCAAAAGTTATCGTCCGAATCGTGCAATAAACACACATAACTAAATGTCCTGTGTATTAATACGCTAATACATGAAATCTGTCCCCTGGAAATGTAGCCGTAATTTTCGAAGCTACTATGAACAGTGTATGAAGTGAAAGTGGATTATTAAATATGTGCTTAAACGCGTGTGAAGTGAATATTGCAGTTAAAATTATAAACATAACGTTGCTTCAATAAGTGTTTTATGGAGCGTCTTTAAATGCTACATAAAAGTAAACGTAATGTGATCGTTTTGTTTATTCCTAATAAAGATCTATATTAAATTTGAAAAACTGCTTGATTTGCGGAAAATTTTCTTTAGTTCATGACAGCATCCTGGTTTGTAAATATGATTATAACTACGAAGTAAATTTCTCCAATTATGCCGTAACGGGTCAATTGAATATTGGGATACCACCCGTCGGATTTGACGAAAAAGTTCATAAAATTTATTTGGGAATACAGCTTGCTACTAGGGTGTAACATTTTGCTTTAATAATGTGAACAGGTCGAATTTCGGCATTTCTGTATGCAGTGAAAGTGAATATACTAGCTCCAGAATGGACCACAATGAACAAGTCAATACTGCCCAGTACATGTAACTGTTATCTGAAATTATCAGTATTTTAAAATATTAAATCTACTGTAAACAGGTTATCGGTCGTAATTGAGGGTGTAGACCAAATCCTGAAAGCTGCAATGTAAAGTGTACCAAACATTGCTCCAGTACTATCAAAAGTAAACTGTTACAAATGTGCATTTACAAGTATAGGCCTACTACATGCGAAATCAGAAACTTAATGGTGTTGTAGTAAGTGTCTTCAACACAAAACTAGACATACATATTTCCATATATTATAAGAGAAAGCCCATTTCAGAAAACTATGTCAAGTTTTATGTGGGCTTTGGAAAATGCTTGATATCTTCGGCTATTGACAGGGTATTCAGTTAAATTTTACTTAGGGTATGGTGTGCTATGTTGGTAACAAAATGTCCACTTTGCAAGGGAAATTACTGACAGGACAAGGTTACATATAAGATCCAATCAACAACAAAGTAGGAACAGTATTATTTATTTAACTCTCAATTTGAAAATTTATTGTTATTCTATAGGCATACAGTTGAGTTTTAAAAGAGCATTCAAAGGTCATTGCTAACATCAGCATGTTACTCTAGTGAGACCGTAGGAAAACCTTTACCATGACAGTTTTTCATTTTTGGGTGTGAGGATGACTGTTTGTTGCTTACACTTATCAATGTCTTTAACCCTCCGTTGGGCGCAGTCGGCCTCACAGACCAGCAAAACACTTTTTTTATTCCCGTGCTTAACAGTGGTGGCCCAGCGGCCCGCCTCTCCGTTTACTCGCTTAACTTTGAGAACCTCACACAGTGCCGATCCGCAGGCTGCCATCGATTTCCACGCGGATCACGGGTAACTCCTTGGGCCTCACAGGCCGTCTGCGCCCGATTACGTTATAGTTTTTAAGGTGAGATTTTTCAAGATATTTTTATTTTATTACTTCGTTTCAATCAAAATAAGTCTGTCCTCTGTGATTTTCACCGTTACCTTCGGAAAAAAAGAAGACTTTGACGACCCTGGCCCTTCAGACTGAGTGCGCCTGATCGAGTTGTAATTTCAGTTTTCCTTTCTTTTCCTACGTTATCACATCCATATTTTCTGCTGAAATGTCCAGAAAAGTATATTATGCCTCTAAGCCAATGATCTTGTGGAAATAAAGCGCCTCCTCGAGGACGAAACTGCTGAAGATCCAGCCGCACTCGAAGATTTAGTCGATGAGAGAAACACCCACTCTCAGGATGAGGTAGGAGAAGGCAAGGAGGACTCATCAACTGGACAGGAAGTTTAGGGAACAGCTCGGGAATATGAAGAAGAGAAGAAAATATGTCAGGAGTTTTTATTTTGGAAACGATAAGACGACGAAGTAGTCTAAGTAGATACCTTCTACTATTCATAGTGTGAAGAGTCACATCATTATTACACAACATCCAGTGTAAAAGATATTGCTACAAATGACGCCAGCAATTGCAAAACCTTGTGTCATCAACTTCTAACTGGACAATTTAGCCTCTGTATGCTATGAATATATGTGGAATGTCGATTCGGCTGCAAACTCGACTGAAAAAATTTTTACCTCACAAGGAACGGGAAAGTTCTCCCACATTACCTCCCAAATGGCTACAACGTCGACCATGCGTGGCTGAAACAAATGTTAGGAGGATGAAGAATCACGAATGTTCAGCTTGTTATCAACCAATCTGCTTGAGCGACGTATACGTTCTGTGCCATACCTGTGTTTCAGCTGTTGATTTGGGAGCTATAGCATCGGTTTTTGGCTGCAAATGTGGCGAGAAAAGATGATTCCATGTCAAAATAGACTGCTTAATGTCCTTTAAAAATAACTTCATTACTTTTATGGATGTCTGTTCGACCAATTTTTAATGCTCTTTGTGGGGAATTGGTAATTTTGGTCACTTCAGTTTAAGGTGTACTGTGTTCAATAAATCCATTATTATGCTTTAAGTTTGCTGTAATTCCTTCCTTTAGATCCTCTTCAAGACTAACCAACACGCATTTTGAATTTGATTTAACATGGCGGTGCTAGTCCACAAAATATGTGGGTGGCCTCTCAGGCTGGGTGCGCCTGATTTTGTTTCATCTGGAGGTGCGCCCGACGGAGGGTTAAAGTGCTCTCTCTCTCTCTCTCTTATGTTCAAAAGTATTGCAGACAGAATTAGGTTCCACCTGTCAGGTGCTACACGTTTCTTGCTTTTTTTCTTTGTTTTATTCAGTAAGGACTTGTGTGAACAAATAAAACCAACACAGCATGGATAGCCACTGTAAATGACAGTGTAATATTCATAAAGAAAATCTAACCTGGCAAATTAGTGCACTTGGCAGAAAATTCCTCTGTGTCACCCTGTATGATGAACATCCTTTCTCTATCAACACAATTGCTATTAATTCATAAAATACCACCAAGAACTATGTGTGGCCCAGTTATTATAGCAAAAAACATAGGTTTTCATTAAAATGCTTCTCCGTGCAGTGCCAAATTTGACATGTCTCTCCTACATGTACATTTAAAGGTATAGGCCTACTATATATAAAATCAGAAACTTAATGGTGCTGTGAAAGTGTCTTCCAGTCAACACCAAAATATACGTACATATTCCCGTATATTGTAAGAGAAATCTCATTTGAGAAAATTTAAGCATGTTTTATTTGAGCTTTGGAAAATGCTTCAGATCATCAGCTATTGACAGGGTATTCAGTTAAATTTTACTTAGGGTATGGTGTGCCATGTTGGTAACAAAATTTTCACTTTACAAGGGAAATTACTGACAGGACAAAGTTACATATAAGAGCCAGTCAACAACAAAGCAGGAACAGTAATATTTATTTAACTGTCAATATGAAAATTTATTCTGTTATTTTATATGCCTACAACGAGTTTGCAGCATACACTTTAAACGTCTTGAAAGCACTCTCTCTTATGTTCAACAGTATTGCAGACAGAATTAGGTTCCACCTGTCAGGTGCTACATATTTCTTTCTTTATTTTATTCAGTAATGACTTGTGTGAACAAATAAAACAACCAACACATGATAGATAGCCACTGTAAATGACAGTGTAAGTTTCAAAGAAAATCTCACCTGGCAGAAAATTCTTCTGTGTCACCCTGTATGATGAAATTATGTATCAGCACAATTACTATTAATTCATAAAGTACCACCAAGAACTATGTGTTACCCAGTTATTACAACAAAGGTTTTCATTAAAAACATTCCTCCATGAAGTGCTTAACTTGACATTTGTCTCCTAAATGTGAATATTCTGTTGTACAATTTTTGTGCAAACTGATGTGTTTAATGTGCTGTAGAAAGTTTTTTCAAAGTCTCATGCTAAATAATTAAATAGAAAACTACCATGTGTAACTGAAGTACACTATATGAGAAATCTAATCACTGTCACAATTCTCACAATAATGCTTAAGAGAAAAGTCTCACCGAACCACCCAAGTCATTTGTACTCTGAAGCTGACATGAATAAGATGTATGGTAGGTGTTTTATATTAGACATGTCTGTGATGCAGCATTGGAATCTAATATTAATGAAGCCACTAAGGTTGAGGTACAGGGTATACTAGTACTTGCAGATGGTTCAGATTTGCTTTAATATTTTACACCACCTGCAATATTTAAACACGAGAAAAATGTTCAAAAATACAACATTCATACTCGTTAACTGTGCTGTGTATGTTTTCTCACAGAAATATCACACTAAGCACTTTTTGAGAAGGATTGAGTGTTTTTTCTTTATATTTACTATCATTTAATATACTGAATGATGTTTAACATCCCAAATATGCACTAATACAAATAATGAACTGTGTGATCCTGTTCTATGTAAACCAGCACTGCCATTCTTTCTCATGCTTTTATTAGACAGCAATATCACCTCAATACAGACACATGTGACTAGGCAACAAGTGAAGACTTACTGCCTGTGAGGAATTAAGACACTTAAAATGTATCAATATCCAAACTGTGTTTATAATGTAGGATCATCAGTTGGGTTGAACCTTGACTCCTTTCCCAAATCAAATTGAGCATTTCAAACACACCATTGTTACAAATAAAGGAAAAAAAATGGTTAAATGGTATTAGATGGGGCACAAACTGTGTTTGGACAAGGATGGGATCAGTTCACTGGAATCATCAAATAACACAGGCATCAAATATTTATGTTTATCTTTTTATTTAATATTAGGAGGTGCCCATCTATCTTCTTTTCATTTTTCCAATCGTTTTGGGGGCAAATTCTGTAATGGCACTTTGTACAACTTGCTGCCTTGAGGTGGATGGAATATGTTGCTCGTCTTCCATACTGCATGTGACTGGTGGGATCACCTCCATCAGCAGTTTTTCTGCAGGTCTGGTTTGACCTGCAGATACATGGGTTTCACATCAACATAAGCAAATATTAAGTTGACTATGGATATGGGATGAAAATTAAAGTGTGTCTTTCATTCTGCTACAAAAAATTTCAGTTTAGTGTACAATTGTTCTTCATGAAACTTGCAGTCTGAAATATAGTTCATAGAAAGTTACAACTGATTCAGTTTTCTCTTGCTATACAAATGTATAATAGAGTACCTAATAATTGCAGACTTCTCATAAATACCGTACTTTTTAAAGAGATGCTGATGTGTAACTATGGCCCTTAATTTGCAAATACTTAACAAGACATTCACTGTAGTCATCCTACTATTAATGTTTAAATTTTTTGTTAAGTTAAAATTTAAAATATTTGTGGAATATGGTAGAAGACTTAATTAAAAACAATAAATATTTTTGAATTTGCCAGGAAGTCCTGGATTAGACAGCAATATTCTCGTAACTTGGGGAATACAGCCCCCCCCCCCCCCAAAAAAAAAGTTACAATCGCCTCGAAATAAACATGTTGTACCGGTACATGTATATTTTCACGAAAATGCGCCGTTTAACAAAGATTTAAGCGTTCGTTACATGCACCTCGGAGTGTGAGTCCCATCAAAAATGTATTAGAAATGTAAGATTTCCGTTTTTCTACCTTCCCCTCAATTAACGAATAAATGGCAATAATTGACGTAAGTTTGTTTACAAAGTATTGGAAGCAGGGCACTTTCTTCCTCGTAATAGCATAAAATAATAATTATAACGATTAGAGCATATTTATTCTTTTATTTAGAAAATTTATTAATCCTGTCATACAATATTATGAACCTTTTCACTGTCCAGCATTGCTTACAAAACTAAGTTTTATTTTTTTATTATTTTTGGAGGATTTCTTCATAATTCTAAAAGTCGGCACTCTACGAACGAAATATGTATCCTCTCTGGGAATATCGTGACCTGCTATAGTTAATAACCAAATACCAAACAAGTATATAGGTCTTTGCCAAATACTCATAACGATACTGCCAGTGAAAATTAACTGCCACAGATATTTCTACTACTCTCAATACTCAATACTCCTTAAAGCGTCTACCGTTACCATAGCACCTTGAATTCGCATTGGTCACTCCATGTTATTAGATACAAGATTCCCACGAGAACGTAGTACACACTTTCACCAACAGATGGATAATCGTTAAACAGTTATTACCCATGATTCTTACGCGGTTAATTCCATGGAGTATAGAACTGACCAGTATTTGGACAGGACATCTGGTCGATACTGTGGTCGAATCGTTTCATTAGTACCAACTTCTGTGAACAGATGGCGCTACGCAGTACGCATAGTAGAGATGGGCAAAACCGAGAACTTTCAGGAATCGAGAACTCTGTCCTCGAGAACCAAAAGGAATCGAATACCAAACCGAGAACTAACGAGAATTAAAAAAAAAAAAAAAAAAAAAAAAAGTGGTGTCTAGACAATGCCAGTATTAACGCTCTGGACGAGTTCTGAATATGAAATAAGCGTTCTCAACATTTACTTAGAAAACATGTTACCGTATTATACTAAAATATCAGTTACATATGGCGCAATACTGTCCGTTTGATGGAAATCCTATAAAACTTAGGTAACCTACTATGTGCTGCAATTTTTTTAAATTATGTATTGTTTATGATAAATGCAACTACAACAGATACTTTGCATAAGAAAATTCACTTACCTCAATAAAGAGAATCTTCAATGTAGAGACATCCTGCACGTTACAGACTGCTGAATCGTGTTTTATGAGTTGCACAAAACGTTTACTATTGATACCTTATTGACATTTTACTACAGTCACTACAATTTATGTTCAAATTATTGCACTACCTATCCAGCTGTAGAAAGAACTTCATAACACGATGATATACTGCTCTGCATAATTTCAGTACTTATCTGTTTAAATGTAGTTTCTGGGGGATAATTTTTCAAATACTTTGTTTAAAACATTGCAAGTTTTATGTAATGTACACCACGAAAACGTTTTAATAATACGAATTCAGTGTTAATATCATATTCAAGTTTTTTTGTGACAGACGATTTCGTTTCATGTTTGTGAGTTGTCCAGCCTTGGAAAAAACTCTTTCAGAGGGGACAGAGGTTGCTGGAATGCACAAATATTTAGTGACCAAGGCATACAATTCTGGGAAAACTTGTTTATGTGTTTTCCAGAAATTCAATGGATTTTCTTCTCTTCCCAAGTACGGCATTTCCAAATATTGTTTCACAGACACAAGACCTTCAGTCGTAGGTGTGGTGTGTGATTTTATTTGAGCTTCTTTTTGGTCAAAAAATGCCCAAATATCCGCTGCTTGTCTTTTCTCTTCTTCTGGTGGCGTTGTAGCTCGCGAAGTGGTAGCCTCTCTCATGTTTCCAGGTTGATTTCTGGCTGTAGTTATTATCGATGTGAGTTCTTCTGTGACCCATCGTTGCGCATTACTGGCATTTTCCTCTGTGCCAAAACCTACTTTTTTAAATCTTGGGTCCAAGAATGTTGCTTTGGCTACAACTTTATTTGTTTCAAGGTTTCCCAGTCTTCTACCAATGACCTCCAGAAGCTTGGTCTGAAGTTGCTGAACACATTCAGTGCTGGGCTGGATGGTTTTTACTGTTTGTTGTAAGCCACGAATCATTGGCGGAATTAGTGACATTGTGACGTACGTTTCGCCTGACATGTAAGTCGTCACTGATTCAAATGGCTTCAATATAGAAACACTGTCTTCGAGTATTTTCCATTCTTCTGCATTGAGGAACTCTGGCGCTGTCATTAAACAGTTTCTCACAACTGACAGAGGGTTTTTTATGGCAATTAATCTCTCTATCATGGTAAGAATGGAGTTCCATCTTGTTGGACAATCCCGCTTTACTTTTAGAATTGGGTGACCCATCTCCTCTTGTGTTGTTTTAAGTTTTCCTGAAGCCAGAGTACTCTGTTTAAAATACATGACAATAGCTGGACATTTTTTCAAGATGTTGGAAAAAATTACATTTATTTCCAGTGCCTCATTCACAGTTAAATTAAGTGTGTGGGCTACACAAGGGTGATGATGTTTTCTCAAATGCTCATTAACAGCATTTTTTCATATTTGCTGCATTATCAGTAACGACTGTTACGACTTTGTTCTGAATACACCACTCACTGAATGTTGTATTCAGCAACATACCTAAGTTTTCTCCAGAATGAGAAGATGAAACTTTTTTGGTTGAAATATGATGGGAATACATACAATCTTGAAATATGAAATGGGATGTCACTGCCACGTACGATTCACAGCTGTCAGACGACCATGTGTCTGTTGTTATAGCCACAAAATTCGCTTCATTTACTTTTGACTGTATATTGCTTTTACAATCTTCATAAAATTGTGGCAGCATTACTTCAGTGAGCTGTTTTCGCGAAGGCAGTTTGTATTTTGAGTTCAGTTTATAAACTAACTCACGGAACCCTTCATTTTCAACAACAGACAATGGTTGAAAATCTGTCGCTATCATTTTAATAAGTGCACAATCGATGTCCTTCTTTTCTTGAAGGCTTAATTCCGCACTGACAGCACAGAGTTTCAGTTGCCGAGGTTTCTTGCTTACTAAATGTCCTTGACCACCTGTTGTTGCTCCACCAGAACTACCAGTAGAGATCTGTGGAAAAGTTGCAGTGTCTTCTGTAACATCTTGCCCTCCTCCAGAACTCTCCATAATTGTCCTCATTACTGGAGCAGTTTCTCTGCTGTCGTTGAACAAGGGATGAACAGACTGTAAGTGTTTCTTTAAATTTGTGGTGTTTCCAAAATATTTTAGTTCTTTACGACACTTCTGTAACATCTTGCCCTCCTCCAGAACTCTCCATAATTGTCCTCATTACTGAAGCAGTTTCTCTGCTGTAGTTGAACAAGGGATGAACAGACTGTAAGTGTTTCTTTAAATTTGTGGTGTTTCCAAAATATTTTAGTTCTTTACGACACATGCTGCAAGACACTGAAATGGTTCGACCGCCCTGGTCCTTCTTCTGCACAAAAACTTCCCAAACGTCAGACTTATTCCTTCGTGAAGCCATAATTAATTTAAAAAAAATAGTCACAATTTGTAATGGCACTTGGCTGTCACACACTCAGAAACTAGTAATGGTCGTACGACATCAACACGCGAAAACAGACGCTTTGAAGTGCTGAACCAAGAATACCGAACTCGCAAAACTCAAACACAGAGAACGCTAGAACATCAATCCCGTTCCATGAACTTCTGAGTACTGGATATTCCGCCCTACACTCCGAACGGCGACAGAACTTCGACAACAATCAGCGCTGTTGGCGACTTTAATGCTCCCACGCAGTGTTGCCAACTCGTTTCCACCCACGATTCAGAAATCCCTACGTTCACCATGAAAGTCCATACGGACCAAACTGATTACTAAAAATTTAAATTTAGAAAAAGTTACTTACATATTGGGTGACTTCCTCTTTATTAACATTACTGTACAATGAATTGTTACTGCTTTCAATGAAAAAAGAAAACAAAACGTACTTTCAGTCTGCATCGGCCCTGAGAAAAGTCCTTACGTTTTGCAAATCCGTCCAACGCTGCTGCCAAGAGCGGGCTTGCAGAATCCCTTGCAATGCGTTTGGACGATTCTACTCCGATATAAGTAGAATAATGGACGGAATATCTTTCTTGTAATGCCCTTTTCGTAGTGAATATGTGGTTTGCTATTTAGAGCTAGTGCTAGAACTATTTCTGTGTAGAGCTTGTCACTAACTGCTGTTACAATGCTTGTAATGCACCACATTATGAAAAAAAGAACCAACCATTTTAACTCACTCAAAAAGAAAAAAAGTAGTGATTTCTTCGCTTTGATCAGTGAACACCTGGTGTCTCGCAAGTTACCTCGCCTGGTTGGAGATATGTACTCTATGCTGTTTCATTTTTATTTTTTATTTTATTTTTTTTTCTTTACAACGTTTATATGATGGATTATGTTTGTAGTGTGTAGGCAGGTGAGTGATGACTGTTAGAATGAAATCGAGTTCAAATATATTTTTTAATTCTTACAGCGATTCGCAAGAGTTTATTTATTTATTTATTTTTTCTTTTCTAATTTGGCCAACAAAGTTTTATTCGAGCTAACTTTGACATCAGACGTATTGTCAACCAGCAAAACCATGACGTGCACTGTTGGACATAAATATCGTTACTTTTCGATTAATGTAACTCTTATGCCGTGAGTCTGCCATGACAGTCATATACACTACTTGACTCACAGTAATATTTTCCTCACATTAGTTTTGTCCACACACTACAAGTGTGACAAGTCAGTCGAAATTACTGCAGGCTTTCAATGGATACAGCGAAATATACTCACATACATTGGTGTAAGTCCCTTTGTAACGCCAATTACCCCGCATTGTGTCATTTCAGTAAGACGAACCACATAACGAACATATCTCATATAGGATGATATTATAACAGTCGAACATACCGGTATGTTCTGTTTGCAAATGTTCTACCAAATGGTGGCAAACGTCCCAGTCCAGCACAGATTTTTGTATGCCACCATTTAGTAGAACATTTAATTAGGTGGAGTTGTGAAAAATTCGTAACTGTCATTGAATTTCGATTCATAAAAATTACAGTCTTTAGCGGGTCCACGCGGTAATCGAACAGCGCCCTCCACAAGAATCCCTGTCGCTACCCCGAGGCCCTAAACTTGACCTTACGCACTACTTATTTTATACAATTTGTAACGAGCTATTAATGTATAGTTGATAATGTATTTTGTTTTACGACCATCTGATGTTAATGTTACGTGACAAGAGCACTTATTTCTCTAGTGTAACACGTCGTATATAAGTAATCTCTTTTAATATTTCTTCTGATGAAGACATCCTTAGTTGATGTTGAAACCATGATAAAGTATTCTACAATCCCCCACCCCTGCTGTTACAAACGATGGTAATGAATTCAGTGACTTTACCTTCAGTATTTATTCACTACAGTCTTGTCTCCATCCATCTCCATCTCTCTATCTTCTCCTTCCCTCAATCGATGAACAAGTTACATCTATTTCTCTAGTTTGATGGTTATCAGTGAAACGGTATTGAATGTTAAGTTCTACATCCTCCACACAAGGACGTTAGGAGTATGAAAACGTACATTTGCCAATTTTCTTACTGTTCATTAAAACGGAAACAGTGTCTACTGCAAAATATCCCCCGCCACGCACCACGCGGAGAATTGAGAAAACGTAGACTGAACGTTCATAACGAGTATAAGCGTTTACCATTACAAAATTTCAGCCAAATCCGTCCAGCCGTTTCAGTGCGAAGGAATCCCGACACAAATTTTCGAATTTATAATTATCTAGGTGAAACCCTGAAGTTACCCGGGTACGTATTTATATTAATATTAAGTTAGACCTTCATCCCGGCTTTTCTCTTTTTTTTTTTTTTTTTTTTTTTCTTTGTTCATCTTCTCATCCCCATCTCTGTTTATCTCAGTGACCTTTGTGGTTGTAAAGTCAAGTGTGAAAAATTTCATAAAAATCGGAAACAAACTATAGATTTTGTGAAAATCCGTAGGTAAAGTACCCTCCGCCATGCATCATACAAAATTTTACGTAGAAGGGACCTTCCACTTGTTTTGATAGTCAACCATACAAAATTTTATGAACATCGAAAGAAAACTGTAGATTTTGTCGATGTCTGTAACTAAAGTACTCTCCGCCATTCGCTTTAATTCGGCCATAACGCAAAATACTTTCGTTTCACTTTGCTCAACAGAAACGAATACCATACCCGGGAACGCAGAAACGAGACATGAAGCGAGAACCTACAAACGAGAACTGAAAAGCGAGACCAGAAAAGTGAGACCTTAGAAGCGAGTACTGAGAAGCGAGAACTAAAGCGAGACTCGAAAACCGAGACAGAAGCGAGAACTGAGAAGCGAGTACTGAGAACCGAGTACTGAGAAGCGAGATCTGAAGCGAGATCCGACAACCGAGACCTTAGAAGCGAGAACTGAGAACCGAGTACTGAGAAGAGAGATCTGAAGCGAGACCCGACAACCGAGACCTTAGAAGGGAGAACTGAGAAGCGAGTACTGAGAAGCGAGATCTGAAGCGAGACCCGACAACCGAGACCTTAGAAGCGAGAACTGAGAAGCGAGAGTTAAGAATAGTGTTCTATGAAGCGTGAACTGAGAACTTTTGTTTGGTAATCGTCATAAAAACACGTTAAACATTAATTCTTGTTTCATTATGAGGAAAATAACGAAGAGCAGTGTATAAACGACAGGTACAGTGTTATAAATATAATTAAAGTGAAATGAGGAATACAGATAACTATTGCAACAAACATAAATATAAAATGATAAACCTGCATAAATTTTGAAGTTACTGCATAACAATAATTAAAATCTCATATACCAATATTCCAGATGAATAAAGAACGATAAGAAGCATACATGAGTGGAAATGAAAAGTTACTATGCTGACTGAGATGACGTAGCGAACATTTAGATTTTAAAAAATTACATTAAACCAATCATTTCAATAAAACTAATAATTGATCATGTTTCAAAAAATGATTTTGAAGTAGTTTTGATAATAATTTAAAAATAAAAATTTTTTACCCAACAAGTATTCGAACCCTGTCCCTTCAACACAGTGTCTTAACGCTCTAACCCGTTACACCAAACGATTACACAGCCACAAGGACCTGTATGGCTTACACTACTAAACATAACTAAATGTTTCATTACTTATAAATTTGTAGGATTATAGATCTTTGTGTTCACAATTTCCTAACACTAAAAAGCGAATACTAAAAACCGAGAACCGGCTCAGGTTCTCGAGAACAACTAGAACTCTTTGGAATCGAGAACTTTGCATTCTCAGTACTCGGTTTGCCCATCACTAGCGCATAGTTATTACGATAACTGCCAGTATTTGATGAGCGGTTATTACAATCACGGTTATTCATGAATAACCGGATATTTCTACCAGTTATCGTTATTTTGGCCCAGCTCTACTACTGATTCACGTGATCCGAGAAAGATGCAGTAGGGCGATACAGCAAATACGAAACATCTATGGAGTATCAACATGGTTTTAATATGTTATTCACTAGACTTAATTGAACGGCACAGGGCCGGCCGCGGGTGCCGAGGCAACTGCAGTGGGCCAGTCACGTTCTGCACGGACACTACAGTCCGTCCTTAGTGTTAGCTAATTCGTAAGTAGTTTGTAAGTTTAGGGACTGATGACCTCGTAGTTAAGTCCCATAAGCTATACAAACATTTCAAACATTTTTTTCTCACATCTCAGTCCACGCTAATGTAGAGGACTTGTCTAGTCAGAAATGCTCCAACCTGGGCGAGTGTTAAATATGGCCGACCTTAGTTCTTGTTGCTGTTTACTAAGAATATAACTTTTAATTTGCTTCCTACTACGAATTTACTATCGTATTAAAGCATAAACGTTTCCCAAGTTACTCTTATTTTCATACAAACAAATATTGTAACAAAGGAAGCACAAAATAGTAATATTCAAATTCCAGTATCATGAAATTTTTTCCAACCTTCAAAATTCCATAATTAAGTTTAAATAAAACAAGAAAGATCATGGTTCAAATGTGTCCGTGCATTGAGAAATGAATAATTTTTCTAACCAATCAATATAAACAAAATTATTTAAGATTTGTACCTAAGACATATTTAATGCAATCAACAGATATTACTACGAGTATTAACACAAGGAAACACATTTCACAATTTACGTGACGAAAGCACAAAACTAAACTAAAATTTTTCAATGTCCAGATAGGTATTCTAATAATCAGATTCATCTTCAGTCAGTCAAATAAAAGAAAATCAGTTACGGTTTCTTTAAATTCAAATTAAAAAACGTTATTTTTGACATCTTACTGAGAATGCGGTTTCGTCTCACTGAAATTATTTGCCCTTGCTTCGAGAAGATGCGTTCACCTGGCACAGCTGTAGCAACAGTGCATAACAACGCTTAGTTCACGCGAAACTACCTTAAAACACCGAAGGCCTTCACAACTTTTCTCGGTGGTATCCCAGTTTTCAAACCTCAGTTGAAGGGTACCGGTAGCATAATGCAAGATGTCGCGTGGCTCGTTAGGAGAACAACTTCAAACCTGTTGCACTCCTTGGCGCTGTGTCGAACTCATCCAGGCAGACGAACAGCAAAACGCATGTTAACGGTACCTGGTGTCCGATACATGAATCAGAAGATCCGTTGTTTCGAAACAGTGCCGATTCAAGTTTCGACTCATTCGAACAGTTCGCTGACTCGATTCACTGAGTCGAAACATCAAATCAGTAGCCAACTCTAGTTTATTGTTTTTAAGAGTTTTAATACCAGCTTTAACTTCTTCCACTGTAGGTTCCATGATCTACTCAAGTTACATTGTAAACGTTTTTTTTTAGTGGAATGAAACTTTCACTCTGCAGCAGAATGTGCGCTGATATGAAACTTCCTGGCAGATTAAAATTGTGTGCCGGAACGATACGCGAACCTGGGACCTTTTAGTGGTACTAACGTATTTTTTGTCAGAAAATTTGAAAAAGGGAGGTTCTGGTTTCCGGGGGCCATCTACTATGTCTGTAAAATTTGGGGCCGATCGGCTGAAGGGTTCGATCTGAAAAGTGGGAACACGTTACGGACAGATAGATCGTAAAATCATCGTTATTATGGCAAATATCTCTGAAACGATGCAAGATATGAAAAAATTAATAAATAAAAAAATAATAATAAAATAAAAAATAAAAAATTTAAGAGAGCAAAGTTGTAGAGAATTTTCTCCTCTACAAATCTGTTTATTATATTTTGTGTCATATCTACGGTTAAGCCATTCATTTAAATTTCGAGGTGACAAAAATCGTTCGCAAAGGCCCACATTTAGTGTTACGACTGTAACCTAAAGTGGAGCAAAAAGGTAAGGTAGAAAATTTGAAAATAGAACTTGATAGGTTGAGTTAGAAACGGTAGAGTCAGCGAAGATCGGTGGCAAGATGCACAGGATTTCTGGTCAGATGTGTACAGGATAATAAGTACTAAATCAGTTGGCGTCAACGCAGGAGTAGGGCCAATAATGAATACGAAAATAGGAATGCAAATACGTTAATAGTGTACGCATTATCACAGCAAAGAGAGACACGAAGTCAACACCAACCACGGTAATACAACTTTGTATGACAACTAACTCTGCCGATGACGAGGAAATTGAAAGAAAAAGTCTGATGAGAGAAAGGTATTCACACAGTTATGACAGAGGAAAACTTAATTGTGACGGATTACTGAAACCCAGAAGTAGGAAGGAATAGTACGTGACTGTGGACTGGGGAACAGGAATGAATGAGGAAGTCGCCTGGTAGAATTTTGCGCAGAGCAGAATTTAATCATCACAAACGCATTAATCTCAATGCATGATAGTTGTATACATCGAAAAGACTATGAGGTACCGAAGGTACGAAATTGACTTTATAATGGTAAGACATGGTTTTAGAATCCAGGTTTTAAGCAGTAAAACATACTCAGGCGCAGATATAGACTGTGACGATAAATATTTGGTTATGAGCTGTAGGTTATAACTTAAGAGACTGTAAAATGTAATAAAAAGTTATGTGATGGAACCTGAATAAATTGAATGAAATAGAGGTTTTTGAGAATTTCAGCATTAGGAAAGCATTGACCGAAACAGAAAAGTAACACAGTGCAAGAAGAATGGATATATCTGAGAGACACGGCAGTGAAATACAGGGATGTTCATATAGGTAGAAGAGGCAGGTATCCTTTGATAATACAGGAGGTACTGAACCTAACTGATGGCATTTGTCAGGAGTCTTGCAATGTATGGGAGTGAACCTGGACGAAAAGGACCTCAGATAGAAAGATAATAGAAGCATTTGAAACTTTTGGTATTTCATATGCAAGAGAAGGACTCGTTTGGTGGGACAATTTCTGAGACATCAAAAATCGTCAATATTCTATGTTACACAGTCCGTGGACTTCGGCCCGGGTAGAGAGAGACGGTCAAAACCTCTACAGCCACACCTCAGTTGTGTACAGTTTATATAGGAAGGCACGTTTATGGGATAAAAATCTAAGAGGGAGACCAAGAGAGGAATGCAGAAAGCAGGTTAGGACAGGACAGGAACCTAGTTACACGTTATCTCTTATCTCTGTATATATGAAAACAACAAACATCGCCAGGGTGCAGTGGTACTTAAGATTATTGCTAGCTACCACCCTCCTCTCCTCCACACAGACACACACACATGCACCGTATGAAGTTTTGCGTAGATAGTTACCTTCCACTTCTTTTGAAGGTCGGCATGAAACTATATTTCGTCAGTGTGTAGGAAATAGAGGTCTGCACCTCGCTCGGTTGCTCGCTCGAATCGCGTGATACATACTGCAGCTTGCGGCAAGGCGTGTGGCTGCGCTCGACTTCCTCAACGCTCGTTCGAGCGGCGCACGCTCGACAGTGCCGACCGTCCACACTGCTTGCTCGCCACTCGGTCGCCCACCGCAATGCCATTCGAGGTCCAAGGCGAGTGTCGGGAGCAAAGCAGACGCTAGAGAATACATCCTGACTGCGAAATTTGGATTTTTTTCCTTTCCCAGGCGCTTCGAAACCTGTTCTCTCGATCCAGTTGAACAGGCTATTCAGTTTCGCATTTTGTACTTTACCATACAAGTTATTATACGTGATTAACAAAAGTACCTGTGCTAAGATCATTTACTAAATGAGTTTTCCATGATCTTTCTTACTTTCTTGTTCCCATTTTGTGGACTGTTAGTTACTGTTTAGTGGTAGGTGTTTCTTACCGTATTAACGAGCAAATGATTGTATTTTATATCCATTCCTCTTGTCACTCCCAAGTCCTGGAATACTTTGTCCGTCTTTTATATTGATATTAAATACACAATATTAATGTACACCCGTTATGTTAGTTTTGTGCATCTCTCTCTCTGTTGCACCCTGTTAATATATATTCCGGTAGCATTTTGGCACTATGCATAGTTGCTGCGCCTCTACCTTTTCCGAGTGAGTCCTTAACGGGAATTTTTCCAATTGCAACATTCATATACTCCCTACTGCCACTGTCGTCTTACTTATCTACATAATAAAGATCGCAAGCTTTTGTGCAATATATACGATCCGCGCTTTCATCCGTCGTCAGGATCATATGCCGGCATAATGCTCATATATCCTGTACCTGTTTTAAATCCTCTTATTCCAACTGTTTAGTTTACACAGCAGTCCGAATTTATGGTGCTCCTGCTGTTTTAGTGATATCTGTGTTATATTTATTTAGGGCTGTCTGAAGAATGTCACCCGGGTGCACCAGACAAAAGAATTAAGTGCATGTTTTTGGAATGGCTGGACTGTGGAATGCGCGAGGCGCAATCCACCAATGAGGTGGAGCTTTATTTAGCACGACTTGGTGGTGATGACGACGATCTGCTTAAATGGTAGAAACGCAACAGTACTCTCTTTCCTAAGCTAGCTGTATTGGCAACCAGTGAACGCACTTTCGGTGCGGCGGGGAACCTTTTCTCTGATAGAAGAACTCGACTCGATCTACAACGTGTCAATGATATTTTAACAATACATTTCATTTACAATGCCACTATCGAATAGTTTGGGGATGATGTAACTTTTCGATGTATACTTTGTTGTACGGTAACTTTCACTTTTGTACATTGCAATAAAAACGTTGTTCGTTCCGTAGTTTCTCTTTAGATCCTTTACATTACTTTCAAATGTTGTAGTTGGTGAAAACAACCTTTTCGTCTCGTATGGGGTATAATGATATTGTGGTTACATGCTACTATGCAGGAATACACGTCTACACCGTAACATTTTAGTTCCTTTAGTTTGTGGGGGGGGGGGGGGGGGTGCGTCAGACGCAACCGCAGCCCACACCTCAGAGCCACAGAGCCGCTGCAGTAGCAACTGATTTTTTTGAAATTTGGTTTTGATACATGCATATTTTATAATATATGACAAACTGTGGGACACGTAATTTTTTAACGGCGGAAAAAGATATTTAAGGGGTTCAACGGTCCCTGCAAAATTGGGGTTAAAAAGGAAAAATCGCGATAACTTAGAGAATAATAAAGCGATTTTAATGACGTTTTGGGATGAAAGTATCTTTTGTTAAGAGATCGGCCTAGGTACATCGCAGGGGGGGAGTGACAATTAGGAGGGTAACTACCCCTAAAGTGACCAATTTTTTGTGCTCAAAATTTCTTTTTTTATTTAATCAAAGTTGAATCTATGAAATTTGTCTTTTATCAAAATATACTTTCATAGCAAAAATCATTAAAATCGCTTCACTAATCTTTAAGTTATCGCGATTTTTCTATTTTAGCCCAATTTTGGAGGGACCGTTTCACCCCTTAAATATCTTTTTACGCCGTTAAAAAATTACGTGTACCATAGTTTTTCATATAAAATATGCCAATTTCATAAAAATCGGAGAGTGACTTCGGTAGGGTTCCTTGTGAGTACAGCGGCAGCACTACGCTGTGCGGCCTCTGCTCGCCCCGTCCCACGCAGCCTCGTTCGAGTGTCAACACGCTCGCTGCGAGCGTACACACTCGCCGCGCCACCGCCGAGCGTTGCGCACTCGACCGAGTACGAGCGAGCGAAACCGGCGATTTGCAGACCAAAAAATCAAAAAATTCAAATGTTTGTTAAGCTTATGGGACTTAACTACGGGGTCATCAGTCCCTAAACTTACAAACTACTTATGAACTACTTACGAACTAGGACGGTACAAATATCCATGCCCGAGGGGGGATTCGAAACCCCGACCGTAGTGGCCGTGCTGACCGTGACTGGAGCGCCTCAGTCACCTCGGCCACCGCGGCCGGCTTTGCAGATCTCTAGTAGGAAAATTATATTCAGTAATGAACCTTAATTCATCCCTATCACAAAATTCTTTTTTATGTGACGTCGTCTATATATATAACCAAGAAGTATGGAATAAGATAAGCTCTTTTATTCAGTAAGATTCAGGGACCGATGACCATGAGTGGCATGTTTGTACGCCTTGCATATTGTAGCTTTTCACAAGGTTTGCACAAGGAAACAACAGTAACTTTGGTCCAAAATTGGTTTTTATTCCCACACTACTATTTGCCTCTGAAGGGGCTCGGTGTTTGCTGGCTTGCCGAACCCTGAGTCACTGAGCAGGAGATTGCGTCACGACAACGGTCCTCTATTACCGTAAGCTGTGTGCGTGCGCGACGGTGGAACGTTGTACGTTACAGAGTCCGCGGATTTGGGCCCGGGTAGAGAGAGACGGTCAAAACCTCCACAGCCACACCTCAGTTGTCTACAGCTTATGTAGGCATTCGGGGATCTGTCTGAATGGACCGTTTTCCTTATCTACTTGTGGCACCACAATGAAAGCTGGTAGTCGAACGGCCACCATCGTCTCTATGCGTGAAAAGGACAGAGATTAATACAACGACGTTTTGCATGGATTTGTCCCGTCACTCAAAAGCCTCACTTTCAGAAATAAACATCCGTCGCTACTTCCCTGGCATTTCTCGACGTTCCGTGGTGCACAATTTATTTATACCGACGCTTCTTTGGTTCTGTGGCAGATGGCCAGGTTGGGGAAGCCTATGTCTACTTTTCCTACGTCGAACAGCGTTCATGACCTCGTGGGTGTAGTGTTTTTACAGTGGAAGTGGTCGCTATGTTTCATGCTCGAACAGCCGGGACTGCCCCGTGACGTAATTTGTTATCTGTAATGATTTCCTGAGTGGTTTGCAAGCCCTAGACCAGAGTTTCCCTCGCCATCTTTTGGTGCTGTTTGTTTATGACTCTACCTTCACGCTCAGCAAGTCTGGCCGTCCAGTGGTCTTCATTTGGATTCCGGGTGCCGGCTACGGTGGCCGAGTGGTCTGTGACGTGTCAGTCACGGTCTGCACGGTCGCTGCGGTTGGGGGTTCGAATCCCCCTCGGGGGGACTGCTGACCCCGTAATTAAGTCCCATAAGCTCTACAAACATTTGAACATTTGGATCCCGGGCCAAATTGGCATCCGAGGAAATGAAGGCATCGAACCCTGAAACGGATATCAGATTGGCCACATTGGCACCCCAGGCAGCGAATGCATCGAACACAGAAATGGTTATCCGATTGGCGTTGAGCTGCAAGGGCCTTTGGTTTGGAATTCTGAATGACCTGATTGATTGAACGTGCTGAACAAGCTCTGCGTGGTCAAGTTCTGTACATTCGTGTCGAAGTCCTTTCTGCAGGCCTCTCGGAGGGAATGTGCATACATGGTTATACGCAGCCCTCGTCAAGAGGACCCTCCCAAGTGTCGCTTTGGTGCTCTCTTAAGAGTGGTCCACATCCTATTGGATTGTCCCCTTTCTGCCCCCCTTCGTCATTCCTTCAATTTACCTGCTGTGCTTCCTATAAATGTATGCGACGATGACTCCATTGCTGACTGTCTTATATTTTATTCCTGCGGGTTGTTTTATCATTCCAACTGTTGTTAGGTTTCTTAAACTGATTTCTCATTTAAGTTGTTAGAATGTTTTTGCTGTTTCTCTGGCATCTGGATGGAGGTTTTACTGTGTGCAGAGGGTCTTACTTATCCTTCATTATGCTTCTGATCAGCCAGCTACGGTATCCTGCTGTAATGTTTTAGTTAAATTAACGATTTGCTCTATTACATCTGTGTTTTACATCTTCTATGCTGTCACTGAACCGTTCGTTACTTCTCTGTACACACTGTGGATTTCACTCTGGGTGCTGAAAGGCAAGTTATCACTGTGTGTAGTCTTTTGCTATTATACCTCAGTAGTAATAAAGGACTGATGACCCTGCTCATCAGAACGCTTAAAAGTGCGAGAACAATAACAAAAAGCAACAGAACTATTTAACCATATTTGATACCAATTATTAGAAGTCCTGTTTATTCATATATTTGCTAATAACTGTCACTAGTTAATATCACTTCGATGAAACTATGCAAAGACATTTTCCTATTCCAAGAAAGCACTTCTTTTTCGAAGGATTACTAATATTATGTGTAATCGAAACTCAGTCGCCGCGGCGGAATAGCCGTGCGCACTAAGGCGCCTAGCTACAGTTAGCGCGGCCGTTCCACGTCGGAGGTTTGAGTCCTCCTTCGGGCTTGGGTGTGTGTTGTCCCTTGTATAAGTTAGTTTAAGTAGTTTGTAAGTTTAGTGACGGAAGACCACTGCAGTTAGGTCCCATAACTTTACAAACATTTAAACATCTTTAAACTCATCCAACTGTGTTTACAAAGTAATGAAATTCAAAATATTTTACTGTTATTAGTATGCAGAATATATTTCGACTTCCACTGCTGCTAACACGGTTGATCTCATTTTTCTCACTTTTACCGTTAGACGGCTGTCTTAATAGACCTGTAACATCTGCGGTGTATCGTTTCGATAGCATAGGATCAACTGTCTTTAACCACACCTAACGATTTCTTACGCACATGATTTTCATTTTGTGCACATCTATGCTAAAGCCCATCTAAAATTTTGCAAGTTTCATTTTGATACAATCGTAAAAGGTTGGTCCAAACCACTGCAATGTATTATTTTATTTATTTGTCACGAGATATCTTTTGGCGTATGTGCAGCCGTCAGGTGTTTTTGGTATTTAGAGGCCTTAACTGCTTCAACTGACTATTTATGATGTCGTGGTATAGGAAACACCACCTCATAAATAATTGAAGTAGTTCAGGCTTGTAAATACCAAAAATACCTGACGACGGTACGTACCCCAAAAGATATCTCATGGACCAACGTTCTACTATTATGTCAATTACCCCAAGATACAATAAGTTACACAAATTTAGTTGGCGTTCTTGTATAACTGCTTTAGAAATCGGTACAACCGTAAAGTTGTCCATTTCTGTCCTTCAATCTAAAGGCTGTTTTCTTTGCTGCTTATAATAGCACTGTAAATTTTACGTAGTTAAAATATTACATAAAGCTTTATGTTACACGAAATTAAAAGAAAAAGGATATCATTTCATTTCATTTAATTGCTCAACAGTCGCTTATAATTTTATTTTTAATCTATACCGTTTGATTGGAACTTTTAATTAGCCTACAAAACAATGTTTTACAAATTGCCATGACAGAAGCTAAAAATATTAGCTAGCGTGAAACGTAATTAACAGTGACTGATAGGAAATTAAATTTAATTAGGGTATATAAAAAGAAGTAATAGGTAATTTGTTTAAAAAATATTACAGCGCGATTTTATAAACAAGTTTGAAAGCGTTGAGTGCAGAATCCCGATTTGCGGGAGTTTTGGTGATCTGTTCCTGTTTGAGGTAAACTCATGGAGTAAAACGTTTTTCGTGTAGCTCAGACTAGCGCCTATTGTTATGGCCAAAACGTCGATAGGCCGTAGCTACTTAGGAAAGTAGCAACTTCTTCATCGTCATCTTCTTCTTCTTCTTGATAAACATCAGGGTGTCCGTGTGTTGTGCCACTGTATTGCTTACAAATCTACAGTATTTTTCCGATATTCATGAAATTTTGCACACTTGACTTTCAAGAAAAGAGGAGAATTTGTATGACGCGTCGCGGAGGTACTTTACTTCTGTGCCTCGATAAATTCTAGAGTAACAGTTGGGTTTTCGTGAAATTTTACTTATTAAACCTTATAAACAAGACAAATATAACTGTTTGCCCAAGGTTTCATATGTTACGTGGTAGGGGGTACCTTCCATTCCGCTCTGAATGGTCTTCCTCGTAGCGTCAGGAAATAGATATATTTCTGACTATGAAAAAGACAAGTCAACATAACTGTTAAATCAGTTGTAATCTGTTACCGAAAATTCTCTCACCGAAACCTCGCTATGCCGGAAATTAACACTGGTACTATTATTATTATTGTTGTTGTAAGTTTCAGCAGAAAGTTTGGCAATAACATTATTAAACTCTCTACTACTCACTATTTAGTACAGAAAAAACACCAACTGCAGAATCTGGATGTTTAAGGTCTAGGTGTTCCGTTTCTCTTTGAGCTAGAATCGTGGGGTTGACAGTATTTGGTGTAGCTCGGTCGCCCAACAACTTGTACAATGATTAGATCCTCTTTGTTAGGGTAGCTGCGGTATGGGATATGTATAAAAATGCACATACTGAGTTACGAACTGAAGCTGAAACGCGAGAAAATTGTTTACGGAAATCCCATTATTCCGTTTGCGAAGGATGTGATTAGGCTGAAAGTAATGCTCTTGTAAATATCACCATTCTTATGTGAACCGTTCGAATGTTACATGTAAAAACTGTCTCATATATTGATTTTACTGTTGGAATTGTTGAGAGGCTGTGTGAGCCACAGAGACGCACTCCAGGCTGAGAAATAGAGACCATTACAGATAACAGGCTAAAACAGACACGTATATCTTACGAGATGTAGGCACTAAAGAAATCTCCTAGCGAACTGCTGATGCCCTCGGCCACCGTCCCAGGGTGGAGGTTGCCTTTCGGAGAAGATGGGCGTAACTTCATATAGCGTCTAGACGCTGTTGTAAGACGTTAAATTAGTACTTGGTGGCCAACAGGCACGTTTTAATGTACCTAGCAAAGTTGATACCAGTCACTTGGGAACAGCAACGTCAGTGGTTCCACGAGGCTAGAGAGAGAGGGTAAAGAAGAAAAACTGCAAGTTAGCAGCTCCCCTGAGGCGTGGCCTAAGGCGGAGCCTAAGGTGTGGCCACTCTGCACAGTATCCGGGCTCTGTGTCACTTGCATTCGACTAGGTTATTAGCTTTGCATGACAAGGTACACATCATTAATACCTCGTTTTTCGCTAAAGCATGGTACCTGGCCCAGGTGCTTCCGGCACCTAAAGGTCTTGCTCATAGTATTACTTCTGCTATCTACTTTCTGTTGTGGCGTGGCCACCTTTTCAAGCCATCTATGGCTACATGTACTCTCCCACCCGAGTCTGGTGGATTGGGACTTGTGGACTTTCACGCTAAGTGTGCGGCGTTGCTGATTCGGAGGACGACAGCCAGTTCGACGGCCACACTTTTCCAGCGTTATCGGCCGCCGTCAGTGACAGCGCCAGTGCAGATTATGCACATACCTTACCACCTAAATCATGTGCGCCATTACTTCCTCCACTCTAGTTATATCGTCAACGGCGATCTTTTTCAAAAACGGGTGAAAGATCTCACTCACGATCTCCGTGGATCTCCGGCCCCTAACAAGTGGGAGCTCCGGTTGCCGCATGGAGGAATATTTCTTCGCGTGTCCTACCGCCTAATATTCGGGCAATTTGGTATCAGGTGGTTAATCGTACCATACCCACAAATGCTAAACGTCACGCAATTAAACTGTGTCCATCAGCTCTTTGTGTTCCTTGTCGATCAGTGGACACGGTTGAACATCGTTTTGTGTGCCGCCGTCACGTCGCTATATGGGATATCGCCAGAGACATGCTGAGACTGGTAAATCGAGTCTCTATCAACACCATCACTGTCGAAGACGCCGTTACCCCTGAATGGACCCCTTACCCTAATATAAAACGACATGCCACGCAATGGATTCTGGGACGCACTATATATTCGATTTTTACGATGGACATGACGGATTCTGTAGACTTCCTGTCGTATCTTTGGAGTGAATATGACAAAGAAAAAAAGCAGACGAAATATAAAGAAAAATTTGGTAATTTTTTGAAAGTTTCTTTGGAATATATATTTGCCAAGCACGGCATGTAACTTTTCCTGTTGAGTTTTCCGTTTTTACGTTTTTCCTTTATGGTGGCGCATTGTATCGAGTGCCTTTCTTTTAATTGTTTATCTCTCATGCGTTCTATTGACAGTGCATGGACACTGGATGGTTTTGTGTTTGGGTTTTGTGTGTATTGTGGCGGGCTTTCCCCTGGTCATTTTATTGGTGTTGACTTTACGTTTTTTTTATTTTTTTTATTTTTTCTGGTGCATTGTACCGGGTGACTTTTACTTTGTCAGTTTATGCTGTTTTCTTGATAGTGGATGAACACTGGACTATTTTGTGTTTGGTTCTCTCTGTACACTGTGGCGTGTTTCGTCTTGAATGGATTCTTTGATTTCTCTATTCTTCTTATTCTTTCTTCGCGTCCGATATGAAGCTACCGGATTCTTCCTTCTTCTGGCTCAGTTTGCATTCTACACAAGAGGACCACAGGATTACATAAAGAAAAAAATCAATACATAGAAAAAAAACCATCGGGGGACCTTTTTGTATCTTAGCCGACGAAGGCTTTAATGGAGAGCGAAAGGACGGGGTGTAGGGGAGTAGGGAGCCCCGACAAAAAAAAAAAAAAAAAAAAAAAAAAAAAAAAACAACAAAAAAAAAAAAGTGGCCAACTGACGTAAAACGTTGTTATTGTTCATATTGGGCAGCGTCGTGACGTTTTACTTTCAGCTGAACAATGTTGCTACCAAGTATGGATTTTGTTAGTGCACAAACAAGCCACCTCTCCACCCGGGGAATGGCAGAAAGGACAGTGCTGAAACGTGGTTCGCTAAAGGACTCAGAGGGAGGACAAGCCACAATTTAGATTGATTGAACCAAGCAGCGGATAATAGGAAATTCTTAACTGTCGGAAAGTGGGGAAAGGAGGTGCGCCCACACCGGCCGTTAAAACCCCCAGTTTTTGGATCAAGAGGGGAGTTCTCAGTCAGACGAGTCGGGCGCCAGCCCGTGACTATCGCCGTCGGCTTCGGAGTGCTCCATGACAGTCTGTTTCTCGCGGGGATTGCGTCTGTCTAGGGGATGCTGCTAGGGAACGTAATTACTGTCTTCTGTTGTGGCAACGACTTCTTGTTTTTTTAATAACTAACCCCAGTGTAGTATACTTAGTATGGGATGCAATAAATCCAATGCAAGATACCTAGGAGTTCCATAAAGTATCCTTGCGAGTCCCGAAATGCGCATCTCTAGTAGATGCCTGTATTGTCTCTCTGCAATCACTCCTCTCCGCTCGGGATATGCAGACTGACCTTGCTACCTCTTCCCTCTTTCCTATGTAGGGCACGAACTCTGTTTTTATCGGAAAATATTGAAGTGTGTGGCTACCACTCAGTAGGCTAGTCCGAATCGCTCCAAACCATGCACTAAGATTCATAACGAGATTAGTTTTATCCAACAATTATCTTTTGTGTGATATAACGCTTTAAGGTAAAATCAAATGCAGGCGCGCCGTTCCTCAATAACGAACCAGAGTCAGCACCCAGGCAAATTGCGCGAACAGATTAATTCTGTTTGAAAAATACGTCAATTGGGCAGTAATGTACGTCTATTAGCAAGGTTTTATGTACCCCGTTAGGGGTACATAAAAAATTAAGTTTTCGTAGGAAGTTTTGCAACGAGTCAATAATGCAACATGTACGCACCGGTTGAATCTTTACGAGAAAGTAGATAAATGGATGCAGTCAAAACTTGCTCTTTTCATCTAATAATCATTATCCGTCGTCAAGGTACTTAAGTTTGATTTACAGCTAACTTTAGTATCTACTGAGTCTTGTGGGACGCTCAAACAATAGTGGAACGTGATAGCATCTTGTCAGTTAATTTTCATTATACACGGTGTCCAGAAAAGGGCTCCCTGATTTCTATATTAAATATTGCGAAAACAAAGATCGATAGAGGAATGCAGTAAACAGTATGTTTATTGTGAAAGCTGTAATAAGTTTATACAGCAGTTTGAAATAATAGTTACAAAAGCTGCTAACAGATGGCGCTGTACGCTGTACAGCTCATATCAGCATACATAAGTGGAATAATCGTATGAAAACACTATTGGCAAACAATCACATCACAATGTTTTCAAAATGTTCACCATTGGCACTACAGAAGTGGCGAAAACGAAGAATGAATGATTACATTTCGTAGTGCCTCAACGAAATGGATTCACATGCCACAGAGATCGCCGATTCAAGCTCGTCCAGCATGGCGGAATGCTTCGGGTAGACCACGTCTTTCACTGTGCCCCACAAAAAAAATGTCACACGGAGTCAAATCCGGCGAATATGGAGGCCAATCTACGCCTGCACCAGTAAATTTGGGATATTCCAAAGCAATGAGGCGATTCCCGAAGTGTTCCTCAAGAAAGCAAAACACTTGTTCGGTCCGATGTGGTCGAGCTCCATCTTGCATAAACCATTCAGTACCTGGTCGATCCTCTAACGCTTGCTGTGTGGCGACAAATAGTTCCAAAATTGCAACGTAACGTGCACTAGTGACCGTTTCTAGAATGAAAAAAGGGCCAATAATGCCTCTGCCGCATACTGTAGCCCACACAGTAACTTTAGGAGAAAACAGGGGTTTCGCTTCACACCAATATGGCTTTTAGGAACCCCAATATCGCCAGTTCTGCTTATTCATGTATCCATTCAGGTGGAAGCGTGCTTCATCTGTAAACCAGATGCAGTCAACATCAAATCCTTCACTATCAATCATTGTGAGCACCTGATTATCAATTTGAATTTTGAATGGAAACATGTGTAGGTTCTTTCTCAGTATTTTCTGCGTGCTGGAACGCTTAAACCAGTCTCAAATGCAATTCTACGGACGGATGACATTGTATTTCGCTGAATAATTCCAGAATCTGTTTCGATATTTTCAGGCGCGATTGCGGTTTGCTTGCGACCAACATGCCCCACTAGATCATTAGTTACGCTGCCTATTCGTTGAAATTTTGCGAAGAGCGTACGAATGTACTCGCATCGGGTCCTTTTGGAACGTTAAACCGTGCTTGAAAACTTCGCCTTGTTGCCGTAGGACTCTCGTCTAACCTGTGGTACTCTAGCACCAGAAAAACGCGTTGTTCAATGAAGTACATGGTTTTAATCTCTTCCTTCGGTACGCTAACCTCCTTTCACGTTTCAATAGAGTATCTGATCGCTCTGGGCTTCGAATCAATATTTATATTAGGCATTACGTATGGCGATTACAGCGCCATATATAACTATTATTTCAAACTTCTGTATAAACTTCTTACAGCTTTCACAATAAACATACCGTTTACTGCATTCCTCTATCAATCTTTGTTTTCGAGATATTTAATTTTGAAATCAGGGAGTCCTTTTCTGGACACCCTGTATACGCTTTTAAGTACACCCAGTAAAATAGTTGTATAAACTGCGCTTATTTAAATTTTCGTGATTAAATTTTAAGGATCTTGTGGTTTCTCTACTTCTGTTGAAAACAACATAACATTAATTAAATATGTCAGATTAAAACTAGGGAATCAGATTGAAAAATGATCCAAAATGCTTACGTTTCCTGGCAGTAGAAAAGTTGTCAAAAAGTGAACTAACTTCTTCAATTATTTGGCAGCTTCAAAAAAAGATCTGAAAAAATTATGGGATTTCATTAAAAATATTTTAATAAAAGTATTTGGAAAATGCGTATTTTGTATTTAAATACCAAATAAAAATTTATTTTTTATTTCAATTACAAAAATGAGAAACTATTTGGATTATGCATTTAAATCATTTTTAAGTACTTTTCACGTGCCATATTGCACGACATGAGAAGTGCCATATTACTTGTAGATGGCTTTATGCCTGGACCATGATATACGACGTTACGGGTCGTGTTGTATTGAGTGAAAATGCCAAGATATTAATACAAATGATATGAAGCTGGAAATTAGTCGAGAAGCTGACCCTTTTTCACCTCCTTTACATTGTTCAGGACATATTGCTGTTTTGCTGTCATGTGTTAGGAGAATTTTCATTCTGGTCTTTATCATCATTCAGGTCTTATTAAAAATATTTATTAATTATGTCAGTACCACTGTATATGAATACCCACGATACGACGTAGGAGGGATTCATTATATCCTGATTGGTAGTATAAATGCAGGAGTACATGAACACCATTATCGAGCATTTGGTAGCAAATGGCTGACGATAATATTGCAGATGATTAATTCATTGTGTGCATTCATCATAACTTTTACTCTGAGTATAGTGTTCGTCGATTCTAAATATTGTATAGAAATGCAATATGTTTTGGTGCCAGCGTAATTTGTTTTTCAATCATTATTTGTCCACATTTGATTTCATGTTTCACAATTCTGGACGTCAGAGGTAAGCTGTCAAATGTGATATTTCGTTTACTATACAAGAGAGCACTATAAACTGCTACGGCTCTGATTTTTCAGCCTGTAAAGTAAGTGAAGAACACAATTACGAAAAAAATCAGTTTTGTACAATATACATATACTTTGCCTTTATGAATATTTGAAATATTCTGAGAGGAATTAGTTTTATGGTAATTTACCTTGAAAGGAGTACGTGACATAATGTTCTCTTAATTTCACCTGTCATTCAGCCTTGAACATATTTTGTTACAGAAACTTAAGCTGTAATTCTGTAGAAACCAAATTTGTGTAATGTTTTGTATCGTTTTATTAATCGATATAATATGCTAAACTCATTTGTCTATATCTGCGGTAAAACAAAGCCTATATGTTGTATCTTTGGAGTGTGTCTTACAATCGCAGTTGTTGAGTTAAGAGGATCGTTGTGTGAATGTCGTAGAGTACAGTCGATGAGTAAGAGTCGTTGTAGAACTGTTGAGTAAGACAGTCGGTGTGTAAGACTCGAAGAGTAAAATTCGGAAAGTTTAAGGCTTTATCCGTTGTGCAGAGTCGCAGCCAAGTCGCAGATTGTAAAGGAAGCTGATGTTAATGAATACTGTTAAAAATAAGCCAAAACTTATAGATTTCTATTGTTATGAATGGTAGCTTGTACTTGAAGTATTGCAGCTTGTGTTTGTCTTTTGGTGATGAATACAGTTAAGTGCAGCTTGCATTTATCATTTAACCTAGTGTCATTTTACCAGTTTCTTTTCACCAATTTAAAAGTTAATTTGCAATCAGATATGATCACTGAGATCATTGTTTCTTGTGATAGAGATGCATACGAATGATGTTGTCGATTTTATAAGTTTTAATTAAAACGGTTCAGTGTAGGCGGTTTTTACATGATCAATTTGTCTATCAATGACAGTAGGAAGTAATTTCTTCGTAAGTTCACTTTCTCAGTGTAAATGAAAGTTCACATTATTAGGTCACTTCATGTTAGTAACAGTGAAAGTGAAAGTGATTTGTCTGATGAAAAGAGAAATAGTTCGATCACGTATTGAGAAAAGAAATATTTTAAGAATGTGATATTTTGAAAACATTACGAAATTTGAAGGACATTTTTATATCATTGAATCAGTATGGTAATTGTTGTACAGATAGGAACATTATAAAGTGCAGTGATTTTAGTAACCCATAAATCCTAAATGTCTTTATTTGAAATCATATTTATCAAGTTACAAAAGTATTATAGTTGTAGCACTCTGGTTTGTTGGTTCTCGCAGTCGAATTGTATTCGTACAGTCTGTCCTCTTTCATATGATGCACGTTAATGAATCCGAACATTTCACTTGTTCACTTGTTTCTCACACACGCGATTAATATGTAGACAAATTACAAGTTTAATTATAGTTAATTTAAACTACTGTTCAATTTAAAGTGTCATCCGTTGCGCGTAAAACAAAACTACATACACGTAAGACTACTGCATTCCATGTCAGTTGTAATTTATTCTAACAGGAGAGGAAGGTACTGAGCCTCATTGCTGACTTACAACAGAAAATTTATTTGTGTATTTTATCGGGCATTGTCACTTGAGACAAACTGTGACAAGATATAGTTCCAACACACACACGCATACTAGTTTTCAATAACCATCCAAACACATAAAACTTACAACCTCTCAGAAACATATTTGTGAATCCGTCTTTATTTACACTTATACGATCTTGCGGGTAAACTACCGAATGTATGCTTTAAACAAGCCACATGCGAGAAACACCTCAAAATCGTCTGTTTTGCACTTAATGATAGTTTGACGTCCAGAATGAAGTGCATAAATGGGTAGATTTAGATTCCTAACACAGGGTCAACCGTATTAAATTTCATCGAGTCAAAAATCTTTCCTTAGGTTTCTGGCAACAGTATCTACTAATTCTTTTATTGTTCTACCAGTGAAATTTCCATCACTCATCAGTGAATCGTGGTTCCAATGACTTCAGTCGTTTTACAGTAGCCTGTATGTACATACTATCACAAACCAAGCATTAAATTTAAATGAGACCTGAAGCAATACTCCGCCCTTTCTATGTCTGGGATAACAAATAACGCCAGTATATTTCTGATGGTGGTTTTGCTCTTTCCTTTGTTTGAGATTATCTTCTTGATTCCAATATTTATTGTGATTTGTTTGTTTACACTGTTTACGTTCTGTTACTTCTGTTTACGTTATAACAGTAGTGAGACAGAATAAAACACCGATTTCTTTCTATAAAAATTAAAGAGAACGATATTAAAACGTGCCTAAGAGAACAGCAAAACAATACCTTTGATGCGTGTACAACTGTAGATCATAATGCAGTTTGAAATCGTGTATCTTCAGTTAAGACGTGGAACTTAAGTTACTCGTCGAAGGAATATTTGTCAAATATGTAACGTCGCTAGGGCTTAATTTCCAATATATTTTACTTACTACAGTAACTTACATTGAAAAATACATGTTAATACTTTAGCTTAACGCTAGAAAAGAAACACCTAAAAAGCCTTGTGGAGAAAAATTCATCCTAACGATCACATTGTGTAATAGTTTTGTAAATTTCCTCTGTTAATGATGAAAAACCGTTCCATATAGTGATCATAATGCAGTAATCTGTAGGAAAGGTAAGTGTTTTTTAACTTATTTGGTTGCTGTCGATTACTTCTAATATGCGTGCGAAAAATCTAGTATAAAGGGTGAATCACCTAATACTTGCACCGCAAATACTGCGGAAAAGGAAAGTGCGATTGATGTGCGGTTTTCACAGAACGGATTGGTAGTCAAGGAACTCGTATTTTTAGCCAACAAACAGGTTGTTATATTACTTATAAAGTGTATTTTTATGCAAACATACAGTTTTTAAATGGAGCAATGGTTGTTTCTATCATGCACTGGAATTTGACACTTTTATCACGAGTAGTTCGGCAGTTCAAACCGTTCAAAGTTTCGTGAGCGGAGGCTGCGATATCGTAGCTCACTGGCCGAGTGACTAGCCGCTGGGGCACGTCCCACTGTCTCATGACCAGCAGCCAGACAGCTACGCTGTCGCAGCGCCCCCAAAACTTTCAGTGTTTGTAGCTCCCAAACTAAACGTGATAAAATGTCATTCAAAATTCTTTGTACACAGCTGGTGTCAAAAATTCCACTACATGATAGAAACAACCATTGTTTCAAATGAAAAACTTGTCTGTTTGCATGAAAATACACTTTTACGTATTTTTACAATCTGCTTATTGGCTAACAATACGAGTCCTTGACTACCAAAACCGCACATCAATCACACTTTCCGTTTCCGCAGTTTTTGCGGTGCAAGTGTTAGGTGATTCACCCTGTATACAGTCGAAAATATATAACTTTCTAAGGTCAACCAATTTTGAAAAGGATGCGAGAAAACGGCTGTGTTTTACTAGCTGCAGTCTGTGCTAAAAATCTGATTCTGAATCGTAGATATTTTAATTCTCTGTGGTTTGTGGGGTGAAACACAGGTCAGTACTAAGTTGCCCTCTCTCAAGATTCGACTCTAAATCGTTGATATTTTATCTGTAGTTGATGGGGTGAAAAGTCAGATCGGTATTTTTTTTTTTTAACTTGGGTAGATAAAAATTTCGCAAACCCGAATAAAATATTTTATGGCCTATTTCAATGCATAATTTTCGGAAACATTGTGCGAATAAATACTCTTTGTCAATGACGACAAGAATACAGTCTGGAGCCCAACATATAAAATGTATAATGTTGCCATCTGGAGAGAAGCATGCGCTGTGTAAACCTCCAGATGGTGTCACTGTGAGCACTGATAGCACTTAGGAATTTACCTTTGAACTGCTGAAAACTGCACTGCTATTGCTTAGGAAAGTTTTGTACAATACTGACCATGTAATTCGGGATTGTCGGAATGATATTTGAAATATTTCTAATTAACGTCAGTAATTGTGTCATGTGGTATCTTGTATACCAATTGTCCCTAGATAGGCAAATTAAGTACTGTTATTTTGACTACTGACGTTAGTGGATAAGATTTTAGCGGCATGGAACTAGGGCAGTTTCAAGGGCAGATCGTCTTTAGACTTACCAAGAAAATTAGCGAATGCTTACGATCGGTGAAAGACGCACGACATCCCCTAGCGACGGCTGGGGTGTATAAAATTCCCTGTAGCTGTGGCATGGTGTACATAGGAACGACAAAAAGGAGTGGTAATACTTGCATATTGGAACATATAATGTATTGTCGTCTGCGTCACACAGACAAGTCAACTGTGGCACAGTATCTTTTTGCACGTGGTGACCACGACATAAAATTTAGCGAAACGAGCGTGCAAGACAGGACGTCGCATTATTACACACGTATCATGTACAGGGAAGCTATAGAAATACAGAAACACCACAATAATGTTAACAGAAAAGAAGAAGGTTTGAAATTAGATAAGATTTGGCGGTCAACTTTGAACCAAAGATATGAAAATCGATTACCTGTAATCGAGAGAGATGACGTTGGTCACAATAGCATCATAGTCGGCAGCACGTGACAAGTTGTGGCGCCATCTATGCCCTCTATATAAGCAGGACCTTCAGCGCCTAGTAGGCAGTCGTCGACTCGCCCTTGAAGATGTTGCCCGCAGTAGGCAACGAAACGTCGGGAGTAAGAAGTTTTATTGATGGACCACGGCAACTTAGCCCGGAAGTTTTAATTAATGAAGACGCCGGCCGTGAAAGCCTACATTCTAAGATACATTATCTTCGCGGCTATAACTGCCACTGCCTGTCATATTAAAATATCATTTAAAACACATATTTTTTCTTTAACATGTCATTAATTCTTGTGAAGTAATGGAGAGTAAAACACCTAGTTCAAGTTATACAACTGTACAACATGTTACTCTTTAATGCGTACATCAAGTTAGCTCTTATCTTTTCAAGCGATGTAACTAACTCCTAGATGCCTTTATTGCATGTTTACCTTCCTGCCAACACTTCCCGCTAATGAGTCGTTGTTTGAGAACAAACTTGCGCTCATCATGTTGCGGAGTGGGCCGTGCGCTGGGCTTTTATTTTTCTTAGGGTCTCGGCTCGCTGAAGTTTGTAAACGGACCCTCTTTCGGCTGGTGTAGCAGTTCCGACGCGGCGGCACCTGCCTTTGAGACCGCCGCGGCCCTCTCGCGGGATTACCCGCACAAGATTGGCTATCGATCATTGCCTGCAACTCTTTCGTTGCTCACTTTCAGTGAACTCGTTTCACAGGTTCTTCCGCAGCTCCTACTTACTTCAAAGTGCTTCCAATTGCTACTCACGTATACACAATCAATTGCCGTTGCCCCAAGTTTCAGTTTGACTTATTTTTCCACAAAGGCCGAGGCATCTTTAAATTTCCGCTTTAGGCTCTTCATGCAGAAAAGGGGAAAGTTCACTAGCGATTACTTCATTTCATCGTCTTCCTTTTACTATAGAAATGTAGTTGAATAGTAAAGACAAGATACCTGTACAAGCAAACAAAAATTTTTCTGAATTGTTGGTAGGGCACAGTCGGTCAAGGAGTTTTTGTAACAGCAATTTATTTCCTACTGAGTCTTATTTTCCAGTACAAATAGGTCGAATTTTAATTTAATTTATTTATTTATTACGATTTTGTGAAGAAACCTAAATCATACATTCGATGTATACCTGATACGTTATTGTAATATAAGGAACTTAAAACCGAACGGATAACGCATGGATACGCAGCTACCAAGGAACACCAAGTATAGAAACACTATCTCTTATATTAAAATCGTTGGTTATTTTAAAACCACTCAGACTCAGTGGGTTAAATTCGTAAATCCTTTATTTCCATGAAAAATATATCCACAAAAATAGCAATGAAGAATGATGGCCGGCCGCGGTGGCCGCGGGGACTGAGGCGCTCCAGTCACGGTCTGCACGGCCACTACGGTCGGGGGTTCGAATCCCCCCTCGGGCATGGATATTTGTGCCGTCCTAGTTCGTAAGTAGTTCATAAGTAGTTTGTAAGTTTAGGGACTGATGACCCCGTAGTTAAGTCCCATAAGCTTAACAAACATTTGAAGATTTTTGAAGAATGATGTTTAAATATTTCGTTGGAATTATCTCTGAATGAGGGAATGACTTATATTAGCAATGAAAAACATCATGTCATAAACAGCACACATTTATTATGGTAATGAAAGACATTTAAAATACGTCAGCATGACTTTTAATATTATGGCACAGTAAAGAAAAGAGAATAAAAAAAAGGAGTAAAAGAATGGGGATGGAGACACGTCACTATCTTCATGTCAACATCAGCAGCATACCAGCACACTGGGAGGGCACCGGGAACCATGCAAAGAAATGAGCAAATTAAGAAAATTTACAAAATGCGTTTACTAAGCACTACTACGAAAATTATGTATAAGAGAACAGAAATAGCCAGTTTGAAATCATTCGCAAGCATTATTCCCGTGAATACATTAATTTTCGGTAATCATTCTCTAGAAATCGATGCGTCTCTTAATCTCCCTCTCTCGACTGAGGAACACGTATCTAGGCTACGTACCAAATACATGAAATTGAATACATTTCACTTCTCGAGCTACAGTCATTCAGTAAGATATTCGTAGTAAACAGCAACAAGAAGTAAAGTCGGCCATATTTAACTCTCGCCCTGACTAGAACCGTCCTCTACATTAGCGTTGACTGAGCTGTGACAAATCTATGCGAATTCTTATCAAGAAATGGCTTCCCTTTGGATTTTATTACCAAGCAGGCTTACGAAGAATCTCAAATTAACCCCCCGACGACTCCCGAAAGTATAATGAAACACATGTGTCAGATGGACGGACGTCACAAACAAACCACACAAAATGTAACAAGACTATAACGAATAGTGGGCCACTATCACCACTTTTCATTCTTCTGAGGCACAAATCTTAGAAGACCTACCTGGATTAGGCATGTGGGCTCAGTTAATATGCCACACAATAATCGGGGGGCATGGGATAGAACACCACACACAAACAACTCACCGTAATTTCACTTCAGTTTTTACACAGTCTTATGAATACATCAGTATTGTATTCATTTGGATATAAATTTAATATAATGGAAATCGCATGCTGGCATCCTGTAAATTAGAGATTTTAGTAAAATAGTAGAGGCGGAAACCACATGGCTCATTCCCATAGAAGAAGCAGTGATGTCGACGAAATGAGACACATTTTCACCTAAGAAGGTATGTCAATACACAGAACTGCAGAATTAGGAGTGACAAAATCCACGAGTGGCTAAAGATGGGTTCCACAACACACGACTGGACAGGAGTGATCGGTCCGTACTTTCTTGAAATGTAGGACTTGCTGTAATTGTCAAAAGGCGAACGTAAATTCTGATTTATTTTTCCTTGTTCTTGCAAAAAAATGACGATTTTTTGTTTCAACAAGATGGTGTGACATGTCACACATTCCGCGAAATGATTGCCCTGCTGAATGAACAGTTTCTTAAAAATTATTTCTTGGCCTGACAACAAGCAATTGCCTGCCATATCAAGTGATCAAACGCCTTGTGACCTTTTCTACTCTGGGAATTAGTGAAATCAAGAGTATGTCGAAAGACCACAAACATTACATAAAGGATGAAATTAAAAAGAATTGCTAACGGTATCCCACCAGATGAGAGTGGACGTGTCATCAACAACATCAGTGAACGCACTGCATGTTACTTGGCAGCCTTGGAGGACCGCAGGTGGTATATAATTTTTCATACATAAATGGAAGAATTTTCTTGATGTATATAATAAAAATTTGTATTATCAATAAAATTTATATGTTCTAGACCACTTAAATATTGGTCCCTACTTCTTGGATACTCTCTATAATCTTTTGGTTTACGTCATTGTTTTAAAGTTGGTGAGTAGCATCCAAATAATGGAATGAGACTTCTGATTTTTGCAATCAGACCAATTTTGTCTTATTTAGGACTTCAGAATGAAACTACTGCTCTCCATTGTAGTAGGCTACAAAACTAGACACTTTTTTTAATTTTATCTGATTTTCTAAATCGGCGATGAACTATACATTTCGTAAACGTTTTCAACAATCGCAGCACCTTTCAGAACATTCAGATTTTTCTGTGACGTCGCGGTGGAAGACCGAGCGCTACAAGACGTCTTTCTGCAGAGCGTGCGGTAGCTCCCCGTCGGAGGTTCTAGTGCTCCCTTGGGAATGTGTGTGTGTGTGTGTTGTTCTTAGGTTAGTATCAATAGTTTGTAAGCCTAGGGACTGATAAAGGCAGTAGTTGAGTCCAAAGATGTATAAACATTTGATGTTTTGCTGAGATGTTTGTCTAATAGCCAAAGTCTTTTAGTCAATGTTCATAGGGATTCGAAATAATTTTGTACGTATCATATCTGAAAACACGGACACAAAATTGTAGCACATCGATTCGTCTGCTGAATATACAGGTATTTACTTCCTTTTGGCGATGATTCGAGAATGCTTTTCAAGAACTTGAATTCTGACATACTTTAACTTGTTGTTTCACTAAAATTAATGAAGAAAAAGAACTGATTTCTACATAATTGGCTGAAGTATTATAATGGTTGGACATTCCAATTGGGAAATTTTCTAGCAAAAATAAGTCAAGGTATTGCGCATCAACGAAAAGGAGTAAATGAACAATTGAATGAAGTATCATTTAGCAGCGGACAGAGATATAGTCAGAGATATCTGGGGCAAAATCGGAACTGGACTTTGATTATGATATTCTACGGGGGAAACCTCCACGTACGGAAAACCATCAATCAATGCCAGCCCCATCTCATGTAACGTGAAATGCGGTGGCAGTATCATTTTTCGCAAATGTGATGATGGAAGAGAATTTAATAAGGCACCGACAATTTAAGGTTTTTGTGCCGAGAAAAGTGTAGTGCATTCGATCGAATGCATCCAAGGCTATAGAGCTGATATGTGTTAAATACTACCCGGAATCACAAACGGTCCTTTTCTAACCAGCATGAAGGGTCATCTGACCAACGGGATTCATAGAATGATGGCCCAGTTACGATGATTTAGACGTTTATTCGTTAACAAATTGTCGTATATGCTCACATTTTTCAAAGCAAGAGAACGATATAAAGAGTTAATTGTTGAGAAATATATATGCCGAGATCACTTGTTGAGTATTTTATTAGTCGAAAGCGGTTCTTTCACTTTCGTCAAACTAAGTTGTCATTTTCATATCTCTACATTTTAAAAATAGCTCCTCATGTGATACGGTGCTTGATGTTTGTCTTTTCAAAATATTCAACAAATGATATTGATTAAATATTGATCGGCTAAGAAATCTAAATTGTACCCAGCACCATTTCAGGCAATATGGCAGTATTGGGATAATATATCAAACCAGGATTTTTTATGATTGTTTAATGGAAAATTGCCTATTAATATTAGGGAGAAATAGTATCGGAATCAAAAGTTCAGGAAATGTTCAAAAATGTTTGTTAAGCTTAAGGGACTTAACTACGGGATAATCAGTCCCTAAACTTACAAACTACTTATGAACGACCTACAACTAAGGACGGCACAAATATCCATGCCCGAGGGGGGATTCTAACCCCCGACCGTAGTGGCCGTGCAGACCGTGACTGAAGCGCCTCAGTCCCCTCGGTCACCGCGGCCGGCAAAAGTTCAGGAATTTATGTTACATTTGAATCTATCGGTTTGATATAAGAAGTTACTAAATCTGAACAAAGGAAATAAAACACCCAAAGGAAGATAAAAGTTCAAATGTTTGTAAATCTATGAGACTCGATTGCTAGGCTATTAGTCCCTAACTTAAAAACTCCTTAAAATAATGTAAACTGACCTAATGAAAACATATACACCCATGTCCGAGTGAGGACCCGAATCCCCGACGGTGAAAGGCCACGAGCACCGCAGTACGGCGCCTCAGTGCGCACGGCTAATCCGCCACGGCACGCAAAGGAAGACAGGTGAAAAATGCGCTTATCTACCGAAAGACGGCAGAATGACACTTGAGGGTCGAATAACAGGACGTATAACTGTGATGTAGACTGAGTAATATAGACCTGCTCACGACAGTGGAAACAGCAGTGTCAGTCACAACCTGGCGACACCCTACAAATGCGAACGGAGCTGTTGGGGATCGATGAAAAATAATCAACCAGCAATGAAAACTAAATGGTGGTCCCGGTCATTTAGTCGAGTAATGAGAGGGGGAAGAATTACAGTACTGAATGGATCAGGCAGGATAACGGGGAGGACCTACCATCCATGTTGTCAGAGCCAGAAGAAGTTTATCCCCAATCAGCGATACATGATGTGGTAGGAAATGTCCCTCTACCTAAGACTAGCAATACGGGCGGCGGAGCAAATGGTTAAATGAAGTGTCAGAATATGGAATCGTCTCTAGCCAGCGTCTAATTATAAAACCTTGGTAGCAATAGGCACACGATCACAAAATATTACGTGACATCGACACATTTCGATTACGACACGATGAAGCAATACTAGACACATTCTTTAACGCAAGGCAATTATGTGCTGACTATGTGATACAGTTAGGCGGCTAAAATAGATCTATAAAGGGAGAGTTGTGAATTGGCGTTTGATTAACAAGAAGTGGCTACTAACTTCTTGATGATCAACATAATCTCTGTCAAAAATTTCCAGGGTATTAAGATTCAAATCTTTAATAAGGTAGCCACAAAGAACATTCGCAGCATGCTTGAATCGACAGTAAGCTCAGTATTTAGCAGCGAATAAAAATGCAGTTTTGAGTCGCAGTACTTGGCCAAGAACCATTCATTCACATAGCAAGCTTCTTTGTAAAACGAAAATCTCGCGCATATCTCACAAACTGCCTCGACTGAACTCTGTTTTGGGCGAGTTCTTCCCAGTTATACACATTCAGGCATTTACATAGCTTGAAGGTTTCCTTCATCCAAGAGCTGTTTGGTCTTTTCACAGATCTTATTCCTGTTAGTTCTTTTTTTTAAAGATTCGTAAGACTATTTTATCATACTCCAGCATTAGAAGTAGACCAGCCCACTGCCGTCTTCTAGAGTTGATAATGTTGCTTATGGGTGCTTGTTGTGATAATGACTGTATTTGTTTATTTGACCTCTTTTTCCACGTCTGAGATTAAGAGTCGAAGTATGGTACAAAAATTATCCCATAAACTGTATTTTCCGAAACTTGCAGCTGATGCTCTTCTTGTTTTTTGTTACAGTCTATGATTTTTGAACAACATGTTAGAACTGGTCTAATGGATAGTATTGTAAATTTTTAGTTTTGTGTCTCTCGTTCAATAATTGTGATCCCAATAGGAAGTACCGAGAGTTGTACACCTTGTTAGCGAATACAATTAATCAATGTTTTGTTGGAACACACAAATCCTTTTTGGTAGAAACTTGGAATAAATAAAGAATACTCTTCTCAACTTCATGTTGTGAAGCTTCACTCTGTTTACTAACTTATCTCAGTCCTTGGTTGATTGGAGAAGAAAATAAGATGTCTGCGATCATCCTCGCGAACAAGGCAGAAATATGGAAAGAATACTTGGATTCAAAATTACAGCAGAATTTGACAACGGAACAAAGTCCCTTGTACGAATCTGAAAGAAATCATCCATGGTGGGTAATGAAAAGTGTCAGTGTCTGCGTTACGGCTGAAACCTGGTTTTAGTCACTTGGCATGCTGACGTATATCTCTTACCTTACCGGGTCACACGGAGGCTGGAACAAATACGAGGACTTCAGGACATGTGGATATTCCTTGAAATAGATTTGTCTTAGAACTAACACTGTGAATGTAAGTTACGTTCATATTTTGTCTTGGGGTAACTGTGTATTTCTTATGATTCTACAACGAAGGCTTTCAGGTTGGAATGTCTATCATGCACCAGGCTCTATACATAAGTAAAGATCGCCAAATAATAACCAAGGCAAAAAATACTTCTTGGAATCTTTTACGTCTAGATTTAAATCTTAAACTAAGTCTATGTCCCTATTTACCTTGTGAAATTTATTATAATTTGTTGGAGAAGAATAGCAGTGACCCATTATTGATATTTCCAGGCATATATTACATTATATTACTATTGACATGATTTTCATGAGTAAATTTTACACATGTTACTGTGTATTCCTGGAAATGGGAGTGGGTGGAGAATAGTTAGTCGTCTCCTGGGCACCAGTTATGAATCATACACCAATGACGTACGCAACATTGCAGTGTATCGTTCCATCCGCTGAATAAGCAGATTCATTGAATTACATACTAGTTTAAAAATGAACTGAAAGCTTCTTGCTCTGGGTCGTTCCATTTACAAATAGTATCTTTCTTTAGAAAATGTTTCAGTAGAGGTGAATATACACAACTCCCAGAGGGAATCGACAGTATATATTACTGACTCTAACGAGATCAATTATTGGTCTGTGGCGTCTCGGTGTTGCAAAAGCTCTCAAGTCTTTCATCCTTGACGGCTTAGGTTCAATTCCACGGGCAGAAATTATATATCCGATATATGCACTTTACGATATTGCGAATGGTGGTTTGTCCAAGTTCATTGTAACACCTGCACGTCTAAATGCTTCAAGTACTTGCCGCTAAATTTCCATTTGTTATTCTCATGAAACGTTCTATTTACATAAATTGAGATGTATCACAATAGCCTTTCTCCTAAAACTTGATTCAATGCTCGCTACTGACGATGTTGATAAACCGAAAGTAATTCTTTGAAATATAGATACCGGTATATTGTCGGCCATCGTAAGTACTAATAATTGTAAGTATTTCATTCATTTTAACTGCTGCAAAAGACATTATGAGCCTTCCGTCTGATAACGTGGCAGCAGAATTAAAAAGTTCATTGCACGAGAATCCTGAACAATGCATACCATACTGTTTTCTTAGTTACGGTATGTATTGGATTAGAATATTCAATGTCAAATCGTGGGGGGGCATATTTAACTCAGCCTAACCATAGCAACTCTTAAAATCAAACAACCAGTGACAATTGTAAATGTGCTGCTACACCTTGTTAATTTCAAGGACCGTGGTCGTCAAAGGCTGCATATTCTCACTACAGCGATGGACATTGTACCCTTGCAAATATTATTGACAGTTGTTTATGATTCGAATACTGAAGTATTTACTGGGCGTTATTTGGTAATGGTTTTTGCAGAATCGTGTTCAGGTGCTATTGATTTTATTGATATACGATCAGTGCCTCTTTACATTTCGTTAAATTTGAAGACAGGACTTCAATGTTGAGATTACTGAAAGTACCCCACATTGAAAAGGAAGGAAGACTAACTGTCCAGTAAGCAGCCACATCATGAAAGCAGCGGCCGAGCGCGTTGAGGCGCTATGCTAAGATGCGCGACGTTGTTCGCCGTCGGGGGTTCGAATCCTCCCTCGGGCATGGATGATGGATGTTTGTGCCGTCTTTAGTATAAGTTAGTTTATAAGTAGTTTGTATGTTTGGAGACTGATGACCTTGCATTTAAGTCTCATAAGCTTAACAATAATTTGCACATTTGAGATTGCGAATCTTCAGGGGCCCATATCTCGGATTCTATTGATCACAGAGATAAGACGAAAAATGATTTGGATGCCCTACATAATTGTGATTATTTGCATACCCACCATAAGAATGGACATACTGTAGCTATGACGGTACTGTGTCAAAGTTAAAGTATTATACACTTCCTGCAGCTCGGCCAAAATTAGCAATCCTGTTGGTTTCTGCATAGTACGTGTGGTCTAGAGTAATCTTCATACGGTTTATAAAAGCACTTTTTTTCTTTGTTCGTGGGTCTTGTTTGAAAGACTGACAGAAAAGTGGTGAACCAACTGCTTCAGTCCTTCCTCGCCAGAATTTTAGGTATTCGAAAATTTCGCGCATTTTTATACTGAAAAGATATGCAGGAAGAAAGAAAGAAAGAAAGAAAGAAAGAAAGAAAGAAAGAAAGAGAGAGAGAGAGAGAGAGAGAGAAGGAGAGAGAGTGGAAGGAGTGACAGTGGATGAGAAAGAGATGAACAGAGTCATGGTGGGAAAGAAACAGTGACAGCAAAAAATTACAGTATTTAGCATTACGTTAAATATTTTCACTAAAATTATATCTGAGACGCTTGTCGCTTGCGTATCGGTTCTCACTTCAACAGATATCTCTGTTTTTCGATCAAGTTTTTCAACCAACCTGGATGGAGAACGGAAGCGCTCAACGTCTTTATGTTCTGAACTCTTGTACTGATGGGACGCCGCTTCATATTCTCTTCTACTAATATGTGTGAGCTTCATTTATTGATTCTTATTCTAATAAACCTCCCAGTTTGATTTCAAATATTTTTTTAAATTGAAAATGACCTTCTCGTATTCCCAATAATTTTTTATGATCAACTATTGTTTTCAGCAATCTGCAGTCAATGCTAAAGAGTTGCTTGGTCATTATTACGATTCGTTCACGATTGCATAAGTTACGTTCAAACTCAACCCTCTTCTACAATCAGTTTATACTCATTTGATTTTCAGAAACTCCACTTAATGTCTTTATTCGGCGAAGACCGATATTCTATAATTTTATTCCGCTATTGTGTTAGTAACGTAACGCTATCGTGAAACTTTGTTAGGCGAAGCGTATGATGGCCAAGAATCGATTTACGGGGGATACTTTATTTCATTCCATATTCCAGCACAAAATGTATGCAGCTAATGCACGCCTAATCCTGCTTGTAAAGGTAACTATTCGCCGACATTCTTTTGTAGTGGTTCTTTCAGGTGTTGTCTTAACTTCACAGAGACTACCGAAATTTCTTAACGCCTACATGATTTTCGCTCTGTTCTGTCTTCATCTTTAAAATATTTAATTCCAGCAGATATTCCGAAATTTTTCAATTCTGTAATCGGTATTTAATCCAAATCTTTCAAACACCAAACATAAAAATTACGAAAGCAAAACTACAAGTTGTTGGAGTCGGAGCAAAAGAAAAAGGAGAGAGTGCAATGACAAAGAATGAGGTGATTGAAGACCCGACTTTATCTTTGCGGGTCTTGAGCAAAACATTTTTTTAGAATTCTTTCCATTTTAGCACCTGTAAATTTAGTTAAAATGAAAGAATAGCAGTAGCTAGTAGCACTTGTTTTTAATTTACCGGTTTCGGGCACTTGGTGTTATCCTTTAGATGTGACTTGGTATGCGGATCAGGTGTGAGATGATGCAAAGTCGTATTGCAACCACATCCTTTCGTGGACGACGGGGTAGTGTCCACATGAAATGTTTGAACACATTTCTCAGGGCAGGATAGTTTGTATTAGGTTACTTTTCACTATCGCTGCCATATGTGGGTGGCAAGGGGACTGAACTCACTCTGGGGTATGAAGCGCATGAACTGAGGTCTGCAGTCGTCACTTTCAATAATTTCTATGAGTTATGGTGTTGTTAACGTAATATTATTGATTAGTAAGTATTTCTCTCCTACCTCTGTAAAATCTGTTGTAGACCTCCGTCACTTGTATCAGCTACGTAAATACATTACATTAGACCCGCTATTTCAAAGGTGTTTGTTTCTATGTCCCCTGAGATGGACTACCTATGAAGCTGGTAACTTATTCGAAGGTAATGATAGTAAGTATCAAACCATGCAAACCAGCAAAGAATTATAATTAGCTGATTTATTTTAAATTTAACTGACAACATATTTCCAGGGACTCGGAAGACAGAGTTCGGAATGTTTCAGTAGAAAAACTGATTATGCTTACGAACAGCCAATTCGTTTGTTGAATGTGCTTTTAGAGATCTGCCGCCTGTAGTTCAGCTTTTGCTTGAACAAGGAAACGGGACAAAAAAATTCTCCCGTTCTCTTGTGAGGAGGTAACTTCGGGAATTAAATTCCTTACGGAGGATAACTGTCAGCGTTATGTCTGTTGTAATAAAACTCAGTACGAATGCACAACGGGGGCATCAGTTTTGGTCATTTTACTGATTCCTAGCAATATTTGACGTGTACTAGAAAACCACAAAAAATATAATATTTCTTGCAGTCCAATGCAAGCGTTCGCTCAATGCTCTTCTGAAATATTTTTGTCTTCATTTGCTTTTTATTTTTAACGCAGAAGAATTCTTGGGTCACCCGCAGGGGATACCCAAGTTTAGAGGGAAATTATTCGGAAATTGGAGTGTGCAGCGGAGGCCCCGCGGGGGACGGAATTGTATGCAAATCGAATTCCTGATAGTTTGACTGTCGCCTCGTCGCTTTCGGGCGTCGCATATCAATGAACGCCGGGACGTCCGAACGCCGCAGGAATCTGGAGGGGCGTTCCTGCCCCGCGGGGATGACGAGGGGAGGGGTGGTGGAAGGGGGTGGAGGAAGAGGAGGGGCAGTGTCCGCCGCCGCTGGAGTTGGACAGCTGTCGTCAACGCGCTGCCTGCTGGTAATGATACCCACCCGGTACTGCTTTGATGTAGCGTATAGTACTGTGTATCCCCTAACCACATTCTGTTCAAGTACTGCTATAGGGAACGTCAATAACTTTCTAGTAGCCTGAAAACACCCGATTACGAAAAGAGATTCACAGTTACTTCCTCTCCCAGGGGGCTCACGGTTCTTTCGTGATTACGTGCGTGGCGAGCACGGAACCCCGAGCTAATGCAGTATTGCTTCCTTCTTTACTTGGCGGACTGCATTTCCTTTCCCCCTCCCCTCCTTTCCTATTCTTACACCTTCCCTTCCCCACCGGGGGACTGATAACCTCAGTAGTTTAGTCCCTCTATCCCAACCAAACAACCCAACCCAAACCCCCCAACTCACTTACTTCCTGTAGTATATCTGAACAAAAAAAAAAAAATGAATTTCTTAATTTGGACTACGTTGTTCCACTTGTAATTAATTATTGGTAAACCTGTCTCCTGTTTTCGTTGCTATAGTGTGATAGATGGGTATAAATTGTAACTTACATGGTCGAGAGTTGGCTCTTAGTAAATACAAGAGCTCATGCGACTGATGATATCGAAGTTTTAAAGAGTAGTCAGACGGAAAGAACAAATACACATATTAGATGCAGTGCAGGTCCAACAGAATTGAACGTAGGTGAAAAATGTAAAATGTGTATGTAAATGTATTACTTTTAAATTTACAGCCATAATATCATTTTCTAGACCAGTGCTTTCCAAACTTTCCCTCGAGGCGACACCCTTCCACTAATATAAGTACATATGGTAGAATTTATATGATTCTAGCCGGGGAGCAGACGGAAATAAAAGTATCGCTTAAATGCAGTTTGTAAACTAAACTGAAATCATTGTACGCATTGACATTTTTAATGTTGATACTAACTGTAGCAATTAAGTGCATTCATCGCAAGAAAAGGAAACATTAGGAAGGTCAAAACCAAAATTCAGAATTATTCTACCAATGTGAAGCTTGATCCTTTGTATGTCACTGTCCGCTTCATTGACTTCTGTATTTTCGGTCTCCTGCCGCAGGCCCGTAGTCAGATTTCCTTTCTTTGTTTCCGGAGAGGGGTTATCAGTCAGTTATGACGTATATATTCTAACTTTTAAAGCGTTTTTCACTCCATCCTTTTACAGTTAAGGTTATCAAAGTTGGTTTCACTATACGACGCGCTAAAACACATTAGAAGTCAGGAATTTGTAAAAAATTAATACCCAAAAATCAGGTCTAGTCAGGGCAGAAGAAGTTGGCAAGGGGTCTACGAGAGAAAAAAGTTTGTGAATCCCTGAACTAGTCTAATGCCTAATCCTTCGCTTATAGCTTAACGCTATAGAAGGTATAAGGAAATCACAACTTGGCTAAAATGTCGCTGAACTGTGAAAAGTGAAACATTGTGCACTTCTTTTTAGTCTGAATGCGATGTTACTGATGTACTCAGTAAATTTTTCAGTGAAAGTCTATTCATGCACTTGGGAAAGGGTCTCGATTTTGTACAAGTGAAGATGACGAAGAATAAATGGTTTTATAGGTACTATTACTACAAAGGTAAGTGCTATAGAAAGTCGATACAGCACAAAAACGTTTAACAATTACAAAGTGATTCCTAGTAAATTTTTAGTTAAATTTTGTGTGTAGATGACCGCATGTTCATGTACGGTTTTTAAGAATTCTGGGGATTGATTTCTATGTCTCATTTAAGAGTTATTACTTTTCGTTTTGAGAGGTAGAGGATGAAATACCGAGGCGGAGTTTTAGTGAAAGAAGTGAATGTGTATTGGTACCCAAATCTTGGTGCATGATTGGTAAAATTCCTGAATAGTTCCGTAACCTGATTATAAGAGTGTTCTAAGGCAGATGTGACGGAGTAACGGAGGAATGAATTAATTTTAGTGTAATAGGATGCTAAAATTCTAAAATGGGAAATTCAAAGGCTCTATATAGATGCAGTAGAGGTCAGTGAAATACAGGGTGTCTCACGAAAGACGCCTGCCAGACTGTAATAGGGTGCTAATATTCTAAAAAGGAAAATACAAAGGCTCTATATAGATGCTGTAGGTGTCAGTGAAATACAGGGTGTCTCACGAAAGACGCCTGCCAGGCTTCCACGGATCGCGCGGTACGGCTCCCAGCCGCCGCCACCGCATCCGTCGGCCACGGCAGCACCCGATTGTCGGACTCCATTGTGCCGCAGGCGCATACACTGAGTTAAAGTCTAAAAACATTGTCATCTGAGTAACATAAGCTTACCCTTATTTACAGTAGATGTTTAAAATAATGTCCCTCTATGGAAAGAGCGGCTTGACATCTCATGAACACATTTGCAAACACTCGACGAAATTCGGCTGCCAAAATCTGGGAAATGACTAGTCAAATTGTTTTTTTACGAAACAATAAATTCTGACAGGTATTTGAACAATATCCTGCATCCATTTTTTCAAGAACTTTCACTAAACGCAAAGTTGTACGGTTATTTCATGCAGGACAATGCAAGACCAAACATTGCTAATGCTTCTATGCCAGCAATACGAAGTGTTTTTGATGACAGGATAGTTGACTGGCCTCCTCGTTCTCCAGATCTAAATCCCTGTGACTTTTATCTTTGGGGAATGTTAAAGAGAAGGTGTATGCAAGCAATCGCCATACACTCGAAGAGTTGAAAGGCACGATTCTACTAGCCATTTCCCAGATTTCGGCAGACGAAATGTGTTCAAATGTGTTCAAGAGATGTCATGCCGCTCTTTCCACAGAGGGACATCATTTTGAACATCTATTGTAAATAAAAGTAAGCTTAGGCTACTCAGACGGCAATGTTTATTTGACTTTAACTCAGTGTATGCGCCCGCGGCACAGTAGAATCCGAGAGTCGGGAGCTGTCTTGGCCGGCGGATGCTGTGGCGGCGGCCGGGAGCCGTACCGCCTGATCCGTGGACGCCTGGCAGGCGTCTTTCGTGAGAGATCCTGTACAATGAAAAAAAAAAAAATCGCACTGACGTGTTTTACGGCCCACTTTAGGTTTGTAGTTTCCCAAGTTTTTGCTAACATTTTGGACCAAAATAATAATGTAAACAATAAAAAATTAATTAATAAGAGTGCCTGAAACACTTTTAAGAAAAAAATTAGGTACTGGCGGGTTTTGAACCACTGAACTTCAGCCTCACAGTCCAACACATTGCCCACTACGCTACAGCCAACACTTAGAAGTTGCGTTCTTTCATTTCATACTATGGATGGCCGTTGTTAACTGATGCTAATATGGCCTTTGCAGGCACTAGATTATCATTTATCGTACGAAGAACGACGTGTTTTTGTTAATTCTTCAGTGCGCCATTGCTTTGAAATGACAACGTGTAAGTTAAAATGAGAAAAATCATCAAATACGCAACACAAGATGGCTTATACCAGAGACAGTTCTGGCCGAGGAATGTCACGTGACATCTGCAAACGGCTGGTTTTCGTTAATTCATTGGAGGGTGTAAAAACTCTGTAATTTTTTGCAAATATCTCACAAACGATACGAGATATGAAAAAACCTAAGGGAAAAAGCTGAGAGAATCTTCTCCTCTACAAATTCGGTTATTCAATTTTAGCTTCAGATAAACGGTTGATATGCAATTAGAATTACATTACAAAAAAGTTTTTTTTTTTTTTTTTTTTTTTTTTTTTTTTTTTTTTTTTTTTGTATTACGAACGTATTTATTGTCCGAAATATTTGAAAAAGCAAGGTTCTGGGTTCTGGTCTCTGGTAGCCAACATTTATGTCTGTAAAATTTGGTGGCGATCGGTTGAACGGTTCGACCTAAAAAGTGGAACACGTTACAGCCAGACATACGTCCCAAAATCGCCGTTATTTTTGCAAATATCTCAGAAGCGATACGAGATATGAAAAAAAAAAAAAAAATAAGAGAGCAAAGTTGTAGAGAATTTTCTCCTCTACAATGTCGGTTATCCAGTTTTCGTGTCAGGTGAATCGTAAAGCCGTTATTTTTATTTGAATTTCGAGCCCACTTTTAGTGTTACTACCGTAACCTAAAGTTATTTCAGGTATAAATAACGTCAAAATCATAAGATGCTGAAATGTATGTGACATTATGAAACGATTATCGATTATTTAAAAGAATACTATTATGGTTATGGTGAATTTGAATTCGATTGAAGAGGAAGGGCTGCGGCGGAGTAGCCGAGCGGTCTAAGGCACCTCGCTGCGGAGCGCGCGGTTGCTCGCCTTCGGAGGTTAGAACCCTTCCTGGGACATAGGTGTGTGTGTTGTCCTTAGGTTAGTTTAGTTTAAGTAGTTTGTAAGCTACGGACTGATGACTACACAGTTTGGTCCGATAGATATACAAACATTTAAACCTTTTTTTTGAAGAGGAAGGAATGATAACTGAGAGTAGAGAAAGACTAATTTACCTGAATAGTAATTCAGTTTATAAGAGCGAATAACTTGATAAAGTGTACCATAATATAATTTCCTGCTATTGTGAGTTTGTGGTATAGGTTGTGGCTTGATTTTAATATCTTTAGGTCTGTTTCTATTTTGGTTGGGTAATGGTTGTGAGTTATTAGGTGGTCTGCAAATGTGCTGTGGGAACTGTGACTTTTGAGTGCTCTGAGGTGTTCTGAATATCAGGTTTTGCAGTTCCTACAAGTTTGTCCAATGAAAACTGATTGACATGTATTGCATGTGAGTTCATAGATGCCTGATCTGTTGAATTTGTCTGTTGGTGTAGTATGTGTTCTGGGTTTCTTCATTACTGTGTTATCTGTCCTGTATCCTATTTAGAGTCCCTGTTTCTTAAATATGTTACCTATCCTGTGAACTATTTTGCTGTTGTAGGTGAGTATGTGCCATTTGTTTCCTTTTGTGTGTTGTGCTGTTGTGTCTGGTATGTGGTCATTGCCAGTGTGTTGTGTTGTGTATTGTGTGTGGTCCGGTGTGTATGTGATCTGTTCATTATTTTTCTTTTTGCATATTCGTTGGTTTAGTCTGTCTATTATGTGGGTATCATAACCATTCTCCAATGCTATTTGTTTTATTGTGTTTTATTGTGTTCAGTTCCTGTGTATAGTTTTGTTAGCTGATGGGTGTTCTATTTAGTCTGTTGAACAAGAATCACAATAGAAGAAAATTACCACATACAAAAAGCAATAGCAGAAGGAAAATCAGTCATGAACGAATACAACACCCTATGCAAAAATACATTATTCAACCCACTAAATGAATTGTACAGAAAGGATGACACAGGCAGCTAAAACACATACACACACACACACACACACACACACACACACACACACACACACACACAGAGACAGAGAGAGAGAGAGAGAGAGAGAGAGAGAGAGGGAGAGAAAGAGAGAGAGAGAGAGAGACAAAACAAACATCATTCAAATCGACCGCCATTTCACTGGAGAACAGCTGAAAGTCAACTGACACAGTTGCAGTTTAACAAAGTAAACACAGGCGAATTTTTAATGTGGAAAGTGGTTGTAATAAAAAAAAGTCCGCAAAAATATGTGTATTACATGTGTGCTATGTGAAACAGTGCGGAAGAAGAAGTACATGACTAAAGAAACCGTAAGTAATAGTAAACAGACGATAGAAATATCCCCACATGCTAAAATTACGTTTTCGCACCATTAGTAGCGGTTTAAAAACCTCACAAGTTGTTAAAAGAGATAATTTTGGTTGCAGATGGCAACGCTACCACTTCATAAGTATATAAAAAGGGGCCCACATGACCACAAAATGTAATAAGACTGACGACTTTTTTTGGCCTAAATTTTACAACTAACACAATAGTAAAATAAAATAGTAAAATAAATGTAATTTGTTTTCACAGCATGAAATAAATTGAAAGCCCACTGATTATGACACAGAGGTGCTGAAACTAGTTTGGGTGCGAAATAAAAACAGTGTTTCGCATATCAGGCGGACCTATACCCAGTAATTTGTACTGCAAGCACGGAAAAATAAGAGCTGCAAATCAAGAAAATGATGAATCATATACCTGATTGTACGCCATACCAAGGAGCAGACATAAAAGCAGAACAATTATGTAATTAATGTTGAGAGTGAACTGAACTTCAAGATAATTGTCAGAATCAATCAATGTAGAAGGAATGAGTCACGTTTGAAGCTCTCTAAGAACATTGATACTGTGGTACGGAAAATTAGAGTAGTCACTTTAGTTGAAGGGGGAGGCAGATGTGTCTGTAGAGGACACTCGCTTCCAGTGAACAGGAAACTTTAAGTACTAGGAAAGTAACTGCGAAGAAATCTTCGGAAATAGAGGAAGTGCTTCATATAATCGAAGAAAGAAGAAGGCACAAAAATGTTCTGGGATCCTAAGCTTTATAAATAAAACTGAAATAAGCAGGAAGTGCTGGGAATCCCAGGGGAAACGGCTGCAGGAAAAATACGATGAATTCGAAAAGGTAATGGTAGTCCTAAGGATTCACTCAGTAAATTTAAAAGTCAAAAACCTTTCGATGTGATAAATAATTGTGGTAACGTTTTGTATTGATTCTTCCACTTCTTGGTTCAATAATTCCTATTTTTTTATTTAAACAGATGAATTAGTAGAAGAAAAGCAGTTTATTTTTTTTAATAAAAAATGAAGTAACATTTGTAATGGGAATCAGACTATCAGACTCAGAGGACAGAGTTGATAGGTGGAAAGAGTACATTGAAGACATTTATGAAGGGGAAGAATTGCTTGAAGAAGTGATGGAAGAAATCGGGATAGAAGTAGAAAACGTAGGGAATTCAGTAATGGATTCAGAATTGTACTATGCAGAAGTAAATAAGGCAGAAGTGTTAAATAACATTTAATTGTAATATCTAAAATAAATGCGTGAAGTGACAACCTAACAACTATTCACTTTCAGAATGGTGTGTAAAATCAATTGGACTCGCGAAATACAACCAGACAGAGCCGAGCGGAAATGGCCGTGCGTTATGGGGCGTCAATGTTACGGACAGTGCGATGTTTGTGTGTGTAGTCCTTAGTGTAAGCTAGTATAAGTAGTTTGTAAGTCTCGAGACCGATGACCAGAGACTTTGGTCCTTTAGAATTACAAAAATTTGAACATTTAGACTTACAGTATAATAGCATCTACCCATGTGCACAGATAGCAAGGTTTGGAAGGGTCACAACCATCACGAATCAAGAGATGCATCTGAGCTCTTCATCACTATCATCATCATCATCATCATGCCTTTCGGTGATGTCTGGAGATCAGTCTGGAGCATAATTCTCCTATCTAAATTCCTCCAAGAACCCCTATTCATTGGTAGCTTTGATGCCTCGTCGATGTTAAGCCTGTTACTTCAAAAACATTATTTACCAATTTCAAATATTTCTCTTGCCCTCTGCTGGCGGTCTCATCAGTCTGTTACATATTACAATTTCAAACATGGCCTTATACGCAGCAACTGTATATGAAATAATGCTGACAACTGCAGCCCCACAAGTTGCTTTAAAGTAATTACGAAATTTATCTAGCTTTCTTCAACACTCTGGAGTTCGTCATCAGAATGTAAACTTACCACATGAGACTTTCACAGAAGAAAAAGAATGTTCATGTTGTATAAAAGATCAAAAACAATATGCTAGTTACTGGCTACCAGTACGAACAATTAAAAAAAATTAAGAAGTGGCAAGCCGCTAAGGTTTACATTCTGATGATGACTTCCATAGTGTTGTCGAAATATATATATAAATTTTGTAATTATTTTAAAGCAACTTGTGGGGCTACAACTGTCAATATTATCTGTTATATATCCTTGATTCTCCAATACGTTTAACTGACCTGACCATCTCAGCATATTAGCTCTAACTGCTTCATAAGATATGCACCTAAGCTACAGATGAAAAAGATACACAGAGGAATAGAAGGAAATTAGGAAATCGATACATGGAGTTACAAGTATAACGAATGAGAGTGTTACTAATGGCTGAAGAAAAGTACATATGGATCTGCTATTAAAGTATAATGTCCCATATGTAGTACACCTGTTAAGATACCAGGTAATTGCTTCTGTGCTACTAGACGCTGGTGCAAACATTATGATATGTAATGTATTTAATGTTTATAATATTCCAGAATGAAAAGTTAGGCGAAGGTGAGGCATTGATGTCAGGCTGCACTAAAGCAGTCATAATACGACAGCTTAAATTAAATTATTCCATGTAATGTTCTTTATTGTTAACTGAATTCCAAATGGCGACCGTGATTTGACTTAAAATGCCTCTTCGGTTGACCACATGAGACTAGAAGCCCTGGAAAAATCGTGATTCTACTCGTTGCTGGGAGAGTGAAAATGTTGTATGTCTAGTTGTATCTCAAACTCTCACTGTTTGTCTACCTAATGAGATTTATGACCAACGAAGTAAATTATGGCGCGTTAGGGGAACGATGTTTTCGTGGCCATAAATAAAATTCATGCGTCTTTTCACGATCCACTTAGTGGAATGGATGCCATAAATTCTCCGCAAGGGACGTATATGTGTCTATGCAGCAACTGCAATTCTAATGAACTTCCCTTATGCTCACTTTGTTCTCAGGAAACATAAACCGTTTCTCGTTTGTTCTGTTTAGGCAGGATCTACACAAAATCAGAGCAAAAATTGACATTACAGTCCATTATTATAAGGCACCATCCTAAGAAGATGACGCAACTAAATAGTATTATGTAAATAATGTCGATGGGCGACATTAAATATGTTTATACGTATAACAACAAATGTGAAGTAGTATCAAGTACTTCTTTCGTTGCGAAGACACGAGACTGAGTCCTTTGTCCTTATTGCCCTAAAGGATTGAGATAGTATAGTAGAAGAGTGAGAAACATGTAAATCTCTCCTGGAAAACGGAAAAAGAACATCATGAATTCTTCGGCCCATCAGAGGGAAATTTTATTGACAAATTCTTGAGGATATATGCAACATGCGATCACACATACAGAGCCATATGCATGCGAGTATAGTCACCAGAGTGTGCGCAATGTCGAAGCTAGTATGCTTTTGCAGGGATGCAAGTTGAATTCTCCCATGACAACGATCTTAGTGTGAGCCGAATGTAGTCTTGCCGAATGGCCTGCTATGCTGTATCCACCTGGTGCCAGATTTCGTGCCGGTAATGCAGACCGCGCAAGATGACGCTTTATCCGGTCCCAAACATGTTTAATGGGAGACAGATTTGGAGATGATGCTGGTCAGGATAGTTGACGTACACCTAGAACAGCCCGTTTGGTGGTACGGTATACACGTAGTAGTTGATTGTCCTGTAGGAAAATCATATCGCCTTTTTTGCAGCATGGACGATAGCAAGATGTGTTGAATCATGGATTAGCAGTGCCCACTGGGGCGCTGTGCTTCGGTGTGCGCGGCAGTTCGCCCGGGGGTTCGAGTGCCCCCTTGGGCATGGGTATTTGTGTTCTCTCTTAGTTTACCTTAGTTTGAGTAGTTTGTAGGGTACGGGCTGATGACTACGCAATTGAGTCCGATAGATTCACAAACATTTGAACATTTGAATCATAGTTTTGAATCTACCGTGCAGTGTTCAGTGTTACCTCGACGATCACCATAGGAGAACGGCCAGTGTAGCATATGGTTCCCCATACCATGACGCGGATTCAGAAAGTATCGCTCTTGCGAAACACAGCTTGCCCTCCATTCACATGAAGTGTTAAGTGCCATCGACAAGGGATCTCAAATCGGTTCCATATTTCTGGATTTCCGGAAGGCTTTTGACACTGTACCCCACAAGCGGCTTCTAATGAAATTGCGTGCTTATGGGATATCTTCCCAATCGTGCGATTGGATTCACGCTTCCCTATCAGAAATGACACATTTCGTTGTAATTGACGGTAAGTCATCGAGTAAAACAGAAGTGATATCTGGCGTTCCACAGGGGAGCGTTATAGGTCCCCTAATCTTCGTCGTGTTTATAAACGATTTGGGAGACAATCTGAATACCTACCTTAGACTGTTCGCGGATGCTGCTGTCGTTTATCGGTTAGTGAAGTCAACAGAGGATCAAAAGCAACTGCAAAGCGATTTAGACAAAATTTCTACTTGGTGCGAAAATTGGCAATTGACACTAAATAAAGAAAAGTGTGAAGTAATACACATGACCACTAAAAGAAATCCGTTGAACTTCAATTACGCGATAAATCAGTCAAACCTTAAGGTCGTAAATTCTACCAAATACCTAGGAGCTACAATTACGAACAACTTTGACTGGAGAGAACACAAAGAAAATATTGTGGGGAAGGCGAATCAAAGGTTACTTTTCATTGGCAGAACGCTTCGAAGATGCACCAGATCCACCAAAGAGACTGCCTACAACACACTTGTGCGTCATCTCCTGTTTCCCGTTGTGGTACCCTTAGCAGGTGGGACTGACGGAAGATATTGAGAAGGTTCAGAGAAGGGCAGCTCGTTTTGTTTTATCGCGTTACGGGGGGGAAAGCGTCACGGAAATGTTGCACGAATTGGGGTGGAAATCATTGAAAGAAAGACGTTATTCATTGCGGCGTGATCTATTTGCGAAGTTTCAATCACCGACTTTTAGTTCTGAATTTGAAAATATTTTGCTAGCACCCACCTACTTAGGGAGAAATGACCATCCCAATAAAATAAGAGAAATCAGATCGAAAACGGAACGATTTAGGTGTTCTTTCTTCCCGCGCGCTATTACAGAATGGAACGGTACAAAAAAGTTATGAAAGTGGTTAATGGACTCTCTGACAGGCACTTAAATGTGATTTGCGGAGTATCTCTGTAGATGTAGATGTAGACGCTGCGTGTCGGCTGCGTGTGCCTTTGTCATATACACTTCAGATTTCCGCGTTCCTGTGCACGAAGCAACACACTCGTACGACCATCACTAGCACCGAAGCAGAAGCGATCCGTTTCACTGAAGATGACACGTCTTCATTCGTCTTTCCATAAGAACCTATACTGGAGGCGGGCTAAACGATGTTGGGGCGTGAGCCGAAGACGCCCTAACGAAGTGAATGAACGTGATTTATGGTGCGGGGAGACGTACTACACTGGCAGTCCTCCTCTGATGATCGTAAAGGGAGCATTCAACGCTTTACGGTGCACTGAATGCATCATTCAGTCCATCTTGCTACCGTTCATGAACCAACAAGGCGACATGTTTTTCAAACAGGACAATGCACATCCATATGTATTCCGTATGACCCAACGTGCTCTCCAAGGTGTACGTTAACTACCCTGGCCAGCACGCCCCCAGATCTGTCCACCATTATGTTTAGGACTGGATGAAACGACATTTTGGTCTGCACGACCGGCACGAAATCTGGCCCAACTAAGGCATCAGGTGGAAGCTGCAAAGAAAACTACATTCGACACCTTTAAGATCGTTTCCATGGGAGACATGCAGCTTGCATTGATGGGAAAGGAGGGTGCCGACATTGCGCACGTTTTGAAGTGCATATAACTCTGTCTGTGATAGTTTGTTGTATACATACTCAAGAGTGTGTCAAAAATCTTGCCGCGAGAGACCACGAACACCAACTGCCGGCGTGGCGCAGGGAATAGCGTCACGGACTGCGGAGCAGAAGGTCGCCGGTTCAATTCCGCCCACCGGCAAAAATTTGTTTCTTTTAAATTGACAATTCCAGAAGGTTCTACATCTTTCTTATGTTCACTTGTAAATTCTACTTGTTTCTTATGTTAACTGTTCTTCTAATTTCTGGTAAATTCTGTCTGTGTATAAATAGCAGAGCACTCTGCCTGAAAGGCGCCGTCTAGCTGCCGTCGAGTGAAGGCCTGTCTGCTAGTGCTGCGCGTAACTTAGCTTCTCGTGTGTGTTTGTTTACGTTCAGTTAATTGTTCTTTCTGTGAGTGTATTCATCTGACATTTGTGGAAGTGCGTCTCTACGCTTGCCGTACGTCCACGTTTCGCCTATTGGCGGGATCTCGGTTTTCACCGAAATCTATACGCTACTGAAACGTCATGGCTGATTCCCTGAGGAACAACACACTGATCTTCTCGTTCCAGAAAGAAACCCGGCATGTTCAACCAACTGCACTCGAAATCCTGGATTGGCTGTATGAGGTAATGGGCATTGATAATGATCTTGCACATACCACTCAGTTAGATTCTGATGAATACTGTCTTTTTATTAAGTTTTTTAGTTCTGTGACAATTGATAAAATTTTGGGATAGTGGGGTAGCTCTGTTGAGTTTGAACATAGACATGGTTCCAAAAGCAAGGTTTCAATTAGGAAAGCTGATACCAAGTATATAAAAGTGAGAGTCTTAAATTTACCGATTGAGATGGATAATATTTTAATTAAGGAGGCACTTTCCAAATATGGTGACGTGCTCTCGATAGAAAATGAAAGGTGGTCAAAACACTACAAATTACAGTGTTACAATGGTATACGTGCTGTAGAAATGGATGTAAAGACGAATATTCCGTCATATATGACAGTGCATGGATACAAAGCACACATTGTGGATTCAGGACAAGAACCAACTTGTCAGATATGCAATGAATCTGGGCATTTTAGGTTAGACTGTCCACGCCGGTACACGGTACTGAAAAGTAATTATGTAAAGAGGCAACGGCTCACCCTTGGTGAGGTGATGCCTCCTACTGCGATACCCTCCTCTGTTAATGACGTCACGGAAAGTATCCCGGATATGACCAATGTTGATAAAGAATTTCCACCTTTACAGACACCTGCAAGTTATAGTCTATCTGTCCGAGAAAATGATCAGCAACCCAAGAAAAGACCGCTAGAAACAACTGAAGATCGTTCTGATGATGATTCCTCTTGCACTCTTTCCGTTCGCAAACAAAGCAGTGGGAAGCGGGAGACGAAGAGCCCACAGTAAACACTACTATGGAAATGGAAACTGCAGTGAAGGAATCAAAGGCATTGGATGAGGAAGAAAAAGGTGCAGTAGTAGACGAACATGTCACGATTCTGCCTGGCGCGGAGGAGAAGGAAGTAAACTCCGACGAGCCGGTAGAATCAGGGGAAACAGAGGAATCAGGAAAACAGCAACAAGACGCCGCGGCCGCAGTGATAACCGCCGCGCATGAGCGCGAACAGCAGGGCGGCAGTAGCCGCCAGTCCCCGCCTGAGCGTCCCTCGCAACCGACGGACGTAAACAAGGAAACTGTGAAGGAAGTGCCGGCGACTCAGGATGGCCGCCGCCGCCGAATAAAGCCGCAACCAAATCTGAAAGTGGCTCGTAATCAAGGAAACCAACAACCTGCCATGGGCGCCCCGAAGCCGCGTAATATAAAATACGAAATAGTCACTGCAGATGCCTCGAAAGAAAACACAAAAAATGATTCCTTACCAGTTACTCCACACAAGGATCAAAGAGATAAATCCCAAGCACCGGAGTCTAGAGAAAATACTTAAGTGTAGGTCAAATAGTGTGCCAATGATCATGAACTGTTATTTCTTTTTTCGTTCTTCTGTAAATCTTCAGGTTTTCTATATCAGTCAAGTTTTCGTTATAAATTCTATGATTTCAATTACTGTCAGCACAGTAGTGTCTTAAAACAGTTTATTATTCGTTACCATTATTCCTTGAGGGTAACTTAAAGCTTTAGTTAATTATTTTCCCTCTCGCTTACCTAATGATGCAAGCGTATACTGTAGCTACTATGAATATCAATAAGATTCACTCATAGTGACAAATTTAAATGTTAGAATGACTACAAGTAATATTACAATGGCGCAATCTTATACGATCACTACAGTAAACATAAATAAAATAACATCAGAATTAAAACTGGCGGCGCTTAAAGAATTTCTATACGACTCTAGAACCGATATTGCCTTGCTACAAGAAGTTTTAATGCCCGATCTTAGTATACCAGGATTTATTTCTTACATTAACGTCTCACTTGAAACAAGTGTAGGAACGGCTGTATTAATACGACATGGCATTCCAGTAACAGATGTGGAACGATTGGAATCCGGAAGAGGGATAGGGTTAAAGATCTACGATGTGACAATAATCAACTTGTACGCTCCTTCCGGGTCTTCACATCGATCTGACAGATCAAAGTTTTTTAAAGAAGACATCATATACCTATTACGAAGAAATCCAAGCCAACTCATAATTGGTGGTGATTTTAATAGTGTTTTAAATCGTAAAGATCAGATCCCCAATTTTAATTTTTGTAATGAATTAAAACATCTAGTTACAAACCTGAATTTAAAAGATGCGTGGGAAATCAAGTATCCTACTGCTGTCGAATTTACTTTCGTCACATCAAATTCATGTAGCAGAATTGACAGGGTATATGTTGCTCAAGATCTTACATCCTCCGTAACAAAAGTAGAAACTATTCCTACGTACTTTTCGGACCATTCCAGTTTGTTGATCTGCATAAATTTGCGACCACAGCCTATACGTCAGTTCAGGAGTCACTGGAATTTAAACGTCTCGTTGTTGCAAGACAGTGATTTAGAAGACACAATAAAGGAAGCCTGGACAGTGTGCCTGCGTGCACTTAACAGATATGCAACCACTATCGATTGGTGGACAAAAAGAGCGAAGCCGAAGCTGAGGAAGGTTTTAATGCAATATAGTAGTTAGAGGGCAAGATGTATTAAGAATAATATAGAGTTTTATTATTCAATCTTAAGAGAGTTATATAGCCAGACATCTGCGTCGACCTTTCCCCTGGAAGACATTAAAAAAGTCAAAGCGAAATTGCTCACTATTAAAAGGAAGTAATTAGAAGGATTAAAAATAAAATCAAAAGCGAAATCAGTTACAGAGGATGAAATGACTTCACTCTATCATTTACTAAAGCATGCTAAGAACAGGAAGAGATCGTTTATTGATGAAATCAGAACAAAACATGGAATTACTCTAAAAACCCAGAAGGATATTGTTAATGAAGTGCATCGTTATTATAATGAATTGTATTCTGGAAATGCAGGAGGGGTTGTAAATTCTGATAATTTCTTTAACATTATAGTCCCACAGCTGACGGAAAGTGACAATCAGGAATGCCTTTCTGAGGTTAATGAAGAGGACGTTTATGAGTCTCTCTGCAGTTCACCATTAAAAAAATCCCCAGGACCCGATGGTTTGCCAGTGGAATTTTACGTTCGTTACTGGCCAATTGTCGGTGAGAAAATTACTGAGATGGTGAATGAGGTTATTAAGGCAAAAATGATACCACCTGAATTTAAAGAAAGCAAAATTGTACTCGTCCCTAAAAGTAAAGGGAACAAAGACCTAAATAACTTTCGCCCAGTGAATTCAGACTATAAAATTCTTGCTAGAGTTGTAAATAAAAAGTTTTCATCATTAACACACAAAATCATTAGTCAACATCAAAATTGTGCCGCGGGGAGAAATATATTTCATACTTTAGTTGATTTTAGAGATGTCATTGCAATCACCTCTGTAACGAACGTAAAATGTGCGTTGACTTTTTTGGACTTCCATAAAGCCTTCGATGTGGTAAACCATGAATACCTGCTGCAGACTTTAAAGCGTCTGGGATTCAATAAACAGGCCTTGTCTCTGATCCGAAACATTGCCACAGGAATAAATGCAAGAATAGCTGTCAACGGCCAAACAACAAAACTGCTACAAGTCAGACGAGGTGTTCCTCAGGGAAGTCCCCTTTCCATGACCCTATTCGCCATCTCACTGGACCCGTTTCTCAGACATGTTCATGACAAATTAACAGGCATCACACTAGGAGGACATAAAACTGTTATAAGAGCTTATGCTGACGATGTAGGAATCGTCATAAGAAATATGAAAGATATAGACACATTAGAAACAGTAACGAGAACTTACTGTAGTTTGTCTGGAGCAAACGCAAATGAAAAGAAAAGCAAAATCTTAAATCTTAGAAGTTTTGACAAAATAAACATGGAATGGGCAAAAGTGGTGAAGCAGCATAAAAGCCTAGGAATAACACTGACAACAAACGCCATGAAAATGGCTGCAATGAACTGGAAAGACACCTCGGAAACACTTCGAGGTGCTATAATGGAGAACTTATCACGTTCCTTAAATCAGTTTCAGAGGGTTAAGTACATAAACTTATGTATCCTGTCGAAAGCATACTATACAGCCCAAGTATTTCGAATACCAAGGATGATAGCCCGGAAAATTATGTCCAGAATTACGAACTTCCTGTGAAAAGGAGAAATATTCCGAACAGCAGTCAAGGTAGCCACCTTAGATCCGAGACATGGCGGTTTAGGTCTAACTGACATCACAAGCAAAGCTTCGGCACTTTTCGTCAAGAGGCAAATGAATGTAATAAGAGAATCTCAAGACAGTATTACCAGCCAGCTCTTTGAAATCGTTAAACCAGAAAATCTACAACCCCCTATTGATGTGCGAAAAATAAATAGTCGTCTACAGCATGTGAGGACATTTTATATTGAACTAAGTTATTTGAGTACTGGACTTCGACAAGCTCAACAGATAACATCAGGAGCAATCATGAGGGAAAGGTGGAAAAGTGAAGGCAGAAATAAAATAGAAAGACAGTATCCAAATTTAGACTGGAATGCTATCTGGGAAAACATCAACTTAAAAGTCCTGACCTCCGATATAAGAACAACGTGATACAAATCAGTGAACAACATCATTAGTACTCACGAAAGACTCTACGGAATTGGTCTCAGTAATACCATTCTGTGTCAGCGGTGCCATCTAGCAGATACAGTAACACATAGATATACATGCGGTGGGAATATAAATAATTGGAACTGGATTAAAGAGCAAATTGCATTTATTACAAGGACATCACCCAACAATATAACATCAACTGTTCTTCATAGACCTCAAGAACGGTACTTTCCAGACGCAAAATATAACGCCGTGTACTGGCTGATAGGAAATTACGTAAATTATGCCGTCAACAACCTGGGAACAGACAACATCATAGACTTCCAGATGTATATACGGAACGAATACTACAAAATCAATAGCTATATGGATCACACGAAAAAGTTCGGTAACATGTTGAAAATTGTATTTGAAAGAATGGGGATCGGATAAAATACTAAATACATGACTCAATGACAACACGCTATTTCTCTTACCCTGTTTTCTGGATGGACTTAATCTAGGAAAAAAGTGGCGGTGGCATTTTTTTTTTTTTTTTTTTTTTTTTTTTTTTTAGGCGAGGCAATTAGATTGTATAGTGGAGAAGCTCAGGAAAAAAAGTTGGATACAAAAAATAAATAAAACAAAAAAGAAAAAAGGTTCTTCTTTGATAATAATAAAAAAAGGTCGCCAAAAAAAAAATTAAAAAAAAAAATTTGGTTAGAGCATAAAAAAAGAGGCAGTCAGTGCTGCGATAAAAAAAAAGGGGGTCAGTCAGTGCTGCGTGTATGTTGAGTTCGTAATAAACGTGTTTTCAGTATAAGTGCTGCGTTTAGTTGCCTTCGAAGTCAAGCCTACTTCCATTGCAACGTGACAATATTTCCCTTAGCTGGGTTGGCCAATTCATAGTGTTCTTTTTTCATTTTCCAGGAGTGTAATTTTACCTGTGGTGACGCACACACACACTCAGATATACACATGGTCTGCAGAATGTTGAGTTGGTCACGAGGTACAAACGACAAGGAAGTGGTTTTCATATGATTTAAATAATCCTGCAAGAGACGGTAAGCAGTGGACACAAATGTTACAAGTTGTAGAAAATCTAATATTACCTGGTTTTACAGTGCTGGAAATAAAAATTAGCACTCGTACGCCCACTTAGAGTTTTACAATTCACTCAAAATTTATTCCTTAAACACATCAACAGCTCAAGTAGCACTGACTCGGTGTCGATCCATATAGAACTATACAGTTTAGTACGTGGTGTAGCGTTCATAGGCTGTAATGCACGCGCTGATTCTGGTATTCACTCGATTATGCAGAAGGCGAATACTGTCTCGGGATACATTGCACCTGACAAACAGACAGGCATCCAAAAAAACTTCGAATAACTTGGATTGCAGCTGATAAAATTTTAACGCCATATACCTTGCTGTCAATCTTGACCGCACACTGACCTTCAAGCAGCACTGTCTGAAAGTAAAACAAAAAGTATCCACAAGAAACAACATACTGCGTAAAATAACAGGAACATCATGAGGTGCATCAGCGAAAACAGTAAAGACCACAGCTCCATCTCTGTGTTAGGCTGCAGGCGGATATGCCTTCCCTGTCTGCCATAAAGAAGTGGGCATCGCGCAAATTGAGTCATGTAGACTAATCACTGGATGCCTGAAACCTACTCCACGGAAAAAAACTCTACCACCTAGCGTGTATTGCCTCTCCAGACGTTAGACGTGAGGTAACCGAATGTAGAGAAAGGCTCAAGATATCCACGTCTGACAAGCACCCGCTATATGGCCACAATCCTCCTCCTCCTCCACGTTTGAAGTCCAGAAAGAGTTTTATCCGGGCAACAAGCATGACCACTGAGACGATGTGTTCCCGGCTAACAACGTGGAACAAGAGGTCAGAATATCACTGGATGCCACCATCACAAATTCTAGTTGCTGGTTCCACCGAGGAATGGCCTGTGTGGAGAACTCTGAATCGACTCAGTTCGGGTGTCGCAAGATCCAGAGACAACATACAGAAAGGAGCTTACCATACACTATCAACCCTTTGTGACTGCCGAGTTGAGCAGACTACAGTACACTTATACCAGTATGCATTATGTCCATCAAGATGCACCACTGATGATCCGGGCAACAAGCCCCGAAGCAGTCGCGATAAAGTCGCCGTTGTGGAAGGTGCTGGTCTGGCTGCATTGCGTCTGCCAAGCACGTGACATGTCCAATTGGGTTAAGTCTGATGAACGAGCTGGCCACTCCATTCTATTCCCTCAGTCTCTCTGTGGGGACGAGCGTTTCGTCCAACAGAAGGACAGCTTAGAATACAATAAAAGGTCGAATGATATCGTCTCTATAGCTTTGAGTAGACTCCTGCCCACACCATCCGTCCACCAACTCCATATGATGAAATTTCCTGCACGTATGTGGGATTGTTACGGGTTGCACGTTCTCTCCAGATGGGGTAAGGACGATTGCCCGGATTAACACAAAATATTGAATCATCAGTGATCAACTGATAAAACTCTATTTTTCAAAAATACCGTTTTTGCTAGAGTCAGTACATGTAACACCCTCGATATTTCAACTACGGTTAATGTATGGCGTGATTTCATTCCACTATATTCCTTATTTAGTTGTTGATTTTCATCGTATAATCTTGCAGCTGTTGCAAATTAAGCTTTTCGCTAAAGCACGAAATAGATAAAATATTAAAATAACTAATAAACTTGCCTAAAATCTTCCCTAATTAAAAGGTAGTTTCACCTGAGAAACTTCTGCTGTTAAGACCGTTGCCATCAACACAACTGCCATCTTTTGGCAGGACTTTCTGTTTCGTTAGTTAAATGAGTAAAAATGATGGCAACAGATCAGAAGTAGGACAGTACATTTGAAACAAATGGTCGCTTTATGATGAAACTGCATGCTATACTTAATCATACGGATACAACTATACAATATAGACCCCAATCTGACACTGCTATTGTCTTATTGTAGTACAATACAAAAATTAGAACAAATAACTGCGTAAACGTTGATTTGATTAAATCGCCCAGGTCTTCACGAGAGAATATGTAGAGATAATATTGAAGTTATCTTTTGGGCAGTATGGTTACCAACAAACCACGAGCAGTGATACAACAAGTGCTACAGCTAAAACAGTTTAATATGATCACGCCTACCTGGCGGTATGCAAACTGTTCTATTTCTTTAATCTCGTGGGCGTTCGCCGTCATTTTACCTCTAACGCAGCCATGTACTCGTTGGGATGGCGAAAGTCATGGCTGCTACTGTAAGACAGCACAGAAATTTACTACAACGGCAGCAACATCCGGAAAAGAGGAGTTTGTAGACTGATACCACAGTAGTTTGTGTCCTCTATCAAAATTAGTGACCTCTATCCACCCCATCCAATGGAACCGTTAGCATTGGTTCCTGTCTGCACGGGATAGTTTTACTCTTCTTAGGTTAATGTCCTGTATGGTCAAAAAATGGCACCAATAGAAGCGGGAAGACGCAGTGACAGAATTCAAAGTAATGACTGGAACACCGTTTGTGGCTGTTCACCAAATTGAGAAATGTTCAGGATAATTAATGTAGGACCCAGAAAAATACTCCGTGCCTATGAGACGACGGTCTTTTGTTTACGCAAGCATATCTTGAATTTCGATTGCCAGGAGAAAACAGTTTCATATGGTTTAATTGCCGAATAATTTTATCAGCATCCTCAATTTTAATGGGGCCTAACCATGTGACATATCAGCAGAGTCTTAATTTTGCGGACCGATCACATCCGCAACCAGAAAGTTAAAATTTAAGTAATTACTGCATTCTTTCTTTGACATAATAACAGGACAACGTTGCACACTGATACCTGGCAAAAGCATCTTCTCTACAACCTGTTTACAGGTCAGTTACTCTAACATTTATGAAAGGTTTACAATGCGATGAACAATTTAGTTTAGAAATTCCGCCTTGCTATTTCAACTGTTGGCTCACTGGAGGGACTGTAAGACGTTATGAAATTGTGTGACTCGCTTTGCAATTTCTGATCCCTTTCCCTGTCCTTTGGTGTTTAAAACTGTGGTTCGATGTCCGTAACACTTGAAAACAACATTTTGAATCTTGTATTTACTCCTAATATTTTGAAAACTTACTTGAATGTTAAAGTTCACGACATAACGTCAGCACACCATTGAATAAATTTGTGACAAGCATTAATAAGTTCGAAATTAACTATGCGAGAATAGAAGGCCTAACTAAATAAATGACGAACTGATATTATATTACTTGAGTAAGTATATGAAATGTAACGGTTGCGAAAATTGTGAAATCAAATTCCTGTGTATTTCTGTTCAAATAATCAAAGTCAAAGGGTCGCGTGTGATTCGGTCAGAATATTTTGAGCCGTTAATGTGATTCGTCGCATCGTGAAATTGCAGCCTGTGTTGGGCTTTCCACAAATGCAATCAAGTTTCTTTATGGAAGACGTGAGCTGAATGTGGACCATAAACCCGTCACTGGATTACGATGCATTTCGACTCAAACAAACGCACCGTTATCGAGGCTCTCAATAGCTGTATCAGGACCACTGGTTGACAGATAGGAAAATTTCTGTCGGATACAGTGAGTACTACACATATTTAGAATGGCCATTCCCCTAACTCTGCCTATACCCTCACTTTTACAGATGTCCGCTGGATCATGGCTGTATTACCAAATAGGAGTAGAAGCGCAAAGAAATTTCAGCATCATATGAGCTCAGCTGACGTATGAGCCACGGTTTTCTGGATTACTTTCCAACATAGCAAAACCTACGTACATTTACTGGTTTATTCTTATAAAAATATAAGACCATGTTAACAACACTTAAATACTTGTGTGCTACGAGAAATACGGATTACGGAGGGTCACCATGGGTAGCGTCATATTCATTTTATGCACTAACCATATAAGAGGTGGTGGATATTCATATTAGGAAGACTTTATAACTTCGTAGTTACTAACGTTTATTTATTCCTAAATCATCTATTGGAATTTCCATGATTTGTCTTTCATATAAGACAAAGATAACATATTTATGGCCGGCCGCGGTGGCCGAGGGGACTGCGGCGCGCCAGTCACGGTCTGCACGGCCACTACGGTCGGGGGTTCAAATCCCCCCTCGGGCATGGATATTTGTGCCGTCTTTAGTCTTAGCTAGTTCATAAGTAGTTTGTAAGTTTAGGGACTGATGACCCCATGTTAAGTCCCATAAACTCTACAAACATTTGAACATTTTGAACATATTTATGAACAAACGAAAATTCCGAAAGGAATTACATATTTTAAGATTATATTTAAATTTGTTGAACAAAATCCACTATTGTATTCAGTATTTTTAGCAGTATATAAAGCTTCTTACTTCCTTGTTCGCTATTGTTGATGGTTGCACACAACGACCAAGAGCAATACAAAACTAACAAGTTTAAGCAATCTGTCTTTTCTTTTTCCTGATTATTTGAGAAAAACGTAACACATGGAATACGATGGAAAATCACAAAGTATGATGTTGTGGTATTCAGTCCAGAGACTAGTGTGATGCTGCTCTACTCCTTAGATTTAATTAGATTAATTCTTGTTCCATAAATACGATATTTCGCAATGATGTGGAACGTGTCAATTTAATAACTGGTGTATATACGTGACAGTCAATACATTAAGAATTTTTTATTACTTATGTATTATTATTTTCTTATTTTATTTATTTACTGATTTGGAAAATTGCTAAGTTTTATCTGCAAATTCACCTAAAGTGTAGAAGGAGTTGCAATACATAAATACTTTTAATTCCTTTTTAAATGCTAGTTGGCTGTCAGACTTTTGATGCTACTTGGTAAGTGACCAAAGATATTTGTGGCGCCATAATTCACCCCTTTCTGTGCCAAAGTTACATTTAACATTGAATAGTGAATTTACCACTTTCTCCTAATGTTGTAGCTATGCAACTCCTATCAGTTTTCAATTAGATTGGATTGTTAATAACAATTTTCATATGTTAAAACATGTATTATGAAGCTGTAGTGGAGATCCCTACATCATTAATTAAATGTATGCAGGATGATCATGGGTGTGCTCCAGCAATTATTCTGATTACATGCTATTGCGCAATAAATACCTTTTTACTCAGTGTTGATTTGCCCAAGAATATGATCCCATACGAAAGCAGTGAATGAAAATGGCATAGTAAGCTAATTTACTGAGATGTATATCACCAAACTTTGCAACGACACTGACAGCATAACTAGCTGAACTCAAAGGTTTCAGAAAATCCTCAATGTGTTTCTACCAACTCAGACCTTCATTAATGCAAATATGTAGATATTTTGAATGTTCTAACTTAAGCACAACTTTCTGTTCAAAAACTATATTTGTTAATGTTGTCATGACGTTTGCCATATGAATCTGTATATACTGGGTTTTATCAAATTTTAATGAGTCCATTTGTATGTAAACAATAAGTTTCTGAATCAGATAAGTTACTAATCCATTAGTTAATTCCTGTTTGTCAGGCGTGATAGCTGTAATTGTTTTGTCAAAAAGAACTAGCTTAGCACCTTTGTGAATATAGAATGACAAGTAATTAATATACATTAAGGACAGCAAAGGACTCAACACTAAACCTTGTGGGACCCTATTTTAATAGCTCCCCAGTTAGAGGAATTAGCTGTTTCTTGCATATTATTTGAACTGCTTGTTTCAAGTTTCTGCACTCTTCCAGTTAAGTATAATTCGAAAAATATTTGCACTGTCCCACTCATATCACAATACTTAAGTTTATTTAGAAGAATTTCATTATTTACACAATCAAAAGCCTTTAAGAGGCCACAAAACGCCCAACGGGTTAAGTCCAGTTATTCACAGCATTTAATATTTCAGCAGTTAAGCCGATCAGGCTTCTTCATCTCCTCATCGGAAAATCATTAGACATCTGTTTGAACGTGCTCTCCCTCTACGATTTTTAACCCACACACTTCCCTCTAATGCTAAATCCATGATTCCTTAATGTCTAAGAGTGTGTTCTACTTTCTGTCCTTTCTTTTAGTCAAGACATGCTAAAATTTTCTTTTCTTCCCAATTTTATTTAGTAATTCTTCATTAATTACGCAATGTACCCACCCAATCTTCAGCATTCTTCTACTGCACCACGCCCCAAAAGCTTCGATTTTCTTACTATCTGTACAAAGAAAATGTCTTCAGAAACATTACCCACACTTACATAATATTCGATGTAAACATATTTCCCTTTTTCAGAAACGTCTCTATTCCCATTGCCATGCTCTGTCATCTACATTGCGACCATTGTATGTTATTTTACTGCCCAAGTAGTAAAACCCATCGACGACTTTTACTATTCCTTTAACGAACCTAATTCATTCAGCATCGCCTTATTTTATTAATCTGGATTCCATTGCCGTTGCCTTGTTCCTGTTAACAGTCATTGAATGCACTGTCCATTCCGTTTGATTGCTCCTCCAGGTCCCTCAACATCTCAAACTAAACCACAACGATATCAGAAAAAAGAAAAAGTTTTCATTTCCTCACCCTGACCATTATTTTTTTCAAATTTTCACTTGCTTTCCTTCACTGATTGCTCAATACACAGATGAGTAACAACGAGAAAAGATTTTCTACAAAATTATCAGCAATCAGTCGTAAATATTTTGTTAATTCAAATCGAGATTTCGATCACTGTGTGATCATTATCAGTGCTTAAAAGAAACAGGGAAGCAACTGAGAAAAGGCCACAGCCCTTCCTAACTGTTCTCTGGTTTCTGAGAAAGTTGTAAATAACCTTCCGTTCTCTATGTTTTTCCCCTGCTGTCTTCGAGATTTGACATAGTATATTTCAGTCAACATTGTCAAAATCTTTCTCTAAATCTACAAAAGGTAGAAATGTATGTTTGCTGTCCTTGAACTATCTCCTAAGATTAGTCGTAAGCTGAGTATTGCTTCGCGTGTTCCTACATTTCACCTAAATCCAAATTGATCTTCCCTGATGTTGGCATCTACCAGATTTCTATTCATCTGCAAATAAGTCGTGTTAAAAATTTTGCAACCACGACTTATTAAACTGATGATTCTGTAGCTTTCACACCTGCCTACATCAGTTTCCTTTGAAATTAATATGTTTTTCTTGAAGTCTGAGGGCATTTAGGCTGACTCATACATCTTCCACACATGGTGAAACAGTTTTATCGTGAAAATTTTTGAAAACATGTTTTTTGGGGAAAATAGTGATATTCTGGAAAGGATTTATAAATAAAATGTCACAAATGGCAAAAAATATCATTTATACAAATGATGTCTGGTTTCAGCCTGTTTACAGGGCCATCTTCAGATCTATGTGGCGTAAGCTTGACGTTCACGGAGCAGGCGCTTGTCCCAGCAGTTATCGCATGGGACTGTTTTTACTTATAAAAAGTTTTTTATGGCTGGCTCTTCCAGAGACTTGAGTAGCTCCCAAGGAATGTGGTCTACTCGAGCACCCTTGTTTGGATTTATGTATTTCAGTAATCTCAGTATTGTACCTAGCTCCTATTTCATCTACTTCCTCTTCCCTTCCTACACTATTTTCTGTCTCGAATTTCATTTATTTTGTTCAGCCCCTACATATATCCTTTCCACCTCTGAACTTTTCCTTATTTGTTCAGAACTGGTTTTCCATCAAATACCTTAATTTTCATACAACTACTTCTCGCCGGCCGCGGTGGCCGAACCGTCTGTGGCGCGTTAGTCACGGTCTGTACGGCCACTGCGGTCGGAGGTTCGAATCCCCCCTCGGGCATGGATATTTGTGCCGTCCTTTGTATTAGCTAGTTCATAAAGTAGTTTGTAAGTTTAGGGACTGATGACCCAGTAGTTAAGTCCCATAAGCTCTATAAACATTTGAATTTGAACTGCTTCTCTTATCTCCAATGTTTTTCCTGTACACGAAACACTCATCTGCAGCTCTCTATCCAATTCTGCTTAGCTATTTTGCACTTCCTGTCAAACTCAGTTTTAGTTGTCTGTATTCGATTTTACCAGCTTAATTTATATTTTTCATTTTATCAATGAAATTCAGTCTTGCTTTTCTCCCTATTCGATACTACGCTGTGTTAACTATTTTATCTCTCAAAGCTACCCATCCACCTTCTGCTGTATCACTTTTCCCCAGTTTCTGTCAACTGTTGCCTGAAGCTCCCTCTGAAACTCTCAAGAACCTCAAGGTCCTTCAATTTATCCACGCCCGATTTCCGTCTTTTCCTACCCTTCTTCAGTCTATATTTCATAACCAGTAAGAAGCCTATGTTTGGATTCGATATCTGTCCCTGGTATTTCCTATATTTTAAACCCTACTTCCGAAATCTATGTCTTACGATTAACAAGCCAATCTGGTACATTCTGCAGTCTCGTGGTCTCACTTAATCATAAGTGAAGTGTTAGTTGTGGTTAAATTATGTTCAATGCAAAATTCTACCTGGCGTCTTCCTCCTTAATTCCTGTTTCTCCACTCCATATTCAAATACTATTTTTCCTTTCCTTCCTTTTCCTACTTCCGAATTCCCTTCCCCCATCACAATTAAGTTTTTTTTCTGCCTTAACTGTCTTAATAACTTCTTTCATCTCATCACACATTTCTTCAATCGCCTCATAATCGGCAAAGGTAACTGACACACAAAATTGTACTAATGTGGTGGCTGCTGGCTTTGTTTCAATCTTTGCTACAGTAATGGGTTCACTATACTGTTTAACGTAACGTACCCGCATTCCAATGTTCTTATTCATTATATTTCTTCAGTAGTACCACCAACTGATTTTGTATTTGTGCTTTTGTAATCACCAGACCAGACATTTTGTTCATCCTTGCACCGAATTTTACCAATCACTTGTATATCTAAATTCAACCTATCAATTTCCCTTTCTTAAGTTTTCTAACCTCTTCACCCGATTAAGGGATCTAACATTACACACTATGATGCATCGAATTCCAGTGTTGTCTTTCCTGATGACGGCATCCTCCTGAGTAGTCTGCGCCCGGCTATCCGAATGGACTATTTTACCTCCGGAATATTTTACCCTAGAGGCCGCCATACGGTATAGCTGCATGACCTCAGGAAATGGAACGACTGTAATTTCCTTTTTCTTTCAGCCTTTTGCTGTAACTGTATGGCTAAGCCACAGTAGCTGATGCTGCAATGCCAGCTCAGTCAATCATCCAGACTGTTGCCCCTGCATCTACTGAAAAGGCTTCTGCGCATCTTCAAGAATCAGACCTTTGTCTGGTCTCTGTGGCCTCTTCGCAGTTACCCCTCTTCTGTGGTTGCATCTACGGTAAGTCTGTTATCTCTGATTCATGGGAGTGCCACAAATTATAATATAGAATTTTTAGTGATAACATTTTCTTCTGTTATATTCTTCAAACTTTTCAGTCAAGTAAACTTCAGAGATGATCATAGTAACTTTGTTTTTAATAATCCTATCATAGGAGGTCTGTTAAGGAAAACTAGTAACGAAGACGAAGAATATAATGTTAAGGCTAAATTCCGCCTCAAAATTTCCTTCATGGGAAGTGGTCCTTAAACTAAACGAAATTAAACAAAGATGTTGCTCTATTATGATTGCTTAGATAATAGATCAGCCGTTGGCCTCTGATGGTTTAAAGTAATGTGTCTGATTAGCAGAAACTCATACCGTATCTAAAGATATTCATTCCACTACGCTAGTCTTCAAAAGCATTTGTAGACTATAATAGACTCAAGCCTTATGAAAGCCTTCCGTAAGTAGAGACTGAACATTTTTAATTTCGGAATACTAATCCGCTTGTGGAGTACAATGCGGCCTGATGCGTCTCATACCCATCGATATTCAACGTCATGGACAGGATGTCTGTTGTCGAGCCGTCAGAATTAATTGGTTATGAATAATGCAGATGGGCACCAAAATTCTCCGCACATGATATTAACATACATGTTTTCCTTCGTGACAGGAGCTGTCGTAGGTGTCAGCCGTGTCCGATATAATTTTCACCGACAACTTATCTGTGCAGCTTATCTGTGTGCTCTTAGCAAAACGTTTTTACTAAAGGCTGAGAAGTAGTGGCGCGGAAAAATACGCATTTAGGTGTAAATATATTTACAAATTTGTTTCCTGATATCCATTGTCAGATACCCTCTTTCTGATCAAATACTTTTTGGGCAAATAAACACAACATCTTAATTACTTCAAATGATACTTCGACCGCATATCTTTGAGCCCACTTTCGAAATAAAAACTGTGGCTGCATGTCAGAAATCTTAACAGGCAAAACGTAACATCATCATAGAATATGCACATTTATTACTTTTCCTTCGCCGCAGAAACTGTAACTAAATGTAAGCATTTACTATCTTCATAAGGAGGGATAATATGGCTGTTACAAACTCTTTGACAAAATGATTTTTTATTGAAGTATAATGTGATGCCACCTAAACGCTAGTATCTTTTATCATGATAATTATTGTTCAAAATTAAACCAAGTGTTTGTATATACAGTTGCAGAATTCATATAGATGTTGATTACCATGCGAAATAAAACTTCCGTTACTTACAACCATAATCTCATTGCATGTTACGACTATATGCTACTAAACTTTGGTAAAAGTTACATTCACTTCATTGAGTGGAGCATTGTTTTCCGAAGTCATGTCGTGATCAAGATTTTAAGGCAGCGATCTTCAGAAATCTTAACCCTGAGTACTAGGGTCGTCCACAAAGTCAGTTCCGTTTCTTTCCGCGGCAGTTCCGAACACGCTCGGCAGTTACTCTGGCTCAAGGAGGGAGATGTACGCCTTTTTCAGATCGCCAACGTGTGCTTTGTAGTGCTTCTTTATGTCAACCATAATTGAAAATTCCACAGCGTTTGAAATCAGATTTGTGATTCGTGTTCTAATGGAAAGAAAGGTAAACCAAAGGAAACTCATTGGCAAATCTGCGACGTTTACGGACAAAATACAATAAGTGATTCAATGGTTAGAAGATGTGTCAGACTGTTCAGTGAAGGACTTGATAAAGTGCACGATGAAGAACGAAGTGGACGCCCGTCTCTGGTAACAGATGAACTGGTTCAAACTGCTGAAGAGAAGGTTAATGACAATATTAAGTTCCATGATTAAAGAGTGCTATAAGGGACGCTTTACAAAGACCACAGGCGGTGATGCAGCTGTTATTGACTTACGCGTTTCGGCCTCGTCATCTTCAGAATCTGAAACCTGGGGTGAAGTTAAATACTGTTTAATAACGAAATCTGAAAATGGTCGCATACCTAATTTGTGACTTCATGTCACATTTGGAAGGCAACCGTAAGAGTACACTTAGTGCCCTTGCTATGTAAGTTCCACAAATCAACACTTCAACGATGATGTTGAATACACAGGCGACAATCTTCTATGAATAAGGCATACAAAAACTTGTGTGACATTATGAAAAGTGCCTACAGAATTTCGGAAGCTATGTAGAAGAATAGTTTAACAGTTCTAGATTTTTGTACAATAAATATTTTCTCTGTATCTGTATACTTTTGTTTTATATAACCAAACTGAACTTACTTCGTGGACATACCTCGTATACACTGATCAAACCATTTAGGAAATCAGTTCGGATATGTAGTTTCTAGGATATTTTCATCTTCAGATTAAATTAAAGATGTTCGACCTTTTTCTGTCGGTTCTACGGTGTAGATAGAAACACTAACTTTACCGCAATCGAGATAGTAATACTAACAAAGTAGCTGCAGAGAGGGTTGGTGTTCACTTGTGTTTGCTCCACCCAAAGAGGACAGAATAAAGGGATATGACGTTACCTATGCTGAGAACAGGCATTGGGAGAAGACAGGTGGCCATGATTTTGTGTCCAAAACACGGATTTTTCGCGTATAACCAAAGATGTTCAATTGTCCGTAAATCTATCGGACCAAACTTCGTGGTCATCAGTCCGTAGCTTACAAACTACTTAAACCTAGGTAAACTGACCTACGGACAACACACACACACCCATGCCCCAGGGAGGATTCGAACCTCCACGGCGAGCAACCGCGCGCTCCGCAGCTAGGAGCTTTAGACCGCTCGACTACTCCACCGCGGCGCGTTTATAATCCTCTGTGAATATTGCCCTTTTTACGTAAAGCAACCGGAGTATTTACTTAGATATCACATACATTTCAACGACTAGAACTATTTCACCACACAGTACGACCAATGTTTTGGGCACAAACAAATGCTGGAATGGGCATTTTTCTGGCTTCACTTGTTCAGTGTTAGGGCATCTCCAGAGATTCTAACCTCCTTGACTCGACCATACGAATTCGGTTCAGATAGTATAGCGAGCAGGTAGTGGAATAGAACAACAACATCACTTACCCGGGCATGGCATGGAGAGAAATAGGAAGGTTCGAAGCGGGACAGGTGCAGAGGGGATGGGCTGCAGCTTTTGGCGTATTTCAATTCTCAAGACCTGGACGCGATTTCAGATAACACGAACCGTTAAAACAAGTTAAGGCCAAGGTCTTCCACGGGTAACATCATCAAGAAACGACCGTTATCTCCGATTAACAGCATGTCGAGAAAGGACGCCGAATGAAATCCAGCTACAACGTCCCATCCAGGCAGCAACAAGACACGCAATATTAGTACGAAATCACCTTTGGAAATGTGGCCTCTACGCACGAAACCGACTACCCATCAGAAACAGGGCGGAGGATCATCAGGATTTGAGTCGCAAGTATTGCTCCTGGTTCTGTTCACAGATGTCAGCCGTTTGTGTTCAGCTTGAAAGTCGCTCCCTCTTATGGAGATAACATGAAAATCGGAACAATGCTGCTTATTTGCAGCAAACATCACATATCATGGTGGTATACGAATGGTGTGCATAGGAGGCAGTTATGGTGAAAGTACGGATCTATATGTCGTTTAGAATGGCGCCTTGATTAATCAGAGGTAGAGAGACGAGAATCTTCAAACTTTCTTTGTGATTTAAGGTGATGCCATTGGAGATGGGTTCTTTCTGCTAGACGCTAACGCTCGTTCCCACAGAGCTGCACTGGCGGACAACATACTTAAAGCTGAGGGAACTGAACGGATGGAGTGGCAAGCTTGTTCACCGGACTTAAACCCGATTGTGCATGTCCGGGGTACACTTGGCAGACGCATTAAAGCCAGACCAGCACCTCCCACATTGCTTGCATAGCTGGATATTGCGCTCATGGAAGAATGGCGAAATATCCCTCAAGAGCAGATTGATAACCTCATGCTGTCCAGGATACACTTGGCAGATGCATTAAAGCCAGACCAGCACATCCCACATTGCTTGCATAGCTGGATATTGCGCTCATGGAAGAATAGCGAAATATCCCTCAAGAGCAGATTGATAACCTCATGCTGTCCGGGATACACTTGGCAGACACATTAAAGTCAGACCAGCACCTCCCACATTGCTTGCATGGCTGGATATTGCGCTCATGGAAGAATGGCGAAATATCCCTCAAGAGCAGATTGATAACCTCATGCTGTCCGGGATACACTTGGCAGACGCATTAAACCCAGACCAGCACCTCCCACATTGCTTGCATGGCTGGATATTGCGCTCATGGAAGAATGGCGAAATATCCCTCAAGAGCAGATTGATAACCTCGTGCTGTCCGGGATACACTTGGCAGACGCATTAAAGCCAGACCAGCACCTCCCACATTGCTTGCATAGCTGGATATTGCGCTCATGGAAGAATGGCGAAATATCCCTCAAGAGCAGATTGATAACCTCATGCTGTCCAGGATACACTTGGCAGACTCATTAAAGCCAGACCAGCACCTCCCACATTGCTTGCATAGCTGGATATTGCGCTCATGGAAGAATGGCGAAATATCCCTCAAGAACAGATTGATAACCTCATGCTGTCCGGGATACACTTGGCAGACGCATTAAAGCCAGACCAGCACCTCCCACATTGCTTGCATAGCTGGATATTGCGCTCATGGAAGAATAGCGAAATATCCCTCAAGAGCAGATTGATAACCTCATGCTGTCCATCATACACTTGGCAGACGCATTAAAGCCAGACCAGCACCTCCCACATTGCTTGCATAGCTGGATATTGCGCTCATGGAAGAATAGCGAAATATGCCTCAAGAGCAGATTGATAACCTCATGCTGTCCGAGATACACTTGGCAGACGCATTAAAGCCAGACCAGCAACTCCCACATTGCTTTCATGGCTGGATATTGCGCTCATGGAAGAATGGCGATATATCCCTCAAGAGCAGATTGATAACCTCATGCTGTCCAGGATACACTTGGCAGACGCATTAAAGCCAGACCAGCACCTCCCACATTGCTTGCATAGCTGGATATTGCGCTCATGGAAGAATAGCGAAATATCCCTCAAGAGCAGATTGATAACCTCATGCTGTCCGGGATACACTTGGCAGACGCATTAAAGTCAGACCAGCACCTCCCACATTGCTTGCATGGCTGGATATTACGCTCATGGAAGAATGGCGAAATATCCCTCAAGAGCAGATTGATAACCTCATGCTGTCCGAGATACACTTGGCAGACGCATTAAAGCCAGACCAGCACCACCCACATTGCTTGCATAGCTGGAAATTGCGCTCATGGAAGAATAGCGAAATATCCCTCAAGAGCAGATTGATAACCTCATGCTGTCCGGGATACACTTGGCAGACGCATTAAAGCCAGACTAGCACCTCCCACATTGCTTGCATGGCTGGATATTGCGCTCATGGAAGAATGGCGAAATACCCCTCAAGAGCAGATTGATAACCTCATGCTGTCCGGGATACACTGGGCAGACGCATTAAAGCCAGACCAGCACCTCCCACATTGCTTGCATGGCTGGATATTGCGCTCATGGAAGAATGGCGAAATATCCCTCAAGAGCAGATTGATAACCTCATGCTGTCCAGGATACACTTGACAGACTCATTAAAGCCACACATGCACCTCCCACATTGCTTGCATAGCTGGATATTGCGCTCATGGAAGAATAGCGAAATATCCCTCAAGAGCAGATTGATAACCTCATGCTGTCCGGGATACACTTGGCAGACGCATTAAAGCCAGACCAACACCTCCCACATTGCTTGTATGGCTGGATATTGCGCTCATGGAAGAATGGCGAAATATCCCTCAAGAGCAGATTGATAACCTCATGCTGTCCGGGATAAACTTGGCATACGCATTAAAGCCAGACCAGCACCTCCCACATTGCTTGAATAGCTGGATATTGCGCTCATGGAAGAATGGCGAAATATCCCTCAAGAGCAGATTGATACCTCATGCTGTCCGGAATACACTTGGCAGACGCATTAAAGCCAGACCAGCACCTCCCACATTGCTTGCATGGCTGGATATTGCGCTCATGGAAGAATGGCGAAATATCCCTCAAGAGCAGATTGAAAACCTCATGCTGTCCGGGATACACTTGGCAGACGCATTAAAGCCAGACCAGCACCTGCCACATTGCTTGCATAGCTGGATATTGCGCTCATGGAAGAATGGCGAAATATCCCTCAAGAGCAGATTGATAACCTCATGCTGTCCGGGATACACTTGGCAGACGCATTAAAGCCAGACCAGCACCTCCCACATTGCTTGCATATGTGGATATTGCGCTCATGGAAGAATGGCGAAATATCCCTCAAAAGCAGATTGATAACCTCATGCTGTCCGGGATACACTGGGCAGACGCATTAAAGCCAGACCAGCACCTCCAACATTGCTTGCATAGCTGGATATTGCACTCATGGAAGAATGGCGAAATATCCCTCAAGAGCAGATTGATAACCTCATGCTGTCCGGGATACACTTGGCAGACGCATTAAAGTAAGACCAGCACCTCCCACATTGCTTGAATAGCTGAATATTGCGCTCATGGAAGAATGGCGAAATATCTCTCAAGAGCAGATTGATAACCTCATGCTGTCCGGAATACACTTGGCAGACACATTAAAGCCAGACCAGCACCTCCCACATTGCTTGCATGGCTGGATATTGCGCTCATGGAAGAATGGCGAAATATCCCTCAAGAGCAGATTGAAAACCTCATGCTGTCCGGGATACACTTGGCAGACGCATTAAAGCCAGACCAGCACCTGCCACATTGCTTGCATAGCTGGATATTGCGCTCATGGAAGAATGGCGAAATATCCCTCAAGAGCAGATTGATAACCTCATGCTGTCCGGGATACATTTGGCAGACGCATTAATGCCAGACCAGCACCTCCCACATTGCTTGCATATGTGGATATTGCGCTCATGGAAGAATGGCGAAATATCCCTCAAGAGCAGATTGATAACCTCATGCTGTCCGGGATACACTGGGCAGACGCATTAAAGCCAGACCAGCACCTCCAACATTGCTTGCATAGCTGGATATTGCGCTCATGGAAGAATGGCGAAATATCCCTCAAGAGCAGATTGATAACCTCATGCTGTCCGGGATACACTTGGCAGACGCATTAAAGTAAGACCAGCACCTCTCACATTGCTTGAATAGCTGAATATTGCGCTCATGGAAGAATGGCGAAATATCTCTCAAGAGCAGATTGATAACCTCATGCTGTCCGGGATACACTTGGCAGACGTATTAAAGTCTGACCAGCACCTCCCACATTGCTTGCATAGCTGGATATTTCGCTCATGGAAGAATGGCGAAATATCCCTCAAGAGCAGATTGATAACCTCATGCTGTCTGGGATACACTTGGCTGACACATTAAAGCCAGACCAGCACCTCCCACATTGCTTGCATAGCTGGATATTGCGCTCATGGAAGAATGGCGAAATATCCCTCAAGAGCAGATTGATAACCTCATGCTGTCCGGGATACACTTGGCAGACGCATTAAAGTCAGACCAGCACCTCCCACATTGCTTGCATGGCTGGATATTGCACACGTGGAAGAATGGCGAAATATCCCTCAAGAGCAGATTGATATCCTCATGCTGTCCGGGATACACTTGGCAGACGCATTAAAGCCAGACCAGCACCTCCCACATTGCTTGCATAGCTGGATATTGCGCTCATGGAAGAATGGCGAAATATCCCTCAAGAGCAGATTGATAACCTCATGCTGTTTGGGATACACTTGGCAGACGCATTAAAGTCAGACCAGCACCTCCCACATTGCTTGCATAGCTGGATATTGCGCTCATGGAAGAATAACGAAATATCCCTCAAGAGCAGATTGATAACCTCATGCTGTCCGGGATACACTTGGCAGACGCAATAAAGCCAGACCAGCACCTCCCACATTGCTTGCATAGCTGGATATTGCGCTCATGGAAGAATGGCGAAATATCCCTCAAGAGCAGATTGATAACCTCATGCTGTCCGGGATACACTTGGCAGACGTATTAAAGTCAGACCAGCACCTCCCACATTGCTTGCATGGATGGATATTGCGCTCATGGAAGAATGGCGAAATATCCCTCAAGAGCAGATTAACCTCATGCTGTCCGGGATACACTTGGCAGACGCATTAAAGCCAGACCAGCACCTCCCACATTGCTAGCATAGCTGGATATTGCACTCATGGAAGAATGGCGAAATATCCCTCAAGAGCAGATTGATAACCTCATGCTGTCCGGGATACACTTGGCAGACGCATTAAAGCCAGACCAGCACCTCCCACATTGCATGCATAGCTGTATATTGCGCACATGGAAGTATGGCGAAATATCCCTCAAGAGCAGATTGATAACCTCATGCTGTCCGGGATACACTTGGCAGAAGCATTAAAGTCAGACCAGCACCTCCCACATCGCTTGCATGGCTGGATATTGCGCTCATGGAAGAATGGCGAAATAACCCTCAAGAGCAGATTGATAACCTCATGCTGTCCGGGATACACTTGGCAGACGCATTAAAGCCAGACCAGCACCTCCCACATTGCTTGCATAGCTGGATATTGCGCTCATGGAAGAATGGCGAAATATCCCTCAAGAGCAGATTGATAACCTCATGCTGTCCGGGATACACTTGGCAGACGCATTAAAGTCAGACCAGCACCTCCCACATTGCTTGCATAGCTGGATATTGTGCTCATGGAAGAATGGCGAAATATCCCTCAAGAGCAGATTGATAACCTCATGCTGTCCGGGATACACTTGGCAGACGCATTAAAGTCAGACCAGCACCTCCCACATTGCTTGCATGACTGGATATTGCGCACGTGGATGAATGGCGAAATATCCCTCAAGAGCAGATTGATATCCTCATGCTGTCCGGGATACACTTGGCAGACTCATTAAAGCCAGACCAGCACCTCCCACATTGCTTGCATAGCTGGATATTGCGCTCATGGAAGAATGGCGAAATATCCCTCAAGAGCAGATTGATAACCTCATGCTGTCCGGGATACACTTGGCAGACGCATTAAAGCCAGACCAGCACCTCCCACATTGCTCGCATAGCTGGATATTGCGCTCATGGAAGAATGGCGAAATATCCCTCAAGAGCAGATTGATAACCTCATGCTGTTTGTGATACACTTGGCAGACGCATTAAACCCAGACCAGCACCTCCCTCATTGCTTGCATAGCTGGATATTGCGCTCATGGAAGAATAACAAAATATCCCTCAAGAGCAGATTGATAACCTCATGCTGTCCGGGATACACTTGGCAGACGCAAAAAAGCCAGACCAGCACCTCCCACATTGCTTGCATAGCTGGATATTGCGCTCATGGAAGAATGGCGAAATATCCCTCAAGAGCAGATTGATAACCTCATGCTGTCCGGGATACACTCGGCAGACGTATTAAAGTCAGAGCAGCACCACCCACATTGCTTGCATGGCTGGATTTTGCGCTCATGGAAGAATGGCGAAATATCCCTCAAGAGCAGATTGATAACCTCATGCTGTCCGGGATACACTTGGCAGACGCATTAAAGTCAGACCAGCACCTCCCACATTGCTGGCATAGATGGATATTGCACTCATGGAAGAATGGCGAAATATCCCTCAAGAGCAGATTGATAACCTCATGCTGTCCGGGATACACTTGGCAGACGCATTAAAGCCAGACCAGCACCTCCCACATTGCTTGCATAGCTGGATATTGCGCACATGGAAGTATGGCGAAATATCCCTCAAGAGCAGATTGATAACCTCATGCTGTCCGGGATACACTTTGCAGACGTATTAAAGTCAGACCAGCACCACCCACATTGCTTGCATGGCTGGATATTGCGCTCATGGAAGAATAGCGAAATATCCCTCAAGAGCAGATTGATAACCTCATGCTGTCCGGGATACACTTGGCAGACGCATTAAAGTCAGACCAGCACCTCCCACATTGCTTGCATAGCTGGATATTGCGCTCATGGAAGAATGGCGAAATATCCCTCAAGAGCAGATTGATAACCTCATGCTGTCCGGGATACACTTGGCAGACGCATTAAAGTCAGACCAGCACCTCACACATTGCTTGCATAGCTGGATATTGCGCTCATGGAAGAATGGTGAAATATCCCTCAAGAGCAGATTGATAACCTCATGCTGTCCGGGATACACTTGGCAGACGAATTAAAGTCAGACCAGCACCTCCCACATTGCTTGCATAGCTGAATATTGCGCTCATGGAAGAATGGCGAAATATCCCTCAAGAGCAGATTGATAACCTCATGCTGTCCGGGATACACTTGGCAGACGCATTAAAGTCTGACCAGCACCTCCCACATTGCTTGCATAGCTGGATATTGCGCTCATGGGAGAATGGCGAAATATCCCTCAGGAGCAGATTGATAACCTCATGCTGTCCGGGATACACTTGGCAGACGCATTAAAGCCAGACCAGCACCTCCCACATTGCTTGCATAGCTGGATATTGCGCTCATGGAAGAATGGCGAAATATCCCTCAAGAGCAGATTGATAACCTCATGCTGTCCGGGATACACTTGGCAGACGCATTAAAGTCAGACCAGCACCTCCCACATTGCTTGCATAGCTGGATATTGCGCTCATGGAAGAATAGCGAAATATCCCTCAAGAGCAAATTGATAACCTCATGCTGTCCGGGATACACTTGGCAGACGCATTAAAGTCAGACCAGCACCTCCCACATTGCTTGCATGGCTGGATATTGCGCTCATGGAAGAATGGCGAAATATCCCTCAAGAGCAGATTGATAACCTCATGCAGTCCGGGATACACTTGGCAGACGCATTAAAGTCAGACGAGCACCTCCCACATTGCTTGCATAGCTGGATATTGCGCTCATGGAAGAATGGCGAAATACCCCTCAAGAGCAGATTGATAACCTCATGCTGTCCGGGATACACTTGGCAGACGCATTAAAGCCAGACCAACACCTCCCACATTGCTTGTATGGCTGGATATTGCGCTCATGGAAGAATGGCGAAATATCCCTCAAGAGCAGATTGATAACTTCATGCTGTCCGGGATAATCTTGGCAGACGCATTAAAGCCAGACCAGCACCTCCCACATTGCTTGCATAGCTGGATATTGCGCTCATGGAAGAATGGCGAAATATCCCTCAAGAGCAGATTGATAACCTCATGCTGTCAGGAATACACTTGGCAGACGCATCAAAGCCAGACCAGCACCTCCCACATTGCTTGCATGGCTGGATATTGCGCTCATGGAAGAATGGCGAAATATCCCTCAAGAGCAGATTGAAAACCTCATGCTGTCCGGGATACACTTGGCATCCGCATTACAGCCAGACCAGCACCTGCCACATTGCTTGCATACCTGGATATTGCGCTCATGGAAGAATGGCGAAATATCCCTCAAGAGCAGATTGATAACCTCATGCTGTCCGGGATACACTTGGCAGATGCATTAAAGTCAGACCAGCACCTCCCACATTGCTTGCACCGCTGGATATTGCGCTCATGGAAGAATAGCGAAATATCACTCAAGAGCAGATTGATAACCTCATGCTGTCCGGGATACACTTGGCAGACGCATTAAAGCCAGACCAGCACCTCCCACATTGCTTGCATATGTGGATATTGCGCTCATGGAAGAATGGCGAAATATCCCTCAAGAGAAGATTGATAACCTCATGCTGTCCGGGATACACTGGGCAGACGCATTAAAGCCAGACCAGCACCTCCAACATTGCTTGAATAGCTGGATATTGCGCTCATGGAAGAATAGCGAAATATCCCTCAAGAGCAAATTGATAACCTCATGCTGTCCGGGATACACTTGGCAGACGCATTAAAGCCAGACCAGCACCTCGCACATTGCTTGCATAGCTGGATAATGCGCTCATGGAAGAATGGCGAAATATCCCTCAAGAGCAGATTGATAACCTCATGCTGTCCGGGATACACTTGGCAGATGCATTAAAGTCAGACCAGCACCTCCCACATTGCTTGCATGGCTGGATATTGCGCTCATGGAAGAATGGCGAAATATCCCTCAAGAGCAGATTGATAACCTCATGCAGTCCGGGATACACTTGGCAGACGCATTAAAGTCAGACGAGCACCTCCCACATTGCTTGCATAGCTGGATATTGCGCTCATGGAAGAATGGCGAAATACCCCTCAAGAGCAGATTGATAACCTCATGCTGTCCGGGATACACTTGGCAGACGCATTAAAGCCAGACAAGCACCTCCCACATTGCTTGCATGGCTGGATATTGCGCTCATGGAAGAATAGCGAAATATCCCTCAAGGGCAGATTGATAACCTCATGCTGTCCAGGATACACTTGACAGACTCATTAAAGCCAGACATGCACCTCCCACATTGCTTGCATAGCTGGATATTGCGCTCATGGAAGAATAGCGAAATATCCCTCAAGAGCAGATTGATAACCACATGCTGTCCGGGATACACTTGGCAGACGCATTAAAGCCAGACCAACACCTCCCAAATTGCTTGTATGGCTGGATATTGCGCTCATGGAAGAATGGCGAAATATCCCTCAAGAGCAGATTGATAACCTCATGCTCTCCGGGATAAACTTGGCAGACGCATTAAAGCCAGACCAGCACCTCCAACATTGCTTGCATGGCTGGATATTGCGCTCATGGAAGAATGGCGAAATATCCCTCAAGAGCAGATTGATAACCTCATGCTGTCCGGGATACACTTGGCAGATGCATTAAAGTCAGACCAGCACCTCCCACATTGCTTGCATAGCTGGATATTGCGCTCATGGAAGAATGGCGATATATCCCTCAAGAGCAGATTGATAACCTCATGCTGTCCGGGATACACCTGGCAGACGCATTAAAGTCAGACCAGCACCTCCCACATTACTTGCATAGCTGGATATTGCGCTCATGGAAGAATGGCGAAATATCCCTCAAGAGCAGATTGATAACCTCATGCTGTCCGGGATACACTTGGCAGACGCATTAAAGTCAGACCAGCACCTCCCACATTGCTTGCATAGCTGGATATTGCACTCATGGAAGAATGGTGAAATATCCCTCAAGAGCAGATAGATAACCTCATGCTGTCCGGGATACACTTGGCAGACGAATTAAAGTCAGACCAGCACCTCCCACATTGCTTGCATAGCTGAATATTGCGCTCATGGAAGAATGGTGAAATATCCCTCAAGAGCAGATTGATAACCTCATGCTGTCCGGGATACACTTGGCAGACGCATTAAAGTCTGACCAGCACCTCCCACATTGCTTGCATAGCTGGATATTGCGCTCATGGAAGAATGGCGAAATATCCCTCAAGAGCAGATTGATAACCTCATGCTGTCCGGGATACACTTGGCAGACGCATTAAAGCCAGACCAGCACCTCCCACATTGCTTGCATAGCTGGATATTGCGCTCATGAAAGAATGGCGAAATATCCCTCAAAAGCAGATTGATAACCTCATGCTGTCCGGGATACACTTGGCAGACGCATTAAAGCCAGACCAGCACCTCCCACATTGCTTGCATAGCTGGATATTGCGCTCATGAAAGAATGGCGAAATATCCCTCAAGAGCAGATTGATAACCTCATGCTGTCCGGGATACACTTGGCAGACGCATTAAAGTCAGACCAGCACCTCCCACATTGCTTGCATGGCTGGATATTGCGCTCATGGAAGAATGGCGAAATATCCCTCAAGAGCAGATTGATAACCTCATGCACTCCGGGATACACTTGGCAGACGCATTAAAGTCAGACGAGCACCTCCCACATTGCTTGCATAGCTGGATATTGCGCTCATGGAAGAGTGGCGAAATACCCCTCAAGAGCAGATTGATTACCTCATGCTGTCCGGGATACACTAGGCAGACGCATTAAAGCCAGACCAGCACCTCCCACATTGCTTGCATGGCTGGATATTGCGCTCATGGAAGAATGGCGAAATATCCCTCAAGAGCAGATTGATAACCTCATGCTGTCCAGGATACACTTGACAGACGCATCAAAGCCAGACCAGCACCTCCCACATTGCTTGCATGGCTGGATATTGCGCTCATGGAAGAATGGCGAAATATCCCTCAAGAGCAGATTGAAAACCTCATGCTGTCCGGGATACACTTGGCAGCCGCATTAAAGCCAGACCAGCACCTGCCACATTGCTTGCATAGCTGGATATTGCGCTCAGGGAAGAATGGCGAAATATCCCTCAAGAGCAGATTGATAACCTCATGCTGTCCGGGATACACTTGGCAGATGCATTAAAGTCAGACCAGCACCTCCCACATTGCTTGCATCGCTGGATATTGCACTCATGGAAGAATAGCGAAATATCACTCAAGAGCAGATTGATAACCTCATGCTGTCTGGGATACACTTGGCAGACGCATTAAAGCCAGACCAGCACCTCCCACATTGCTTGCATATGTGGAAATTGCGATCATGGAAGAATGGCGAAATATCCCTCAAGAGCAGATTGATAACCTCATGCTGTCCAGGATACACTTGACAGACTCATTAAAGCCAGACATGCACCTCCCACGTTGCTTGCATAGCTGGATATTGCGCTCATGGAAGAATAGCGAAATATCCCTCAAGAGCAGATTGATAACCTCATGCTGTCCGGTATACAAGTGGCAGACGCATTAAAGCCAGACCAACACCTCCCAAATTGCTTGTATGGCTGGATTTTGCGCTCATGGAAGAATGGCGAAATATCCCTCAAGAGCAGATTGATAACCTCATGCTCTCCGGGATATACTTGGCAGACGCATTAAAGCCAGACCAGCACCTCCCACATTGCTTGCATGGCTGGATATTGCGCTCATGGAAGAATGGCGAAATATCCCTCAAGAGCAGATTGATAACCTCATGCTGTCCGGGATACACTTGGCAGATGCATTAAAGTCAGACCAGCACCTCCCACATTGCTTGCATAGCTGGATATTGCGCTCATGGAAGAATGGCGAAATATCCCTCAAGAGCAGATTGTTAACCTCATGCTGTCCGGGATACACTTGGCAGACGCATTAAAGTCAGACCAGCACCTCCCACATTGCTTGCATAGCTGGATATTGCGCTCATGGAAGAATGGCGAAATATCCCTCAAGAGCAGATTGATAACCTCATGCTGTCCGGGATACACTTGGCAGACGCATTAAAGTCAGACCAGCACCTCCCACATTGCTTGCATAGCTGGATATTGCGCTCATGGAAGAATGGTGAAATATCCCTCAAGAGCAGATTGATAACCTCATGCTGTCCGGGATACACTTGGCAGACGAATTAAAGTCAGACCAGCACCTCCCACATTGCTTGCATAGCTGAATATTGCGCTCATGGAAGAATGGCGAAATATCCCTCAAGAGCAGATTGATAACCTCATGCTGTCCGGGATACACTTGGCAGACGCATTAAAGTCTGACCAGCACCTCCCACATTGCTTGCATAGCTGGATATTGCGCTCATGGAAGAATGGCGAAATATCCCTCAAGAGCAGATTGATAACCTCATGCTGTCCGGGATACACTTGGCAGATGCATTAAAGTCAGACCAGCACCTACCACATTGCTTGCACCGCTGGATATTGCGCTCATGGAAGAATAGCGAAATATCACTCAAGAGCAGATTGATAACCTCATGCTGTCCGGGATACACTTGGCAGACGCATTAAAGCCATACCAGCACCTCCCACATTGCTTGCATATGTGGATATTGCGCTCATGGAAGAATGGCGAAATATCCCTCAAGAGAAGATTGATAACCTCATGCTGTCCGGGATACACTGGGCAGACGCATTAAAGCCAGACCAGCACCTCCAACATTGCTTGAATAGCTGGATATTGCGCTCATGGAAGAATAGCGAAATATCCCTCAAGAGCAAATTGATAACCTCATGCTGTCCGGGATACACTTGGCAGACGCATTAAAGCCAGACCAGCACCTCCCACATTGCTTGCATAGCTGGATAATGCGCTCATGGAAGAATGGCGAAATATCCCTCAAGAGCAGATTGATAACCTCATGCTGTCCGGGATACACTTGGCAGATGCATTAAAGTCAGACCAGCACCTCCCACATTGCTTGCATGGCTGGATATTGCGCTCATGGAAGAATGGCGAAATATCCCTCAAGAGCAGATTGATAACCTCATGCAGTCCGGGATACACTTGGCAGACGCATTAAAGTCAGACGAGCACCTCCCACATTGCTTGCATAGCTGGATATTGCGCTCATGGAAGAATGGCGAAATACCCCTCAAGAGCAGATTGATAACCTCATGCTGTCCGGGATACACTTGGCAGACGCATTAAAGCCAGACAAGCACCTCCCACATTGCTTGCATGGCTGGATATTGCGCTCATGGAAGAATGGCGAAATATCCCTCAAGAGCAGATTGATAACCTCATGCTGTCCGGGATACACTTGGCAGATGCATTAAAGTCAGACCAGCACCTCCCACATTGCTTGCATAGCTGGATATTGCGCTCATGGAAGAATGGCGATATATCCCTCAAGAGCAGATTGATAACCTCATGCTGTCCGGGATACACCTGGCAGACGCATTAAAGTCAGACCAGCACCTCCCACATTACTTGCATAGCTGGATATTGCGCTCATGGAAGAATGGCGAAATATCCCTCAAGAGCAGATTGATAACCTCATGCTGTCCGGGATACACTTGGCAGACGCATTAAAGTCAGACCAGCACCTCCCACATTGCTTGCATAGCTGGATATTGCACTCATGGAAGAATGGTGAAATATCCCTCAAGAGCAGATAGATAACCTCATGCTGTCCGGGATACACTTGGCAGACGAATTAAAGTCAGACCAGCACCTCCCACATTGCTTGCATAGCTGAATATTGCGCTCATGGAAGAATGGTGAAATATCCCTCAAGAGCAGATTGATAACCTCATGCTGTCCGGGATACACTTGGCAGACGCATTAAAGTCTGACCAGCACCTCCCACATTGCTTGCATAGCTGGATATTGCGCTCATGGAAGAATGGCGAAATATCCCTCAAGAGCAGATTGATAACCTCATGCTGTCCGGGATACACTTGGCAGACGCATTAAAGCCAGACCAGCACCTCCCACATTGCTTGCATAGCTGGATATTGCGCTCATGAAAGAATGGCGAAATATCCCTCAAGAGCAGATTGATAACCTCATGCTGTCCGGGATACACTTGGCAGACGCATTAAAGCCAGACCAGCACCTCCCACATTGCTTGCATAGCTGGATATTGCGCTCATGAAAGAATGGCGAAATATCCCTCAAGAGCAGATTGATAACCTCATGCTGTCCGGGATACACTTGGCAGACGCATTAAAGTCAGACCAGCACCTCCCACATTGCTTGCATGGCTGGATATTGCGCTCATGGAAGAATGGCGAAATATCCCTCAAGAGCAGATTGATAACCTCATGCACTCCGGGATACACTTGGCAGACGCATTAAAGTCAGACGAGCACCTCCCACATTGCTTGCATAGCTGGATATTGCGCTCATGGAAGAGTGGCGAAATACCCCTCAAGAGCAGATTGATTACCTCATGCTGTCCGGGATACACTAGGCAGACGCATTAAAGCCAGACCAGCACCTCCCACATTGCTTGCATGGCTGGATATTGCGCTCATGGAAGAATGGCGAAATATCCCTCAAGAGCAGATTGATAACCTCATGCTGTCCAGGATACACTTGACAGACGCATCAAAGCCAGACCAGCACCTCCCACATTGCTTGCATGGCTGGATATTGCGCTCATGGAAGAATGGCGAAATATCCCTCAAGAGCAGATTGAGAACCTCATGCTGTCCGGGATACACTTGGCAGCCGCATTAAAGCCAGACCAGCACCTGCCACATTGCTTGCATAGCTGGATATTGCGCTCAGGGAAGAATGGCGAAATATCCCTCAAGAGCAGATTGATAACCTCATGCTGTCCGGGATACACTTGGCAGATTCATTAAAGTCAGACCAGCACCTCCCACATTGCTTGCATCGCTGGATATTGCACTCATGGAAGAATAGCGAAATATCACTCAAGAGCAGATTGATAACCTCATGCTGTCTGGGATACACTTGGCAGACGCATTAAAGCCAGACCAGCACCTCCCACATTGCTTGCATATGTGGAAATTGCGATCATGGAAGAATGGCGAAATATCCCTCAAGAGCAGATTGATAACCTCATGCTGTCCAGGATACACTTGACAGACTCATTAAAGCCAGACATTCACCTCCCACGTTGCTTGCATAGCTGGATATTGCGCTCATGGAAGAATAGCGAAATATCCCTCAAGAGCAGATTGATAACCTCATGCTGTCCGGGATACACTTGGCAGACGCATTAAAGCCAGACCAACACCTCCCAAATTGCTTGTATGGCTGGATTTTGCGCTCATGGAAGAATGGCGAAATATCCCTCAAGAGCAGATTGATAACCTCATGCTCTCCGGGATATACTTGGCAGACGCATTAAAGCCAGACCAGCACCTCCCACATTGCTTGCATGGCTGGATATTGCGCTCATGGAAGAATGGCGAAATATCCCTCAAGAGCAGATTGATAACCTCATGCTGTCCGGGATACACTTGGCAGATGCATTAAAGTCAGACCAGCACCTCCCACATTGCTTGCATAGCTGGATATTGCGCTCATGGAAGAATGGCGAAATATCCCTCAAGAGCAGATTGTTAACCTCATGCTGTCCGGGATACACTTGGCAGACGCATTAAAGTCAGACCAGCACCTCCCACATTGCTTGCATAGCTGGATATTGCGCTCATGGAAGAATGGCGAAATATCCCTCAAGAGCAGATTGATAACCTCATGCTGTCCGGGATACACTTGGCAGACGCATTAAAGTCAGACCAGCACCTCCCACATTGCTTGCATAGCTGGATATTGCGCTCATGGAAGAATGGTGAAATATCCCTCAAGAGCAGATTGATAACCTCATGCTGTCCGGGATACACTTGGCAGACGAATTAAAGTCAGACCAGCACCTCCCACATTGCTTGCATAGCTGAATATTGCGCTCATGGAAGAATGGCGAAATATCCCTCAAGAGCAGATTGATAACCTCATGCTGTCCGGGATACACTTGGCAGACGCATTAAAGTCTGACCAGCACCTCCCACATTGCTTGCATAGCTGGATATTGCGCTCATGGAAGAATGGCGAAATATCCCTCAAGAGCAGATTGATAACCTCATGCTGTCCGGGATACACTTGGCAGACGCATTAAAGTCAGTCCACCACCTCCCACATTGCTGGCATAGCTGGATATTGCGCTCATGGAAGAATGGCGAAATATCCCTCAAGAGCAGATTGATAACCTCATGCTGTCCGGGATACACTTGGCAGACGCATTAAAGTCAGACCAGCACCTCCCACATTGCTTGCATATGTGGATATTGCGCTCATGGAAGAATAGCGAAATATCCCTCAAGAGCAAATTGATAACCTCATGCTGTCCGGGATACACTTGGCAGACGCATTAAAGCCAGACCAGCACCTCCCACATTGCATGCATAGCTGGATATTGCGCTCATGAAAGAATGGCGAAATATCCCTCAAGAGCAGATTGATAACCTCATGCTGTCCGGGATACACTTGGCAGACGCATTAAAGTCAGACCAGCACCTCCCACATTGCTTGCATGGCTGGATATTGCGCTCATGGAAGAATGGCGAAATATCCCTCAAGAGCAGATTGATAACCTCATGCTGTCCAGGATACACTTGACAGACTCAGTAAAGCCAGACATGCACCTCTTACATTGCTTGCATAGCTGGATATTGCGCTCATGGAAGAATAGCGAAATTCCCTCAAGAGCAGATTGATAACCTCATGCTGTCCGGGATACACTTGGCAGACGCATTAAAGCCAGACCAACACCTCCCACATTGCTTGTATGGCTGGATATTGCGCTCAGGGAAGAATGGCGAAATATCCCTCAAGAGCAGATTGATAACTTTATGCTGTCCGGGATAAACTTGGCAGACGCATTAAAGCCAGACCAGCACCTCCCACATTGCTTGCATAGCTGGATATTGCGCTCATGAAAGAATGGCGAAATATCCCTCAAGAGCAGATTGATAACCTCATGCTGTCCGGGATACACTTGGCAGACGCATTAAAGTCAGACCAGCACCTCCCACATTGCTTGCATGGCTGGATATTGCGCTCATGGAAGAATGGCGAAATATCCCTCAAGAGCAGATTGATAACCTCATGCACTCCGGGATACACTTGGCAGACGCATTAAAGTCAGACGAGCACCTCCCACATTGCTTGCATAGCTGGATATTGCGCTCATGGAAGAGTGGCGAAATACCCCTCAAGAGCAGATTGATTACCTCATGCTGTCCGGGATACACTAGGCAGACGCATTAAAGCCAGACCAGCACCTCCCACATTGCTTGCATGGCTGGATATTGCGCTCATGGAAGAATGGCGAAATATCCCTCAAGAGCAGATTGATAACCTCATGCTGTCCAGGATACACTTGACAGACGCATCAAAGCCAGACCAGCACCTCCCACATTGCTTGCATGGCTGGATATTGCGCTCATGGAAGAATGGCGAAATATCCCTCAAGAGCAGATTGAGAACCTCATGCTGTCCGGGATACACTTGGCAGCCGCATTAAAGCCAGACCAGCACCTGCCACATTGCTTGCATAGCTGGATATTGCGCTCAGGGAAGAATGGCGAAATATCCCTCAAGAGCAGATTGATAACCTCATGCTGTCCGGGATACACTTGGCAGATTCATTAAAGTCAGACCAGCACCTCCCACATTGCTTGCATCGCTGGATATTGCACTCATGGAAGAATAGCGAAATATCACTCAAGAGCAGATTGATAACCTCATGCTGTCTGGGATACACTTGGCAGACGCATTAAAGCCAGACCAGCACCTCCCACATTGCTTGCATATGTGGAAATTGCGATCATGGAAGAATGGCGAAATATCCCTCAAGAGCAGATTGATAACCTCATGCTGTCCAGGATACACTTGACAGACTCATTAAAGCCAGACATTCACCTCCCACGTTGCTTGCATAGCTGGATATTGCGCTCATGGAAGAATAGCGAAATATCCCTCAAGAGCAGATTGATAACCTCATGCTGTCCGGGATACACTTGGCAGACGCATTAAAGCCAGACCAACACCTCCCAAATTGCTTGTATGGCTGGATTTTGCGCTCATGGAAGAATGGCGAAATATCCCTCAAGAGCAGATTGATAACCTCATGCTCTCCGGGATATACTTGGCAGACGCATTAAAGCCAGACCAGCACCTCCCACATTGCTTGCATGGCTGGATATTGCGCTCATGGAAGAATGGCGAAATATCCCTCAAGAGCAGATTGATAACCTCATGCTGTCCGGGATACACTTGGCAGATGCATTAAAGTCAGACCAGCACCTCCCACATTGCTTGCATAGCTGGATATTGCGCTCATGGAAGAATGGCGAAATATCCCTCAAGAGCAGATTGTTAACCTCATGCTGTCCGGGATACACTTGGCAGACGCATTAAAGTCAGACCAGCACCTCCCACATTGCTTGCATAGCTGGATATTGCGCTCATGGAAGAATGGCGAAATATCCCTCAAGAGCAGATTGATAACCTCATGCTGTCCGGGATACACTTGGCAGACGCATTAAAGTCAGACCAGCACCTCCCACATTGCTTGCATAGCTGGATATTGCGCTCATGGAAGAATGGTGAAATATCCCTCAAGAGCAGATTGATAACCTCATGCTGTCCGGGATACACTTGGCAGACGAATTAAAGTCAGACCAGCACCTCCCACATTGCTTGCATAGCTGAATATTGCGCTCATGGAAGAATGGCGAAATATCCCTCAAGAGCAGATTGATAACCTCATGCTGTCCGGGATACACTTGGCAGACGCATTAAAGTCTGACCAGCACCTCCCACATTGCTTGCATAGCTGGATATTGCGCTCATGGAAGAATGGCGAAATATCCCTCAAGAGCAGATTGATAACCTCATGCTGTCCGGGATACACTTGGCAGACGCATTAAAGTCAGTCCACCACCTCCCACATTGCTGGCATAGCTGGATATTGCGCTCATGGAAGAATGGCGAAATATCCCTCAAGAGCAGATTGATAACCTCATGCTGTCCGGGATACACTTGGCAGACGCATTAAAGTCAGACCAGCACCTCCCACATTGCTTGCATATGTGGATATTGCGCTCATGGAAGAATAGCGAAATATCCCTCAAGAGCAAATTGATAACCTCATGCTGTCCGGGATACACTTGGCAGACGCATTAAAGCCAGACCAGCACCTCCCACATTGCATGCATAGCTGGATATTGCGCTCATGAAAGAATGGCGAAATATCCCTCAAGAGCAGATTGATAACCTCATGCTGTCCGGGATACACTTGGCAGACGCATTAAAGTCAGACCAGCACCTCCCACATTGCTTGCATGGCTGGATATTGCGCTCATGGAAGAATGGCGAAATATCCCTCAAGAGCAGATTGATAACCTCATGCTGTCCAGGATACACTTGACAGACTCAGTAAAGCCAGACATGCACCTCTTACATTGCTTGCATAGCTGGATATTGCGCTCATGGAAGAATAGCGAAATATCCCTCAAGAGCAGATTGATAACCTCATGCTGTCCGGGATACACTTGGCAGACGCATTAAAGCCAGACCAACACCTCCCACATTGCTTGTATGGCTGGATATTGCGCTCAGGGAAGAATGGCGAAATATCCCTCAAGAGCAGATTGATAACTTTATGCTGTCCGGGATAAACTTGGCAGACGCATTAAAGCCAGACCAGCACCTCCCACATTGCTTGCATAGCTGGATATTGCGCTCATGGAAGAATGGCGAAATATCCCTCAAGAGCAGATTGATAACCTCATGCTGTCCGGGATACACTTGGCAGACGCATAAAAGTCAGACCAGCACCTCCCACCTTGCTTGCATGGCTGGATATTTCGCTCATGGAAGAATGGCGAAATATCCCTCAAGAGCAGATTGATAACCTCATGCAGTCCGGGATACACTTGGCAGATGCATTAAAGTCAGACGAGCACCTCCCACATTGCTTGCATAGCTGGATATTGCGCTCATGGAAGAATGGCGAAATACCCCTCAAGAGCAGATTGATAACCTCATGCTGTCCGGGATACACTTGGCAGACGCATTAAAACCAGACAAGCACCTCCCACATTGCTTGCATGGCTGGATATTGCGCTCATGGAAGAATGGCGAAATATCCCTCAAGAGCAGATTGATAACCTCATGCTGTCCAGGATACACTTGACAGACTCATTAAAGCCAGACATGCACCTCCCACATTGCTTGCATAGCTGGATATTGCGCTCATGGAAGAATAGCGAAATATCCCTCAAGAGCAGATTGATAACCTCATGCTGTCCGGGATACACTTGGCAGACGCATTAAAGCCAGACCAACACCTCCCACATTGCTTGTATGGCTGGATATTGCGCTCATGGAAGAATGGCGAAATATCCCTCAAGAGCAGATTGATAACCTCATGCTCTCCGGGATAAACTTGGCAGACGCATTAAAGCCAGACCAGCACCTCCCACATTGCTTGCATAGCTGGATATTGCGCTCATGGAAGAATGGCGAAATATCCCTCAAGAGCAGATTGATAACCTCATGCTGTCCGGAATACACTTGGCAGACGCATTAAAGCCAGACCAGCACCTCCCACATTGCTTGCATGGCTGAATATTGCGCTCATGGAAGAATGGCGAAATATCCCTCAAGAGCAGATTGAAAACCTCATGCTTTCCGGGATACACTTGGCAGCCGCATTAAAGCCAGACCAGCACCTGCCACATTGCTTGCATTGCTGGATATTGCGGTCATGGAAGAATGGCGAAATATCCCTTAAGAGCAGATTGATAACCTCATGCTGTCCGGGATACACTTGGCAGATGCATTAAAGTCAGACCAGCACCTCCCACATTGGTTGCATCGCTGGATATTGCGCTCATGGAAGAATAGCGAAATATCCCTCAAGAGCACATTGATAACCTCATGCTGTCCGGGATACACTTGGCAGACGTATTAAAGCCAGACCAGCACCTCCCACATTGCTTGCATATGTGGATATTGCGCTCATGGAAGAATGGCGAAATATCCCTCAAGAGCAGATTGATAACCTCATGCTGTCCGGGATACACTGGGCAGACGCATTAAAGCCAGACCAGCACCTCCAACATTGCTTGCATAGCTGGATATTGCGCTCATGGAAGAATTGCGAAATATCCCTCAAGAGCAGATTGATAACCTCATGCTGTCCGGGATACACTTGGCAGACGCATTAAAGTCAGACCAGCACCTCCCACATTGCTTGAATAGCTGAATATTGCGCTCATGGAAGAATGGCGAAATATCCCTCAAGAGCAGATTGATAACCTCATGCTGTCCGGGATACACTTGGCAGACGCATTAAAGTCTGACCAGCACCTCCCACATTGCTTGCATAGCTGGATATTTCGCTCATGGAAGAATGGCGAAATATCCCTCAAGAGCAGATTGATAACCTCATGCTGTCTGGGATACACTTGGCAGACGCATTAAAGCCAGACCAGCACCTCCCACATTGCTTGCATAGCTGGATATTGCGCTCATGGAAGAATGGCGAAATATCCCTCAAGAGCAGATTGATAACCTCATGCAGTCCGGGATACACTTGGCAGACACATTAAAGTCAGACCAGCACCTCCCACATTGCTTGCATAGCTGGATATTGCGCTCATGGAAGAATGGCGAAATATCCCTCAAGAGCAGATTGAAAACCTCATGCTGTTTGGGATACACTTGGCAGACGCATTAAAGCCAGACCAGCACCTCCCACATTGCTTGCATAGCTGGATATTGCGCTCATGGAAGAATAACGAAATATCCCTCAAGACCAGATTGATAACCTCATGCTGTCCGGGATACACTTGGCAGATGCATTAAAGTCAGACCAGCACCTCCCACATTGGTTGCATCGCTGGATATTGCGCTCATGGAAGAATGGCGAAATATCCCTCAAGAGCAGATTGATAACCTCATGCTGTCCGGGATACACTTGGCAGACGCATTAAAGTCAGACCAGCACCTCCCACATTGCTTGAATAGCTGAATATTGCGCTCATGGAAGAATGGCGAAATATCCCTCAAGAGCAGATTGATAACCTCATGCTGTCCGGGATACACTTGGGAGACGCATTAAAGTCTGAACAGCACCTCCCACATTGCTTGCATAGCTGGATATTTCGCTCATGGAAGAATGGCAAAATATCCCTCAAGAGCAGATTGATAACCTCATGCTGTCTGGGATACACTTGGCAGACGCATTAAAGTCAGACCAGCACCTCCCACATTGCTTGCATAGCTGGATATTGCGCTCATGGAAGAATGGCGAAATATCCTTCAAGAGCAGATTGATAACCTCATGCAGTCCGGGATACACTTGGCAGACACATTAAAGTCAGACCAGCACCTCCCACATTGCTTGCATAGCTGGATATTGCGCTCATGGAAGAATGGCGAAATATCCCTCAAGAGCAGATTGATAACCTCATGCTGTTTGGGATACACTTGGCAGACGCATTAAAGTCAGACCAGCACCTCCCACATTGCTTGCATAGCTGGATATTGCGCTCATGGAAGAATAACGAAATATCCCTCAAGAGCAGATTGATAACCTCATGCTGTCCGGGATACACTTGGCAGACGCAATAAAGCCAGACCAGCACCTCCCACATTGCTTGCATAGCTGGATATTGCGCTCATGGAAGAATGGCGAAATATCCCTCAAGAGCAGATTGATAACCTCATGCTGTCCGGGATACACTTGGCAGATGCATTAAAGACAGACCAGCACCTCCCACATTGCTTGCATGGCTGGATATTGCGCTCATGGAAGAATGGCGAAATATCCCTCAACAGCAGATTGATAACCTCATGCTGTCCGGGATACACTTGGCAGACGCATTAAAGCCAGACCAGCACCTCCCACATTGCTAGCATAGCTGGATATTGCACTCATGGAAGAATGGCGAAATATCCCTCAAGAGCAGATTGATAACCTCATGCTGTCCGGGATACACTTGGCAGACGCATTAAAGCCAGACCAGCACCTCCCACATTGCTTGCATAGCTGGATATTGCGCACATGGAAGTATGGCGAAATATCCCTCAAGAGCAGATTGATACCTCATGCTGTCCGGGATACACTTGGCAGATGCATTAAAGTCAGACCAGCACCTCCCACATAGCTTGCATGGCTGGATATTGCGCTCATGGAAGAATGGCGAAATATCCCTCAAGAGCAGATTGATAACCTCATGCTGTCCGGGATACACTTGGCAGACGCATTAAAGCCAGACCAGCACCTCCCACATTGCTTGCATATGTGGATATTGCGCTCATGGAAGAATGGCGAAATATCCCTCAAGAGCAGATTGATAACCTCATGCTGTCCGGGATACACTGGGCAGACGCATTAAAGCCAGACCAGCACCTCCAACATTGCTTGCATAGCTGGATATTGCGCTCATGGAAGAATGGCGAAATATCCCTCGAGAGCAGATTGATAACCTCATGCTGTCCGGGATACACTTGGCAGACGCATTAAAGTCAGACCAGCACCCCCCACATTGCTTGAATAGCTGAATATTGCGCTCATGGAAGAATGGCGAAATATCCCTCAAGAGCAGATGTATAACCTCATGCTGTCCGGGATACACTTGGCAGACGCATTAAAGTCTGACCAGCACCTCCCACATTGCTTGCATAGCTGGATATTTCGCTCATGGAAGAATGGCGAAATATCCCTCAAGAGCAGATTGATAACCTCATGCTGTCTGGGATACACTTGGCAGACGCATTAAAGCCAGACCAGCACCTCCCACATTGCTTGCATAGCTGGATATTGCGCTCATGGAAGAATGGCGAAATATCCCTCAAGAGCAGATTGATAACCTCATGCTGTCCGGGATACACTTGGCAGACGCATTAAAGTCAGACCAGCACCTCCCACATTGCATGCATAGCTGGATATTGCGCTCATGGAAGAATGGCGAAATATCCCTCAAGAGCAGATTGATAACCTCATGCTGTTTGGGATACACTTGGCAGACGCATTAAAGTCAGACCAGCAGCTCCCACATTGCTTGCATAGCTGGATATTGCGCTCATGGAAGAATAGCGAAATATCCCTCAAGAGCAGATTGATAACCTCATGCTGTCCGGGATACACTAGGCAGACGCAATAAAGCCAGACCAGCACCTCCCACATTGCTTGCATAGCTGGATATTGCGCTCATGGAAGAATGGCGAAATATCCCTCAAGAGCAGATTGATAACCTCATGCTGTCCGGGATACACTTGGCAGACGTATTAAAGTCAGACCAGCACCTCCCACATTGCTTGCATGGCTGGATATTGCGCTCATGGAAGAATGGCGAAATATCCCTCAAGAGCAGATTGATAACCTCATGCTGTCCGGGATACACTTGGCAGACGCATTAAAGCCAGACCAGCACCTCTCACATTGCTAGCATAGCTGGATATTGCACTCATGGAAGAATGGCGAAATATCCCTCAAGAGCAGATTGATAACCTCATGCTGTCCGGGATACACTTGGCAGACGCATTAAAGCCAGACCAGCACCTCCCACATTGCTTGCATAGCTGGATATTGCGCTCATGGAAGAATGGCGAAATATCCCTCAAGAGCAGATTGATAACCTCATGCTGTCCGGGATACACTTGGCAGACGCATTAAAGTCAGACCAGCACCTCCCACATTGCTTGCATAGCTGGGTATTGCGCTCATGGAAGAATGGCGAAATATCCCTCAAGAGCAGATTGATAACCTCATGCTGTCCGGGATACACTTGGCAGACGCATTAAAGACAGACCAGCACCTCCCACATTGCTTGCATAGCTGGATATTGCGCTCATGGAAGAATAGCGAAATATCCCTCAAGAGCAGATTGATAACCTCATGCTGTCCGGGATACACTTGGCAGACGCATTAAAGCCAGACCAGCACCTCCCACATTGCTTGCATGGGTGGATATTGTGCTCATGGAAGAATGGCGAAATATCCCTCAAGAGCAGATTGATAACCTCATGCTGTCCGGGATACACTGGGCAGACGCATTAAAGCCAGACCAGCACCTCCAACATTGCTTGCATAGCTGGATATTGCGCTCATGGAAGAATGGCGAAATATCCCTCAAGAGCAGATTGATAACCTCATGCTGTCCGGGATACACTTGGGAGACGCATTAAAGTCTGACCAGCACCTCCCACATTGCTTGCATAGCTGGATATTTCGCTCATGGAAGAATGGCGAAATATCCCTCAAGAGCAGATTGATAACCTCATGCTGTCTGGGATACACTTGGCAGACGCATTAAAGTCAGACCAGCACCTCCCACATTGCTTGCATAGCTGGATATTTCGCTCATGGAAGAATGGCGAAATATCCCTCAAGAGCAGATTGATAACCTCATGCAGTCCGGGATACACTTGGCAGATGCATTAAAGTCAGACGAGCACCTCCCACATTGCTTGCATAGCTGGATATTGCGCTCATGGAAGAATGGCGAAATAACCCTCAAGAGCAGATTGATAACCTCATGCTGTCCGGGATACACTTGGCAGACGCATTAAAACCAGACAAGCACCTCCCACATTGCTTGCATGGCTGGATATTGCGCTCATGGAAGAATGGCGAAATATCCCTCAAGAGCAGATTGATAACCTCATGCTGTCCAGGATACACTTGACAGACTCATTAAGGCCAGACATGCACCTCCCACATTGCTTGCATAGCTGGATATTGCGCTCATGGAAGAATAGCGAAATATCCCTCAAGAGCAGATTGATAACCTCATGCTGTCCGGGATACACTTGGCAGACGCATTAAAGCCAGACCAACACCTCCCACATTGGTTGTATGGCTGGATATTGCGCTCATGGAAGAATGGCGAAATATCCCTCAAGAGCAGATTGATAACCTCATGCTCTCCGGGATAAACTTGGCAGACGCATTAAAGCCAGACCAGCACCTCCCACATTGCTTGCATAGCTGGATATTGCGCTCATGGAAGAATGGCGAAATATCCCTCAAGAGCAGATTGATAACCTCATGCTGTCCGGAATACACTTGGCAGACGCATTAAAGCCAGACCGGCACCTCCCACATTGCTTGCATGGCTGGATATTGCGCTCATGGAAGAATGGCGAAATATCCCTCAAGAGCAGATTGAAAACCTCATGCTTTCCGGGATACACTTGGCAGCCGCATTAAAGCCAGACCAGCACCTGCCACATTGCTTGCATAGCTGGATATTGCGCTCATGGAAGAATAGCGAAATATCCCTTAAGAGCAGATTGATAACCTCATGCTGTCCGGGATACACTTGGCAGATGCATTAAAGTCAGACCAGCACCTCCCACATTGGTTGCATCGCTGGATATTGCGCTCATGGAAGAATAGCGAAATATCCCTCAAGAGCACATTGATAACCTGATGCTGTCCGGGATACACTTGGCAGACGTATTAAAGCCAGACCAGCACCTCCCACATTGCTTGCATATGTGGATATTGCGCTCATGGAAGAATGGCGAAATATCCCTCAAGAGCAGATTGATAACCTCATGCTGTCCGGGATACACTGGGCAGACGCATTAAAGCCAGACCAGCACCTCCAACATTGCTTGCATAGCTGGATATTGCGCTCATGGAAGAATTGCGAAATATCCCTCAAGAGCAGATTGATAACCTCATGCTGTCCGGGATACACTTGGCAGACGCATTAAAGTCAGACCAGCACCTCCCACATTGCTTGAATAGCTGAATATTGCGCTCATGGAAGAATGGCGAAATATCCCTCAAGAGCAGATTGATAACCTCATGCTGTCCGGGATACACTTGGCAGACGCATTAAAGTCTGACCAGCACCTCCCACATTGCTTGCATAGCTGGATATTTCGCTCATGGAAGAATGGCGAAATATCCCTCAAGAGCAGATTGATAACCTCATGCTGTCTGGGATACCCTTGGCAGACGCATTAAAGTCAGACCAGCACCTCCCACATTGCTTGCATAGCTGGATATTGCGCTCATGGAAGAATGGCGAAATATCCCTCAAGAGCAGATTGATAACCTCATGCAGTCCGGGATACACTTGGCAGACACATTAAAGTCAGACCAGCACCTCCCACATTGCTTGCATAGCTGGATATTGCGCTCATGGAAGAATGGCGAAATATCCCTCAAGAGCAGATTGATAACCTCATGCTGTTTGGGATACACTTGGCAGACGCATTAAAGTCAGACCAGCACCTCCCACATTGCTTGCATAGCTGGATATTGCGCTCATGGAAGAATAACGAAATATCCCTCAAGAGCAGATTGATAACCTCATGCTGTCCGGGATACACTTGGCAGACGCAATAAAGCCAGACCAGCACCTCCCACATTGCTTGCATAGCTGGATATTGCGCTCATGGAAGAATGGCGAAATATCCCTCAAGAGCAGATTGATAACCTCATGCTGTCCGGGATACACTTGGCAGACGTATTAAAGTCAGACCAGCACCTCCCACATTGCTTGCATGGCTGGATATTGCGCTCATGGAGGAATGGCGAAATATCCCTCAACAGCAGATTGATAACCTCATGCTGTCCAGGATACACTTGGCAGACGCATTAAAGCCAGACCAGCACCTCCCACATTGCTAGCATAGCTGGATATTGCACTCATGGAAGAATGGCGAAATATCCCTCAAGAGCAGATTGATAACCTCATGCTGTCCGGGATACACTTGGCAGACGCATTAAAGCCAGACCAGCACCTCCCACATTGCTTGCATAGCTGGATATTGCGCACATGGAAGTATGGCGAAATATCCCTCAAGAGCAGATTGATACCTCATGCTGTCCGGGATACACTTGGCAGACGCATTAAAGTCAGACCAGCACCTCCCACATAGCTTGCATGGCTGGATATTGCGCTCATGGAAGAATGGCGAAATATCCCTCAAGAGCAGATTGATAACCTCATGCTGTCCGGGATACACTTGGCAGACGCATTAAAGCCAGACCAGCACCTCCCACATTGCTTGCATATGTGGATATTGCGCTCATGGAAGAATGGCGAAATATCCCTCAAGAGCAGATTGATAACCTCATGCTGTCCGGGATACACTGGGCAGACGCATTAAAGCCAGACCAGCACCTCCAACATTGCTTGCATAGCTGGATATTGCGCTCATGGAAGAATGGCGAAATATCCCTCAAGAGCAGATTGATAACCTCATGCTGTCCGGGATACACTTGGCAGACGCATTAAAGTCAGACCAGCACCCCACACATTGCTTGAATAGCTGAATATTGTGCTCATGGAAGAATGGCGAAATATCCCTCAAGAGCAGATTGATAACCTCATGCTGTCCGGGATACACTTGGCAGACGCATTAAAGACAGACCAGCACCTCCCACATTGCTTGCATAGCTGGATATTGCGCTCATGGAAGAATGGCGAAATATCCCTCAAGAGCAGATTGATAACCTCATGCTGTCCGGGATACACTTGGCAGACGTATTAAAGTCAGACCAGCACCTCCCACATTGCTTGCATGGCTGGATATTGCGCTCATGGAAGAATGGCGAAATATCCCTCAAGAGCAGATTGATAACCTCATGCTGTCCGGGATACACTTGGCAGACGCATTAAAGCCAGACCAGCACCTCTCACATTGCTAGCATAGCTGGATATTGCACTCATGGAAGAATGGCGAAATATCCCTCAAGAGCAGATTGATAACCTCATGCTGTCCGGGATACACTTGGCAGACGCATTAAAGCCTGACCAGCACCTCCCACATTGCTTGCATAGCTGGATATTGCGCTCATGGAAGAATGGCGAAATATCCCTCAAGAGCAGATTGATAACCTCATGCTGTCCGGGATACACTTGGCAGACGCATTAAAGTCAGACCAGCACCCCCCACATTGCTTGAATAGCTGAATATTGTGCTCATGGAAGAATGGCGAAATATCCCTCAAGAGCAGATTGATAACCTCATGCTGTCCGGGATACACTTGGCAGACGCATTAAAGCCAGACCAGCACCTCTCACATTGCTAGCATAGCTGGATATTGCACTCATGGAAGAATGGCGAAATATCCCTCAAGAGCAGATTGATAACCTCATGCTGTCCGGGATACACTTGGCAGACGCATTAAAGCCTGACCAGCACCTCCCACATTGCTTGCATAGCTGGATATTGCGCTCATGGAAGAATGGCGAAATATCCCTCAAGAGCAGATTGATAACCTCATGCTGTCCGGGATACACTTGGCAGACGCATTAAAGTCAGACCAGCACCCCCCACATTGCTTGAATAGCTGAATATTGTGCTCATGGAAGAATGGCGAAATATCCCTCAAGAGCAGATTGATAACCTCATGCTGTCCGGGATACACTTGGCAGACGCATTAAAGACAGACCAGCACCTCCCACATTGCTTGCATAGCTGGATATTGCGCTCATGGAAGAATGGCGAAATATCCCTCAAGAGCAGATTGATAACCTCATGCTGTCCGGGATACACTTGGCAGACGTATTAAAGTCAGACCAGCACCTCCCACATTGCTTGCATGGCTGGATATTGCGCTCATGGAAGAATGGCGAAATATCCCTCAAGAGCAGATTGATAACCTCATGCTGTCCGGGATACACTTGGCAGACGCATTAAAGCCAGACCAGCACCTCTCACATTGCTAGCATAGCTGGATATTGCACTCATGGAAGAATGGCGAAATATCCCTCAAGAGCAGATTGATAACCTCATGCTGTCCGGGATACACTTGGCAGACGCATTAAAGCCTGACCAGCACCTCCCACATTGCTTGCATAGCTGGATATTGCGCTCATGGAAGAATGGCGAAATATCCCTCAAGAGCAGATTGATAACCTCATGCTGTCCGGGATACACTTGGCAGACGCATTAAAGTCAGACCAGCACCTCCCACATTGCTTGCATAGCTGGGTATTGCGCTCATGGAAGAATGGCGAAATATCCCTCAAGAGCAGATTGATAACCTCATGCTGTCCGGGATACACTTGGCAGACGCATTAAAGACAGACCAGCACCTCCGACATTGCTTGCATCGCTGGATATTGCGCTCATGGAAGAATAGCGAAATATCCCTCAAGAGCAGATTGATAACCTCATGCTGTCCGGGATACACTTGGCAGACGCATTAAAGCCAGACCAGCACCTCCCACATTGCTTGCATGGGTGGATATTGTGCTCATGGAAGAATGGCGAAATATCCCTCAAGAGCAGATTGATAACCTCATGCTGTCCGGGATACACTGGGCAGACGCATTAATGCCAGACCAGCACCTCCAACATTGCTTGCATAGCTGGATATTGCGCTCATGGAAGAATGGCGAAATATCCCTCAAGAGCAGATTGATAACCTCATGCTGTCCGGGATACACTTGGCAGACGCAATAAAGCCAGACCAGCACCTCCCACATTGCTTGCATAGCTGGATATTGCGCTCATGGAAGAATTGCGAAATATCCCTCAAGAGCAGATTGTTAACCTCATGCTGTCCGGGATACACTTGGCAGACGCATTAAAGTCAGACCAGCACCTCCCACATTGCTTGCATAGCTGGATATTGCGCTCATGGAAGAATAGCGAAATATACCTCAAGAGCAGATTGATAACCTCATGCTGTCCGGGATACACTTGGCAGACGCAATAAAGCCAGACCAGCACCTCCCACATTGCTTGCATAGCTGGATATTGCGCTCATGGAAGAATGGCGAAATATCCCTCAAGAGCAGATTGATAACCTCATGCTGTCCGGGATACACTTGGCAGACGTATTAAAGTCAGACCAGCACCTCCCACATTGCTTGCATGGCTGGATATTGCGCTCATGGAAGAATGGCGAAATATCCCTCAAGAGCAGATTGATAACCTCATGCTGTCCGGGATACACTTGGCAGACGCATTAAAGCCAGACCAGCACCTCTCACATTGCTAGCATAGCTGGATATTGCACTCATGGAAGAATGGCGAAATATCCCTCAAGAGCAGATTGATAACCTCATGCTGTCCGGGATACACTTGGCAGACGCATTAAAGCCAAACCAGCACCTCCCACATTGCTTGCATAGCTGGATATTGCGCTCATGGAAGAATGGCGAAATATCCCTCAAGAGCAGATTGATAACCTCATGCTGTCCGGGATACACTTGGCAGACGCATTAAAGTCAGACCAGCACCTCCCACATTGCTTGCATAGCTGGGTATTGCGCTCATGGAAGAATGGCGAAATATCCCTCAAGAGCAGATTGATAACCTCATGCTGTCCGGGATACAATTGGCAGACGCATTAAAGACAGACCAGCACCTCCCACATTGCTTGCATCGCTGGATATTGCGCTCATGGAAGAATAGCGAAATATCCCTCAAGAGCAGATTGATAACCTCATGCTGTCCGGGATACACTTGGCAGACGCATTAAAGCCAGACCAGCACCTCCCACATTGCTTGCATGGGTGGATATTGTGCTCATGGAAGAATGGCGAAATATCCCTCAAGAGCAGATTGATAACCTCATGCTGTCCGGGATACACTGGGCAGACGCATTAATGCCAGACCAGCACCTCCAACATTGCTTGCATAGCTGGATATTGCGCTCATGGAAGAATGGCGAAATATCCCTCAAGAGCAGATTGATAACCTCATGCTGTCCGGGATACACTTGGCAGACGCAATAAAGCCAGACCAGCACCTCCCACATTGCTTGCATAGCTGGATATTGCGCTCATGGAAGAATTGCGAAATATCCCTCAAGAGCAGATTGTTAACCTCATGCTGTCCGGGATACACTTGGCAGACGCATTAAAGTCAGACTAGCACCTCCCACATTGCTTGCATGGCTGGATAATGCGCACGTGGATGAATGACGAAATATCCCTCAAGAGCAGATTGATAACCTCATGCTGTCCGGGATACACTTGGCAGACGCATTAAAGTCAGACCAGCACCTCCCACATTGCTTGCATGGCTGGATATTGCGCACGTGGATGAATGGCGAAATATCCCTCAAGAGCAGATTGATATCCTCATGCTGTCCGGGATACACTTGGCAGACTCATTAAAGCCAGACCAGCACCTCCCACATTGCTTGCATAGCTGGATATTGCGCACATGGAAGTATGGCGAAATATCCCTCAAGAGCAGATTGATAACCTCATGCTGTCCGGGATACACTTGGACGACGCATTAAAGTCAGACCAGCACCTCCCACATTGCTTGCATGGCTGGTTATTGCGCTCATGGAAGAATGGCGAAGTATCCCTCAAGAGCAGATTGAAACCTCATGCTGTCCGGGATACACTTGGCAGACGAATTAAAGACAGACCAGCACCTCCCACATTGCTTGCATAGCTGGATATTGCACTCATGGAAGAATGGCGAAATATCCCTCAAGAGCAGATTGATAACCTCATGCTGTCCGGGATACACTTGGCAGACGCATTAAAGTCAGACCAGCACCTCCCACATTGCTTGCATAGCTGGATATTGCGCTCATGGAAGAATGGCGAAATATCCCTCAAGAGCAGATTGATAACCTCATGCTGTCCGGGATACACTTGGCAGACGCATTAAAGTCAGTCCACCACCTCCCACATTGCTGGCAAAGCAGGATATTGCGCTCATGGAAGAATGGCGAAATATCCCTCAAGAGCAGATTGATAACTTCATGCTGTCCGGGATACACTTGGCAGACGCATTAAAGTCAGACCAGCACCTCCCACATTGCTTGCATAGCTGGATATTGCGCTCATGGAAGAATGTCGAAATATCCCTCAAGAGCAGATTGATAACCTCATGCTGTCCGGGATACATTTGGCAGACGCATTAAAGCCAGACCAGCACCTCCCACATTGCTTGCATGGCTGGATATTGCGCTCATGGAAGAATGGCGAAATATCCCTCAAGAGCAGATTGATAACCTCGTGCAGTCCGGGATACACTTGGCAGACGCATTAAAGTCAGACGAGCACCTCCCACATTGCTTGCATAGCTGGATATTGCGCTCATGGAAGAATGGCGAAATACCCCTCAAGAGCAGATTGATAACCTCATGCTGTCCGGGATACACTTGGCAGACGCATTAAAGCCAGACAAGCACCTCCCACATTGCTTGCATGGCTGGATATTGCGCTCATGGAAGAATGGCGAAATATCCCTCAAGAGCAGATTGATAACCTCATGCTGTCCAGGATACACTTGACAGACTCATTAAAGCCAGACATGCACCTCCCACATTGCTTGCATAGCTGGATATTGCGCTCATGGAAGAATAGCGAAATATCCCTCAAGAGCAGATTGATAACCTCATGCTGTCCGGGATACACTTGGCAGACGCATTAAAGCCAGACCAACACCTCCCACATTGCTTGTATGGCTGGATATTGCGCTCATGGAAGAATGGCGAAATATCCCTCAAGAGCAGATTGATAACCTCATGCTCTCCGGGATAAACTTGGCAGACGCATTAAAGCCAGACCAGCACCTCCCACATTGCTTGCATAGCTGGATATTGCGCTCATGGAAGAATGGCGAAATATCCCTCAAGAGCAGATTGATAACCTCATGCTGTCCGGAATGCACTTGGCAGACGCATTAAAGCCAGACCATCACCTCCCACATTGCTTGCATGGCTGGATATTGCGCTCATGGAAGAATGGCGAAATATCCCTCAAGAGCAGATTGAAAACCTCATGCTTTCCGGGATACACTTGGCAGCCGCATTAAAGCCAGACCAGCACCTGCCACATTGCTTGCATAGCTGGATATTGCGCTCATGGAAGAATGGCGAAATATCCCTTAAGAGCAGATTGATAACCTCATGCTGTCCGGGATACACTTGGCAGATGCATTAAAGTCAGACCAGCACCTCCCACATTGGTTGCATCGCTGGATATTGCGCTCATGGAAGAATAGCGAAATATCCCTCAAGAGCAGATTGATAACCTCATGCTGTCCGGGATACACTTGGCAGACGCATTAAAGCCAGACCAGCACCTCCCACATTGCTTGCATATGTGGATATTGCGCTCATGGAAGAATGGCGAAATATCCCTCAAGAGCAGATTGATAACCTCATGCTGTCCGGGATACACTGGGCAGACGCATTAAAGCCAGACCAGCACCTCCAACATTGCTTGCATAGCTGGATATTGCGCTCATGGAAGAATGGCGAAATATCCCTCAAGAGCAGATTGATAACCTCATGCTGTGAGGGATACACTTGGCAGACGCATTAAAGTCAGACCAGCACCTCCCACATTGCTTGAATAGCTGAATATTGCGCTCATGGAAGAATGGCGAAATATCCCTCAAGAGCAGATTGATAACCTCATGCTGTCCGGGATACACTTGGCAGACGCATTAAAGTCAGAACAGCTCCTCCCACATTGCTTGCATGGCTGGATATTGCGCTCATGGAAGAATGGCGAAATATCCCTCAAGAGCAGATTGATAACCTCATGCTGTCCGGGATACACTTGGCAGACGCATTAAAGCCAGACCAGCACCTCCCACATTGCTTGCATAGCTGGATATTGCGCTCATGGAAGAATGGCGAAATATCCCTCAAGAGCAGATTGATAACCTCATGCTGTCCGGGATACACTTGGCAGACGCATTAAAGCCAGACCAGCACCTCCCACATTGCTACCATAGCTGGATATTGCACTCATGGAAGAATGGCGAAATATCCCTCAAGAGCAGATTGATAACCTCATGCTGTCCGGGATACACTTGGCAGACGCATTAAAGTCAGAACAGCACCTCCCACATTGCTTGCATGGCTGGATATTGCGCTCATGGAAGAATGGCGAAATATCCCTCAAGAGCAGATTGATAACCTCATGCTGTCCGGGATACACTTGGCAGACGCATTAAAGCCAGACCAGCACCTCCCACATTGCTTGCATAGCTGGATATTGCGCTCATGGAAGAATGGCGAAATATCCCTCAAGAGCAGATTGATAACGTCATGCTGTCCGGGATACACTTGGCAGACGCATTAAAGTCAGACCAGCACCTCCCACATTGCTTGCATAGCTGGATATTGCGCTCATGGAAAAATGGCGAAATATCCCTCAAGAGCAGATTGATAACCTCATGCTGTCCGGGATACACTTGGCAGACGCATTAAAGTCAGACCAGCACCTCCCACATTGCTTGCATCGCTGGATATTGCGCTCATGGAAGAATAGCGAAATATCCCTCAAGAGCAGATTGATAACCTCATGCTGTCCGGGATACACTTGGCAGATGCATTAAAGCGAGACCAGCACCTCCCACATTGCTTGCATGGGTGGATATTGTGCTCATGGAAGAATGGCGAAATATCCCTCAAGAGCAGATTGATAACCTCATGCTGTCCGGGATACACTGGGCAGACGCATTAAAGCCAGACCAGCACCTTCAACATTGCTTGCATAGCTGGATATTGCGCTCATGGAAGAATGGCGAAATATCCCTCAAGAGCAGATTTATAACCTCATGCTGTCCGGGATACACTTGGCAGACACATTAAAGCCAGACCAGCACCTCCCACATTGCTTGCATAGCTGGATATTGCGCTCATGGAAGAATTGCGAAATATCCCTCAAGAGCAGATTGTTAACCTTATGCTGTCCGGGATACACTTGGCAGACGCATTAAAGTCAGACCAGCACCTCCCACATTGCTTGCATGGCTGGATATTGCGCACGTGGATTAATGGCGAAATATCCCTCAAGAGCAGATTGATAACCTCATGCTGTCCGGGATACACTTGGCAGACGCATTAAAGTCAGACCAGCACCTCCCACATTGCTTGCATGGCTGGATATTGCGCACGTGGATGAATGGCGAAATATCCTTCAAGAGCAGATTGATATCCTTATGCTGTCCGGGATACACTTGGCAGACTCATTAAAGCCAGACCAGCACCTCCCACATTGCTTGCATAGCTGGATATTGCGCTCATGGAAGAATGGCGAAATATCCCTCAAGAGCAGATTGATAACCTCATGCTGTCCGGGATACACTTGGCAGACGCATTAAAGCCAGACCAGCACCTCCCACATTGCTCGCATAGCTGGATATTGCGCTCATGGAAGAATGGCGAAATATCCCTCAAGAGCAGATTGATAACCTCATGCTGTTTGGGATACACTTGGCAGACGCATTAAAGTCAGACCAGCACCTCCCACGTTGCTTGCATAGCTGGATATTGCGCTCATGGAAGAATAACGAAATATCCCTCAAGAGCAGATTGATAACCTCATGCTGTCCGGGATACACTTGGTAGACACATTAAAGCCAGACCAGCACCTCCCACATTGCTTGCATAGCTGGATATTGCGCTCATGGAAGAATGGCGAAATATCCCTCAAGAGCAGATTGATAACCTCATGCTGTCCGGGATACACTTGGCAGACGTATTAAAGTCAGACCAGCACCTCCCACATTGCTTGCATGGCTGGATATTGCGCTCATGGAAGAATGGCGAAATATCCCTCAAGAGCAGATTGATAACCTCATGCTGTCCGGGATACACTTGGCAGACGCATTAAAGTCAGACCAGCACCTCCCACATTTCTGGCATAACTGGATATTGCACTCATGGAAGAATGGCGAAATATCCCTCAAGAGCAGATTGATAACCTCATGCTGTCCGGGATACACTTGGCAGACGCATTAAAGCCAGACCAGCACCTCCCACATTGCTTGAATAGCTGGATATTGCGCACATGGAAGTATGGCGAAATATCCCTCAAGAGCAGATTGATAACCTCATGGTGTCCGGGATACACTTGGCAGACGCATTAAAGTCAGACCAGCACCTCCCACATTGCTTGCATGGCTGGATATTGCGCTTATGGAAGAATGGCGAAATATCCCTCAAGAGCAGATTGATAACCTCATGCTGTCCGGGATACACTTGGCAGACGCATTAAAGCCAGCCCAGCACCTCCCACATTGCTTGCATAGCTGGATATTGCACTCATGGAAGAATGGCGAAATATCCCTCAAGAGCAGATTGATAACCTCATGCTGTCCGGGATACATTTCGCAGACACATTAAAGTCAGACCAGCACCTCCCACATTGCTTGCATAGCTGGATATTGCGCTCATGGAAGAATGGCGAAATATCCCTCAAGAGCAGATTGATAACCTCATGCTGTCCGGGATACACTTGGCAGACGCATTAAAGTCAGTACAGCACCTCCCACATTGCTGGCATAGCTGGATATTGCGCTCATGGAAGAATAGCGAAATATCCCTCAAGAGCAGATTGATAACCTCATGCTGTCCGGGATACACTTGGCAGACGCATTAAAGCCAGACCATCACCTCCCACATTGCTTGCATGGCTGGATATTGCACTCATGGAAGAATGGCGAAATATCCCTCAAGAGCATTTTGATAACCTCATGCTGTCCGGGATACAATTGGCAGACGCATTAAAGCCAGACCAGCACCTCCAACATTGTTTGCATAGCTGGATATTGCGCTCATGGAAGAATAGCGAAATATCCCTCAAGAGCAGATTCATAACCACATTTTCCGGGATACACTTGGCAGCCGCATTAAAGTCAGACCAGCACCTCCCACATTGCTTGCATAGCTGGATATTGCGCTCATGGAAGAATGTCGAAATATCCCTCAAGAGCAGATTGATAACCTCATGCTGTCCGGGATACACTTGGCAGACGCATTAATGCCAGACAAGCACCTCCCACATTGCTCGCATAGCTGGATATTGCGCTCATGGAAGAATGTCGAAATATCCCTCAAGAGCAGATTGATAACCTCATGGTGTTTGGGATACACTTGGCAGACGCATTAAGGTCAGACCAGCACCTCCCACATTGCTTGCATAGCTGGATATTGCTCTCATGGAAGAATAACGAAATATCCCTCAAGAGCAGATTGATAACCTCATGCTGTCCGGGATACACTTGGCAGACGCATTAAAGCCAGACCAGCACCTCCCACATTGCTTGCATACCTGGATATTGCGCTCATGGAAGAATGGCGAAATATCCCTCAAGAGCAGATTGATAACCTCATGCTGTCCGGGATACACTTGGCAGACGCATTAAAGTCAGACTAGCACCTCCCACATTGCTTGCATGGCTGGATATTGCGCTCATGGAAGAATGGCGAAATATCCCTCAAGAGCAGATTGATAACATCATGCTGTCCGGGATACACTTGGCAGAAGCATTAAAGCCAGACCAGCACCTCCCACATTGCTTGCATAGCTGGATATTGCGCTCATGGGAGAATTGCGAAATATCCCTCAAGAGCAGATTGATAACCTCATGCTGTCCGGGATACACTGGGCAGACACATTAAAGACAGACCAGCACCTCCAACATTGCTTGCATAGCTGGATATTGCGCTCATGGAAGAATGGCGAAATATCCCTCAAGAGCAGATTGATAACCTCATGCTGTCCGGGATACACTTGGCAGACGCATTAAAGCCAGACCAGCACCTCCCACATTGCTTGCATAGCTGGATATTGCGCTCATGGAAGAATTGCGAAATATCCCTCAAGAGCAGATTGTTAACCTCATGCTGTCCGGGATACACTTGGCAGACGCATTAAAGTCAGACCAGCACCTCCCACATTGCTTGCATGGCTGGATATTGCGCACGTGGATGAATGGCGAAATATCCCTCAAGAGCAGATTGATAACCTCATGCTGTCCGGGATACACTTGGCAGACGCATTAAAGTCAGACCAGCACCTCCCACATTGCTTGCATGGCTGGTTATTGCGCACGTGGATGAATGGCGAAATATCCCTCAAGAGCAGATTGATATCCTCATGCTGTCCGGGATACACTTGGCAGACTCATTAAATCCAGACCAGCACCTCCCACATTGCTTGCATAGCTGGATATTGCGCTCATGGAAGAATGGCGAAATATCCCTCAAGAGCAGATTGATAACCTCATGCTGTCCGGGATACACTTGGCAGACGCATTAAAGTCAGACCAGCACCTCCCACATTTCTGGCATAGCTGGATATTGCACTCATGGAAGAATGGCGAAATATCCCTCAAGAGCAGATTGATAACCTCATGCTGTCCGGGATACACTTGGCAGACGCATTAAAGCCAGACCAGCACCTCCCACATTGCTTGAATAGCTGGATATTGCGCACATGGAAGTATGGCGAAATATCCCTCAAGAGCAGATTGATAACCTCATGGTGTCCGGGATACACTTGGCAGACGCATTAAAGTCAGACCAGCACCTCCCACATTGCTTGCATGGCTGGATATTGCGCTTATGGAAGAATGGCGAAATATCCCTCAAGAGCAGATTGATAACCTCATGCTGTCCGGGATACACTTGGCAGACGCATTAAAGCCAGCCCAGCACCTCCCACATTGCTTGCATAGCTGGATATTGCACTCATGGAAGAATGGCGAAATATCCCTCAAGAGCAGATTGATAACCTCATGCTGTCCGGGATACATTTCGCAGACACATTAAAGTCAGACCAGCACCTCCCACATTGCTTGCATAGCTGGATATTGCGCTCATGGAAGAATGGCGAAATATCCCTCAAGAGCAGATTGATAACCTCATGCTGTCCGGGATACACTTGGCAGACGCATTAAAGTCAGTACAGCACCTCCCACATTGCTGGCATAGCTGGATATTGCGCTCATGGAAGAATAGCGAAATATCCCTCAAGAGCAGATTGATAACCTCATGCTGTCCGGGATACACTTGGCAGACGCATTAAAGCCAGACCATCACCTCCCACATTGCTTGCATGGCTGGATATTGCACTCATGGAAAAATGGCGAAATATCCCTCAAGAGCATTTTGATAACCTCATGCTGTCCGGGATACAATTGGCAGACGCATTAAAGCCAGACCAGCACCTCCAACATTGTTTGCATAGCTGGATATTGCGCTCATGGAAGAATAGCGAAATATCCCTCAAGAGCAGATTCATAACCACATTTTCCGGGATACACTTGGCAGCCGCATTAAAGTCAGACCAGCACCTCCCACATTGCTTGCATAGCTGGATATTGCGCTCATGGAAGAATGTCGAAATATCCCTCAAGAGCAGATTGATAACCTCATGCTGTCCGGGATACACTTGGCAGACGCATTAATGCCAGACAAGCACCTCCCACATTGCTCGCATAGCTGGATATTGCGCTCATGGAAGAATGTCGAAATATCCCTCAAGAGCAGATTGATAACCTCATGGTGTTTGGGATACACTTGGCAGACGCATTAAGGTCAGACCAGCACCTCCCACATTGCTTGCATAGCTGGATATTGCTCTCATGGAAGAATAACGAAATATCCCTCAAGAGCAGATTGATAACCTCATGCTGTCCGGGATACACTTGGCAGACGCATTAAAGCCAGACCAGCACCTCCCACATTGCTTGCATACCTGGATATTGCGCTCATGGAAGAATGGCGAAATATCCCTCAAGAGCAGATTGATAACCTCATGCTGTCCGGGATACACTTGGCAGACGCATTAAAGTCAGACTAGCACCTCCCACATTGCTTGCATGGCTGGATATTGCGCTCATGGAAGAATGGCGAAATATCCCTCAAGAGCAGATTGATAACCTCATGCTGTCCGGGATACACTTGGCAGAAGCATTAAAGCCAGACCAGCACCTCCCACATTGCTTGCATAGCTGGATATTGCGCTCATGGGAGAATTGCGAAATATCCCTCAAGAGCAGATTGATAACCTCATGCTGTCCGGGATACACTGGGCAGACACATTAAAGACAGACCAGCACCTCCAACATTGCTTGCATAGCTGGATATTGCGCTCATGGAAGAATGGCGAAATATCCCTCAAGAGCAGATTGATAACCTCATGCTGTCCGGGATACACTTGGCAGACGCATTAAAGCCAGACCAGCACCTCCCACATTGCTTGCATAGCTGGATATTGCGCTCATGGAAGAATTGCGAAATATCCCTCAAGAGCAGATTGTTAACCTCATGCTGTCCGGGATACACTTGGCAGACGCATTAAAGTCAGACCAGCACCTCCCACATTGCTTGCATGGCTGGATATTGCGCACGTGGATGAATGGCGAAATATCCCTCAAGAGCAGATTGATAACCTCATGCTGTCCGGGATACACTTGGCAGACGCATTAAAGTCAGACCAGCACCTCCCACATTGCTTGCATGGCTGGTTATTGCGCACGTGGATGAATGGCGAAATATCCCTCAAGAGCAGATTGATATCCTCATGCTGTCCGGGATACACTTGGCAGACTCATTAAATCCAGACCAGCACCTCCCACATTGCTTGCATAGCTGGATATTGCGCTCATGGAAGAATGGCGAAATATCCCTCAAGAGCAGATTGATAACCTCATGCTGTCCGGGATACACTTGGCAGACGCATTAAAGCCAGACCAGCACCTCCCACATTGCTCGCATAGCTGGATATTGCGCTCATGGAAGAATGGCGAAATATCCCTCAAGAGCAGATTGATAACCTCATGCTGTCCGGGATACACTTGGCAGACGCATTAAAGTCAGACCAGCACCTCCCACATTGCTTGCATAGCTGGATATTGCGCTCATGGAAGAATAACGAAATATCCCTCAAGACCAGATTGATAACCTCATGCTGTCCGGGATACACTTGGCAGACACATTAAAGCCAGACCAGCACCTCCCACATTGCTTGCATAGCTGGATATTGCGCTCATGGAAGAATGGCGAAATATCCCTCAAGAGCAGATTGATAACCTCATGCTGTCCGGGATACACTTGGCAGACGTATTAAAGTCAGACCAGCACCTCCCACATTGCTTGCATACCTGGATATTGCGCTCATGGAAGAATGGCGAAATATCCCTCAAGAGCAGATTGATAACCTCATGCTGTCCGGGATATAGTTGGCAGACGCATTAAAGTCAGACCAGCACCTCCCACATTGCTGGCATAGCTGGATATTGCACTCATGGAAGAATGGCGAAATATCCCTCAAGAGCAGATTGATAACCTCATGCAGTCCGGGATACACTTGGCAGACGCATTAAAGTCAGACCAGCACCTCCCACATTGCTTGCATGGCTGGATATTGCGCTCATGGAAGAATGGCGAAATATCCCTCAAGAGCAGATTGATAACCTCATGCTGTCCGGGATACACTTGGCAGACGCATTAAAGCCAGACCAGCACCTCCCACATTGCTTGCATAGCTGGATATTGCACTCATGGAAGAATGGCGAAATATCCCTCAAGAGCAGATTGATAACCTCATGCTGTCCGGGATACACTTGGCAGACGCATTAAAGTCAGTACAGCACCTCCCACATTGCTGGCATAGCTGGATATTGCGCTCATGGAAGAATAGCGAAATATCCCTCAAGAGCAGATTGATAACCTCATGCTGTCCGGGATACACTTGGCAGACGCATTAAAGCCAGACCATCACCTCCCACATTGCTTGCATAGCTGGATATTGCGCTCATGGAAGAATGGCGAAATATCCCTCAAGAGCATTTTGATAACCTCATGCTGTCCGGGATACAATTGGCAGACGCATTAAAGCCAGACCAGCACCTCCAACATTGTTTGCATAGCTGGATATTGCGCTCATGGAAGAATAGCGAAATATCCCTCAAGAGCAGATTCATAACCTCATTCTGTCCGGGATACACTTGGCAGCCGCATTAAAGTCAGACCAGCACCTCCCACATTGCTTGCATAGCTGGATATTGCGCTCATGGAAGAATGTCGAAATATCCCTCAAGAGCAGATTGATAACCTCATGCTGTCCGGGATACACTTGGCAGACGCATTAATGCCAGACAAGCACCTCCCACATTGCTCGCATAGCTGGATATTGCGCTCATGGAAGAATGTCGAAATATCCCTCAAGAGCAGATTGATAACCTCATGGTGTTTGGGATACACTTGGCAGACGCATTAAGGTCAGACCAGCACCTCCCACATTGCTTGCATAGCTGGATATTGAGCTCATGGAAGAATAACGAAATATCCCTCAAGAGCAGATTGATAACCTCATGCTGTCCGGGATACACTTGGCAGACGCATTAAAGCCAGACCAGCACCTCCCACATTGCTTGCATACCTGGATATTGCGCTCATGGAAGAATGGCGAAATATCCCTCAAGAGCAGATTGATAACCTCATGCTGTCCGGGATACACTTGGCAGACGCATTAAAGTCAGACTAGCACCTCCCACATTGCTTGCATGGCTGGATATTGCGCTCATGGAAGAATGGCGAAATATCCCTCAAGAGCAGATTGATAACCTCATGCTGCCCGGGATACACTTGGCAGACGCATTAATGCCAGACTAGCACCTCCCACATTGCTTGCATAGCTGGATATTGCGCTGATGGAAGAATGTCGAAATATCCCTCAAGAGCAGATTGATAACCTCATGCTGTCCGGGATACACTTGGCAGACGCATTAATGCCAGACAAGCACCTCCCACATTGCTCGCATAGCTGGATATTGCGCTCATGGAAGAATGTCGAAATATCCCTCAAGAGCAGATTGATAACCTCATGGTGTTTGGGATACACTTGGCAGACGCATTAAGGTCAGACCAGCACCTCCCACATTGCTTGCATAGCTGGATATTGCGCTCATGGAAGAATAACGAAATATCCCTCAAGAGCAGATTGATAACCTCATGCTGTCCGGGATACACTTGGCAGACGCATTAAAGCCAGACCAGCACCTCCCACATTGCTTGCATACCTGGATATTGCGCTCATGGAAGAATGGCGAAATATACCTCAAGAGCAGATTGATAACCTCATGCTGTCCGGGATACACTTGGCAGACGCATTAAAGTCAGACCAGCACCTCCCACATTGCTTGCATGGCTGGATATTGCGCTCATGGAAGAATGGCGAAATATCCCTCAAGAGCAGATTGATAACCTCATGCTGTCCGGGATACACTTGGCAGAAGCATTAAAGCCAGACCAGCACCTCCCACATTGCTTGCATAGCTGGATATTGCGCTCATGGAAGAATTGCGAAATATCCCTCAAGAGCAGATTGATAACCTCATGCTGTCCGGGATACACTGGGCAGACGCATTAAAGACAGACCAGCACCTCCAACATTGCTTGCATAGCTGGATATTGCGCTCATGGAAGAATGGCGAAATATCCCTCAAGAGCAGATTGATAACCTCATGCTGTCCGGGATACACTTGGCAGACGCATTAAAGCCAGACCAGCACCTCCCACATTGCTTGCATAGCTGGATATTGCGCTCATGGACGAATTGCGAAATATCCCTCAAGAGCAGATTGTTAACCTCATGCTGTCCGGGATACACTTGGCAGACGCATTAAAGTCAGACCAGCACCTCCCACATTGCTTGCATGGCTGGATATTGCGCACGTGGATGAATGGCGAAATATCCCTCAAGAGCAGATTGATAACCTCATGCTGTCCGGGATACACTTGGCAGACGCATTAAAGTCAGACCAGCACCTCCCACATTGCTTGCATGGCTGGATATTGCGCACGTGGATGAATGGCGAAATATCCCTCAAGAGCAGATTGATATCCTCATGCTGTCCGGGATACACTTGGCAGACTCATTAAATCCAGACCAGCACCTCCCACATTGCTTGCATAGCTGGATATTGCGCTCATGGAAGAATGGCGAAATATCCCTCAAGAGCAGATTGATAACCTCATGCTTTCCGGGATACACTTGGCAGACGCATTAAAGCCAAACCAGCACCTCCCACATTGCTCGCATTGCTGGATATTGCGCTCATGGAAGGATGGCGAAATATCCCTCAAGAGCAGATTGATAACCTCATGCTGTTTGGGATACACTTGGCAGACGCATTAAAGTCAGACCAGCACCTCCCACATTGCTTGCATAGCTGGATATTGCGCTCATGGAAGAATGGCGAAATATCCCTCAAGAGCAGATTGATAACCTCATGCTGTCCGGGATACACTTGGCAGACACATTAAAGCCAGACCAGCACCTCCCACATTGCTTGCATAGCTGGATATTGCGCTCATGGAAGAATGGCGAAATATCCCTCAAGAGCAGATTGATAACCTCATGCTGTCCGGGATACACTTGGCAGACGTATTAAAGTCAGACCAGCACCTCCCACATTGCTTGCATACCTGGATATTGCGCTCATGGAAGAATGGCGAAATATCCCTCAAGAGCAGATTGATAACCTCATGCTGTCCGGGATACAGTTGGCAGACGCATTAAAGTCAGACCAGCACCTCCCACATTGCTGGCATAGCTGGATATTGCACTCATGGAAGAATGGCGAAATATCCCTCAAGAGCAGATTGATAACCTCATGCAGTCCGGGATACACTTGGCAGACGCATTAAAGTCAGACCAGCACCTCCCACATTGCTTGCATGGCTGGATATTGCGCTCATGGAAGAATGGCGAAATATCCCTCAAGAGCAGATTGATAACCTCATGCTGTCCGGGATACACTTGGCAGACGCATTAAAGCCAGACCAGCACCTCCCACATTGCTTGCATAGCTGGATATTGCACTCATGGAAGAATGGCGAAATATCCTTCAAGAGCAGATTGATAACCTCATGCTGTCCGGGATACACTTGGCAGACGCATTAAAGTCAGACCAGCACCTCCCACATTGCTTGCATAGCTGGATATTGCGCTCATGGAAGAATGGCGAAATATCCCTCAAGAGCAGATTGATAATCTCATGCTGTCCGGGATACACTTGGCAGACGCATTAAAGTCAGTCCAGCACCTCCCACATTGCTGGCATAGCTGGATATTGCGCTCATGGAAGAATAGCGAAATATCCCTCAAGAGCAGATTGATAACCTCATGCTGTCCGGGATACACTTGGCAGACGCATTAAAGCCAGACCAGCACCTCCCACATTGCTTGCATGGCTGGATATTGCGCTCATGGAAGAATGGCGAAATATCCCTCAAGAGCATTTTGATATCCTCGTGCTGTCCGGGATACACTTGGCAGACGCATTAAAGCCAGACCAGCACCTCCAACATTGTTTGCATAGTTGGATATTGCGCTCATGGAAGAATAGCGAAATATCCCTCAAGAGCAGATTGATAACCTCATGCAGTCCGGGATACACTTGGCAGACGCATTAAAGTCAGACCAGCACCTCCCACATTGCTTGCATAGCTGGATATTGCGCTCATGGAAGGATGTCGAAATATCCCTCAAGAGCAGATTGATAAACTCATGCTGTCCGGGATACACTTGGCAGACGCATTAAAGCCAGACAAGCACCTCCCACATTGCTCGCATAGCTGGATATTGCGCTCATGGAAGAATGGCGAAAAATCCCTCAAGAGCAGATTGATAACCTCATGCTGTTTGGGATACACTTGGCAGACGCATTAAGGTCAGACCAGCACCTCCCACATTGCTTGCATAGCTGGATATTGCGCTCATGGAAGAATAACGAAATATCCCTCAAGAGCAGATTGATAACCTCATGCTGTCCGGGATACACTTGGCAGATGCATTAAAGCCAGACCAGCACCTCCCACATTGCTTGCATGGCTGGATATTGCGCTCATGGAAGAATGGCGAAATATCCCTCAAGAGGAGATTGATAACCTCATGCTGTCCGGGATACACTTGGCAGACGCATTAAAGCCAGACCAGCACCTCCCACATTGCTTGCATTGCTGGATATTGCACTCATGGAAGAATGGCGAAATATCCCTCAAGAGCAGATTGATAACCTCATGCTGTCCGGGATACACTTGGCAGACGCATTAAAGCCAGACCAGCACCTCCCACATTGCTTGCATGGCTGGATATTGCGCTCATGGAAGAATGGCGAAATATCCCTCAAGAGCAGATTGATAACCACATGCTGTCCAGGATACAATTGGCAGACGCATTAAAGCCAGACCAGCACCTCCCACATTGCTTGCATGGCTGGATATTGCGCTCATGGAAGAATGGCGAAATATCCCTCAAGAGCAGATTGATAACCTCATGCTGTCCGGGATACTCGTGGCAGACACATTAAAGCCTTACCAGCACCTACCACATTGCTTGCATAGCTGGATATTGCGCTCATGGAAGAATGGCGAAATATCCCTCAAGAGCAGATTGATAACCTCATGCTGTCCGGGATACAATTGGCAGACGCATTAAAGCCAGACCAGCACCTCCCACATTGCTTGCATGGCTGGATATTGCGCTCATGGAAGAATGGCGAAATATCCCTCAAGAGCAGATTGATAACCTCATGCTGTCCGGGATACACTTGGCAGACGCATTAAAGCCAGACCAGCACCTCCCACATTGCTTGCATAGCTGGATATTGCACTCATGGAAGAATGGCGAAATATCCTTCAAGAGCAGATTGATAACCTCATGCTGTCCGGGATACACTTGGCAGACGCATTAAAGTCAGACCAGCACCTCCCACATTGCTTGCATAGCTGGATATTGCGCTCATGGAAGAATGGCGAAATATCCCTCAAGAGCAGATTGATAACCTCATGCTGTCCGGGATACACTTGGCAGACACATTAAAGCCAGACCAGCACCTCCCACATTGCTTGCATAGCTGGATATTGCGCTCATGGAAGAATGGCGAAATATCCCTCAAGAGCAGATTGATAACCTCATGCTGTCCGGGATACACTTGGCAGACGTATTAAAGTCAGACCAGCACCTCCCACATTGCTTGCATACCTGGATATTGCGCTCATGGAAGAATGGCGAAATATCCCTCAAGAGCAGATTGATAACCTCATGCTGTCCGGGATACAGTTGGCAGACGCATTAAAGTCAGACCAGCACCTCCCACATTGCTGGCATAGCTGGATATTGCACTCATGGAAGAATGGCGAAATATCCCTCAAGAGCAGATTGATAACCTCATGCAGTCCGGGATACACTTGGCAGACGCATTAAAGTCAGACCAGCACCTCCCACATTGCTTGCATGGCTGGATATTGCGCTCATGGAAGAATGGCGAAATATCCCTCAAGAGCAGATTGATAACCTCATGCTGTCCGGGATACACTTGGCAGACGCATTAAAGCCAGACCAGCACCTCCCTCATTGCTTGCATAGCTGGATATTGCACTCATGGAAGAATGGCGAAATATCCTTCAAGAGCAGATTGATAACCTCATGCTGTCCGGGATACACTTGGCAGACGCATTAAAGTCAGACCAGCACCTCCCACATTGCTTGCATAGCTGGATATTGCGCTCATGGAAGAATGGCGAAATATCCCTCAAGAGCAGATTGATAATCTCATGCTGTCCGGGATACACTTGGCAGACGCATTAAAGTCAGTCCAGCACCTCCCACATTGCTGGCATAGCTGGATATTGCGCTCATGGAAGAATAGCGAAATATCCCTCAAGAGCAGATTGTTAACCTCATGCTGTCCGGGATACACTTGGCAGACGCATTAAAGCCAGACCAGCACCTCCCACATTGCTTGCATGGCTGGATATTGCGCTCATGGAAGAATGGCGAAATATCCCTCAAGAGCATTTTGATAACCTCGTGCTGTCCGGGATACACTTGGCAGACGCATTAAAGCCAGACCAGCACCTCCAACATTGTTTGCATAGTTGGATATTGCGCTCATGGAAGAATAGCGAAATATCCCTCAAGAGCAGATTGATAACCTCATGCAGTCCGGGATTCACTTGGCAGACGCATTAAAGTCAGACCAGCACCTCCCACATTGCTTGCATAGCTGGATATTGCGCTCATGGAAGGATGTCGAAATATCCCTCAAGAGCAGATTGATAAACTCATGCTGTCCGGGATACACTTGGCAGACGCATTAAAGTCAGACCAGCACCTCCCACATTGCTTGCATGGCTGGATATTGCGCTCATGGAAGAATGGCGAAATATCCCTCAAGAGCAGATTGATAACCTCATGCTGTCCGGGATACACTTGGCAGAAGCATTAAAGCTAGACCAGCACCTCCCACATTGCTTGCATAGCTGGATATTGCGCTCATGGAAGAATTGCGAAATATCCCTCAAGAGCAGATTGATAACCTCATGCTGTCCGGGATACACTTGGCAGACGCATTAAAGCCAGACAAGCACCTCCCACATTGCTCGCATAGCTGGATATTGCGCTCATGGAAGAATGGCGAAAAATCCCTCAAGAGCAGATTGATAACCTCATGCTGTTTGGGATACACTTGGCAGACGCATTAAGGTCAGACCAGCACCTCCCACATTGCTTGCATAGCTGGATATTGCGCTCATGGAAGAATAACGAAATATCCCTCAAGAGCAGATTGATAACCTCATGCTGTCCGGGATACACTTGGCAGACGCATTAAAGCCAGACCAGCACCTCCCACATTGCTTGCATGGCTGGATATTGCGCTCATGGAAGAATGGCGAAATATCCCTCAAGAGGAGATTGATAACCTCATGCTGTCCGGGATACACTTGGCAGACGCATTAAAGCCAGACCAGCACCTCCCACATTGCTTGCATTGCTGGATATTGCACTCATGGAAGAATGGCGAAATATCCCTCAAGAGCAGATTGATAACCTCATGCTGTCCGGGATACACTTGGCAGACGCATTAAAGCCAGACCAGCACCTCCCACATTGCTTGCATGGCTGGATATTGCGCTCATGGAAGAATGGCGAAATATCCCTCAAGAGCAGATTGATAACCACATGCTGTCCGGGATACACTTGGCAGACGCATTAAAGCCAGACCAGCACCTCCCACATTGCTCGCATAGCTGGATATTGCGCTCATGGAAGAATGGCGAAATATCCCTCAAGAGCAGATTGATAACCTCATGCTGTCCGGGATACACTTGGCAGACGCATTAAAGTCAGACCAGCACCTCCCACATTGTTTGCATAGCTGGATATTGCGCTCATGGAAGAATGGCGAAATATCCCTCAAGAGCAGATTGATAACCTCATGCTGTCCGGGATACACTTGGCAGACGCATTAAAGCCAGACCAGCACCTCCCACATTGCTTGCATAGCTGGATATTGCGCTCATGGAAGAATAACGAAATATCCCTCAAGAGCAGATTGATAACCTAATGCTGTCCGGGATACACTTGGCAGACGCATTAAAGCCAGACCAGCACCTCCCACATTGCTTGCATGGCTGGATATTGCGCTCATGGAAGAATGGCGAAATATCCCTCAAGAGCAGATTGATAACCTCATGCTGTCCGGGATACACTTGGCAGAGAACATTAAAGTCAGACCAGCACCTCCCACATTGCTTGCGTGGCTGGATATTGCGCTCATGGAAGAATGGCGAAATATCCCTCAAGAGCAGATTGATAACCTCATGCTGTCCGGGATACACTTGGCAGACACATTAAAGCCAGACCAGCACCTCCCACATTGCTTGCATAGCTGGATATTGCGCTCATGGAAGAATGGCGAAATATCCCTCAAGAGCAGATTGATAACCTCATGCTGTCCGGGATACACTTGGCAGACACATTAAAGTCAGACCAGCACCTCCCACATTGCTTGCGTGGCTGGATATTGCGCTCATGGAAGAATGGCGAAATATCCCTCAAGAGCAGATTGATAACCTCATGCTGTCCGGGATACACTTGGCAGACGCATTAAAGCCAGACCAGCACCTCCCACATTGCTTGCATAGCTGGATATTGTGCTCATGGAAGAATGGCGAAATATCACTCAAGAGCAGATTGATAACCTCATGCTGTCCGGGATACACTTGGCAGATGCATTAAAGCCAGACCCGCACCTCCCACATTGCTTGCATGGCTGGATATTGCGCTCATAGAAGAATGGCGAAATATCCCTCAAGAGCAGATTGATAACCTCATGCTGTCCGGGATACAATTGCAGACGCATTAAAGCCAGACCAACACCTCCCACATAGCTTGCATGGCTGGATATTGCGCTCATGGAAGAATGGCGAAATATCCCTCAAGAGCAGATTGATAACCTCATGCTGTCTGGGATACACTTGGCAGACACATTAAAGCCAGACCAGCACCTACCACATTGCTTCCATAGCTGGATATTGCGCTCATGGAAGAATGGCGAAATATCCCTCAAGAGCAGATTGATAACCTCATGCTGTCCGGGATACACTTGGCAGACGCATTAAAGTCAGACCAGCACCTCCCACATTGCTTGCATAGCTGGATATTGCGCTCATGGGAGAATGGTGAAATATCCCTCAAGAGCATATTGATAACCTCATGCTGTCCGGGATACACTTGGAAGACGCATTAAAGTCAGACCAGCACCTCCCACATTGCTTGCATAGCTAGATATTGCGCTCAAGGAAGAATGGCGAAATATCCCTCAAGAGCAGATTGATAACCTCATGCTGTCCGGGATACACTTGGCAGAAGCATTAAAGCCAGACCAGCACCTCCCACATTGCTTGCATAGCTGGATATTGCACTCATGGAAGAATGGCGAAATATCCCTCAAGAGCAGATTGATAACCTCATGCTGTCCGGGATACACTGGGCAGATGCATTAAAGCCAGACCAGCACCTCCAACATTGCTTGCATAGCTGGATATTGCGCTCATGGTAGAATGGCGAAATATCCCTCAAGAGCAGATTGATAACCTCATGCTGTCCGGGATACACTTGGCAGACGCATTAAAGCCAGACCAGCACCTCCCACATTGCTTGCATAGCTGGATATTGCGCTCATGGAAGAATTGCGAAATATCCCTCAAGAGCAGATTGTTAACCTCATGCTGTCCGGGATACACTTGGCAGACGCATTAAAGTCAGACCAGCACCTCCCACATTGCCTGCATGGCTGGATATTGCGCACGTGGATGAATGGCGAAATATCCCTCAAGAGCAGATTGATAACCTCATGCTGTCCGGGATACACTTGGCAGACGCATTAAAGTCAGACCAGCACCTCCCACATTGCTTGCATGGCTGGATATTGCGCAAGTGGATGAATGGCGAAATATCCCTCAAGAGCAGATTGATATCCTCATGCTGTCCGGGATACACTTGGCAGACTCATTAAATCCAGACCAGCACCTCCCACATTGCTTGCATAGCTGGATATTGCGCTCATGGAAGAATGGCGAAATATCCCTCAAGAGCAGATTGATAACCTCATGCAGTCCGGGATACACTTGGCAGACGCATTAAAGTCAGACCAGCACCTCCCACATTGCTTGCATAGCTGGATATTGCGCTCATGGAAGAATGTCGAAATATCCCTCAAGAGCAGATTGATAAACTCATGCTGTCCGGGATACACTTGGCAGACGCATTAAAGCCAGACAAGCACCTCCCACATTGCTCGCATAGCTGGATATTGCGCTCATGGAAGAATGGCGAAAAATCCCTCAAGAGCAGATTGATAACCTCATGCTGTTTGGGATACACTTGGCAGACGCATTAAGGTCAGACCAGCACCTCCCACATTGCTTGCATAGCTGGATATTGCGCTCATGGAAGAATAACGAAATATCCCTCAAGAGCAGATTGATAACCTCATGCTGTCCGGGATACACTTGGCAGACGCATTAAAGCCAGACCAGCACCTCCCACATTGCTTGCATACCTGGATATTGCGCTCATGGAAGAATGGCGAAATATCCCTCAAGAGCAGATTGATAACCTCATGCTGTCCGGGATACACTTGGCAGACGCATTAAAGTCAGACCAGCACCTCCCACATTGCTTGCATGGCTGGATATTGCGCTCATGGAAGAATGGCGAAATATCCTTCAAGAGCAGATTGATAACCTCATGCTGTCCGGGATACACTTGGCAGAAGCATTAAAGCCAGACCAGCACCTCCCACATTGCTTGCATAGCTGGATATTGCGCTCATGGAAGTATGGCGAATTATCCCTCAAGAGCAGATTGATAACCTCATGCTGTCCGGGATACACTTGGCAGACGCATTAAAGTCAGACCAGCACCTCCCACATTGCCTGCATGGCTGGATATTGCGCACGTGGATGAATGGCGAAATATCCCTCAAGAGCAGATTGATAACCTCATGCTGTCCGGGATACACTTGGCAGACGCATTAAAGTCAGACCAGCACCTCCCACATTGCTTGCATGGCTGGATATTGCGCAAGTGGATGAATGGCGAAATATCCCTCAAGAGCAGATTGATATCCTCATGCTGTCCGGGATACACTTGGCAGACTCATTAAATCCAGACCAGCACCTCCCACATTGCTTGCATAGCTGGATATTGCGCTCATGGAAGAATGGCGAAATATCCCTCAAGAGCAGATTGATAACCTCATGCAGTCCGGGATACACTTGGCAGACGCATTAAAGTCAGACCAGCACCTCCCACATTGCTTGCATAGCTGGATATTGCGCTCATGGAAGAATGTCGAAATATCCCTCAAGAGCAGATTGATAAACTCATGCTGTCCGGGATACACTTGGCAGACGCATTAAAGCCAGACAAGCACCTCCCACATTGCTCGCATAGCTGGATATTGCGCTCATGGAAGAATGGCGAAAAATCCCTCAAGAGCAGATTGATAACCTCATGCTGTTTGGGATACACTTGGCAGACGCATTAAGGTCAGACCAGCACCTCCCACATTGCTTGCATAGCTGGATATTGCGCTCATGGAAGAATAACGAAATATCCCTCAAGAGCAGATTGATAACCTCATGCTGTCCGGGATACACTTGGCAGACGCATTAAAGCCAGACCAGCACCTCCCACATTGCTTGCATACCTGGATATTGCGCTCATGGAAGAATGGCGAAATATCCCTCAAGAGCAGATTGATAACCTCATGCTGTCCGGGATACACTTGGCAGACGCATTAAAGTCAGACCAGCACCTCCCACATTGCTTGCATGGCTGGATATTGCGCTCATGGAAGAATGGCGAAATATCCTTCAAGAGCAGATTGATAACCTCATGCTGTCCGGGATACACTTGGCAGAAGCATTAAAGCCAGACCAGCACCTCCCACATTGCTTGCATAGCTGGATATTGCGCTCATGGAAGTATGGCGAATTATCCCTCAAGAGCAGATTGATAACCTCATGCTGTCCGGGATACACTTGGCAGACGCATGAAAGTCAGACCAGCACCTCCCACATTGCTTGCATGGCTGGATATTGCGCTCATGGAAGAATGGCGAAATATCCCTCAAGAGGAGATTGATAACCTCATGCTGTCCGGGATACACTTGGCAGACGCATTAAAGCCAGACCAGCACCTCCCACATTGCTTGCATGGCTGGATATTGCGCTCATGGAAGAATGGCGAAATATCCCTCAAGAGGAGATTGATAACCTCATGCTGTCCGGGATACACTTGGCAGACACATTAAAGTCAGACCAGCACCTCCCACATTGCTTGCGTGGCTGGATATTGCGCTCATGGAAGAATGGCGAAATATCCCTCAAGAGCAGATTGATAACCTCATGCTGTCCGGGATACACTTGGCAGACGCATTAAAGCCAGACCAGCACCTCCCACATTGCTTGCATAGCTGGATATTGCGCTCATGGAAGAATGGCGAAATATCCCTCAAGAGCAGATTGATAACCTCATGCTGTCCGGGATACACTTGGCAGACACATTAAAGTCAGACCAGCACCTCCCACATTGCTTGCGTGGCTGGATATTGCGCTCATGGAAGAATGGCGAAATATCCCTCAAGAGCAGATTGATAACCTCATGCTGTCCGGGATACACTTGGCAGACGCATTAAAGCCAGACCAGCACCTCCCACATTGCTTGCATAGCTGGATATTGTGCTCATGGAAGAATGGCGAAATATCCCTCAAGAGCAGATTGATAACCTCATGCTGTCCGGGATACACTTGGCAGACGCATTAAAGCCAGACCCGCACCTCCCACATTGCTTGCATGGCTGGATATTGCGCTCATGGAAGAATGGCGAAATATCCCTCAAGAGCAGATTGATAACCTCATGCTGTCCGGGATACAATTGCAGACGCATTAAAGCCAGACCAACACCTCCCACATAGCTTGCATGGCTGGATATTGCGCTCATGGAAGAATGGCGAAATATCCCTCAAGAGCAGATTGATAACCTCATGCTGTCTGGGATACACTTGGCAGACACATTAAAGCCAGACCAGCACCTACCACATTGCTTGCATAGCTGGATATTGCGCTCATGGAAGAATGGCGAAATATCCCTCAAGAGCAGATTGATAACCTCATGCTGTCCGGGATACACTTGGCAGACGCATTAAAGTCAGACCAGCACCTCCCACATTGCTTGCATAGCTGGATATTGCGCTCATGGGAGAATGGTGAAATATCCCTCAAGAGCATATTGATAACCTCATGCTGTCCGGGATACACTTGGAAGACGCATTAAAGTCAGACCAGCACCTCCCACATTGCTTGCATAGCTAGAAATTGCGCTCAAGGAAGAATGGCGATGTATCCCTCAAGAGCAGTCTGATAACCTCATGCTGTCCGGGATACACTTGGCAGACGCATTAAAGTCAGACAAGCACCTTCCACATTGCTTGCATAGCTGGATATTGCGCTCATGGAAGAATGGCGAAATATCCCTCAAGAGCAATTTGATAACCTCATGCTGTCCGGGATACACTTGGCAGACGCATTAAAGTCAGACTAGCACCTCCCACATTGCTTGCATGGCTGGATATTGCGCTCATGGAAGAATGGCGAAATATCCCTCAAGAGCAGATTGATAACCTCATGCTGTCCGGGATACACTTGGCAGAAGCATTAAAGCCAGACCAGCACCTCCCACATTGCTTGCATAGCTGGATATTGCACTCATGGAAGAATGGCGAAATATCCCTCAAGAGCAGATTGATAACCTCATGCTGTCCGGGATACACTGGGCAGATGCATTAAAGCCAGACCAGCACCTCCAACATTGCTTGCATAGCTGGATATTGCGCTCATGGAAGAATGGCGAAATATCCCTCAAGAGCAGATTGATAACCTCATGCTGTCCGGGATACACTTGGCAGACGCATTAAAGCCAGACCAGCACCTCCCACATTGCTTGCATAGCTGGATATTGCGCTCATGGAAGAATTGCGAAATATCCCTCAAGAGCAGATTGTTAACCTCATGCTGTCCGGGATACACTTGGCAGACGCATTAAAGTCAGACCAGCACCTCCCACATTGCTTGCATGGCTGGATATTGCGCACGTGGATGAATGGCGAAATATCCCTCAAGAGCAGATTGATAACCTCATGCTGTCCGGGATACACTTGGCAGACGCATTAAAGTCAGACCAGCACCTCCCACATTGCTTGCATGGCTGGATATTGCGCACGTGGATGAATGGCGAAATATCCCTCAAGAGCAGATTGATATCCTCATGCTGTCCGGGATACACTTGGCAGACTCATTAAATCCAGACCAGCACCTCCCACATTGCTTGCATAGCTGGATATTGCGCTCATGGAAGAATGGCGAAATATCCCTCAAGAGCAGATTGATAACCTCATGCTGTCCGGGATACACTTGGCAGACGCATTAAAGCCAGACCAGCACCTCCCACATTGCTCGCATAGCTGGATATTGCACTCATGGAAGAATGGCGAAATATCCCTCAAGAGCAGATTGATAACCTAATGCAGTCCGGGATACACTTGGCAGACGCATTAAAGCCAGACCAGCACCTCCCACATTGCTTGAATAGCTGGATATTGCGCACATGGAATTATGGCGAAATTTCCCTCAAGAGCAGATTGATAACCTCATGCTGTCCGGGATACACTTGGCAGACGCATTAAAGTCAGACCAGCACCTCCCACATTGCTTGCATGGCTGGATATTGCGCTCATGGAAGAATGGCGAAATATCCCTCAAGAGCAGATTGATAACCTAATGCTGTCCGGGATACACTTGGCAGACGCATTAAAGCCAGACCAGCACCTCCCACATTGCTTGCATAGCTGGATATTGCACTCATGGAAGAATGGCGAAATATCCCTCAAGAGCAGATTGATAACCTCATGCTGTCCGGGATACACTTGGCAGACGCATTAAAATCAGACCAGCACCTCCCACATTGCTTGCATAGCTGGATATTGCGCTCATGGAAGAATGGCGAAATATCCCTCAAGAGCAGATTGATAATCTCATGCTGTCCGGGATACACTTGGCAGACGCATTAAAGTCAGTCCAGCACCTCCCACATTGCTTGCATGGCTGGATATTGCGCTCATGGAAGAATAGCGAAATATCCCTCAAGAGCAGATTGATAACCTCATGCTGTCCGGGATACACTTGGCAGACGCATTAAAGCCAGACCAGCACCTCCCACATTGCTTGCATGGCTGGATATTGCGCTCATGGAAGAATGGCGAAATATCCCTCAAGAGCATTTTGATAACCTCATGCTGTCCGGGATACACTTGGCAGACGCATTAAAGCCAGACCAGCACCTCCAACATTGTTTGCATAGCTGGATATTGCGCTCATGGAAGAATAGCGAAATATCCCTCAAGAGCAGATTGATAACCTCATGCTGTCCGGGATACACTTGGCAGACGCATTAAGTCAGACCAGCACCTCCCACATTGCTTGCATAGCTGGATATTGCGCTCATGTAAGAATGTCGAAATATCCCTGAAGAGCAGATTGATAAACTCATGCTGTCCGAGATACACTTGGCAGACGCATGAAAGCCAGAGAAGCACCTCCCACATTGCTCGCATAGCTGGATATTGCGCTCATGGAAGAATGGCGAAATATCCCTCAAGAGCAGATTGATAACCTCATGCTGTCCGGGATACACTTGGCAGACGCATTAAAGCCAGACCAGCACCTCCCACATTGCTTGCATACCTGGATATTGCGCTCATGGAAGAATGGCGAAATATCCCTCAAGAGCAGATTGATAACCTCATGCTGTCCGGGATACACTTGGCAGACGCATTAAAGTCAGACCAGCACCTCCCACATTGCTTGCATGGCTGGATATTGCGCTCATGGAAGAATGGCGAAATATCCTTCAAGAGCAGATTGATAACCTCATGCTCTCCGGGATACACTTGGCAGAAGCATTAAAGCCAGACCAGCACCTCCCACATTGCTTGCATAGCTGGATATTGCGCTCATGGAAGTATGGCGAAATATCCCTCAAGAGCAGATTGATAACCTCATGCTGTCCGGGATACACTTGGCAGACGCATGAAAGTCAGACCAGCACCTCCCACATTGCTTGCATGGCTGGATATTGCGCTCATGGAAGAATGGCGAAATATCCCTCAAGAGGAGATTGATAACCTCATGCTGTCCGGGATACACTTTGCAGATGCATTAAAGCCAGACCAGCACCTCCCACATTGCTTGCATTGCTGGATATTGCGCTCATGGAAGAATGGCGAAATATCCCTCAAGAGCAGATTGATAACCTCATGCTGTCCGGGATACACTTGGCAGACGCATTAAAGCCAGACCAGCACCTCCCACATTGCTTGCATGGCTGGATATTGCGCTCATGGAAGAATGGCGAAATATCCCTCAAGAGCAGATTGATAACCACATGCTGTCCGGGATACAATTGGCAGACGCATTAAAGCCAGACCAGCACCTCCCACATTGCTTGCATGGCTGGATATTGCGCTCATGGAAGAATGGCGAAATATCCCTCAAGAGCAGATTGATAACCTCATGCTGTCCGGGATACACGTGGCAGACACATTAAAGCCATACCAGCACCTCCAACATTGCTTGCATAGCTGGATATTGCGCTCATGGAAGAATGGCGAAATATCCCTCAAGAGCAGATTGATAACCTCATGCTGTCCGGGATACAATTGGCAGACGCATTAAAGCCAGACCAGCACCTCCCACATTGCTTGCATGGCTGGATATTGCGCTCATGGAAGAATGGCGAAATATCCCTCAAGAGCAGATTGATAACCTCATGCTGTCCGGGATACACTTGGCAGACGCATTAAAGCCAGACCAGCACCTCCCACATTGCTCGCATAGCTGGATATTGCGCTCATGGAAGAATGGCGAAATATCCCTCAAGAGCAGATTGATAACCTCATGCTGTTTGGGATACACTTGGCAGACGCATTAAAGTCAGACCAGCACCTCCCACATTGTTTGCATAGCTGGATATTGCGCTAATGGAAGAATGGCGAAATATCCCTCAAGAGCAGATTGATAACCTCATGCTGTCCGGGATACACTTGGCAGACGCATTAAAGCCAGACCAGCACCTCCCACATTGCTCGCATAGCTGGATATTGCGCTCATGGAAGAATGGCGAAATATCCCTCAAGAGCAGATTGATAACCTCATGCTGTTTGGGATATACTTGGCAGACGCATTAAAGTCAGACCAGCACCTCCCACATTGCTTGCATAGCTGGATATTGCGCTCATGGAAGAATAACGAAATATTCCTCAAGAGCAGATTGATAACCTAATGCTGTCCGGGATACACTTGGCAGACGCATTAAAGCCAGACCAGCACCTCCCACATTGCTTGCATAGCTGGATATTGCGCTCATGGAAGAATGGCGAAATATCCCTCAAGAGCAGATTGATAACCTCATGCTGTCCGGGATACACTTGGCAGACGCATTAAAGTCAGACCAGCACCTCCCACATTGCTTGCATAGCTGGATATTGCGCTCATGGAAGAATGGCGAAATATCCCTCAAGAGCAGATTGATAACCTCATGCTGTCCGGGATACACTTGGCAGACGCATTAAAGCCAGACCAGCACCTCCCACATTGCTTGCATAGCTGGATATTGCGCTCATGGAAGAATGGCGAAATATCCCTCAAGAGCAGATTGATAACCTCATGCTGTCCGGGATACACTTGGCAGACGCATTAAAGTCAGACCAGCACCTCCCACATTGCTTGCATGGCTGGATATTGCGCTCATGGAAGAATGGAGAAATATCCCTCAAGAGCAGATTGATAACCTAATGCTGTCCGGGATACACTTGGCAGACGCATTAAAGCCAGACCAGCACCTCCCACATTGCTTGCATTGCTGGATATTGCGCTCATGGAAGAAATGGCGAAATATCCCTCAAGAGCAGATTGATAACCTCATGCTGTCCGGGATACACTTGGCAGACGCATTAAAGCCAGACCCGCACCTCCCACATTGCTTGCATGGCTGGATATTGCGCTCATGGAAGAATGGCGAAATATCCCTCAAGAGCAGATTGATAACCTCATGCTGTCCGGGATACAATTGCAGACGCATTAAAGCCAGACCAACACCTCCCACATTGCTTGCATGGCTGGATATTGCGCTCATGGAAGAATGGCGAAATATCCCTCAAGAGCAGATTGATAACCTCATGCTGTCTGGGATACACTTGGCAGACACATTAAAGCCAGACCAGCACCTACCACATTGCTTGCATAGCTGGATATTGCGCTCATGGAAGAATAGCGAAATATCCCTCAAGAGCAGATTGATAACCTCATGCTGTCCGGGATACACTTGGCAGACGCATTAAAGCCAGACCAGCACCTCCCACATTGCTTGCATGGCTGGATATTGCGCTCATGGAAGAATGGCGAAATATCCCTCAAGAGCATTTTGATAACCTCATGCTGTCCGGGATACACTTGGCAGACGCATTAAAGCCAGACCAGCACCTCCAACATTGTTTGCATAGCTGGATATTGCGCTCATGGAAGAATAGCGAAATATCCCTCAAGAGCAGATTGATAACCTCATGCTGTCCGGGATACACTTGGCAGACGCATTAAGTCAGACCAGCACCTCCCACATTGCTTGCATAGCTGGATATTGCGCTCATGTAAGAATGTCGAAATATCCCTGAAGAGCAGATTGATAAACTCATGCTGTCCGAGATACACTTGGCAGACGCATGAAAGCCAGAGAAGCACCTCCCACATTGCTCGCATAGCTGGATATTGCGCTCATGGAAGAATGGCGAAATATCCCTCAAGAGCAGATTGATAACCTCATGCTGTCCGGGATACACTTGGCAGACGCATTAAAGCCAGACCAGCACCTCCCACATTGCTTGCATACCTGGATATTGCGCTCATGGAAGAATGGCGAAATATCCCTCAAGAGCAGATTGATAACCTCATGCTGTCCGGGATACACTTGGCAGACGCATTAAAGTCAGACCAGCACCTCCCACATTGCTTGCATGGCTGGATATTGCGCTCATGGAAGAATGGCGAAATATCCTTCAAGAGCAGATTGATAACCTCATGCTCTCCGGGATACACTTGGCAGAAGCATTAAAGCCAGACCAGCACCTCCCACATTGCTTGCATAGCTGGATATTGCGCTCATGGAAGTATGGCGAAATATCCCTCAAGAGCAGATTGATAACCTCATGCTGTCCGGGATACACTTGGCAGACGCATGAAAGTCAGACCAGCACCTCCCACATTGCTTGCATGGCTGGATATTGCGCTCATGGAAGAATGGCGAAATATCCCTCAAGAGGAGATTGATAACCTCATGCTGTCCGGGATACACTTTGCAGATGCATTAAAGCCAGACCAGCACCTCCCACATTGCTTGCATTGCTGGATATTGCGCTCATGGAAGAATGGCGAAATATCCCTCAAGAGCAGATTGATAACCTCATGCTGTCCGGGATACACTTGGCAGACGCATTAAAGCCAGACCAGCACCTCCCACATTGCTTGCATGGCTGGATATTGCGCTCATGGAAGAATGGCGAAATATCCCTCAAGAGCAGATTGATAACCACATGCTGTCCGGGATACAATTGGCAGACGCATTAAAGCCAGACCAGCACCTCCCACATTGCTTGCATGGCTGGATATTGCGCTCATGGAAGAATGGCGAAATATCCCTCAAGAGCAGATTGATAACCTCATGCTGTCCGGGATACACGTGGCAGACACATTAAAGCCATACCAGCACCTCCAACATTGCTTGCATAGCTGGATATTGCGCTCATGGAAGAATGGCGAAATATCCCTCAAGAGCAGATTGATAACCTCATGCTGTCCGGGATACAATTGGCAGACGCATTAAAGCCAGACCAGCACCTCCCACATTGCTTGCATGGCTGGATATTGCGCTCATGGAAGAATGGCGAAATATCCCTCAAGAGCAGATTGATAACCTCATGCTGTCCGGGATACACTTGGCAGACGCATTAAAGCCAGACCAGCACCTCCCACATTGCTCGCATAGCTGGATATTGCGCTCATGGAAGAATGGCGAAATATCCCTCAAGAGCAGATTGATAACCTCATGCTTTTTGGGATACACTTGGCAGACGCATTAAAGTCAGACCAGCACCTCCCACATTGTTTGCATAGCTGGATATTGCGCTAATGGAAGAATGGCGAAATATCCCTCAAGAGCAGATTGATAACCTCATGCTGTCCGGGATACACTTGGCAGACGCATTAAAGCCAGACCAGCACCTCCCACATTGCTCGCATAGCTGGATATTGCGCTCATGGAAGAATGGCGAAATATCCCTCAAGAGCAGATTGATAACCTCATGCTGTTTGGGATACACTTGGCAGACGCATTAAAGTCAGACCAGCACCTCCCACATTGCTTGCATAGCTGGATATTGCGCTCATGGAAGAATAACGAAATATTCCTCAAGAGCAGATTGATAACCTAATGCTGTCCGGGATACACTTGGCAGACGCATTAAAGCCAGACCAGCACCTCCCACATTGCTTGCATAGCTGGATATTGCGCTCATGGAAGAATGGCGAAATATCCCTCAAGAGCAGATTGATAACCTCATGCTGTCCGGGATACACTTGGCAGACGCATTAAAGTCAGACCAGCACCTCCCACATTGCTTGCATAGCTGGATATTGCGCTCATGGAAGAATGGCGAAATATCCCTCAAGAGCAGATTGATAACCTCATGCTGTCCGGGATACACTTGGCAGACGCATTAAAGCCAGACCAGCACCTCCCACATTGCTTGCATAGCTGGATATTGCGCTCATGGAAGAATGGCGAAATATCCCTCAAGAGCAGATTGATAACCTCATGCTGTCCGGGATACACTTGGCAGACGCATTAAAGTCAGACCAGCACCTCCCACATTGCTTGCATGGCTGGATATTGCGCTCATGGAAGAATGGCGAAATATCCCTCAAGAGCAGATTGATAACCTAATGCTGTCCGGGATACACTTGGCAGACGCATTAAAGCCAGACCAGCACCTCCCACATTGCTTGCATTGCTGGATATTGCGCTCATGGAAGAAATGGCGAAATATCCCTCAAGAGCAGATTGATAACCTCATGCTGTCCGGGATACACTTTGCAGACGCATTAAAGCCAGACCCGCACCTCCCACATTGCTTGCATGGCTGGATATTGCGCTCATGGAAGAATGGCGAAATATCCCTCAAGAGCAGATTGATAACCTCATGCTGTCCGGGATACAATTGCAGACGCATTAAAGCCAGACCAACACCTCCCACATTGCTTGCATGGCTGGATATTGCGCTCATGGAAGAATGGCGAAATATCCCTCAAGAGCAGATTGATAACCTCATGCTGTCTGGGATACACTTGGCAGACACATTAAAGCCAGACCAGCACCTACCACATTGCTTGCATAGCTGGATATTGCGCTCATGGAAGAATGGCGAAATATCCCTCAAGAGCAGATTGATAACCTCATGCTGTCCGGGATACACTTGGCAGACGCATTAAAGTCAGACCAGCACCTCCCACATTGCTTGCATAGCTGGATATTGCGCTCATGGAAGAATGGTGAAATATCCCTCAAGAGCATATTGATAACCTCATGCTGTCCAGGATACACTTGGAAGACGCATTAAAGTCAGACCAGCACCTCCCACATTGCTTGCATAGCTAGATATTGCGCTCAAGGAAGAATGGCGATGTATCCCTCAAGAGCAGTTTGATAACCTCATGCTGTCCGGGATACACTTGGCAGACGCATTAAAGTCAGACCAGCACCTTCCACATTGCTTGCATAGCTGGATATTGCGCTCATGGAAGAATGGCGAAATATCCCTCAAGAGCAGATTGATAACCTCATGCTGTCCGGGATACACTTGGCAGACGCATTAAAGTCAGACCAGCACCTCCCACATTGCTTGCATGGCTGGATATTGCGCTCATGGAAGAATGGCGAAATATCCCTCAAGAGCAGATTGATAACCTCTTGCTGTCCGGGATACATTTGGCAGACGCTTTAAAGCCAGACCAGCACCTCCCACATTGCTTGCATGGCTGGATATTGCGCTCGTGGAAGAATGGCGAAATATCCCTCAAGAGCAGATTGATAACCTCATGCTGTCCGGGATACACGTGGAAGACGCATTAAAGCCAGACCAGCACCTCCCACTTTGCTTGCATAGCTGAATATTGCGCTCATGGAAGAATGGCGAAATATCCCTCAAGAGCAGATTGATAACCTCATGCTGTCCGGGATACACTTGGCAGACGCATTAAAGCCAGACCAGCACCTCCCACATTGCTTGCATTGCTGGATATTGCGCTCATGGAAGAATGGCGAAATATCCCTCAGGAGCAGATTGATAACCTCATGCTGTCCGGGATACACTTGGCAGACGCATTAAAGTCAGACCAGCACCTCCCACATTGCTTGCATGGCTGGATATTGCGCTCATGGAAGAATGGTGAAATATCCCTCAAGAGCAGATTGATAACCTCATGCTGTCTGGGATACACTTGGCAGACGCATTAAAGCCAGACCAGCACCTCCCACATTGCTTGCATAGCTGGATATTGCGCTCATGGAAGAATGGCGAAATATCCCTCAAGAGCAGATTGATAACCTCATGCTGGCCGGGATACACTTGGCAGACGCATTAAAGTCAGACCAGCACCTCCCACATTGCTTGCATTGCTGGATATTGCGCTCATGGAAGAATGGCGAAATATCCTTCAAGAGCAGATTGATAACCTCATGCTGTCTGGGATACACTTGGCAGACGCATTAAAGCCAGACCAGCACCTCCCACATTGCTTGCATAGCTGGATATTGCGCTCATGGAAGAATGGCGAAATATCCCTCAAGAGCAGATTGATAACCTCATGCTGTCCGGGATACACTTGGCAGACGCATTAAAGCCAGACCAGCACCTCCCACATTGCGTGCATAGCTGGATATTGCGCTCATGGAAGAATGGCGAAATATCCCTTTAAGAGCAGATTGATAACCTCATGCTGTCCGGGATACACTTGGCAGACGCATTAAAGCCTGACCAGCACCTCCCACATTGCTTGCATAGCTGGATATTGCGCTCATGGAAGAATGGCGAAATATCCCTCAAGAGCAGATTGATAACCTCATGCTCTCCGGGATACACTTGGCAGACGCATTAAAGTCAGACCAGCACCTCCCACATTGCTTGCATGGCTGGATATTGCGCTCATGGAAGAATGGCGAAATATCCCTCAAGAGCAGATTGATAACCTCATGCTGTCCGGGATACACTTGGCAGACGCATTAAAGTCAGTCCAGCACCTCCCACATTGCAGGCATAGCTGGATATTGCGCTCAAGGAAGAATGGCGAAATATCCCTCAAGAGCAGATTGATAACCTCATGGTGTCCGGGATACACTTGGCAGATGCATTAAAGCCAGACCAGCACCTCCCACATTGCTTGCATAGCTGGATATTGCGCTGATGGAAGAATGGCGAAATATCCCTCAAGAGCAGATTGATAGCCTCATGCTGTCTGCGCCATGCAGGTGCGAAACTGTACTGGCTGTCAGACGTGAACACTCACCACACTAGAGAATGACTTTTTCACTTTTTTGCTAGCCCCAGCGTGCCTCGCTCTAATCAAACGCCACGTAAATCTCAAGTAAAGCGTTGGGTCGTCAAAATATCGTACTGTATGACGCAGAAATTATAATTGAAGTGAATATCTGATTACGATCAGTAAAGAAGTTGTTTTTGGTACATTTACAAAGAACAATGAATTGCGAATGATACTAATGAAGTATATATACAACATAGTACAGTATTTTTTAGAAGAATGGTGAAATGTTATGTTTCGATTTACAGCGACGAATTCAAACTTCATGGCTTGTCTCTAAGAAGTGTAGATACATGAGGGGCAAAGGGTGGTTAAACATTTTAAACATCAGGAGCATGCAGTTATTTCACAACGTTACGGTTCCTCATGAGAACGACGGACGCATATATATTAATTATACAATAAAGCAAACTCAGCTTTTCTTGAGAGCCAGTTGTCAGTGATTTGTATGCTAGACCCGACATGTGGAATCGCACTCTTCCCCTGTAGGTAAAATTATGGGTAAAATAGACCCTTTACATTCACGCGAATAGTAACTGTTTACCGGTAATTCAAAAAACAAATACATTTCCGTCTAGTGCCGATTATCCTTGGTCACAGACTGTTTGTGACTGCGTCATGTTATTAACCCTAATGTATAAAAATGAAAGGGAACAATACGGCATATTTGATAGGGGGCTATATAAGTTTCTTGAGGAGGAAACAAAAGGTATTTTATCGAAAGACATATTGGGAGATAACGTTGCAGATTTCGATTGCCATTTGGTCACAGATCATGTAGCAAAACTGAACGCTTTACAGCACTACGTGGGAGGTACTTACAACCGCGAGCTGCTGTATGACGCATGTTTTCTGACAGAGAACTGTCCAGCGACAGGAAGCACCGAAGAAGTGGAATGGTTCCACGAGGATAATATTCTAATCGAATAGAGAGATGAATTACACTACTGGCCGTTAAAATTGCTACATAAAGAAAAATGCAGATGATAAACAGGTATTCATTGGACAAATAAATAATACTAGAACTGACCTAGGATTACATTTTCACGCAATTTGAGTGCATAGATTCTGAGAAATCAGTAGCCAGAAAAACCACCTTTGGGCCTAATAACGGCCTTGATACGCGCGAGCATTGAGTCAAACAGAGGTTAGATGGCGTGTACAGGTACAGATGCCCATGCAGCTTCAACAAGATACCATAGTTCATCAAGAGCAGTGACTGGCGTATTATGACGAGCCAGTTGCTCGGCAACTATTGACCAGACGTTTCCAACTGGTGAGAGATCTGGAGAATGTGCTGGCCAGGGCAGCAGTCGAACATTTTCCGTGTCCAGAAAGGCCCGTACAAGACCTGCAACATGTGGTCGTGCGTTATCCTCCTGAAATGTAGGGTTTCGCAAGGATTGAATGAAGGGTAGAGCCACGAGTCGTAACACATCTGTAATGGCCACTGCGAACAAGTGGTGATCGAGACGTGTAACCAATACCACTACGCCGGGTAATACGCCAGTATCGCGATAACGAATATACGCTTTCGATGTGCGTTAACCGCGATGTTGTCAAACACGGATGCGACTATTATGATGCTGTAAACAGAACCTGGATTCATCCGAAAAAATGACGTTTTGATATTCGTGCACCAAGTTCGTCGTTGCGTACACCATCGGAGGCACTCCTATCTCTGATGCAGCGTCAAGAATAACCGTAGCCATGGTCTCCGAGCTGATAATACTTGTTGCTGCAAACGTCGTCGAACTGTTCGTGCAGATGGTTGTTGAATTGCAAACGTCCCCATCTGGTGACTCAGGGATCGAGACGTGGCTGCAGGATCCGTTACAGCCATTCGAATAAGATGCTTGTCATCTCCAACGGTAGTGATACGAGGCCGTTGGCATCCAGCACGGCGTTCCGTATTGCCCTCCTGACCTCACCGATTCCATATTCTGCTAACTGCCATTGGATCACGCCCGACGCGAGCAGCAATGTCACGATACGATAAACCGCAATCGCGATAGGCTACATTCCGACCTTTATCAAAGTGGCAACATGATGGTACGCATTTCTCCTCCTTACACGAGGCATCACAACAACGTTTCACCAGGCTACGCCGGTCAACTGCTGTTTGTGTATGAGAAATCGGTTGGAAACTTTTCTCATGTCAGCATGTTGCAGGTGTCGCCACGGGCGCCAACCTTGTGTGAATCCTCTGAAAAGGTAATCATGTGCATATCACATTTTCATCTTGTCGGTTAAATTTCGCGTCTGTAGCACGTCATCTTCGTGATTTAGCAATTTTAATGGCCAGGAGTGCATATAAATGAGAAGTTGTGGTGAATACTTTCATATGGTCAACAATGATTCTTTACTCCAATGATCTAAATGTTCGAATGTTTGTAAAGCTTATGGGACTTAACTGCTGGGTCATCAATCCGTAAACTTACAAACTACTTATGAACTAATTTATACTAAAGTCAACACAAACAAGGAGGATTCGAAGGAGGATTCGAATCTCCGACGCAATGATTTGAAGATGCAGCCGTGGCCACAGAAAAAAATATGAGTGTAGTTGGTGAAAGTAACATTTTGTTGCGCCTTGTAATATTTAAAGGTCTGAGCTAACAACTGAAATTCGATGACCGAGTAAAATACCGAATAGTATTTTTTGAGGTCATTTCTATTAATTAAACTGGGGAGTAGGTCGTGAAATGCAGCTGGGGAAGTTCGTAATTTCAGTCAGATCCCGCTTGGACTGCATTAAAGAATCTTTATTATCAGTAGACACGGAATTTTACTGTTCCGAATTCGGTTTTGGTAGTAGGGAGCTTTGTTCAGGGCTACAACAGAATCAAATTCACGTTTTCATTACTGATGTATTTGTTTCATATACTGCTATTATAGTAAAATTGCTTTAAAACAAAATCAGACATAAATTATGAACTCTCTAAATAGCCGACAAATTGTGTATGAAACTAGCCGAAAACCTGGCATTGCCGAATAATTTTATTATTATTATTATTATTATTATTATTATTATTTTAATCTTCTGGCAGAACATCTGACCTTGCTTCGACTCTCTCTTCTTCATATATTCCTGCTGTCATCGTGATATAAACGATGCTACGTGTATTTCCCAGCAGCATTTTATGCAGTATGTATTTTTTTCGAACCATGCATTACCCCACATCGTATTTCTCCCTGCTTCTGTTCATCTAATTCTCCCCGTACCTGTCAATTTCGTTCTCTTATGGCCCACCATTTTCTCATTTCCTGTCTGTCTCCTGCTCCTCGCCCTCCCTCTGTCCTTTACCTCTCATTGTCTCTGTCTACCTACCTCCGTCTCCATCCACTACCACCACCGCCTTCTCCTTCCCTTCCCTCCCATCAACCCATACATTCCCATGTCTCTTTCATTACCTTCCGCGCTCTCTGCCAATCACCTACTGTCCTCTCACTCTATTAATTTCCTTTCTTCCTAGTACGGGACAATTTACGTATATCTGTTACACATCATGAGATTCGGTGTAGAGATCTTTAGTAAGGTATCCTCCGCCATGTACCGTATGAAAAGTTTTACATAAAGATATGTACAGAGATAGTAAATGTAAAAATTATTGTAACTCTATGGGACTCAGCTACTTGGTTATTAGTCCGTAGCTTACAAACTACTTAAACTAAGGTAAACTAACCGAAGGGAAACACACACACCCTGCCCGAGGGAGGACTCGAACCCCAGAAGACGAACGGCCGCGTGCACTGCAGCACGGCGTCACAATGCTCACGGCCATTCCGCCGCGGCACAGAGTTAGTATGTGGCATTATAACTGTTGACTTATTTCTGGGCGCCACAGCATCGCCAAGTTTTTATGAGGCAAAACTCTTCAAAAATCACTCACATTTCAATGCTACCTTAGGTAGGAGAGGCAGGCTCCGTACACATAGTTCTTAGCAGTATAACATTGCAAATAGTGAGGCGTGGTAGAATATATATTCTGTCTAGTATTTTACCTCTATCTTATTCCTGTCTACTATCTGCATTGAAGTATTCTGTAAATAAATTGTTTACATTTTTTCTATCTAACAAGTTTTGACTTGGTACAGATTATTTGAGCACCTCTGTCCCATTACATCCCGACACCAATTCCTACAGGAGGCTGCAACACATACAGCAATGTAACCCATGTTTTTCAGGTGAAGTGTGTAAAATTTCGTTAAGATCTGATTAAAGGTGTAGATTGCTATCCATGTCTGTTGTTCACTACCATCCGCCATGCACCATACGAAACTAAATTTTATGTAGACGGTAACACTCTTCTTGTAATGAAAGGCTCGTGTCGGAAATTTTATCAAAATTCCAATAAAACTGTAGACTAGTGTCGGTGTCTGTTTTACTGTAAAGTCAGCCCTGAAACGTGTGAACAGTAAAGATGGAGTTTGCAAATTTGTTTCCCAGTTGGATGAATGCTTTGACAGAAAATAAATATGAATCCAGTGCGAAGTAGCAATGCCGATTAAAATTATCAATGTTTTTTCTCATATTCTAGATGCTCTTTTGCGTTTCCCTCTTCTATCCAAACCACCCTAGTATTAATGTGCAAGAAAATGAAATCAGTGAAGCCATTTTCCAGTTTTTGCGAGACTAGCGCAGAGCAATTGATTTTTGTATATTAAGTAGAATATTTGAACAGTACTGTCGAGTATATTGTTTCACAGGGGCCTTCAATTCTGAAATGTGGCATTAATGTTTATACAATAGTTTGTTAAACACTCGGGGTTATTTTGTAACATTAATAGAATTGTGTTAAAGATGGGACACTTTACTGAAGGCGTTTTAACTTTCGTGAATAAATCCTGTGATTACTTCAGAAGTTATGTGTCGATACAAATGTCCCCTGAGCAGTCGACAATGTGTGTGTGTGTGTGTGTGTGTGTGTGTGTGTGTGTGTGTGTGTGTTGTGTGCGCGCGCGCTTATCGGGAAACTGTGCCTTGTCAAACATACCGTATGTGAAGGTTGTTAAACAAACTGACAGCGCGTACCACTGTTTGTCGATGATTCGTAGCTAATACTGTCGGTGTGCAGTGACGTAATTGTTTTCCGACATAACAAAATCAGAGTCGAGCACTTCATACACGACATTGTTTGGATCAGGAAATTTCAGGAAAACTAGGCAATATCGCTATTATCGAAGCCGAAAGAAGTATGTTTTTGGCGAAGAGCGAGATTGTGTTGTGAAATGGTACCAAAACTACGAAACCTTCTAAGAAACACCAATGGTAGTAGTCAGTGCCGCTTTCATTTGTTTCTCAAGTGAAAAACAGTTTCTCATAATTAATGAACTCATTTTTTCTTGTAACGTAGACTTTGTACTGATGCTTTAATTTATTATAAATAGAGCCTGCGTTACTGAAGTAAAATACAGCGGCGAAGGTACAGATATATGTTGTCTGTGGTTCAGTTACTACATTCGTTATATCACAGTGCTTGCACCCTCTTTCACCGAGAGAATTAAAAAAAAAAATGTTTGCCTCTGTTTACCGTTGTTTCCTAACCTATTTCGAGAAGAGTGAGAGAAAAAATCTGAAATAATAATTTGGGAAGTACAGTGACGTGTCAAACCTTTACGAAAAATTCCTAAACAGCGCAATAATCCTCATTTGGGATAAAATAAACCAGACATCTCTGCGTAGTATGGCTCCTGCTTGGTTCATACGTTGATATTACAACGAAACTTATGTCTTTAAACATTCCCTATTAAATGGTTCAAGCAGATGGGACCGTGGAATCTATGTGACTACGCTATTTGTTGGCGAACGACGTTCACACAAATATTAGTAATCTGCTGCACCCCAGGCGGCATCTACCACCATCTGATCAAAATCGACTTCCTCTTTCCTGGTATACAATTATTTTTCCATCAGCCTCATTACAAGCTATACCGGCCGGTATCTCTGAAGATACATAATTCTGCAAAAAAAAAAAAAAAAAAAAAAAAAAAAAAAAAAAAAAAAAAAAAAAAAAAAAAAGAAGAAGCAAGCTCTGAAGGGGGTCATGAAATAGTTGTCTCGAAATGACCGTGAATCTTGTTTTCAAGGTCAGAGTTCAAATTTATTTTTTCTAATGTTAATCCCATCTTTATTCGATGTCCGTAATCTACATAAAGAAACAGCATTTTCTTGTAAGAAACATTTTCTTGGGGATACCAATGGTTGGTCGCTAAGAGGCACTTCATCGGAAGTTTCCATGTTACCAGATCTCGAGAACAAATCAATAGCGGAAATTTTTTTAATGATAATCTTGTGTGGTTTCTGTACACTGGTGAAACTTTCGTGAATTTTTCAGTAGGGATCAACCTGAACACACATATCGTTGGCGTTAGCGGAATTTAGTGTGCACTACTTGGAGTCTAATGAGTTCCAGACAAGTGTAATATTTCCAAATCCATGCCAACAAAATGATTATCAACACAAATGTCTACAGCCCATAGGAGAAATATTTATCAGATGTCACCTTGTCTCACTATCGCCTTTTTTGGGCCCGACTTTCTTTGCTGCCTTATATTCATTATGTTATAATTTACGACGATATCGGGGTATGTAAAAGTGTCCTCTTGAATGACACACATCCACTAGACACCTAAGTAAATTTAAGAAGAATCGCAATAGAATACTAAAGTATCGCTTAGATTCACGTTGTGCGAAACACAACAATCAGTAAACAAGCGTATCGCGTTCACTGTGAGAAGTGATTTGCCCTCCAAGACGTTAAGAATACCAGTAATACTAATGCTGATCAATACAATTTATTTTTCATCTGTCCATAATGGCTGTTTTCACGCCGTTCGAAATAGTGAAGGCTAGTGATAGTAACGATAATTATGCAGCTGTGCCAAGATTTGTGCCGAAAGGTACCTCGATGTCCATCGTCCCACGAAGGTTACAATTAGGTCTGGTAAGACAAGCTGAAAGAGGGACCATGAAAATGTAGAGACATTGCTTACAATTCGCAATTTCCTGGGGATCCTAAGACACGCCTGGCATTTTCTCAGTGGTCCAATACGCAAATAAGTCGTGATACCCTGTTCTTCGCACGCACACTCTTTGTAGACGACGCTAACTTCGACTGATTAGGAGGAGTCAGTCTCCGTAACGCACACTCCTGGACAGAAGCAAATCCTCGCTGAACTACAATTACACGATAAATCAGTCAAAACTTAAGGTCATAAATTCTACCAAATACCGATGAGTTACAATTACGAACAACTTAGACTGGAGAGAACACACAGAAAATATTGTGGGGAAGGAGAACCAAAAGTTACGTTTCATTGGCACAACGCTTCGAAGATGCAACAGCTTCACCAAAGAGACTGCCTACATCGCACTTGTGCGTCCTTTCCTGGAGTACTGTTGCCCAGTGTGCGACCCTCACCAGATGGGACTGACGGAGGACATTGAGAAGGTTCAAAGAAGGGCAGCTCGTTTTGTTTTATCGCGTTGTAGGAAGGAAAGCGTCACGGAAATGTTGCACGATTTGAGGTGGAAATCATTAAAAGAAAGACGTTATTCTTTGCGGCGTGAACTGTTTGCGAATTTTCAATCAGCGACTTTTCCTTCTGAATGTGAAAATATTTTGCTAGCACACACCTTCTTAGGGAGACATGACCATCCCAATAAAATAAGATCGAAAACGGAACGATCTAGGTGTTATTTCTTCCCGCGCGCTATTAGAGAATGGAACGGTAGAGAAAGGTTACGAAAGTGATTAATGAACCCTCTGCCAGGCACTTAAATCTGATTTGCAGATATCTATGTAGATGATGTAGAGATCACCGAACAAAGAGCCAGTTGTCAGACAATGTCTTGGCGGAGATAGTTAGAGATTACATTAAAGTCCTGTTATATGTAGCGAAACATTGAACGGCTTTCGCTATCTCCATTTTCTCGGATATCTGATGCTTCCTCTACTAGAAAATAACCCCCTGGACACACGGGAACAGACGTGATTTCGACTTCGCCACTGCACATTAGGCCTTACTTGCCAGAAGGTACCTTAATGGAAATTTTCCGAATGTATGGATTGATATCGGTAGTTTAATTCGTGTATTCCCGCCCAGGTCGCTAGACTTAACGGAATTGGCTATTATGGGGAGCTACGGAGCAGAAGGTGTTCTCAATGACCCGACGACGCCAGAAAATATGAGAGAAAGGATTGTGGGCCGCGGCGGATTAGCCGTGCACATTGGGGCTCCACGCTGCGGTGCACGCGGTCTTTTACCGTCGAGGTTTCGAGTCCCTCCTCGGGCGTACGTTTTTGTTTTGTCCTTAAGTTAGTTTAACTTAGTTTAAGTTGTTTGTAAGCTACAGACTGTTAACAACTCAGTAGAGTCCGATAGATTTACAAACATTTGCACATTTGAAAGGATTGTGCGGCTTTCCAGGCAAGCACCCATCAGACACTGAATGATATCGAGACTAGTTTCCAGCAAAGAGTGCAAAGGTGCATTAAGCAAAATGGGAAGTTGATCGAGCATCTCAGATCCTAAATTTACAGGGAGAACCAGTGATACGGTATTTGCTTCGGGTTAAACCCTACTAAAGAATTTCAAGACCATTTCAAGTTCACGAAAATTTCACCATGGACAGAGTTCAGAAACCATACAAGATTTCCAATTAAAATTTTTATTCCCTCTTGATTGCAAATTTTTTATTAGGTAATGACGCATTTCGCCCTTTAGCAGGGCATCTTCAGATTATCTGCGTGACAGAATTTACACAAAATTACAAGGCGGAATTGCAAACGGTTATAATGGTAAATGGGCTTATTTTGTGTTAAGAAGACAGTATAAATGGTAAACAAAGCTTACAATGCGCTCTCCGTGGTTGTTATTGCGGTGTTTCTATTTTTTTGGAATGTTTTTAGGATTTCCTTGTGGCCCTACAAATGTTCGGGTAACAACGAATTACAGTTGGAACATACTCGGTAAAGATGTGAATTTTGGGAATATGTTATTCATCTGTAAAGGGGACAGCGTATAAAACGCTTGTATGACCACGTCTTGAGTATTGCTCAAGTGTTTGGGACCCGCAGCAGATCAGTTTAAAGAAAGACATAGAAGCAGTTCAGAGGCGAGCGGCTAAGTTTGTTACTGGTAGGTTCGACCAATGCGCGATTGTCACGGAAATGCTCCGGGAACTCAATTTAGGATCGCTGGAGGAAAGACAACGTTCTTTTCGTGAATATCTGTTTAGGGAATTTTAGAGGACCAAAATTTGAAGCTGAGTGTAGTACGATCTTCCGGCCGCCTACTTACATTTCGCTTACTGATCACAAGGACAAGATAAAAGAGATTAGGGCTCGTGCGGAGGCATATAGGCATTCTTTTCTTCTTCGTTCTCTTTTGGAATGGAATAGGAAAGGAAATGCCTAGTAGTGGTACAGTATACCCTCCGGCACGCACCTTACGATGGATTGCGGAATGAATGTAGATGTAGATAGATATAAAAAGGGACACCCTGTGTTTTTTGAAATGTAATACACGTAAAAATACAATTTTTGTTAAATAAAAGTTGATTTCCATGCACTTAATGGATGCGATGAAAAATCCTTATGTCCACAAATTCTTGAAACAGGTTTTTAAGAAGGCAGGTATACTCCATTTTAACAGAGGTCCAACACCACTAGTGGCTATAGCAGGCTCTCACCGTCGTCGACGAGGTTCTGCACCACAGACGTCCTTCATGATCGTCGTACTGTAACATGTGCCGTGGCGGTTCGCAGAGCTACCACGGCACAAAATAAAGGTTTTGTGAGCCCAGAAGTGTCTACGAGAGCTGCTGCCAGCCGTGCACAGGGACTGTGGCGGGCGCCCACACCTCTAGCCCATCTCCCACTCACGCCACAGCGTCGACATGCACGACTCGTCTGGTGCCGTCATAGGATCATTTGAAACGGCATCGCTGCCTCTGAGTCGTCCAAGACACACTGGAAGTACCCCAGCTCTAGTATTCCAGGGTGAGGCAAGATATAAGAATCACTCCGTACAAGTAGAAATGTGTTAGCCTCGTTATCCATCGATTCTTGCAACTTGAAGATGGTGTGTTGTTGAAACATGACATACGACTGATATTCCAAAAGTAAGGTCCGGTTAAAACAAAAACATCCAAAATCAGTTTTCCAACTGTTTTATTGACTTCCTTTCCCTTCTTTCTCTATTTTTCTACATAATCTCCATACTTATTTAGACATTTGTCGTATCGTTCAACCAGCTTTTGAATGCCTAAGTCGTAGAAATCGATCGCCTTCAAATGTTCAGCGACAATTCTATACAACGTTGTTCTACTCACATTCGGGAAATGCACTTCTAAACCTAAAATAGTGAATGGTCGATCGTCACGAATTTATTGGTCAACCGCATGAAGCAACTCGTTTGAAATTACTGATGGTGGGCCGGAGCGTGGTGCATCGTGCACATTTCCCCGTCCTTCATTAAAGGTTCGCACCAACTTGGGCAATTTACTGTCACTCATTATATTAGCACTTCAATAATCTGTCGATGGATTTCTGGCGCTGAAATGTTTCTTGCAAACAAAAACCGTATCGCTGCCCTTATTTCACAATCGGCGGGCTGATTGATTGTCTAAGACATTGTGAACTGACACTATCAACAGCACACAGCAACAGTAACAACGATACTGGCAGCGTTTAACGCGCAAGGTATGCCAGGAGTCGGAGCGCATGTGTGTTTTGTCCTTGTCGCCGCATTCAAATATTTACGGTGAATCGGACCTTGGTTTTGGAATAACACTCATACCTCGCCCACACGCTGTGCCTGAATGTCAACTCTTGCAGAACAATGAGAAGAGGTCGAGCAGTCGTGCAATAAGGAATCTCACGACGGTATTTACCCTCTATATGGTCGAATGCATGCCAGAATCTGTGGCTACCTTACCTCACGTGGATAATAAATGGCATGATTCGACATCTTGTACCCGAATACCTCCTGAGTTAATCCAATATAACTCCTTTTGCACTGTGTGAACAATCAGTCTAAAGTGAATTGAAAATTTAAGCGGTGTATTAATTTTATTTTCGGCAATGTATGTCTACACATTGCATTGATTTCGTGGGTAACCTATCAACTTATTTGTATTTACGAAATCGAAATATTTAAACTTAAATTCAACGACGAAGTTGAAAGTTTTTATTGGACAGGAATTCAAACCCGGATTTTCCGGTTTGGTCCAGCGGTCACCTTAACGAATTAGTTTTTTCGAGCACGCTTCTCTTCCATCATTCTTGGGGGAATCGAAGTACTTTCTTTTCGGTCTAGCTCGTCTACTGTACCCTATACTGCCTATCCCACGAGTCTCTTGCGTAAACCTTCTTCTCCAATGCTTTTAACACAACCCCACCGTCTCAGCTTGCTCTAACAGCAACATTTATGCTCTTCATTCCAACCTTTTATTTACTCAATGTGGAAAGTATCCTGCAATTGTTCGTATCTGTTAGTACCTACTATCATCACTGCTTCTTCATACCTGTAACCTGAGACTTTCTAAAATGATAATCTTTATCCACCCAGATTTCAATCCCAGTCAACAAAGTTGGACGAAAATTTGAATGGCACACTGCTTAGTCTTGGTACTGATCCCTTCCTATAGAATATGTTCAAAGATTTATAAACAAATTGAACCAATTTGCAATGGTAAAACTACTTTAACTTACACTACGGACAGTACACACACACACCTATGCCCGAGGGAGTAAAGGCCGCCCAGTCGATCGCATGACGCCCCTGCAGAAGAGAGTAGTTCTTAGCGCAACTTCTTGATTCCAGTTTTTTCACTTACACCCCTGGTGTATTAAAGTAACTTAAATCACTTAACAAAAATAAATACCGATTGTACACCAATTAGTTTACTTTTAGAGTATGCTGATGCAATAGTCCCATACCTAGTTATCATCCACAACAGACCGCTCAGGGAACGTTCCGTTCCCAAAGACTGGAAAGTTGCACAGGTTACGCCAATATTCAAGAAAGGCAATAAGAGTGTTCCGCAAAATTACAGGCCTATATCATTGACGTCGGTTTGCAGTAGGATCTTAGAACATATACTTTCCTCAAATATCATGAACTACCTCTAAGAGAAGGACTTATTAATCTATAGTCAACGCGGATTCAGAAAGTATCATTCTTATGAAACACAGCTAGCTCTTAACTCACGTGATGTGTTCTATTGACAAGAGGTGACAGATTTCGTATTTGTAGATTTCCGGAAGGTTTCTAACACTGTAAATAACAAGCGTCTTTCAATCAAACTGCCTGCTGGTGAAATATCGCCACAATTGTTCGACTGGATTCGTGATTTCCTGACAGAAAGGACACAGTAGTTTGAAAGTTATCGAGTTGAACAGAAGTGATATTTGGCGTTCCCCAAAAAATTGTTACAGGAACCGTACTGTTCATTATTTTTGTAAACGATTTAGAAGAGCCGGCCGCGGTGGCCGAGCGGTCTGTGGCGTGTCAGTCACGGTCCGTATGGCCGCTGCGGTCGGGGGTTCGAATCCCCCCTCGGGCATGGATGTTTTTGCCGTCTTTAGTATAAGCTAGTACATAAGTAGTTTGTAAGTTTATGGTCTGATCACCCCGTAGTTAAGTCCCATAAGCACTACAAACATTTGAACATTTTAATTTAGAAGATAATCGGAGTAGCTCTTTTAGGTTGTTTGAGGATCATGCTGCCTCGGTTAGTGAAGTCAACAGAAGATCAAAAGCAACTGCAAAATGATTTAGATAAGATATCTGCATGGTGGAGAAATATGTCCATTTACTCATAATAATGAGAAGTGTGAAGTCATCCATATGACCACTAAATCCCTTTAAACTTCATTTACACGATAAATTAGTCAACAGGCCGTTCAATTACAAACAACTTTAATTGGACAGAAAAGATACAAAATATTGTAGGGAAAGCCAACCATGGAGTACGTCTCGTTGGCACAACAGTTAGTAGATGCAACAGTTTCTACTAATGAAAATGCCTACACCACACTTGTGCTTCCTATTTTGGAGAATTGTTGCACATTGTGGGATCCCTACCAAGTGGGACACTCAGACGATTTAGAGAAACTTCAGAAAAGGGCAGCTGGTTTTGTATTATCGCGATGTAGGGGTGAGAGTGTCACAGGCATGATGCACCAGTTGGGGTGACAATCATTAAAGCAAAGGCGTTATCCTTGTGACGAGATCTATTTGAGAAATTTCTTTGACCAACTCTTCCTTCATAATGCGAACATATTTTATTAGCACCCACCTACATAGGAAGACATGATCATTGGGAAAAAAAAAAAAAAAAAAAAATGGAAGATGAGACAGAGAGTGAAATCAGATCGAAAACGAAAAGATTTAGGTGTTCCTTTTTCCCGCGGGAGCTATTAAAGAATGGAACTGTAGAGAAACACCATAAAAGCGGTTCGATGAACCCTCTCAGTGCGACTTGCAGAGTATTTCTATAGGTGTAGAAGTTTTCGCCACCTAACAAAATACATCGTGGTTACAAAGGATAACCTCTTCTATGGTACAATTTGAAAGGAAGTAAAATGCAAATATAGCCGGCCGCGGTGGCCCATAGGACTGAGGCGCGTCAGTCACGGTCTGCACGGCCACTACGGTCGGGGTTTCGAATCCCCCCTCGGGCATGGATATTTGTGCCGTCCTTAGTATAAGGTAGTTGATAAGTAGTTTGTAAGTTTAGGGACTGATGACCCCGTAGTTAAGTCCCATAAGCTTTACAAACATTTTTTGAATGCAAATATAAGCGTACTAAATAACCCTGTACTCTTCGAAAAAGTAGGGGTCGCAAGCTTTTAAGCTCATTTCCATTTTACCACTTAAGCTACGAGAATTAAATAATCGGCTTTCACAATCTGTCTCGGTAAGCAGCTACTGTAATTCAAGTTTTGCGCCGTAGAAACTCCTCAAATAACTGGTGAATTACCCGTGTATGTTTTCAGGTTTCATGCAGTCTAGTTTAGGTTGTTGTGATTCGTGCAGCAGCCAGCGAGTGGTGGAGTGGTGGTTCAGGGAGAGTGAGGAGAGCCCTGAGTCTTGGGCGGTGGCGTCGTCGGGTGTCGGCGTGCCTTACAGCGTGTGCCGGTGGCTGAGCCGCGCGCCGCGCCGCGCAAGCTGCTTTGCGTAAGCCTTTAAAAGCCCGCCGAGGCGGCCCCTGCCTCTGGTAATTGTCTTTAGCGCCGGAGCGCCTGCGGCTGCGCAGGTAGCGGCCGCCGCCGCCGCCGCCGATGCTCAGCACGCACTGCGGATTTACCTCTGCGTGGCAGGCGGGCAGATTTTATACCGCCGGAAAGGGAAATGTACTTCACTTAGAACGACGACGTCGATTTTGTTCCAATGACGGCAGGTACTACATTGAGGACAGTGCGTGAACTGATAATGGTTTCAACCTCATCCACCGACAAGTAGCGTAGGCCAGCTGCCATAGCGTCGTCATTGTGTTCCCTTTGTTTACAGACACGCAGCGAGTGCGGTCAACACGCCATGTCCAGCTTACGGCTGAACCAGTCTAAAACAGACAGTCGCGAAACTCAGTAGGGGAAAAAATGCAACCATTAGACAGCTGAAGCGATTGATTTGATTTGATTTGATTCTTTCAGGGAAGCCAAACCAGTCTTCGTCTAACCCGCCACTGCCCGCACCGAAACTAAGTTTATTGTGCGGTATCGCTCCCTGTATGTCTAGTAAAGCCAACCAATGCCCTTGAACAGTGCAAGGAGTCCCTTTACCAGTTTTTATTAGACACAATTTCTTCGCGTCTGGTTGTCCCAAATGTTCTGTGCCTTTTACTCTCCAATGCAATGCATTCGAAGATCAGATGTGATGCAGTTTCATCACCGTCATAACAGATCCTACATTTAGAGTCCACTTCTGTTATTCCCATCGTACGTAGTTTTTTTTTTTTTTTTTTTTTTTTTTTTTTTTTTTTTAAATTCCCATGGCCTGTCAGCAGCAAGCCAACCATGAGTCTAATCTCTCTCTTGTTCAGACCCAGGATTGCAGAGCTTCTTTTAAATCATGGCTTTGGCATCATTACCTTGCCATGTTTTTGTTGATGGACTTTGGTCCAATATTCTACGTGCTGTCTTCTGAGCCAGTTACGTAGCTCCAATTTAATCATTGCCTTGGTGATTGTCTGGACAGGTTCAGGTCCAATAAATGGAGCCTCTGCCCCCATCCTGGCTTATCTGTCGGCATGTTCGTTGCCACTGATCCCCGAGTGGCCAGGGACCCACAATAGGTTTATTGCTTTCCCCTAGCTCCACCAGAACCCTGTGATATTCTGCTACAATTTTAGACCTTGTTGTAGGAGCAGCCAGTGATCTCAGGGCTGCCTGGCTGTCTGAATAGATACAGATGCTACGATCTTTGTATCACCTACGCAAATTCTCCTCCACACATGCCCTGATGGCAGTGAAGCTGAAGCGATACTAGCGCTCCAAGCGGCTGGGTAGCAAGCTCAGTAGCAGAAAATGGCACTACCGAAACGTACAATTTATTATTCATTATTGCTGTTGTTTATATATTTCCTAGGCATTAAACGTGGTACTGTATTTCGTGACACAAATAAGTAAACATTATTAAACGAAAATCCCGTTTCCTGTTGATGTCAGTTTGCAATAATAACATGCCAGTGCATTGTAATACATACGGGTCGCACTACCACGGTCGTAATCATAACATCCATAAACGATTTAAGACAAGAAGCGAATTGTAACCTGGTGTGTTTAAGTTCAAAAGCAACTGATTTATAGTTACATAATGTACTGGTACGTAGTTACACGTCCCACGTGCATTTTTCTGCATATTTTGAACATATTAATAGATTTAATACGGGTACTAGACACGACTTTTACATTCTTAGCCGGCCGCGGTGGCCGAGGGGACTGAGGCGCTTCAGTCACGGTCTACACGGCCACTACGGTCGGGGGTTCGAATCCCTCCTCGGGCATAGATATTTGTGCCGTCCTTAGTTGGAGGTAGTTCATACGTAGTTTGTAAGTTTAGGGACTGATGACCCCGTAGTTAAGTCCCTTAAGCTTAACAAACATTTGAACATTCTTAGAGACTAAGTGTTACGTCTTATCAAAGCCCTTTTCGCTTTATTCTTGCTCAGATGGCTTGCATGTACCGTACCTGTCATGTTTTCATCGTACCTACTGCCCAGGAATGTAAAGGTACTGTAAATCTTTAAGAATCTTTTCCTGCTAAAATCTCAGTTTGTCTGTACACGTGACACTACAGTTTGTTCCGTTTTATTTTACATTCTGTACTAACAAATGCCTGTTAACTTTCGACTACCATTGCTGCATCACCAATAGAAGACTACTGTGCAAACATTTGTTTTGATTTCCACAAACCTATCAGTAGACTATCAAAAATAACTTTGCAGAAAGCACTGGGTTAGTTACCTCTCTCTCTGTTACTGATGCCATACACCCTTAAAAGTTAACAAACTGCATTTTATCCTACATTGTAAGAGCTTTTCATATTTGACAATATGTAAATTTTCTTAGTTTTCCTCTAACTACAATTTATCGCGCCGCAAAAAGTTCCGAAATGCAGTCGCATTTTAAACGTGTCGTTCGACTCCGCAATGGTTTCTCGCCTCTCCGTATGTTCTTACGAACCTGCCGCTTGGCAGCGCTGCAGTCTCCAGGTTGCAGAAAACTACCGGGAGGTTCGTGGCTCTTTATGTTAGACTCTGTGGCTCGAGGCTCGAGTTGTGCACACGAGTCGTGTGCACAACGAGTTTCAATTTCAAAGAGCTACAGCGCTCTTTGCGGCAACCTTTGTAAACTCGGTCGCCATATTTTTGGTGGTCAGTACACTTGACAGGAGTCTTTCTATCGTGTGTTGTTGCTGAGCTTGAGGTGTTGCACTCAGTATATTGTATTTAGTGTGTATTGCCTTTCCAATTTCTGCTTCTGAAATATGCCTGAAGTGTGTTCACCATTTAAATGCTGAAATCGAAGTCATAAAACAAGTGCTTCGTGAAAGAAAACATTTTTTGCCTTGTTTAAACTCTGTATATACTCAAACAAAATTCTTGACTAATGGCATTTAGCTAACCCAAGAGTGAACCTTCAAATGAACTATACGTCACAAGAAAGTGCTCAGTTTTCTACCTAGTTTTGAGATATTTCTTATTTTGTTGCTCCTGTGGTTGATAAAACCAGGCTTTTGAGCGTCTACACCATCTTTAAAAATATTTTCATTCGTTGTTGACATTAATTCATCGAACATGGTTGACATGCAAACAATGCTATGTGTGCAAGCAGTAACGACAGCAAGAATTATTTCACTTGAATATGTATGTATGTGTTCATTTGTCCCGGGCAAGACGTTAAACTGCCCCCCAACCCAAGGTGTGGTGCGACCCGTGCTGAGGGGTGCGTGGCACATGGGTGGATGTGTCTCGAACGGAGCCTCAGGGATACCGGGCGACCTCCCTGAGTAGTAAGTTGCCTTCCAACGCGTGGGGTTATCGTGGTGTGGACCATATAAATCCCCAAAACTCGTGGGACTAAGATGAACACGGAGAAAAAAATTATTTTAAAAGAATCCGAGGGGCAATCTGAGACCTCAGATACTCAGACATCGGGATGGAGTGCACTCCTCAGTCGGGTCTAGACCTGAGCAAGAAGTGGGAACTGTATCAGAGAAGTTGGACCAGATTAGGATTAAGGCCTTGTCTGGGGCTCAGAGGAGGAGACTTCTCAAGGAATAGAAGCAAAAGGAAGGAAAAGAATGGCTTCCTAAGCATAAGTGGAGCGAATCAAAAGGGCTTGAGCCCAAGACCCTAAGACCCCCAAAAAGAAACTGCCTCAGGTCGAAGGGGATACACAGACCCCCTCGACGTCAAAGACAAGTGGCAAGAGGGACAAGCGTGATCATAAAAGGCTGAGGCAGGAAATAGGGAAACAACCTATAGTACTGCAGTCTCGGTCTTTAGAGTGGCGGTTGGCCAAGAAGGATACTCACTGGTAAGCATCACCTTGCAGCAGGAGGAGCTCGTGCAGATGGTCCTCTTTGAAGAGATTGGGAGGGACGCTGGTCCAGGACCCAAATTCAGGAGGGTCTATCTAGATCGCGGTGCGCTCATTTTTGTCTGAGAGGGGGAGCACTCAGTAGAATGGATTAAGTACAAGGTGCCCATGATATCCCCGTGGGAGGATGTGAAGCTGCTGGTCAAGACAGCAGCCGAACTCCTGAACACCGCAAAGGTATCAATATGGGTACCAAAGATCCTTAAGGATGTCTCTCCAAAGACTCTGTTCGAGAAAATAAGGGTCCAGAACCCAAAATTCTCGACAGAGGATTGGAGGGTAATTAACCAAAGGGTCATTTCGGAAGGAGGTCGGAGATCGGAGAGCCCTGAAGGCAATCTGAGAGCAAGGTCTGAAACTGTTTTTAGGGTTCTCGCAGGTCGGCGTCAGGGTAGTCTAAGATTTTAAAGGCAATAATGGCAGCAAGATGGGGACTGGAAGTGCTGCAGATAAACCTGTAGCACAGTAGTGGGGCCACTGCTGCCCTGAGCCGTCGCCTGGGGAGACAGGAGGTGGACGTGGCCCTGATACAAGAACCCTATTTATACAAAGGGGGTGTATAGGGCCTCGGTGGTACTGGAGGTAAGCTGATTTATGCCAGAAATCTAAAAACTCCGGAACATGCATTTATGTTAGAAATGGAATACTTTTCATACCAATGATGGATTTTTGTTCCAGGGACCTGGTGACCATCAGGATGCAGCAACGTAAGGTATCACGAGGGAAATTGTTTTGGCCTCAGCATACCTTCCTTACGAAGACAGCTCTCCTCCTTCTTTGGAAGTGAGGAGACTGACGGAAGCCTGCCATCGGTAAGGTGACGAACTGGTGGTGGGATGTGATGCCACTGCCCACAATCTATCGTGGGGCAGCAAGGACACCAATAGTAGAGGTGAGCACCTTCTTTAATTTCTCCTGTCTAACAACTTGGAGATCCTAAATAGGGGTGATGAACCTACATTCAGGAATAGTAGAAGGGAAGAAGTAATTGACATAACTTTTGTTTACATGATGATGGGAAGTTACGTCAAACAGTGGCATGTGGTCCTGGAGCCATCCTCATCAGATTTCAGGGTTGAAATGGGAACCAGACGGACCGTGGCCTATAGGAACCCCAGGAAAACGGACTGGGAGACATATAGGAAAGACCTTGACTTCAGCCTATCGGAAATTAAAACTTCGATAAGGAATCCAGCAGAGTTTGAGGAAGTAGCAGAGGCCGTAACCTCTGCTATAATGTCCTCATACCAGGACAACTGCTCAATCACCAAGAAGTGCACAAATAGGAGTGTGCCTTGGTGGGATAATAACCTGCAAATGCAAAGGAAACAGGTGCGAAGACTGTTTAACCTTGCGAGGCGCAAAGGACAATGGGCAAAGTATCGTGAGGCCCTTGTTATTTACAACCTTGCCATCAGACGGGCAAAGGAGACATCCTGGAAAGTATTCTGTGAGGAAGTGGAGGGCACGGCTGCTCAAGCGAGACTTCATAAAATCCTCACTAGGGTACCAACTAATCCAGGAGGAACATTGAGGAAGGAGGATGGGGAGTATACAAAGACAGCACATGAAACGCTGGAACTGCTCCTCAAGACTCATTTTTCTCAATATACTCTGGTGGATAACTCAGACTAGAATGCGATTCCTGAAAGACAACGGTTCTCAGGTATTCGCAAAGAGGACTGGGATTTGGCCAAGGAGTGTAAGGTCCGATGGGCGGTGGGAACATTTCAACCGTTCAAGTCACCTGGCCCCAATGGAATCTTTCCAGCTCTCCAGCAACAAGCGGGAGAAAATCTTATTAGATTCCTATGCAGGTTATTCAGGGTTAGCCTAGCAGCAGGAATCATTCCCAATGCCTGGAGGGCAGTGAAGGTTGTCTTCATTGCTAAACCAGGGAGAATAGATCATACCAAGGCCAAGGATATGAGACCAATCAGCCTGTCGTCCTTCATCCCATGAAGGCTTTCACGGCCGGCGTCTTCATCAGTAAACACTTCCGGGCTGAGTTGCCGTGGTCGATCTATAAAACTTCTTCTCCCTGACGTTTCGTTCTCGACTACGGAGAACATCTTCCGAGGTTGAGTCGACGACTGGCTTTCGGGGGCTGAGGCCGCTCCTTATATAAGATCGTAGAGGGCGCCACCTCACGTCACGTGGCGTCGATGTGTGGCTGTCTCTGGCTATCGCCTGTTCTCTCGATTGCGAGCAATCGATTGTCATGTGATTGATGCAACGTCGATCGCCATATCTTGTCTAATTTTAATCCTTCTTTACGATTAAAATTGTATTGATGTTTGTGGATTTCAATTGCCTCCCTATACATACGTGTATAATAGTGTGACGTCCTCGCCAGCACACTTGTCTCACCAAATTTTATCTCGTGATCTCCTTCCGTGAAAACATGTTCCGCCACTGCCGATTTGTCGATCTGTCCCAAGCGACAATTTCTTTTATGCTCTGTCAAACGTGTATTAATGCTTCTTTTTGTTGTTCCTATGTAAACTTTGCCACAACTACACGGAATTTTATATACCCCTGGTGTGGCCAGACATTGGAAAAGCTGGTTCATGTGCATGTTGGAGAAAGGAGATTAAGTAGGGCTCCTCTACATTCAAAGCAACATGCATATCAGCCAGGTAAATCATGTGAGACAGCTCTCCACCAACTAGTTGGGAAGGTGGAGAAAGCACTTCACTTTCAGGAAATAGCCCTCTGTATCTTCCTGGACATCGAGGGGGCTTTTAGTAACACGACCTTCGATTCCATGGTTAGGGCAGCAGAGGTGCATGACCTAGGGACCACAATATGTAGGTGGACTAGGGCCATGCTCAGTGGAAGAAAGGTAGAAGCTACCATGATGAATGAAAAAATGGTAATCAACACCACTAGGGGTTGCCTGCAAGGAGGAGTTCTTTTTCCTTTATTGGGGAATCTAGTGGTGAATGATCTCATTGGAGAATTAAACTCTAGGCAGTACTTTTGCCAAGGATACGCAGATGACTGGTGCAGAAAACAGGATCTGGGGGTTAGTCCTAAGAAGTCTGTTGTTGTGCCATTCACAAAGAAGCATATCCAACATTAAAGTAGGAATCTAAAGCTTTTCAATGAAGCGCTAGCTGTGAAGGGGACAGTGAAATATCTAGGGGTTACCCTAGATGAGAAACTGACATGGACCCCTCACATCAGGAATATTTGCTCCAAGGCAAAAGGTACTCTTGTGAGTACCAGGAGAGCTTGTGGCAAAAATTGGGCCCTGAGTCCAAAGGGTATGCACTGGATATACACCACAGTGATTAGACCCAGCCACTATGGTCGGGGGTTCGAATCCCCCCTCGGGCATGGATATTTGTGCCGTCCTAGTTTGTAAGTAGTTCATAAGGAGTTTGTAAGTTTAGGGACTGATGACCCCGTAGTTAAGTCCAATAAGATTTACAAACATTTGATTAGACCCAGGATCACCTATGGGGCGGTCGTGTGGTGGAAGAAGGTAGAACAGCAGGTTGCTGCTAAGGAGCTTGGTAAGGTGCAGTGATTAGCCTGCTTAGCCATAACAGGCGGAATTAGTAGCACACCAACTGCAGGGATGCAAACCATGCTGGATATGCCCCCATTACACCTTTGGGTCAAGATGGAGGCAGCGGCTGGTGCATACAGACTCAAATCTCGCAACAACTGGAACTCTTTGAAATATCCAGAATCACACACTAAAATAGTGAGTGAGGTAAATATAAGAAAGGTTGGGGAAATGCCAGCCGACTATATTATAACCCCATACTGCTTCAACAAGCCTTTCAATATAACAATTGGAAATAGGGTGCAGTGGGAGAAAACAGGTCGACACCATAGGGGGATATTGTCTGGTTCACTGACGGGTCAAAATCGGACCAAGGTGTTGGGGCCGGGATATATGGGGTGCAGCCAAGACTGAATGGCGTCATCTCTCTAGGAAAACTGGCCTCAGTATTCCAGGCCGAAATCACTGCCATCAAGGTGTGTGTGGAGGAGAATTTGCGTAGGTGCAGCCAGGCAGCCCTGAGATCACTCTCAGTTCCTGCAACAAGGTCTAAAATTGTTGCAGAATGTCACAGGGTTATGGTGGAGCTGGGGGAAAGGAATAGAGTAAACCTATTGTGGGTCCCTGGCCACTCGGGGATCAGTGACAACGAACATGCCGACAGATTAGCCCTGATGGGGGCAGAGACTCCATTTATTGGACTGGAACCTGTCCTGACATTCACCAAGGCAATGATCAAATTGGAGCTACGTAACTGTCTCAGAAGACAGCACGTAGAATATTGGACCAAAGTCCATCAACAAAAACACGGCAAGGTAATGATGCCAAAGCCATGTTTTAAAGAAGCTCTGCAATCCTGGGTCTGAACAGGAGAGGGATTAGACTCATGGTTGGATTGCTGATAGGCCATGTGAATTTCAAAAATCACCTACTTACAATGGGAATAACAGAAGAGGACCCTAAATGCAGGATCTGTGATGATGGTGATGAAACTGCATCACATCTAATCTTCGAATGCATTGCATTGGAGAATAAAAGGCACAGAATATTTGGGACAACCAGACCCGAGGAAATTGTGTCTAATAAAGAACTGGTAAAGGTACTCCTTACACTGTTCAAGGGCATAGGTTGGCTTTATAGATATACAGGGAGCGATACGGCACAATAAACTTATTTCGGTGCGGGCAGTGGCGGGTTGGTCCAAGACTGTTTTGGCTTCCCTGGAAAAATCAATCAATCAATCAATGTGTTAATTGCAACAAATATGTACTTATTTCAGCGTGGAAATAACGAAGTTATTACGTAATTTCGGTTTGGAACGCTTTTGTGGCAGTTGGCCAAGTCGTATTTTATTGCAGTATTCTGAAACATGTTCAAATGTTCCTAATTCTATGGGACCAAACTACGTTGGTCATCAGCCCCTACATTTACAAACTACTTACACTAAGTTAAATAACCTAAGGACAACACACACATATCCATGCCCGAGGGAGGATTCGAACCTCCAACGCAGAAGGCAGCGAGATCCGTAACGTGGCGCTCCAGATCGCTCGGCTACTCCCACCCGGCTGCAATATTCTGTTGTCACTTTCGTCTTTGTACTAAAATATCACGTTCCAAAGTTACTTATTGCAGCATGGCAACAAGGAAAGTTATTAACGACACCTTATTTCGACGGGAATGTTTTTGTGGTAAAAGATCTAGGCACATTTTTAACTGCAGTATTTCGTTGTCACTTTCGTCTTTGTACTCAAATTTCGTCAACCAAAATTTACAAAGAAACCCTTTAACAGCAATGTTACAAGTTTGTGAATTGGTTTAGTAAACTAGATGTAGTTGTTAAAACACATTAACATCAGATGCAGATCCACGGTCATGATTGTTCTTCATAACGATTACGCAGCTCGTGTAGACCATGTACTTGCATTAAAAATCAACACATATATTTTCGCAGCGGCACTTTCTTTATTATTGCAAACCTCAGCTGTTATAATTCAAACTGGAACTATAAGACTGATATGTTCGTAATATGTCATAACCGCGTTTTTAGGAAATTTCCTATCAGGATCGTCAATTCGCAGCTTCGCAAAAGTCTGACAGAACTTGATGCACATCCGTATTCAAAGTCAATCTTTATTCAAAACGTGGAACTGTAAATAGGTAAAAAATTCTCGGGCGGGTGTGGCATACGAGCTGTCAGCCGATACCCCAAATAACAAGGCGGACGCCAGTTCAATTTGCCTCAAACATAGCGGACCTGTCGCCACTCTATAAAACAAGGTCGTTGCATGTGCCTCAACGAGCTACAGTGACAGCTGTCGGCGGCATCTGGTTCTGGAATTACACTGTTTACGAAATCAAGCGAATGGAATTCCTCCTTTACCTCTACTAAATCACTTATTTTCGCGCTTGTGCATATGTTCGTTATGTTTTGTGGTATAGGCCTACATAAGTAACGAAATTATGTCTCTTATAAAAGTTACATGTTATGTCAATAAGTGCAGCGAATAATAAAATTTTCAAGACAAACTGTCCGATATAAAATTAAAAACGGCCTTCATATGAGGCAAACGTTATTGCAACAGTCTCGCTTTTTAGTAAAAATTTAAAGGTGAATGTTACTATTCACTAGAAAATGTTAAGAACGTGTGGAATGCAATACGTGAAACAATAAAGCACGTATTTTACTCTAAGTAAGCTGCAAGCTGTTCTGTTCATAAAAACGATTCCAACAAACTCACTCCTTAGAGGATGCGCACTTTACAAAGTATCGAAAATTATGCAGTATACTTTTATGAAAGTTATAGGACAGTCTTTGAGTCTATCAGAAAATCCGAATATAAGAAGAAAAAACATTTGCTTCTGAGCAGCTTTGAACCATTGCCGAACGACATCTTCCATCTACAACTATCCTGTCTACGGTACAGCCACTAACGTATCTACGGGACATGGACGGAAGTATAAGACGTGTTGTATACACTGCTGGTGGATATGTCGGTTGTTGACAAATAATTACAACGAATAATGTAAAGAACAATTCGTGTTGGTAGACCTTCAGTCCGCCTTGCCATGAAACGGCACATTACTGTAATACGGAAATTTTTTAATCACCTATAAGACGTTTCCAGACATTTATTCCAACCAATAGTACCTCTAATGATCGGGACTCTGAATTTACTCAGTTACTTTTACTTGCTTTGAAATGTCATACTATATACGTAAAACCTATGGAATACGACGGCCAATATGGCGTTTTCCTCTCTCTACCGAAAAGAGCTACTCTCCCCCCCCCCCCTCCTCAATCCCCGGATAACCACGTTGTGTGACGTCGGTGGCGTTCTCCCACCTGATTCACCTTGTTGGTGATCGTTCAGAACACGTTGAGAATATCTGGCGCTCTTGATGCTGCCCGACACGTCGGGAAATCCTAGCCACCGTGCGGTTCACACGTTATGACGTCAGAAACTTCCACGTTGGGTACACTCATTCAGATACACGCACCGGGTGCCAACGGCTTAAGGGTCAGTGGGATACCAACAAGTGAGGTAAACTCTGTTCACGTCACAGAGACGCGCACGTGCTTAATTAAAACTGAATTAAGAATCACAATTTTAAGTATATTCCACAAGTTTATTTTAATTCGTGAACCGGTTTTCGGCTTATAAGGCCATCTTCAGACCTTAGTGTTTATCTCAAAGATGTTACAATGTTTTGATACATGCTTGAATGATATTCAAGGCACATAACAATTATCATCCTTGGCTCTACTGTGGTAGTACAATTAAAATATTCCAATAAAATAATAAATAATAAATATACAGAAGGGTGAACCAAGAATAAATTTAATTTTAATTTCGCGAATGTACGTGTAAAACATTTTAACAATTAACTATTCCAATCAATAGATTACTTTAAGTAACTTATATTGTGAGTTTCACTTAAAGATCCATGTTTTGACAAACCTCTCTTCAACCACAGTGTTTGTCCCTATCTCTGCATTCATTTCCCACAATATATTCATCTTTATTTGCCTAAGACAATAATAATTAAAAACGGTACACAGGTATATTCCAGTTAAAAGAATGGTGAAGCATTTATTTTATGTGAACAATAATTGATTAATTTTGTTATGCTTCTTAACTTACAAGTTAAATATTTTAAGTCTTTTTCTGGTTTGCTCCCCAAATTTATAAAATCCGTCAGCAATTCTGTCAGTAATTTTGAATTGAAATTGTTAATGAATGTGTAAAGCTGTTCAGATCACAGCCATGGTTTTATTCCATGATATCCATTACCTCCCAAAATTTAAGTTACCGATTTTTAAAACATTTTAGTCAGACTTTCAAGTAATTTACTCATTGCAAAATTATACATATTTCTTCGTCTTTTTGGTCTCCTTTTCCGCAGTTACAGTTATAAACTTTGTATAGGTTATGGGACCGTCTTGTGCAACTATAAAGTCTACTTTAGACCAGACGCGTTTCGATTTATTCTAAAGCATCTTCAGTGGTCAGCTGTACAAGAAATGGTTTGTAGTACACTATTTGTTTGATTTTTCACTAAATTCTATCGATAACAGTTCTCATGCAATTGAATTGTTTGGATTCTGAATAAATTGGACTACTAATATTACTCACGATTTTTTTATGTTTTTCTCTTCAAGTGTGCTTTGTAGCACATTGCCAATTGCTGTCACTGCTTATATTTACACTTTTTACAGTAACACTTCTCACAAAAGTTTTTGATAAATAGCCATTTCTGTGGCCTGGCAGGCTCTGTATGTTTTGTTTCTGTTTATTGTCTGTGTATGGGTTATTTGCTTTCGAGTTCTTTGGTTTTTTCTGTTAAAACTTTGTGTGTGATGTTCTGACTGTATTGTGTGTGTGTTTACAAATATGATTTTAGATTTTAGTTCAACTAGCGACTTCCTCTCTCTCTCTCTCTCTCTCTCTCTCTCTCTCTCTCTCTCTCTCTGTGTGTGTGTGTGTGTGTGTGTGTGTGTGAGAGAGAGAGAGAGAGAGAGAGAGAGAGAGAGAGAGAGAGAGAGAGATTTGATTTTCTTCAGGTGTGTATGGATGGGTAGGGATTTGTTGTTGTTGTTTTATGTGGTCGTATTATGTGGTGGTTTTGAAGGTCGGGGATGTTTGTCATTGTCTACTTTGTGTTTTATTAGTTTAAATAATATTTGGTAGCAGATATTTACTTGGTCATTTAATATGTGTTTCTTGCCTATTAATGCGTTTGAATTTGGAAATTCTCTCGGAGGATCAGGAGGTGTTTCTCTTTGCTAAAACTGAATATTTGCATGTCGGTTTCTATTGTGGTGGGATAGTGGTTTTCTTGCCTAAGGTGTTCTGCAAATGTTGATTGCCTGTTGCCATATTTCCATGATCGTTTGTGTTCTTTATATCGTGTTTCAAATGTCCTGCTATCTGTCCTAAGTATAGAGTATCACAACTGTTACATTTGAGCTGGTAAATACCATATTTTTGGTAGATGTCAGTGCTTTCCGTTTTTATTTGGCACTTCTGAGTAAGTCATGGCTTTGATATGCTATTTTGATAACTTGTTTCTAAAGGATATTTCCAAATCTGTGTGTAAGAAGTGTACTGTAAAAGGTGTAAATAGTGTAAATATAAGCAGTAACAGAAAGTGGCAATGTGCTACAAATCACACATGAAGAGGAAAATATAAAAACTCGTTAGTAATATTAGTATTCCAATTTATTCAGAATCAAAACAATCCAATTGTATGAGAACTGTTACCTAACGAATTTAGTACAAAATCAATCAAATAATGTAATACAAACCATTATTTGTACAGCTGACCACTGACCACTTTAGAATAAAGTGAAACGCGTCTGATCTAGACCAATTTACAGTATTATAAGACGGTCCCATAACCTATACAAATTAAAATTATATTTATTCTTGGTTCACCCTCCAGCATATCTAGTAATGATTGTCTTATGAGAAAATTACAATTGTACTACCAGATTAGAGCCAAGGAAGATAATTGTTATGTGCTTGGATATAAGTGTAACGAGTAGAATATCTTTAAGTCCGTATCAAGACATTATAATTTCTTTGAGACATACGGTAAAGTCTGAAGCGGAAACCGGTTTACAAACTAAACTTGTGAAACATACTCAATATTATAATTTTTTAATTCAGTATGATCATGTTCCATCAAGAACCGACGGACGAATCAGTCGAAATGCACTCCAGCTTCTTACAGCCAACTGAGCGACTTAGAAAGGCGTCACATTATCGCCTCGAGTGGCGGGATAGTCCTTTCTGAGATTTGTCACACATGTTGGACGTCCTCGGTGTGTTGTTGAACGATACTGGTTGCAATGGTCACTTAAACATTGTCATACTCGCAGACGACGTTCTGGACGTCAAAACAGCACAGACGACCGCCGAGATTATCGTATTGTAAGGGCAGCAGTGTGAGATCGTACTGTTAGCACAGCACAAATAGGGTTTGTAAGGTCAGAAGTGTAAGCACGTACTGTAGCCAGCCAAGGTCTGTTACATCATCAATGATCTGTATTTTTTAATAGACACCATAACCTTTATACCAGATTGCAAAAGACTCCACCCCATTAATTCTGCCTAGATTCATAGTTCGAATAACTAACAACATGTTAATATAATTACGTTGGCTTACGTGGCCAGAGTCAGATGACATAAAGGTTTTCTGGGTGTTGTGCCACGTCATAATGTAAGAAGACTGTTACTTAAATAACCGACGTTTCGGCCAACATTACAATGGGCTTCATCTGGGTATACTGATGAAGGCCACTGTAACGTTGGCCGAAACGTCGGTTATTTAAGTAATAGTCTTCTTACATCATGAGTGACGCGGTACAACATCCAAAAAACTTTTATGTCAACATGTTAATAGTCAAATATGATTTACCACAATCTCTATTAGCACCTTCTAAAATATTAAAAGTACGATAAGGTATAACGCCTCTTCCTTTTGGACTCTAATCACTAAGTGCTTTAACAGTAGCACCATTACACCGAAGAACAGCAACATCACCCGCTTACGTGTTGCGGAGTTTCTTTGTTAAATATTGTGAAATTTATAACACATCCACAAAATGTCGTAGGGCCTTGAAGTATGACCTTGGCACCTACATTCGTGTCAGAATCCATACACAAGGAGGTTTCTCTGTGAGAACTCAATGCTGTTGCACGCGCGACTTCTCGACAACTGAAGTTGTCTCTACTGCTGCTGCTACTTATATAGAGCCCCGTATCAGCAACCGCAAACCGCAGTGACTGCGCAACGTAAATGATATTAGAGATAGGCGACGCTTAGTAAAACTAGAGTGTCGCGCGGAACAGTGAAAACTCTAAGGTAGGCAACAATAACCAACGATGCTAATAGTATACAGTAGCAACCACAGAGACGCTTCAGAGGTACCTCACACAGAGAGTATCTCAGAGTGTTATTGTAACTATAAATCGACGCCGAATTAATGAGATGGAGTCAATTGCCATCTGGTTACAGGTTATGGCGTTTGTTCAAAAGTAAAGATGATTGGAGATGTAACACATTATTACAGATGACGCAATTTGTTTCAATAAAGATTTTCATTACCTTATGTCCTTATCTATTAAAAAAGAAAAGACACAATTTATGCACTGTGTTTGTATTACAAGTACAAACATTTTCATAGGTTTTAGAGATTTGTTAGCAGTTGAAAATCTCTGCACACTACATTTCATGTTTTCCATGAGGGAGCAGTTATTGGGTTGTATACTGACGACTGAGGCGAAATCGAAATTAATTGTTATGTTTTCATCCCACAAACACTCTATTATATACCGTACTGTGTGTCAGCTGGCAGTTTTCCGATGTTCTGTATTCGTCTTTCACCCGTGGTAAAGTCATGACGTATTCATATTTTTAAAAGTTTCTGTGAAAAGAAAACTCTTGTTGTTTTTGGTTCTTATGGGAAACACTTTTTGTTCGATTACTGTTCCCTTCCGGCTCGTAGGAATGTATCCTAAATTCGTCTTCTTTTTTGATGCTGTAGGTGTTTCTTTTATTTGTTCTGTGGAATATTTTGACAATTTCCTTACCTCAATCGAAACTAACTTATACATCAGAACGGACCTTTTTTAATCTGTGGGACCAAATTACTGTAGACATCAGCCTTAGAAACTACTTAAAGTTACTTCAACTAACGTACACCGATGTCCGAGGGACGACTCGAACCTCCAGCGGAAGCAGCGGAACGTAGATACTCAATAATCAAATATTTGTTTAAAATAGTATGTGTTGCAGTTTTCGATGTGGCTACAGTTGTGGTGCACTTGGCTACCCTCCTGAATCGCATATGCACTCCGTCAATGTCGTTTGGCATCCGAAGTCCACGAAATTTTATAAATCAAAATGAAACATTGTTCTACAAATATAACCTATCATCAAAATATGTACGAAGTATTCGTGAGATGTAATTTGGTAAGGTTTTTCTTTTTTTACATAAATAATACAAAAGAATGTAGAGGACACCGCTGCTTAAAATTTGCAGTTTTTGACAAAACGTTTTGTTTACACATCACTGTAAGTAAAGTGTGAAGACTGTTCTGAGTGCATAATATAACAAATCCACAGAAATAGTAGTGTTTCATTCCTTAACATCCTGTAACGTTGCAAATATGTACATAAACGTAAAGAGGGCGTTCCTGGTCATATTTATCAAAAAAATATGAATGAAGTTAAGGTGAAGGATGTTTCATATTGTTTGACTGATATGTCGGTTCTTGATACAATGTGTCATACGAAATTTTCAAATGTTTGTAAATATGATGGTCTTAACTACTTTACTCCACAATCAAACAAGGGAGGAATCAAACCTCCGACGGCAAGGAGCAGCGCGCTCTGCAGCAAGGTGCATTAGGACGCTCGGCAACTCCACCGCGGCTGAATCATACGTTTTGAATGAAGCAACAAATGGCACGTATGAACTGCAACTACCAGACAACTATAGACATTGCTAATTCGGTGAAATAGCAGTTTTGAATGAAGCGACAAATGGCACGTATGAACTGCAACTACCAGACAACTATAGACATTGCTAATTCGGTGAAATCGCAGTAGGACCAAATAATACGAGAATTTAATGTGGTTATAAGAATAAGTGATCAAATACCTATGACTACGGATCCTGTAATACCTTACATCACCAACATCCAGTGACCCATAAACATGATGTTTTCCTATAGTCGGTATAATCGATTTATGAGGGTCAGAAACTGCTATTATTATCAGTGAATAGTTGCGAATATATAATTTACATGTTTCAATCCTTTTGGAACATGTTTAGAATCTTGTAGTTGCGTCTTCAAACCATCAACATAACACAAACGAGACGAGATTTCAGACGCAACTACAAGAGTCTTAAGATCATACAGAAGGATTGAAACACACAACTCTTCGCAACTGTTGGCTCGTAGTAAAATAGTAAATTGTTTTATGCTGCCTTTCATTCAATAAAACATCCGCTAACGTACATTTCCATGATGACCGATCCAACATACAAAGTAAATACAGACAACCAAAGAAGTCATCAGTAGCTGCTAAGCCGCCTTCGTGGACTCCAAAATGCATAAAAAAAGAAAAAGAACAGCGTGTCTTTACTATATTTCTACCATCATCACTGTCACATCTCAATCAATAAAAATGATTATAGAATTAGGAAACGTCTCTTTATGGGTAGCCATCAGGTCCTAAACATTTAACAGAGTGGAATAACATTTCCTTTAACGTTGTCAATATTTATGCACGTTGGGCTGCAAAGTAATGTGGACCTTTTTCTCCGAATACGATAGCAGTTGGAAATTTAGAAATGCAGAAAGAAAATTTATCGCACAACTACGTAAAGAATGTCATAGTTACAATATGAAGTATGACGTGCTTAAAGGAGAGACGAATTGCATCGAAGCAATGGAAATCAATAAACATATGTCATTGTCGTGCTTATAACAGAATGTTCACAGTTCTTTATTCGGCACATAGGCACATCCACTCCTACTTACGTGCCCTTTCCTTGTCCTTTACTTCAGTAATTGTAGTTTTATTTTACTGAAACAGATGTATTATAATCCTCTCTGAGAGGAGTTGTGTGAATATTAAACAGTGACATTTTCTTGAAAATGAAAACAAACAGATTTCAAATACAAGGTACATACAGAAAGTAAGTTCCGTTTGGGTATGCAAAACAAACGTGTACAGATACAGAAAAAATATTTATTGTACAAAAATCTACAACTGTTTAACTACTTTTCTACAGAGCTGCCGAAATTTTGTAGGCATTTGTCATAGCATGGCACAAGGTTTTGTGTGCCTTTTTCATAGAATGTTGCCGCCTGTGTATTCAACCATATGGTAACATGCTCTTTCAGTGGTAGCATGTTCTTTCAGCTCGTCATCGTTTGATCATCATCCGTCGTGTTTGATCATCATCCGTACAGCCCGGGCCTCGCTCCTAGCCACTTTCACCTCTTCTTACACTTAAAAATCTGTCCTTGGTTGTCAACATTTCAACGATGATGACGAGCTGAAAGAATATGCTACCACATGGCTGAATACACAGGCGGCAACCTTCTATGAAGAAAGCGTACAGAAATTGTGCCACGCTATGACAAGTGCCTACAAAATATCTGCCGCTATGTAGGAAAGTAGTTTAACAGTTGTAGATTGTTGTACAATAAATATTTTTTCTGTATCTGTAGACGTTTGTTTTATATAACCAAACGGAACTGGACGTACCTCGTATTATAAGACAAGGTTCGTTATGAAGCGCAATATACATTTTCTTCCTTACGCCAAATATTGGAAATATAATATCGTAGTGGAGTCCTTGTCGTAGTTAAATACTTAATCTCACTGCATAATGCAAAGCGCGATAATAACTAGAAAGCAAGACATAACTTCCTGGAGTGTAGGAAAGACAAATTCAAAATTGTCATCCAAATTTATTTATGATAACACTAATCATAGCCGCGGTGGTGTGAATGAGCGCTGTAAGTCGGATTGCTGCTGAGTGAGCGGTTTTTCCCCGTCGGACGTTCGAGTCCCTCGGGCGTAGCTGTGTGTGTTCTCCTGTGTGTTTTAGTTTAAATAGTTTGTAAGCCTAGGGAGTGTTATGCAGAGTAGTTAAGTCCCATAAATTTACAAACATCTTAACACTAATCATAATCCTTCAAGCTCCAAGTAAGTCATTTATCTACCTTTCCTGTTATATCCTGATCTCTGTTGAAACAAGCTTCCACTACAACTACGCTGTCCAGCGAGCCCTATCACTGCACACTCTTCTACACCAGACACTATTCTACCCCCTCGCCCAACAGGCGTATTCAACGATCAAAGCCAACATTCTCTAAAGTTGTAAACACTTTGTTATCACCAACGTAGTGCTCTAAAGAAAGACCGAGGTAGTCATGTCAGCATTGATAATTCTTCATAACACTTTATATACTTCAATCGAAGCTGTTCAATGACTCACTTCCACAAGGAGTCCTTCAAGTCCTGTAAATTCAGATTCGGATCAGACATGATAGGAGGATAAGTCATGGATGTAAACTCAAAGTTTTAAAGCGCATAATGCACAAAGTTTCAAGAAAAAGTGCTCTAAAGTTTTGACCTCAGCACATACACAACTGATACACTTGGCAGTGAAGACTACGTTGTAGGTGTGGTCGAGTATCTCAGGTGATGGCGCCTCACTTCCCATGCGGGAGTCAGGTGTTCGAAAGCTATACTTAAGTAGCATTTCTTTTTAATTTATTCGCCCATCAATACTGTCAATGAAGATTTCGAAGCAGTGAAATTATTTGCACAAAGAAAGCCTTTATAATAATGTATTTATCACTGTCAACAGTTCAGTGTACAACTTGTGATGTTTTCATGATGTCATCATTGACAGATATTTTTCATTCATAATATTGTAAACATTCTGTCACGGTACCGAGCGGACCAATCTCTTGGAAAGTGAGTAACGAACTGCCACTTCAGCAGGTAAGGCCCACCGAACGATTAGTTCGGTGGGGACTAGGACTATTGCTGCCTGTTTGCCTGTTTGTATAGAAAAAGCAGGACAGCAAATTTCTTTTCCATGAAGAAATTTACATTGGAGATTCTCACTCAGGATTTTTTATCTACTTCGTTTAAAAAAAAAAATACATTTTTCGTTCAATTTTGATGGAATTTTGAATGTAGATATTCACTCTTGCTACGACGATTACTAATCCCTGTGTCTGTTTTGATGCTCTTTATTAGCTCCAGATTATTTGTTGCTAAGAGGTCAAGTATATTATCACAACCATTTACTATTCTAATGGGTTATTGAACTGATTCCTCGAGATAATTTTCGCAGAATGCCTTTCGGACGGTTTTATGCTTCTCTGCGGTTTTGAACAATTGCTTTTGCAAACATACCGAGGACTTTTGTATTGCTGTATCTTAGAAGTCTGCCGCATGTGAATGAAATCAGCTTCTGGCAGATGTCTCTATGTCCAAAAGTAATTCAAACATTGTTGAATATCATTGCAATATATTTTGTCTAATTTTGTCTAATAACTATGTTGTTCTTGTTTTCGATAAATAGGTAACATTATTTTCAGTATGCACCTCCTACGTGGAAAGAGTTCCAAGGTAACAGGCTATCTTCAATGACTTCTGTATTAAAAGAAAACCTGTTTGTGTTATGAATGTTCATGTTCAACTGAAACTTTTCACAATAATACAAGTTGGTGGGTCCATCAGGCTAACCAGTGCTTCCCAAAGTAAATGGACCGGAAAGCTGTAGTCACATACTATCGCTCAGTCTACGTGGAAGTAACATAAGACATAAAACGTGACATTATCGTCCTTTATGATTCTATAACCAGACTGACATAAGCTTGACGTGAAACTAAATGCAATGAGATTACAACAGTAGTGAAAGAGTAGACAGTGTAATGTTCACACCAGGTTTATTCTCTAGATGAACGTGGTAGAATGACGAGGAAACAGATGTTAGTTCATATCCTTCTCCGTGGGTCTCTGAGAAACGAGTTGCTGTCAAGTAAGGAAATTATTTTCTTAGTGATAAAAGGGGTCATTTTCGCAGAGATTGTCCTGTACGTGAGAAGAATAACAGTAGCAAATGCCATGGGTTGGCTGCACGTCGGGGTCTAATAACCTCAGTTTTGTCGGTCGTGGGCCATTGTGTTCGTCTCATTTAACCAACGGGTCAGTGTCCGGAATGTTTAATGAACTGGCAATGGTTCAGATGGAACAGAGGCAGTTTTCTAAATTTACAGCCCTAACACTGGTTCAGTCTATCAACGGCGTATTTGCCTCTGTAATAATCTTGTATTAAGAATCTTGACTTTCCGTGGACTATTACGTAGGCCATTGAGAAAGGTTTCTCTGTCGATGTCATTTTTATTTACGAGTTTGCCTTTATGGCAAATTATATGTTGGATTTTCCTGGGAAAACAATAGTATAAATTTAGGCCAACTAGATGTTTCAATGTGGCAATTGTTTTATGATTGTGCTTTATTATGTGGAATCTACTGAAATGGCATTTGAAGTTGCTTGTTTGAAAAGTGAAGAGGCTGAAAACTTTCTGTTGGATATGAGAGAGTTTAATCATACACTGACGGAGGGATTAGACATTTTTTCAGCGGCTAACATGTTCTGTAGGGCAGGGTCTATACGATTCGTCGCGGTTAACGTGAAAAATTATGCATAGGACTAACTGAGAGACTTTCGATGCAGATATCTTGATTATGTAATGGAAATGCATGGGGTGCATACTAACGGCTGTTTTATTATTAGTAAAATATGTATTAAGGAAAATATATCTTTATTAGTAGAGATCGAAGTATATGTCAGCCATCAGGGGATAAGTCATCTGATAATTAAGGAACAATTTGTAGGAAATCGTATTCTTTCTCCCTCCCTCCCTCTCTCTCTCTCTCTCTCTCTCTCTCTCTCTCTCTCTCTCACTCTCTCTCTCTCTCTCTCTCTCTCTCTCTCTCTATTTACTTCTTGCATGATGTGTTCTTAAATGGAAATATAGCTGTATGAATCTATTAACAATTTTTCTTGTTATTTGTAACTTGATTTACTTTGTGATTTATGTGTTTTTATCTTGTGAAGCCTCCGTGATGGGATGGCCTAGCTCTCTAGACTCCTTGCTGTGGAGCTCCTTTTTCGGTACTCGTACTCTTTAACATAAATTTCCATTTTGTTTTCCACCCATATAACCGTAGATCGTTTTTAAATTATATGAGGACTGACCTACGCACGGACAAAAGCCCTTGGTGAATAATTCCTGAACTGGTAGTCCTGCGCAAGACAACGCTCCTGATTTTTGTGCTCCAGCAAATTAAAGTATTTTAGGTAGTAATAAGACTTTTTTTAAATTGTTATAAATAATTAATAGCGTGTATTAGTGTGCTGTTGAAGCGCACTATTAAAGGTTTAACTTTGCTTTATGTATTTTTCGAGATAACGCATAAAAATTAAGTAGGTTTGCAGTCGTCTTTTTGCTTGCGTCATTTTGCACAATAATTTTAAAGAATCTCGGTAATTGTTCTTCTTTTTTCCTCTTAGCATATACAACGTATCCCCGAAGTTTTTATTTATTATTTGTGAAATCAGCGTAAAATTTAATTTGTTTTCAGAGACTTTGCGGTTATTACCTTTGTTTACATCCGTCGCGAGTAGACCTAATAATCGCGTACAGGTTTTCTTTGCTTTTAAAGGTAATTTGACAACTTTTCAATAAAATAATACTTTTATCATGAGTGCAAAGTGTCAGACTAGCCGTAGAATTATCAACTCCTGGTTATGGTGTGATGGGTGCAGTAATTATTTTCATTGGGGTGACTGTAGCGGCGCGGGAATTCGGCAAGTAAGCGAGACTCATCAGTCGTTTTGCAGGCTATGCACTAGGGATAGGAAGATAGCGGAAGAGGAGGGGAAAATTGCTGCCCTTGAGTTACATCAGACTAAGAGGGATCTGAACAGATTAAAGAGGGAGGAGGGTAATCAGAGTTGGGAAGTGGCAACAGGTGGAAAGAAAAGCGCCAGAACTCAATCAATCAGACAGCTTTGTGTTGAATGTTAAAAAAAAGAACGTTTGGCATGTTACTTCAGTTAGAAACTGATGAGTCTCAGATAGAAGTAGTAGAAGTAGACGTAGACAGGGCTGAACGAACTTTCAACTGGAATTTGAATAAGAATGCAGTGAAATTAGCAAAAAGGAAGAAAGTTTTGTTATTAAGTAGCTCGCATGCCAGAGGTGTGGGCCAAGTCCTGCAGGATGAACTAGGAACAGAATACCAGGTCACAAGTTTCTTCAAACCAAGTGCTGGTCTGGGTCAGGTGACAGAGGATTTTGGTTCACTGTCAAGGAGGACACCGTGGTTATTGTGGATGATCCAGGAAACAGTATTGACAGAGATCCGGGGTTCAACATAGTGTCAATTGGCAAAGATTGCATCAGCATCTATGTATACCAGTGTTGAGTTCGTGTCTGTTCTGGAGCGCCACAACCGACCTCATTTGAACTTTTCTGTTAGGAGAGTTAATATGGAGTTGGAACAGCTGCTTGGATCAGGTGCGAGGTCACACATTGGTTTTGTCCTGTTGATTCACTCAGTAGGTGGGATTATACTAGACATGACCTTCATCCCAATAGGAAAGGGAAGGGTAAACTGGCTGGTCTAGTAGCAGGAAACTTAATGGGTGGTGGGGGGGGGGGGGGGGTGGGGGGAGGTACCGACATGAGTGCTAAAATACCAGTGGTTACTTTTTTAGGATAGGCAGGACAAAGAGAAGTCAAGTTCTAAGAGAGGTCAATATTGAAACAAACCTTCAGTTTAATAACGCAACTAAACAGCAAAACTCTGACATATCAGATCAGCAAACACAGCGGTTACTTAAAAATCATCACCAATTATCAGAAAATTTATCTCCACCCAGTTCTGTAACAGTCAATGTAAGATGCAAATTATCTTTTGTGCGCCAAAATAAGATAGCGCTAAGAAGCAAAGTAAATGAACTATGCATTGATGAATTAGAGTATCCATCCCAGTCTACATAATCTGCCTCTCTGAACATCATGCGACCACTGGTATACATTTGCTAAGTATTCCAGGATTTGGGTAACCTTCCAACTGGAAATGAAGGATGGCGTATTTGCCACATTAATTAGAAATTGTTATAAATTTAATACCATACTCATTCATAAATTTTGTTTAGAGCAGCATATGGAAGCTGTGCAACAGAAGTAGAATTTCATAATAAATCATTTATAATAGTAACTGTGTACAGAGTACCAAACGGTAACTTTAATTTGTCCATAAAACACTTTGAAGCTATGTTGATTTATTGGATAACAAGAAAGGAAGAATTAGTGTAGACTTCCTTGACAACTCTCCCAGTAAGATATTATTGCAGTCAGTAGCATTGTCATTCATTCTAATTCATACAGTTAATTTTCCAACTAGGGTATCTAAGGGCTCAATGACAGTCTTTACCACTTCTGATAGCCGCTCAAAACCAGAGAGGATCTCTTCCGATCCAAAGCGACACACATGAATTGTCCCGACATGAGCCACCACCTGCAGCTGGCTGCACCCTGTGCCCATCATGGCATCCGGAAGGATCCGTTCCACATCTGGAATGACTCTTCCCGGTATGCACACGAAGTGCACATTGGACATCTTTCCCTCCCTAGCAGCCATTTTTCTAAGGGGTTCCATCACCCGCCTAACGTAGGAGCTCCCAACTACTAATAAACCCACCGTGAGTGCCCAGATCTTGCAGGCAGAGGGGCGAGTACAAGACAAGCGACACCATCAGCATCAGGAACATCCTCTGCCACAGACAGCGCCTCGAATCTGTTCATACGAGTAACCGGGGAGTCTTACGCTGCCTGACACGCGCTGAGGAGACCTCCCAATCCACCACGGTTGGGGGGGGGGGGGCGGCCCTCTTGCGGGCAGTGAGCGGGCTGACCACAGCCGCAGGCCGATCGGAGGGCACAACAGACGCACAGGGCGTCTGCTGCACCCCCGCGAGCGGCCCACAACAGCGGCGCCCACCCACCGCAGTCTCAAGCGTTGCCAGCGATGCCAACGCCGCCTGAAGTTGTGAGCGAAGAGTCACCAACTCTGCCTCCATCCGTTCGCAGTAGTCGCAGTTCCTAGCCATTCTAAAAAACTATGTATCTTCCAAGTAAGTAGGTCTGAGGACACAGAAGTTTGATAATCAGTGAGCTTTGAAAACTATGAACCTAAAACTAAACTATTTATTACCGGCGAATCTGAAAAATATCTACGCGAGCTAATAAATCAAAATAACATTTTTAATGTTACATAAAAGGAAGAGTTGAATTAGAAGAGAAACTAAATAATATAAAAGTTACTATTACATTGACATCTTATATGCCTAGTAAAGCACTGTGGTGTTCAAACCAATCTTTGGATTGTTTACTGCTTTACGTTTACATTATATATATTGTTTGTTATATTTTTGTTCAATATGTATTTATATATGATAGTAGAAGGAGCTACACGTGGAGTAGAGTACTTCCGTAGAAGATCCACTCTGCATTTTTGTTTTTGCTTTCAGACCTTTACCTGAAAACTGATATTTTGAAAATAAAAAGAAAAATCCTGCAAATATTATGATTTATATCCCTGTGGGCGCTTACACCTGTCCTGATAATATCGTCACACTATATTTTAGCAGGAGCTCTGAAGATGTGAAAAATGCAAGCAGAATAATAAATGAAGTTGCCAAAATCTTGATCTCATTATTTGAGCGACTTCTTTGATTTTTTTACAGTCTCAGTCATCATGGCGAATAACTCCATCAAAAGTTGACTCATGACTCGTAATAAACATTCTTGCTTGAGACTCTTGGTCTTCACCAGGCCACATAATTCTGTGCACATAACTAGGTGCACCAGATGTCCCTGTTCCATTTCACGGTTAAACATATTCGTTACACGGAGAATTTTCTGACTGAAACCTGAAGTAAAAGGTTCCATGACGGTGAGTATGATGTAGAAGTCATTCAAAAGTACGCTGAGTGTAATTTGACCATTCTGACGGATATTCTAAAGGTATCACGATTCATCCGAAGAACAGGCAAAGACCTGAAGGTTGGTGATATCTGCCAACAGCTTACCCAGGTTGTACCTCACTATAGCTATAAAACTGGAAAGAGGGGTTACGTGAATATAATCGTACAAGTGATTTAGGCCTGTAGTTTCTATCTACTTCCATCAATTTGTCTGCCAATGGACACTTGGGCGTTTCGAAGACGACAGCTTTGGGAAAGGAAAAGTTTCCTTGGCAGTCTATTAATTATGACACCACGAAGTGATAAACTCTCAGAATTGTAGGACTTTAAAGTCATACCCGAAAATCTAGCAGTGGTTGGTGCAATCCTATGGGGATGAGTAGACAAGGAATAAGCTATTTATTGATTACTAGCTATAAACCCGGCGTTGCCCGGGTGTTTATTTATCCTACTCTCTCGTAGTCCACATCCCTTTCCCTCCTCTCTCTGCATCCATCCCTTTCTCTCCTACCTCACTGTCCGTTTCCACCTTTCCCTCTCTCGGCAAAGTTTTCTGTCATGTACCATACGAACATTTATGTACCCAGTGATCTTTCTCGTGGTTTAAGGTCATGGGTGCAAAACGTCTTAAAAATTGGAGCAAAACTATGCATTTCGTAAAATTCCGTAGGTTAAGTACCATCCACCACGCACCGAACGAAATTTTATACAGACATTGGCATTCTTCTTGTTTTTAAGGAAGAGTGTGCAAATTTTCATCAATATCGGATCAAAAATATAGATTTCTATGCAATAAAAACGCAGGGTCATATTGTAAAACGGACTTTGTTGTTCTCAAATATTCCAGTTTTGTTTCATACAACCCTTGTTCTGAGAATAACGAAAACAGCAAAAGAAAGGATCTGTAATATCGATCGAGCCGTTGTGTAGTTATGGCACGACCAAGGTATTTAGGGATGCATTTTTATGTTACAAAGTACCCTCCCCCATGTACCATATGAATCATAGGGTAGACGGTGACGTTCCTTCCGTTTTGAAGATGAAGCGTGCGAAATTTCATGAAAATCGGAATAAAACTATTGATTTCGTGAGTCTGTAGGAGAAGTATGCCCCGCCATGCACCTACCACAGAATACTTTTTTTAGCTGACGTTTTCTACCTATAAACTATATTCCTGGCAAATTTTAGCTTCATAGGTGAAGTAGTTTCGATATTAAGAAAGCAGATTCTTAATTTTAAATGCAAGAGAATTAAGGGAGACTTGAAGACAAAAATAAACAGTAACATGCAAATCTGTAATGCTAACTTTATTTGATACAAGTTGACGGCTGATGCCTCCCATTTTCCAAAAATTGACGCATAAATCTGGTTATTGTCACGAGGAGGCCCCTCATTATTTACGACGTCATATCTCTTGAGTTATATGTCGTGCTCTTTTGTTTTTGGGTCAGGAACCTCGTGGGCGTACGGTGAACAGTTCACCAAATTTTCATTGCAATCAAATGATTGGTTTATGAAAACATAGAGGACATATAGACAAACGTTCATTTTTATATCTTCAGATAAGTAGAGAGAGAGGGAGAGAGAGAGACAGAGAGAGCAAAGCGTCCGTAAGTTTCCATGTTTTTTGAAATTTTGCACACGTAATCTTCAATCCCTGAGGGCGGTCGCCGTGAGGATCACATACAACACACATTTCATGAGATATGACGTCATAAACAATGACATGCGAGAAAAACTGCTTCATTACGCGAGAATGTTGCACATTTCCTCCTAAACTACTGGACCGATTTAAACCAAATTTGATACACATATTGCCGCAAGAACGCCCATTATCCGACTGCCGGTGTGCCGAAATGGATAGCGTCAGCGATTGCGGTGCTGAAGGTAGCGTGTTCAATCCCATCCATCGGCAAAAATTTATTTCTTTGTATTTATCATTTCCAGAATGTTCTACATTTTTCTTATATTCACCTGTGTTTTCTAGACGTTTCTTATGTTAACTATTCTTCTAATTTCTGTATTAAAGCGTTACTTTGTCCGTACAGTGCCTGTGAGACGTCATATACGAAGTACAGGATTATTAGCCGTTGTCGAAACGACAAAAACGAAAAGACATTGTTCACATCCTCCGCATTACGCTTTACTACGACCCTGAAGAGCAGATAGACGAAAAGGGTTCTTGTTCAAGGACTCCAAGGACGGAATGATACCGATGAAGCCACCACAGGAATGTCTGTCGTCGGTAATCGTGCAGAAGGGAAGGATTCTCCAGAAATACCATACAATGGACCCATGACAAGATCAAGATCCAGGACATTGCAGCTGGCTCCAATGGGAACCTAATAGCGGGTCGCTATTTCAGGAGACGGAGCAATGCTGCAAGACGCCAAGTCATCCGGCTGCCGGAGTGGCGAGCCGTGCGCCGTGGCTCAGCGCGCCCGGTCAGAGGGCTCAACCGCCTCTGTAATAAAAAAGCTGAGCCAACAACACACCGAACAAAAACGATGAGCGTCTGCAACGATGAGAACTACCCACTGAATAATAATAATAATAATAATAATAATAAGTGGCGCAAGGGATAGCGTCATCGATTGCGGTGTAAAAGTTCGCCGGTTTCATCCGTCCACCGGTAGAAATTTATTTCATTTTATTTATCATTTCCAGGATTTTATACATGTTTCTTATGTTTACTTGTAATTTCTATATGTTTCTAATGTTAATTATTCTTCTAATTTTTGGCACATTCTGTTTGTGTATAAAGATCAGGGCACTCTGCCGAGAGTTAGTCAGTGTTTCGAAATTATCTCAATTCTCTGATTTCAACCATGGGGTATTATCGATAAATTTTACATACTTAGAAGTACAAAGGTAATGATATCAGACCTAAACCAAACTGGTGTAGTACGGAAAGGGAGACTAGATACAAATTAAATTCAGGGTACACTGCAAACCAACAATAATTACTGTTGGCACTGGTGCAGCCGCCAACGTTCTGTCGCGAAGGATGTTTTGGAGAAGTAATAACGTTGGAACAGCTTCATGTATCGAGTAAAAAACTGCCCCATTATGGGCGTACCTCACAGCAGGACACAGCGTATCAAATTGGAGGCATTGATTAACGTAAACGTGGGAATTAGAGTTATTAAGTATCCACTCCTAATTAACAATAATTTCGTTTGAAATCGGCTCTATATATGAGCTCTCACGATACAACAATTGCCTGTGAGACAATGGCAACCACGCTGTGATGAATTAAATTAATTGATTACTGAAGCGCCTCGTGCTATATACCCTGATGAATTAAAAATGAAGTTTCTATATACTAAAGTGACGTGACGATCGCTTACCGACACTGAGAAGCAATACGTAAGAGAGGAATTTTAATTACAGAAAAGGTCATGATAGCCTTAATTTAAGGCGATGGTGGTCAATGATCCTTTGTTCATTGCGGACGTACAACATTCTCTAACGCTTACGGAAATCAGCGGAATACTGAAAGTATGGAGAAAAAGGCCAAGGTCATTACGTCACCCTGTTGAGTGTGATCAGAAGGCCCGGGCTAGAATCCCGGCAGGGCACAAATTTACTACTTTCCCCGCAAGTTTCATCCAATGCCCATTAGTAGCTTAAGACTCTGATTCCATTATATCTTGATATTAAACTTTTTCCTTATGTCAATCGATTGACTCTAAGTATGAACGATTATTCACGAAACCTCAAGTGTCAATAAGATAGCTTTAATGCGAAGAGTTTTACTGGTAAAATTCTCTCAGGCTTCCAGCCACTATATTTAATGGCCACAATAAGAAAATGGAAAGTTTGTGTGATCTTATGCAGTTGCAGTTCTGATTCATATTAATAATAGTATGTACGGTCTACCTGTAAATTTTCACATAGCATTAAGCACATTACTTTCATGCTGTTTGGTTATAAAGAAACGAGTCGTGTCGATTCCAAAGTTGGGACGCTAAAAAAAAGGTGGAAGCACAAGGAAAACAATTTTGGCATAGTGTCAATCTCAAATCCATTGCCTGACCGAAGATGTGGTTATAAGTTAATAAAGTTACAAGTGATTTTACTGAAATCATGACAATATGTCATGAAGGAACTAAGGCAGTTGTCAGTTATAAATCGGCCGTTGGTGCCAGTTCGGTAGTGATTTTCCTAAACCACTCCAGAAAAGTGCTGGGATTGTTGCTCTGAAAGAGCACGGCCGATTTCCAACCTCTGCTAACCCAAGTTAGATATGATGGGGACTAGTGAAGTACGATGGCAGAAGGAAAAGGATTTCTGGTCAAAAGACTACAGGGTTATAAATACTAACTCAGTTGTTAGTAACGCAGTAGTAGGCCTGATAAAGAGTAAGGAAATAGGAATGTAGGTGAGTTACTATTAACAGCATAGTAAACGCATTATCGTAGCAAAGACACGAAACCAACGCCGACCACAGTAGTAGAAGTTTACAGGGCAACTAGCTCTGCCGATGCTGAGGAAACTGAAGAAATGTATGATGAGGTAAGTGAAATTATTCAAACAGTTGAGCGTGAGGATAACTTGATTGTGATGGAGTAATGGAACTCGATAGAAGGAAACGGAAGAGAATGGAGTAGGTAAATATGGACATCTACGTCTACATAAACACTTTGCAAGTCACACTGAAGTGCATGGGTTCATCGAACAGTTTTTATGGTATTTCTGTACAGTTCCATTCTCTAATACCTCGCGGGGAATAAGGAACATGTAAATCTTTCTGTTTTCGATCTGATTTCTCTTATTGTATAATGAATATCATGTCCCGCTATGTACGTGGATGCTAACAATATATGTTCGCATTCGAAAGAGAAAGTTGGTGAACGAAATTCCACAAATAGATCTGGCAGAAATAAATAACGCGTTTCTTTTAAGGATTTCCACCTCAACTCGTGCCTCATGACAAGATCAAGATCCATGACATTGGAGCTGGCTCCAATGGGAACCTAACAGAGGGTCTCTGCTTTTTCAGGAGACGGAGCAATGCCGCAAGACGCCAAGTCTTCCTGCTGCCGGAGTGGCCCAGTAGATAGGGACACCGATTGTGGTGTTGAAGGTCGCCGGTTTCATCCCGTCCACCGGCAAAAATTTATTTCTTTTAATTTATCATTTCCAGGATTTTCTACATGTTTCTTATGTTTACTTGTAATTTCTATATGTTTCTAATGTTAATTATTCTTCTAATTTTTGGCACATTCTGTTTGTGTATAAAGATCAGAGCACTCTGCCGAGAGTTAGTCAGTGTTTCGAAACTATCTCAATTCTCTGATTTCAACCATGGGGTATTATCGATAAATTTCACATACTTAGAAGTACAAAGGTAATGATATCAGACCTAAACCAAACTGGTGTAGTACGGAAAGGGAGACTAGAGTTATTAAGTATCCACTCCTAATTAACAATAATTTAGTTTGAAATCGGCTCTATATATGAGCTCTCACGATACAACAATTGCCTATGAGACAATGGCAACCACGCTGTGATGAATTAAATTAATTGAGTACTGAAGCGCCTCGTGCTATATACCCTGATGAATTAAAAATGAAGTTTCTATATACTAAAGTGACGTGACGATCGCTTACCGACACCGAGAAGCAAGATGTAAGAGAGGAATTTTAATTACAGAAAAGGTCATGACAGCCTTAATTTAAGGCGATGGTGGTCAATGATCCTTTGTTCATTGCGGATGTACAACATTCTCTAACGCTTACGGAAATCGGCGAAATAGTGGAAGTATGGAGGAAAAGGCCAAGGTCATTACGTCACCTTATTGAGTGTGATCAGAAGGCCCGGGTTAGAATCCCGGCAGGGCACAAATTTACTACTTTCCCCGCAAGTTTCATCCAATGCCCATTAGTAGCTTAAGACTCTGATTCCATTATATCTTGATATTAAACTTTTTCCTTATGTCAATCGATTGACTCTAAGTATGAACGATTATTCACGAAACCTCAAGTGTCAATAAGATAGCTTTAATGCGAAGAGTTTTACTGGTAAAATTCTCTCAGGCTTCCAGCCACTATATTTAATGGCCACAGTAAGAAAATGGAAAGTTTGGGTGATCTTATGCAGTTGCAGTTCTGATTCAGATTAATAATAGTATGTACGGTCTACCTGTAACTTTCCACATAGCATTAAGCACATTACTTTCATGCTGTTTGGTTATAAAGAAACGAGTCATGTCGATTCCAAAGTTGGGACGCTATAAAAAGGTGAAAGCACTAGGAAAACAATTTTTGGCATATGTGTCAATCTCAAATCCATTGCCTGACCAAAGGAGTGGTTATAAGTGAATAAAGTTACATGTGATTTTACGGAAATCATGACAATATGTCATGAAGGAACTAAGGCAGTTGTCAGTTATAAATCGGCCGTTGGTGCCAGTTCGGTAGTGATTTTCCTAAACCACTCCAGAAAAGTGCTGGGATTCTTGCTCTGAAAGAGCACGGCCGATTTCCAACCTCTGCTAACCCAAGTTAGATATGATGGGGACTAGTGAAGTACGATGGCAGAAGGAAAAGGATTTCTGGTCAAAAGACTACAGGGTTATAAATACTAACTCAGTTGTTAGTAACGCAGTAGTAGGCCTGATAAAGAGTAAGGAAATAGGAATGTAGGTGAGTTACTATTAACAGCATAGTAAACGCATTATCGTAGCAAAGACACGAAACCAACGCCGACCACAGTAGTAGAAGTTTACAGGGCAACTAGCTCTGCCGATGCTGAGGAAACCGAAGAAATGTATGATGTGGTAAGTGACAGTTGAGCGTGAGGATAACTTGATTGTGATGGAGGACTCGAACTCTGTAGTAGGAAACGGAAGAGAATGGAGTAGGTCAATATGGACATCTACGTCTACAAAAACACTTTGCAAGTCACACTGAAGTGCATGGCAGAGGGTTCATCGAACAGTTTTTGTGATATTTCTGTACAGTTCCATTCTCTAATAGCACGCGGGGAAAAAGGAACATGTAAATCTTTCTTTTTTCGATGTTATTTCTCTTATTTTATAATGAATATCATGTCCCCGCTATGTTCGTGGATGCTAACAATATATGTTCGCATTCGGAAGAGAAAGTTGGTGAACGAAATTCCACAAATAGATCTCGCAGGAATAAATAGAGCGTTTCTTTTAATGATTTCCACCTCAACTCGTGCCTCATTTCTGTGACACTCTCTGCCCCATATAGCGATAATACAAAACGAGCTGTCTTTCTCTGAACTTTCTCTGCATCGTCCATCAGTCCTACGTAGTGTGTGTCCCACAATGCTCAGCAATACTCCAAAATAGGATGCACAAATATAGTGTAGGCAGTTTCTTAAGTGGAACTGTCGCATTTTCTTACTGTTATTCCAAAGAAAATTAGCCTCTGGTTCGTCTTCCCTACGACGTTTTCTGTGAGTTTTTTTTATTATTATTTAACTTGTTCGTAATTGTTACGCCTAGGGTGAATTTATGGCCAATATATTTGATTTATCGTGTAAATGAAGTTTAACGGGTTTTTAGTGTTCATTTGGATGACTTCTCACTTCTTATTATTAAGGATTATTTTCCAGTTTTTACACCATGCTGACATCTACATCACTTTTCAGTTGCTTTTGATATGCTGCTGACTTTACTAAACGGTAAATGACAGAATCATCCGCGAACAGTCACCTTTGATATCGCGTGGTGAAGGTATTGTTTGTCTTGTCGCTAGTATACTTTACATACGAACAGAGTTTTTTGGATATTCGACAAATTAAAGATCGAGCTAAATGTAATTTTTTTCAAAAAATTTAGGTATGTGCATTGAGGAGAGCAACAGTTAGACTGCCTGCTGAAAGGTTTGAGTTCAGCTACTTATGCTGTTAGGGTTATTGCAAATTTTGGCGATAAGAATCTCAAATTAGCTTACTATGCCTATTTTCATTCACTACTTTCGTATGGCATCATATTCTCGGGTAATTCATCATTGAGTAAAAAAGTATTCATTGCACTAAAGCGTGTAATGAGATTAGTTGCTGGAGCCCACCAACGATCAACCTGCAGATATCTATTTAAGGATTTAGGTATCCTCACAGTAACATCTCAGTATATATATTCACTTATGAAGTTTGTTGTTAATAATCCCACGCAGTTCAAAAGTAATAGCAGTGTGCACAGCTATAACATCAGGAGAAAGGATAATTTTCACTATGTAGGGCAAAATCTGAGTTTGGCACAGAAAGGGGTAAATTATGCTGCCACAAAAGTCTTTGGTCACCTACCAAGCAGCATCAAAAGCCAACTAGCATTTAAAAATAAATTAAATTCTGAATGACAACTCCTACTACTGAGTGGATGAATTTTTTGATACAAATTAGTAGATCTAAAAATAAATTAATAAATAAATGAAATTGTGTCATGTAACATGTACAGACACCCTTCATTAACCTGAGACTACATCATTACGAAGTGACGTATTCATGATCTATGGAACAAGCATTAATCTAATCTAATCTGCCGGCCGCGGTGGCCGAGGTGACTGAGGCGCTCCAGTCACGGTCAGCACGGCCACTACGGTCGGGGGTTCGAATCCCCCCTCGGGCATGGATATTTGTGCCGTCCTAGTTCGTAAGTAGTTCATAAATAGTTTGTAAGTTTAGGGACTGATGACCCCGTAGTTAAGTCCCATAAGCTTAACAAACATTTGTTTTTGAACATTTCTAATCTAATCTATTCTTTGCTTCCGAATGGTACACCAAGCTCCCATAGTCAAGGCGCGATTATACTATGGCCTTATAGAGAGGGCTGCACAAGAGTTGAAGTCACCCGAGACGGTGTGGCTGAGGCAACGAAGGATGTTAAGGTGTCGTCTTCATTTTTGATTCAGCTGACAGAATGCACGTGTAAGAATCAATGTTTATGGTCGACGCCAGGTAGGGCAAGGAGTCCAGGTGAACTGCCCGACAGCGACAAAAGTGCATTGCCCGAGTTTTCGATGCAGATAATTTGGAACCATCGGCAAAGACCCAAGGTTGCTACATTGGAATGACTCCCTGCAGCCGCAGTTTAGTGACACTAATAATAGAAGAACTGAAATACACCCAGAAAACTTCCGAAAACATGGAAGACGAAACAGATCGTCCTACTGCTGCAACAAGACGGTTAATTCCCATCGCAATTAGAACACAACCTTGTGGGATACAGTTTGAAACATGTCCATAAAAAATTATTTTTGTAAGGAAATGTCTAATATTGTGCCTCCTGTTTTGTATCGAGTAACTTGCTTGCAAGAAAATGTATAATATCGCTTCTACTGTATGTATCGATATGTGTACTTAACTCTGTGAAGTTTCATCTTTGGCAAAGATCATGTATTGCATAGCATTGTAGCTCGCACTGAGAGAGAGTAGCACTTGTGGTTCAGCTCGCTTAGAGAGCGGTTGAGTTGTGTGTATGGCTCCGATGTAGAGCAGAGGCTGCTTTGCCAGCAAGTCAGAAGTTGTATTATGAAGGTAATGTAATGCTGATTATTAATAAGAAGTAACAAATTTGACCTTTCTTTCCTGTTTCATTTACTTAGTTAGAAAATTAACCTACTTCCTTCATTTGATAATTAGTTATTAGTGGATTTAAAGTTCAGTATTGATTTGAATAATATTGTTGAACAGATTTCGTTATTGGTGCCACAGTAAATGATAGTTAATTGACTATGATACTAAATTTCAGTAATCAGAAACTGATCTGCATAAAAATTCTCACAGTCAAGCATTAAGAAAGTGGTTTGTGGTTTTTTAATATCTTTCTCGCAGTCAAAACTTTTGAGTATAGTCAGTGTTTGTTTCAAATGGTGACTTGTCACAGTTGTTTTGTGTTCAAAATATCCGTTGCGCACATAATCAGTTTAATGCACTTTTCCTTATTTAATAGTATATACATCAATATCAGGGCCATAATTAAACCAAATTGCTGTGTTAATGAACAACTTGTTGTCTGATTTAACGATAGGTTCAACATCCAAAACACACACACAGCTTTTAAGTTCACCTGTACACTGAGAGATCTGAAGGAGATAACTGCCCTAATACGAAAGAAGGGAAGCGAGAAAAAGCTAGAGATGCTCAGGCACAGCGATAACGTTGGTCGATAATGGATCAGCCTTGACTGAAGTTCTCCTCCTTGTTGGAGGCCCGGAAATCACGATTTTCGACTCATCAAACGTTTGAGAAGCTTACAGAAGACGTCGGTTAGACGGGGCGCTAACTATGAACCACCAGCGTATTTGTGCCAAATTCATCACCACGAAGATGATGCTCTCCCGCAACTGGCACGGGCAGGGCGAGCATTTTACATTCAAAGTTCGTGGAGAGGTGTTGCAGCAATTGACTCTGAACCGGATCTGGTCATGGAGAGGAATCGCGGAATGCAGCAAAGGTAATTTGGAACACCCACTCTCTAAATGGTGTGTTGTGAGTTTCCCAGCGGCGCGTGCAAAACGACAACTGCTTCCGCTCGATCAGCTCTGTAATTGCGCGGAAATTCGGACTTTACGCTGCATTCGGAGAACTACGCGCGTAACGATCTGCCGTGTGCCGGTGTTCCACAACCCGATTCGGTACTACTTCACGAATGTGTTAAACGTAGCCACATTTCTTACATTGGGCATTCTTTTTTCTTATGACCTGTTTAAGTTTTTTGGTGAAATAAATGTATAAATCAGTAGTTCTGTGAGAATTCAGTACATTCTCAATCACATGGAACAACCCAATAAGGCCTGGCATCTACCTTCGAGATTATATTCTGTGTCTCGAGTCTCCTGCTGAATATATTGGACAGACAGGTCGAAATGTAAATAGACTTTCTGACAAGCATGTTCTTACAAGAAACGTCCAGCACAAAAATAGAACAAAACATTCCCCTTTAACGGAACACACTGACGCTTCCTAACATCAGCAACCTACCCTTGACAATCTGAAAAATTGTCGATTTTGCGCAGATAGGTCGGAATTTTACAGGAATTATTTGAAGTGGTGGACATCCACACCAGTTAAATGATCAGTAGGTGAACAAATATCAAACGTTTATAGATGTTATAATCATTCTGTTCAAACAAACATTTGCCATTCTTTTTATATGTAAGTGCATATTCACGCAAAGTACGAAATTCTTGTCTACTTAATACTAGTCTTTTCTAAACAACAGCTGTCCTCCCGTCCTCCACGTCGGCTTACAACGTCAGGTTCTGCCCATACACATATCGTTAATCTACACACATCAGTGGAGAAGCACATCACGCCTGCTTGCAGCCTGTGATTGCAAATTGTGAACTAGGCAATTAAATTAGCTTTAATTATATCCATAATGGACGTGAGGTCGCGGTTGTATACTTAATTATTTTGTCAAGTAGGCTCAACCACAGAGATCGTGTAAAAACACTAAATTATGACGCGTTTCAAGGGTCAAGCCCTCATCATCAGATAAACTATACAAGAATCTTAAAACCTGAGACAATAAAAATATAACACGTAATAAAAGAAAACGTGGTTACTTCCCTTGCTTTCTTACATCAATATAGCGTCTGTTTCTTTTCTATTATCTTTATTGGATCGTTTGTAGGGTTTAATGAATACAGAAATTAGAAGCCGAAGTCAACGAACGATTTCACACCAGGAAGAGATTTTTTTTTCTTACATAACACCACGCCCCCCCCTTTCCACTATAATATTCATAGCAAATGTCGAGACACCGTTAAAATACTCGTTAAGTCCTTAGCACTTATTTGGGCGTAGCTAACACCCAATCGTTTACAAAGCGACAGTCTGTTGTAATCTGTTCGTTCCATGTCACACAGCCTGCGTTCTACAACATCCTAAATATTCTAAATAAAGCTAAAACTAAGCTACGTCTCTCGATTTCTCCTACACATTCCTAAACCTTTCCCGGATGGCGTAGAAGCAATGTTGCGGTACCCAATAATTCTGTGGTAGGTAACTTAAAACAGTGGCACCCATTTGGGGCGCAGCCTCTCATACGCCTTGGAACACATGTTCCTAAGAATCTTCCACTGGGTCACGTGTCTAGAACGGCCTGTGCTAATCTCAGTCATGATTTGTTGCATTGCTGTACGTCTCTCCCTGCATCCGTCTCAGACGTCGCTGCTGGGCGGCCTGGAGTTCATATGTTGTGGGATGTGACACCATCATTCGGCCCTTAACAGTACACCCTGGATACGGTTGAACGTGTGAAGCAGCAAAACCGATAACGAAATTTCCATCTATCGGGGTAAACCTCCCTACGACACAGCACTTAAACAAATCATTGCACAACCACATTTATCCAAGTGCAGTGGACTGATGAGCTAGGAGGTTGGCCCCTCTAATTAGCAACAAAAAATATCGGAGTGCAGCTGAACGAGGTGACTGTGGTGTGAAAACAGCACACCTATCCTATGACATTTGCTGGGCCAGTGTATCTAACATCACGGATCAATTTTCATGTAAAAGTCAAGTGATAGCAGTCTATGGCGTAGTCTCCGATTGAGATGGGGAAGATCCAGTAGTACCAGATCCTATCCAGACACCTGAATATGGCGGGGATGTCCGGATGCAGCTGCCGACTCCTACCTCCAACGCCACTCAATCATGCTTTCCTTCTGCAGACCCATCCATCAAAATCATTAAACAACTGGTTGGATATATAACGCTTACAGACTAAATTTTCACCACAAGGACGATCTATAAATTAAAGAAAGTTGTAGGAATCTATCTACTGTTAATTCGTAGTACAATAACGCAACACAGATCTCTACGAACGAACCTATTGTTGAATTTGAAAAATTTGTTAACCGTCCTGAAGAGCACCACTGCACAGTGGTCGAAACGTCAGCAATTCCTTTGCTGTTTAAAAATTACGCAGTCTAATATCCAAAATTGTATTATTCAAAATTATACTACTTCGTCATGACCAATTTTAATATTAAGTACCTCCCCACATTCTTTTTTTCTACTTATTTTATTTGCTATTCTTTACTCGTAACACGGTTAACTACATGCAACATATTCTTCAGTTATTTTTCACTTTCACTGATGTTGTCAATGTTACTAGTGGACAACTTCTATAGGTTATGGGACCGTCTTCTGCAACTGTAAATTAGTCTAGTTGATACAGAAGCGTTTCGCTTCATTATAAAGCATCTTTAGTTGGCAGTTGTAAGAAATGCAACTGTAAAAAGTGTAAATATAAGCAGTGACAGCAAGTGGCAATGTGCTACAAATCACACATGTAGACGAAAACATAAAAATTCCTGACCACTGAAGATGCTGGTCTAAAGTAGACTAATTTACTGTTGCATAAGACGGTCCCATAACCTACACAAATTGTATAACTGCAACTGCAGAAAAGGAGCCCAAAAACACAAATAGAGTTACTAGTGGAGCTTGCTATTCGCTCATCCTGAATTCCTAAGCGCTCTTGCACTTTTTTGTATTTCCGTCATTGCCCATCCCAATAAAATAAGAGAACTCAGAGCGAAAATGGAACGATTTAGGTGTTATTTCTTACCGCACGCTATTAGAGAATGGAACGGTAGAGAAAGGTTATGAGAGTGCTTATTGAACCCTCGACGCATATACTGTATAGTAGGAGAAAAAGCACGCGTTACTGTATTACGCTATTTTAACCTGAACACATTATTCTCGGGTTACCATTCTTATTATTGCCTTTTGGTTCTTGAGCGTGCTGTCTGGAACTTACTCTGTTTCTCTCTTAAAACTGAACATCTCGTTTTTTTTTTCACACTACCAGGTGGTTTTATAGGTCGAAAGCGTCTTGCTTATGACTGTTTTGTATTTAGCTTTTCGAAAGCCGAACTGGTAACCATTATATAGATATTGCCAATGTTGCAGTGAGATTATTGCGTAATTTTTCAAATCATTGACAGTGGGATCTTCGTTTTTTTCTTGATTCTCTAAGGTGTATTTTCAACACACGGAGTCTTATGAATTAGAAACTGATAAGTTTTTCCCATTTTAATTAAGCTTTCAAACATTCGGTTACTGTTTCAATTTTTACTGCAGTAACATGTTCCAGATTCGTTATTTTCAATCATGTGCGTGTCATTTCACTGCTGCCTACAAGTTGCACGTTTCTCTCCTAACGTGAGAGAGTTTCATTACTTCCTCGCGCCTCAGTTACATAGTTACTGCTATTACAAGTGGTTTTATTTCCTTGTTCTGTTTATCTGCAGCCCACTATTTACGCACTGCAAACAACACGAAATTTTCAATTTATGTTTAAACATGTCGTGTATAATGGCATTGTTTCGGTTGCTATTTTAATTTACGATATATATACAACCGCAGCAGCTGATGCGTTCGCAGGCAAGAGAGACGCGCGTTTGTAAGGGCAGTTGCCAATATGCGATTGATTATAACACCCCCATGTGTTTGTCCTGTTAATGTAACGAATGTTTGCCAATGAATAAAAATGTGAATCAATACCTGCAAATGGGAAAAGCTTCCCACAAATATAAACAGCGTGGTACGAGCACTGGTAATCGAGAAAAACTTGTGCGACCTTCCATTTCGCGACGATGTTTGCAATTTAATTTCGTAGCCTAATTACAGTGTTGCAAATTAGTGAAGGCGGCTCATTTCATGTCTCGTAAATTTAATAAAGAACAGTTTTTTTAAATAATGAACAGAAAAATATTCTCCATGTCGGTAAAATATCCGTAATACGAGGTACATAGCATAAATCTACACGCCTCCTTCAACACCAGTAAGCAATCTTGTGATGTCTGACGGAGGACAGTTTGAATAATACTGTCTCCATCCTCCATCCAGTAGTTTAGTTTCCATCAGAATGTTAACCATTTTTGTACCAAAGCATCCATCCACTTTTCCAACGACGTTGGAGATCTAATACTTGGAGAGTGTTCTTTCTAAGGGAGATGTCTGAATATCTTTTGATGTTAAAAAAGTTTGGTTGCTGCATCATACTTTCCTGTCGAGAATGGTGAAATATTCAGTCACAGTCATACGTCCAATGAGGGAACGATAGAAATAGCTGACTACTACTATACAGATGCCCGAATAATAACTGAACGTACCACATGCTTGACTGTAGCTACCAGTTGTGCCGTACATTTGGGGTTTTCGATATATAAAACCGGGTAGTTGTACGACACAAAATTTTCACTTTGCAGCGGAATTTGCGCTCCTATGAACTTCCTGACAGATTAAAATTGTGTGCCGGAACTGGGATTCGAAAGTGGAACCTTTGGATTTCGAGAGCAAGCGCACTACAATCCGAGGTATCCCGGCGCGCTTCACCCCCCTGCCTCATGAATTCTGCCAGTACCTCGCCTCCTACTTTCCAAGCGTGCCGGGATAGCTAAGAGGGTAAAGCGCTTGCACACGAAAGTTTCGAATCCCGGCTCCACCACAAAATTTTAATCTGCCAGGAAGTTTCATATCAGTGCACTCTCCGCCGAAGAATGGAAATTTCATTCTGAACACATCATTTAGACTTTGGCTAAGCAATGTCTCCACCATATCTTTTCTTCCAGGAGTGCTAGTCCTGCGAAGTTTTGAACGTAGGAGGCGAGGTACTGGCAGAAGTAGATTTGTGGGGACAGACGGTGAAGTGTACTGGAAAAACTCGGACGGTGTAGCGATTGCCCTCGAAATCCAAACGTCCCATGTTCGAATCCCTGTTCCGGCACACAATTCTAATCTGCCAGGTAGTTCTAATATAAACGGTGGTTCATCGAAACAAACCGAAAACTTCCAGTTGCGAAATTCCCAGGTCTTACGATCGTTGGATCACATCCTCCGTAGCTTTGCGTTGGATTCCGTTAGTAGGGGCTTAGCAGCTGTAGGCCTTTCACGATCGTTTAGCTCAAGCTGTAATGTGTCTGTGTGTTTCGAGTCTTGAAGTCGCTATTCTGAGACAGTTCCAAATGGGTTCAACATTATCTTCGACGATTAAGATAATTTCAGCTTCCATCCAATATTGCTCTTTGCTGTTTCGTTTTCTGTATAACGTCGTTACTGAGGACACTGCCGACATTGACTCGTTCAACACTGCTGCCGGTTTCGTCACGCATGTCTCCACTGACTGTGCACAACATCGAGTGGGCCTTTATTGATATTTTATCTATCACACTTGTCACCGGTCATTTGTGTTGGACATTGCAGAACAAAGCGTATAAGGTATTGCGAAGTAACGGGGAAGACTTTTTACATCAATAAATGTTCGCTACAGTCACGTCGCAGTGTGCACTGAACACAATGCTACTAACATGAAGAAAGAATTACTATACTGGCTGCTGTTCATATTACGAGGGTGAGCCAGTAAATTAGACGCAAACTGAGGTAGACAAGCCATTACTGCGTTTACAAGTCTGAAAACCACTTTACTTTTCAGTTGACTCCAACTGTAAACTTAAACACTCGTCCCATCGTTCGAGAAAGCTTTAAAAACTTGGCGCTTTGAATTTTTATGGCAGCGTTTGCATCCTAGAAGTGATGCTCATGAGCTGTAACTTTATTTGGTTCCTTAAACTGTTGTTGCTTACCATACGGATGTGTCATAGTGGCGTGTCTACCACAGTTTGCGACTTATTAGCTGACTCACTCGCGTATTTTGTCCATCCCTGTATACATAAATGATATCTGGCGTCTAACAGGGAAACGTTATAGGGTACCTACATCTAGATCGACATCTACATTGATACTCTGCCAATCACATTTAAGTGCCTGGCGGAGGGTTCAATAAGGACTCTCATAACCATTCTCTACCTCCCACTTTCCACACTTTCTGTGAAGTTTGGAAAGTGGGAAGCGAGGAACTGACAGAAGTAAAGTTGTGAGGCGGCATTGTGAGTCGTGTCGGGTTAGCACAGTCGGTAGTGCGCTTGCCCGCGAAAGGCAAAGGTCCCAGGTTCGAGTCCCGGTTCCGGCACACAATTTTAATCTGCCAGGAAGTTTCATATCAGCGCACACTCCACTGCATAGTGAAAGTTTCATTTTGGAAACATCCATTGGGCTGTGGCTAAGCCATGTCTCCACCATATCCTTTCTTCCAGGAGTGCTAGTCTTGCATGTTTAGTAGGAGAGCTTCTGTGAAGTTTGGAAAGTGGGAGGCGAGGTACTGGCGGAAGTAAAGTTGTGAGGCGGCATCGTGATTCGTGTCGGGATAGCACAGTCGGTAGTGCGCTTGCCCGCGAAAGACAAAGATTCCAGGTTCGAGTCCCGGTACCGGCACACAATTTTAATCTGCCAGGAAGTTCATTCCTCATTTATTGTTTCGTTACCTAATCTAATTCCTTCAGCATCACCTGATTTTCCTAGACTGCACTCCATTACCCTAGTTTTGCTCTTGTTAATCTTCATCTTATATGCACCTTTTAGCACACTGGCCATTCCGTTCAACTGCTCGTCCAAGTCCTTTGCTGTCTCTGGCAGAATTACTACGTTGTCGTAAAACACAATGTTTTTAATTCTTCACCCTTAACTTTAATTCCTTCTCCAAATTTCTCCTTGCTTTCCTTTATAGCATGCTCAATGTACAAATTGAATAGCATATGAGAAAGGCTACAACCCTGTCTTACTCCCTTTCCAACCACTGCATCTATTTCATGCCCTTCAACTCTAACAACAGCTGTCTGGTTTTTGTACAAGTTGTAAATAACCTTACGCTTCCTATATTTTACTCCTGATTGCTTCATAACTTGAAAGAGTTTATTCCAATCAACATTGTCAAAAGCCTTCTCCAAATCTACCAAAGCTAGAAATGTAGGTTTGCCTTTTCTTAATCTATCTGCTAGGATAAGAAGTTCTTGAGAATTTCAGAGGGAGCTTTAGGCAACAATTGACAGAAAATGAGGAAAATAAAACAATAGAGGAGGAATGGGTAAAATTGAGAGATGAAATAGTGAAGGCAGCAGAGGACAAATTGGATAGGAAGTCAAGACCTACAAAGAATCCTTGGATATCACAGGACATACCATAATCGATGAAAGGAGAAAATGTAAAAATGCAGTAAATGAAACAGGCAAAAAGGAGTACAGACGACTAAAGTATGAACTTGACACGATGTGCAAAATGGGTAAGCAGGAGTGGCTAGAAGGCAAATGCAAGGATGTAGAAGAATGTATAAATAGGGGAAAAATAGATACAGCGTACAGGAAAATAAAAGAGATATTTGGAGATAAGAAAAACAGAGCTATGAATATCAAGGACAAAGATGGAAAACCAGTTCTCAGGAAAGAAGGGAAAGCTGAAAGTTGGAAAGAGTATATAGAGAGGCTCTACAAAGGAAATGAACTTAGAGGCAAAATTTTAGGAAGGGAAGAAAAAGTAGATGAGGATGAAATAGGAGATACTATACTGAGAGATGAATTTGACAGAGCACTGAAAGGACTGAGTCGTAACAAGGCCCCTGGAGTAGATGACATTCCCTCAGAGCTACTCAAGTATCTGGGAGAACCAGCCATGACAAAACTGTTTCACATCTGTGTAAGATATATGAGACAGGCGAAGTACCCTCAGACTACAAGGAAATATTATAATCCCCATTTCAAAGAAAGCAGGCGCAGACAGGTGTGAAAACTACAGAACCATCAGTTTAATAAGTCATGGTTGCAAAATATTAACACAAATTATTTACAGAATGATGGAAAAGCTGGTAGAAGCCGACCTCGGGGACCATCAGTTTGGGTTCTGGAGAAATGAAGGAACTCGGGAGGCAATACAATACTGCCCCTCTTCAGGAACCACACGTTTGTCTGGCCTCTCCACAGATACCCCTCCGCTGTGGTTGCACCTACGGTACGGATATCTGTATCGTTGAGGCACGCAAGCCACCCCACCTCGGCAATGTCTGTGGTTCACGGGAGTGGTGGAATAAACTACAAACTATAAAATAGAATTGCTTCTTTCCTTTTAACGCCTTGATATCGAAATCTGGAGACGTAACTGATATACACACCTGGTCATTAAAATTGCTACACCACGAAGATGCTACAGACTCAAAGTTTAACCGACAGGAAGAAAATGATTTGATATAAAAACGGTTAACGTTTCAGAGCATTCTCAAAATGTCGGCGCCGGTGGCGACACCTACAACGTTCTTACATGAGGAAAGTTTCCAACCGATTTCTGATACACAAACAGCAGTTGACCGGCGTTGCGTGGTGAAACGTTGTTGTGATTCCTCGTGTAAGGAGGAGAAATGCGTACCATCACTTTTCCGACTTTAATAAAGGTCAGATGGTACCCTATCACGATTGCGGTTTATGGTATCGTGACGTTTCTACACGCGTTGGTCACCATCCAGTGACAGCAGAATAGGAAATCTGTGGGTTCAGGAGGGCCATACGGAACGCCGTGCTGGATCCCAATGGCCTCGTATCACTAACAGTCGAGATGACAGCATCATATCCGAATGGGTGTAACGGATCGTGAAGCCACGTCTCGATCCCTGAGTCAACAGATGGGGACGTCTGCAAGACACCAACCATCTGCACGAATAGTTCGACGGCGTTTGCAGCAGTGTGGACTATCAGCCAGGACACCATGGCTGCGGTTGCCCTTCACGCTGCATCACAGACAGGAGCGCCTGCGATGTTGTACAGAACGACGAATCTGGGTGCACGAATGGCAAAACCTGACGTTTTCAGATGAATCCATGTTCTGCTTTCAGCATCATGATGGTCGAATCCTTGATTGGCGACATCGCGGTGTACGCACATTGGAAGCATGTTTTCGTCATCGCCAAAACTGGCGTATCACTCGGCGTGGTGGTATGGGGTGACACTGGTTACACTTCTCGATCACCTCTTGTTCGCATCGACGGAACTATGAACAGTGACTGTAACATTTCAGATATGTTACGACCTGTGGAGCTACCCTTCATTCGATTCCTGCGAAACCCTTCATTTAAGGAGGATAATGCCGACCGCATGCTGCAGGTCCTGATCGACTGCTGCCCTGGCCAGAACATTCTCCAGATCTCTCAACAACGTCTGGTCAATGTTGACGGAGCAACTGGCTCATCATAATAAGCCCGTCACTACTTTTGGTGAATCGTGGTATCATGTTGAAGCTGCATGGGGATCTTTACCTGTACACTCCATCCAAGCTGTGTTTGTCTCAATGTCCAGGCGTATCAAGGCCGGTTTTACGGCCAGAGGTGGATATTCCGGGTACTAATTTCTAAGGATTTATGCACCCGAATTGCGTGAAAAAGTCATCACATGCCATTTCCAGTATATTTGTCCATGGATAGCCGCTTATCATCTGAATTTCTTCTTTCTGTGTGTCACGTTTCGTAGGCTGTGAGGTATATCGTCAAATCTCATTTGAAAGCGTTTTTGAGTCGAGGGAAAAGGAAGAAGTTTAGCGATCCAGGGAGAATAAAGAATGTTCAAGTTTCATCACCCCCTTTTTTGCCAGGATCTGTCCTATGATATTGGTTTTGTGTGGCCGATCGTTGTCGTGTAACTCGAGAATCTACCATGCTCGTAGGATCTCAATCCTTTCTTTTCGTTCGACTGAAGCCGACTTTGAAAGGAAAGAGATTTTTCAATATTCCTGACATTAAACGACACGTTACGAGGCTTTTGAACTCCTACCCGAAGGAAAAATTCTATCAAAGTTTACAGGAGATGTTTCAAAGCGGTCAGAGGTGCATAGTTAACAGAGGTGAATATTGCGAATGACAGTAAGGTAATTGCACTTTCTAGTTGATCTATAGGACTATTCACTGAATGTTACTGACAGAGGTTGTATGTGGGAAAGCTCCGGGGATACGATACATAATCTGCACACGTGTGGTTTATTTGCTTTCGTTATTTGTTACAGGCATTTGATGAGGTGTACATCACACAGATTACTTTACTATGCAGGTTGGTCATTCGTGTTGATACATTGTAATTTATTACATTCAGATTTTTCGGAAGGTGTTAACACGAGTTGCAATACTACCGTTATGCATCGCATCATTGACTATCTCACTCGTTCCCACACCCAAACAAATATCTAGGACGTCAGGAACCCACACCTAACCCTGCTCGTTCTCCCCACGTCAATCCATTAGACTTGGCTTATTGCGTCACTTGAAGTTCAGTTTGTATGTCACATCTGTTCATAACGTGGAAATGCAATGTAGGCGTAGGAGATACGACAGACGTTTGGAATATGGGAACGACTGTGGCAGTCAATCTTGGGCCCGTAGTTGCCTGCATTACACTTTTGAGTCCCATCTGTAGATAACTGTATGCAGTAAACTACACTGTGTCAACACAAGTGACCTACTTGTATGGTGCAGATAGTGCAGTGGTCGACGTTATACACATTTCACGTAGCAACCTATGTGCGCATCCCTTAGCACAGATGTGGGCACAAATCGGCTCAATGAGCAGCGCTCCGCCTGAGGCCGGAAAAAGAGCAGTGTTCGCGCTCGGCCAGTAGTTATCCTAGTTGCTGCTAGAGGTTTGCATGCTTGCTGGCGCACGTAGTTCGGTCTTATCTTTATAAGATATTTGCTGGCTCGACTGCACAAGCTGGACATTTTAGAGAAGAGTTTCCAGTACTATGTTTATCAGTTACTTACTTATAAACATAATAGCGTTTTTCAGTAGATACACCTAAAAGCGTTATCTGATCATTAGAGTTGGATACTAGAGAGTTGGCACCTTTATCTTTATAAGTTATTTTATAACGCACTCAGCCAGGTGCGGCTACGTTAGCGCGTTGGCTGCACATAACGCCATCTAGTCTTTTCAGAAGGAACTACGTGATGGACGCCAGCTGCTCGCGGCTCTGCTCCCGCTCAGGCAGGCGGCTCCGAGAGCGCGGCTCGCTCATTGCCCACCTCTGCCTTAGTGTAAGACGCTAGCCAAGAGGATAAGCGCACGTCATCCGTGACGTCACAGTAGCGGGACTGCAGGTTAACGATCTCAATATAATTGTGCCATCAAGGTGAAAGAGACGTCGGGTTCAAGGTTTATGACGTATATTTGAAGAAAGTTATCTAGGCACAGTTGCTGATGTTCCTGGCGGGACTACGGTTTCCCACTATTTACTAGGACGTGTATACGTTGCTTTTGGACGTCCACATTCCTGTTTGACAGCTTTTGCATAGACGGCAGCACTTCTGCACACTGTAGAGTCTGGTACAACCTGCAACAGTTTCTCATCAAACTGGGGACACTTGTGGTTTATACTGTGTGGAGCACACAAAAAATGGAGAGCTATTTTTGGGCCGAAAGGGCACTGTGCTTATGGGGTGGCTCATGTGGCGGATAGAAATGCTAACGCTGCTCAACATTTGTACCTTCATCGGTTTCCGAATTGTCGGGTTTCAGATACACGCCTATTTACTGCGATCTACAGGTCCCGAAGAGAGAAATTTGTTGTCTACGAAACATCCATTGAGACTGATGGACTGATAGCGCGAATTATGGCAGCCGCCGATGCAATATCAATTTTGTTAGGAGCGTTTGAAAGAGTGCGATAATCACTGCAGCGTGGGAGGACGTACTGGGTCACCAAAAAGTCAGTATACATTTGAAAACTTAATAAATCACGGAATAATGTAGATAGAGAGGTACAAATTGACACACATGATTACAATGACATGAAGTTCAATTAGAACCAAAAATATAGTATTCCTAGACGCGTGAAAGATCTCTTGCGCGCATTGTTTGGTGATGATCGTGTTCTCAGCCGCCACGTTCGTGATCCTGGGCCTCACAGGTCCCCAGACCTCAGTCCGTGCGATTGTTGGCTTTGGGGTTACCTGAAGTCGCAAGTGTATCGTGGTCGACCAACATCTCTAGGGATGCTGAAGGACAACATCCGACGCCAATGCCTCACCATAACTCCGGACTTGCTTTACACTGCTGCTCACAACATTATTCCTCGACTACAGCTATTGTTGAGGAATGATGGTGAGCATTTCCCGTAAAGAACATCATCTTTGCTTTGTCTTAATTTGTTACGCTAATTATTGCTTTTCTGATCAGATGAAGCGCCATCTATCGGACATTTTTCATTTTTTGAACTTATTTTTTATTATTTTTATTTATTTATTTTTTATAAAACCCCATGTCATTCAAGCATGTGTGTGAATTTTTACCTCTCTATCTACAATATTCCGTGATTTATTAAGTTTTCAAATTTATACTGACTTTTTGATCACCCAGTACTTTCGAGCATTTTTGTAAATGTTACGAAAATACAGGTTATAACTAGACAATGGATTTTTTTGGTCGTAAAAAGAGAATTTTAGTCGCCTAAAATAGTCTCTTTCTTTGCCTCATTTAGTACAAATAAAATGTAAAATAGGCTCTAAAAGGTATTCAGAAAAGGAAAAGTCATATGGTAAAATACGTAGTGTTGACTGATGAGCAAACTTTTATTCGTTTACAAAAAGGAAAAGGAAAACGAGCACAGATCATCAACACAGAAAACATCAAACAACATTTATAGTTTTTCGAAGATGAAAACACCATTCAAATATGAGGCCATGTGTTTAACAAATGCTGAATAAACCAGTGATTTCCAGAGAAAATCCATATTGCTCGTCGTTTAGTGTTAATTTATATTCCTAGAATGAAGGATGCTGTGTCAACGGGTGTGGCAGGGACGTACTTCGCTTTCGGCACAGGTAGCACAGGAACGCTACGTTCAGTGGAACAGCAGTTTCCGATGAATATGGACGCTGCCACCCATACGTCTTCAGGCCGGTCTTCTTCTGGAAAACCTACTACATTGTCTCCACAATTTTTTCTTCTTCACCTGTGATTCATTAATTATACTTTTCACTTTCTCCAGCACAGGAATGTTCTCGTATATAAATTTTTCCAGCGTTAAAATCGTAAGTAACACCAGCCATGAATGTTTAGTTACCTCTAATATAAGGCAATTCAGTTTGAAATGAGGGATCTTTGGGTAATTGTATTGCGAAAAAGTAGTGTCTACCAGTAGATTCTCAATTACCTTATGGACAGCCGAAGTTGCTTACCGCAGTATTTTACTACTGTTAACCATGAGCCCCAGCGGGAAACAGTAGATTCAGGTGCTAGGAACGTCTAGAAATTCTTCTTTGAATGTCTGCACCCTTAAAGATGCCATACCAAAAACTTTCTTACCATGGAGATTAATAATTTTATTTATATTAGGGAACTCTAGGCATTTGATGTGGAACATACATGCAGCATCAAGGTGCAACACTAGGAGCAATGAAACGCTGCAAGCATATGTGCAGCGGCATCTGTCATCACTTTATTTTCATATACGCCATTTTAATATAGCACCTTCAATCAGGTGTTGACAAAGTGTGCAATTATTCTTCTTTAGCCTTTGCGGGTTGTTTTGAACAAGTCAAATAAGCTCTTATTTGTCAATAATTAGTTGTGTAATGTATCGCTCAAGATTGTCAGTACTTTCCATATTATTGATCCCGTAATATCTTCTCCAATTCTTTGCAGTCTGTCCATATAAGACCATGTAATTTGTTTGCGCGGTGTTAACAATGCCGGTACAGACCGATGGCAGTTCTATTTTCTTTGATTCATCAAAGCAACTCTTTTCGAAATATAGGATGTAGGTGCCTTCGAAGACTTTAAAGCAGAAAGAAGCTAAAATATGCTATATTGTTTGTTGAAAAGAATTAAGAGTATCTATCACTCACAGAATAAAAATATTAATTTTCGTAGTTTGACGTAGTTGAACTATAACATAAGCCCAGACTTACAAACAGTAATAATTTTTTCCAAGATTGCTAAACGTCTCCGATTATCAAGGATCAGTTCTTTTATTCAATTATTTGTTTTGAGTTATATACCCATTTCACGGTCCCCCAAGCTGTAGGTACAACTGTCGTCCAGACAGTTTCGTTCTGGCAGTCTGACTGAGAAAACATTATGGAAGTAAAGAGTACAATTTATTTTCTCTCATATAAATTACAATCACGTGACAGATTTGGCAGTTTACAGTTGAAGTTCTATAATGTGTTAAAACACAGATCTATTAGTTACTGATCGTCACTGACGGTGTCTCCACACTCACAATTCTGGAAGTTTAAATTTCCAGTCAAATAACACGACAAGTCTGTGGACAGATCCAAAGTGGCGTAAGCAATCCAGTAGAAAGAAAAATGACGCAGTGCAGTGAGAAAGCGAGGGTCGTTGCTTAAGGCAGTCAATGCACGAGTATATGTCGTACATAACTAGTAGTCAACGATGCTTTCTGAACCGGTAGCCGGCCGCAGTGGTCGAGTGGTCTGCGGCGCGCCAGTCACAGTCTGCATGGCCGCTACGGTCGGGGGTTCGAATGCCCCCCTCGGGCATGGATGTTTGTGTCGTCTTTAGTATAAGCTAGTTCATAAGTAGTTTGTAAGTTTAGGGACTGATGACCACGCAGTTAAGTCCCTTAAACGTAACAAACATTTGAACATTTTGGAACCTCTAGCGTGAGCTTGTGTGACAGTCTCCGTCCAATAGAAAACCAACGTATGAATCTTGATCCCTTTATGAACTTGCCGCGCCATCCGGATATTATATTTCCTTTGCAGGAATTGTGTTTGACTGTAGTTCGATCACTCGTAGTCGATTGCGCGAATCTTTGAAAAATACATTCCAGCTTAAGTGTACGCCTGCCTTGCAGTTGATTGCACAGTCGCTGTGTATGTATGGTTGTCTACCAGGTAGGGGCTACTTCTGGAACGGGCATGAAAATTCCTTGCTTTTGATACCTATCTCGAAGCACTGAAACATCGTGGCGTTCATTTAATGTTATTATAAATGTTTCCTCCAGTGATCATTCTGTGCCACAGTTTTCGACATACGATGGGTCACGACTCAGTTACAGATTTTGCGCCTAATGCCCCGAGACCTGAAGCCTCCAATAAGTTGTAATACTTCTCATTTAACCTGCTGCTACAAATATATTGAAGACGTTGCACGGAAAACCTGCTACTGTGACGACTCCGATCGTATGTTGTGTGCCTACACCGTTAGCGTCACGCGACGCTATTCAACGTCGCCCAGCGTTGTACACTAACGGCTCCGGACGCGTGTTGCTATCGTACATATGCTTGTTATGCCCCGCTCATTTTCTACATTCATTTCAGGTAATAGAAAATGAAAAATAACACCATGAATTCATCGACCCAGCAGTGCGGAATTTTGTTGACACATACTTGAGGATTTTTACAACAGGCGATAAAACAGACAGAGCCGTACGCACGTGAGTACAGTCACCAGAGCTGGCGCAAAGTCGACGATAGTACCGTCGAAACCCTCCTTTTGCAACAATGCAAGCTGCAATCCTCTAATGGAGCCGATCGTAAAGGTGACGAATGTAGTCTTGCAGAATGGCCTGCCACGTAGTTTCCTCCTGGTGTTTCAGTTGGGCAAGATTTAGTGCCGGTGATGCAGACCTCTCGAGATAACGTTTCATTCGGTCCCAAACTTGCTCAATGAAGGAGAGATCTTGGGATCTTTCTGGCCAGGTGGAAAAAAAAGTTGACGTACACGTCGAAGAGCACGTTGGGTGGTTCGGGATACATGTGGACGTGCATTGTCCTGTTGGAAAAGCATATCGCCTTGTTGGTGCACGGAAGTTATCAGAACTGGTTGAATGGTAGTTTCAGTGTACCGTGCACTATTCAATGTTCCCTCGACGATCACCAGTGGAAAACGGCAAGAGTAGGGCATGACTCACGACACCATGATGCACGATCATGTGTATTACTTGGACGACTTCCAGTCACGCTCCAACCCCGCCTCCAGGGGTGTTGCGATAGGCGCTTATGCAAGGACGGATGGAGACGTGTTATCGTCGTTGATGAGAGTCGCTATGCACTATATTCCAAGAAACGTAAATGTATCAACTCTTGCATCTGCAAAGACTGTCGAGAAGATTACTACGATCCAAAAGCAAGACAAGTGGAGTTTTTACCAATGTATAAATTACCAGAACTGGTTTCACGAAGACTGTGACAATCAGTCGGTGAAGAGGTGTGGCTTGTTTACTGTGTATAATGACTTGGTTCAAATGTTCAAATGTTTGTATAGCTTATGGGACTTAACTACGGGGTCATCAGTCCCTAAACTTACAAACTACTTATGAACTAGCTAATACTAAGGACGGCACAAAATATCCATGCCCGAGGGGGGATTCGAACCCCCGACCGAAGTAGCCGTGCAGGCCGTGACTGAAGCGCCTCAGTCCCCTCGGCCACCACGGCCGGCTAATGACTTGGACTCTGATACTGATTAACATGGACGAAATATCACAAAAATTATCTATAATTGTATTTGTTTGTCCTGTATAATTTCCAAGCGTCTTTTGTAAACAGCACAATTTGGAGAAACCAAAATTTGATGTCAGGCGAAATTCCCTCCTTGGGAGGGAAGTTCGCCAGTTGCTACATTGTACAATACAAATTTCCCTTAATTCAATACGTCACTTTCAATAGTTAATAGAGTTTTTTATTTCATATGTTGAAGTACACGAATAATATTTCAAAATATTTCATTATGTTTCACGAAAAACAAGCATTTAAAACATTGCTTAGTAAATTGGTGGCGAACATCCCTCCCTGTACTCTTTCTGTGTCTCAAAACCTATTCGCCTAAGTATTATGATGTACACATAATTGAAAACGTATTTTTAAGACTAACATGTTACGCTAAAACATATCATGGGGTTCCATTTAAAAAAGGGCCTCATATCTCCGTGATAAAAACTAACACAAACAAAAAAAAGTGATTTATTCAAGCAACCCCTGTTCCTGCAATTCACAGTCCAATCACGGACTAATTCACGGTATCTTTGTATCTACGAGGCGTGTTTTTTAAGTAAGTACCGTTTTGAAATTAAAAAGATGTGCTCAGATATCTCAATAATTTAATGCACATTGCGTACCTACATCTGTTGTCTACGCAGTCAGATTTTTCCTTGTTTACTGTGTGTACTGAGTGTTTAAGGTGCATCCGATAATCGAGAGTCCCGCCGACTGTGAAGTAAAGGCTGTTATTAGATTTTTTAGTGCTAAAGACCTAAAAGCGATCGATATTCATTGTGAGATCTGTGCAGTCTACAGAGAAAATTATTTTTTAATTATTTTGTCAAATATGCTCAACCACAGAAATCGTGTAAAACACTAAAATATGACACGTTTCAAGGGTCATCAGATAATCTGTACAAGAATATTAAAACCTGAGACAATAAAAATCTAAAACGCAATAAAAGAAAACGTGGCTATTTCCCTCGTAACCCTGTCTGCGCAGAAAGGTCCTCAGCATACTGTGCTGCGTCAGGATTCAAATCATACCCCAGCACTGGCGGCGCATAACACTACCGCAATGCACGGAGTCAACAACACAAGTTGTTTTACGCGCCACCAGTGCTGGGGTCTGATTTGAATCCTGACGAAGCACAGTATGCTGAGGACCTTTCTGCGCACACACGGTTACAAGGGAAGTAACCACGTTTTCTTTTATTACTAGATTTTTTATTGTCTCAGGTTTTAAGATTCTTCTACAGATTATCTGATGATGAGGACCCTTGAAACGCATCATATTTTAATGTTTTTACACGATTTCTGTGGTTGAGCCTACTTGACAAAATAATTAAGTAATACAACCGCGACCTCACATCCAATATAGAGAAAACATTATGAGTGATGGAATGGTAATAAAGTGAGTGAGAGCATTTAAAGATGGCCGCACAAATGTACATGATGAACAACGGAGTGGGCGTCGTTCGGTCGTTAGTGAAAGTTTGGTGCAGGAAGCCCACTATCAGCTGAGAGAAAACAGATGCATTACGATTTCCTCCTTGCGGGATGACGTTCCTAATGTTTCTCGTAGTTTTTGTATGGCATTGTGACCGAGCCAGACGATGACGAAGTTGTGACGCAGTGATTAACAAGTCAGGCGGCAGTCTTCTATGAGGAGTGTATTCAAAAACTGGTACAACGTTACGACAAGTGCCTCAATATTGACGGAAATTATGTGGAAAGGTGGGTTACGGTACAGGCTTTCATGTAAAAATAAAATTATTGAGATATCTTAGCACGTCTTTTTTTTTAATTTCAAAACGGTGCTTACTTAAAAATCACGCCTAGTATTGTAATGTCAGTGGGAAAGAGATTTAAACAGATTGAGTGCCAAATAGGAGGAACAAAGTTAGAACAGGTAGTCACTTTCAAGTACCAGGGATGTATTTTCTCACAGGATGGCAACATAGTGAAAGAACTGGAATCGAGTTGCAGCAAAGCTAATGCAGTGAGTGCTCAGCTATGATCTACTCTCTTCTGCAAAGAAGGAAGTAAGTACCAAGACTAAGCTAGCAGTACACCGCTCTATCTTTATAGGAGTGAAAGTTGGGTGGATACAGGTTACCTTATTCATGAGGTAGAGGTTGAGATATGAAAGTAGCAATAATGATTTCAGGCACTAATAGATGGGAACAATGGCAGGAGGGTGTCCATAATGAGGAAATCAAGGAAAACCTGGGTATGAACACCATAGATGAAGCAGTTAGAGCGAACAGACTGAGATGGTGGGGTCATGTTACACGCATGGGAGAAGCAAGGTTACCTAAGAGACTCATGAGCTCGGCAGCGGAGGGTAAGAGGAGTCGAGGTAGACCAAGAAGAAAGTACTTAGATTCGGTGCAGAGTGATTTTGAAGTAAAAGGCATAACATAAGACGAGGCATCAATGTTAGCATTGAATAGGGGATCATGGATGAATTTTATTAGAGGTACTATGCTCCAGACTGAACGCTGAAAGACATAATCAGTCTCTAACGATGATTATTGTGGTTGGGCAGATTCCAGGGGTGTGTATAGTGGACGACTATGGGGGGCTTCTCGTCTTGGGGAAACCGGTCTTTTTTTTATTTTTTTTTTTTATTTTTTTTTTAACGGTGTTTTTATCCTCTCGTTCTGGAGCCTCCAAATCTGGAACGCTGCCTTTATAGTCTGGCTCTTCCTGTCGCCCTGGAGGGTCTGCAAATAACAAAGCTTACTTCTTTATAGTAATACATGTATTTCTAAGTGGACCGGGCGGCCTCATTGTGTTTTTCCGCCGCCCTGGGCCTCCGCCAGCCTCGGTCTGCCACTAGGTGTGAGTGGAGTGTTGTCGGTGCGGCCTCGGCAGTAGATGAAGCGGCGGCAGCGGCAGTGGCGCTGCGGCGGCCACACAAAGGGACCGTGGAGCGAGGCGGGGCGGGCGCACACGTGCGGAGCGGTGCGGCGCCACTGTGCTGCGGCTGCGGCTGAGGCTGCGGGCTTCAAACGGCCGGCCGGCACAAAGCTTTGGCCGCCGCCTCCTTGGCTCTCACTCCAGATTAGCGCCGAGCGAATCGCCGCAAAGAGATGTCAGCTCTTTGTGCCGGCCGCGGGTTTGAGGAAAAATTCTGCTACGTCAAGTGTGCGCACTGCTCGACGGCTGCACCGTGTACGTCAGCCTGTTTACGCGGGTAACGGCCACCTCGCCTTTTCAAAGTGTGGGACATTAACATCCAGGTAAGTAGACACCAGTACACATTTCCTAACCCCTGTGTATCTGAAACTTTCTGAAAACTTTGCTTAAACTGTTCTACGAGAGAGGGTGTGCGGAATAAATATTACAGTACTTACAGAGGGTTTAGTATACTTCACGGGCGGAACAAATTTTCCTTACTTCTGAAAACTGAAAATGCAACATCGAATCAGCAAACTCTAGTGGAGTTTGCATTATTAAGCAGATGAGAGATTCATACGTTTCACAATCCAGCGCAGGCACTAATCACGGGCACAAGGAGTGTCACTTGAATTCGATATATGTGTGTTCAAAATTAAATAGTGGCAACTACTGATTCACAACTAATACAAAAGGGTTACATTGAAATGATACTGTAGTATCATTCCATTTGACTTACTTGAATATATACGTGTTTCATGCAAGCCACGTTGTGGTGTGCACATTACTTTCTAATTTTGTTTTTGTGTTTGACCTTTCGTGCCACCTTAATCACTCCTTTCGGAACTAGTGCTAGGAGCAGTGGAGACAAGGATGCATGAAGATTATTATTGCTATTGTAATTACAGGCACAATAAGTGAGCCCCACTCACATAAGCACATTTGCTCCACAGTACCTATCTCCCTGTCCTACCAAGTATGTGTGTGGCTGTGTCTTCGTATGTGTGGGGCTGCACCTGGGAAGGCAGTGATGGTCACAGTTAGAAGGTTAGCCAACTTTATTTCTCCTTTGGACAGAGAGGTCTCCTGGGGGGGACGTGGTCGACTGGTGTCTGTGATTTGCGATTCCTCCACGATTCGCAAGTTGGTAGGATGGTCCCGTTAGGTGACTGGCCAATTGCAGGATGGTTCCGGCCAAGAACGGGATGGGCGGTTAGGCTAGAGGGCAGCCATTTTTGGGCAGAATGTTTCTTAGGCTGGCTGAGGACGGACGTGAGTATGTTGGTCTCCGAGGGTAATGTATCTCGAAGTATGTGGGATTTGTTACAATTTTGGAACGGATTAGAAGGGAAATGATTCATTAAATCCACACTATTGGGAGTGTCATCCGTGACATAAGTTTCTATGTGATCAATTACTTTGTGGGGATTTTCTTTGTGGCACTTTGAATTTACGTGTCCGTCGTCACGTGGGTAGTACATCATGGCACTACGATTCTGGAATCCAGCCAGTAGACAAGGAGTGTGAAAGCTTTTGGTCCCTTTCTTAAACATTCCATGAAATATTAATTGTATTCTAAATGTTTTGACTGAAATGCCCATAATATTTATTGCTTAATTCAGTAACAACAAGATCTAAAAATAAATGTAAATTTGTTAAAAGGGAAACTGCTTTCTTTATACTAATTTCCCGCCCATGTTTGTATGCATAAGTCAGCTAGGAAATCATGTTAGGCACATCCCTTGAGGTAAGCTACTGCCACCGCTATCCAATTAGTTGCCATGGTTTCCGTAAGGCCAATTCCCTTGAGCGTCATTTATTAAATCAGGACACTAAGATCTACTGTAACACCTCTTTATACCCGGAACATGGTGGCAACTGATAGGAAAGCGGAGGGTGGTAAGCTTACAACATGACTGCACCTGTTACTGTCCTTCAAAGTAGGCATCAGCGTTATGTAGAACCCATTGCCAGCGATACGGAAGGTGAAGTATACCGTTAGCACAGCGTGTTCTGTTGATGGTGCAAATGGAGCTGTGTGCTGTCTTTGGTATCTCTAGAACAGTTCTGAAGCGAATGACACGAAGTGTATCTTTCATCTTCGAAATCAAATCGAAGTCACAAGGAATTAAGTCCGGATACTATGAAGAGTGGTATAGTACTTCCCAGTCCCATCGACCGAACAGTGCAGCCATAGCTTGCGCTATATGCGGCCGCGCATTGTCCTGCAAAATAATAGGTGGCTTTCGCGGAAACTGATGCCGCTTCCCTGCCCTTGTGACTGTAATTTGACAGAGAAGATGAAGGAGCCACTTCTTGGCATTCGCTTCAGAATGTAATGGGACTGATTATTGTTTTCACTACTACGTTATATCAGCTCAGTTTCGCAGAAGATTATGTTATAATTTACATTTTAAAATGATTTTTATGTAAATGTTTTATGTTTTGTGATTCTTAAAAGAGTTTTCGTATGTTTCTTGTGTTTCATGTGTTGTGACGGCGATTCAACCTACGAGAGCAACTTCTTCGGCACCGAGCTCAAGGAGTAAACATCTGGCCTCTTCAAGTCGCGTGGACGACGGCCAGGAGGAAAGAATATGCTGTTCTCTGCGGTTATCGTCACGGATATTGACATTATTATAGAAACATTGACATTATTATAGAAACTAGAAAATAAAAAAAAGACCATAAAATTAGTCTTTGTGTAACTGTCATTGAGTCATGATATGTATTGTGAGAGCAATAAATGTCATTGAGTCTCGAAAGTTAACCAAGTGTTAACGATCGTTATTTTGATATTTATGGAAATTTTACAAGAAATATATTCATTGACAGGAGCTGAAGAATTATTTACTGTCAAACCGTTTTACAATTTGAAAGAAGACATTTAGGGAAAGGTATTTTGTTTGACAGATAAAGCAAGAGACCTGTAATCAAATTTTAGTATTTTAATCAATCGATCTTATATATCAAGTGAACAGGACTTGTAATATCTGTGTCTATAGCAACCAGCACAACTAAGAACTTCTGTTTGACAGTTCAGTCTTTAAGGGAACTTTAAAACGTTTATTTCAAAGTGTACAGTTTTAAAGAAGTGCAAACCTATATGCTTCTTCTATATGTGCAAGGATCTGTCGTTGAAATTTCCCAGTACAGGAAGATTATATTATTTGGAATTTCTTTTCTTGTTGACGAGCGGACGACTTTCGGATCCTGAAGTCTGAGACGGCACATTAAAAATTTGGAATTTAGTCCCATGCAAGAAGAGGTCGTACCGCCGCAAGAACTGGTCCAGAGCTTCGACAGGCAGTAGACCGCTCCATTCGCATCATCAACGTAACAAGGTCTGCTAACGGTAAACTACGCGTTCCACATCGCTGGCAACAGGTTCTGCAGAGCGCTGGTGACTATTTTGAAAGACAGTAATAGGGCAAACAGGTAATGGTTTTGTATCGCTTGTGAATAAGTAGTTGCCACTATTCAAGTTGCAGAAACGGGTGAGCGACGACCGTGTGGGCGCAACCTTACCGGTGTCATACCTCAACTTGCACCATAGTAAACGGACAAACAAACGAAAAATACAACATTTCTCGCTCTGAAAATGGAGGGTAAGACCAAATCCCCCAAAAATTAACACTGCCTTATTAGCCGAGTCTGGGGGGGAAGACATTACTCTGCAAACTAATGTCAAATGCCTTCAAATCTACGTGGACGATCACCTAAACTGGAGTCGAAAAATCAGTTTTTTCTTCAATCTGAGAAATATTTCATCCTGGTGAGGCCGATACGCCTTAGAAATATGGCTCTCTGTACATATAAATTTTTCGTTTGAATAGAACTACAATATTGATCACGAGATTCGTTTATGTTCAAAGCACAAACTGAAACAACTCTTTCTACTAATTGAAGTACTACAATAATAAAACATGGCCAAGATCGCTAATTACTTTATTTTTATTGCATCAGGTGACCAGTGTCAACAGAAATGACTGCCATCATCGGAGCTGCAAATACATGCAAACATTGCACATAATTTCCTGTAGAAGTATCAGAATGATATGTCCATTATAATACATATTAAACTTGCCAACCTACTTGAAAACTCATGTCAGTTAAAACATCTCGCCAGTAACATCCCTGTCATGTCAACATTAAAATACAAACAACTGAACATCCTTTTAAAACAGGGATAAAATTAGATTAACATGTTATTGTTTTAGGTTAAAAACAATACTGCCATTGTAGTGGGACAGATTTGTGAGCCCCTACTCTACCATATCAGCTTTGTGTTGCAGGAGATGAAAATTAAACATTGCTTACTAATGGAAACGATTTATTAAATGATGAGTAATGATTTTATGATATGATACTTAAGAAGAATGTTTTGTGTTTGTTTCATGATCGATCGAGGTACTGCAGTAAACAAGATCAGCGTCACCGCAGCGCCGACCGGCGTCACAGAGCTGGCCGTTATATAAAGTTACCCGACGGTCACGGGGCAGCGGACGTCTCTGCGCCTTCTTTATTGCGGGACATCGATTGTCCTCTAAAAAGATTATTTAACATTATTATTGCTATGGATGTTCGTCAGTTCAGATTATGTCCTTGTAAAAGTAACATTGGATCAGAAGCAAATAGTATATGCTTGTATTGCAAGTGAACCAATAAACATGTGAGGAAGAGTTTTAAATATTACATCATCTATATGGAATGTTATATTATTTAATGTGAAATAAGGAGATGTTTAAGATTTTTATCATTTTCTACATCTAGGAAGAAAACACCATCAGCTTGAAAAGTTTATAACAGGCTATTGAATTTCAAGACTATTGAATTTCAAGACGCATTCAAATGAAACGTTAGTATTTTAAATGTGAAACTGAAATGTAGTGTGCTGTGGATATTCGCTCGAACGCTAGTTTCATGACTGAATTGGTGCCAAAAAGTTTGAACTTTGAATGTGAAGTTACATATTAGCCTTTTATCTTTCTCCCGCCGGTATGAGGACCTGTTTGTGTTTAATATTATATATATATATATATATATATATATATATATATATATATTAGGGGGTGGACAAAAACTTCGGAGGGAAGTTCGGTGCCATGATTCACGAGAGGTGTTAAGTTGCTAGGTGACGTTAAAAAACTTGTAAATATTTACATAGCAACTGATTATAAGAGCTATAAGCAGGTTTTCTTAATAAGACTGAACCAAATTTAGGACGAGTTTGGTATCATACGAGATTGTTTTCACAATTTAATGTTCTTCATCACCTTTTCTCTTTGTCCCACCGCACCATGAGTGTAGCCAGGTGACAGATGGCACTAATGGTCCTACTGTTTGAATACTAATATAATTATATCTTTAAATTAAGCTCTTGGATCTATACAACCAGTCTAACCCTGTTATGACACCATTGTAAAGGTCCAATTGTACAGATCCAAGAGCTTAATGTAAAACCGAAACAACATATAAATCTAATTTTTCGCTGTTTTAAAATGATGTTGCGTTGTTTGTATTTCAATGTTGAGATGCCATGGCTGTTACTGGCGACATGTTTTAACCCTAACTTGTGAGGTGTTCATATTGGGACATAGTTTGTGGGGTGAGGTCTACCAGACTGCTATGCTATATTTTTCCGTGAATTATAGACAACTAAAATCTGATATACTGATTGTGCAGAATGGTATTTAGTGACTAAGAGCAACTAAAAATATACTGCATATTGACCAAATTGTATTAATCCATGTTTTACACAACTTATTTGAAATCATCTTAAAAATTTAAGTAGATATTACTCATATATTTCCCAGGCTTCGTTTTAAGTGGATCAGTAAAAATATTAATAAACTGCATACTTAGAAATAAAGGGGTGCTTATTGAAACGTTACAACTGGATATATGATAAATTATTCACATGTTTTTTCAATTTTACACGTTTGTTAGTTACTTAACACAGACTGCACTTGTTTATAATAACACTTCAGTTCTAACTCGGTTACAGGTGGACGTAAACTTCAACAATGTTCAAAAACATTATTGCCTAAGATAGAAAGAAGTAAGAGTCTGCAAAGTCAGAACAAACTATAAAATACAGATCAGTCTGGGAGACGTCACTTCACAAGTTAAGGGTTAATTTTAAAATGATCTAATGAAACTTACATGAGTATTCATGTGGGCTGGCAATTTTAATAGGTATCATATTGGAGATGTTACTATGATATTTCTACAGGATGTTTCGTACAATGTTTACATGAATTTGCATGTCCGATGATGTCAATTAAATCTGTTGAAACTGATCACCTGATGTAATGAAAATAAAGTAATTAGCCACCTTGGCCATATCTTATTATTCTAATAATCAAGCCCCAATGACGAATGTCTAAAGTCGAAGAATGTTTCACATCGTTTGAAATCTACGATAAGACTTTCCCATATCCCTATCACACCCTAATTATCAACTACTTTTTAATGAAACTGAAGGAGTCAAGGGAATTATCTATATTGTAGCAACAGAAATCTACTAAAACATAACCCCATAACGTTTAACGATATTCTGATGTGCTTTTCCTAGCTACTTCAAAATTCAATCTACCTCTGAATCAGAACTAGAATTGCTAGCTTTAAAGACAAAAAGAAGCACATCCAAGAAATCAGTCCACACTTTCCAACAGAGATTCCCCCCCCCTCCCCACCTACCACCCATGATGGGTTTTCACGCTTCCTCAAGGTAAATGCTTCTGCCACCGTACTCATAAAAGCATTCAAATTTTACACAATAAAAGGTGTCAAAGCAGCATAAATATAACACATTGTCTGGGAAGAGCATGAGCCTTCCTGCAGCCAGCAATCTTCGTCAAAGATGGAATGAAAGATTAAAAACAAAGTACTGGAATAGTTCTTTCATGTGGCTGCCTGTGTAAGCAGCTTCAGAATATGTGATATAAAATATCACTGTACGGATTGAAAATAATCGATGATCGTGTCTAACATAACCAAGCAACTTCAATGTCAATCTGTAATCGCTGGATGTTAGAGAGATCGGCGTATCTACGGAACCGATTGAATTAACGTCGTTTCATCACTACTCATGATGAGAGGCGCATGGCAATAATAGATCGCTGTGCCACATCACGAATTGAATCACAATAAATTCGGCTCGTTACGTTTGACGTCGTTGGCAGCAGAATTGTCTGTCTCCGTGGTGTCCTCTGTTGCATTTCCTACTGTTTCGACGGTAGACACGGTTTCGCCGAGGATTATGCGATAAGCGACAGATATGGGCAATTGAATGGTAGGCAATTATGTTAATAATAAACACATATTCTAAATTCACAATAATGATCGTCAGATTAGTGTCTGTTTAAGTGTTGGTGTATATATACTTGTCTTGCACCTGGTATTGTGGATTGGGGTGGTATTCGATTCCACTTACGATAAAAAAATGTTCAAATGTTTCTAAATCTATCAGACCAAACTGCGTGGTCATCAGTCCGTAGTTTACAAACTATTTAAACTAAGGTAAACAAACCCAAGGACAACACACACCCATGCCCTAGGGAGGACTCGAACCTCCGACGGCGAGCAACAGCACGCTCCGCAGAGAGGCGCCTTAGACCGTTCGGCTACTCCACCACGGCACTTAAGATCGCTGCTAGATGCACCACTCGGTGGTTCACCACATCAACTGTAGCAATACGTGGAACCGGCGTAGACCTGTATACCTGAACAACACACCCATAGCCTCGTTCAATTCTGAGCCAAGAGCAGTGGTTATAACCAGCAAATCTTCATATTTTTGGGGCTTCGATTTACAACATACACTCAATGTGACTGCAATACGTATGCAGTCTACCACGATACGCCTAACGATATCAAGATTTCTGTGGAACATCCTTCGTTGAATGAATACTTTACAGTCTCTCAGAATTTATGGAAACTTCATACAGCTATTTCTTTTCGTGTCCTAAAGCGAACAGTCCATAGGATGTAAGGCATGAGAAGGGTCAGGAGAAGGTACTCGTCCTTCATGTGACACATTTAAAGTTGTCCCTATCTTGGCATTTTCTCCATAGATAATAGATTCTGAAGGACATGAATATGTTCAGGTCCATTCAGAGTATTTTATACTAGGTAGTAACCTATTCCAGTCAACTTCTGACCTCAATTTGGTGCTGCGTTCTGGTGAAAACTTACGATACAATCCCTCGTGTTGTACAAAGCATTAGTAAACAACATCTTCAGCATGAAATCGAGTGAGGTGTCTCTTTGGTAACACTCTGGACTCGCATTCTGGCGGACGGTGGTTCATATTTACCTGCGGCCATCCAGATTTATGTTATCAGTGACTTCCTAAATTACTCCAGGCAAGTACCGAGATGGTTCCTTTAAGAGGGTCTATCCGATTTCCTACCCCATCCTACCACAAACAACCGGCGCATGAACAGCACATCTAAGGACTGCGCGCTAATCCCTAATATTCCTTTCATTCCTCACCGTGTTCTCCATTTTGCTCACAGGATTGTAGAAGCCACTGGCAGAAATATGGTATGGCACAAGGACTTTGACTCTTACAATAAATAATCGTTGCTGAAAGAAAAGCCAACAGTTTTTGCAGCAACTTCCTCCACCGATCATTCCAGATTTATGTACATGAACTAATTCCATTTGCTCCGTATCAGATGACCGACTTGTAGCAGCCATGTAGCAGTGGTTATAACCGGCAAATCGTGTTGTTTCTGGGGCTACGCTTCACAACATACATTCAATGTGACAATACAATTCGAATGAAGTCTTCCACCGTATTCCAAATGAAACCGCAAATTCGTTGGAACATCCCTGGTTGAATTGCGTATCACACACTGATCGCGAATACTATTTAGTCTCTCAGAATCTCCATCTCGATAAAGCTTAAAGTATCGTTACCATCGCTGTATATAAGTAAGTGTGAGTAAAATTCTGAGATTTGCAAAAGATTCACTGTGGCATACAACGGAAACAGAAAACAAAGAGAATCTTACGGCACAGTCAGACTTAGTTAATGTTACGCATACACGTAAAAATTGAAAATGGAGATAATTAACGCAAGGAGGGTTATACGTGTTGGATTCACAAATTCAGTAATGATATTGTATGTACCAACTTGACAGAAAATTCCAAGAATTTATGTTAAATCCCTAAATGAATCGAAATCGTTGTTACCATGATGGTGTTGAAACAGAAGACAACACTCAGAAGGCTGACATACAAAATGTATTTTACAAAGCTGTTTTACACATGAAGCTCACACTGTACGTCCGAATCATTCAACAGAGGAAAAACCACTGGAGTTGATATCCAAAATCGATTTTATCAAGAGTACGCTTAAAGAATCTGTCTATAGGAGCGTAGTAGTCCTACTGAATGGAAAAGAGTGCCAGCCAATTATTCAGTTTTTACTGAGGGTGGTCGTGCATATCAACGAAACTCTAGGCCCATATCTCTGGCTTCGGTCTTTTGTTGGAATTTGAAGCGTATTTTATGCTCATATATTTCTGGACACGGAAAATTTGCTCTCCCAGGAGACCGAGGCAGCACTAATACAGGCCCCTAAGCAGACGCTGCATTTCTTGTGGAAGTTGTTCGCTAAAGTTTCAAAATGGAGCCTGATATACATCATTTGTGATATTATTACACGATTGCGGAACTGTCACTAGAAGCAGTTTCTTCTGTAAAGTGGAACGACCTCATAAAATTAATCGTTAGGAAAGCAGATGCTAGACATACTCATTGAAAGATTCCTCAGGAAGTGTAGAGCATCAACATAGGAAGTAGACGACAAAACTCTAGTTCTCCTAATACTCGAGTATTACTCCTCAGTGTAAGATCAGTGGCAGATGTAGAAGTTTTATAGAAGAGCTTCATTACGATTTCATTTGATAGGCGTGAAAATGACATGGAAATATAGGCCAAGCAAGTGACTGACGCTTCGAGAACTGAGTTTGCATCACGGTCAACCAGCATATTCCTTTTAAATACGCGCGCAAATAGACCTGTGAATACATTTACAGCGTCTAGAAACCACACGGAGGCTTGGAGAAACCTATTTTTAATGCGAACAATACGCGAATGGGACATGAAAAATAGGACGTAAAAGTGATATTGCAAGTACCCTCAGCCACACTCCTTGATACTTAATACCTTAATACTTGACCAATACTCTAAGTGTTGTAGTACACTGCGGCATAAAATACATGCTTGGCAGCATTGCAAACATGTTGCTCTGCTCAAACGTCAAGAGAGTACCTCCTTCTTCATTTCCTCTCAAAGTCATAGGTATGCAAGATATCATAGTCAATGGCAAAGCGAAAGCCGTAAACTCCACAAAATACCTAGGAATTACTATTACTTCAGGGTCGGGCCTGGTGGTCTTGGGGTAAAATGCTCGACTTGGAACTGAATGGTCGTGGGTTCGAAACCCGATCAGACATCTGATTTTCTCAGTCTGCACTATAACGAATCCTTCATCTATCAACGATGTGAGGAGTCGCCAGAAACGACACGTGGTTCGGATTCCACGTTAAGCTGTAGGTCCCTTTTCCCCAGTTGGATAAGTGGGGTAGGTTAGGGACAGGCAAGAAGCCGAAGTGGTGTCCAATTAAAAGACTTGCACCAGACCAATAAGCAATACGAAATTATTACTATTACTTCAGACTTGAACTGGAAAGAACACGTAGACAATGTCGTGGGAAAGGCAAACCAAAGTCTGCGTTTTATTGGCAGTACCCTTAAAAGATGCAACTGAACTAGTGAAGAGGCTGCATACACTACGCTTGTCCGTCCTTTTTTGGAGTATTTCTGCCCAGTGTGGGATCCTTATCAGGTGAGTTCGACGGAGGACATCGAAAGAGTCCAAAGAAGAGTAGCTCGTTTCGTATTGTCGCGATGCAGGGGAGACAGCTTTACGGAAATTTTTGTATCCCATCCTCGTCGTCACTTTTGTATCCCATCCTCATTTCCGCCGGTTGTTCTGGGTGTCTGTGGCCGAGTAGAGAGAGACCGACACAGGAAAATAGGATGCACGCGAGTGCAGGTACGGAGGTGACCAACCTGTGGGACAGCAGAAACTAGAAACACTAAGCTAGATTAGTGTAAGAGATATATTTCACAGAAATAATACATTACGTAACTTGGAGAGCAGCAGACTAGTAGAATGTTGATACATAGTTTAGATAGAGGCCTGCCTACTGATGATTCCTAGTGCCTATCCGATAGCCAAGTCTTAACTGGTGCCTATCCCATTCCCAAGTGGCCGATGCAGCAGTCGTAGCCACGAGCAGAGTTGCAGCAGAGGGCGCTCGTGGCTGACGTCGTAAGAATGCCGCGCCGTGCGTGCATGGCGGCGCGCGGCGAAAGTAATTGGCGCGCACTTCATACTTGCGAGACACCACAGAAATGATATAGCATCTGAGGTGGTAATCATTACAACAACAGCGCTTATCGATGCGGCGTGGGCTACTTACGAAACTACAAACTCCAACATTTTCCTCTGAATGCGAAAATATAGTGTTGACTCTCACTTACATAAGTAGAAATGACACCAGAATAAAATACGAGGAATCAGAGCTCGAACGGAGAGATTCAGGTGTCCTTTCTTCCCGCACGCTATTCGAGAATGAAATGGCAGTTAAATAGTATGAAGGTGGTTCGATAAACCTCTGCCAGGCACTTAAATGTGACTTGCAGAGTGTCCCATGTAGATGTAGATGTACTAATATAATCAAACGGATGTTATTAAAAAGTTCCCTCGTTACGCGTTGAGGAACTATTTATAGTTACTGAATCAAACGCCTGCCTGTTTGCTGCCAAACAACATCTCTAGCATTTGAGATGGCTCTGGCATCAATCACACGGCAGAGGATTTCTGTTGTCGGCCTCAAGGCGAGTGATGTAGCATCACTGGCTCACTCGGAAGAACACCGACAGATATATGGCCTATAAATCAAGTACAGAAATGGTCTTGCGGCTTCACGTCCAATATCCGATGAAACGCATCCCAGACGAGTTTCGGAATGGAATGAATCACAAGCGAGCACTGTGGGAAATGTGCCCGAGACACTGTTCGATAACAACGTGTGAAATTATTTTAAATTCTGTGTAGACTTTACATACCGTACAGTATAAATGGTTTGGTAAGTAAGAATCACAGCAAGATGAACGAGTTAGGTTTTCTTCTTATGAGCAAACGGTAAGTATTGGGTTTATGTAGGCAACGTCCATGACTAGACACAACACGTAGAAAATACTCCAGAATTCGAATAATGAAAAGCTGCCAGCATTCGTAACTCAGCAGTAGATATCGTCGGAGTGTAAAGCCATTTAAATCATTTAACAAAGTATTCCTGACTAGATTGTATTCTAATTAGGATTGTGTTAGAATATGCTGATGCAATAGCTGTCATATATAACAGCTCGCATACGGTAAGATTTGTACTAAAAAGTAAAAAATAAAGACAATAAAAGTAATCCTCAAAATGACGTTGACTTGCTGCTGAATTTTTAACATATGCCTTGTTCGAACATCATGAATTATCTCGAAGAGTAAAAACTTGTGACTCAATCAACACGGATTTAGAAGGTAACGTTCTTGTGTTAACTCTTTACTCGCAAGGTGTGATGAGTGCAATAGACAGCGCATATCAAATCTATTTTGTATATTTGATTTCCGAAAGGCTTTTGACACCAAGCCTCACAAACTGGTTCTAATCGAATTTCATGCTCATGCAATACGTGCGACTGGATAAATAACTTGCTGTCTTGAAAGTCATGGAGTGAAACGGAAGTGATATCTGGGTTTTGTTAGGGAAGTGCTATAAGGACCCAACCAATCCGTAGGTTCATAACCGAATTATTAGACAATACAGCAACCGTCTGAGAATTTTGCGGTCATTCATCGTCTGATTAAGTCAGCAGAGCATCAAAAACGAATGCACTCCAAAACGATTTAAAGAGGATATCAGTTTTATGCAAGAAACGGAAAAATGACTGAAATAACGAAAGGTATGAGCCGTAAACAAGAGAACTAAAAGAAATCCGTTGATCTTTTCTATAAATCAGTGCCTTAAATTCATCGAAATACCTAGTAATTGAAATCATGAACGACGTAAATTTGAAAGAATAAAAAGAAACGTTTGTCGAGAAGCCTAACCATACTCTGCGTTTCAATGGCAGCAACTAAAGGTACTGCCGTCAACACTACCCTAATTGGTCCTCCTTTGGAGTATTGCTGTGCAGTGTGAGATCCCCCAGGTGGGACTGATGAAGCACATTGTTAAAGTTAGGCTCCCCATCGGGGGTTCGTGTCCTCCTTTTAACCCTACCCGTCCTACATCACCAGTTAGTATACGATAATTAGAAAAATGACCCGTGTGCCTAATTATCTAAATTTGGTGGTAAAGCTATCGGTAATGATGCCGATGATGTAGTGGAGGCTATAACCGGAACATTGCTGCACCTCTTTGATAGACAACAACGATCGATAGGAATAAAGAAAGTGGAAGGTAAAATTTGGAATAAAATTATTAATGTTTAAATGAAAAAAAATGCGGAACAAACGGTACACCGGGATTAATTTGGAAAAGTGAATAACTTATTGATTTACGGTCGCCAGCTCGTTGTACGAGCAAATAATTTGGTGGGATCTCAATAATAGCAAAGTTCATTAATAACGTTAATTATTACGTAAAATTTGGGTGGGCAGTGAATCACAGTATGTGCATCAAATCCGGTACAAAAGACACTGACAATATACTAATTACTGAGAAATAGTTCATTAACACAGGGGTTGGATATAAGACAATGAAATGTAAGCAATAGCCAAGCAAATTCAACATGCAGCGGATCATGCAATACTCTCACCTTAATACTTACTATTTACAGCTTCAAATAATTAATTGTTTATATAAGTACCAGAATTTATTCCACAGCGAGTATGCCATGTGCATTAGCAATAATCAAGTTGTAACTGAACTATTAACTGTACTAATGGCAAGTTAAAAAATTAATTAATGACTTGACGTGATAACACTGAATATTTATAAATGAACTATTTAACCGTCTGATTAACTTTTCCTCTCTCTTTAATCAGGAATTATTAGCATTCCAAACACTTGCAAATAATCACTATTTTCATTAATCAGTACTTGCAAGTAAAAACTTTACCTTAAAATAATATGCAATGGGAAACAATTAAACTTTTTGCACATTTATTGAAATATCTCTTGAGATTGAAGGTTAGTCTAGCAGTTTCATTCTACTTAGCAACCTATTGATTAGCAACACTGGCATAAGCTACATTTAGTAATACTTTTCGGAACATACTATTGTTAATGACTGTCACTGTCTTTAATGACTTTGATTTTTAGTTTTCTATAATATTGTGAATATTCTCGAAAAAACAATGGATGAGGAAGGAGCCTGTCTGGACAATGACTATGGGTAATGATTTTTAAACACAGGTTCACAAATAACAGTGTTCACTATTGAACAATTATCACTAATACGCTGGTTAGCTCTACATGTTAAGACAAACTGGATAGATCTTACTGATTTTGGAGTGCGACGTGGTGCTGCTGATTGGAGACTATTGGCACTTAACAATTGGCAAACACAGGCTCTTCTTGGCGACGAATGTTAATTACAATTTTTGGGCCCACAGATGTCTTCTTGATGCATTTACTAATTATTTGAGCTGTGCCCGTATGAATAAATAATAGTGCCTGTTCGCCGTCTCCTCCACTAGTGCCAATCCAACACGCATCGTCCTTCACGTACTTTTGCCGTACACCATCGAGAGCACCGTCTCACGATTCCATCTGTCCTCTCCCAAGTCACAACGATGACTCTCTTTCGCTGTGCGCCTCTGCGCTACCAGCGATATAGCTCCCTACACAAAGATGATTCTACACAATAGCAAAGCCCTTGCTAACCCAGCGAGTCTACTGCATTTACAATATTATTTTTGACATATATAGAAATTAATAGGACAATGCAAATATGTTACAGAAACAAAATATACAAATACATAAAAAATTACAAAAAATACAAATAATGAGAGAAAATACATAAAGCATCGTTTTATATTACACACTGTACGCACACATGAATGGAAAACGGCATTGATCACTGTGTTGTTGTGTCACATCCTTAGTGCATGTGTGTGCGTATGTTTTGTCCTCAGGTTGAATTTAGTCTACGTAGTTTTATTAGTATATTATTTTTGATTGTTTTGAGATGAGGGTTATTACCTTATTAGTTGTTCTTGCTGCTATAACTAAAAGAGCCCAAATGCCTGTTTCTTCAACACTTACAGCAGCTATAGCGGCTCAAACTCCTCTTTCTGCTTTATTCGTCTACTCTTGTTACTTCTGGTTTGAATCCTATATTGTCAATTTATGATTTTGTTTCTTATCTTTTTTTATTCTTTGTTTAACAATATCTATAGCTGGTCTTGGAGCGAATTTTGAATTTGATTGAAGGAGGATTATTGCTCTCTCTACTTTAAATCAGCTTGGTTTAAGAATTTTACGAACGGGTAACTCCTAGGTATTTGGTGGAATTTACGACTTTAAGGTTTGACTGATTTATCGCGTAATTGAGGTTCAGCGGATTTCTTATAGTGGTCATGTATGTTACTTCACACTTTATTTAGCGTCACTTGCCAATTTTCGCACCATCTAGAATCGGAGCTATTGCATCAGCATACTCTGAGAAGAATCTAGTTGGTATACGATCAGGCCCGGATGATTTGGTTTTCATTAGTGACTTAAGTTGTTTTTCTACTCCAGGAACATCTCCTTCTAAGTTTCGTACTCTGGTAGCTGTTCTTGGTTTGAATTATGGAGTGTTAACGTCGTCTTCTTTGGTGAACGAATTTCGGAAAGCTGTGTTTAGTAATTTTGCCTTAGCAGTACTGTCATCGGTAGTATTACCATTGCTATCGCGTAGTGAAGGTGTTGTTTGTGTTTTGCCGCTAGTGTACTTCACATATGACCAGAATTTCTTTGGATTTTTTGCAAGATTTCGTTGTGGTCACTACTATAGGTTTTTCGCAATGAAGTCCGCGATAGGTTGCGAGTTTCATTAAAAGATTGCCAGTTTTGTGGATTCTGTGTCTTTTTTAATTTTGCGTGCGTTTTTCTCTGCTTCTGCAACAGACTTTCTGTTTTGTGTACCACGGGGCATCAGCCCCCTCTTTCATTAATTTATTTGGTATAAATCCCTCGATTGCTACTGATATTATGCCTTTGAATGTAAACCACAACTGATTTACACTCGCATTTTCAGTTTTGTAAGACTGGAGACTATCACTGAGGAAAGCGTGAAGCGAATTTCGACATTCAGTATCGCTGCTACAACTCAATGTTCGCTAATCCCTGTATCTGTTTTGATGCTCTTTACTAGCTCGGGATTATTTGTTGCTAGGAGATCAAGGGTATTTTCGCAACAATTTACTATTCTACTGCGTTCATGAACTAACTGTTGGAATTAGTTTTCAGAAAAAGCATTCAGAACTAGTTTGGACAATTTTTTATATGTGCCGCCGGTTTTGAATACCTAATTATGCCAACATAACGATGGTAAATTAAAGTCGTCACCGATTATAACAGTATGCTTCGGATACCTATTTGAAATGTGTTTCAAGCTATCTTTGAACATTTCGACAACTGCATCGTCTGAGTCAGGGGGCCGATAAAGAGATCCAATCATTAATTTATTCTGGTTGTCAGGTATAACAACTACCCATACCAACTCACAGGAAGTATCTGCTACGATTTCGCTACAGGATAAACCGTTTGTAACAGAAATAAACACGCTACCCCTTTTTTATTTATTCTATCCTTTCTGAAAACCATTTGGCCCTTCCTGCTTGTTTTAATGTTGCTAGATTATCTTTGTGTGGTGTACCTTTTTTGGTTGGTTTTTATTCCAACAATTAAATTCTTGAGGTTTCTTGTTTAAGTAGGATTATTTGTTAAATATGTTTTCCCTTCTGGTTTAACAGCTTCTTATTGTTTTCGTTAATACTTGGTATAATAATTATGATACTGTTTATTCCTTCAATGAAATTTCTTTCTGTGTGGTTAGTTTATTTTCCTGTTTTTGGTGGTATATTTTTTATCTTGATTAATTTTACCTATTCCTTGTTAGGTTATTTTACTTTGACATCTGAAATTTTTAGCTTTATTTAATACTAACTGAAAACCCGGCGCTGCCCGGGTATTTATTTATTCATTTCGGCCATTTTTAGGCATATATTCATTCGTAAAAGGGCTGTATGTCTGTAAAATCTCTTGGGAATGGAAGAAGTTGTAAAGTAATAGATGGAAAATTGGCGCGTGATGGGTTAGTTTTCCATGAACACTACTGTTATGTGGTTATATCTCATGAACTACGTGTTGTAATGTGATACGATTTATAAGGTACACTCATCTATATGCGTGTATACTGTCTGTAGAATTCCCTGCGGCTACAATTTGTAGTGTAGAAATTATAAATTATAGCGTCATACCGAAAGCCGTAGTTTTAGTCCATAAACAGCGGAACATAACTGTTTATGGGCTCATATCTTATGAACTACATGTTGTATTGTGATACAATTTAGAATGTACATTCAAGTATATGTGTGTATAGTGTGTCTAAGATTTCCTGTGGCTGCAATTCGTAGTGTACTAATTTTAATCTGTAACGTCATACTGAATGCCGTAGTTTTACTCCGTGAACAGCGGAAAAGTAGTAAGCGAGAAGCCTTTTTCCTTTCTCCATTTTGCTGTAGTTTTGAGGAAGAAAAAGTTGAATAAAGGTTTGAAATTATGTTCAAAGTTTGTTGCAAATCGGTAAGTTTTCTCCTTCTCATATATCATTCTTATAAAGTCTCGCCGCATTACGTGGCAGTTTCTTTTGCGATTCCTATTGTTTATCACGTCATATCATCTGAACCATATGTCGTATTTGATCCTTAACCCTACAGCAATTATTATCTTATGGTAAGGAATTTGTGTACCAAATTTGATTGAAATCAAAAAAAAAAAAATGTTCAAATGTTTGTATACTCTATGGGACTTAACTACGGGGTCATCAGTCCCTAAACTTACAAACTACTTATGAACTACTTACAAACTAGGACGGCACAAATATCCATGCCCGAGGGGGGATTCGAACCCCTGACCGTAGTGGCCGTGCAGACCGTGTCTGGAGCGCCTTAGTCCCCTCGGCCACCGCGGCCGGCAATGGATTGAAATCAGTCTAGTGGTTTAGCAGACACCATAGAATTCTAATTTACTTAAAAGGAAGTTATGGTTTTCACAATCAAATGCCTTTGATAACTCACAGAAAATACATCCTGCTTGTAATTTATTATCTAATGAGTTAAGTCTATTTCAACTGTAGGTGTAAATAGCATTCTCGGTATCGGAACCTTTTAGAAATCTAAACTGTGTTCTAGACAATATTTTATTTGCGATTAGGTGGTTGAGAAGCTGCTTGTACATTAATATTTCTAGAATTTTTGACAATGCCGGTAAAAGCGAAATCGGTCTCTAGTTTGATGGTATCTCTTTCTCAACTTTCTTGAATAGAGGTTTAATATCCGCACATTTTAACCAATCAGGAAATGTTCCTGTTACAATAGACTGGCTGCACAAATAAGTTAAAATTGTGCTACATTCCCAGAGCAAGCTTCAATTAACTTTGTTGATATTTTATCGTAGCCAATAGAATGATTTTATTATGGAAGTTATTTCTTGTAGTGAAGTGAGTGACATATTCATGTTCGTGAAGTTATTTGTAAATCCTACTTTCAAATATTGAAGGGCATTATATACTGACCCTGACAATCCCATACTATCAGTAACAGATATAAAGTACTTGTTAAATAGATTTGCCACACTATGCCCATCAGTTACTAATGTATTATCTACTTATAATGCTATCTGCTCCTGGTCCATCCTGTTTCTACCAGTCTCATCTTTCACTATATTCCATATTGCTCTTATTTTGTTGTCTGATTCTGCTATCCTTTTCTCGTAGTGCATTTGTTTAGATGTCTGAAATACTTTTTTAATGTTTTACAGTATTCCTTACATTCAGCTACGTCATCGTCTTTGGAATTACTCTTAGCTGATAGATTCATTTCTCTTTTTGTCTTACATGAAATCTTTATTCCTTGTGTAATCCATGGTTTTATTGTAGACTTCTGTTTAATTGGAGTTACTTTTAGAGGAAATAGTTTTCAAAAACAATACTGACATTATTAATGAATATGTTATATTTTCCATTGCCTATAAAAATATCATCAACGTCTGTCCCAGATGTTTTAGTTATCCTAGTTGGAAAGTTTACAGTATGCGTTAGTTTGAAAGACCATGTTACTGACTGCAATAAATGTTTACTGGAAGACCGAACAAGTAAATATGTATTAAAGTCAACAGCAACCAAGATGTCTTCATTTCTTCCTGTTAAATAATCCAATAGCGCTCCTAGATGATTCAGGAACAGATTATAATTTTTTGCAGGTGCTCGGTATATAGTTACTATTATATAGCATCGGTTATGGAACTCTACTTCTGTTGCACCAACTTCGAAATGCTGCTCTAGACAGAATTTATTTATATCAATAATCTTGATTTTATAACAGTTTTTGATAAATGTGTCAACTCCTCCCCCCTACATATCTACTCTACTGATGTATGAAGTTAAATGAAATCCTGGAATGTTTAAAATATCTATAACAGTGGTCACATGATGTTCAAAGAGGCAAGTTTTGTCTCTAGGGTTAGAGGAATCTATTTCACCAATACAAGTGAGTAGTTCATCAAGCTTATTTCTGAGTCGTGGGATGTTCTGATGTGATAAAGATAACTGATATTCCATACTAATGGTTGAACAAAGACTTACTGGCAGATTCTGAATACTTTCTGTTAGAAATTGTTTGCTGTTTATCTGTTGTCTCAAGCTGAGTGTGCTTTCTAAACTCTCTCAAAACTGGTTTCATTTCCCCCTTCCCTATCCTAAAAAAGGCATGCAACTAACATCTGTAACCACTGGTATTTTACCATTTGTGGCAGTCCCCCCACCCACGTACGTTACTAGCAATGAACCCAGACAGTTTTCCATTTCCTTTCCTGTTGAAGTGTAGGACATTCCTAGTGTAGTCCCACCTGCAGATAGCATCCACAGAAATCGAACCAACATGGGACCCCATGAGCAGCCGTTCCAGCTCCAAGATCACTCTCCTGACGGAAGAGTTCAAATGAGGCCGATCATGGCGTGTCAAAACAGACACAAATCCCACATTAGTATGCTTCGTTGCTGGCGCTACCTTCAACTAGTCACTCTCAATGTAGTATCTGTTAATGCTATTTCCTGGACCACCTACTATAACCACGGAATCCTCATTTGTGAAATATTTGCATAAAGAACCTATTTTCTCTGTTACCTGACCAAGACCCGCATTTGGTTTGAAAAAGTTTGTGACATGGTACTCTGGACTTAGCTCTTCGTGCAGTAGTTGGCCAACACGTCTACCATGAGAGTTACCTACCAACAAGACTTTCTTTCTTTTCACAAATTTCCCTACCTTTTACAAATCCTACTTGAAAGTCCTTTCTACAGATCCAGCTACATGAGGCTCATTCGAGTCTGACTGAGGCAAATCTATTTTTTAGATTAATGACAAAGCTGTCTGAAACTGTCCTAAGTCTGTTCCCCCTGTTACCTCTTGCCACTCCCCACTGCTGTTCACCCTTCTCCCTCTTTAAACTGTCCAGGTTTCTCCCTTGCCTTATCTAATTCAGCTTGAAGAGCTGCAATTTTCCCCTCTTGCTCAATTATTTTTCTATCTCTATTGCAGGTCTTACAGAACCACTGGTGAGCCTCATTTATCTCCCACTTTCCCACGCCACTACATTCGTCCCAATGAAAGAACCCACTACAACTATCATACCACACACCGGAACTAAGGATACTACGGCACGTCACACACATCTCACTCATGGTAAAAACAGAAATCTTAAAAACTTGATTTAGTATTTACTAATATGGAGAAGTTACACCAAGAGGCCCTTAAAAACTGTTCACACAAGTATAACTATAATAAACTGAAAGGGCACTGAATAAAAGAAACTCGCTTACGAAAACAAAATTATGCGTACAAACACACAAAACTACACAGTTTTGCTAAATCACGAAATTTTAATCTAAACTGTTTTACGTTTATTTGTGGTTATAGACTTTATAAACCTTTATTACTATATGCAGCGAGTAAAAAATTAGAAGAATGCGTATGTAGACGCAAGTTTTAGTCACTGTTTATAACGAATCGCGCACGTTAAATTTGGCATACAAATACGTGCTACAGGCACGAGAAGAGAAATACACTTTTTACGCCGTTTAACTGATTTAACACTACGCTAACACTTCCACTAATGTAACAACCTTTATATTATATTTATAACAACTTGAAACGTTTAGAAATAACTTAAAACAAGATGGCTCGTTAAGATCTGAAACTAGTAATCTAGTTGTAATATTAGTGATCTTGACTCTGAGGAATTATCCATTTTTATAGAACTAAATATTCAGAATGTGAAGGTCATAGTTACAGATAAGATAGGTGTGCGAGCTAAGATCACAAGATAAACGGGTAGTGAGTAACTCAAGGACATGAACAAATGTCACTTTGTCGATATCACCGTGGAATAGAATAACTAATGTTTCAAGGGTATTAAGAGAACAATAACACTGGCCAAGACTAAGAACGGGTTTGTAGAGACTATTGTGTGGGGTGTGTTAAGAACCTAGACGTTATGAAAGTAGGAGAAATCTCGCGTCCAAACTGCTGAAATATGGTTCTGTGGAAGATTTATTGACAGAAAAACGAATAAGATGGTGTTACGAACATAGAAGAGAAGGAAGTACGGAACATTATTGCCCGACGTAAAAGAAACATTGTTAGACTCATAATCATACCTGCTACTCTTCCAATAAACAATTTCGAAGGCAAGGTCTGAAGGAAGAAAGCGAGGGGATGACCATAATAACACAATAAAGATGTGTGATGGAATCTATGGGATAAATCTATGGGACTTAACTTCTTAGGTCATTAGTCACTAGGATTACAAACTACTTAAACTAATCTAAGGACCACACAAACACACACACACACACACACATACCCGAGGGAGGAGTCGAACCACCGACGACGACCAATTGTTTGTTCCGTAGCAAGGCGCCTTATAACGCTCGGCCACTTGGCCGGTGCAGAGACAAGACTGTGTTTTGTAAGAATGAGAAAACAGAGGCCAAATTGTTTTGACCCGCTCCACAGGGGTCACGGTGGGAGAACGCATGGAGTAGAAAGACAGTCGTGCGAAAAGCGCCTACAAAAATTGTAGTTTGATTCACGGGAAGGTTATGTAACAGACTTTAGGTATCATCTTAGTTTGACTGAGCGCAGTGCGGCAAGACACTGGTTTCCTGGCAAACCGCCAAAGAGCTGTTCGCTGCGAGGTTCTTGCAGATCGGGGAGTAATGAACGTACTTGCAGCTCTGCAGTTACGAGGAACAATGAGTTTACAGAAAGTCAGTAGAGAGCTAGTCTTGCAGTCATGTGTATGCAGAGACATTTGTGGGTACACAATTTTGATAAACTTCAGTATAAGGTCAGGCAGATCCTATACCATATAAATTATCAAACCGCAGTAAGGGATATAATTCCTTTTTCAACTTTGTCATCTGTAGTATTTGTGCAACTTGAAAGAAGCTCAGATCTGCATATACGACGGGCTGTTCAAAGAGTCTGCTCCACGAGCAGGAGCGCACACGAGCGCTCACTGCTGCAGCTCGGAGCTGCGGTAGCGGGGGAAGCTGACGCCAGTACTCGGCGGGTATAAGAAAACGCGTTCATTCAGGTCTTGCCGTTGGGTAGTTGGTACAACAGCAAAAATGTCTAGCCACCAAAGCCTAGTGGCTATTTCTTTGTGATAATTATCTCTCTTCACTAACAGAGTCCACAATGTCTAATGTGCCACAAACCCCTTATTGCACAAGAATATTCAATCTACGGCGTCATTACAGGAAGAAAGGACAGCCCTGTTATTTGCTTGTGTATCTCACATCCATAAAATTTTTATGGGTATGAATATTGCTTATGTCTTTTTTTGTATTGTCTCTCTAAATTGGAAAGGATTGTATTTGTGCCTGGATCGACTGTTGTGTCACGTATTATTGACCCTGTTTAGCGCGCTCAGAAACTTTTAACACAGGCGACTTTTGGTTACTCTAATTATTATTATTTAACCCTCGGGCGGCAGCGCCAATTATTATAACTTCAGCGGCAGCGCTGTGCAGATTTGCTACCACTGTGTATTCCTAGTTATTAACCTAGTATATAGCTACTAACTGATCGAAATGACAAAAATAGTTTAACGTACAGGTAGAAATATCACATTTATTAATATCTGAATTTTATATCAATTACCTTCTTCGTATACCAAATGTAACATTATTCCGAAAGTGGGCAGTAATCATATATAATAGACCCAGCAGTACTTCCTCTTTCGTTACTTCCTTGTAGTTCCTGTCTCTTGAGTAATTAGTGTCAATTTTTTCTGTGTTATGTGGCACTTACTTCACATAACTATGTCATCAGTCATATTATCATCTATCACGAATGAGAGTGTTTGCGTCTCTGACCTCACGCCCCTTGCGTTCCCTTTTGAATCAGGGAAGATTTTTTATGATATTCTTTTTCAGTGTTTTGAAGTGCTTCTTGTACGGCGTTTTACTCCAAGGAGTTGAGTCATTGCGTCTGAAATTTTGTTCGGGATCGGAACTAGAATTTACATTTGAATAATAGTATCCTGTTCATGATATGATGAGGAATCTAGACAAAAATCACTAAGATCTTTATTACTTGTCGAAAGAAGTCTATTTCCTCATCTTTTAGATCCATACTACGTCTACGAGACCTGGAGATTAAATTATGTAGTAGAATAACATTTTAGCATTGTTTAAGGCTTCAAAAGAGTTGAAAATGAGATTGACGGAAACAGTAGCATGGCTAATCAGGAAAAACTAGAGGACAACTTATCGACAGTTAAACTTCTATTTACGAAATAAATTTAAAATTTTAAGCATTTTAATATATAGGGAAAAATTTATACAATGACTATTTACTAGAAAGTGCCACAAATCCATTAGCAAGGAAAACTAGACGTAACACAAAACAGTTGAAACCTACTTACATGACAGGCAGCGTGGGGCAAATCTGCTACCAGTGGTGCACTCCCTAACAAAACTTGTTTTGGGTGGACACAGCCGTGCACTAGAAACTCAGGACCTACACTGACATCATTATTAAGGCTTTATTGAGGAATAGCTACAGCGGAAATACGGCATCTCCATTATAGCGACAACGGTGAGCATTTAAAGAAAGGTGGTAGCGTATTTCCACCAGCGCTGCCGCTCGAGGATTAAGGTTGTGTGTTACTCATTTATCTGAAGTAAGCTATTATTCCTAAACGCAAATGTACCATTTCCTTAAACTTTCATAAATAACATGGCCTACTTTTCTCAAAGACTGAAATCCTGGTTATGAAATACACTATGAAATTCGTATTGCCATAATTACTGTTAACATTGTGGAAACTAGGATGTGGTTCAGCGTGACAAATCATGGTCGAAACGTGACTCCTTTTGATATTCTAGAAACAACTTCTAAAATCAATGACTTCTTCATTAAAAAATAACGAGAAAATTCGTTATACACGTTGGGTCCATAGACATTTAAAGATGTAAAACAATGCCGCCATAAACATGCTTTATTAAATAAGAGTCATGAAACCACATCAGAGCTTTTACATTAACTGCAATAACGAAAAACGTGATATTATCACTTAGGCTTAACCTGGTGTCACATGTCCTGCATTTCCATGGAGAATAATGGCTGGATCAATTATTGCTATTTTAGAAAGAGTGTCGTGGGAATTGGAATGTAGCCTAACTCGCAGTTTCTCGTGACGTCACAGCCCAGCCGGCTGCTTCACTTACGGTAGCCGCAGCCGTGTGCCCCATGCGACAGACACTCGCGGCCGAGAATCGGTGAGCCGCGAGCAAGTGAGCGCTCCCTTGCTCACGGGAGAGCGCGCGAGCTGGAACAGCCTGATCTACGATTGTGAGTTGTTGACAATATTTTTTGGTATAATAAATATTATCATTACCCAGCAGCGAATCTTGGATTCACTGTTTTGCATGGAAAATAATATTTTTGTCTATTCAGTGTGAATATTAGTGCGAGTGCAACAGCAGCTTACTATAGAGGGCCAATTCTCACTACGCTGTACTTTCATAAAATACCTGGGAGTTGCTATTACGTGTGATCTGAAGTGAAACAATCACATCATTGTATAAATACTTGAACATGAAAACTGAAGTAGCGCTTTTCATTATTAATTGTATTACGAGGCCAATTAAACTTATATAAACAGGAACGTGCTTTGCCTTAGATGGGCGGAAATTAAATAACATGTGCTTAAGTTGTCGTTGAGAGTGATAAATGTGAGTAGATGTTTTTCGATCTATACATATACAATACAATATACATATACAATATGCGAACAAAGAAATTTGATGTCGACTTCTGACGAGCACACTAAAGTAAGAACGATTGCTGAAATAGAATTCGACAGACGTTGATTTGTAGATGGTTAATTTCCATTAACACACACATACCAGGCAACCGCTCTGCCACAACTGATAGGTTGTCAGCAGTGAAAATCAGCTCATTGTAGTAACGAAGTCTATAAATAATGATGCATTTTCGTTTCGTTATTGCGTTTACTTTCTGTAAGAGTTCCTTTGTGCATATTTTCCGCCGTCACCTACAAATTTGATACACGTTAATAATTTTTCAGTTTCTTGATAGCTACGACTAGCGAAACAAGGAAATGAACCGAGGGATGGAGGAGGAGAAGGACAAAGAAAGGAGGAAAGAGGAGAATGAAAAAACTAAGAGAATTTGGAGATATAGACGGACTAGGCGTGGATGGAGGAAGAGGAGATCGATAGAGGTGGAGGTGGTGGTGGAAAAGAATGGTTGTGGGGAGCAGATACAGACGTTGTCGAAAATTGTTGCTTTTATGATGGGAAATTACACGTCGCATGCTCCATAGTCGGTAAACAGTTAATTTCTCATTTTTCATTTCGTGACCGTAGAAACAACACGGACATAACACCAAATTACAATAGCAAACGCTGCAGGCAGCCGGCCTATATCACGTTTCTTGAAGGGTCCCACCTACGCATATCTCGCAGACCGCAACGTTAAAATAACATCGTTTCGGCCCAAAACGGAGAAATATCTACACTATTCTTACCCGCGTGCGACGTACGACTGGAATGGGAAAGCAATGAGGTAACAGTCAAACGAAAAGCACCCTCCGCAACTATCCGTGATGTGGCTTGCGAAGTATTGGTGTATACTTGGATGTAGATATATATAATTTTTATAGTTCCTTTGTACTAAAGGGAAAAATGTTCACTCCTTGCCATTGAAATTGCTACACCACGAAAATGACGTGCCACAGACGGGAAATTTAACAGACAGGAAGAATATGCTGTGATATGCAAATGGTTAGCTTTTCAGAGCATTCACACAAGGTTGGCGCCGGTGGCGGCATCTACAACGTGCTGACATGACGAAAGTTTCCAAACGATTTCTCATAGACAAACAACAGTTGAGCGGCGTTGCCTGGTGAAACGTTGTTGTGATGCCTCGTGTAAGGAGGAGAAATGCGTACCATCACGTTTCCGACTTTGAGAAAGGTCGGATTGTAGCCTATCGCAATTGCGGTTTATCGTTACGCGTCATTGCTACTCCTGTTGGTCGCGATCCAATGACTGTTAGCAGAATATGGATTCGGTGGGTTCAGGAGGGCAATACGTAACGCCGTTCTGGATCCCAATGGCCTCGTATCACAAGCAGTCGAGATGACAGGCATCTTATCCGCATGGCTGTAACGGATCGTGCAGCCACGTCTCGATCCCTGAGGGACGTTTGCAAGACAACAACCATCTGCACGAACAGTTCGACGACGTTTGCAGCAGCATGGACTATCAGCTCGGAGATCATGGCTGCGTTTACCCTTGACGCTGCACCACAGATACGAGCGCGTGCGATGGCGTACGCAACGATGAAACTGGGTGCATGAATGGCGAAACGTCATTTTTTTCGGATGAATCCAGTTTCTGTACACAGCATCATGGTCACATCCGAGTTTGGCGACATCGCGGTGAACGCGGATTGGAAGCATGAATTCGTCATCGCCATACTGGCGCATTACCCGGCGTGATGGTATGGGGTCACATGTCTCGGTCACCTCTTGTTCGCATCGACGGCATTTTGAACAGTGGCAGTTACATTTCAGATGTGTTACGACCCGTGGCTCTACCCTTCATTTGATCCCTGCGGAAACCTACATTTCAGAAGGATAATGCACGACCACATGTTGCAGGTTCTGTACGGGCCTTTCTGGACATGGAAAATGTTTGACTGCTGCCCTGGCCAGCACATTCTCCTGATGTCTTACCAATTTAAAACGTCTGGTCAATGGTGGCCGAGCAACTGGCTAATCACAATACGCCAGTCAGTACTCTTGATGAACTGTGGTATCGTTTTGAAGCTGCATGGGTATCCGTATCTGTTCACGCCAGCCAGGCACTGTTTGACTCAATGCCCAGGCGTATGAATGCCGTTATTATGGCCAGAGGTGGTTGTTCTGGGTATTGATTTCTGAGGATCTATGCATCCAAATTGCGTGAAAATATAAACACATGTCAGTTCTAGTATAATATATTTGTCCAATGAATACCAGTTTATTCTTATACATTTCTTCTTGGTGTAGCAACTTTAAGGCCAGTAGTGTATTAATATGTGTGTTCATACTACCAATGCTACTCCACACTTTACATAATAGGTGCCTTCGGCAAGAAAGACGGTCTTCGAATGTGAGTCTTCGAGTCATTTGAATTGGAGCGACGGCAGTATTCGAAGATGATGATACGAATGGGTGAACCATGGCTTAACATAACGTCAAAAAGGAAAAATATGCAGTCCGTACAATGGACAAAGAAGCCCCGAAAGGCCAGGGTTGATCTCTGCCGTCGATCCGACACTCAACTGGTGTTTCATTGCACAAAGAACCATGAATAGGCGGCTAACGTGGCTGGGGAAGCGAACAAACTACAGTTAATATTATGTTGCAATGTTTGGCACCAAACTTCTGTGAGCATGTCGATAAGTTTACTAGCTCCTTAAACTAACCTAAGGAGAAGACACACATTGGATGTCTGAGTGAGAAGTCGAACCTCCGGCGTGAACAGCCTCGCAGTCACTGGCGCCTAGAACCGGTCGGCTATTCCTGCGTGCCACAGAACAGTTAATGAACGTAATTTACATTGTGACAAGTGAGGAAACTCGCAACAAAGAGAGCAAGGAAGGAAGATTATTAGGGTTTATTATTCCGTAGAGTTCTTGGTGAAATACGCAGCACATAGTCGGATAATTTTTGTCAGGGATTGGAAAGAAAGTTTTCTGAGCCCCTTGTATGGCACTATCCCGGCATTGGCTTGGAGTAATTTAGGAAAATAATAGGAAACCTAAATCAGGATGTCCGGAATCGGCTTTGAACTGACATCCTCCAGATGTGCGTCCGGTGTTTTACCACTGATCAAATGTTCAAATGTTTGTTAAACTTATGGGATTTAACTACGGGGTCATCAGTCCCTAAACTTACAAACTACTTATGAACTACTTACGAACTAGGACGGCACAAATATCCATGCCCGAGGGGGGATTCGAACCCCCGACCGTAGTGGCCGTGCAGACCGTGACTGGAGCGCCTCAGTCCCCTCGGCCACCGCGGCCGGCTTACCACTGATCCATGTCACTCGGGCAATCAGGAAAATGCTGCTATAGCTGGACACGAAATGAGAACAATGTTTAGAACTTTTGAAAACGTGTAAGTGAAGTTAAATGACTCTTTACGTACTGTAAAATTGCAATTTTTTTGTGTACTGGAAGCCAATAAAACCTCGCTGTCCTGTGAGGTGTAGAATATAGTCACTAGTGTTGATCGTGGACATTGTGGTGTATAGATTCAATTGCATGATGACAGATTCAAGTTAATTCGAACGTCATCAAATTGTTGGTATTCGTATCGTGGGTGCTTTGGTACCCATGATAACCTTAGTGTTCAGTGTTTCCAAGTGGCACCATTATTCATTCAGCTCCTGTACATCAAGGAACGAAAACTATAGAGCAACATTTCTCTCTTCTAAGGTCTTCTAATCTATGAGGCAACGGGTATTTTGGTATAATAATTTACGAACCGTGAGATTTATGACAGATAATTGATTCTGTCTCGTACTAAAATGTTCTGGTAATATTTCTCTGTGTGGCCACTGTTTGCTCCTGCCTGCACGTGCCGTGGCTGGGATGCGTTGCTGATTAGGACAGTGACACTCCCAAACTCTTTGTTCCCATATGGACTCCATTAACGACTTTCATGGTCTAATGCGTAACCAATTAACTGAATTTGGCGCGGAACAAGCAATTACTGCTTTATTTTGGTAGCGGGAAATCCATTTCAAATCGCGTGGAACTGTAACGAGCGTACGTCACCTGCAACAGGTGGACGCGCTACCTGAATGGAGCCCTGTGATTCATATTTTCAAAGCACGAACTGCTACAGTTTCTCTTCATGGTGGGCTGATAATAGAGTGAAAATACGGTATAGAGGGAAATACGGTCTACTGCTGGCTGAACAGGCAACTGGAAGTATTGCCACTATACATCTTGTGCGAAAGAGTAATTACATCTCATTACCTACTGAACTGAAACACAACACTTGCAGGCAAAAATGAAACACCCATTTTATTTCGTTACCCTACCTAAAAGATCTTCAATTAATTTGATGTATATCAATTCAGTCTTATTTTTTCTTCACATTTCTTAAGACTTAAATTAAGATTTTTCTCAGAGAATAGCTGTTGTTTCAGAGTTTCCAATCGGGAAGAAGACTAAGATTTGTTAGGATCAAAATTCTTCGACGTCCACTGTTTGATTTAAAAATTACAAATTTGAGTTTTAGACGTACGAATTACAGTATGAAATTCACTTTTTTTTAGAATAAAGTGCCAAACAATTATCACTGTAAGCAAACCACTGATAAGGATGGGAAATTCTGAGATCAAGCGATAGAAGACAGAAAAAGAGAGAGAGAAAGATACAGATAGATAGATAGATAGATAGATAGAGAGAATTAGTATTCGTTATCTAGAAATTTAAACTGAGAGTAGTAAATACAGATAACGAAGGGAGACCTTATCTGTTGAGAATTATTTATAACAATTTTTCAAATTATTAAATTGATTTATATGTAGTGCTGAACGAAGTTGGTGTAAATATAAGTGAACGTCAACGTGCTCGTCGTGGACAACTACAAATATTGTGACTAGCAGATGATGACGTCGTTATGGCATTATATAACTATTTAGAACGCCTTATGAGTGAAATAATTATGTGGTATATTTTGCACATGGTATGAACTGTAGATTAATCTAAAATATAAGAACTAAGAAGGTAAAATTGCACTTGTTTATTACCAGCAATTTCAAGGTATTTTCCATATCAAGATCAGGGATTTTCTTGGGGGGAGAGGTTCTACCAACCCTACCTTAAAATAAAATAAAAATAAAATTGTTAATTTATATTGCTTTATGTTAGTAACTTTTTGTAAGATGAACTGATATGTAAGTACGGTCTAGATCACACTAATAGAAAAAAAGCAAAGTTCTGTGTAAGGAACAGGCGGATAATCCCAAGACATTTTGGTCCTGCGTCAGATCGATGAACGGGTCCAAACCGTATGTCAAAACACTCGTTGACATAACTGTGTTGAAACAGAGGCTGACAAACAAAAGGCTCTTTCACAGAGAAAGACTACAAGTTAGTTCCTCCTCTCAACTGTCGTATGGCCGACAAAATTGGAGACATTGAAATAAATGACAGAGGGATAGAAAAGCAATTCACGTCTCTCAACAGAGATAATGTATGAGATACGAATTCGATTTTACACAGGAAGTTGGAGGAACTAGTCCCTCTTCCAGCACCAGCGTACTGTAGGTCTGTAAAAGAACTAAGCGTTCCTAGTAATTGGGAAAAATCCCGTTGTCTAAGGAGGGTCGTAAAATGCATGCTCAAAATTATAGGCCTATTTCTCTAACGTCCGTCAGTTGTAGAAATTTGAAACTCGTTTTATCTTCGAGCATCATGACATTTCTGGACAACGGAAATGTACACGGCAGGAATCACATGAAATCCAGCTTGAGCTCTTTATCGACGAGACCTATATAGTACTAGATAGTGGCTGTCTTCCGCACGGTGTTCGTTGCGTTTCCGTCTGTCGCGGAAGAAAAAATGCGAGCGTATGAACTGCGCGACTGAATTGGAGAGTTCCTAGCAAAGATAACGCGACATTTCAGTCTGAACGGATAGAGAGGTCTTCACACGTGACGGTTATTTATGGGATGCCCAAAACGGAATTTCGCTTTTCACAATACATAAAGTGATCTCGTAGATCATAAAGAAAGTCCATTGAGGCTTTTCGCGTAAGACGATTTAGTATACTGTAAGACGGTATATCAGGGCTTCCCAAAGTGTGGTCCGCAGACCCCTTAGGGGTACGCCGATTCTTTCAACAGGATCCGCGGTCACCTTTCACTAAAACGTGTTAAAGACTAGTGATATTATAAATAAAAAGAATATGGAGATGATATGCATCATTATCTTCTTCATTTATAAAATATGTTTACGTTCACACTTCATCACCTTCCCAAGCAGTTATTGCGGTTTCCAAGTGAGGACATGTACGTCTCGTAGCTCATTCAGTCCCGTTGGACGCTTCCTCCCTGTCCTGCAACAATGCGGGCGTCTCGTGCGCGCCAACTCACCGTGCTCAGGTATGTGAAAGCTTTGCTCGTTCCCTACTCCTTGATACAGATGTTTGGTGGCTCTCACGTGTGAATGCAGTCCCTCGATTAAATAAATTACGTTCACAAGTCCTAGCTTTCCTTTTGGAATGTAATAGAAAATTAGCAGACCAGATTCATTATGAAAATAGGCAGTATGCATATTTGGCAGATTTTTTCTCCAAAATAAACGAAATGAATGTTTCACTTCAATGACGTCTGAACGTTCAACAGGAAAATCAGTTTTTGGGTTGAGAGTTGTCGAGAAGGAGAAGATAGTGTGTTTTAGTCTATTCAATGGCTTTTTTTAAACTCTCGACGTTGTATTTTGATAGCAATTTGTTTCATCATATCCTCGACTATCTCCGAGTCTTGAATCATTGTTGGAGAATTACCTCCCAACAGCTGAAGATAAGAAGCTGCAGTGATACGAAAGGTTGGTGAACCCATTCACTGTATCTAAAGCGATGTCCGGAATCTTCTGGGGGGTCGCAGAGCGCTATGTGCAGAAGGCAAAAGCGGGCAATTCATCTCGCCACGGTACCGTCTGACTTCACGTGGCGCTAATCACTTCTTGTGTGAAAGGATCTAAGTGTGTTAAGCATGTTTCTTCTTCCTCGGCCTATCAAAACAAGAGGGTTCTTCTGTTTTATTACCGCACTTTTCTTCACCAATACGCATTAAAGTCGCTTGACTATGCTCTATCGCGACTACTTTGAAAACCGGTTTTAGAGGTCTTCAGTTTTCCGCCTCCCTCTCAAAGTATTACCACACACTGCACACGAGCTGTGGGAATTGTCCATTAAACGTAATCCTTGCCTACATTGCATTCTTGATGTGTTTACATCCTGAATTGGGGGTTGATCGTTTTCTTCGCAATTCACCACACATGACAACTAAACCAAATCCAAAATACACTCAGAACAATAACAATGAAGCTAGTACTTCTTACACGGCACTAGCCAAACAATCAAAGTTTACTGACCATGTGTTGTGACACCTTGTCAGCAGTGGTCAGCTAACGATTGACGTTGATCACTGTGATTGGAGGAAGACAGCTCCAATGCGTGAACTGTCAGCTGACAAGTAAATTTTATCTGGCTATAATGTGTTAACAATCGAAGTGAATCCCACAACTAAGTATCTGTATATACTGCGACTTCAAACAAATGGGAAAATCGTTGATTTCATATTGTTTCCATTTATCTCTAAACAATAGACGTTTCATCGGGGATATAGTGGAAAAATGGCACTGCCTGTATATGTTTTGAATTCCCATGGGTTTCAAGCTGAATGTCAACATTTACTACACTCTTGACTGTCAATGGGTCCGCGGTGGACTTTCGCCTTTTTTCAGGCGAAAGTCCACCAGTTAAACGACTGGGAAGCCATGCTGTAGAGAAATGCAGAGGTATCTGCATCGTATCTGTGGATTGTACAGGGAATGTAGTTTGGACCTGAACATGAGCATACGGAAAGTGCTGCGTTTACGTAGAGAGTATGATCACATATTAGCTAATTACGTAGCAGGACTCAAATTAGATGCAGTTACCGCCATAAAATATATGGGAATATGTATAATGAGTGATTTTTAATGAAACTGTCGATAATTTTCATCAATATGGGATCCGTACCTGGTGGGGTTGATAGAGGATGTAGATAAGATTCAACGGAGAGTCGTGATCCTCATTACACGCTTAATTAGTAAAACCGAAAGCGCCAATAATAGGAAAGTCCATTGACAGACGGTTCAAGACAGACGTATGCGTTTCTCGAGGACTCAAATAATATACTGCATCTGCGTACGTCAGGGAATCAGCGACCGAGAGGACATTACGGCATCAATGAATAAAGCTGTAAATACAAATATCAAGAAAGGTAGGAAGATCATCTTTCCGCGCGGGAGTGATCGCGTGGTATGTAGAGGTGGAATGCAATATCTGACAATTTTTATCGAAGTTATAAACGATGGCCGTAAAGCGAAGGCTTTCACGACCGGATGACATTGTTGCTGTTAAACCTACCGGGTAGTATGGCTATGGTCTATGAAACTCTTCTGTTCATGAGTTTTCGTCCTAAACTGCATGGACATCTTCAGGGGCGCTCCTCTTCCGCTCGGTCTTTCCGACTGTCGGATCGAACGTCTGAGAGCGACATATATGGCGTACAAAAGGGGTCATGGTTGAAGTCGCGTGATGAGCAGAGAAAATCCTTGTGAGAGATAAAAACTTCACCATCGACCGTCGCCTAATCAAAAATGAATGACTGCTTAGCGTTTCTGCAGCGAAACTGCACATATGTCGCTAAGTTACATTGTCTACTCTTTCCTATTAAAATTATACTTTACTCTCTGAAAACCCGGCGTTGCCCGGATACTTATTTAGTTACTCTAGCTCTGAGTTAGTACTTCTCCTATCCCTTCCGTATCTCCCTGTGAATCTCTTTTTCTTCTAAAAGCATGTTATATTTATGGGAAAATATTCTAAGAAATAATGCTGTCTTGCATTACGTACAACAATATAAGTGCAGTATCCAAACAAAGAAAGATAGAAATTAAAATAAAAATGATATATAAAATTCGTACCATCTCATATTGAGTTATATGTTGTACAATTTTTCCGGTTTATATTCATTTGTAGAAGTGCTATATGTCTGTAAAATCTGTTGCGGCTTTGCATGAACGTTACTGTTTATGCGCTCATGTCACATGAACTACGTGTCGTACTGCGGTACAATATCGGAGGTACATTCAGTTATATGTGCGTATACTGTCTTTCAAATTTCCTGCGACTACTGTTAGTAGAAATTATAAATTCTAACGTCATACCGAATGTCGTAGCTTCAGTCCATGAATAACGAAAAAGTAGTAACCGCGAAACGTTTTTCCTTTTATCATTTTAATGTGGTTGTCAGTGAAAAAAAAATATAATAAAGGTTTCAAATTATGTTTAAAGTTGGTTGCAAATTGCTAAGTACCCTTATTCGGATACAATGTATGAATAAAGGCTCGTCGTATTATGTGGCAGTTTTTTGCGATTACTCTTGTTTCTGACGTCATATCACCTGAACAATGTATCGTATGTGATTCTTAACACTGCAGGTTATCACACGGAAAGGAATGTGTGTATTAAAGTTGGTTGAAATCTGCCCGGTGGTTTAGGAGGAAATTGGCAATAATGTCACGTGGGGCAGCAATATTTATTGCATTTCATTGTTTATGACCTCATACCTCGTGAAATAAGTCTCGTACTGTGTTAAATTTCGAACTTACATTCAGTGCTATGTATGCATACTGTCTGTAACATTTCTCGCAAATAAAATTAATAGTGTACGAGTAATAAATTGTAACGCCATGCCAAATGCTGTAATTTTACGGCATGAACGCCATAAAAGTAGTAAGCGACAACAATTTTTCTTTTTATCATTTTTCTGGGGTAGTCAGCAAGTAAAAGTTTCCTAAAGGTTTGAAATTATGTTTAAAGTTGGTTGCAAGTCGGTAAGTGCTCTCCTTCTCAAATAGTGGACTGATGATGTCACACTATTACCTGCCGCAAGGCGGGGAAGTTTTCATTGTTTATGACGTCATATCTCCTGAACTATCAGCCCTATCGCAACATCCTTACTTAGCTGATGTCTTCTATCTATAAACTACATTCCTGCCAATTTCAGCTTTATAGGTGAAGTAGTTTTCAAGATATCTGTTTAGTCCGTAAGTGAGTGAGTGTGTGAATAAGTGTCCTTTCGCTTTTATATAGATAGAGCTATATTTCAACAGCTTCTCTACATAATCGCGGATAAAAATTCTGAACTGTTTAACTACTCTGTCGCTAAAATGGAGCCAGGAGTGTCACAAGTGGAGACACTGACTACAGCCTAGGGATCTCGGCAAGCACACTTCACAGTGTGGAAACACAGGCGAACATCACCCCCCCCCCCCCCAGTGTTGTCAGCGCCAGCGACACCGAGCCACCTTGGAACCTCGGCAGGATGAAGCTTTACCTACGAACGCTGGTGCAGCCCTGGTCAACGGATATGCGGTTGCCAGCGTGGAGAGCACGCCCAGTGTCAGTCGGCACCGTAACCCGCCACCTTCGGCCCGGTCACCAGGACGCCGCCGATGAATAGCGAACCCAGGACCCCAGCCAGCGCGCAACCTCCGATCGGACTGCACGACGTCGCGAGCGGCACAACCAACTTGCAGACGGCGCGACGCCGCGGTTCATGTGACAGGACAAGTCAGCGAACCGGAGATGGCTTAAGCCGCCAGCCCCGGTTGCCGCCTGACCTCACGACAGCGTGCTTGGCCGCCTACGACAGTTGTTATCTGGTGACGGCTATAGCAGAGCAAAGCAATTTCCACTGTGGTGCGGCGCAGGCGCCTTTAGCGAAACTCACGTGAAGAAGATCGATTGAAACGAAAATTTGACACTGTATGAAAAGAAGACTTCATTATCAGTGGTGTGCAGCACGACCATAAAATAACTACAAAAAGAAATTTCACCATTGATCGTAAATTAACATTTATTTGTTACTGCTAATCGAGTATTGAATAGTCATCCTCAGTGCAACATGCACAATCTAATTGATACATTTCTGGTGTTAACATGTCAAGTCGCAAGGCATAGCTACATGATGTTCCAGAGTGACTTTGCCTTCTGAACCTCCTCTACATCGTCTGCCAGTCCCCTTGGTAGGGGTCACACAATGCGCTTCAATATTCTAAAATAGGATGCACGAGTGTGGTGTAGGCAGTTTCTTTATTAGAACTGTTGCATCTTTTAAATGCTCTGCCAACGAAACATAGTTTTTGGTTCGCTTTCCCTACGATATTTTCTTCGTGTTCTTTCCAATTTAAGTTGTTTGTAATTGTTACTCCCATATATTTAGTTGAACTTAGGGCCTGTGTTTTGACTGATTTATCGTGTAAATGAAGTTTAACACGCTTCATTTCGTGTTCATATGGATGACTTCACACTTTTCATTTATCAGGGTCAATTGGCAATATTTGCACTATGCAGATTTCTTGCCTAAATCGTTTTGCGCTTATTCAGGGTAGAGGTTCCAGTTCTCCTTCGGGCATCGGTGCGTGTTGTTGTCCTTAGTTATTGTTAGTTTAAGTATTTCGTACGTCTAAGGACTGATTACCATTGCAGTTCATTTAAGTAGTTTTAAATCTAAGGAGTGAAGACAATAGCAATTTTATTAATATCTTATTTAGCAACAGTTAAAATTGTGAAATTTCAGAATACTTGATTTCTCAACACGATAGTTTTGTCACTAACACAAACACAGTTGAGCAACTTTGAACGAAATTCAAGTGCACCATACAATACATGTTACATTAATATGTGCCAAGTAAAATTATGAGAGATGGAAAGGATCTACAGTGGTTCTATAAACTGGCAATTAAAAGTGCTACACCAAAAAGAAATGCAGATGATAAACGGGTATTCATTGGACAAATATATTATATAGAACTGACATGTGATTCCATTTTCACGCAATTTGTGTGCATATATACTGAAAAACCAGTACCCATAACAACCACCTCCGGCCGTAATAACGGTCTTGATACGCCTGAGCATTCAAACAGAGCTTAGATGTTGTGTACAGGTACAGATGCCCATGCTGCTTCAACACGATACTACAGTTCATCAGGAGTAGAGACTGGCGTTTTGTGACAAGCCAGTTTCTCGACCACCATTCAAATGTTCAAATGTTTGTATAGCTTATGGGACTTAACTACGGGGTCATCAGTCCCTAAACTTACAAACTACTTATGAACTAACTAATACTAAGGACGACACAAATATCCATGCCCAAGGAGGGATTCGAACCCCAGAACGTAGTGGCCGTGCAGACGTGACTGAAGCGCCTCAGTCTCCCCGGACACCGCGGCCGGCCCGACCACCATAGACCACACGATTTTGATTGGTGAGAGATATGGAAAATGTTCCGGCAAGGGTAGCAGCCGATCATTTTCCGTTTCCAGAAAGGTCCGTACATAACCCGCAGCATGCGGTCGTGCATTATCCTGCTGAAATATAGGGTTTCGCAGGAATCAAATGAAGGGTAGAACCACGGGTCGTAATACATCCGAAATGTAACGGCCGCTGCTCAAAGTGTCATCTATGCGAACAAGGGGTGACCGAGACGTGTGACCAATGGCACCCCACACCATCACCCTGGTTGATACGCCATTATGGCAATGATGAATACTCGCTTCCACCGCGATGTTGCCAAACACCTGGATACATCCGAAAACTTGACGTTTTGCCATTCGTGCATCCAGGTTCGTCGTTCCATACACCATCGCACTCGCTCCTGTAATGCAGCGTCAAGTGTAACCGCAGCCATGGTCTCCGAGCTGATAGTCCATGCTGCTGCAAAGGTCGTTGAACTATTTCTGCAGATGGTTGTTGTCTTACATACGTCCCCATCTGATGACTCAGGGATCGAGACGTGGCTGCACGATCCGTTACAGCCATGCGGATAAGATTGTCAACTAGGGATGGGAAAAGCCGAACGGTTAAAACCGATACCGGTATTTTAGTTTTGAATAACCGGTTTTTTCGGTATTTATTTGGTGTCGATTGTAACCGGTTTATTTTAGTTATTGCTAAGAACCGGGTAAAAAGACCGGTACGACTACTTCCTGTAGTAGTGGTTCCAAATGTGTTTTTTGTAAATAATTTTAAAAAATTATAAGGTCATCGCAGAAACTAAGAAAAGCGATCAGTGTTAATTTAAGACCAATCCCGGCAGTCAGAAACGCACAACAAACGCGTGGCATAAGAACTTAGAACTGGTGCAGCTATTGAGGCATCGATGCACCTGTTTCCATGTTACGTGACCTATTAGACGACGTGCGTGCACGGCAGTGTAGAAGACTTGCCTCCGTCTGGTCATGCGGCAGTTCTTCGCTGTCGTCGACATACATCGGTTGTGTCTTAAATAGCACCATCCCGAGTATGGAAGTAGTTCACGAAGTACGGAAGCAGTGAGGTACAATGCTCCATTTGCTTTAAAAAGCTGAAAACGGGTCGAGGTACTACAAACATGCTATGTTATTTAAGGAGAAAGCATCCAAAATGTTCCTTGGAAGAGAAGGTAAATTCAATTCATACACCTATTATGTTAGCTTGGAATAATAACTTTTAATGTATTATCATATTGTTATGCTAACAAGTTTTATTAATGTGATTCCTTGAAAGCGAGGGGCTTTTTTAATAACCAATATGGGTTTAGGTAACATTGATCATGTGGTACGTCGCGAGGTAGCCGTACGGTCTGAGACTCTATGTCAAGGACTGCGTGGCTGCTCCAGTCGGAGGTTAGACCTCACGCCTACCTCGGTCATGGATGTATATGTTGTCCTTAGCTTAAGTTAGTTTAAGTTAGATTAAATAGTTTGTAAGTCTAGGGACCGATGACCTAAGCATTTAGGTCTCATAAGAACATTTTTTGATTATGTGGTGCAGAGCTTTCCTAGTTCAATTTGCGTAAATTTACACTGACAACAATCATACTGTTAGTAGGAACTGTGACTTTATTTTCCTAAATACTTCTGTAAATCTGTATGCTTCGTATCCTGGCTAGGCTTACACACACGCAATAAGGCTTAGCATTGGGAGGAGATCTTGCAAAATATGGAAAGACTAGTGACTTGTCGTATAACGTAAATTTACCTAAATATTAACTAAATTTCGTAAGTTTCGGCCGAAACTAGAAGAACCAACGATTACGGTATCTGTTTCGGCCGAAAAATATGTTTCGTTCGAACTCTACTGGAAATAATAGCAATAAAAACCGAAAAACGGTTATTTAAAAAACCGGTTATCATGTGCAATTTTTACGGTGCGGTTAAACTGGAGATGAAAAGAACCGGTATAACCCAAAACCGGTTGTTTCAGCGACAACCGCCACCCCTACTGTCAACTCGACTGTTAGTGATACGAGTCCGTTGGGATCCAGCATGGCGTTCCGAATAGCCCTTCTGAACCCACCGATCCCATAGTCTGCTAACAGTCATTGCATCGCGACCAACGCGAGCAGCAATGTCGCGATACGATAAACCGCAATAGTGATAGGCTACAATCCGACCTTTATCAAAGTGGGAAACGTGATGATATGCATTTCTCCTCCTTACACGAGGCATCACAACAACGTTTCACCATGCAACGCTAGTCAACTGCTGTTTGTGTATGGGAAATCGGTTGGCAACTTTCCTCATGTCAGTACGTTGTAGGTGTAGCCACCGGCGCCAACCTTGTGTCAATGCTCTGAAAAGCTAATCATTTGCATATCACAGCATATTCTTCATGTCGGTTAAATTTCGCGTCTATAGCCTGTCATCATTGTGGTGTAGTGATTTTAATGGCCCCGAGTGTAGGAATTAGGAAACTGTTACGAAAGTAAAGAGATGTTCACTTTAAATATATGCGTAGCCAAATACTTTGAGAGTAGCAAAAAGCAAAATTCGAATTAGCGGTAGGTCAGTCATGCTAGAGCCGTCCATCGACTTTGAGAACAATGTTTGTGTACAGATTTTGTGGAAAACCCTTAGAAAATTTGGTCCTGGGTCAAATCGTTAAACGGGTCGAATCCAGATATTTAGTCACTCTTTGAACATATCTGTGTGGGATCAGAGGTTTACACACAAAAGGCCGAAATATTAATGCTTTTTCAAAGTAAATTCAGTGTATTGTATTTGCTCCTCTAGGCCATCGCACGAACCACGAGGTGTCATATATAATCATAAGAGTCAGTGGGATAGAAAAGCAATTGAAATCGCTCAACAGATGACAAACGGCTGACCCTGAAACGATATAATTTGTATTCTGCCTGCTCAAAGCAAAAAGGAAGAAACTACCTTCTTACATCAGTGTAGCAAAGCTCTCAGGTTTGGAAAAAACGCAGTTCATACAGTATGCAAAAAAGGTCAGCGATCAGATGCGTAAAACTATAGTCCTATTTCTTTGATATAGGTCAGTTGCAGAGTCTTGTAACATTTTATTTTCAAATATTATGCCATTTCCGGAGACCGGAAATCTACTTTGTGGGAATCGACATGGTTTCCGAATGCGTAGATTATGTGAAACACAGCTGCCACTATTCTTGCACGAGATTCAGTGGATAGTACATAAAGGATCCCAGGTAGGTGGCGTGTATCTTGACGGCCAAAAGACTTATTAAAATATTAATGACTATATTATCAAAATAATATTGTTTGACACGTTGTCAGGAAGGCGGTAAACATATTTTGCAATCGAATAAAGTCTAAAGTCTCGACAGCATATTTTATTAATCACGATAACAAGTTTCAACTAATATCTATGCCGTCTTCAAATCAAGTAATATCTTGGTCAGGCAGTAGAATCACTCAATTACAAAATTACGAATTATACGAAAAAGAGACAGTAGAATTCGTAATTTTGTAATTTGATTATTATACTGCCTGTTAAGAGATACTACTGCCGACGAAAATATGATTTGATCTGAAGATGGCCCAGGAATGAATTGAAACTGGTTATTCATATAATATATGGTCAAGACTGTAGATAATATATCTACTCAATTGAAATCAAATATAATCTACACTCTAGATCTCTGTACAACCTTAACCTTTCAGAGTATTGAAATTAAGTTTCACTCAGGCAATGTTATCCAATATTTACCACGCCGTTAGTGAGACATAACCACTAATTAAAATCTATCACTGAGATGGAGAACATATATGTCGAAAATGGTTGTGTATAATCATGTTGATTACGAAGATATGTTTTCATTATCTAATTAGGTGTAATCATTATAGAATGACAACTTCTAATTTTGATTTCAAGTGAGAAGATCTGAATATACTCATAAAAATGACCACCCTTATTGTAAATAAAGTTAAAAGGAAATGACAATTTGAAAGTAATAAACTTATCACCCCTCTCATTCTGGTTGTACTCCGTATAAGGAAACGTTTCAGCTGCTAAATTACAGTGAATTTTGTTTAATATTGTACAATATACACTTCTTAAATATATCTAGCATTCATCTACGAATGTCGCCCATAAACAGTTTTATACCGTAACTGTATTTTTACATCTATTCTTTTTGTTTTGAGGCGAGTGCGTTTATCAGTTGACATGCATTGCACACTCATGAATGTGGCAGTGTTAGCAGACACGTGTGTAAGATGGTGGCAGCAGCAGTGTCCCCGGTGCGCCGTGTCGCTTCATCAGCAGGCGAGCACACGCGCTGCGCCGCGCTGCAGCCACTGGACCGCCAGAGCCGATAATCGAGTTGTTAATAATCCCATTATGACAGCAATTTGTGCCTGCGGTGAGATTGTTGGAATGTTTGTGGACCTCGCGGCAAATAACAGAACGGCCGAGCGCCCGCTGGGTAGGCAACCGCGCGCTACAGCTTCCTGCTGGCCGCAAGCAGTTGGGCTGCACAGGGGAGCATCAGTTAGCGCAAAATTTTGCTTTCAGTCTGTGAGTCACCTCATCTATTTAGTTTTGTCGCCGCATGACGTTGAAAATATCTAAGTGAAATATATTACCGACGTGCTCATGGCGATACGAGAAAACCGCAGCCTTTGGAGTCGTTGGTAATTACTATGTCATAACGCAGTGCCACGTTCGCTTTCGTTAGTGAAAAGTGTAATACCAGTAGACTTTCTGTGACTGTGAGATCGTGTGTTTCTTTAATGTGTATAAGCGTGTTTTGTTTTATTTTACACAACATTTGTAAGAAAACCGTCTGTAGAGGCAAAAAATAAAAATAAAAATCTGAGTGTGGACGAAGACTCCCTGGTAAATACTACCATGTGATTTTTCATTTTAACCTTTATTTATAGGCTGTATTCGAATTATATTTCCGTGAGAATAACGGGAGAATATCCCATGGTTGCGAGTATCTCGTTGAAGCAATTAACGGAATTCGGAGGTATATGTTTATACAAGCGCCTATTTTCATTATTTTCATTTATTTATTTTTAAATCACAAAAAAACAATAATATATATATATATACACATGCTAACGATGATCGTTTATGCCTTGGTCAAATACATCGTTTTGTTTGTTATTCACCCAAAGAAGTTTCGGTGAAGTTTCTTCATCACCCATGGGATTTTCTTTTATTACTGCATCTGAAAATCACATTTCGCATTCATTTTGGCTGCCTGATATTTTCAGTTCACCTTTAAATGTCATAAAGTATGTCATTTTTTGTGGATTTCTTGAATTCTTACTCCAGTCACTCAGTAGCAATGTTTGTTGACATTCAGTTTCATCGTTTGTAAGGTTCTCTGTTTGTGTGATGTTCAATTCCTTCGCCTTTTCTTTGTTTTGGAGGTGAAATCGGTACAATTACACCATGATTCGAATAAAACTGTAGTCTGGTTTTCTTTTCCTTCCCATTAATCAACTTTTGCCGCACCTCTTCCTCTTTCTACTCTTCCTCTTCCTCTTTCTCTTCCCCCCTTTCGTCAGAGACGAGTGTATCGTCAGGCGTGCCCCAGGGGATTGTAATAGGACCGCTATTATTTACTATCTATATAAATGATCTTGTGGACGGAGTAAGTTGTAATTTGCGGCTGTTTTCTGATGATGCTGTGGTGTATGGGAGGGTGTCGTCTGTAACTGACTGTAATAGCATACAAGATGACATAGACAAAATTTCTAGTTTGCGCGAAGAGTGGCAGCTAGCTCTGAATGTAGAGAAATGTAAGGTGATGCGCATCAGTAGAAAAAACAATCCTATAATGTTCGAATACAGCATTAGTAGTGAGCTTCTTGATGCTGTCGCGTCGTTCAAATATCTAGGCGTAACATTGCTGAGCGATATGAAATGGAACGAACATGTAAGGACGGTTGTGAGTAAGGCGGACAGCCGACGTCGGTTTATTGGGAGAATTTTGGAAAATGTGCTTCATCTGTAAAGGAGACCGCGTATAAAACGCTTGTACGACCACATCTTGAGTATTGCTCAAGTGTTTGGGACCCGCAGCAGATCAGTTTAAAGGAAGACATAGAGGCGGTTCAGAGGCGAGCAGCTAGATTTGTTACCGGTAGGCTCGACCAATGCGCGAGTGTCACGGAAATGCTCCGGCAACCAAATTGGGGATCTCTGGAAGAAAGACGACGTTCTATTCGTGAATTTCTGTTAAGTAAATTTAGAGGGCAGGAATGTGAAGCTGAATGTAGTACGATCTTGTTGCCGCCTACTTACATTTCGCGTAAATATCACAAAGACAAAATAAAAGAAATTAGGGCTCGTACGGAGGCATGTCGGCATTCTTATTTTCCTCGTTCCATTTGGGAGTGGAATAGGAAAGGAAATGCCTAGTACTGGTATAGTGTACCCTCCTCCACGCACCTTACGGTGAATTGCGGAGTATGTATGTAGATGTAGATGTATGGTGATGAAAAATGCTCAGTTTATCAGTTCAGTTAATTTCGATTCGATTTAGGTCCATGAACGTAACAAAACGGTTTCTTAAAATCTGAGAGCTACAAGTTTTCATATCTGTTCACAGGCAAGCAACTTGCAAACAATGATCTGAATTGGTTGGCCGTGTCTCAGTTCCTTCTCTTATCAGTAGTGTAGTGGTGGCATTAGAATATGGACTCCACAACGAAATGATCCAAGCCATGTCGCCATCAATGATAATTTTTACATCTCTTTTACACCTGAAAAGCAGATATCATTCAGCATTATATCAATTCGTGGCTTCAAAATTCTCGCCCAAAGTAACAATATTCAGTAATTAACACTTAGTAGCCTGACAGTGTAATCAAACTGTTTAGAGCTATTTGTCTACTGTTCCATTCCCGAAATACTCGCAGAAAACCAAACACCTAAATCTTATCATTCGAGTGCTGATTAAAATGTTATAATGATCATTTATTTTCATGTGGTTGAGCAGGTAGTTGGTGATTAAAATTTCGTAAAGAAATCTCGTTGCAATGGAAAAGCATTTTTGTTTTAATGACTGCTACCAGAACTCACGTATCATATCCGTGAAACTCTCTCTCCTATTGCATGAAGCAAACTGCCCATTCTTTCGACCTATTCGACATCTTTCTTCAGACCTCTCTGATAAAGATCACATACCGCATCGTATTAAATATTGAATGTATCTTGTCATTATCCAGACTTATTGTGTCTCCCACTCTGAACGAGACATTGGAATGATGTAAAACCAGCAGACCTCTATAAATAACGTAAATAAAACATATAAACAAGCAAAATTTGTTAGTAAAGCACTTTTCAGAAGTATATAATGTGAGCATAACTCACAGAAACGCCGGTTGATTTGCAACGAAAACTTATCACACCAAATTAAATGTAGAACTAACATTGAAAAAGCAAAAGCACATTCACATTTACTTTGGAGCCATTACAATTTCACGGTGGGCACATGATCGATATCATACATGTATTTAAATATGCAGTCAACCGAATGTAAAATATGTATTATCTTTAGAGTAAAAGTTAACAAGTGCAATGCATTACAACAGTTCTATGTGTGATACTGAGCAAATTTCTATGTGCAGGGATGAAGAATGATTAACGTCGTTAACCTTGGAACTACCAACTCAACTTTCGTAATCCAAATTACCACGTAAATTGGGGGGAGGGAATTACTTCTTGTTCGCCCTAAAAAAATGTTGGAAAAAATACAAAAGATTCTTAATGTTTCTAGCTTCATCGTAAGAAGAAATGTTTTCAAGATATGATGTTCATGTAAGGCCTAGAACCTTAAAATATAATTTTCCGCCCTCGTACAATCGAGAATTACGGCAGGGAGGCCATATTACGAAAATCAAAACAAAAAACAAAAAATACATAATTTTCGTTACTGTTGTTTAACTTTACTCATGATGTACATTTTTATTGAAGTGTTAATATGATCCTTAACGTTTAAAAGAGAGTAACGTATGCAATTTTGTATAAAAATTACACTTTCTACTAAAATTAAATTGAAACAGAATTGAAAACTCAAAACAACTGTGAAACCCAGTAGAACATATTCCAAATAAACGAAAACATCGGTAAAAAATTAAAAACACTATATCCTTAAATACATAGTGTATAAAGTTACCGAGTGTTCCATCTACTTATCTGTCCAAGTGTCAACAAAGTTTACAGTAAAGCACTGCAACCAATCTATGTCTCTTATTAAATATTCCTTTGTACGAATTAAAATATCCGAGGAGCAGCAAGACATAGTACTTCGTTTGGCTATTTGTTTTCCAAAATAGTTTGTATAACAACAACATACCAGTTTGCTAGGAGAGATCGAGACACGTTGGCCACAGGGGCAGGATGTCTCAGTTTCGATCTGGACAGTGATTACTGTTGACTGGTTTGCATTAACACACTATAAATCCTATTAAATTTAAGCTTCCTCGTTGTTATAGCATAATTTTATCCTCATCGCTTTCTGGAAAATACATCGAATAATTTTTGAAAATAATTAGATTTTCTTAGCCTTGAACATTAGGTGTTCACCTGTTATTGAAATAATAGATGTAACTGAAGAAGACGTGCATTTAACTCAACATTTTCTTGATAACTAATAGTTATTTTTTCCTAAAAAAATATTGCAGGCTCTGGGTCAACTTACCCCGAGGTAGTTTGCGCTGAAGACTACACCACCGGGGACATAGCGATCACAGCACCTGTAAGGAGTACCAAAGCACGCCTCCCGTCAAATTAAAATTCCCAGCTTCACCTTGCCCACAGTACTCAAACTCGTAGTTATGAAACTAATTTCCTGTGGGCTGGGTACACATTTTCAGCTTTTCCCATTCGCAGTAGATGTCACGTATTCTGTGAATATGAACAACTGCAAAATCAGAAGTGGCGTCCTTTTTTCGGAATATACGCCAGATGTATAGACCTCCCTAAACGTTAACAGTAATTTCATGAATTTAAATATATAAAATATGAAGATATAAAATTAAAAAAAAATGTGGCCAACGTTTTCCTGTCTCCCCTACCCACAAAATCTTTTACCTCCCTGTAAATGAAAAGACAGTCTGACTTATTAATACACTTTACTCGTTAGTTATAATTTTTAAAACAAGAAAGGTCACCAACTTCCATCACTTTCCACTCTCATTCTTTCACGACTTCTTTCATTTTGAACTTAGGAATTCTGCCTTAATGTCAATATGCTTTAGTCTTACAAAAGTGTACGTCGAACAGTCCCTCTACAATGAACATTCAATTTCTTCTGTGATTCAATAACCCTAATAGTTAATGTAACGTAAGCTTATAAAAACATTATCTTAAAAATAGTTATTGAAGTCATATTTTCATGATCTGAAGTTGTCATCTCACAGGAAATTACTTAAAAAGAGCTTTCCTTAGCTGAACCGTGCAGTGAATGATACCTACTATTTCAAAAAATCCCATTATCTCCTTGACTTTGTATGCATATTCAGAAAGAAGGAAGAACAAAGTGAGCATCGCCAAAACAGAAGGTAAATTTTTTCAGCGCAGTCTGACTCTTACAAACGACAATATAGCTCCTTTGTGTTTCTAGGTTTTGGTTTTGTGGTATCAAATATACGTACATCGTGTACTGTAAAGTGCATTCCATACGTGCCGATATCGGTTATCATTACACAGACGAAACCGTCTCTCTTTTCGTAGTTAAAACGAATGGAATTCTACTCTTTCCGCGCCTTCTAATGCTGTATCATTGCCTCTTTGTACTTCAAAAATTCCTGGCACTCCTGTATCTCGCTAGCTTTACTCAGAGCAAATATTTCCAACAAACTTTCGAAGCTCCGAAAACGCTAGCCTTTATCCAGGGTAAAAAATTAATAAAAAATTCCAAAAATAAGCTGCTTTCTCCCTGTGAGTTAATGATCTAGTATTGCCCCTTCCGTAGCGAGAGAGAACATATCATTCAGTTCAATGTATTTTCTTGCTTTACTGTGGCTTTTTGTAATAAAAGAAAATACAGTAAAAATATATCAACAATCGTTAATGATTGTGAAACAACTGGAATGGCAATAATTTTTACAAGAACTTTTTTTTTCTTTTAGCAACCCTAGTATGGACGTATAACTGCCCAATCTGATATCGAATCAATAACCCCTGTTCCCTTCCCACTCTTCCTCCCTTCTGTTTTCCATCTCTTCCTTCCCCTTCATGTCTGTATATCGCCCCTCCCTTCCTTTCTCTGCTTCTCTTCTACATAACTTTCGTAACTACACATCTCCACATCTTTCCCTCCCCGTCTCTTCCCTTTCTACTACTCTCCCGATAGAAATATGTATACCAAGTTCAGGGAAAATTGATTCTTAGGCTTAGAATTAAATGTTGATCCTAAACATTTGTAACATATACTGCACGGTTCCCAATGACTGATTCTACGGTGTAAGACTTCAGAGATACAAAACATACCCATAGTATTCAGACCTCTAGAATATAGAAAATTTGGGCTGCCAGTTCCATTCACGAAACTCCATGTATATGTCATGCTTCTTAGACTGCACGCAGTAAAACTGTATTATGTTTCAGATAAATGTATCAGTATCTTATCTGTGAAATTTTATAGCAATGGAGTAAATTGTAAAGAAGTAATAAATTAAAACCTCTTGCATTATGAGTAAATTTACTTGCCGTTTTAGCGTTTGTCGAATTGTATCTCCTGAACTATCAGCCCTAAAGTGATATAACTTTGTATATGTGCTAAGCAGTGAATGTACATACTGTGCACATTAATACATTTAATTTCAATGCATAATGCTGCAGCTCTTGTATGTTTTTGACTTCATACAATTGAGCTTTGTGTCCTAATATTGTATGGTGTATATACATACTACCTCGAAAGTGCGTTACGAATACAGTTTGAAGTAGAAATTAGAAAGTTACGTTTTATGCGGCAGTTTCATTACATGAACAGCAACGTTTATCATTTTATTTGTCGGATGGGCGAAGGGCTTATCCAGATAACAATCCTTACATTTCATGTTTGTCGCAAGTCGGTAAGTGCATTACTTTTCAAACATTATATAAATAAATACTGCGTATTTGTATTTCACACTAACTCCACCTCTTAGATTACTTTAAGTTAGTTTAAATAGTTGATAAGCGTAGGGACTGATAATCACATTAGTTAAGTCACTTACATCTAGAAACATTTAAAAATTAGAACATATCATATTCTGTAGCTACGGCAGGTGGCGGAACACTACTTTTTGGGATGTGTTTGCAATTTTTAACTCTTGCCAGCGACATGTATATATGTCGTATATAGGGTGGTCCATTGATAGTGACCGGGAGAAATATCTCACGAAATAAACGTCAAACGAAAAAACTACAAAGGAAAAAACATTTCTAGCTTGAAAGAGGGAACCAGATGGCGCTATCGTCGGCCTGCTAGTTGGCGCTGCCATAGGTCAAACGGATATCAGCTGCATTTTTTAAATACGTACCCCCAATATTTATTACATACTGGTCTAGTACGTAAATAAAGATCAATATTTTATTTGGATCACATTTATCGCTTTGGGATGGGTGGCGCTGTAATATTCACAAACATATTGCTAACAATTTTAGACGAGCAGTGGGCAACAGGTTAGTTTTTTAAAATAAAACACAGAACATAGGTATGTTTGAAATTTATTTCGGTTGTTTCAATGTGATACATGTACTTTTGTGAAATTATCATACATTATGGGAACGCATGCTGTTACTACGTGATTACCTGTAATTACCTCATGACTGAAATAAATGCTCAAAATTATGTTCTTCAATGCATTTGGCAATACGCGTAACGGAATTCCTCTCAACAGCGAGTAGTTCACCTTCAATAATATTCTCACGTGTATTGAAAGTGCGTTGACGCGCTTTCAGGCGTTGTCGGTGAATCGTGATAGCAAATATGCTTCAATTTTCCCCGCAGAAAGAATTCCGGGGATGTAAGATCCTGTAAACGTGCGGGCCATGGTATGATGATTCTACGACCAATCCACCTGTCATTACATATACCATTTAAGACCGCTTCAACTGCACGCGAACCATGTGCCGAACATCTATCATGCTGAAAGTACATCGCCATGCTGACATGCAGCGAAACACCTTGTTGTAAAATTGGTAGAACAATACGTAAGAAATTAGCATACATTGAACCATTTAGACTGCCATCGATACAATAGGGGCCAATTATCCTTCATCCCATAATGCCGCACCATACATTAACCCGCCAAAGTCGTTGATGTTCCACTTGTCGCAGCCATCGCCGATTTTCTGTAGCCCAATAGTGCATATTATGCCGGTTTACGTTACCTCTGTTTGTGAATGACGCTTCGTCATTAAACAGAACGCATGGAAAAAATCTGTTATCGTCCCGTAATTTATTTTGTGCCCAGTGGAAAAAGCGTACATGATGTTGAAAGTCTTCGCCATACATGTCCTGGTGCATAAAGATATGGTACGGGTGAAATTTATGTTGATGTAAAATTCTCAACACCTACGTTTTTGGGCTCCCGAATGTCGCTCAATTTGTCTGCTACTGATGTTCGGAATAGCCACAGTTGCAGCTAAAACACTTACTTGGGCATCATTATTTATAGTAGGTCGTGGTTGAACTTCCACTTGTGGCTGAACTGTTCCTGCCTCTTTAAATAACGTACCTATCCGATGAAAGTTCCGGACACTTGGATGATGGCTTCCAGGGCAACAATCAACTTACATAATACAGGCCCGTTCAACATTTTGATCACAATAGCCATACATAAATACCATATCGACCTTTATACAATTGGTAAACGGTTCATTTCAACAAGAGCATGTATAATGGCGAAAGTTACGCTATACCACGTACTTATAAGTGACTATTACAGCGCCATCTATCACAAAGAACAAAATGTGTTCCTAATAAAACATTCATATTTATTTACGTACTAGACGAATATGTAACAAAAAATGGGGGTACCTATTTATTTTAAATGCACATGTTATCCGTTTGACCTATGGCAGCGCCATCTAGCGGGCCAACCATAGCGCCATGTGTTTTCCCTCTTCGAGCTATAAAATTCTTTGTAGTTTTTTCGCTTGGTGCTTATTTCTTGAGATATTTGGCCCAGTAACTATTAATGGACCACACTGTATATATACGTTCCCCTATTTCCTCACAATGTACGTGATAAAGCCGAACTACATCGCCTCCTGTGTTTCTTAGTTGTTATAATAATTCTACAATACAGTTCACAGATGGCAAGAGACGATCTTTGTTTACCTTTCGCTGGTTTTGGCGATATTACAGCGTCAGTGCGTGGTCAAACCAGTTAGAAAACTGTGGAAGCGCGAGTTTTAAAAAGCCGAAGTAGAATGGTTGCTTGTGAAGAGTATCAGGGAGGATTAATTTCATTTTATTGCACCTCCAACAACTCAGGGCCGTGTAAATCGTTCATGTTCCACGTGTTCGCTTTTCACAAATGAAACTGATGATGATGAAGAACAGGATGACAGCATAGGGCGGTTGCCCCGGTGAATAGGTTAGGCCAGTCTTCGCACAGTGTTAAGAGGCAGAAACGCTCAGAGCCCCGCACGCACCTGGCCCGATGCAGCAAACAGCTACACAGTGAAAAGGTCAAGTACGACATCGCTCATCTCAGGGCATTGTGAACAGAACGTTACCACTTTGCTCCATCCCCTACCCTCACCCGTCTTTTATCACCCCATCGTACGTGCCCGGAAATATGATCTTTAATGGGCCCAGAAACATATTTCACCATCAATGAAACATATTTATCTACATCCTATCCAAAACAATGTTGTAAATCGTTGTCCCTAAGTTCTGACACCTGCGGAAGACTCAAAATTTTCTAAAGTCCTGATGGATAGCCCTAAACGTAATTTAAACTGCGATGGACTTGTCAAGGAACTGCTTCATTTACTTTTTCTTTATCGAGGAAACATTCTCCGAACATAACCACACGTATTAGGTAACCAAACGTCCGATATAAATTCTTGTTTAGAAATGTTCCAAGTTCCCTCCGTATATGATCTTCCTCTCCATCCACCCAGTCATCGCTTTAAAATCTTTCAGTAAATCCTCACATCTAACCTAGCCTCACCCTCTTTCCGTAGTCTGTCAAAGATTAGATTAGATTAGTACTTGTTCCATAGATTATGAATACGACACTTCGTGATGATGTGGAACGTGTCAGGTTAATGAAAGGTGTCTTTACAAATTATTACTTTGTTCTAAATATTACATGACAATTTTTTATTTATTTTTTATTTCTTTTTTTTATTTTTTATTTTTTCAAATTTACTAATTTATATTTAAAAAGTCATATGTATTGTAGAAGGAGTTGCCATGTAGAAATTCTTTTTTTTTAATTGCTTGTTGGCTATCTGTCAGGCTTTTGATGCTGTTTGGTAGGTGACCAAAGACTTTTGTGGCAGCATAATTCACCCCTTTCTGTGCAAAAGCTAGATTTAACCATGAATAGTGTTATAGTTATGTACACTGCTATTGCTTTTGAATTCGGTGGGACTGGTAATAACAAATTTCATAAGTGAATATATATACTGTGAAGCTACTGTGAAGATCCCCAGCTCTTTGTATAAGTGTCTGCAGGATGATTTTGGATGGGCTCCGGCAACTATTCTGATCACACGCTTTTGTGCTATGAATACCTTTTTACTCAATGATGAATTACCCCAGAAAATGATGCCATACGAAAGCAGAGAATGAAATTATTCCTCTGCATATTTCTGAAAACTGAAGATTTTTAAAAACTTACTTTATTTGACAATTTAATGGTAAACATAAGTCCTCAAAACAAATATATCTGATTTGGTTCTGGCAGTTCTCTAACAATTAGCAGTCGGTAAACAGTTCACCTTTTGAATTATGATGGATTACACGAATACTAGAAATTAGATCTTGGATAGAATTTTGCGGAACTGTGGACATGTGATTATTAACAGCTATTAAATGAAATTTTCTGGCAGACTAAAATTGTGTTCTGGAACCGGTGCTCGAACCTGGGACCTATGCCTATCGGGGGCAAGAGCTCTACCGACACGACTCACGGTCATTCTTCACAACTTCACTTCTGCCAGTATCTCACCTCCTACTTCCCAGACTTGACAGAACTTCTCCTGTCGGGTTAGCTCAGTGGATCAGTCTGCTTTCGACAGCGCAGCGGTGAGGACGGACTGTTTACGTCCCGCCGCAGTGTCTCGCGCGTGAGCGGTTGTTTACTTCTCGCAGTCTTCGCGAGTGTTACTTCATATAGACATAGAATGGCTCATTCGTACCGACAGTCTACAATCAAGATCAGCTTTAACAATGAATTTGCACGACCGAAAGCATTCGAAGTGGAAAGATTCATCCATGAAGAGATTAAAATTGATCCACGAGAGATGATTGGAATACACTTCTCCATTATAAGTAGTGTGGTCTACGTAAAACTGATCAACGACATGGTATGTGACAAGATTGTGCGAGAGAACAAAGACGGACTAAAATTCAAACATTCTGACGGAAATGTCGGAGCAGTGACAATCGATCATGCAGGGCTGGGACTAAGAACCGTCAGAGTTTTTGAACTACCTTTCGAGGTACCGGCTGACATGGTGACAAAAGCGCTGCAACCCTATGGTAGAGTGCTAAGCCACATAGCAGAAAAATGGACAACCTTTACGACGTACCCTGTTCTTAACGGCATACGACAAATAAGGATCGAACTGACAAGACACGTGCCGTCTTATCTCACGATTGGAGGCTGCAGAGCAATAGTAATCTACGATGGCCAACCAAAAACATGTTCAGGCTGTGGTAAGGAAGGTCATGTCCGTTCAGAATGTCTTCAACGGAGAATTGTTCAGGTACCAACAGGAGAACCTGTACAAACATCTACGGCCACGACCCTCCCTCTCACATATGCAGAGGTGTTTACGAAGAACGTTCACTCAAACAATGACATGACCCAACAACTAGAACATTCTGCCGAAGGTTCAGCAAACGAAGACACCTTCAAGGAAGAGTTAGCGTCTCTCCCCACAGAGATGCCGCGAACGATCTCTCCACCAGAGATACTCGAACAGAACATGGAAGTCGACAGTAGGGTAGTGCCAACAGCCGCCTTCGTCCCCGCCAGCAAAGAGGACAGCGATGCACAACCAAATTCGGATACGGAAGCCCATGTCCGTAAGCAACGATCTCCAAAACGACACAAGAAACGGCGACTCACCCCGTCAGACGACTGCTTACAACGTACGACCGGAGACAGTGAACACGTTGAGGGGGGCGGTGACCACGCAGAGGTTACCGTGATCTCTCATCAAGAAGGTCAACTTCCCGATAAAAAGAAAAGCCACGAGCGACCTGCAAAGTATGACAACGAAGAACTGCCTGCAGCCCACTACCAGTCTGCTACAGTGGAAAAGACGACACAACAGGAAGGGGTGGAGAAGACTAAGATGACGACGATCTGTTCACAAGGCGATTGGTCAGAGGACACTGGAGATGACCCGATGACGGCCGCAACAGGCGACGGGGCAGCGACGGCGCCCCTGCAAAGTTAAACACGCAGTTAACGCCAGCGGATATGACGAGGCCCCACGACGTGTCAGTATAACATCAGATGACATAAGCTCCCATGGGCGACACACACATGGCGGAACGAAGACAAGCATACCGACTAGCCTCCATAAATATTAACACCATAAGGTCGCGCATTAAAATGACCTTACTCAAGGAGATGCTGATCGCGGCGGACATCGATATAGTCCTACTTCAGGAGGTGTACGTTCAAGATTTTCCGATCATCTACGGGTACGACACCTACATCTCACATGCCTCCGAAACAGGCAGCGGCATGGCAATACTTCTTAGAGAAGGCATAGAAGCCGAGGATGTTCTACACCTACCTTCAGCAAGGGGATCAGCGATGACGGTGCTTGGTGTCAGACTCATCAACATTTACGCACCATCCGGAACAGACAAGAGACGAGATCGTTCCCGCTTCTTTTCCGAGGAAATTGCACCGCTCTTTCAAGGACGACACGACTGTTTCATCCTCGGCGGTGACTTTAATTGTGTACTTGCCCCGAAAGATCAAATTCCTGGATACACAACGTGCCCGGAACTAAGGACGATAGTGCGTGATATGCATTTGGTTGACACATGGGAGCATGTGCATGGCCTACGTCAAGGCTTCACCCATATGACGAGTCATTCCGCTAGTCGCCTCGATCGAGTTTACGCAATAAATACTCTCAGAACTGATATCGTGGATGCAGAACTGTGGCCTGCAGCCTTCACCGACCACACGGCATTTATATGTACCATCTCTCTCAGGAGACAGCAGGTGTGGCGGAGCCGCGGTACTTGGAAACTGAACGTCGCCCACCTTGACAACCCAGACTGTCGCAGTGCCATCGAAGATACATGGAAATTATGCCTAAGACGTCTCCAGGCGTATCCCACAACACTACGTTGGTGGCTGGATTGTGCCAAACCAGCGATACGCCGTACCTTCATTCGCTACGGTCGTGAACAGGCAGCGTGGCGACGGCAAACGATGAACTTTTACTTCACCGTTCTACGTGACTGCAATAACCAGGCACCTTCTCCGGAGATACATACGACAGTACAACAAGCCAAGGCCAAGATTATAACCATCATGAGAAGCCACCTCGACCGAGTCATGGGAGAACAACCATCCATGTATCATATCATCAACGAACGTAAGCGTCGAAGAAGAGGCCTGATACACGTACTGGACACTGAAAATGGCAGACATCTAACTACGCAACAAGAAATAAGCACTGCCTTTGTCGCATACTACACTCAACTATACACAGCGGTGGATACTGACATGGCGATAGTTGACGAAGTTTCTCAGACAATCCTTGGCACCATTGATCTGGCAGCAGCAGCACAGCTGACGGAGGATATAACTGAAGAAGAAGTAGTGGAGGCTATTGGTAAGGGAGCGGTGAATAAATCGCCTGGACCAGATGGACTCCCACTGGAATTTTATCGGGCATTCCGAAGTATGATAACACCCATATGGACTAGTATTTGCCGTGAATTGATGTCTCCAGATGTGCCCTTACCACCGTCCTTCGTGGAGGGACTTATCATCCCGATACACAAGCCATCAGGTCGCTCAAGGATACGGGACTACCGACCATTGACGCTTCTGAATTGTGACTTTAAAATATTCACCAGACTCTTAGCTTCGCGCTTCCGAAGTATATTGCGCCAAGTGATATCGCTGGATCAAACGTCGCTTGGCGTAGATGCCAACATTCAGACAGCACTCGGCGAATATCGCGATGTAATCGCACTGGCCAAGACCTGCCGCCTTCGCGGAGCCCTTGCGTCGATTGATTTTGATCGGGCCTTCGACAGAGTGAGCCACACCTATCTGGCAGCAGTCATGAAGCACATGCGATTTCCACAGCCCTTTATCAGTGTTGTGATGCGGCTATTAAATAACGCCTCCTCCAAGGTGCTCATCAACGGACGAACGACAGCACCCCTCACCATATCAAGATCGGTTCGACAAGGATGTCCACTTTCGACAATTTTATACGCCATAGCCCTTGAGCCACTACTCTGTGGCCTACGTCAACGATTGACAGGGTTGACAATGAGAGGGTACACATTCAAATGTAAAGCGTACGCAGACGACCTGGTGCTCATGGTACGGACTGACAACGACATGCAAGAGGCTTTAACTTGGATCAACAAATATGGAATGGCTACAGGCAGCCGCATCAATGTGGACAAGTCAATGGCCATGAGTATCGGTGACGGGGTACCAGAAGGACATGTAGCGCCCTTACAACTCAAGGATACCTTAAAATGCTTAGGTGTTGTCTTTACCAACGACGTGCGTCACACAGCAGCTTACAACTACAAGAGACTTCTACAGTCAATCCGGACAGCAGTTAGAGGGAATACTATACGGTCTTTGGACATTATCCAGCGTGTCAATTATGTTAACACATACATGGCGTCACGAATTCCTCACCTTGCACAAGTCCTTCCGATGCCGACGGTGATAGCACGGCGTATATTGGCTGCGTTCGGTAGCTTCGTCAGTGCGGGACTACTCTTCAAAGTTAGATATGAAACCCTCACCCTCCCTCCCGGCAGGGGAGGTTTAGGTCTTGCACATGTTCATGATCGAGCAGTGGCACTATACATCAGCACCATGTTGAAATTGTGGAGACGACATCACACATCTCTGACAGGTATCTTAATAGAAGAACTTGCACCGAGGTCACAAACAGCACCGGTGGCGGTGCAGCACATCTCACAGTCACTCCACCACATCAGTGCCTTTTTTATAGAATACAGTTACGTTCAGATGACACTGCCGGAAAGCAGACCTGCGACGGCTCGCGACATCTATCGAATCTTAACGGCCACAAGAACTGGCAATGTTATTGAGAAGAAGTATCCAAATGTTGACTGGCCGGTGGTATGGCGATCGATACACCACGTTTCCTTGGATACGGAAACACGTGCCATGTGGTACCTGACAGTTAATGGTAAACACGCAACACGATCTAGACTCCACTCTATACATCTGATGGATTCACCATTATGCCCCCAGTGCCGAGTCCTGGACGACGACGAACACCGGTTAACATGTGGCCCAGCAGCAGAAGTCTGGCGTTTAGGACAACAGATAATAGCTTTCTTTCTTCGAGTGGGGCCACAAGACATCAGACAACGTTCCGTGTTATTCCCTGACAGGACATACTATCCACGAACTAAAACGAATGCAGTAACATGGATTCGAGCACAACTGGTGCTCTATTTATTCAGAGATACCCCAAAGAATGTATTAGACTTTTGGATCTACTTAGAAGAACGACATAAAAAGATTGTACATAATCCTAAGTATAGACAGTATTTTTCTAATTTTTTATGGAGTGCGTTTCAGGACCCGCCGCACAGCTGGAAAGTCCCGGGTAGGAGAAGTTAAAATATTAAATCGACGAAGAATGAACGGAAGATATGAAAACGGCAACTAATCCTAATGTACGAGAAGACGTACCCGGGCGCTGGAGCGGCGATGGAATTGGAATAACACTCTACACCGTGCTGCGTATATGTTTATTTATGAAATGCGAGAAGGCAGTTAAGTTTCTGTAAGGGTTGTGAGCACGGTGAACAGATTTACTATTACATTAAAAAAAAAAAAAAAAAAAAAAAAAAAAAAAAAAGTGGAAGAGCGCTAGCCTTCGAAAGGCAAAGGTCACAGGTTCGAGTCCCGGTTCCGACACACAATTTTAATCTGCCAGGAAGTTTTATATCAGCGCTCACTCCCCTGCAGAGTGAAAGTTTCATTTTGAAAACATCCCTTAGGCTGTGGTAAGTCATGTTTGCACCGTATCCTTTCTTCCATGAGTGCTAACGTTTCGCAGGAGAAAGTCTACGATGTTTGGAAAGTAGGAGGCGAGGTTCTGGCAGAAGTGAAGTTGTGAGGATGGACCGGGAGTCATGTCAGAAAAAGCTCAGTGGTAGCCCGTGATAGGCAAAGGGCACAGGTTCGAGTACCGGTTCCGGCACACTGTTTTAATCTGCCAGGAAGTTTCATGTCAGCGCACACTCCACTGCAGAGTGAAACTTTCATTCCAGCTATTAAATGGTTTATAAAATGCATTCTAACCATCATCTGCTTTATTAAAACTATTATCACCTACCAGCTTCGACCAATGGCCATCATCAAAGGATAAATGTTTCAAATCCGGAAAATTAGTTTTCTCTCGTCCAAAAAGAGACATGCTGGTATGCTTATAATATCGTTCTGCTCCTCCAGACTACAAATGAATATGGCTCTTAAAACCGAAATTGGGCAACAGTGCAAGACGTAATATGAAGTGAATTCTTGCAAACAACTGGAATTGGAAATTTATAAGCTCTCTTTCTCTACAGTGTATGTCTCTGTGGCCAACACAGACCACTCACGTATCTCAAAATTTCATACGTATCTATACAAAATTTCAATTTTTTATATGTATAAGTTATAACGTCTTGAAAAAGGTCCAATGTTTTACCTGAAAGAGAAATCAAACTTCTGCTTTTGCATGTTGTTGCCACAAATGTGGGAAAACCCTGTGCAGAATTTCAAACTTGAATATAATGTCTTAAAAATGGTCCCATATTTTACCTGAAAGGGAAAGCAGACTTCTGCTTTTGTTTGTTGTTGCCATATATGTGGAAAAACCCTAAACACATTAAAAAATTGAAATAAAATGTGCTACAAAATTTCAGTTGTCATTGGATAAAAGTAAGTATTTGATGAATTGTACCCTAAAATACCTTAGAACAAAATGGATAACATTTAATCTGAAGAATAAAATAACTTTATCAGTGTTTAAAAATTGCAGCTGGTAACTGACGTAAGACAACTACTGCCTTACATATGTGATGGGTTTCAGGTTTCCTATTCAGTAATTGATGGTGTAAAATGTCTTCATTTTCTTCCAGCAGGAAGGACAGTAATAATTAGAGATCACTGATTTGCAACAGGTACATCTATGCCCACTAACTGTTCGCTGCTGAGCTGCGAACCACTAGAATTTTCCGATTCAAAACTGCGCACTCGCTGCCAGTGCACTTAAATAAATTTCTTCAATTTCTTCTTTCCCAGTACTGTTGTGAGGTGTGACTTTTATTCCATCCTCAAAACATGTTTCAAAATGTTCAAATGTTTGTAAATCAATCGGACTAAACAAGTCCGTAGCTTACAAACTAAGAAAACTAACCTAAGGATAACACACGCACCCATGCCCCAGGGAGGACTCGAACCTTCGAAGGCGAGCAACCGCTCGCTCCCCAGCGAGGCGCCTTAGACCGCTCGGCTACTCCACCGCGGCAAAAATGTTTCCATATCTTACCTACACTTCGAACGCAGCTGCCAATCACCTACCACAAACCAAGTCAGACACCATATTTTGCATTTAAACTCATCGAATTTTATGTTTCTGATTGCTTGGTAATGGAGCATCGCTATAATTATGACCAATATCGGAAACATAAACTCTTCACGATCAACTCTGTGATAAGACACTATCTACGATACCATAAAAATAGGATAGCTGTGCAAGTTTCTATGCTCATAATCAAAAGAGAGTGTTAGGTACGTAGTGAGAAAAAGAAAGAAAAAAAATTAGAAAAAGTTGTTACTTGTACCGAAAAAATAAGTAAAGGTAATGATTATTTTCGCCCCATTTATATACAGTACTTTTTACAGAAGGAAAATCGTTAAACATTTCTCTTTTCTTGCATTGATTGCTTCCCCTGTTGCGTCTGTTTGCCGAAGAAAAACTCGGCTCGGTATGTTTTGTAGGTTACGTGTGCAAAATTTCATCAAGGTCGGAGTGAAACCGTAGATTTTGTAGAAACGTTCGTAGGTGAAGTACTTTGCCGTAAAACAAAAAAAAAATTACATAGACACTTACTTTGCTACTGTTTCGAAGTATTGTGTGTGAAGTTTCATCGCAATGAAATGAACGTTACTGCAGCGCATAAAATATGAACAAACATGATGCGGCGCTTTTCCATGCGTTTTAGTGTTTATGACGTCATGTAACCTACACTTTAAGTCCCATAATTAATTTAATAGGTTACATTAATTGGCGTAAATAGATACTGTTTGCAAAATATATAGCATTATATACATTAGAAAAGAAGAGATACAATTAAGCGTAATTCATAGCAGTGTTTCACGCATTTCCGTGTTCATGGCGTCATGTTCCCTGAAATATATGTTGTACTGTGATATAATTATTTCTATAACGCTAGAAAAATTGCACGCAGTATGTGACAAAGTTGGATGAACGGTAACGACGCGCATAAAATAAGAACAAAATTATAAATGAACAAACATTTATTACTGTAAATCAGATAATGCGCCACGTCACTAGACCCAATTGTTCACCGCCGGTTTGAATAAAATTTTCAGCAATCCAAGAGAGAAATCTGTACATATAGACCACTCGAAATGAATCGCACCCAACATTTAAGGAAGATAATCAAGAAGTGTTTTCGTGTACAAAATTTAACACCGTAAACAATTTCGCAGTTAATGCAGTGTGGCACATTGGACATCAAAGACTTATTAGGGCCATTTCGTGTGAAGTCGCTATATTATGTGTGTCAAATGGAGGTCTTAAACGATGTATGGAGGTAAAAGATGAGTTTTCTCATCTGACTGTAAAACATATATACAGCTGTTAACGGATATGCTGTGTTTTTTTTGTGAATGTTTCGGTGTAGCAATGTCTCTTAGTAAGTGCTAAAAAACTGTAGACGTGACGAGATATGTGTGTGAGAAGCAAGTGGAAAGGTGAGCAAGTGAACTTTAATTACGTATAGGTCACAGTTCAGTTCGAAATTACGCTAATACTGCAGCATGCAGAGAGATGAAATTTTAATTACGGTCAGGTTTAGTAACACATTCACAGACAATTAGTGGAATCTGGTTTCTGAAAGGGCATACGGTATTTTCCTAGTGCAGTGCTCAGATTCATGAATTTTTCTGTATGTTGTTCGATAACACTAGGACATTAGTTAAAAACTTCGGACCAGTGGAAAGTTAAACCTATCACCGTAGAACATGTTTAGATTCAATTTTAGTTAGCAGTGGAGAGAGATTTATGGGAACCCCTCCATTTCCAATAAACGTCATACATTAAATCGCACAATATGTCCCTCGCACCGCACATCGTTAAAGCTGCCGTTCCAAACCGACAGCTGTGGCAGCAGGAGTATCCGCTCACCGTCTAGTGGTCCTTCTTCAACGTCACTGCATCCGAGCTCATCGCATTGCACGTTTACTATCGTATTACATCAGAAACAGAAGGCGACGCGCGACTGATGTGCCAAGATAATTATTAGCGTATTGGTTCAATGTGACTGTCTCGCTTACCGTACTAACATTGTTAAGTAATTCATTATTTGAGAAATCATTCTTCTTCGAAATCTCTAAGCTGTTATTACGACCTTGGTTGCTGTTTGTTCTACATTAGACCATGTTTTTTGCGCAATCGCTTTCTTTCTGAAAGTCACAGTTATCTTATTCACAAGATCGTGTGTACATATAACGTATCATGAATGCATGAGGTGCATTCAACTTACAACAGCTACGATATTTTTTTTTATTTCGGCACCGATTAGTGATAGACATAAGTGGTACGTTTTAAAATATGTCAATTCCTGATAGAGATGGCAGCAATATATGGAACATCTAAATCAAGCTGCCGTGAAGTTAGTTAGGACTGTTATTGTTACTTAAATTGCGGCGTTGTCGGTACAAGAGCAAAGATTTTGTATTTTTCCATTTGCGTGATGTGAAATTCATTGCCATTTGACTGATGTTGTGACGGCGTCATTAATGTGCCCATTGTGAATTTATGGTTGCGGTAGTTCAGAAAAGGCAGAACATCGTGTGACAACAAACGTAGACAAACTGGGCGTGGAATTCACGGACTGTTACCTCAGTTCTTGGCAGAATACTTTATACATTTTGAATGGAACATACGAGATAAATGTGTATATACTTTGGAAATTTATTGTTTTTGCAAACATGTTTTTTGTTGCTCCGCAATTATCAGCTAATCACTGCAGAGGTATAGGAATACCGCTTGGAAGTTTTACGTTCAAAGATCTTAAGCTGTTGTATCGATAGTCGAGGTACATAACATTTAAAAGAAGACTAGTGTGTCAGTCATTGAACACCGATGAATTATGACACGATGTATAGTCCAACATTTGTTCTAAGAAATTAAATTGAACAATAGAAACTGGCTGAATAAATTATCTGTGTTTTAAAGTTCAAACTTTTGGAACATAGAAGGGTGAGAATAGATCGAGTGAAGAATCTGTGAATATAGAGGTTCAATTTTTAAATGGTTAGTTCCCGTTTGTTGTTGTTGTGGTCTTCAGTCCGCAGACTGGTTTCATGCAGCTCTTACGCTACCCTGTCCTGTGAAAGCCTTTCCATTTGAGAATACGAACTGCAACCTACATCCTTTTGAATCTGCTTACTGTATTCAAATGTTCAAATGTTTGTATAGCTTATGGGACTTAACTACGGGGTCATCAGTCCCTAAACTTACAAACTACTTATGAACTAACTAAGACTAAGGACGGCACAAATATCCATGCCCGAGGGGGGATTCGAACCCCCGACCGTAGTGGACGTCCAGACCGTGACTGGAGCGCCTCAGCCACCTCGGCCACCGCAGCCGGCCTTACTGTATTCGTCTCCCTGTCTCCCTCTACGATTTTTACCCCCACACACTTCGCTCCAATGCTAAGTTGACAATTCCTTGATGTCTCAGAATGTGTCCCACCAATCTATTCCTTCTCTTAGTCAGGGTGTGCCAGAAATTCCTTTTCTCCCCAGTTAGGTTAAGCACCTCATTAGTTACGTTATCTACCCATCTAATGTTCATCATTCATCTGTAGCACCACATTTGAAAAATTCTATCATCTTTTTGCCTGAACTCCTTATCGTCCACGTTTCACTCCCATACAATGCTACACTTTAGAAAAATGCTTTTAGAAAGGAGTTCCTAATATTTAAATTACTACTGGATGTTCTCGGTTAAGTGTCAAGCATTACTACCGAACTAATAACTTACAACTGATATTAGGCAACTCGCTAAAATTCTGCGCTCATACAGTGCGTAGACTGTGGAACTGTAGGAGGGACATGAGGCAAGCGTTTAGGAGTGAGGAGGAAGATCAACACATAAGTTGGAAACTTCGACATGTGCAGACCACCTGCTAAAAGAAGGCCACAGCTACAAGATAACACTTGAAGTCCTACACCATATCCAGAATAGGAGAAAAATAAACTGAAATGATGGAAATTAATTAACAAACGTCATCTTCGCCAAACCTTCTACTAAATGACCAGCTCTGTCTGCAGAATCTAACCAGGCCACTTTACAGATTCCTAATCACTTGCCTCATTTTGCTAGTACAGATATTAATTAGGATTTATTTTTTATTAACAGTATTTGAAATTTAAGCCAGAAACTATAATTTAACCATTTAAAATTTCAACTTATATATTCACAGATGTTTCAATCACTCTCTCTTCTATGTTTCACATGTTTGATCTGTTAACCATAGATGATTTGTTTAGCCAATTTCTTTTGTTCAATTTATTCTCTAGGGGAAAATGTTGGACTACATCTTGTCATACTTTATCAGTGTTCAGTAATGGTCACAATAGTCTTCTTTGAAAATTTATGCACATATATTATCTATACAGGAGCTGAGGGTCTTCAGCGTAAAACTTCCAAGCTGCATTCCTATATCTCTGTACTGTTATCTGACGAAGACTTTAACAGCCTAAAATCGGTTTGTAAAAATAAGAAATTTGGAAAATATTACATCTTTATCTCATATGCTTCATTAAAAGTTTCGACCTTGAACCAGCCGACCTGACGATATGATGGAGCGTGTTTAAAAATTTGCTTTGGGGGATCGCCAAAGAACTGTGGAATATATCGCCCCCAAGGTTGTCATTTCCTTGAGATCAGTGCGCACAATACTGTACGAGTATCTGGAAATGTGGAAAGTGTCGTCAAGGTGTGTGCCATTAATGCTGACTGCAAGGCTGCGCGCCTGACATTTTGTCAGTAAAAGATAGCTGCATGAATAGCTTTCTTTCTATCCATTGTGACGACGGATGAGAAATGTTTGCCGTTTTGAACACTGAAACAACGTACCAGTCGGCTCAAAGGAAGCATAAAGACTCAACGCCACCAAAAAAATTTCGGGTAGGCTATTGTGGGACAGCGATGTTATAATTGCTTTCCAAAGGGCACTACGGTGACTTGTGTATCAACCGAAATGTTTTCAGAGGAATTACTTCCTAGCATTGCATGAAAGACGACCAGGAAAAGTTAAATGCGTTGTATTCTATCTAGACAGCTCACTGACATTTCGGGTGAAAGCTACGCTACAGTTCTTTTTCGTGAAAACAACTTTAAAGTGACCTGTCATGCTCGAAACTCGCCTGCCCAGGCTCCTAGCAACTTTTAGCTTTTCTGAAGATGAAAGATACTTTTCGCGGTTACACATTCACAAGCCGTACTGTAATGGCCTCAGAGATTTTCCAGTGGTCGGTGCATAATTCTATAAACCGTTCGCAGCGGCGATGGAATAATTCTGCCGTATTTCTAAATTGTTTACAGCTGCAGGAAAATTACATCCAGAAGTGACAGAAGTTTTAAAGCTTACGATGGTGGGTTTGTGAGTAAACTTTATCCCACATTATTTCGAAACGCGTCAGTAAATGAACAGCAACATCACCACCTATGGCCTTGATATTTCTACAGCGTCCCTAATAGCTGTCTAATAACTAAAACTGAAAAGTGAGCGTATTATCTAAATTCTGAAGCTAGTTTGTGTACCGTTTGAGTCATAATTATTATTACTTTTTTTTTTTTTTTTTTTTTTTTTTTTTTTTTTTTTTTTTTTTTTAGGTAACATACAAAATTATGAGTATTCGTAGCGCCAATATTGATTTTTACACAGTTAATGAGAGGATGAAAGTCAGAATACGAAGGTAAGGTATGGCTTTAGTTGCACTAGAGCAGCAAAATAATTCGGTGTCGACAAGTGAAAATTTCAGCCGTGACGGGGTTGAAACCAAGATCCTCCACTTTGTGTCAGCGTAGGTTGTGAGATTGGCGTCGCCAATTTGGCTGAAACTCTGTGAGATTAGGCAGATAGATGAACTTTCAAAATTGGTAAATTATATGACTTGTATGGGTCATCAGATAAAACGCCGACAAAAGTTTCGCGATTATTGTATGCGGGCAGAATAACTTTACTCGTGTTGCTAAAACGCAGTGGATATTCAAATTTTGCGGCCTAGTTTTGTCCCAGCAACATCCCAATTTATCTTATTTTAAATAACTTACAGCAACAATAAACTTTTAACTAAAATGTATATATAATTAGGAGGTTAGGCCTCTCTCAAATTTCGAGAAATCGATCGTGTCTGAGGCTAGGAAATGTTTCTGGGGATCATCAATGAAGCGCAAAATGTTTGAAGAGAAATAAAACAGCTGAAGGTATTCAGATATTCTGGCGGGTTAGTTGTACGCAGCAGGTATCGTACAGTGAAGGTATTGCCCATTCGTTCATCCTCAAACGCGTTTCTCTCTGAACGGCACTTTTCAAGTTGGCTCGAAACGTTCGTCAAACAAGTTTCCACCTATTCACTGGTAGGACACACACAGATCTAAGAACCATTGGACTAACAGTTGTAAGTAGACGTAATTGTGTGGAGGAAGTAGCAGAGCTGCAAACGCTAATAGAAAGTACTGAAGCTCAAATTATTATAGGTAGCGAAAGCTTGCTAAAGCCGCAGGTGTGTTCAGCTGAAATTTTTACGAAAGGAACAAGTTATGACCGGCCGCGGTGGCCGAGCGGTCTGCGGCACGCTAGTCACGTTCGGCACGGCCACTACGGTAGGGTGTTCGAATCCCCCTTGGGCATGGATATTTGTGCCGTCCTTAGTATTAGCTAGTTCATAAGTAGTTTGTAAGTTTAGGACTGATGACCACGTTGTTAAGTTCCATAAGCTCTAAAAACACGTGCATTTTAGTTATTGCTGCCACATGCGGTTTATACTGTAGCGAACGTAGTACCTGTTAGCTGGTACTGGTAGAGATTATACCTCACAACCGGAATATATATATATATATATATATATATATATATATATATATTGCCTGTTCTTTTGCCACTTTAATCCTGCAGTTATTGTCTCTAAAAAATTCATGTCATGTATGACATTAGCTGCGAATAGGTAACGTTGAATATATCCCAGTCGGGATTCGAACCCGGGTCTCCTGCTTTCTAGGCAGTTGTGCTGACCTCCTGCACCTCTGGGCACACAGCGATCCTCACACCAGAACGTAATTACTCAAGCACGCCTCCTATCAGATACAAATTTTCAACTTTACGTTGCCCACTAGAATTCAAAGTCGTAGTCGCTTTGTACTAATTCCGGTAAGAGTAAGTGCTTAGCAGTGCCTCCGCACTTAAAAAAGGGTCATTGCCCGTCATCGGCAAATTATATAAGTTATATATATGTGAAATTTTATTTCCTTCTTTTTACCTACTTACTGACTCAGACGATTCATTTGCAGAAATATTCTAAGAAAGCTTGAATCAAATTTGATAAAACGTATCCAAAGTATACGGTTGGATCTGATGGTTATTTTAACCAATCCTCGATATGTTGTCAAAAATACAGCGGAAGCAACATCGAAGTTTTACTGAATGAAGTCTCCGAAAACTAACTCGAGTATTTCGTTCATGAATCGACTATATTATTAAATGGTTGTAAAGGCATACTTGACCTGCTAGAGACAATAATCCTTAGCAGACCAAGAGCATTAAAAAACAATCGATATTAGTGAGCACATTTGGCGAAGCGAACTGAATATCTAAATTCCCAAATCCACCAAAATAATACGGAAAGAATTTTTATTAAAAGAAAAACAGGTAAAATTTAACGCTCCAATATTTTGAAACTAACAAAGCGAGTGCAATTCAGACGTGGCTTATATTCAAAGAAATAATATCGACAGCTACTGACAGATTTATACAAAACAAAATTTACAAAAGATGGGTATGATTTCTTGTGCGACACGGAACAGGTTACAATACACTTTCAAAGGCAAATAAAATTTCATGCCAGATTTAAACGCAGACGACACCTCTACGACTGGCACTCTTTTACAGAAACTCGAAATTTAGCGCGAACGTCAATGCGAGAAGCTGTAATAGTTTCCACAAGGAATCGTAATCTGGTAGAAAACCCAAATAAATTCTGATCATATGTTGAGGAAATGCAGAAATTGTAAATATCTGGAAGAATGTGGAAGTGCGTGGATAGCAAAGTTCTTATTAACAATTATCCGAAGTGTTTGTAGGCAACCTCTTTACGTACCCCTATAGAAGTGCGCCACGAGTCAAAATATCAGTATATTGGAACACTCGTATGTACTTGTAATGGGAATTTGGATAAACAGAAGAGCCAAGATCGCTAGTTTCAAATTGCTTTATTTAGACCGGTTTAGAAAATTATGTGTTACCATCTTCAAGTCAGGTAACATTTATAAATCACATGATAATATTTCGTCGTGTTTACTTGGTGTTCCTGCGTATGGGTAAGTCAAAAGTAAAACTTTTTTTTGTATCTATGATAAAATATGTTGCGCCCATACTGCCATCCATCACTCAGAACTTATATACAGACAAATAAACGTTCTGGGTGATGCACTTGCGATAAAGGTGCAACAAGTTTTATGATAGACACAATAATATTTTATTTTCGACATACCCTTATCCAAGAATAGAAAGTAAACATGACGAAATATTATCATTTGATATTTAAATGTTAATATAGTTGACGTTGACAGCGCAGAACTGCCAGAAACCGATCTTCATATAGCGATTTTAAACTAGGAATCTGGCCTCTTTTGCTTATGTCGATTCCCATTACAAGATATTAGATCGCACACCCTAGCTCGAATATCTAGCACATACATACTATGCACTTCTATAGCTGCTATTATATATAATCGATCGACATTCATTAACTTATTATACCTACAACTTACTGAATATGCTTCTCCGGCCGTGAAACCTGAAACAACGTGGACATCGCAAAAACGCTGTAGATTCGCCAATTTGGACTTCCACGCGTCAATGAACTATAGTATAGTAATCTCGATTTATTCACAAAATTCCTATTTTTGATGCCTGTACTGTTGCCTAAAATCTAAATATCTGACCTCAATAATTATACGTGAGAGTTATCTTCAAGAGAAGATGCACTACAACCAATGGCGGATTCTGAAAAGGGGGGGGGGAGGGGCCAGGGATACGTGCCCCCCCCCCCCCCCCAGACGGTCCGACGGAAAGTGAGAGAGAGATGGCGACGATTGGAGGGACGGAAAGAATCTTCGCATTAGAATAATTAACTTATAACTTACGGGCAGCATGTAACTGTGAGTTTAAAAATGCAAAATCCCTGTAATTAAAATAACGTAAAATGCAGATTGGCAATGGGACAAAAGCGTTTTTGAAAAAGAGAAATTTTTTGACATCGAATATTAGTTTAAGCAAAAGGAAGTCCATCCTCAAGGCATTAGTGTGGAGTGTTTCCTTGTATGGGAGTGAAACATGGACGCTAAACAGTGCGGACAGGAAGAGGATAGAGGCTTTTGAAATGCAATGTTACAGAAGAATGTTGAAGATCAGGTGGGTGGATCGCGTAACTAAGGAGTAGGTATGAAGATAATTAGTGAGAAAAGGAATCTTTGGATACCTTGACTAAAAGAAAGGATCGATTGGTAGGACCAATTCTTAGACATCAAGGAATTGTGAATTTACCGTTGGAGGGAAGTGTGTGGTGTAAAAACCGTAGAGGGAGACCAAGAGATGAATACAGTAAGCAAATTCAAATGGAAGTAGGTTGTCGTACTTATGAGGAGATGAACAGGCTTGCACAGGATAGAGTAGGGTGCAGAGCTGCATCAAACCAGTCTCCGGATTGAAGACCACAACAACAACAATTTGACCTTTAGTGTTATGCTTTCATTTAATTGCTTCTTGCTTTTCTTTGTCAGCAATTTACGATAAAAATAAATAAAAGTTGTCTCTTTTGTGATTGCTTGGGAGATGAATGACTTATTGTGTATGTTTTACTCATACGTAAATAAAGTTTAGAGATTTAGCCATGTAAAAAAAAAAAAAAAAAAAAAAAAAAAAAAAAAAAAAAAAAAAGAACTTCAGTACGATGCAGACACAGGAAATTTGATTTTAGGTTTCGAGGGAATATCAAACTTAGTGCGACATACTCGTATTTACTGGGTGTATGTATTTCACCTGTAATTTTATGATACGCTGTTTTTCCGATTTCTGCATTGTTTGGTAATGACAGAGCTACTTCGGTTACTGTACTGTTAAACCACGGGAAGTTGACGATTCTTGCGATGGCTGTTGTCAGCGGCTGGAAGTGTGCACTATGGCTGCCTGGGAGGACGTAGGAGGAAGGGGGAGAATCAGCGAGCAGAAGGCAGCGTCGCAGTGTTGGAAACGTCACCCATAACAATTTGTGCAGTAATATTTCGTGTCTCAAAAATGTTCAAATGTTTGTATAGCTTATGGGACTTAACTACGGGGTCATCAGTCCCTAAGCTTACAAACTACTTATGAACTAGCTAACACTAAGGATGACAAAAATATCCATGCCCGAGGAAGGATTCGAACCCCCTGACCGTAGTGGCCGTACAGACCGTGACTGACGCGCCGCAGTCACCTTGGCCACCAGGGCCGGCTATTTCGTGTCTAGGGCAGTGTAGCGTTGACAGCAATCCGAAATAAATGGATGTCCTTCAAGTAGTGCAGATGTTTTCTGCTGCTTGCATCACCAGATAAAATCGTCTTCACTTGACAATTCAATATACATCCGTCTAATTACTTTTGTGTCCCAGCCTCGTCGCCGCTTTTGTGTCTCGTTTCCGTCGTATGTGTCGGTGGCCGAGTAGAAAGACCGACACAGGAATAAAGGATGCACGCTTGTGCAGGTAGGAGGTGACAGCAGAAACTAGAAACACTAGAGTAAATTAGAACGAGAGCTATATTTCTTAGAGACTTAGTAATACTTTACTTTTACATAGCTCAGTACTGCAGAATGCTTATACATAGTTGAGCTAGAGTCCTGCCTAGTGCCTATCCGATAGCCAAGTCTTCACTGGTGCCTATCTGATTCCGAAGTGTTAGTTGGTTCCTATCTCAGTTCCAAGTGAATGATGTCGTTCAGTGGTGGCCACGAGCGGAGTTGTAGCAGAGGGCGCACGTGACTGACGTAAGAACGCCGCGCCGTGCGTGCATGGCGGCGCGCGGCGAAAGTAGGTGGCGCGCACTTTAGACTTGTGCGACACCACAATTACCAATGCACTACTAGTTTCGAGGCACTGTGGCGTCATTCTCAAGTTCCTATGATAAAAAAAAATTACAATGATTCAACCACATTAAACAGTGAAAAATTTAATAATCTATCAAAGCATGTGCGCCACCCTGGAATGGCCGAGTGATCTGGGGCGCAACGTCGTATAGTATGCGGCCACTCACACCAGAGGTTCGAGTCCTTCCTCGGCCATGGGTGTGTGTGTTGCTTTCGAATGAGTTAAAGTAGATTGTAAGACTAGTTTGGTCCCTTCGAATTACAAACATTTGAACTTTTTTTTAAACAATATGTCCTATCTTTTTGTACAGTCATTATTAAGTCATTTTGATAATATAATATGTACAAAACATTTTTCGACCATATTGTACAATTGTCAGTCTTATTATCCAATTCTTCCAAAGTTGTAAATATGTAGAGAAATCTATGCCAATTTCGCATGGCTTCCTCTGTATAGGGATTCACATATACTTGGGGAAGCTCAGAATCAGTTACATATTGAATTAAATTCATAGCCTGAATGCCCAGTGTTCATCTGTTGGCAAGTGTTTCATCCTTTATGATGATGAAGGATGAAACAAGTGTGCCCACAGCTGAACACAGAGCATTCACGCTCTAAATTCTCTGTTTTTTATGTATTTATTTTGTGGTACTTTTAGAAAATTTACACTGTCTAATGTTACTGAATCATTGTAATATTTTTGTGATCATAATGCATTTGAAAATTACGCTCAGAAACTAATAATGCATTGGTAGTTACATGGAAGTAAATTGATTTTTTTTTATGTTTTACATTTTTTTTTCTCCTAAGAAGCTTTTGTGGCTTTAAGACATATTTTGTGTGTTCCCTATAGCAGTTATATGTGACAATAACTGTAATAAAATTTGTGTGTTTTTTTTAAATTAGTCTCACAAAGCCCTTAAGGACAAGTTCACCCTTCTCAAGCTTGTGCCCCCCTCAGAAAACAATTCTGTATCCGCCACTGACTACAACACATTCAAACGTACAAATCACTGCTTCTGCTTTTACCCAAATGTTTCGTTATGCTTTGTATGCATCAAACGAGGCGGAAGAAAGATCTTCTTTTAAAAACTTGAATGGAGTTATGTGGTAATGTGAAGCATATTTTGGAAAAATGTTCTTGCTCAAATAATGCTTTGCATTCATCTTCTGGTGTAAACAATTTTTGTGACGTTGATCGCACTAATCAACGTAATGTTATTTGCGGATATAATTAATTGATAGAATTCGCAGGAATAATATTTTCGTTAAAATTTCAGCTTGTTGTGAAATTTAACTATTAAATTAATAAAATTAGAACTAAACGAATATATTAATTTCACTTTTATAAACTGAAATATTCCAGTGAATTTGGATTTAATAATTAAATCTGTAACACCACAATGATAAAATGGGGAAAAATACTGAAAAAAGACTGACGAAGAGAATATCCGACCTGGCTGGAAATCCTAGCTACTACAAGGCACGAGTTGCCGGCTTTCTGTATAAGACCGGGAAGCATAACCTAATATACTATGGATAATATAGAACCTGATGTCCGTGCTACATTTTCGGGGAAATAATGAAAGTGTTAATGAAAATGCAGCAATTTCTATTGTGGCGTAGGTATTCGCCACGCAAGTCACCGCGATAAATCACGGGCGATAAATAAATGCATCAGAGTTTGCATGGCGAAGACTTTGGACTTCGTGTACAGTTTTTCCACTGGGCAAAATATAAATTACGGGACAATAACAGATTTTTTCACGCCTTCTGTTTAGTGACGAAGCGTCATTCACAAACGGAGGTAACGTAAACCGGCATAATATGCACTATTGGGCAACGGAAAATCCACGATGGCTGCGACGAGTTAATATATGGTGCGGCATTATGGGAGGAAGAATAATTGGCCCCTATTTTATCGATGGCAATCTAAATGGTGTAATCTATGCTGATTTCTTACGTAATGTTCTACTGATTTCACTACAAGATGTTTCACTGCATGACAGAATGGCGAAATACTTTCAACATTATGGATGTCCGGCACATGGGTCGCGTGCAGTTAAAGCGGTATTAAATGGAATATTTGGTTGTAGATTGGTTGATTGGTCGTAGAAGCATTGCCCGGACGTTCACCGGATCTTACATGCCCGGATTTCTTTCTTTGGGGAAAACTGAAGGATATTTGTTATCGTATTCACCGACAACGCCTGAAAGCATGCGTCAGCGCACTGTCAATGCATATGAGAACATTACTGAAGGCGAACTACTCGCTGTTGACAGGAATTTCGTTACGCGTATTGCCAAATGCATTGAAGTTGAAGAACGTCATTTTGAGCATTTACTGAAGTCGAGAGGTAATTACAGGTAATCACGCAGTAAGAGCATACGTTTTCATTAAGTATGATATTTTCACAAACGTACATGTAGCAGATTGGAGCAACCGAAATAAAGTTCAAACGTACTTACGTCCTGTGTCTTAATTAAAAAAAAAAAAAAAAAAAAAAAAAAAAAAAAAAAAAAAAAAAGAAACAACTACTTGTTACCCACTGTTTTCGTCTAAAATTGTGACCATTTTGTTTGTCAATATTACAGTGCCATCTATCACAAAGCGACAAAAGTGTTCCAAATAAAATACTCATATTTATTTACGTACTAGACGAATATGTGATAAAAATGGAGTTATCTGAAACTTCCTGGCAGATTAAAATTGTGTGCCGGAACCGGGACTGGAACCTGGGACCTTTGCCTTTCGCGGGCAAGCGCTCTACCACTGAGCTACCCCGACACGACTCACGATGCCGCCTCACAACTTTACTTCCGCCAGTACCTCGCCTCCTACTTTCCAAACTTCACAGAAGTTCTCCTGCGGAACTTGCAAGACTAGCACTCCTGGAAGAAAGGATATGGTGGAGACATGGCTTAGCCACAGCCTAGGGGATGTTTCCAGAATGAAACTTTCACTCTGCAGCGGAGTGTGCGCTGATATGAAACTTCCTGGCAGATTAAAATTGTGAGTCGTTTCGGGGTAGCTCAGTGGTAGAGCGCTTGCCCGCGAAAGGCAAAGGTCCCAGGTTCGAGTCCCGGTTCCGGCACACAATTTTAATCTGCCAGGAAGTTTCATATCAGCGCACACTCCGCTGCAGAGTGAAAGTTTCATTATGGGGTTATCTGTTTAAAAAAAATGCAGTTGACATCCGTTTGACCTGTGGCAGTGTCATCTAGCGGGCCAACCATAGCGCCACCTGTTTTCCCCTTTCAAGCTAGAAAAGTTTTGGTCTTTGTTGTGTTTTCGTTTGATGTTTATTTTGTGAGATACTTGCCACTGTCACTATCAATGGACCACCCTTTATACCCCTGACTGTGACAGGTGGCAGCGCCGCCAATAGCGTCGAATGCCGTGGAGGCTCTACGTCGATACTCATCAGCAGAGATCGGTGCGGCATTGACCCTGATGAACACACTGGTGGAGGTGACAGCAGGTGGGGATCCAAGAGGCGTGATGGGAGTGTGGACGAGAACTCTGCTCCAGCACCACTGACGCAGATCTGCTGCAGGTGATTCCGGAACGTAACTCCACTGCAGTAGAGAGGAATCTCTTTTTACACTGCTCCACGCCAAAACGTAGAAAAGACTTGTCCTCCGAATGATGCTTTAACTAACTTCATGGAACGAAATAATGTTTCCGCTGCATGTGTCACTGGTGTCTCGTGTGATGAATCTTAAGGCGTCGAAAGAAAACCTTCATTTTTTCACTTTAGCCTTCTGCTTTTCTCCAATCATAGGAAACTCATTCGTGAGGATAAGAAGCGTTAAATGTTCGGAGGCTGCAGATTCTATGGCGTTAAGCGTAAATCTGTACCTGACTCTTGATCCAGCGTAGGCCAAAAATTACAGCGCAGACGGGTCACGGAAGGAGGACAAATTTTATAGCTAACTTAAATGAACGCGGCGGTATTTCGATACTTAGACGTGTGAAAGAACAGTGAGGTTTACCAAGAAAACTGCGTGTCTGTCCCTTTTACTGTTCTGACGTAAATCATCACGATACATGAAATTAAATGTTTGTTTGTGTGTTTGTAGGTTTGTTCGTATTTTATCCGCTTCCGTACCGTTCATCCGATTGAGATCAGGTTATAGGCATAATCATAATACAGTGCAACACACAGTTCAGGAAATATGACGTAACGAACACTGAAAATCGAAAAAAAACTACGGTATTATGTATGATGTTAAAATTAATCACTTATTTTATACCAAATATATTCGCAACACATTCTGCAAACAGTGTCCATTACTGCCAGCGAATGTACCTACAAAATTATTTCATTGTACGACTTATAGATCTGGAAATATCACGTCATAAACAAAGGGATGCATGATAAACAAAAACTCACACAAAAGGTTTCTTTCTCATGCATACAAATGTACAGTTTCGTTCTTGTTTTGATAACATTTTCTACTCCTAATCTCCAATACAACAGCAAGTTCACTGTCTAAATAAACTTTCGTATGATGCTTGGCGGAGGGTAGGGGAGTCCGGGGCACGTATTTTAGAGAGGTATTTACTGAATCTGGATGGCAGTTAAGCACGAAGATATACGTTAAAGTATTAGAAGAAATAAATTATTGGATATATGTCAAGTGGGCAAACCTGCCCCTACCTAGCGGTAAGTTGACCCATGTAGTCATTTGGTAAGTTAAACTAGTATAACTTCAGAAAATCAAAATAAAACTAAGTTATCAAGAAATATACTTTAATGTACATAATAGCAAGTTGAATACTGAGTTAAATGCTTAATATTGAGGACTATGACAATGGGACAGGTTAAATTTATTAGGATTTATAGTGTCTTACTACAAACCAGTCGACTTTAATTAATCACTGTCCAGCATCATCACAGATTTAAAACTCATAAAATAGTCCACGGATTTCATTTTTCACGCGTGTCTCATGAGCCCAACGCTTGCAGTTTGTGCACTGAATCCCTTGTTCTCCAGGTTATTTGAAAGAGGCACAGGACTCTTCCTGATCGTCGTCCTCATCATCATCATCTTGTCTTGATTTTTTTCGGTTTATGCCTCCTACAGCTGATTTAGTTAATTTCATTCTTATTATTGCTCGTACTTTCTTTTTGAAACTGGGCTTTTACAGTCTGTGATTTGATTTTTCTTCACTATTTCTTTCCAGTGGTATGAATTAAAAGTCGCAGACTGACATGAGGCCTGTGCCTGTCTGCACATAGCACAGAACCTCCAGTAAGATTTTCTTGGAATCCCAAAGTCTTCGCCTACAGTTCTCACCGATCATTCCTTTTCTTTTACTTCTAAAACTGTTATCTTCAGAAATCAGTCCCCTTTCATTCTTTTATACTTTCAGCCCCTTTTTATGATACCACAAATAAAACAAAGGTTTAAACCACAGCTGTAACTCATATTTTGAAAACGGGAAATGAACGAGAATCTGACTTCTCAGATCTCTGTTTAAGATTAAAATAAAAAATTTCTGTTTGGCGTTTTTTCAACGCTTTTTATCTCGTGGATATGATGAATTTTCGACCTCTGAAATGTATAAGAATATGTTTAACTTCGACAATTATGTTAATAATTTAGTTAAGTCGAAGAATTATAAACGTTATTATCATTAAGTCACAAACGTTTCAAAGAGTTTAAAGTAGTACACCTCCTATAGGAAGAGACAGGTTGTCTCGGCTGGCCATCGTGCTCCGTTCTCTCTGGGCCAACCTGCTCCATCGCCATCTTTACAATAAATTCTGTGCTTTAGAAAACTCACTGAAGCAATTAAGACTATATGCCATATAGAAATAATCTTTAAATTACGACCTTCAATTATACTACTCACGCCATTGCGCCTAAAGCTAGTAAAAGTTAAATTACACACGTTAACCAACGAGCAGTATTTTACTGAAACACGCACAAAAACAATTAAGGACTACTGCTTGCCCAAAACGTCGCCGCCTGCGATAGTGGCCCTGTATAAAGAGAGGGGCAGTGGTACCTAATTTCTAATTGATTCCTAAGACAATGTAGTGTCTATTGCATGAACTAATTTGACTGGGCCATCCTGCCCCTATGGCCAATGTGCCCCGGTCTCCCCTACTTCATTTAAGACCACAGCAAAATTTAGTTTTGATACGACGTTGATGATATTTTGCACACTAAACCTTCAAAATAAGTGGAACGTCACTGCTTTCACCACAATTAAATTAGGTAAATACTCACAGTTCTCGTATATGTAATGTTTCAAACATGCAGTAAGAGATGGACAGAAGGCGGGTAGGATATGAATTAACAGAGGTTACAAGATGGGCCGAGAGATGGTACGTAGATATGAACTGAAAGAGGTAGAGAAGGAGAGCGACAGGGAAAACAAATGGCCTGAATACAGTAATACCAGGACAACGCCGGGTTTTTACTCACTAATGAATGAAATAAGACATCCAGTAAACGATTTGTACGACAGTTTAAATACGGGGTAGGGTTGTTGAGAACTTATACAACCTACTAAACTATAATAATATACTTCCAGTATAGGGCATCATATAAAATATACCAAATCTGAAGAGAGAGCAAAGTTTTGCACTCGTAACATATGTCTACAGTGGGAATACCTTACACTGCGAGAATTAATTGTATTTGGTGGAAGAGTAATATGACCTCATCACTACTTTCAAAAATTCAATTTTTCAGTTTAAAATAAGGAGAAGTACACACATCCTTTACAGTGGGAGGACTCGAACGTCCGACGGCGCATAACCGCGCGCTCCGCAGCACTGCCTTAAAGAGTTCGGCCACCATCGTGGCTTCAATTCCTTTCGACAAACACTATTGAGGAAACAACGATACCTTCTTTGTGTCTCTCACTCTCTGTTTGTTCCATTGAGTAACATTGGACACAAATTATTAATAGAAAACGATGACAGTATGTGAATCCACAAACTCTATATTCTTAATTTTATTGTAGATTTCATCTCCGAAAACAGAAGCTACTGCATTTGTTAAATCATTTTGAATGTTTGCGGATATGTCTCGCTCTGATATCACTTAAAGAAGAAAATGACGTCACGAAACTCGTTCTCGAAATTTGACTGAAAAACTAAAGAAATTTTGGTCATATGTTAAATATATTAGGGGCAAAACACAAACAATACCTTCACTACGCGATAGTAATGGCGTTCCTGCGAATGATAGCGGTACTAAAGCAGAGTTACTAAATACAGTTTTTCGAATCTCATTCACCAAAGAAAACGGAACCAATATTCCAAACTTCGAATTACGAACAGACACCAGAATGATAACGTTGAAGTAGATATCCTCGGAGAAGTGAAGCAACTTAAATCACTTAACAAGAACAAGTATTCTGATCCGGATTGTATACCTATTACAGTTCTATTTATGCTGAAGCGATAGCTCCTTACTTAACAGCGATATACAACCGCTAGCTCAAAAGACTGTAAAGTTGCACAGGTCACACCTATATTCAAGGAAGGCAGTAGGAATAACCCACTAAACTACAGGCCTATTTCATTGACGCCAATTTGAAGCATAGTTTTGGAACATATCCTGTATTAAAATATTATGAATTATCTCTAACAGAATGCTCTATTGACCCAAGGTCAACACGGATTTAGAAAATATAATTGATGCGAAACACAACTAGCTCTTTACTCACACGAAGGTTCCCAAATTGATTGTGAATTTCTTGATTTCCAGATGGTTTTTGACACCGTACCTCACAAAAGGCTTTTAATCAGACTGCATGTTATGGTATATTGCCACAAATTTGCGACTGAATAGGGGATTTTCTGTCAGAGCAGTTTGTGTTAATCGATGCTAAGGCATCCAGTAAAACAGAAGTTATCGGGCGTTCCACAGGCTAGTGTTATTGGTCCTCTGCTGTTCCTTATTTACAAAAACGATTTGGGAGAAAATCTAAGCAGCACACTTAGGTTGTTTGCAGATGATGCCGTGATTTATCGTCTAGTAAAATCATCTAAAGATCAAAACCAACTGCAGAAAGATCTAATAAGATATCCCTATGGAGTAATAATTGACAATTGACTCTAAATAATGAGATATGAGAAGTCATTCACATGTTTACGAAAAAAATTCGTTAAACGTGGTTTAAAAGGTAAATAAATCAAAATTGATGACGTACATTTCACTAAATACCTAGGATTTACCATTACTTCAGACTTAAACTGGGAAGAACACGTAGATAATGTCGTGGGAAAGGCGAACCGATGCTGAGTTTTATTGGCAGAACCCTTAAAAGATTCAACAGGACTACTAAAGAGGCTGCATACACTACGCTTGACCGTCCTTCTTTGAAGTGTTGCTACACAGTGTGGGATCCTTATCAGGGCAGTTCCTTTTGTGTTGTCACGATACAGAGGAGACAGCGTCACTAAAATGATGAAGAATTTGGGATGGAACGGTGTTAATCGCAGCGGCGTGGGCTACTTATGTAATTCCAATCGCCAACATTCTCCTCCGAATACGAAAATATGTTGTTGACTCCCATTTACATAGAAATGATCATCAGAATAAAATACGAGAAATCAGAGCTCGAAGGAAGAGATTCAGGCGTTCTATCTTTCCACGCGCTATTCGAGAATGTAATGCGAGATAAATAATATAAAGGTGATTCGATGAACCCTTTGCCAGGCACTTAAAGTGATTTGCAGAGTATCCCATGTAGATGTAGATGATACCGTACAGCTGGATGGATTATTGTGCAAAATAAAGATCATAGCGTTAATGCATAATGGAAAATATGCTTAAAACAGCTCTTTTATAGTTAACATAGGAGCCAAGTAAATCCTATGCCATAAAAAAGGCTTTCGCAGGAATCGGTACTGGCTCTACTTAACTTGAACGTCAACGACATACGCACAACTCAGTCTGTAAAGTTTAGTTACCCTGACGACCTAGTGATTGCAATTCATATAAACACACTCGAAGGAGAAGAGGAAAAACAAACCTACGACCTTGAAAAACTCGATCATCATTACTAGAAGTGGCGACTTCACCCGAACTATAATAAAACGGAAGTTGTTCACTCCACCTAACCAACAGAATGACAAATAGAGAAATAAATGTAATATTCCGCAACAAAACATTACGATTACCTCGACAAACCAAATATTTGGGCTTGACTCTTGACACATTCCTGATATTTAAGAAACACCTAGAATGAACAGGACAGAATCTAAACAAATAATATACTTAAATATATTTACGTAACTGGCTCGTGTTAGCTGGGGATCTATCGAAAACACGTTAAGAACCACAGTGCAAGCACTTGTGTATCCTGTCGCCGAATACTGTTCTCCTGTTTGGAATAGATGCAGCTAGGTCAACAAAATAGATCTCCATCTAAATGATGCTATGAGGATCGCGACAGGAACTCTTAAATCGACACCATCACATTGGCAACACATACCGATAACAGAGTTTGTTGGATGGAATGTACTCAGAATAAGTGTGATGGATGTGTCCAAAAGGAATGGACAAATTAGGCATTCAACCACGGAATAATATAATAGCTCCTCAGACTACCATAGATCGTCTGCTGAAAGGGCTGCGGAAGCCACCACTAAGGAAAAGACTCCTGAAAACGTCTGCAGAGGATAAAGAAGCAGCTGGCCAGCAAGATTATGGCACTGGAATGTTCTGAAAGAGGCATACGTTGAGTTGAAAACACTGAACATTCTTTTCTCATTTTCTCTAAACTACATTTTAGGATATTATGTACATAGATCTTCATAATTGTTTTATCTATGTTCACCAAATTTCACCCAATTGAATAACGGGCAGTATCACTGTGTTACGCCTAATAATTGCAAAAATGATCTATTTTTATCATTCTGTATATAATTTTAACGGTAACTTTCAGACAAAATATTAATAAAGTGTAATAAGGGTTTTTCTATTTCCTCAGATATAATCCAAACTACAAAACAGGAGGCATAATGTATTACAGGCTATTAGACAGACGATGCATGAGAAAAGAATGCGATTGTGTATTATAAAAACATCTACTAGGCTAAATATTGTAAATCTTCAACTATAACAGATATTTCAATAAATTTCCCATTAAAGCTTGAATTAATATGAAAATCACAATTTCCTCCGCATTGTAGATCAAGAATAATGTGAGCCGAAAGCAAAATGCATCCAATTCACGTCCAGGTCCCCTTAAGACAGAGATAAGTTATTATCTGCATTCGATAACACGTGAAACTTTGCTAAGGCTATTTAAAAATAACTATGCCTTCAAGAAAGAGGAAATCATTTCCAGCACGTTCTGTAATAATGGCGAGTAGAGTGCATTTTCTTGTAATTAATGTAACTAATTAATTTCATTGTTTTAATTGTATTGTTGTTGAATCCTATCTCGCAACATAACTGCAGACAGTAGCAGTGAATTCCTGTCGGTAGCTTATACAACGGCACGAATGTGCTGCCAACCTTATGCGCCCCGGAAGGCGAGACACACGGAGCTCACCACTGCGGAGAGACTTTGCGGACACACTGTGTTACAACACACAAACGGCCTATCAGAAATGATCAAAGTTTGAGGCCATATCCGAGGTCCTCAGTTTGTAAGCGGAGATGGGCGCACACGCTGGTATGCGCGATCATCTGTTGGTGGCGACCCACGGCCGTGTCGTGTGTTGCTGGCAGCGGCGGGCGGAACCGGTAAACGGTCGATACGCCAGCCCCAAAGAGTGGACTCACCCCAAACAGCGGGGCAGCCGCCGGCGCCGGAGGTCGCGGTCAGGGGCGCCCGGTGGTCAGGGGCAATCGAAGAAAATAAATAAATAAATAAATTAATTAAAAAAATCGCAGTTACTGGCCAAAGCCCTGATAATGTTACATGACAGAAGGGAAACGAAGGAGGTATATGTATTTTACAGCAGTGTTACGCGAATGTAGCATATTTTTCTAGTTTTTATAGTGAACATGTATCACTTATGTTAAGAATGCTATTAGTAGCCAATGTAAAAAATTACATGGTAACTGCGCAGCTATGTAGTTACAATTTGGATTTATTAGGTCACATAACACACAAACCAAATCATTTATATCAGATGGCGACAGACTCCATCTCATTAATTTTGTGGCCATGCATGCTCTGATAACAAAAGGCATGTTTGATTTCAGACACGATTTACCATAATCCTTAGTACCTAGTTCAATAATATTAAAAGTTCAATAATATTATTATGAGACCTAATAAAGTATGTTTTGCCCTTCGTCATGGAAAGAAAAAAAATACAATGAAACATCGCGGATACAAGATCAGATGAAGTAAAACAAAGCATAGAGATACAATTAATGTACATCGTGAACCAGGAGCTCCAGTTTGCAACATCTTGGTTTACTAACTTAGATTGGGTGTTTTTAGGAGGGGGGAGGTCATGATGGAGTTGTATTTCGTATCGTCATTGATTACGTATGAACCAGTGGCATAACTAGGCTTTTGGGGGGAGGGGGCCAGATCTGCTTGATGAGCAAAATTTTAGTCAGTTTCCAGACAACCATCTACTACTCCCGTTGAAGATTAATTCACTCACATCCAATGAAAGCTTCTGGTAAAACGCCCCGAGTTCCCAATCTTTACCTTTGCCACAATGCTGTTATACAATTTTTTTTTTTTTTTTAGTGTCTGGGGGGTTTCACCCCCCTCATCCCCCCTCCATAGTTACGCCAGTGGTATGAACAGGCCAATGTTAACATATTAATGAGGGCTATCTAAGTAATGAAACTGGAAAGACGGCATCAGTTGTCGACAGGCTACCGTGTGAATAACACCCATCGCAAGATCGCGTTCGCCGATGTATAAGGCTATCGAAATCTCAAGATCGATTCCGAAAGGAATATAGTTGCGCAAGTGCTTCTTCATGGTCCATCGGTGTTTTGTGGATGTGTTGTGATTTTCGCTGTATGGTTGGTCAACACGGAAATAGATGGTTGAATGTTGCTGTTTTTCGTTGAAATGGTCATCCAGTGAAAGCATTGGTTCGTTTCTAGAGTGCCAAACGTAGAGATAACCTACCGTAATTTTAGTATTATTGAACTAGATACGGATTATGGTAAATCATGCCCTTTATTATCAGAAAAATGAATCGCTGCAAAATTAATAAGATGTGCAGACCTCCCTCCAAAAGAATAAAAAAAAATAAAATAAATAAAAATTAAGTATACAAAAACAAAGTAAATACAAGCAAAGACATGTATGTTGTACGTTCTTCCACAGGGTCGGAGCTGCGGCGCCACGCAAACCAATTGCGCTTGCACAGGCCGCGCGATCCTGTCTCTGGTTTCTTGATTCCAGACCCAGTTCACCGCCTTTATTATACCATTTTCAGTTCTCGTTGTCGGCTTAAAAGTAAATCCATTATGTTGCGCTGTCAGAGTGGAATCCAGTACTAATGTATTGGTGTCCATAGAATGCTGCTAAAGTACATACAATCTGTGAAACAACTACTTATTTGCTGAGGCATGTAGTAACAGCGTCATTGGATAGCTTACACAGATGCAACATATGAAAACCAATATATTGCTAAAAGGCCCCATTCCAACTGGGCAGCATAATAAATAAACTTTTATCTTGGTTAATGGCCTGAAGATCGCACAATGAAGTGTCGAAATTAGTAGCAATTAAATCACATACTTCGACGGCTGAAGTAATTCCTTTCTTTCAACTTTACAGCAGATTTCTCTCACTCACCTCAATAGAGATGCTCATACGGAGAATTATATGCATGGTTTGTGTTCTGTTCATGTGGGAACAACCGGTGAATTGGAAGGGTGAAGACACTGCAATAGTAGCGTGCGGTAGGTCGGGAATTTGGGTGGAAATTGAAACGGGTTCGAGGCCCGGTCCGGCACAAAATTTCAATTCAAATGATCAAATGTTTGTAAATCTATCGGACCAAACTGATTGCTCATCATTCCGTAGCTTACAAACTACTTAAACTAAGGTAAACTAACCCAAGGACAACACACACACACACACACACACACACACACACACACACACCTATGCCCCAGGGAGGACTCGAACCTCCGACGGCGATTGGCAAGTAACCGCGCGCTCCGCAGCGAGACGCTTTAGACCGCTTCGCCACTCCACCGCAGCTAAAATTTCAATTTCTCTGTTGAATTTAAATTCACGCCTTGCAACGGACAATACGTATGCATAATTCTGTTTCATCAGTATACTTCGTTGTTTCTATTTATAAATGCTCTCTGTTTCTTGGGATACGTCTGAAAGGATAGTCCGTATTCATACAGTACTTACGATCAGAAATAGAATTGATGTATAGTTCCGGTGGAGATGGTGACAGAGGGTATTGTCAAAATTTTTAAGTAATAAGAGGGTTCAAAAAATTTGGAAAGGAGGACACGCAACCAACTGCAATGCAAGTTTCTACGCAATAGAAGGACGAACAGGATCCTCACAACAGATATTCAATAAGCGATAGGATCAACGTAAAGAAAATACAACCCTGACCTTGTCGCACAGAATTCAACATTGGGCCTAGCAATATTTTTTTTTATCTTAGCGATTTACTTTAAAAGTATTAGCATAATAAATTTTTTGTCACACGAGAGGACCTAGTTGCAAAAATGGCGAGGTAATAAATTATGTGTTCAAGGGAGAATGAAGCATCAGACTGTAGGCGGCCAGTGATTAATTTACACGACCCAGCCACCCACAAACATACACACACACACACACACACACACACACACACACACAGATGCCGCGGTGGAGTAGCCGAGCGGTCTAAAGCGTCTCACTGCGGAGCGCGCGGCTGCTTGGCGTGGAGGTTCGAGTCCTCCCTGGAGCATAGGTGTCTCTGTTTTGTCCTTAGGTTAGTTTACCTAGATATAAGTAGTTTGTAGGCTACGGACTAAAGACCACGCAGACTGATCCGATAGATTAAAAAAAAAAAAAAAAAAAAAAAAAAAAAGACAGAGAGAGAAAGATAGAGACTACATCGTAAAATTTTAGTAATATGATTGCAGGCGGTGACACGGGTTTCATTCCAGTTTCAGTTGTCAAATGTCACACTATCACTCAGAAACAAATAGCAAAAATTTTCAGAAATATGGATAGGCTTGCTTACAGCACACTATACATTATTGTTTCTTTTGTGTCTTGTTTCCGCCGTAGGTATCGGTGGCCGAGTAGAAAGACCGACTCTGGAATAAAGGATGCACGCTTGTGCAGGTATGGAGGTGAGCAGCCAGTGGGACAGCAGAAACTAGAAACACTAGAGTAAATTAGAACGAGATATATATTGCACAGAATTTATACAATACTTAACTTTTACATAGCTCAGTACTGCAGAATGCTGATACATAGTTGAGCTAGAGGCCTGCCTAGTGCCTATCCGATAGCCAAGTCTTCACTGGTGCCTATCTGATTCAGAAGTGTTAACTAGTTCCTATCTCAGTCCCAAGTGAACGATGTCGTTCAGTGGTGGCCACGAGCGGATTTGTAGCAGAGGGCGCTCGTGGCTGACGTTGTAAGAACGCCGCGCCGTGTGTGCATGGCGACGCGCGGCGAAAGTAGGTGGCGCGCACTTTGGACTTGTGCGACATCACACCCCTCCCCCCCAAACCGCCGCGCCGTCGTGGCGTAGGGCTGAGGGCCACGGCGACGGCACTGGGAGGAGGGCCTGGGCGGTGGCGTTACTGGTGGGACGGGCGTCGTAATCTGGGATCGAGACGCCGTCCGCGCCCCGGTATATACTTAGCGATCCCCCGGAAACCCACCAAAACCAGGGGAAGGGCGCACCCCTCCGCCCAGAGGGAGCAGGTCATCTTCTTCTGAGGTGCGTGGCCCAGGCGGCGGGGGCACGCCCGGTCCCGGAGTCCCTCTCTGTGACGCTGTCATCTGCGGCGGCGACAGCGGGGGAGTCGCGTCGATGTCCATGGGGACGATCTCGTAGTCCGGGGACGCTGAACCCGTCGGCGAGCGATGTGGAGGTGCTTCCTGGCGGTGAACTGGGTCTGGAATCAAGAAACCAGAGACAGGATCGCGCAGCCTGTGCAAGCGCAATTGGTTTGCGTGGCGCCGCAGCTCCGACCCTGTGGAAGAACGAACAACATACATATTGCGACCGAGCACGTGCAGAATGGTGCCCGGCATCCAACGGTTCTTCTTCCCAGCAAACACCTTGTACAGCACCGGCGTCGAAACCTGAAAATGCGTAGCGCCATACGAACCGCCTCGGTGCGTGGGAGGCTGCAGCAGGTGAAGGAGAGTGCGGTGACGGTGGCCGTGTAGCAGCTCGGCAGGAGAAGGGCCGTCACGTTACATGCACCGATACGTAGACAGGAAAATTTGAAGAGCTTTCTGCCTGGAATGCTGACCTTTCATCTTTTCCATGTGAGACTTGAAAGTTCGAACGAAACGTTCTGCTTCACCATTAGACTGAGGGTGAAAAGGTGCGGTGGTGATATGCTGAATGCCATTCACACGACAAAACTGTTGAAATCCCGCACCAACAAACTGAGGTCCATTGTCACTGACGATAGTTTCAGGTAAACCTTCGATGCAAAACACTGATTGTACTAGACGCCGTCGTTGAGTTCATGGCAATCACAAAAGGAAACTTGCTGAAAGCGTCTACAACGATTAACCAGCGCGTATTCCAGAAAGGTCCGGCAAAATCAATGTGTAAACGTTGCCATGGTCCCTTGGGGCGTGGCCAGGCTGAGAAACGTTGCGGAGGAGCCGCCTGATGCTCCGCACAAACTGTACACTGTGACGTCATGCTCTCTATCTGGGCGTCCATACCAACCCAAGTACAATGACGTCTGGCCAATTGCTTTGTCCTAACAATACCCCAATGTCCTTGATGCAGGAGGCGTAAAACTTCTCGTTACAGGGAACGAGGAACAATCACTCTTGTTTGGTCGTTGACGGTATGTAACAACAGAACACCCTGACTTAAAGACAATGCATGACGTTGTGCAAAATAACGTCGAACCAGAGGCCGATCAATGTCTTTGGCTCTGGCAGGTGAACAAAACGTGCTACCACACTTAGGTCTGTATCCGCAGCTGTTTCCTGTGCAACCCGACGAGAGTTCAATGGGAAGTCTGCGATAGCGGAAGCATCTCTGGAGTCTATCTGACAACATGCCATTTCCGAAGAATCAAATGACACATCCTGGCCAACCGGAAGTCGGGAAAGTGTGTCCGCGTTGGCATGTTTAGAGGTAGGTCGGTACAAAATCTCATACTGATAATTTGACAATATCAAGGACCATCTCTGAAGCTTTTGTGCCGTTCGTGGCGGAATTGCCTTTATGGGTGAGAACAATGACGTGAGAGGCTTGTGGTCTGTAAACAAATAGAATTTTCTGCCATAGAGATAATGATGAAACTTTGTGACGCCGTAAATTATTGCTAAGGCCTCCTTTTCTATCTGACTGTAATTCTGTTGCGTTGGCGTCAGTAGCTTTGATGCAAAGGCAATAGGACGATCGTGAGAACCAATACGATGTGACAATATTGCACGCAGACCGTACGACGAGGCATCAACTGCTATCACTACAGGCTTCCGTGGGTCAAAGTGAATCAAACATGCATCACTGAGTAGTGCAGACTTTAATTTGTCAAAGGCAACTTGGCAATCTTTAGACCATACAAAAGGAACATTCTTCCTACGTAAAAGATGCAGTGGAGTTGCAATCTGAGAGGCATTGGGAATAAATCTGAAATAATAGTTAAGCTTTCCCATTACTGCTTGCAATTTATGCACATTCTTAGGAGTAGGCAAGTCTTCGATTGCTCTAAGATGTGACTGTAAGGGATGAATTCCTTGGGCATTAATCACATGACCTAGGTACTCTATTTCAGTCTGGAAAAACGAACACTTGGCTTTATTGCAACGTAGACCTGCTGCAGTCAACCTTTGAAAAGGCACTCCAGGTTTGCTAAATGTTCTTCAACTGTACGTCCGGATACCACAATATCATCAAAAATGTTCTTAGCTTATGGGACTTAACTACGGGGCCTCAGTCCCTAAACTTACAAACTACTTATGAAGTAGCTAATCCTAAGGATGGCACAAATATCCATGCCCGAGGGGGTTTTCGAACCCCCGACCGTAGGGCCGTGCAGACCGTGACTGGAGCGCCTCAGTCCCCTCGGCCACCGCGGCCGACACAATATCATCTAAGTAGTTCGAGCAACACGATACAGAAACTGTCAGCTGTTCCAAGAAACGCTGAAAATAGCGGGGGCGGAAGAACTGCCAAAGGGTAGGCGTTGAAATTGTAGCGAGACTGTCCTAATATGTCCATCAGTTCGTCAGGTCTGGGCAGGGGATAAGTGTCTACAATTGTTTGACTGTTCACTGTTGATTTGAAGTCCGCACAGAGACGAAGTTTTCCTGACGGCTTGATTATAATTACTAAAGGCGAGGCCCACTGACTCGCAGAAGCAGGAGAAATCACCCCACTATCTTGCCAACGTTTAAGTTCTTCGGCAACTGTATCACGCATTGCGATAGGCACTGGTCTAGCTTTACGAAATTTTGGAACTGCAGATTGTTTTAAAGTTACATGTCCCACGAAGTCTTTTGCACAACCTAGTTCCGGCAAAAACAAGTCACTATATTTTTCACACAATGCATTGATTTTGTCCTGAGGCACTACTGACGAAATTTGAAGCACATCTCTTTGAATTGATAAACCAAACAAGTCGAATGCATCTAGTCCAAAATTATTCTGTGTAGATTTGGCCTGAAGAACTACAAAAGCAACTGTTTTTGTTACACCTTGAAAAGAGGCGGGCAGGCTACACGTTCCTTGCATGGGAATATTTTGACCAGTATAAACTGTTATCACTTGTTGAGACGGCGACAATTTTGATGAACCGAGAAGTTCATAAGTATCTTTATTTATTAATGTGACAGCGGAACCAGTATCAAGCTGAAATTGCACAGCCTTATTTTCTATAGAGAGAGTAACAAAGAGTTTGTGCTTCTGGCGCACGACCGGTGTGCAAATGTGGGCAACGTCTGCTACAGTTCGTTTGATTCACTTGCGCGGGCCGCGTAGTGACGGAAGCTGTGCAAACTCGGCACACAGCGGATTAACAACACTGTCACTAGATGGCACTACCGCCGGATCGGCGTCTGCGCAATGCGAGGCTGCTGCACTAAAATTACTTTGAGTAGCTACATCAAGTCTACTGTCACTATCTACACAGTACTGGGCACTATTACAATGAGAAGTTTCAGAAGGCACTAGTTTCACTACAGGATTGCACTGTACATTGTCTTTTTGCTTGTCCCGAACCCTTTTCCGTTGCACTGTTTTATGTGCTCGTCGGCGCTTGCGACGTGGCTGACTACATAGTTTTGAGTAGGCGCAGAAGAACTTTCTTGCAATTGAGAACTAAGTAAAGCACTGTTCAATTCCACAGCGTCTATGACATTGACAGCATGAACTGTTCGTGCACTTGGCAAAGCACTGTTTCTAACGGTACCATTCTGTGAGTTTTTATTTTGCATACACACAGACTGTACATATCCCGATTTGCCACATTGATAACAGGTTGCGTTGCGACTAGGGCAATGCGCACGCTTGTGGCGAGATACACACTGGGGGCAAGATTTACGTACAGTTTTCAGAAATGAACGTTGGCGCCCGTTATTCAAATCACAGTTTCTAACACGACGGGGCGAACTTTCTTTCACACTCTTACACTGGCTACTATTCGGCATGGCCGGTAGAATTTAAAGAATCACTAGTGCTATACTGAGAACTATGGCTAGGAAAGCGTCCGTTGCAGCGCACTGAGTTGTCACTGTGGCTTTGCATTTCTACATCTGCCAAGTCAAAAGTATCATGCGCGTCTATAAGCTGCAGTACACTGTCTAATGAGGAGTCAGACTGTTTTAGAATTGCTGCCCTAATTCTGGGGTCCTGAATGTTCTGCATAATTGCATCCCTCAACATAATGTCACTATAAGAGAGTCCACAAGAGCAAGTAAATTTACATTTGCGGGTTAAGCCCTTCAATTCCGTAATCCACTCTTGCTGTGACAGCTCGGGTAAATTTTTTTAGTCTGAAAAATCGGTACCACGGAGCAGCTACGAGAACGTTTCTGTCATAATGAGCATTTAGTGCCTCAACTAGTTGTTCAAAGTCTACATCACGAGGAGATGCGTAGGGGAAAAGTTTCTGCAGTAACACGAAAGTCTTGGTGCCAACTACGGCGAGAAAGAAATGTTTGACTGTCTGACCTGTTAGTAGATGAGCCGCGACGAGTTCATGAAACTGTGTGAAGTAGTCGCTCCATTCTTCGTCACGTTCGTTGTACTGGAGAAACGTAGGAAGCGCTGCGGCAGCAAGTGTAGGCTGCTGATGCGACGCCTGTTGTTGAGTTGCCGTCAACTGTGCCATCGTTTGAAGCAGTTGCGTGATTTTCGCCGTCTGCAACTGAATAATTTCCATTAAATTTGGGTTCGGGGCAGTGGCCATGCTGACTGATTAGGCGCCGCGCATACAAATAAATAACAAAATACAAATGCAATTTAAAGGAGGACGCACTGCAACAAAAAAGTCCACGAAACACATAACCAAATATGTTCCCCCAAAAATTTTATAATAAGGGTGGGCAGGTGGGAGCAATTTCTGTGTGCTCCGACTGCTGCTGTCTGGCTGCTGGTCCAAGGTTCGTCTATCACTCCTCGTCGCCACTTTTGTGTCTCGTTTCCGTCGTGCATTGTGCGACACCTCAGTTTCTAATATTATCAAAACAAATAAGAGAATTAATCCATCTAAAGTATCATATCCAATCTCTCTCTCTCTCTCTCTCTCTCTCTCATTAGTACCAGGTCTGGTCCACTTCTGCTAAAAGAACAATCGTTAACTACTCGGTGGGATCAAATCTACAAGTTATTTAGCATGTAAAAAAGTTAATACTACGATTAATATGACTCTTCAAAGGGATAAGTCGTTCTTTAACTGGCACCTCCCTGCAAATTACTCCTAACCATTTGTTGCAGAGTGTTTCGTTAAATTTGTATCTGACGGGAGTCGTGCTTAGGTAGTCCTTGCAGGTGCGTTATCACTGTGTCCCCAGTGCTGTAGGGCTAAGCGCAACTGCCTAGTGAGCGCGCGGTTGCTCGCCGTGGAGGTTCGAGTCCTCCCTGGGGCATGGATGTGTGTGTTTGTCCTTAGGATTTTTACCTAGGTTTAAATAGTTTGTAAGCTACGGACTGATGACTACGCAGTTTGTTCCGATAGAATTACAAACATTTGAACATTTGAACAACTGCCTAGAAAGCAGGAGACCCGGGTTCGAAACCCGGCTGCATAAACATTTTCAGCTTTGCCCATTTGCAGTTGAAGTCATAGGTTCTGTGAAGTAGCTTGTTAATTGGCCCATCTCTCATGACCACGTCGTCGACGGGACGTTAAACCCTACGCTACCTTCCTTCTTCGTCATCCTCAATTGGCTTCACAAGGGTTGTGCACCCTGTACACGAAAAGTGCACGGTAGGCCGGGAGGGTCTTTGGTGATCTAGCGGGTACCGGTGAATCCAATGCTGCATGGCCACTCGTTGTCAATTTCAAAAGCCATTACAAACTCTGCCTAACCGTAGGTATGTTAGAGAACACAAGAAAGTCTGAACCACTGGCCGATGCTGACACCTTTAATAATCGATTACTTCCCTTCAAGTGATGTCGGTTGGGCTCAAATCAATGTTCAACTGATGAAACAATTTTTATGTGGTCTGTTAGACCCTCAAACATAGGAATACACAAATCGTATCTCCAGTTACCTAACAAGCAGGGGACTGGGAAACTGTACGACTCGAGTAGCCAATGACGTTTCCAACGGCAGCACGAGAGTTTCCAACACTGCCGCGTCGCTTACGGTCTGAAACAAAATTAATTCAATTTTATTTGTGCCTGAGACTTTTTATACCTGTTATAATAATTGTAATAATTTGAAAGGAGGAACTCACATTAGGTAGCAGAGATAATAATAGTGTAAAGAATGTATTGATTTTATTGCATCAAAAATGATGTGAACTGTGTTACTTATGTAAGCAACATCTACTTCCAACTATTATCAATTCAATATAGCCAACAGCCAACTTTACGGCCCACTTTAGATTACGGTAGTAAGACTAAAAGTGGGCCATTGCGATCGCCTTTTGACAGATCGAAATTAAATTGAAAATAATGGCTTAACCGTTCATCTGACAAGAAAATTAAATATATGAATTTGTAGAAGAGTAAATTCTCTACAACTTTGCACTTTTATGTGTTTTTCATATCTCTCATGGTGTCAGAGATATTTTTGAAAAACATAGGTGGTTTTACGATGTCTGTCTGTCTGTCCGTAACGTGTTCCCACTTTTTAAGGCGAACCGTTCAACCGATCAGCACCAAGTTTTACAGACATAATTTTCGGACAAAAAGTACGTTTGTAACACTAAAAATCCGTTTGTAATGTAATTGTAATTGCAAACAAACCGTTCATCTCTCACGAAAATTGAATAACCGAATTTGTAGAGGAGAAAATTCTTTGCTCTGTTATGTTTTTTCATAACTCACACCATTACAGAGATATTTGCAAAACTAACGGCGATTTGACACCGTCCCATGATGTTACGCAAACCATGATTTTTATTATAACTTACGCGTTGTAATTTCAAGGTAGTGGCACCCTGAAGAATTAACAAAAGCACATCGTTCACAGTGTCTAAAAATCTCAGTTTAGCTCTTAGACTCTGCCAGCAGTGGTACGAGCAATAAGAGGTACGAGAAGTAAGGGGCAACTGTTGTAGGTGTTCACAGTGGTGTAGTGGGTAGTGCATTACGCTGTGGTGCCTGTAGCCGGCAGATCGAAACCTGCCACAGCGAAATATTTTTTCGCCTTTTTTCCTAAAAGGGTTTCAGACACTTTTATTAATTAACACTACAATGGTAGCGTAGAAACGCACAGATGCATCTTTCCGGAATTGGCAACCCGTGCATCAGCAAAACTAGACTTTAAATTGTTAATTTTCACAAAATAAATTATCATTGGGTACTACTGGAACACTTAGGTGTCCTTTCAACTCATGCTCTTCATTTACTCACTGCAATATCTGAGGTTAATTAAAGGTTATTTTGCCTACAACGCTAATTAAAGAGATACCTCGATAGTTGTTACAATATTTTCTGTTTCCATGTTTGAAAATTAGAGTTATTACCGCTTTCGTCCAGTCAGTCGGAACCTGTCGCGATTCCCACGCCTTCTCAATTATCCTGTGTAACCATTTGAGAGCTAACAATCCACTGTATTTGACAAATTCCGGTTTAATTTCATCCTCCCCAGCCGCTTTATTGCACTGCAATCTATTGACAATTTTCTCCACTTCTTCAAAAGTGATCCTGTTTCCATCATCATTCCCATACCATTCTATCTCAAAATCTGACACATCATTGAATGTTTTACCCACAGTGAACAATTTTTCAAAATATTCTCTCCATCTGCCCAGGGCATCCACAGGATTTACTAGCAGCTTTCTTGACCTGTCCAAAACAATTGTTAATTCCGTCTTCCCTCCCTTTCGAAGACTGCTAATTACGCTCCAGAATGGTTTTCCCGCAGCTTGAACCATAGTTTCTAGCTGATTTCTAAAGTCTTCCCACGATTTCTGCTTGGATTCTGCATTTATCCGTTTGGCTTTGTTTCTTTCTTCAACATTACTTTCTATGTCTACCTCATTCCTCGCATTTCATTCCAGGAAGCTCTCTGCTTCTTCCTGCCTTTACACATTACTGTTCCAAGACATTCTCTATGTACTTCTAGTAGTGTGTCCTTGTACCTTGTCCATTCCTCTTCCATTGACTGACTACATTCAACTAAGTGGTACCTTTCTGAGATCATTGTTATGTATTTTTACCTACTTTCCTTGTCTTGAAGCTTCTTCACTCTTATCCTTCTACATATGGACCTGACTTTATGCTCTTTTGGCCTCACCAAACCGATTTCAATGCAGATTAAATAATGATCAGTATAATCAAAAAACCATATGAAAACACGTGTGTCCTTGACTGCCTTTCTGGTCTGTTATTATATAGTCAGTGACAGATCTGGTTCCCCTTCCTTCCCAAGTATACCTTTGAATGACATGCTTAAAAAGGAGTTTTTGATAACTAATCCCATACTGGAACAGAAATCCAAGAGCTATTTTTCGTTCCTGTTGGCCACCATATCCTCTCCATAACTTTTTAATACCCTTCTGTTCGATTTCCTATCCTGGAGTAGAAATCACCCATGAGCAAAACACTATCCTTGTCCTTTAACAACTACATCACTGCGTTGTAAAATCTGTCCATCTAATCTTGATCTATCCCGTCAGAGGGCGAATACACTGACGCGATCCTCATTTTCTTGCTTAAGATGGCCAAATCTATTTGTCGTTCATTTACATACCTTATTGCAGTTATGCTGGGTTTGATTGTTTTCCTGATATAAAGCCCCACACCCCACTGGGCTCTTCCTACTATGACACTTGACAGGCAGACCTTGTATTCTCCAACTTCGTACTCTTTAGCTCCCCTTACCCTAACGACAATAACAGCTAAAGCATCTAAACCTCTGCTAACTCTACCTTCTTCCCAGCGTAATTCCCATTTATATCAATAGCTCCCCATCTCATTCCAGGCCATTTGCCAAGTCGTATCTGAGGAGTCCATAGCCTGTCAATTAGAGGTGGGACTCCGTCACCTCTCTGATTGTTGCCAGCATCATACTGAAGTACCAGGGAAGGAGGTTGCTAGCCTTACTTGCCCAGGGCACCACTGAGTTTTACCCCTAACGTTGAGGGACTAACCGGTGGATTAGGTAGTCTTTGCCGTCTGAGCACAAAGGTGGCCGCTACTCAGAATATATTCCAAGATGCCCATCATTATTCCAGAGTAACTGGTATCCCAACTGTCAGGGCCACATATACGTTGCCCTTGGTTCATGAACTAGGACATGCCTACAGGAACCCACAGCATGGGATTTTCTATTTAGTAATTTGTATGGGATTAAGAAAAACAAATAATATTATACTTTTCTGTTTAAAAATAATTTATATAACTTTCTTTTTGTCCATCGCAAGTGAAATTTTATATCGATTTCATACATGTTGAAGAGATATGATAACTTTCAGTTTACCATCAATCACTGTTACTGCGAAACGTACGTGACAGGAACAAATAGATAAATAGCTACAGTACAACACGACATCTTCTTCTAATATATGAAGCAGGGTGTCCGTGTGTTTGTAGGTGTTGCATTCAAATCTACAGTTTTGTTCCAATCTTTATGAAATTTTGTATACGTAAGCTTCAATCCATGAGAACGGTCGCCGTAAGTGTGAGAATCACATTCGATATATAGTCCACGAGATATGACGTCATAAATAATGAGATGCGCGAAAAACTGCTGCATTTTGCGACAATGCTGCTCATTTCTCTTATACCATAAGACCGATTTCAACCAAATTTGGTACACACATTCCTTACCGTGAGGTAACAATAGCTGCATTGTTAAGAATCACATACGGCACGTGGTTCAAAAGATATTACGTCATAACCAATAGAAATCGCAAAAAATTCCATATAATGCGGCGAGACTTTCGAAATACACTGTATAAGAATGAAGTACTTAGCGACTTGCAACAAACGTTAAACATAATTTCAAACCTTCATTAAACTTTTTCTCGCTGGCAGCCATAGTAAAATGATGAAAGGAAAAAAAATTCACCCTTAATACTTTTCCGCTGTTTATGGAGTATAACTACGGCATTCGGTATGACGAACTAATTTATAATTTGTACATTACAATTGTAGCCGCAGGAAATTTTACAGACATACTTTAGTGTACCTTCGAAATTGTATCACAGTGCGACACGTAGTTCATGAGATATGAGCACATAAACAATAATGTTCACTGAAAACCGTCCCGTCATGCTCTAAGTTTTCATCTATTACTTCTTTACTAATAATTGTAGTCTCAAGAGATATTACAGACATACAGCCCTTAAACAAATGAATATATACCTGAAAACTGGCAGGAATAAATAAATAAATACCCGGGCAACGCCGGGTTTTCAGCTAGTACCATATAAGAACACATTCAAGATGTTCTGAACTACATTTAATATTTCAATCCGAAGTCATCTGAAAGCTAGCAAATACTATATTCTATATCGAATTTCAAATTAAACATCTTTTTACACCATTCGCAACCAAATAATTCGAAAGCAACCAAGAGATTGGGTGACTCGGCGACCAGCAAGTCACGTCGCATGGTCTCATACAGTCGCGGCGTCTCCACGAGGCCGTTACTCAAGTATCCGCCGGTGAATGGCCCATTTAATTACACATGTCGCATCTAAATGCTCAAATGTTTGTTAAGCTTAAGGGACTTAACTGCGGTGTCATCAGTCCCTAAACTTACACACTACTTATTAACTAACTTATACTAAAGACGACACGAACATCCATGCCCGAGAGGTATTCGAACCCCCCGACAGGGAATGGCCTCACATAGATGCTGTTGTACCGGTGTTTCTAACTGTGAAATGGTCCACTAAAACTTAATCGTGCCTCGGTTCTAATTGTGAGGTAGCCTGAGTTGGCGTGGGTGCGATCGTAAATTACCTACATAACGTAACGAACAGGATTCCACAGTTCAGTTCACAAAATACACACAACTAACAGTAACATTTACCTTTACTCATCGCAGTACTAAGGTCTCAATAACTGATTTACAGAACTGTGCAATACAACGGCGTAATACATTTAGCCTGTGTCTGGAGCTGTCCCCAATTGAACAGTCCTGAACTGCAGGCGTCACAAAAAGGAGTCTCGTCCCGACTCCGGCGCTTTCACTCCAGAGCTCCCCCACGTGCCCTCTCGGCTCTGGTTGGCCGAGACGGAACGACGCGTGGCTCCCCGCAGAAGGCTCGCCCGTAGAAGGCGCTGCATCTCGATACGCTAGCAGGCGTAATCGATGGAGACGCCGCAGCAGATGCCGAGTCTCTTGCTCGTACAGTATCTCAGTCGCTGGGAGACTTGTGTAGCTCCATGTGTATATGACCTTAGGGTGCTATTTTACACAAACTATATTACACAAACAATACCTTCACTACGCGATAGCAATGGTAATACTACCGATGACAGTACTGCTAAGGCAGAATTACTAAACACAGCTTTCCGAAATTCGTTCACCAAAGAAGACGAAGTGAAGACTCCAGTATTCAGTCCAAGAAAAGCTGCCAGCATGCGAAACTTAGAAGTAGATGTTCCTGGACTAGTAAAACAACTTAAGTCACTAAACAAAAATAAATCTTCCGGGCCAGATTGTATACCAACTAGATTCCCCTCAGAGAATGCTGATGCAATAGCTCCGTACCTAGCTATAATTTACAACCGATCACTCAGCGAAAGATCCGTACCCAAAGACTGGAAAGTTGCCCAAGTTACTCCAATATTCAAGAAAGGCAATAGGAGTGATCCCCAAAATTACAGGCCTATCTCATTGACGTCGATTTGCAGTAGGATTTTGGAACATGTATTTTGTTCGAATATTATGAACTACCTCGAAGAGAACGACCTAATAACCAGTAGTCAACACGGATTCAGAAAGTATCACTCTTGCGAAACACAGCTTGCCCTTTATTCACATGGAGTGTTAAGTGCCATTGACAAGGGATCTCAAATCGATTCCATATTTCTGGATTTCAGGAAGGCTTTTGACACTATACCCCACAAGCGGCTTCTTACGAAATTGCGTGCTTATGGAATATCTCGCCAATTGTGCGATTGGATTCACGATTTCCTATCAGAAAGGACACAGTTCGTTGTAATTGACGGTAAGTCATCGAGTAAAACAGAAGTGATATCTGGCGTTCCACAGGAGAGCGTTATAGGTCCATTACTCTTCCTCGTGTTTATAAACGATTTAGGAGACAATCTGAATAGCTCTCTTAGACTGTTCGCGGATGATGCTGTCGTTTATCGGTTGGTGAAGTCTATTGAGGATCAAAAGCAACTGCAAAGCGATTTATATAAAATTTCTGCATGGTGCATTGGCAATTGACACTAAATAAAGAAAAGAGTGAAGTAATACACATGACCACTAAAAGAAATCCGCTGAACTTCAATTACGCGATAAATCAGTCAAACCTTAAGGTCGTAGATTCTACCAATTACCTAGGAGTTACAATTACGAACAACTTTGACTGGAGAGAACACATAGAAAATATTGTGGGGAAGGCGAACCAAAGGTTACGTTTCATCGGCAGAAGATGCACCAGCTCCACCAAAGAGACTGCCTACATCACACTTATGCGTCCTCTCCTGGAGTACTGTTGCCCCTTGTGGGACCCTCACCAGGTGGGACTGACGGAAGAGATTGAGAAGTTTCAGAGAAGGGCAGCTCGTTTTGTTTTGTCACGTTATGGGTGGGAAAGCTTCACGGAAATGTTGCAAGAATTGGGGTGGAAATCATTAAAAGAAAGACGTTATTCATTGCGGCGAGACCTGTTTGCGAAGTTTCAATCACCGACTTTTAGTTCTGAATATGAAAATATTTTGCTAGCACCCACCTACTTAGGGAGACATGATCATCCCAATAAAATAAGAGAAATCAGATGGAAAACGGAACGATTTAGGTGTTCTTTCTTCCCACGTGCTATTAGAGAATGGAACGGTAGAGGAAAGTTATGAAAGTGGTTAATGAACCCTCTGCCAGGCACTTTAATGTGATTTTCAGAGTATCTATGTAGATGTAGATGTAGAATAATAATAATATAAAAAGAAAAAAACAAAAAATACATTTATTGTAAGAGGTGTTTGCGGCGCGTCGCTTTCACAGTTCATACGGGATGAGCCGGTTTAAAATTTGCACGAAAGTAGATGAATGAGTTTTTTATGGTATCCCTTGTGGAAATATCTTTGTAACGATACACTAAGGTTTTTGTTTCTTTATCTTTGATCTGCGATGCTTATCGCCTCCGGTTCTCTCTGACTCACAATGCAACTAATTTAATTTCGTTCGTCATTTCTTACTTCTGAACAAGCTAGAAGACGGAACCGTGATAGTAGTTTTACTCACTCTCTGGTCTGTATCTGAAGCGTGAAGACGTCTTTCATGCCTTTATCTACTCATGTAAGTAAGAATAATGCAAGATGTTGCTTAAAATATATTATTTAAATTTGAAAGCATTTCCTCTCCTTGGTTTCCATTTAAATCAAAGTCCTCCCCGTCAAATATTTAATTTCTTAATGTTTTTTCAGCTCCTCATCATCCGTAACAGTTTTATGTTCAGACGCCATTACAATCGCTTCGCATTGTCTGCATAATTTCAATCATTCAATCATCCTTATACAATACTTTGCTTGATTTTAGAACCTGCAGTTATTTCTTTTGTAACTTAACGAAGTCCGATCTTTTTTTTTTTTTAATTATTCTATCATTACCAGTAACTTCATGTTCCCCCAACGGTCACACAGCAATGAAAAGCAAAATGAACAGTTTGAACATTGATCTCCTACGGAAAGTATCTCTAACATTCACGAATTAATTAAGTACAGGTTATCATTTCCAGCTTCTACAATACGAAGCGCAGGATCCAGCTAGATGCTTTCAGTAAGTCTTATAACGTGCTGTTGCTTGTATAGTGCCCGACATGCATATGCAACCCGCAGTTTATTTGCTTTAATGTTCATTTTGTGCTGTACTATAACTAACTTATTTCAAATTCAAAAATTCGGTGCCATCAATTCCTTGTCCAAAATATAATCGCGGAATCTACTTTAACAATTATGGCATCATACGAAGCAAGCGCTACGTTATATCTTGGTTTACCGACCACCTAATTTTTGGCACTTGCTGACACTCGCTCGAACACACACACAATGGTGCGCATAAAGGTTCACAAGGTTTAAGAAAGTACAGTACAAAAAAGGTGGCGTTTTATTTATTTTTCGTGAATAAATTTAGAAGACCGTCTAATTCACAAGCCGTGTCGACTAGCAAAGCTAATTAACTATGGTAGAATATAAGACTGGAACCATACATCTACATCCACTCTACGCAAGCCACCCGACGGTGTGTGGCGGAGGGTACCTTGAGTACCACCATCGGTTATCCCTCCTATTCCAGACACGTATTGTTTGCGGAAAGAAAGATTGTCGGTATGCCTCTGTGTGGGCTCTAATCTCTCTGATTTTATCTTCATGATCTCTTCGCGAGATATACGTAAGAGGGAACAATATACTGCTAGACTCCTCGGTAAAGGTATGTTCTCGAAACTTCGACAAAAGCCCGTACCGAGCGACAGACCGTCTCTCCTGCAGAGTCTTCCACTGGAGTCTATAGATCATTTCCGTAACGATTTCTCAATTACCAAATGATCCTGTAACGGAGCGCGATGTTCTCCTTTGGATCTTTTCTACTTCATCTATCAACCCCACCTGGTACGGATCCCACACCGGTGAGTAGTATTCAAGCTGGTGGCGAACAAGCGTACTGTAACCTACTTCCTTTGTTTCCGGACTGCATTTCCTTAGGATTCTTCCAATGAATCTAAGTCTGTCATCTGATTTACCTACGATTGATTTTATTTGGTCGTTCCATTTTAAATCACTCCTAATGCCTACTCCCAGATAATTTACGGAATTAACTGCTTCCAGTTGCTGACCTGCTATAGTGTAGATAAATGATTCGCAGCATATTACACTTGTCTACTTTGAGATTCAGTTGCCATTTCCTGCACCATGCGTGAATTCGATGCAGATCCTCCTGCATTTCAATACAATTTTCCATTGTTACAACCTCTCTATATACTACAGCATCATCCACAAAAAGCCTTAGTCAACTTCTGATGTTATCCGCAAGGTCATTTATATATATCGTGAACAGCAACGGATCATAATGACAAATGCTACTAACACAAAGAAACTGGTGAACAAATCATTGGCACGGTCAAAGACATAAGATAAGAGAGGTAGGTTCTGTACTTGTATAACAGCTTCAAAGCATTTAAATAAAAGAAAACAGACTTTTTATTGCTTTCTTGCAAGATAACCATAAAATGCTTTTGACGGGTGTGCATGCATATGCAATGGCAAGTATCCCTGAGCATAAGGCACTGGTCACAAACTTCAACAGCATTTAGGGTCATAAAGTACGACGTGAGATATCGTTTGAAGCTGCCGAAGTTAGAAGTTAGTTCTCCTCTTTTATATCTTTTACTCTGGGTCATTCTGTTTATAGATATACAATTTCTGAAGGTATAATAGATATTGAAAAACTACTTTCACTGTCATGTATGCACGACAGGAGCTTACGAAAGAATGTATTACGAGACTTTCTTAAACGTAATATATAAAAAACTTCCAACACAAACTTATGTTTTTAAAACTGGATATCCCACATTACTTCTTATGCAATTTATACAATAAAAATCGCAAAAACAATGGTGTTGGTTGTATGGCATTGCGTCAATTAAACCCCGAGAAATTGTGAAATGAATTTGACGTTTTAACACTAGAAGGACCGCAGGGCCAATTTGGCCCCTCTTAGCGTTTCTCTGTATTTTCAGCATTTTGCCTTGTAATAATGTGTAGCAAATAAAACCATCTGTTTTAGCTTTGTTGTTTCAATAAGCGACAACAATGCAATACATTCCAGCACTGATTGTTGGACTGTTGAAGCAATACTCTCGATTATTGTCTGTCACAGTATCTGATAGTCGTCCCTGCAAACATGACCTATAAATTCAAGAAAGGTCTAACGGACGCAGAAATACTAGAAGAACTAAGAAAAATAGAAGATGAAAGCTCAGGTGAAGAATTTGAGGTTTCTGATAGCGATAGCGATCAGGACAGTGAAGAACGTATGGTAGTTTCAGTGTCTGCAGATGAAGGAAGTGATTCTTCTAACGAAAGTGTTAGTTTTCTAACCAGTTTGGAACAAAATGAAGCTTCTACAGCTAGTCTCCCTTCTAGTGTCCGAAATCCTAACTCTGTAAGATCAACAACCCAGAAAAAGGCTTCTTCTTCTGGAAGTGAAGAGAAAAAAGAAACAGCAAAAGATGGAACTGTCTGGAAAGTTGTACCAGTGGGCTCTAACCCAGGTCAGTAATATGTCTGGTCTTTAGATAGAGTTATACATGGTAAAATTGAAATAAACACTAGTTAAATACAAAATATGTATGATAAATAACAGTAACAACAAGTTGATATAGCTTTGCATAATATAACTAGATTTGATAGCATATAAGAACAAATATATATGTATAATACTATTACAATACACATTACAAAAATATAATTCTTCTGTACATTTTCAGGTCGTCTGCAAAATTGTAACATTCTGCGAGAGAGTCCAGGACCAACATCATATGCTAAAAGGAACATTCAAAATGGGAAACTCCTTAGTGCTTGGCGGCTTATTTTCAGTGCCTCCATGATGCGCCACATCAAGCTTTGCACTGAAACTGAGGCTCGTCGTCGAACACAAGACGATTCCTGGACAGTAGACATTGAAGAATTGGATGCCTTTGTCGCCATAATGTATGCAAGAGGGGTGTATGGGGCAAAGAATTTTCCTCTGAAAGGTCTTTGGTCAACAGTATGGGGTCCTCCGTTTTTCAGACAAACTATGGGGCGCAATAGATTTGTTGAAATACTGAAGTATGTTAGGTTTGACATAAAGTCCACTAGATCTGAACGTCTCAAGACTGACAAATTTGCTCTTGCCTCAGCTATTTGGAATTCTTTCATTGAAAACAGTAGGTCATGCTATAAAGCAGAACCTTACGTTACAATTGATGAACAACTTTTGCCCTCGAAAACAAGATGCCCTTTCACACAATACATTGCTAGCAAGTCAGACAAGTTTGGTATAAAATTGTGGTTACTTGTATGTGTTTCTAGTAAATACATACTGAATGGATCCCCGTACACTGGTGCCGATCCCCTTCGACCAGCTGACCAAAGCATAGGTGAAAACGTCGTTCTTAGGCTTATGGAACCATACCTAGGCAAAGGTGTGAATATTACTACTGATAGCTAGTTTACGTCGCTAAAACTTGCAAAACGTTTGAGGGCAGCATCCACAACTTTAGTAGGTACACTGAACCGTAATCGAAGGGAGGTGCCTCCTACAGCAAAGACACGAAAACAACCACTCCACTCGACTGTTGTGTATAAAAATGATGATGGTACAACCCTAACAGTTTATCAAGGGAAAACAAATAAAAATGTCTTATTATTGAGTTCACTTCACTCTCATGTATCTGTGTCTGAAAGTCAGAAGAGGACTCCTGAAACAGTGCAATTTTATAATGAAACAAAATTTGGGGTCGACGTTGTGGATCAAATGGCAAGAATGTACTCCACAAAAGGTGGATCAAGACGTTGGCCAATGCATATATTCTACAATATTCTTGATTTGGCTGCCATAAATTCATGGGTATTGGATAAGGAAGTGACTGGTGAGCGAATTAGTAGACGGGAGTATATTCTGGATTTGTGTGAGGAGCTTCGAGCGCCATATACGGAAGCAAGAAATAAAACGTCAGATCGAGATGATGCAGACAATAAAGGTGGACCACAGAAGGCAACAAAGAGAGAGAAGTGTAAAATTCGTACCTCATGCAAAGGAAATCACACAGCTACTGTTTGTTCAGGTTGTGAGAAAGCAGTGTGTGGGAAATGTGAGAAGAAAAGACGAGTGTGGTGTGACAAGTGCAGCAACGAACAGCAGTGAGTTCTTGTGGAGAGTGTTTGTGTAAAATCAATTGTTGTGAAATATATATTTAAAGCATTTATTCTATTAATACTGAATGTATGTGAAATCTTCTTCACAATTTAGACATTCATGCAGAAAACAATTCTAAAATTTGTAAGTTGGAGTAGATAAATTTTTTCTAGATTTTGGTTACAAGACAGTAAGTGTCGTCCATATATTGCACAAATTCATGTAAATTATACTCAATAAAAGTGTATATGAAGATTACATTGCATTATTTTTCACAATCTGGCCATATAAGAAATAAAACTGCATGGGGCCAATTTGGCCCCAGCGGTCCTTGTAGGTTGTAGCCAGCATGCGGTCCTTCTAGTGTTAAATATATGAAGAGCGCAGTTGGCGCGTCCAGAGACTCAGGCAAAACTCACGGTTTAGTCTTGGACGTGTGCTAGCAGCACGTTTGATGTATTTCAAATTTCGAACTAGTTTCGCAATTTCTCGGAGTTTAAGTGACGCAAAGCGATGCAAGCAACTGCAAGCAACTTTCATGCTGTTGAAAATCATATTTCTTTACGTTTTAGACTGTCTCAAAATACTTACTTTCATAAGCTGCTGCCGAATGTTCATTAATGTAAAAGTCGGTTTTCAATATGTATTGTAGTTGCAGATATATTTTCAGTGAGTTGGACACGTTGTATATCAGACTTTTATAAACATTCCACAACCGTATTACTTCTATTATTGCGTTAATTGACGTTTAAGCGGGAGAAATATTACTAAAGACTAGTGGCCCTGTATCTCAAGAATGAAATCGCGCCATGTGAACCCATTTACTGCTCTGGATAACAACAACCGAAGCATCAAATTGCTCTGTCCGCTAATCAGATTATCACAGCCGCAGTGTTTGCAGCGCGAAATCGAAATCTGCGAAAATCCTCTTGCGAATTACACATGTAGGCGTTAAATGTGAAACCTGCCATCGTACTTGACGTTGATGTATGCTGGAATATTCCTCTGTAAGTCGATACAGGTGAAATTTACTACTACAATTAGTCAGACCAATATGATAATTTATTGCCTAAATTAAGTGTATAAATAAGCGCCAGTGCAATAAAGAGTGATTATCTACTCCTAAGTGTCAAATACTCTTGTTTTGCCGAGAAACTAACATTACGTCTATATCTTCTAAATGTAATTGTACACTTTATACACAAATTTACTTAGTAATTTCACATTAGACCTTACGTTTTACCTGAAGAACATTTGCAAACATCTTTTTGCTGGTAATTATCGTATTATGAAGTTTCACCAATGACTCACCACGTTTGATCCATTTCTAATGGGCATTATTGTCTTAGATAAGGAGAAGATTACTGCTTTGGTGAAAGTTAATTGTTCAGAAAAATATTTTCAATAGACTGCACCACATAAAATGAAATTATTACTCCTCCAACAGAATAAATGAAATTACTATCGTCATGCAAATTTGCCTTTACTACTTGCCAAAACTTTCAGTATTCATTAATATCAGGAATAATTAATTTTATAGTTTTCCTGAAAGGAAAGAGGGGGAGAAGAATGTGCGGGAAAAGCGGGAAACTATTTTTAAATATCGTGTTATTTTGCAAAGGTATTTATGTTTGTCTCCATTGTATAATTAGCACAAAATAATAAGAATATTTTGGAACCCACCACAAAGACGATAGTTAGCAGCGAACGGGAGCGCAGCAGCCTGAGGGGACGGTTGCATGTTACTTAGGAAGCACTGCGCAGACCTGCGCTGTAAGTGCGCTGGAAAAAGATTCGTAATTTAGGAAGAAATGAAACATAGTTTATGCTGTTAAGTAACTAAAAACCTTTATAGTGTGATCATCAACCTTACCATTGAAGGTTTTTTTTCTTAAGTATTGTGTCAGTAATCACGAAAAATTCGGTTTCTTTACATACGGTTATTATTAGACGTAAATTTCAGGTGCGCAGATTTAGCGTTTCAGAGCAATTTGAAGTCCATTTATCGCAGTTACATACTTACTTACTTACTTTACGAGTTGAGGCCACAAACGACACTAAATATTTCCAATAATCAGCCACATGGATAGCTTTGTCATTTCCTTCAATAAGGTCTGTTACTGTCCAACTGCGAACTGTCTAAATTGCCACGTCAACATGTTTGGAGTGTGCCGAGTTGTACCAAACAGGCGCTTATACTCTCCTGCTGAAAAACGCAGTGCGAAAGCCGATGTTCTTAAAACTTGAGGATGAGATGCCCATTTCATACTAGTAGGTTTCCGGATGACATTTTGACAGTGCTTCCGGACAGTCAGAGTCCTATAAAAACTAGACTTGCGCTCTGCCGAGAACTAGTTCGTTCTTTTAGTTCGTCCGTGAAGGCTGAGCGGCGTGGTCTGCGCATGCAGGTGGAGGGAGAATTCCCCCCACCTACATGCTTCATACGCTTGCTGCTTGAGCCGCTGACGATATCACGCAAACCAAAAGAAACAGCTTGTGGATAATTTCTCGCGTTTAAATTTACAGTTATCTCTATATCTTGACGTTATGGAATTTATTGGCCAGATATTGCAGAGTGCAGAATACTTCAAAACAGAACTTTTGTAGCACTGAACTATATAATCTAGCAGGCAGGCGCTCACCTCCAAATGGCTGTTATCAGCAGAAGGCAAACACGTGATTTTTAATTCTGCCGCGCACCCTCTCGCTATTGCACGTCTGTCTTCGGAAATAAGCGAGTTACGTTTGGCATATTAGTTCACGACCGGTACGCATGTATAAGTTCGCGACCAATTGCACATATTTTAGTTAGCGACCGATCGCGCGTATTTTAGTTCGCGAGCGATCGCGCATATTTTAGTTCACGAGCGGTAAGTCTCCTTTTAGTTCGCAGCTTGGCCACAAAGTAGGTCGCTCGTAAGAGCTGGTACGTGGTTCCAATTGCATTATTTCTCGGTCCAATTCTTTTGTAAAATCCCGCCATTTTTTCTGTAAATTAAAGCGCCCTTTAAATGGAACAATCTCGGGTCTGACAGCCGCACTAACGATGCAAGTTATTGGTCTGTGTTGGGTCCTTCGTATCGCGTTAACCACAATTTATGATCTCTGGCTACTAATTCTTTCACTAACGTTGACTGGGTTGAAACCTTTGTCATCTTCTACTGTTGAAAGATGCTTGCTGTTTCTCCTCGTTTACTACTTTTAGATTCACCCCTACTCCCCATTGTTCTAGTCTCTCGCCATTTGCAGCTTTTTCATAGTATCCCCACCCAGGGGGCCCACAGGTCTTTTTTGGGTACGTGTGTGGCACGCACGGGGCCCCGAGCCAAAGCAGCCTTTTTTCCGCCCCAGGCTCCTTCACTTTCCCTCCGGTTCATGCCTTCGCCCGAAGATGGGCGTCCTTTGCGAGTCAAGGTGGTTTCTTGTCCCTGTTTCTCTTTTTCCTTGGTTTCTCCCTTTCCTAACCTTTCTCTCCTTGCTGTACTTTCCTAGCCTTCCTCTCCTCCTCATTAGTCCCCGCTTTGGCGTTTGAGACACTTCTTTCTCTTCACTTCCTCTATTCTTCTTCTTTCCTCCCTGTGAGTGTCTGAAGGCCGACCCACGCATTATCATGCTTAGCAGGTGACGGGGTAACGCGTAATTCCCCGCCCCGTAAAGGCCAGGCCCAGGACGGGGTGATTCCGAACATGCCGATTGGCCCTCCGTCAGTTCTCTGGAGGTGTGACCTGAGGTGTGAACAATCACCTAAGGCGGGTAAGCCCTCAGAGAGGGCCCCCACTAGGAAGGAGCGCGCCATCGGAGACGCCGGTAATCACGGGGGACACTTCCGCAATGACTTCCTTCTCTTCTTCTGTGACTTTGTCCCAAAAAAGAAAGACCGATTCTCGTCAGCATAAGAAAACTTTGCCCAATCTCCCGAAATTGCTAGTTGTCTCTCGAACCGACGGTAAAGATTGCACTCCTGTAAATCCTTTCGTCATTTAAAAAGGTGTTGATGCAATTGCTGGCCCTGTTAAGACCTGTTTTTGTCAGCGCAATGGAACATTGTTGCTGGAAGCGGACGGTGCCCTCCAGGCGCAAAAACTAATACGGACTACGTGGCTACACACGTTTCCTGTCCAGGTAGAAGCGCATCGCACGCTCAACTCGTCACGGGTTCTCTGTCGAAGAAATACAAACCTACATGACCGATCAGGGTTTAACAGCCGTGCATAGGGTGTTGAAAAAGGTCGATAACCATCTGACACCAAGTCGTACTAGGTTTTTTAAGTTCGACAGAGTTGAACTCCCGTCAAAGGTCAAAGCAGGGTATGAAGTTATCTCCGTCCGCCCTTATGTACCAAACCCAACGCGCTGTTTCCAATACCACAGATACAACCACACCCGTCAATCTTGCCTTAATGCAGCAAAATGTGTCACTTGTGGTAGGGACGCCCATGAGGGGGATTTCCCATCTCCGTCCCCTCACTGCCTTAATTGCAGCGGTGACCATGCGGCTTCCTCTCGGAACTTCCCTGTATATAAGGATGAAAAGGTCATTCAGCAAATTCGGGTCACCGAAAAGGTCTAAACATCTGCCGCTCGAAAGTTTTGGTGAGTCTAAAGCCCACTGTCCTCCCAGCGGGCACATACAGTAAGATCATCACCTCCACTCGACCTACTAAGGATGCAGGTACACAGACCTGTGATTTCACTTTCGCTGACACAGTTGTGCGATCGGCCAGCCCGAAGATTGTCCGTTCCAAGTCCCCGCTTCCTCCTGTTGCTTCTAAAGTTCAGTCTTCGTCTCCCTTTAATAATCCGCGGTCACCTAAACAAGATGCCCGGACTTTGAAAAAGGGACTCGTCCATGAAGATTTTCAGCGTACTCAGGCTTCTCAACCGTCAACTGCCTCTTCTTACCGTCACTCTTCCAGAAGAGCCAACAAAAAAAAGTTCCTCTCCTTCCCCGCCGAGGCGTGACCCATCCGTGACGCCGTCCAACAGTAGTCGGCCGCGATCATCTTCTGTCTCGCCGGGACGCACTACTGTTAGCCGGGCATGGAACATCATTCTCTGCCTCTAGATAGCAATAGTAGTGCTCCCCCGAGTCCGGTCCGCAGCGGCCGTCGAGGTGACCCCACCTGCTTGTTCCTTTTTATCTTCTTTTCTTCTCTCATTTTTTTTATCTTGGCGCTCCTTCAATGGAATATTCGCGGAATTCGTTCAAATCGGGAGGATTTAAAACTACTCCTTCGATTGCACTGCCCGCTTCTAGTTTGTCTCCAAGAAATTAAGTTACGTCCATGTGATCGTGCAGAGTTCCCCCACTACACCTCTGTGCGTTTCGACCTGCCACCTGTGGAAGGTATCCCAGCCCATGGAGGGGTTCTGATGCTCATTCGGGACGACGTCTATCACCATCCCATTTCATTGCATGCTCACCTACAGGCAGTTGCCGTCCGCATCACTCTATCCACCTTTTCCTTTTCCCTCTGTAATATCTACTCGCCATCGTCATCCGCCCTTACTAGGGCAGATGTGCTACACCTCGTTGACCAGCTCCTTTCACCTTTCGTGTTGGTAGGTGACTTTAATGCCCACCACCCCCTATGGGGCTCTCCAACACATTGCCTTTTTCAACACCTCAATCTTGTCTGCCTCAACACCGGTGCACCGACCTTTCTTTCCGACACAACACATAATTATTCCCATATAGACCTCGCGATATGCACTCCTCAGTTTGCCGGTCGGTTTTAGTGGTATGCACTTTCTGACACGTACTCGAGTGACCATTTTCCCTGTGTCATCCACTTCCTTCATCATTCCCCATCTCCTCATCCCACCAGTTGGGACATCTCTAAAGCCGACTGGGGGCTTTATTCTTCTATGGCTGTTTTTCACGATCAGAATATTTCCAGCTGTGACAGCCAGGTCGAATACCTCACAGAGGTTATTCTCACAGGTGCCGAACATTCCATACCTCGTAAATTCTCTTCTCCACGTCGCGTCTCGGCACCCTGGTGGACTGCAGCGTGCAGTGACGCTCTTAGAGCCCGGCGCCGTGCTTTACGCACCTTCCGCCGCCAACCAACATTGGAGAATAGTATCAACTATAAACGACTGCGAGCGCAATGTCGTCGTGTTATAAAAGACAGCAAAAAAGCTTGTTGGATTGCTTTTACCAATTCTTTTAACCGCTTTACTCTCTCCTCTGCTGTCTGCGGTGGCCTACGCCGTTTATCTGGTATCAAGGTGCACTCCCCGATTTCTGGCCTGACCGTCGAGAACGCAGTCCTTGTGGACCCCGCTGATGGTTCCAACGCGCTGGGCCGTTTCTTTGCGGAGGTGTCAAGCTCTGCCAATTACCAACCTGCCTTCCTCCCTCGCAAACAGGAGAGGAGACACAGCCGCCTTCTTTCCACTCTTTTAATCATGAAAGTTATAATGTCTCCTTCACCATGCAGGAGCTAGACCGTGCTCTCGCCCTGACCCGATCTTCTGCACCCTGGCCCGATTCCATATTGAGATGCTGAAGAACCTTTCTCCTGCGGACAAGTGTTCCCTTCTTAGCACCTATAATCGCATATGGACTGAAGGTCAGGTTTCCACAAGTTGGCGTGAAGCCATTGTTGTCCCCATCCCCAAACCAGGGAAGGACAAACATCTTCCATCCAGTTATCGGCCCATTTCTCTGACGAGCTGCATCTGTAAGGTGATGGAACGCATGGTTAACGCTCGGTTGGTCTGGCTCCTCGAATCTCGCCGCCTCCTAACAAATGTCCAATGCGGTTTTCGTCGACACCGCTCTGCTGCTGATCAACTCGTTACGTTATCGACCTTCATTATGAATAACTTTCTAAAGAAGCGTCAAACAGTAGCAGTGTTCTTCGACTTGGAGAAGGCATAAGATACCTGATGGAGAGCGGGCATTCTCCGCACATTGCACACATGGTGCCTTCGGGGCCGCCTACCTCTTTTTATTCAAGCGTTTTTGGCGGATTGTAAGTTCCAGTTATGGGTGGGCTCTGTTTTGTCAGATTCCTTTCGCCAGGAGAATGGGGTGCCACAGGGCTCTGTCATGAGCATGGCTCTATTTGCCATTGCAATCAATCCGATCGCAGACTGCCTCTCAGCCGACGTTTCCGGATCCTTTTTTACAGATTATTTAGCAATTTATTGCAGCGCCCAGCGGACGTGTCTCTTGGAGCATTGTCTTCAACGCTGTCTTGATCGCCTATATTCCTGGAGCATTACGAACGGCTTCCACTTCTCCACTGAGAAAAAGGTGTGTATCAACTTCTGGAGATACAAGGAATTTCTTCTACCTTCTCTATGTCTCGGCCCCGTTGCTCTCCCTTTCGTGGAGCCAACGAAATTCTTGGGACTCATGTTGGATCGTAAACTTTGCTGGTCCCCAAACGTGTCTTACCTGTTGTGCCCGATCCCTTGATATTCTCCGTGTCCTCAGTGGCACATCATGGGGAGCGGATCGTACCGTCCTGCTTCACCTTTACCAGGCCATTGTTCAGTCGAAGCGCGACTACGGAAGCCTTGTATACTCTTCGGCACGGCCGTCGATTCTCCGCCGTCTCAACTCTATTCACCATCGAGTATTACGCCTGGCGACCGGTGCATTTTATGCCGGCCCTGTTGAAAGTCTGTATGCCAAAACAGTTGTATTACCCTTGACCACTCGGCGTGACATACTCTTGTGTCGGTACGCATGCCGCCTGCGGTCGATGCCCAACCATCCATCTTACCTATTATTTTTCGACGACTCACTCGATCGCCAATATCAGTTATCTGCGATAGCCTTGCTTCCACTTAGAGTTCGGTGTCGCCGCCTGCTTCAGTGGCTCGATTTTACCATTCCTTCCACCTCTCGGTTGAGCGAGAGCCCATTGCCACCGTGGCATCAGGCCCAGGTTCACACTCACCTTGAACTTAGTTCGCTGCCCAAGGAGAGCACTCCGGATTTCGTATACCGCTCGAGGCTTGTCGAACTCCGTTCGCGGTTCGATAATGCCTTATTTATCTACACTGATGGTTCCAAGAGAACTGATGGTGTCGGATCTGCTTTCGTCGTCGGGGACAACCGTTTCCAATACAAGCTCCCTGACCGGTGCTCGAATTTCACGGCTGAGCTTTTTGCACTACACCAGGCTGTTTTATATACCTGCCGCCGCCGCCACCTTTTTATGCCATCTGTTCGGACTCCCTTAGTGCCCTGCAGAGTCTTAAGGACCCTTTCTCGACCCATCCTCTCGTGTATCGGATCCAACGCTCCCTCCATTTGCTAGCAGTTAACAGCTGTAACGTTTCTTTTCTGTGGGTCCGTGGACACGTGGGTGTGCCCGGGAATGAGACCGCCGACGTAGCAGCCAAGGCAGCAGCTCTTTTGCCTCGCATGGCTACTTTTTGCGTCCCATCAGACGATGTTCAACGGGCTCTTCGCCGGAGTATTGTGTCGTCCTGGCACAGTGCGTGGTTCTCACTCCACGACAATAAATTGAGAACTGTAAAACCGATCCCGACCGCTCGGAGGACCTCCTCACGCCCATTTCGGTGAGAGGAGGTCATCCTGGCCAGGTTGCGGATCGGTCACTGCCGTTTCAGCCACCGCCATTTGCTAACCGCCGACCCTGCACCGCTGTGCTCCTGCGGTGAATTGCTGATGGTGCGACATGTTTTACTGTCTTGTGTAAATTTTAATCATCTCCGTGTGGCCCTTCACTTTCCGTCTACTCTGGAGGAACTTTTAGCTGGTGATACACGAGCAGCTGCTCGAGTTTTGCGTTTTATCAACATGACCAATTTCTCAAAGGATATTTAACCCTTTTACTTGTTTTTTATCTTTAGTTTTTAGCCTTCTCTTGATATTCTATCTAGTAGTTATCAATTCTTTTGGGATCTAGCGAATCTCTGTTCCGATCTGGGCGCTAATTACCTTAGAGGTTGTGCGCCCTAAAACGACAACAACAACAAAATCTTAGTATCCCCAGGCCGGCTTACATCAGTTAAAATCACGAATAACTAATTTTAAGGACTAAGACTGGGAATTTTCGGGCTCTTCAAAAACGAAATCTTGACATGGTGGCTTATAGAAAGAAGTTTTCGTACATGAGTTGACCTCAACAGTGATAATCTGCGTCATTTTCACTAGTTAGAGCTGCAGAAGTTACTTTAACGGCAGATTTAGCGAAGATTGCACTTCCATATTGCTCGTGAGGTCTCTCTATTACTAGCTTCATTCCTAGTATTCGAGGTCTTCGGCTTTCTGTTCCTCGGTGCGTTTCCTGGTGTACCAGGAGACCACAATTTATTTCCTTGCCCGGGTTGTAAAGTAATAATTCCTTATCTGCAGGAAGGCCTTCAATATTTATTGAAGTTGTCACTAAAGGTGGCTTTGACCAAAGCCTTTTTAGTGGAATAGGCTGAGCTTTCTTTGATGCAGTTGGTGCTCCGGTGTTGGACGGATTAGCCGACGTTGTCGTTATGGGGGCGCCCGACTGTTTCCAAAAATATAAATCTGAAAGACAGTCTATGTGGAGGCAAACTTACCGAATTGAATACGTGTATTAGTGTACTCTTCAATCTCACCATTTAAGGGTTTTCTTTTCCCCGAAGCGACCGAGCGAGCCCGGGGCGGCTCTCTCTCCCCAACCCCTGGAGCTGGGGGACATCCTGTCCCGTATCATTATACACCGCTGGCCGCGAAACAAGGGCAGCATTCTCTTCCATGTTTTTCGCTGGTGGCGGCAAGCGCTTAAAAACTATTACCCAGGTGGCTTATTCCGAATGTACCAAAATCATGCAATGATAATTTCTATCATCTAGCATTAAGAATTTGGAGAAATTAGAATACAAAGAACCCAACATCCAATTAAATCGATAGACTAAATGAAATTGGAAAATATGAATATAAATAGTATTACTACCTCTCAGTATACATATGTCTGCTGTTACCTTTAGGGGAGTTCTTAATTAGATTTATATTCATTTGTATATCATTTACCACATACACGAAAGATCCCCACCTGAGAAACATCATGTGATACATAAGATTTTATTTTCTTTGCTTATAACAGTAATTGTTAGGACAAGGTTTGTATGGAAGGAATATTTGGAAAAGTTACCCGGATAAATGGAAAACTATGTAAAAGCTGAAAGCGCTCTATTCTGTGGGGTTTTTGTGTAGAACCAAGGCCGAAATTCATTATTCCAACGACCAATTTACAGGTTTCATTTTTGTCATCCTTTTCATCATTATCGTCCTAACGACATAACGTACAAATCGCTGTTATATCATGCAATTACTTGAATATTTTCATACATAAGTTTATAATCAGCCTGTAGGGTATGGCCGCGGGTACCTTGCAATAAGCTTGGACTCAGTTTGTCCATTAATCATGACAACTGACAGATGTCTGATGTATCTGACAGACATAGGGAAGTGGGAGATAGGAGCAGGAAAACACTCACAGACGTGATGTGGACGTTATGGGTTACGACTATGGGACGTCAGATTAAAAGAGAAAGGAAAGAAGGAAGATATTGAAAGAGAGGGAGGAGGAGTTGATGGGACAGGTGTAGCAGAGAGGTATAAAGATAAAATGGGGAAGGAAGAAGATAGGATGGAGGAGCAGGTGGAAAGGGAAGGTGAAGGAACAGGTGGAAAGGGAGGGTGGACGTAAGAGGAAAAGTAAGAAAGGTGCTTATGTATAAATTCATAATTTACGAAATACTATTTTGTATTGAACTACCATCGTTTATATCGTGTGTGAGTGGGGGAGGGGGGTTGGTGGGTAGGTGAATTCGTGTGAGTGTTGTCCAAAGTATACATTATCTTATGTATTTTGTAACTTTGGGGTCTCGTGACTACAGCTGTTTGGTCCAATTTGAACATTTGATAGTTGAGATATATATGTAATTTTTAATATACTGTGGATGGAGGGAGAAGATGAAGCGAAAGAAGGGACAGAAGGAGGTTGGGAGATTGGGGGATGTAATGACTCAGGCAGGGGGATAAAGGTGATGTATGGTTGGATGAATGGGTGGGTATAGGGGTGGGGGGAGGGGAGGACATGGGCAAGAGAAAAGCAGGCGGATGAGGAGGTACTGGTGAAGAAGGAGGAGGCTTCGGAAAAGGAAGAGACGGATGTAAGTATAGAGAGACAGAAAGGAGCGAGTAGGAGATGGACAGAAAGAAGAGGGAGGAGTAAATACCAGAGCAATGCCGAGTGGACCGATTTCAACCATCTTTAGTACACATACCCCTTACCGTGAGGTAACAATTGCCATCGGGGTAGGAACCACATACCACACATAGTTCAGGAGATATAACGTTATAAACAATAAAAGTTGTACAAAACTGCCAAATCATGACTAAACTTTATTCATAAACTGTATGGGAATGAGAGTAATTAGCTACTTGCAACAAACTTCATATACAGGGTGTCTCACCTAACGCTGCCACCTCAATTATCTAACGACAAAAGATATTCAAAAACGGTTTTCACCAGCATGAACGTACGGCAGGCGCCTAAGAAACTAAATACTATGCGAAATTTTAAAACTTTTACAAATACTATTTTCAACACAAGCTTGTGTTTTTAATGGTCACCCCCTTTTTTCGTATGCAATCAATAGCATAAAAATCACATAAACAATGGCATTTATTGCATCGCAATACGCCAATTACATCCCGAGATATTGCGACGCGATTTTGACGGTTGAAATAAATTAAGCGCACAGCTAGCGCAGGTCCTGAGATCCTAGCGTGAACCTCACGCTGCCTATGTCAGGGGCTCACACAATGGGAAGGTAAGAACAATCCATAAAAATTAACAAGAAACACTTCCAACACAAAGTTGCGTTTTTCACATTGTAAATGTGTGTTTATTGTAACGAAATTACAAGTAGAGGTACAATTAGAAATAACACACATGGTTTACTGTGATAAACACATTTACTAGTACCCTGTCACCCACATAAACTGTATACTTTTGCATTACAATCAGCATAGAAAACACACCCACATCTTGACCATTGACACTGTGTTACGTCAAAATATGTTCGAAGTGCCGTCCGTTTGCATCAACATACGTTTGGAGACGTTTAACGAGAGAGTGCTGCACACATTGTAGAGATTTTACAGATATTGCCATACAGGTCGCAGTAATACGATGTTGCATATCCTTTACTGTCGTTGGGGGTTCTTGATACGCCGGCCGCGGTGGCCGAGAGGAGTAAGGCGCTTCGGTCACGGTCTGCACGGCCACTACGGTCGGGGGTTCGAATCCCCCCTCGGGCATGGATATTTGTGCCGTCCTTAGTTGTAGGTAGTTCATAAGTAGTTTGTAAGTTTAGGGACTGATGACCCCGTAGTTAAGTCCCTTAAGCTTAACAAACATTTTGAACATTTGGTTCTTGATACACTCTGTCTCTCACTGCGCCCCTGAGAAAGAAATCTAATGGCGTCAAGTCAGGGGACCATGCTGGCCATCGCACAGTACCGCCCCGCCCAATCGACCTATTTGGAAATGTCGCATCTAGAACGTCTCTGGCAACTTTTGCAGTGTGTGCGGAACGTACATCATGTTGGAACCGCACTGATAGTCGAGTTTCCAATCCTAGATCCTCCATGAGGAGCGTCAACTTCGCGTCGCAATATCTCGGGATGTAATTGGCTTATTGCGATGCAATAGACGCCATTGTTTGTAATTTTTACGCTATTGATTGCATACGAAAAAATAGGGGGTGTCCATTAAAAAAAACACAAGTTTGTGTTGAAAATAGTATTTGTAAACGTTTGAAAATTTCGCATAGTATTTAGTTTCTTAGGCCCCTGCCGTACGTTCATGTTGGTGAAAACCGTTTATTAATATCTTTTGTCGTTCGAGAGATATTTGAGGTGGTAGCGTTAGGGGAGACACCCTGTATAATTTGAAATCTTTATTACACTTTTCTTGCTCCTAACCACATCAAAATGATGAAAGGACAAAGGTTTCACGCTTACTACTTTTCCACTGTTCATGAAAACAATCTACTGCAAACAGCCCTCGCAAGAAATTTTTAGACAATATGCACAAATACAACTGTATATGCCTTCGAAATTGTACCACAGTACGTAACATAGTTCGTGAGATATGAGGACATAAAGAGTAACGTTCATGGAAAACAGCCTCATCAAGCACCAGTTTGTCATGTATTACTTCATTATTACTAACTGTATTCGCAACAGAGTTTACCGACATAAAGCACTTATAAAAACTAATATATACCTGAATTAAGTTTTCCGAGGACATGCAGCTCTACTGTACGAATATATGATATTTACGTCCTCAATTCCGATGTACGTGCGGCGACAACTCAGGAGGATATCGTCATTCAGAAAAACAAAAAAAGGCATTCTACCGATCGGAGCGTGGAACGTTCTAACCCGTAATCACGTAGGTAAGTTAGAAAAAAGAAATGAGAAATGGATAGATTTAAGTTATATATGGTAGGGATTAGTGAATTTCGGTGTCATGATGACAATGATTTCAGGTTTATAAATACAAAATCAGTTAGTGGTAAAACCAACACCGACCACAGTAGTACAAGTCTATATGCCAACAAGCTCTGCCGATGATGAGCATATCGAATAAATGTATGAGGAGGTGAAAGAAATTATTCAGAAAGCTAAGAGAGATGAAACCTTTATTGTGATGGGAGCCTGAAACTCGACAGTAGGAAAAAGAAGCGAAGGAAATGCAGTAGGTGAATACCGCGTAGGAAAAAGGAAAGAGAGAAGAGTTCGCTTGGTAGAATTTTGCACAGAGCACAATTCAATGATCACCAACACTTGGTTTAATCAACATGAAAGAAGGATGTATACGTGGAAGAGACGAGGAGACAGTGGAAGGTACGAGACTGACTTTATAATGGTAAGGAATAGATTTAAAGCCCAGTTTTAAATTTATAAGACATATCCAGGGGCGGATATCGACTGACCATAACATATTGGTTATGAACTATAGATTAAAACTACAGAATGGTTGAAAAAGTAGGACCTGGAACCTGGACAGATTGAAAAACCAGAGGTTTTATAGAGTTTCAGAGGGAGCGTTAGGTAATGATTGGCTAAAGCAGGGCAAAGTAATACAGTAGAAGAAGAATGGGTTGCTCTGAGAGAGAGACAGTAGTGAAGGCCGCAGAGGATCATATAGGCAGAAGGACAAGGCCTAATAGAAATCTCTAGATAACATACGCTATACCGAAAGTAACTAATGAGAGGAGAAAATATAAAAATTCATCACGTGAAGCAGACAAAAATGAGTACAGACGGCTGAAAAATGAAGTTGATAGGTAGTGCAGACTGGCTAAGCAGAGTGGCTTAGGGAGAAATGCAAGACCGTAGAAGAATGTTTAACTAGGGGAAAGATAGATACCGCCTACAGAAAAATAAAAGACATTTGGGGACAAGAAAAGCAGCGGTATGAATATCAACAACTCAGATGGGAAACCAGTACCAAGCAAAGTAGGGAAAGCCGAAATATGGAAGGAATGTATAGAAAGGCTTTACAAAGGAAATCGATTTGTCGATGACATAGTAATTCTGTCAGAGACCGTAAAGGATCTGGAAGAGCTATTGAATGGAATGAACAGGGTCTTGAAAGGAAGGTATAATATGAATGTTAACAAGAGTAATGTTATGTAACGTCAAAAAATAGGCGATGTTGAAGCAATTAGCTTAGGTAATCAGACAATAAAAGTGGTAGATGAGTTTTGTTATTTAGGTAGCAAAATAGGATGGCAGAAGTAGAGAAGATATAAAATGCAGAATGTCTATGGGAAGAAAAGCGTTTCTAAAGATGCGAAACTTGTTTACATTCAGTATTTACTTAAATGTTAGGATTCCTTTCTGAAACCATTTGTCTAGAGTGTAGCATTATATGGGAGTGAAACGTGGGCGATAAGGAGTTGAGAGAAAAAGATGATAGAAGCTTTTGAAATGTGGTGCTACAGACGAATGATTAAAATTAGATGGGTAGATCACGTAACTAAAGAGGAGGTGCTCAACAGAATTGGGCAGAAAAGTATATTCTGGCACATTCTGACTAAGAGAAGGGATAGATTGACGGGACACATTCTGAGACATCAAGGATAGTATTAGAAGGAAGTTCGTGGGGTAAAAATCGTAGAGGGAGGCCGAGGGATAAACACAGTAAGCAGATTCAAAAGGATGTAGGTTACCGTACATATTCTCAGATGAAGAGGCTCGCACAGGACAGGGTAGCGTGGAGAGCTGCATCAAAAGTCTGTGGAATGAAGACCATAACAACAACCTACAAAATTTTTCAGTTGTGCAACATATTATTTAATAAATATAAAATTTTATATATTGCGATGTGGAAAAAACGTTTCACATTATGCAGCACGTTTTAACACACTTACGTATTTACCTTTAAGACACTCCTGTATTCCAGTGAGCTCAAGGAAATTCCTGAATGATGATAGTGCTGTTGACAAATTTGAACCAACTTTGAACTGTGAAGCGCACACAGCTGCAGGTGAAAGCAATAGAGTTGTAAAGCTACAAGGAAAGGAGGGAATGAAACAATGTACAGCCATCGAATAGCGATTACTTCCGAGAAATCCACCTTTTACCTTAAATGGACTGTAGTTTCCAGTGGGACTCGCAGTCTCTATTACGATTAATAAATCACAGAGCAATCAATTAATAAATACTGCGGAATGGATTTGATGTGTCCATGTTTGTCACACGGACAACGTTATGTCGCTTGCTGTAGGGCAGTCTCACTAAAGAATGTATTCATAATAGATCCTGGAGAAGTGACAAGATCTAATGTTTAAAGTCAAGTTTTGAATTAAATGGATGTATGAATATTAAATACCATTTGTATTTTGCAATTCTGAATATGTGCAAACGGGTTGCTGGGTGATGTGTCTACGTTAAGAGGTTTGGCAATAATAGCAACGGCTGGCCACTTATTGATTTAGTTACTTTATATACTGGCAAAGAATTATTTAATGAAACGCTACCTGTCTTACTAACAAATGTTCTATAAAGGCAAAATATCTATTCGCAATGTTCTGTATTAAATTCAGCCGACACCGTTCTCAATTAACAATGAAAGAAATGAAGCAAATATTCAATTCTGGAAAGTGACACATCGCTTCACAGTACTTCACATTCTTCAATTAGTTCATGAGAATGAATTTCTACAATGCATTCAACTACCCCTAAGCCATAAATCCATGTAATACTAAACTTGATCCCACCTTTACTTTCGAAAAGAAATTAAAAGAAATAATCAATGAAACTAATTAAATTCACCTTATGCAAAATATTAAGAATAATAAGTAATAAATTCACCTCAAGTATCACAAACCACAGAAACGAAGACTGTGCGTATTATTGCGAAGTGTGCAATGAGAATGTTCCGAAACTTAAGGAAACCCTATCCCAGGTAGCGGTATTAGAATTGACAACTTCGATATATGAATGATTAGTTTATTATACTTTCAACCCCTTTTTCTTTACACTAATCGCGCTCAAAAATCATTGTTATAAATAATTTAAATGGAGTCTCATTGATTGGAAATCATTATTAATAATAAAAGAAAAATAAACCCAAAAATTCATTAAAGTAGTAAATAAATGTATTAACACTTATCTTGCACTGATAGATTCCAAACCTCATCAGGTGCCAGCTTCAATTTCTCCATCTACCACCCGATCCTCTCGCTTGGCTACCAGACGCGATCCTTCACCAACTGACTCCAGACAGCTACTACCTCTTACTCAGAGGCAAAACCACTGCCTACCGGCCGCCAAAGATAATCTTACTTCACCGAAACAAAGATGGCTGTATAAGTTGCTGCCAACCTATCTAGCGTAAACTTAGGATTCGAGATTTTCATTCAGTAGTCCCCATACACACGGCCTTGTATGCAGAAACTGGATTAAAACTAATTTTGCCAAGTAGCAGCCCCACAAGTTGATTTAAATTAATTACAAAAAACATTTATCTAGATTTCAAGCACACAACCGAGGTCATCATCATAAATGTAAAATTACCACTTAGAAATGAATCACAGTATATAAGCAAAAATTTACATGGAAGATATCTAATAACAGACAACTTTTACGAAAAACAATGATCAGATCAGATACTCACTTGAGACTTTTACAGGAGTGATGAATGCTCTTGGTGTATAAAGAATTAAGAAAACAATATGCTAGTTATTGGCTAGCTGTCAGAATAAATAAAATTTTTAACATAGTGGCAAGAGCATGTTATCTAATCTTTGTTTTTCGTAAAAATTGCCTGTCATTAGAAATCTTCTTTGTAATGATTTGCTAATATACTGTGATTAATTTCTAGGTGGTAATTTTACGTTTCTGATTGATGACCTCCGTAGTGTACACGAAATCCCGATTTAAAAAAAAAAGTAATTACTTTCAAGCAACTTCTGCGGCTGCAATTTGTCAAAATTATTTGTGTTTTGATTACAACCTTTCTTTGATTGGGGCAAATCGATTCCGTATTTCTTGATTTCCAGAAGGCTTTTGACACCGTACCTCACAAACGGGTTTTAATCAAATTTAATGGTTATGGTACATCGCCCCAAATTTGCGACTGGATAGGAGATTTCCTGTCAGAGAGGACACATTTCGTAGTAATCGATGATGAGGCATCGACTTAAACAGAGGTGATATAGGGCGTACCACATGGTAGTGTTATTGGTCATCTGCTGTTCCTAATTTACAAAAACGATTTAGGGGAAAATCTAAGAAACACTCTTGGGTTGTTTTCAAATGACGCCGTCATTTACCATCTAGTAAAATCATCTAAAGATCAAAACCAACTACAGAACTATCTGAATAATATCTCACTATGGTGTAAAAATTGACTATTGAGTCTAAATAATGACAATTGTGAAGCAATCCGTTAAAAATTGTTCACAAGATAAATCAATCCAACGTGAAGACGGGTAAACGCCACAAAATACCTAAGAATTGTTATTACTTCAGACTTAAACTGGAAAGAACACGTAGATAATATCGTGGGAAAGACTGCGTTTTATTGGCAGAACCCTTAAAAGATACAACAGAACTACAAAAGAAACCGCATACACTGCGATTGTCCGTCCTTTCTTGGAGTATTGCTGCCCAGTGTGGGATCCATATCAGGTGGGTTTGACGGAGGACATTGAAAGAGTCCAAAGAAGAGCAGCTTGTATTGTCACGATACAGGGGAGACAGCGTTACGGAAATGACACACGATATAGGACAACATATTACAACAACGGCGTTTATCGCTGCGGCGTGGGCTACTTACGAAACTACAATCGCCATCATTCCCCTCTGAATGCAAATATATATTGTTGACTCCCACTTACATAGGTAGAAATGATCATCAGAATAAAATACGAGAAATCAGAGCTCGAACGGAGAGATTTATGTGTTCTTTCTTCTTTCGCGCGATTCGAGAATGGAATGGGAGATAAATAGTATAACGGTGGTTCGATGAACCCTCTGCCGGACACTTAAATGTGATTTGCAGAGCATCCCATGTAGATGTAGATGTATGTTAAAATCATTTGTATTTTGATTACTACTTTTCTTTGATTGGACACTGCAAGATGGCCTTAATTCTCATATATTCTTTCATAAAAAGAGGTGATGGGCAGATAGAATAGGGATAAGAAAAATACTAACTGTAGGCTGGAATGAATAAATTAATATCGCGTCCATGCCGGGTTTTCAGCTAGCAACAAGTAAAACAGCACGGTGTCAGAAATTTATATTTATACGTGGTCTTACATAGCAGCCGGCTGATATCTGCGCTGAGGAGACGGAGAGAGAGAGGCCCCTCGTTACTTGTCGTGCAGGAATTACAGCTGTCAGATTTATAGCGCTGTGCGCGGAGGCAGTGGTCTATTTTGCGGAGCGCCTGCGCCGCAGCTGTGAGGCTTCCGCATCTGCCGCAGGGCGGAGATCGGCGTTTCATTAGGCCGGCGCTGCGGCGTTATCAGCAGCGCTAAGCACCGCACAGCCGGCGCGTTCTTGCGCCGTCGCTGGGCCACTGCGATAAGCGGCCGTGCCTTCTTGCCGCTGCTAACAAATAAGGTTTGCTGCACCGCAAGGCACGATAATGGCGTACTGGGTCCCCCATCAGTCCAGCAGCTGCCCGGTTGCTCGCCTCGCTGAATACCGCGCAAAAGCTCGTAATCCCTACCGACACCTTGATGCCGCTGGCTGTTAACGAGACATGCATAGTATTTTCGTGCATTATTGTCTTGAGAGATGTACCACTAGTCTAAGTAAGGTATTTCGCGCTGGAAAATACCTTGCGCTACAAGAAATGCATTTACAAATGAATTAGCATTAGCTGTACAACATAAAGGTGTCATATGAGAATTTGTGCCGGTCTGCGCGTTAACTGTCATGCACCGAGACCGAGCCGAGCTTCCATATACTTTGTTCGAACATTATTAACTACCTCGAAGGGCCGGCCGCGGTGGCCGAGGGGACTGAGGCGCTTCAGTCACGGCCTGCACAGCCACTACGGTCGGGGGTTCGAATGCCCCCTCGGGCATGGATATTTGTGCCGTCCTAGTTCGTAAGTAGTTCATAAGTAGTTTGTAAGTTTAGGGACTGATGACCTCGTAGTTAAGTCCCATAAGATTTACAAACATTTGAACATACCTCGAAGGCAACGACCTATTAATCATTAAGAAGAAGAAGCTTAGGGTTTTACGTCCCGTCGACAGCGTGGTCATTACAGAAGGAGCTTATGCTCGGATTTTTGGGGAAGGATGGGAAAGGAAATCGGCCGGGCTCTTTGAAAGGAGCCATCCCGGCATTTGCCTGGAGTGATTTAGGGAAATCACGGAAAATATAAATATGGATGGCTGGAGGAGGATGTGAACCACCATCCTTCCGAATGCGAGTCCAGTGTCTTACCACTGCGCCACCTCGCTTGGTATATTAATCAATAGTCAACACGGATTCAGAAAGTATCGCTCTTGCGAAACACAGCTTGCCCTTTATTCACATGAGGTGAATTCCATCGACAAGGAATCTCAAATCATTCCATATTTGTGGATTTCCGGAAGTCTTTTGACACTGTACCTAACAAGCGTCTTCTAATGAAATTGCGTGCTTATGGGATATCGCCCCAATTATACGATTTCATTGACGATTTAATATGAGAAACAACACAGTTCGTAGTAATTCATCGAGTAAAGCAGAAGTGATATCTGGCGTTCCACAGAGAAGCATTACAGGTCCTACTCTTCCTTGTGTTTATAAACGATTTAGGAGACAATCTGAATAGCTCCCTTAGACAGTTCGCGGATGATGCTGTCGTTTATCGGTTAGTGAAGTCAACAGAGGATCAAAAGCAACTGCAAAGCGATTTAGACAACATTTCTACATAGTGTGAAAATTGTCAATTAAGGTCGTAAATTTTGCCAAATACCTAGGAGTTACAGTTAGGAACAACTTAGACTGGTGAGAGCTCATAGAAAACATTGTTGGGAAACAAAGGTTACGTTTCATTAGCAGAACGCTTCCAAGATGCGTCACCTCCACCAGACTGCCTACATGTGCGTCCTTTCCTTGAGTACTGTTGCTTATTGTGGTACGCTCACCAGGTGGGACTGACGGAGGCCATTGAGAAGGTTCAGAGGAGGGCAGCTCGTTTTGTTTTATATTAGTGTGGGGGGGGGGGGCAGCATCACGGAAATGTTGCTCGATTTGAGGTGGAAATCATTAAAAGAACGTCGTTATTCGTTGCGGCGAGATCTATTTGCGAAAATTCAATCAGCGACTTTTACCTCTGAATGTGAAAATATTTTGCTAGCACCCACCTACATAGGAAGACTTGACCATCCCAATAAAATAAGACAAATCAGAACGAAAACGGATCGATTTAGGTGTTCTTTCTTCCCGCACACCATTAGAGAAGGGAACGGTAGAAAAAGGTTATGAAAGTGGTTAATGAACCCTCTGCTAGGCACTTAAATGTGATTTGCAGAATATCTATGTAGATGTATGCGACAAATTGCCTGATACCCCTGAGCGCTCGTAAATTACCCTATGAAAGACCCACACAGACGCGGATTACAAATAGTAACGGCTTGGTCAAAATCAGGCAAATTGTCCTTCTAAAGCAATGAAGCTCAACGTCTCATGTGTTATCGTGGCGCCTCTCTCCTGCACCCAGGGCGCTCTCCTGCCGGCACATGTAGGCGTAGCACCGTATAGCTGGACAGCGCTTGCGCGGTCCGTCCACATAGAGCGCTTCAGCGGAGGGACGCCGATGTTCAAATGTTTGTAAAGATTATGGGACTTAACTACGGGATTATCAGTCCCTAAACGTACAAACTACTTATGAACTTACTTACACTAAAGACGGCACAAACATCCATGCCCGAAGGAGGATTCGAAACTCCGATGCGGGAGTCCGCGCGATCCGCAACGTGGCGCTTCAGACCATTCGGCTACTCCTGCGCGGCTAGAGGCGCCGACTCCATAGAACAGATACAAGGAAAAACAGGAAGTTTTGGGGAAATTGAAGATGCATATTATGCATATTTTGGGGTCGCAGTGTCGCTGTTCCAACTGTGATCCACGGGGCGCTCAGCAGCGGCTTAGAGCCCGTTTGGCAGGATGGGGGGGGGGAGGCAGATTGGACTCACTGCCCCCCCCCCCCCTGGCCCTTTTGGTATAAGGTAATTTGATGACCCCGCAGTTAAGTCCCATAAGCTTAACAAACAATTGAACATTTTTTAGCGTTGTCTTATATGTCAAATTGCCTAATTCTGCTATGAAGTATAACATACGGCGCTATTAGTCACGTCTTCACGCAAATCACACGGCCAGGTAGAGGGTGAAGCACGCGGGGAACTAGTATGTGGGATTAGGGGGAGTCGTACCGCCCAAATTACAAAATTAAAATTTTTACTCTTATGCAACTTATGAAAATTTGGATGTTTATGCTTATTTTGGTGTTGGTTTAATTCGAATATTTAACAATTTACTATTTCAAATAAATATTTGAAAATAATCATGCACTAATATTTCTGAGAATTTTTTGTTCCATCATTTCAAATATTGGCATTTTTTATCATAAACTTTATAGTCTAAAAGGATGTGGTTTATTTTGTAGAAAACTCTATGAACTGTACATTGGTTATATAAGAGTTATCCACTAGCCGTGTCGTAGTTTCTGCATTTCCTGTGATAGTTTCCTTTGATGCCTACTACTAATTATGGCTGTTCTGGAAATCTTCCTGTTTTGGAATGTCTTAGTGTTCGTAAAGGTTACAACACCACTAAAAGTGTGATGGACTTGGACAGCCGGCCGCGGTGGCCGAGGAGACTGAGGCGCTCCAGTCACGGTCTGCACGGCGACTACGGTCGGGGGTTCGAATCCCCCCTCGGGCATGGATATTTGTGCCGTCCTTAGTCTTAGCTAGTTCATAAGTAGTTTGTAAGCTTAGGGACTGATGACCCCGTAGTTAAGTCCCATAAGTTCTACGAACATTTGAATATTTTGGACTTGGACAACTGCGAATCATAAGGCAGAGATTGCAACAAACTATTTGATAAATGATGCCAGGTACAAGAGAAGGGAGGCACAACTAGGTGAGAGAGATAGAGGAGTCGACGTGGACTACCATCCAGAAGGCTTTTAATATTTGTTTTATTTATCAGTTGCCTGTAGATAAAATATTGTTCTTTAAGTGCATTTTTCTCATAATGAACTTATGCATTATAAATGCTGCCTTCTTTCAGAAACTTCTGAATCCACATCAATGACTTATTTACCACTTAGATAGTACAATTATGTTGTAGCTCTACTTTACTGGTATTGTCCTTAATAGTTAAAACTCAAGAAATTAAAATAGTGAAAATTTACAAAAAATATGTGTACGGAAAAAGTCATAACATTTTCCAGCTGTTTTTTTGAAGCGATTGTAGAACACTATAGTTACAAAACATGTAAGAACATGGGATAAAAACGACCCATTTATATACTCAACATTTCCTGAAAAAATGGGGCATATGTATAGCCAATTTAACATTGTCGAGATAGGGCGGTACGAATCCCCTTAATAATGACATAGATACAAAAATGAACTCAAAAGTGAATTCTAGAAAGAAGTTTGGCTACTCATTGCTCACTATGTGTGGAAGCAGTGCAACTAGCTTCTGTAATGAAATATGTCGTACACTCTGTGCGATTTGTGCTCTGTCACAGTATAAATAATCTGTACCTAAAAGGGTCCATGAAAGAAACGCAAATGGAGCGTGGGGAACATACTTTAGTTCAGCAATGTTCGCTGGCTTAAGAGCGAAATAGTTTTCTCGAAATGAAAGAGGTAGAATTAAATCATCAATAACTGATGTAAGTATACACTTTAAAAACTTAAATTTATAATTGTAGAGCGAGACCATCTAATAGTGGACATGACGACCAAATCAAAGTGTTCATGGAGGAGCTACCTCACCGAGAGGCAAATATTTTATGCACGGCCGTACCGTAAATCCCACTGAAAAAAAAAAAAAAATTGTCATCTCATTGACTGCACTCGCGCAAAGGTTATAGCCATATTAAGATTAACTTCGTACGGTTAATGGCGGAGGGTGCTTTAGAATTAGTTCAGTTGTTACGCCTTCACTCTGAAATGGCTGGACGGATGAGAATGAAATTTGAAAGACAGGTAACCTATACCCTGATTAATAGTTGGGCTCCTACCGCAAACCACCGTATGGTGCGTGGCGGCTGGTTCTTTACAATGGGTTAATTTTTGCTACTCCTTCATGCAGAAAAGGAGGACAAATTTGAATGAAATTTGGAATGGAGTTAGCTTATACCCTTCATTAATAATTGTCTTCCTTTCGGAAGCTTACGAAGGTGCATGGCGGAGAGTACGTTACAATAAACATCTAAATTGTTTGACTGGTTGACATGAAACTCAGCTATTAAATGTACATTTTCATGAAGGAGAATTTTGTAATTTGCAAGAAGCCAGTGAATTTAGCATGGCGGAGGGTATCTTGCGATTAGCAAACCGTTTGAGCAATCACCATGAAACTTAGTGATGTTTTCGTACATAGGAAAGAGAGGAGTAGGTGGAGACGGAGACGGACAGAGAGAGGGTAGTGGAGGGCACGGGCAGAAAGAGGGGAGATAAGGAGAATGAGAGAGGGGAGATGGTGACACGTGATAGGAGATGAACAGAGGGAGGGGGAGGAGACCTAATGTAGGCGGCATTGACTGATGTGGAGGTGGAGGAGTTCGACGAATAGACGACTGGGGGGTTGGCATAGGAAGTGGGAGGAGGAGATGGGCAGAGAGAGAGAGAAGCAGGAGAAGATAGATGAGGAATGGAGAGAGACGGAGAGAGTAGGAGTTTGAGAGAAAAGAGAAGCTGATAAGGACTAAGAAAAGACTATAATAAATATGCACCCATGCAACGACGGGATTTCAGAAGTATAAAGTAATTTAAAGTGCATAGATGCACTATGTCATTGTAGTAAAAGGTTACATATCACTATAAGTGACGTATCATAATATTGGATCGCCTCCCCACAGTATAAACAAAGTAACGAATTAGTCTGTCTTGTTCTGGTCTACGCTTTAGACGTTACCAGAACGTCTCGCTTCGCATCGGCACGCCGGACTTCTCCCGGACTCGACGCTATTGGATTCGACTATCGCCCACCGGAGATTCTAAATCAGTTACACACATGTCATTTTCTGACAGAAACCCACTCAATTGACGTAGTAACTCAATGCGTTTTGACTCTATTGTGATCAGCCTTATTCTCGTTAGCCCACGTCGTATGTTAATTATTGTGCACCACCTCTGGATACAACAATTATATAACGACAGACGTCGGTTTTTAGTTAGTGCTGGTTCCTGTCATTTCGACAGCTTCGATCCATAAATGTTTAAATGTTTGTATAGTTTATGGGACTTAACTACGGGGTCATCAGTCCCTAAACTTACAAACTACTTACGAACTAGTACGGCACAAATATCCATGCGCAAGGGGGGATTCGAACCCCCGACCGTAGTGGCCGTGCAGACCGTGACTGGAGCGCCTCAGTCTCCTCGGCCACCGCGGCCGGCGCTTCGTTCTATTAACTGTACTGTCACGAGGACGTCGTCACGCCCCACATTATTTTGTCTAATTATCTGGCTACAAGGATTCGTGGGCCTTTCTGGATTTCGTGAGCAAACGAGCACTAGCTTTACCTGAAGGAATTATTTTCTCTGGACGTGTTTTATTATTTATTTTTGCACGCTGTTTAACCTGACGAAACTTTATCGTTCGAAGAACTTTCTAGTTTCAGTCGCTGCAATTCACGCAACTAATGCTATCGGAGCTACCGGACGACCGACTTACTCTAGCAGCCATAGCCTCAACACGCCACAGAAACAGAGGACAATAGTTGAAATCGGACGGTTCCACCCCATGTACGATTGGTTTAATAGGTTCGCTCCATTTCAACAACTGAATTATTTATAAATCTATAGGACTTCTTTGGTTATTAGCCCCTGAGTGTACAAACTAATTAAACTAAGGTAAACTAACCTACAGACAACACGCACATCCATATCCGAGGGAGGACTCGAACCTCCTACAGCGAGGCTCCATTTCAAATCGCCCCTTATTTTTACTTTAAGATATTTTATGGAAGTAACTGTCTCAACTGTTCATCCTGCTACTTCGTGGTGCTAGACCAACACCACCTAGAAGACAAGGCCTTACAACAGGCTGTGCCTACGTCACACTTAGAGGCTGCGGCCGTCATCTGACTGGCGGCTGTGACCATGCCCCAGCCAACAGCCAGGGAGGTGGCGGCCGCGGCCTCTGTGACGTAGGCACGGCCTGTTGTAAGGCCTTGTCTTCTAGGTCACACAGTTGGTGTGATATTCCATCTGCTCGCACTTTGCTCATCAGGTAACGTCGCGGAACCGTATCGAACGCCTTGGGAGAAGACACACGACATCTAACTGGGATTCTGTATTTACTGTCCTCTTTATGTCGTGGAAGGAAAGCACCAGCTTGAATTCACATGATAGTTGCTTTCTGAAACCTTGTTGATTACTAAAACGGGGACTTGCGGTCTCCAGAAATGAACTAATACTCGAACACGAAATATCTTCAAAAATCTGCAACTGACCGATATCAGGGATATAGTCCTATAGGTTTGCGCACCTCATCAACGATCCTTCTTGTAAATGGTAATGACCTGTGCTTTCCCCCAAACCTTAGGAATGCTTCACTCCTCTAGAGAGAAGGGCTCCAAGTTTCTTCAAATACTCGTGTAAAATAGAATTGGTATACCATCAGGTCCAGCGTACTTTCCTCTGTTGAGCGTTTTCAACTGCTTTTCTATCGCAGTGACACTTATTTCAATGTTAACTATTTTGTCTTTCTTGCGATGGTTTAGATGATTTTATGAAAGACGGGAACGGAAATCCGCCATGCCCTTTTAAATGAATCATCATAGCATAGGCAGCCAGTAATTTAAAAAAAAAAAAAAAAAAAAAAAAAAACTGAAAACTTTAAATCAGGATGAGAGGTGGTGGATTTGAACCGTCGTCCTGCGATTCCATTATGCTAACCACTGAGTCATCTCGCTCGGTATAAAGCAGACAAAAATTTGTTTGGTAAAGGGGTAGGACGGTAGGTGATTAACGTGTAACCTCAACCTAGAACCAACTTTGAAATAAAGTGGCTCCTGTTTCGTCAAAACTCGTGTAAATAATTAATTACTGACTACGCCTTTAAATAAATATCAGCAAAGCACGAAATGAGGTGATACTTCACAACTGCACTAATGAGACTGTTCTCAAATTCTATAATTAACGAACTTTCAAGAGAACTTTTACGCAGTAAAAGGTTTTATAGGGCACACAGTAACTAATGAATGAGCCTCACGATCCAAAATACATAACTATCAATAATTCGAACGGTTCGGGAGCACTCCAGTAAATTGTTAGACCATGGTAGGTACCTTGAAGCGTAAGTGAATTACAATACACGAATTTCTATACTCGATCGCACAGATACTAAATTAAAGGGATTTATGTAACTGATGCTTCGTTACAAGATTAAATTGTACTACAAAGTACTTATATTTTTTCCCGTATATTAAATGGTTAGCAGAGAGATAGGCGTCAACATAAATTTAGATAATATCGTATCTTGCATCACTTTCTCTGATAAAATGCAAACCCTCGATGTGGCATGGACATAACATTTCAACGGAAGTTCCTAGCAGGATTATTGGACCATAGGAGGCGTCCGTAACAACACTGTTGTTGCAATATTTTGCGTACGTAGTTGCTGCCTGATTATGCCCCGTAATTGTTCTATGCGATTCACCTTGGGATCGCCAAACTATTCCCTGGTATTGCTGTTCAAAGCCATCGGAAACAGGTGTGGTCCTCTGCCTTGGCGAATAGTGATCCATAAGAATTCGGTTGTTGCGTTTCTTAATGGTTTAATATAGTGTGTAAAATTTGTTATAATTCTCAAATTGCGCTTGTGCTCTAGTAGTGGATAATAAAATACGGTTACTAAGGCCTCGCGGGATGTCCTGTTTTCACCCTCACCTCTAGATGGTAGTTGGTTCTTACTCCACAACTTTTATTATTAGAAACGAAACTACAGTGTATACGTATGCACAGTGTGTGTACAGTACGTTTGTACAAAAGTAACACTTTAAAACTTATTTTTGTCTGACCAATCAAGCCTACATGAAAAGGAGCAGTTTAAGTCACTCATTTTTTAAAGGAGACAGGACTGATGCTGTTCTTTTCCATCTTAATCTTGATACAGTCGCAAAGGCAGTTCCCAAAGAGATCAAACGAACGGTCACAGCACTGTATTCATCAATTGAAATTATAATTGAGTGCCTAAAATCAAGACGAATGAAAAGTTTTCTTCCATGTAAAAAGGAAATAATGTAAAGATATCACAGTTTGGCTTAGAACAGCTGTAAATTTCAATGAAAACTGAAATTCTCAAGTGTCTCCCTGAGGGCATGGGTCACTTGAACAACACTATAGGCAAAATATACTGAAGTCATGTATTCGACTGTCCAAGGACGTAGACATCGAACCAGTGGCGCAACCGATATTTGGATCTGGGGGAGGGAAGGTGAGGGATATTTTTTTAAAATTATGCCTATTGAATTAATTAATCTATGACTTCTTTTTACACTTTTTAGAATTTAACCAATTATACTATGAAAATAATTCCACAAGAAATAAAAGGAGTAGCCTCGTGCGTATCACCTTACAATTTCCTACATTGAGAGCTCAAAAATGTTTATATAGCTTATGGGACTAAACTACGGGGTCAAATGTTCAAATGTTTGTTAAGCTTATGGGCCTCAACTACGGGGTCATCAGTCCCTAAACTTACAAACCACTTATCAACTAGCCAATACTAAGGACGGTACAAATATCCATGCCCGAGGGGGGATTCTAAACCCCGACTGTAGTGGCCGTGCAGACCGTGACTGTCGTGCCTCAGTCCCCTCGGCCAACGCGGCCGGCCATTGAGAGCTGGCTGCCATTCTTCACACCAACTAGAAATTTTATGATATTACAGTCAATTAAAGACAATACCCTCCTATACGCCAAAGCATCATCAGCACACAGCCGCAACTTACAAGTTAGTCTGTCGAGCAGATCATTTATATAGATAGAAAATAATGGCGGTCCGATCATACTCCCCTGGGGCACGTCTGACGATACACTCGTATCCGATGAACACTCGCCGTCGAGAACAACGTACTGCGTTCTATTACTTAGGAAGTCGTCCAGCCAGTCACAAATCTGTGAACCTATTCCATAAGCTCCTATCTTCGTTAGCAGTCTGCAGTGTGGCACCGCGTCGAACGCCTTTTTGAAGTCGAGAAAAACACAATCGGCCTGTTGCCCTTCATCCATGGCTCGCAAGATGTCACGTGAGAAAAGGGCAAGCTGAGTTTCACATGAACGATGTTTCCTAAACCCGTGCTGATTCATGGAAGGAAGCTTTCCCGTTTCAAGGAAATTTACTATATTCGAACTGAGAATATGTTCAAATCAAAAATTCAAATGTTTGTTAAGCCTAAGGGACTTAACTACGGGGTCATCAGTCTCTAAACTTACAAACTACTTATGAACTACCTACAACTAAAGACGGCACATGTATCCATGCCCGAGGGGGGATTCAAACCCCCGACCGTAGTGGCTGTGCAGACCGTGACTGAAGCGCCTCAGTCCCCTCGGCCACCGCGGCCGGCCTGAGAATATGCTCTAAAATTCTACATGAAACTGATGTCGACGATACTGACCTGTAATTATGTGGGTCAGTTCTCTTTCCTTTCTTATAAACGCGAGTCACCTGCGCTTTTTTCCAATCACTAGGAACTTTGCGCTCAATTAAAGATTCGAGATAAATGCAAGCTCAGTAGGGGGCCAACGCCACAGAATAGTCTTTGTAAAACCGAACTTGTATTCCATCCTTCCCAAGACATTTTTGGTATTCATCTCTCTCAATTACATCTTGTGACGATACTGCCGGCCCTCTCATCTCAATGTTATTGTACGATACCGTCTGCCTCGGACAGGGAATCGTGTGGTTCAATAGTGATAAAAGTTGCATGTGAAGTTAGTTAAAAACGATATAGCCAGCCTAGGAATCAGTGTAGGACAGTGTGTCGGTGATAGTGTGATTAAAACAAGTGATAATTAATGAAATCTATGAGATTTGTATAAGACGTTTCCAGACAGTTCTATAAACAATAGTTTTGTCATTGTATGTTATTTCAATAAATAGACAGACGAATGGTAAAAACTTTTGTATCTACATAAAGACATTAAAATAAGTAGCATTGTATACATGTTAGGTTCATAAACAAGTTGCGTAGACCAGCTAATTGTATAATTAATGTAATAGTCGAGATTTGAATTTTATAATTCTCTGTATATATTGACTGACGTGAGATTTTGAAAATTGCCAAGATAATTGATTGTTCAATATATGTTATGAACTTGTATGATGTACTCGTTAACTAATTAATTGACATTTAACATTTTGGTTTGTTGTCAAACAAAAAGTAGCGTGATTAAAACTTAAAAAGATAGGTGCGATCTAAAATTATTGTATGTATAGTTTTCATTTTATATTGCGATTATTTTTGTATACATGAAATGTTTTACTTGTGTGTTTGGTAATTGTAAATTAGTATATTCAATTGTTAAGAACAATGCGTAATGTAAGGTCATTATTGCCAATGTTATATATTTGCCTCACCGCCTTGCGTGGGGGAGTTGGGGTTCGAGTTCTGGCTTTCGCAAAGTGCTTTGGGATCTGTGTCAGTCTGTTGTTGTTGTTGTATGCAAGTTTAAAAATTTGTAATGTTTTGGTGGAGAAGCATTTTGGTTTCAAGTTAAAGAAGAAGTGAAAAATTGTACATACCGAGCGTTTATTTCTACCACGACGCCCCAGGAGAATAATGTTGCAGCGAGCAGAACCACCACACATCGAAATGTTGAAAAGCATGTAAATGTTTTAATCTCTACACCAGAAATACCTAACACTATGTCCTCCATTTGGGAGAAGGTGCGTTGATGAAATGATGGTACGTCGGTACGGTCTCGTGCGTGAAATATTTCTTATAGGCAATTTATAACTTCAGCTTTCCCTTTGCATTCGTCTATTACTGCCCCGGAATGTTCAACGAGTGACTGTATAGTGGGAATTGACCCGTTTATCGTTTTTACGTATGACCAGAATTTTTTCGGGTTCTAGGGTTCTTGTGTGATCTCACGCGGCTGAAGTTGAGCCTAACATGTCCACGCAGTGCTGCCCTGTGCAGAAGTCGCACCTGGATCGGTGGCTTCTCGCCCGCTGCGCCCACTGCCCTGCACGCCCCTGTTGTAGGGGTTGCCTGGCGACCGCTTCCTCCCTTCTGCACTCCCGGCGTTCTCAAAAATGTTTGTAGAACTTATGGGACTTAACTACGGTGTCACCAGTCCCCAAGCTTACAAACTACTTATGAACTAGCTAAGACTAAGGACGGCACAAATATCCATGCCCGAGGGGGGATTCGAGCCCCCGACCATAGTGGCGGTGCAGACCGTGACTGGAGCGTCTCAGTCCCCCCCCCCTTTTTTTATGGTGCTCCTTCCTCCCCTTCAGCCCCGCCTTTCGCTCGCCATCTTCTGCCTTCTCGGCCTGGCTTCAATGCCGTTTTAGTCTTCTCAGTAAGAAAATTAAAATTTTTACTTCTCTAAACACAGAAATTAAAGTTAAATGTCTTCTTCAAACAAAAAATCATATAAACATAGTTGAAATGAAAGTAATAACGCTATGGAACTCAGTTCTTGTATTGCACTGTTGCTGGCTGCTAAACTAATATTGGAAGTGCACCTCGCCGATCCCAACGCGCCTCGTGTTGGAGTCGGGCACGTCTTCTCGAGAGATTTTAGAGTAAGTTCCATTGTCCTGATCAGTTCTAGCTCTAATCCCCTCAGCCACCGCGGCCGGCTGCCGGCGTTCTGCTGTGTTGTGCCAACAGTGACCCGGATCCTGGCTGCAAGCTGGCAGTGAGGTGGCGGAACACAAACTGCAAACTGGTGTCCGTGTTGCAAAAGCCGAGGAGGACTCTGACCGTAGGGCGTCTCCCGGAACCACAGTCCTACCGAATTTCAACGATTCCGCCCGTAACTGACCACTCCTCGGCTCCCCCTGGTCAACTGAAGAACGGAAAATAACCCGCTTTCTTTGACGAAACACGTCATAGTTCAGTTACCTAATATATATATAAATGAATGTATGTGTGTTCGTATTTTATGTGCGGCCGTACTGTTCAACCAATTGGGTTGAAACTTTGTCAACATATTGCTTGCACTTTCGCGATGGTCACACGCACCATTAAATGACTTCACAAAAAATAGTTCAGGATTTATGACGTAATAGACAAAGAAATACGCGGAAAAGTTCTGCATAATGCGACGTCTACTTCTAAACCACTACACCGATTTCAATCAAATTTGATACACATATTCTTTCGATGAGGTAACAATTGACGTGGGGGCAAGAACTGCTTAGGACATATAGTTTAGAAAATATGACGTCATAAACAATTATATGGTTGAATACCTGTGGCATCATGTGACATGCGAATAAGGACACATTATTCATCCTAAAATCTTCTTGACATTTTGGAGACTTGACCTTCAAAACAACAGGAAGGAGGATACTTGCATGCCGACTTCGTCATATTATGCAGCTGTATTCCTATCCTGATGAAATAATTTGGATATCACTGAACAATTCATTTTATCAGTACTGCACAATGTATTCAGATTACCTACAATCATTTCGATTAATTAACGTGACTAAACGTTTAATTTTCAGATTTCGGTAAAATTTCATTTTATCAGTACTGTACAATGTATCAGATTACCTACAATCATTTCGATTAATTAACGTGACTAAACGTTTAATTTTCAGATTTCGGTGAAGTTTCGAATGAAATAAATTTCTAAAAATTCTAGCAGCTCTATCTGGAAGGTACGTTACATTTTTCATCATCAAAGAAACATTTAAAACATAAATATAGTTCACACCATGTCAATTTTATGTAAGCAATTTAAAGTAAGATTTTTAAAAAAATATAGTTCAATGGAAACCATACTTCATTCGGATTTTTAAATGACACTTTTTTGGCTGTCGACATTGATGTATAACAAGCGTACCGAATCATTGGGGTAAAAACCACCAGCAGAAGGAATTTGTTGTTAGTAAAATAGCGTTTTAATGCGAATTAGAAATGAATACATAAATCGAATATATAAAAATTAATGTTTGTTTGTCTTTCTTTCGTATTTTATGTACGGGCAAACCAAATATCCAATTGCGATAAAACTTTGTCAACTCATTGGTTGTACTTGCGCGGAGGTTATAGGCATTCTGAAATTAACTTCGTATGGTGCATGGTGGAGGTTTTCGTTTCTTACGCCTTCATGCTGAAATGACAGGACGGATATAAATGAAATCAGGAACAGAGGTAGCCTATTCGCTGGTTAATACGTGGGGTAACTTTCTTAAGCCACCGTACAGTGCGTGGCGGAGGGAACCTTAAAATGGGTTAATATGATTGTTTCTTTTCACGCTGAAACAACTGGACGCATTTGAATTATTTGAAAAGCAGATAGCTTACTGAATTAATGCATGAGCCACCTTTACGAAGCCACCCTACGGTGCATGGTGGAGGGAACCTCAGCCTTCAAAACCAGAGAACCGTTAACGTCTACCTGAAATTCTAAACTGTGCATAGCGGAGGGTACCTTGCAATAAACTTAGACACTACTTCACCAATCACGATCAAAGTTTAAAAGGAATAATTTTTCAGAGATGGAGAAAGCAATGGAGTGAGTATATGGTGAAGTAGGAGGAGTTTGATAGAGAGACGAGAAGATGATTGTCAAAGAAAGGGGAAGGTGGAAATAAGCAGAGAGAAGGGGAGGAGAGGCTGAACGAAGATAGAGAGGGGGCTGGGGGCATGAGATGTGGACATGGACAGAGACAGATTAAAAGAGAAGGTGTGGAGAGAGAGGGAGAGAGAGAGAGAGAGAGAGAGAGAGACAGAGAGAGAGAATGGAAAGACAGACGGACTAACTTAAAACTTGCATAAATAAATGCTCGAGCTACATCGGGTTTTCAGCTAGTACAAAATAAAAGTTTGTACTGTAATATTGTCTCCCTCTGTCTCCACTCAATGAATAAGGGACATGCGGTGTTATACTGGCATGGAGCTGAATTTTATTACAGAAATTGAATATCTAGTTTCACTCATAAAGTGTAACCCATACCGGCCGACTAGTTTGTAAACTTCATAAGCTACAAATTCACCTGTCCGACAGCGACACTTTGATGTTATTGTAAAATTTTTGTTATGAATATCAAACAAAGGAGATAAATGCAAGAAGATGATAAAAAGACACTAAAATGATTTAATATCCTGCAGTGGGTCATAACATCAGCAATAGAAAATAAAATTTTCAATTATCTCTTCAACAATTCTTAATACAATCTACGTTCAGTATTAATGTCTCTGATGTCACTCATGACATTAGGAAAACAAACGCCTATTCGTCAAGCGGAATAATCATCAGACTACATGCGATTTCTACAACGAATAAATATAAAATTAACTAATAAATTATCCCATTTACATTAAAAACGCAAGAATTTGCGAAGCACTTATTTCGAATGAAGTGGGGAGAAGCATCCCAGTGAAATTAGTGCCTCTTACTGGACCATATTTAGATTGTGAATTGACGGCTCCAGAGTAAAAGTTTATTACAACTCCCTAATCTATTTATCTACGTACTATAATACAACTGTGCAACTATAATGTCCGTCATTTGTTTGTTCGGCATACCTCCAAAACTACGTAAAGAATTTACACGGGGTTTTGATAGGTAACTTTAGTGACAATTCCAGTGACGTGAAACCAACATTTCATGAAAGCCGGATCGTGTTTTAAAATTTTATTTCAAACTGTCTTAGCTATATGAACATGCGAATCAACAAGATGAATTTGTATGGAATTTTTACATTAGCGGTAGCTTCGGGCAACATATAAGCTATAGTTATTCAGAATCCATTTTCGGAGGTAATGTTCTTTCACCTAATAGCGATGTCTTCTAGACGTTTCTTCTAGAATAGGAATATTGTTCACGAAAAATAAAATCAAGGTTATCTTCCGTTTGCCAGTAAAACGGTTGGCCTTGGTATGATTCGTTAATGATGATTTACAACTGATAAAAGCGGGTGTTTATAAAATCCCGCGTGTGATTCTGCATTTATAGGCCAGATATTTAATTAAAGAATAATGTGATTGCTTTAGCGAGTGACAAAAGGTAGCAAGAATATATATTAGTGCTAAAATCACGATTATAAAGTACATTGCCATTCCCACTTAGTAGCTTCACTGTGTTATAAGAAAAAATGTCTTCCTTCGTTTCCCCCTCGCAGCGTTTAGCATATAAGCGTCTCACTTCCAAACATGCTACAAGCATTGCAGTGTTAGGGGAAGTAGTGCGCCAGTCAAAACAGCTCGCGCCCGAAATGAGCTAAGATATTTTCAGAGGAACTGGAGGAAACGCATCTAAAAACCAATCTTTTTTGTTATTTTTTTATTTGTGTTTCAACAAAATATATTTACTTGTAAGAATGAGATCCTTAGCCCTTACATAAAATTATTTTTAATGTTAAAAATGGAAATGCTGATGAAGGACGCCCCAGTTCAAAAGTGTTTTCTAGAGAAGATAATATGGGAAACGAAGGGTCACTGAAATGTGGTAAATTGTTGTTAACCGTACAGAATTAACTACCACTTGAAATGTCAACTAGAATTTGAATATGCTGAAAGAAGCCATCATAAGAGCAGGACACAATAATACAGGATATGGAAAAGGAAAGAGGCAAACAAGCCATGGGTTACACAGGAAATAATCATTAAGTTCGAATGCAAAATGCAAGAAAGACATATCGACGACTGAAAAATATTCTGCTTAGAGAATCAGAGCAGACTGGTAGAATGAAACTGAAGAGCTAGAGATGAAGGCAAGGTATGATGCACTGTAAAACGGAGTAAAGGCTGCAACATGGGATCGGAACATAACAGGAAGTTTCCCGATAGAAAATCCTAGTAAAGGCATAAAAATGCTGTAAAAAGATGGCGAGGCTCTCCTATAGAGGTTTATTTAAATGGCCTATATGATACACATCATAAACCGATATCAAAGGAGCTTGAATATTTGGACGCCATGAACGATAATGCGAAAGGACTAACAATCATCAAGGAGGAAGTAATAACCGCAATGAAAAACGAGAAAGCATTAGGTTCAGGTACGATACCAGGTGAAAAGTATTCTAAAATGGTTCACCAGCGAAGGACTAAAAGAAATGTTGGTTATGTAACATATGACAAAGGACTTTTTAACAACAGTTATGATTCCAGGACGAAAGAAACAGGGAAACAAGAAATTCATAATTTCATACGCACCCAAAATCATGTTCATAATATTAAAAGACTGGAAAACGCCATTTAGGAGAATCTGTCTGAAGATCAGTATGGTTTTAGATAAACTACAGTAACAACCGATGTAGTTGGACTCTTCCTAATTTTGGGGAAAGGATTTATTTACAATAGAATTTTACAGCTATTTATAAATCTGGAAAAGGCCTTTGACAACGTGCACAGGGATAGGCTTGAATCTATAACAAACAGAGTTGATTGGTAAACCAGAAAAAGGATGAATTCTTTACATTTAAATCAAAAAGCGTTAGTGAAAGTTAAGAGTATCAACTAGTCGGAAGTATGAAAAGTAAGACAAGGCTTCTTTCTGTCTCCTGGGCTTTTCAATCAATAATTATGTGATTGCCCACTGCCTACTAGTGTACAAAGGAGTAAAGTTGGAGAAAGAAGAATATGGTATTTCAGATTTGCAGACGACATGGTCCTTCTAACAAACGATGGAAAAGGGTTGAATGATAATCAACGCAAAGAAAACAAAAGTAATGACACTAGGACGAAAATAAAAAGTGAAGTTTATGCTGAATAGATAGGAATTAGAAGAACTTCAAAGAACAACGTCTAAGAAATAGAACAAAAACTGAGTGGAAGAGCAACACAAAAGTTAAAAGAGGATAGATATGGCGAAAGAACCATTTTATAGAAAAAGAACAAAGCAATATGGACAAAGATCTATGGAAGAGCTTAATAAAACGTATCGTATGAATTGTTCGTCTGTATGGTGATGAAACTAGGACGTTGAGGAAGATAGACAGGGCGAGGTTGGAGGCTTCTGAGATGCACAAGAAGGAAGAAGGGGAAAATAATAATAAAAAGATTAAAAATTGAGGAATTACTAAGAAGGATGGGAGTACAAAGGCAGTTAATGGATCAATAAATCACGTGGTAAACGGCAGACTGAGTTTAACAAGAGCGAGTTTATACTAGCATCGTGTATTGTGAGGAAAGACTGCTCCATGAAACAGATATGGCCGCTGAAAACAGACGGTTGGCAACACAAATGCCTAAAATCCCGTAAAAACCTGCCGATCACAAACTTAATAACATGCGTGTAATAAAATTTTAAGAAGCGTATTTAAACTGCAAATTATACGTCCTGTAGACAGAAGGCGACTCGTGCTTATAGAATGGGCTTCTTTTTCATCTGAACTACTTTGGGTCCACAGAATCCGTCGTTTTCATCAAGGGTGTGCTTCGAGTTAGCAGTGCAAAGCTCCAGTCGATAGATTTCACCGATTTCGGACAAATTGTCATACTACGCGGAACAGTGCCTCTAGAAGTATCTCAGTATTGACACTTTGAATTTCAAGTTGTCAGAAAGAAACTTCGAAGTTTAATGCACGAAGCGGAACATCATCACACATCATTACATTGTTTCTTAAAAGAATTACCACATATAATGAAATGAAGGTAACACGCGAAGTTATAAAGTGTCTCACAACGTAGTACGACCTGCTACATTTATCGGTGCATTTTGTACTCGAGAGACAGTAAAAAAGTATATTGTTTATACTCTCGTGTCTTCATTTACATGAAACTGCAGCATCAGTTAACATCCAGCATTCCAGAGCGCTACCTCCATGCAGCAGCTACTATGTTGATATTACGTTTCAGTTTACCAGGCTCAGAATTAGAGCTTGTTATTACGGTGGCTACCCTCGGTAATTACTCTTGCTACTGCTATGCCTGGTTAGCTCTTAGTTGTAATTGAAAGCCTTCACGTGGTGAGTGACTCTACAACTGTGCCACTTATTCACTTAACTTCCCGTTTGGAAAAAATATATAGTAGCTGAAAGACATTCGACAAATTGATGAGCTAAGCTTGCTGACGTACATACTATTATCTGAAACTCTGTATTTTCACTGTTTTTTTTTCTTTACTTGCACATACATTTACCATCTATCTATCTAATATATCTTGCTACATATAATTGCATTTGCCTCTTATAAATTCTTTATTGGTTTCCTATGACGATCTTTCTTGATGTTCTAAGAGCCTAAGCTGAGATAGACACCAGCATGTTTTTCAAACTCTTCCGAACAGTCTCGTCAGACGTTAGGAATGAATGGCACCTGAGCGATTAAACGATTCCACCATACACCTTATATACCTGTGTGTCGCCATTCATTAACTATAATTTATAAACAATACTGCGATTATCTGGTAGACGAGGCTTCGTCTTATACAGAAAATCCTTTTCGTACTCAACAATAAATTACTTACTTAAGGCATAATTATTAAAATAAGGTAACAAGTATATTATAATTAATGCCATTGTATGTTTAGAGCAAACTTCATATATACAATTGTATGAGAGAAAACATGCTCCAGTCGGAACACAAAAATGTAGTTACGTACCTTTTAAAAGGACATTAATCACAAAGTGTGGAACCAGCTGCTTCACTTATCAGCCGGCTTTCTTCACATTAAAAAAAATGATTTCTATATATTTCTACACATTCATGTGGAGACTTTAAGGAGTGAACGGAAAAAAATGCGGTCGTTTTTCGAGACGAGATTCAGATTTTATTATAGCCAAAATCAAACTTTTCACAGAATAAATTGTCTCACATAATATAATGAGAAATATTGCATAGCTGTCGCCAACTTCGCTTGGGCGGAAGTGGGCTCAGCACGGGAGTTCGTTTGCCAAATATGAAATGGTAACTAGAGAAGGCAATGAAAAATAGTTGTCTCCTCAACAGTAAATGAAAATTTGACTCCATTTCCTACACTTGTTACCTCTCTTTTCTACCGACGTCCATAATGATTCGCCACAAAATAGTTCCTTTAACGCTATTTGATTCACTGTATACTTCACTGCTGATGCGATTTCGTCCAAGTTTCTTTGCGTTTAACAGCTCGGTTAAGAGGTGGCCGTCAGGGAGAGTACCTCTTAGTTTCCACTTAACATTTTCGAACGGAGTTACCATTGTGAAGGCTTTCTTACTGTTGTCTTGTGAGTCCCACAGCGTAACGGAGCTGATCCGCCACCCTGCAATATCCAAAAGACAATACAGGCACCTAAGTAATTGCCACCTCAAGTGTAAACAAAATTCATAAACACATTTACAATTCCAATGTTTTTTCTCTTTCTTTAACTCATGAACGAGCCTATATTTTCCACCCTAGCCGTGAGGCCTTTTCTAGGCTGGATTTCGACTATGCGTCTGGGAAAGGTCTTTTTTTACCTCTATTTGAGGCTCTAGTACAAATAACACAAAGGTCTATACCCTGTCTAGAGTAGTAATACTGATTGGCGCACCTAACTCCGTTCGGCATTAGAACATTGAGTATGTAGGCTTGCGTCAAATCTTCCAATAACTGTTCCAAATTAGGTTTAAACAGCCACAGTTCTTCTAAAACAATAACAGCTGCTTCTAAATTGATTTGTTTCCATAAAATGTAATAACAGGTTCGTCAATCCTTTGTTATGTAGTTGGTACTAGGAAAGCAATGCGAAGGTCATTTTGATCATTCCTGATGTTGTCCAAGATGTTGTAAAAGAATTATAGAGCCGACAAAAGTTGCAATACAAATACCTTTATTTAGAATTGAACATATCCTTTCCTTTTACAAAACGTTACATACACACGATTACGTAAAATAAAAAGTACTTGGTTTCAGACTGTGTAAGATCTGTTTTATCTGGTTCATCGCCAGCTAATTGTATACCAATATAAAATGATTAGTACCTTGAAACGACATGTTTTTAATTTTTCATTTCTTATCCAACTCTACACAATTATTTACACCAGCAATATCAATACTTCTTTCAGGCTTACTATTGTGACAATTTTAAATCTATTTTTTCCATTATATCTACGCCATGGAACACCAGTACACAAATGTTCAAACGTTTGTAAATCTGTGGAATTAATTACTCTGGTCATCAGTCCCTAGGCTTATGCCAAGCCGGCCGCGGTGGCCGAGGTGACTGAGGCGCTCCAGTCACGGTCAGCACGGCCACTACGGTCGGGGGTTCGAATCCCCCTTCGGGCATGGATATTTGTGGCGTCCTAGTTCGTAAGTAGTTCATAAGTAGTTTGTAAGTTTAGGGACTGATGACCCCGTAGTTAAGTCCCATAAGCTTAACAAACATTTGAACATTTTTTTGAGCTTATGCCAAGGAAAACAAATACATCCATGCCCGAGGGAGGTATCGAACATCCGACGATGAGCAATGGCGTGCTGTGAAGCTTGGGAACGCTCGTCCACTCTTCCGCGGTCCCTTGAGTGCCCTTACACGTCTATAAAAGGGTTTATGAACATGTGATACCTTTTCAAAGGCACTATTCCTGAAGCTCAATTGCTATGAACACATTATCTGCAACAGGAAGGTTTCCATTACTGTTATCTTAGCAGCTAGGGAAAACGGTCTACACACTCAGAGCCCAACTTGCTTTGGTAAACCATACACAGCAGAGGGGACCGCGCAGAAAGGCCATGTGGACCAATGCGTCATGGTGCAGACCGGGCGGCCTTTCCCACCGGAGGTTCGAGTTCTCCATTGAGCTTGAATGTGTGGGGGTGTGTTGTCCTTAATCTGTTACTTTAAGTAGTTTACAAGTTTAGTGTCTGATAACTACAAAAGTTTAGTAAGCAATACAACTTATAGCTAAAAACAATGGCTATAACACCCAAACAGTAGAAAGACTCAACCAAAAATTCAAATCACAACTAATGAGAAATTCCAAGAAGCACAAAGTACAAACACCCAAAACTCTCACAAACACAGACAAGGCAACACACACAGACACACAAAACACCTACACTCATGACATAATCAGCAAAAATAAATGGTACACCCTTAAATACAAACACAAATCAACACACAAAATAGCGAACATACTAAAGAAGCAAGGTTTACAAATTGCCTATAGAACAAGAAACACACTTCTGTCACAGTTGCAAACAACAGATAAACCAGACAAATATGAAGGGGCAGGTATATACCAGCTAGAATGCCAAGAATGTAAATCAGTATATCTGGGAATGACAGGCAGATACTTTAAAACCAGATATAAAGAACATATAAGAAGCTGGAAGTTTGAAAATAGCCACTCCACTTTTGCAGAATACCTGATAGTACACGGACATGAACCATCCACCATGGAACAAGATATGAAAATTATCAGAACCAATAATCTACAGAAAAAAAATCCTGACACTACAAGAAAACTTTCATATACAGAGAGCCCTGCCAATGAATAAGAAATTGATAAATGATCAGATCAACATAAGTCACAACTCACTACTCAAGCTGGCCACAAAAACAGTGAAAAACAGTAATGAAACATGAAATGCCCTACCTCCTTGTCCCTCTCGCTCCCCCCCCCCTACCCCTACTCCCATATTAAAAAAACCAACACAAATAACAAAACACACACATACGCACACACACACACAGTCTACACAGACACCAACACAAACAAAAAAAAACTGATACACTCAGAGATACAAGGAACACAAACAAGAGACATACGAAATAGCGACAGTTGGCAACAGTAAACATCGTAAACAAACGTTCAAAAACGAGTACACAGTGAAGTGGTGACACAAGGGTTTTCATCAAGAACGAAAATACCGTATCCAACTGAAGACCTCAAAAACATCTCCATGAAGACACACATGGAATAACACAGAAAACCGTAAGTAGGGCCAAAAACTGGACAATTAAATTAACTTTGCAAAAGCTAGTGCTACAGAAGTTGTTTCTAACCTAGTAGATCCGAAATTTAGAAACTGTAACAAGACAATAAAATGTCACACTCTGAAAAATACATATAATATTATGACTGTACTACAACATTATACAAAAATAACATGTATTACAGGCCACTAATGATGCTTCACAATAAAGAAGCGAAAGGCTTATGGCACAAAAAAATAAAATAAAATAAAATAAAATAAAATAAAATAAAATAAAATAAAATAAAATAAATAAAAGCCTTTCATTTAGTTGCTAAAGACGGTAATGCACCTTCACCAAGTTTAAAAACATTTGAACATTTGAAAAGCTGACGAGCGGCTGGTTCCTCAGATGTTGCGCACTAACGACTGTTTACCTCAAAAGATATGGAACTCATCGAAGCGATACAGATCTTAAGATTGAGTACCCTATTTAATATTTTTAATAGACGCATTCACCTCACCCACCAACCTGAAGATCAAGCCTAGATCCAACTTCCTTGTTACACGCAACGTTCCAAAGCCGGATAGCATAAGGACAGCTCAAGCATGCCCACAGTTCACTGTGACAGAGGACTGGTGGTGCACACCAGTCGTCAACATTGGTTCCTCGAAATTGCTATGCCCTACCAACGTACCAAGCAAACGAATGCGGGCTCCATGAGAGGAAATGCTCTAGAAGGCCGCTGGCGAGACTTGGTTAATGCAGGTCTCATTATCACACCTGCAATGTCTTTTGAGTGCATTTCAGCACCACTGAACAGTCATCAAGTCAGAAAAGTAAGATATTTCGGGAAAGTGTCTGACCATACGATTAGTGTAATATTTCTTACATTAAGTTTCGTTCATATTCTGTGAAATTCGAAACTAGACAATTAAAACTTAAGCCTAAAAATATTGACATATAACAACAAATTTTTTACATATATAGCATTAACACACGATGCAGTGAAATAACATATGATGGTCACAGTAACAAGGATATAAAAGGCAGAATGGCAATGGGAAGAAAAGCATGTTTGGAAAAGGGAAATTTGTTGACATCGCATATTAATTTAAGCGTAACGATGTCGTTTCTGAAGACATTTGTGTGGAGTTTTACCTTGTATGAGAGTGAAACATGGACGATAAACAGGATAGAGGCTTTTGAAACGTGGTGCTACAGAACAATGCTGAAGATTAGGTGGGTGGATAGTGTAACTAATGTAGAGGTACAGAACAGAATTGAGGACAAAAACAATTTCTGATATACCTTGACTAAAAAAAGGGATCGATTGGCAGAACACATTCTTAGATATCAAATAATCGTTAATTTAGGATTAGAGGGAAGTATGTGGGTTGACAATCGCAGAGACAGAGACCAAGAGATGAATACAGTAAGAAAAATCAAATGGATTTTAGTTGCCGTTCTTATAAGGAGGCGAAGAGGCTTGTTGAGGACAGAGTGAAGTGAAGAGCTTAATCAAACCTCTCACCGGACTGAAAAACAACAGCAGCAACAACATACGATGAAAAATAGGGAGTACGAATGAAATCTCTCGGCTTGCATAACCGATATCCCCAGCGCAAGGAAAAGACATGTTTCACTGTGAAAGATATAAAAAGCCAAGATCGCTGATCATCAATTTTTATTTACGACGACCGGTTTCACATGATTATCACAGTGAGTGACAATAGCAAACTATTGTCACTCACTGTGATAATTATGTTTTATTATAATGACATAGTGCACCTATGCACTGTAAATTGTTATATAACAACTGATTGACATTACAAGATTATGGCCTTGTAAAATATCTTATTTGACCAGATGATGCTGACGTAGTTCAGCGAAACCGGTCGCCGTAAATAAAAAGTGATGATCAGCAATCTTGGCTTTTTATATCTTTCTACATTGTCACAATTGGATCGCCTCCTAGAACGTAAACCAACTCAAAATACGATATGTAAGAGACAAAGGTGCTACAGAATTATGAGCGACCTTAGTTTCTCCTTATGAAATCACCAATTGCTGTTTATTTTGTTTTTTATTTATTTATTAAATTTATTGTTTATTTATTTATTTTGTTATTCGAAACCATAACGTACAAGCATATTTGTCCAAAAACTAGTCTCTTTGACTAAGAATCATGTCCTCAGCCCCAGTTTGAATCGAATCTATTTCTGTATATACTTTTTATAGAAACAAATATGAGTTTGCGTTGTGCGTGTTTGTGTGTATGTTGTGTGTGTGTGTGTGTGTGTGTGTGTGTGTGTGTGTGTGTGTGTGAGAGAGAGAGAGAGAGAGAGAGAGAGAGAGAATAAGAAAGAGAGAGAGCGCGCGCGCGCGCTTGTGTGTGTGTGTGTGTGTGTGTGTGTGTGTGTGTGTGTACTTATGTAATCCACACTTCTTGCTGTATTTATGGACCGAGTTGAACCAAACTTGGGTACACATATTCCATACCGCCAGGAAACAAAAACTTTGGGGCAAGAACTATCTAAGAAACATAGCTCAGAACATATAACTTCGTAACAGTCAACTTTTAACGAATTTTACAGCATTGTCAACAGGTCATGCGATACTGAAAGCCAATTCTTAATGAGTGACAATAACTGAGATTGAACTAACATAGGTAATAGATATATTGAAAATATTAACCTCCCGATTTTCTAGCGTAGTAACTCATTGAAAGAGAGGGAACATCTCAGAAAAAAATTACCTTCCAAAGGAAGAGGATGACCTGTTAGTAAATTGTATTTGGTTCACAAATTCACAACAGACTTTTCAACTTATGTAATTTAGTGAGATTGCCTTCAATGTAAAACTCGTTCTTTATGTAAAGCGATAAATGTTGTGTAGCCGAAAGTCTTCTTTTATAAATCAATCTCTCATATATATTCCTTTTGTATTTGTGAAAGTACCTGGTTGTAACTGCCTGAATTTAACCTTTAGACATGTAGTACCGCTATAAAATGGAGCTTGTAGAAACAAAGCAGTGAGATGCATTAAAAACTGTGATCATTATTCGACATGTGGTATCAAGATTTTCTTCATCCATTTTTACCAAATAAGAGTTCTTATCGACATGCAACAAACTTTTGAGCTTTTTTGTCTTCCTGACAACCCCAAAAAATGAGAGGAAAACAAGGTTTATCGCTTAGTTCTTTACCGCTGTTCATACAAGAAAACAACGACTTGCACAATGAAGTTACACTTTATTACTTCTGTATTACTTATTGTGTTCGAACGACATGATATGGTGAGTATGCAATTATACTATTAAATGGTGAAAGGTTTTTCGATATTGTATTAAGTAACGCAACATAGTTCCAGTAGATAAGACGTCATAAAAAAACTATTACTACAGGTTCTTTTCGGAACAGATCTTGCAGAACGTATGAACATAGATTCAGTACTATATCTCCAACATGTTGTAGTATTGCGACATACGTAATATTAGTTAAAGATTGCGTCTGGAAAGATCGGTGAATGGTTTCAGAAAATGTAGGCTATAATACATTTCTGACATCGGTTGTACAACTGTTGGTAAAGCTTCTTGTGGAATCGCAGAAAGCACGGATGTCACACGTTGCTGGATGTCCGCAACCGTTGCCAAGCGTAGTTCTTTCCGAAATCATTTAAGGCGGGGAAACAGAAAGAAGTCAGCCCATCATCCGCAAGTATCCGTTTCACTCGGTCGATTGGGACTGTGATTGTGGACGGTCGATCCGAACGTGGCTCATCCTCGAAACCTTCCTTTCCGTCTCTAAAGCGTTTAAACCACTTAAACCCACACTTATTACTCACTGCTTCCGCGGTATACACTTGCTCTAACTTCCCATGGGTCTCCGTCACCATTTCACCTATTTTGAAATAAAACTTGATGTTGCAATGACAGGAGTTCTCACAATGACACTATTTGCTGGGTCGGAACGTATATCATTTCACTGCAGTGCTTAGCACGATAGGGAGTGACTGTTGACGTGTCTCTCACGGTGTATGCCTCGGCAGATCGGTTTGTAAAACATGGGACCATTCACCGAACTTTTCGGACGCTCCTACTGTTATGACTACGAAAAGGGGTAGAAGAAAAATTGCCCTCCACGCCTGAAGTCTGAAATATCTTAAACAAATAAAAACTTTCTACCATCGGTTTTTTGCTATCTTTTGAAATTAATACGACAAAGATTATCATTTATTACAACTGCCATTTATAATTATATTTCATATTTTGTGTGGATTTACTACAGGTTGTTATTACACTTTCGACTAATAACATCTCATTAAATTCCAACAATCTCAGTTAATTAAAACGTTTAAGATGGTTAGAAGTAAAAGCTGATCTCATAGTTTCACCGTAATAACTAAAAAGCAACAAAACAAAATTTGTTATCCCAAATCAAAGATGTAGTATTAGCTCAGCTCTGGTGTGTTGTAATAAGAGAAATTTATTCCAACCGGTAAATCAATTATTGTTACAATCGTGTAACCCATGGAAAATAAGAAATTAGACTATCATGTTAATTAACCAAAAAAAAGTTCAAATGTTTGTAAATCTATCGGACCAAACTGCGTGGTCATCAGTCCGTAACTTACAAACTACTTAAATCTAGGTAAACTAACCTAAGGACAAACACACACATCCATGCCCCAGGCAGGACTCGAACCTCCACGGCGAACAACCGCGCGCTCCGCAGCGATATGCTTTAGATCGCTTTTTATCTGGTAGATCTGTGGTTCGCGGTCGTTCGTTTAATTCGTGCGTGTTTGTTTGTTGAATGGTTGGCTCAGCTTTTTTATTATAGAGGGCGTTCTGCCACCTGACCGGGCGCGCTGAGCCACGGCGCCCGGCACCGCTCGGCTACTCTCACCGCGGCGTTAATTAACCCAGGTAGCGCTGATGTCCTTCTAGAAGGCCGAGAATAGTGGCTTAGTTTTTCATTCTTGTAGTTAAAAATTCACGAACAGTGTCGTATTTCATTTCTTTGCATCTCCTGCTGCCATTGAAGATCAATTTTAGTATGTATTGTTGATGCAAAATCTTTAGATACGGCTCCAAACTTGAGGGTCAAACAGACGATATTGAAGACTTCGTCGTATTTGGGTTCGTATTTCTTGAACAAAAAAAAAAAATGTTTGTTAAGCTTATGGGACTTAACTACGGGGTCATCAGTCCCTAAACTTACAAACTACTTATGAACTACTTACTAACTAGGACGGCACAAATATCCATGCCCGAGGGGGGATTCGAACCCCCGACCGTAGTGGCCGTGCTGACCGTGACTGGAGTGCCTCAGTCACCTCGGCCACCGCGGCCGGCTATTTCTTGAACATTCTTTATTTTTTGTGACACTTATATGTATATATTTCATCGTAAGTACTGTTTTCATAATAATGATCCAAAAGATTAAAATTGTAAAACATCCATTTTAACATACTTCCAGAGAAAAGGGCAATGTTGCCAAAGTAATACCGTGATAGTGAAAAACAATACTTACAACGTTTTTGTGCAGCCATAGGAAGGTAATTTATATATTTTCAAAAGAAAAAAATGAAAGTAAATAAATAAAAAAAATTATTCCCCTCTACCTGGGTTAAAGTTTTGCAGGTTTTCCATTATTAAATACAAGATATTGCAAATAACTACAGTCTGGTGGTGAAGCCGTCTGACTGATTTTCTCCAACAATCCTGCTACATCAAGAATTGTTTAGCTAAAGAACAAAAGTAAAGAGATCGAATTAAGTTTACAGAGGTTCTTTTATATAATCAATCTCACGACGCTTACTACATAGTGTCTTATCGTCTTTGTTACAAAGGATATTATTATGTGTCTCTGAGATTACTATATCACACAGTCTGTTTACGTCTTGTAGCATCTGAAATATATTATAGGACATAAATATAAATGAAGTAACCCAAGTGAAGACACTTCTGACATCAAATGAAGAAACCTCCTGAGGAGTTCTGTTACCGCTTTGTTACATGAACGTGTAACAACAACTGTAATACATTACCCTATTGTTAGGTTGGTAACCTTTAACTACGAGGTAACATTTTATTCTCAGGACAGGTTTTTTCCAAGGAGTTCAAAATGTTCAAATGTTTGTAAAGCTTAAGGGACTTAACTGAGGGGGTCATCAGTCCCTAAACTTACAAAGTACTTATGAACTAACTTAGACTAAAGACAGCACATACATCCAAGCGCGAGGACGATTCGAACCCCCGACGGGGAAAGGCCTCACCAATCGTAACATAACGCCTCAATACTCTAGGCCATTCCGCTGCGGCTTTCCAAGGAGTCTTATAAACATACGGATTATGTGGGATCTTCTTCTTGGCTCGGATATGAGGCTAAAATGGAACAGCATTTACACAATACACATTTATTAAACAAATTAATCAACAGTTATTCTTACTATGATGAAATGACTCGGCTAGTGTCGATGGCGGCGAACTGCGTTCCGCAGCGGTGCCATGTGTCTCTGATTAAGCTAGTGGGTGGCACATCTTCCTCTCGCTTGTCAGTTGAACGGCGTCGGCCGTCGCAGCCAGTACTCTACCGAACGTCCATTAACAGGTCGTAAATCCCGCGGAATTACCTCGTGCCGGTCCTCTGTGAGTTTCGGATCTTCTTCGTCCAAAAGTGTTGTGCTACAACCAGAGGTAGCGGGTTGGCGTGGAGGCGGTGCGTCATGGAGTCGAACCAATGCTCTTTCAGCTGCACGTCTTGGAATGGCAGTACCTTTGACGGAGATGACAGGTGAATTTCCCCACCAGACCACATCTTATCGTTCTGATCAGTCATTCTGGGTAAGTACCTGTGTTATTGTTGATATCCTTCACAAACGCTGTTACTGGCGACCAGATTCTTCCATCTTAGTCACTACCGGTTATAACCCTACGCGTCCTACACCACCGGTTAGTATACGATAATTAGATAATGACCCGTGTGTCTAATTATCTAAATTTGGTGGAAAAGCTATCGGTAATGAAGCCGATGATGTAGTGGAGGCTATAACCGCAACGTTGCTGCACCTCTTTGGGTAGACAACGATCGATAGGAAAAAAGAAAGTGGGAGGTAAATTTTGGAATAAAATTATTAAGGTTTAAATGAAAAAAAAATGCGGAACAAACGGGACACCGGGAATAGCTTTGAAAAATCAACAACTTATTGATTTACGGTCGCCAGCTCGTTGTACGAGCAAATAATTTGGTGGGATCTCAATAATAGCAAAGTTAATTAACAACGTGAAATATTACGTAAAATTTGGGTGGGCTGGAAATCAGAGTATGCGCGTCATATTCGGTACAAAAGGCACTGTCAATATACTAATTACTGGGAAATAGTTCATTAACACAGGAGTTCAATGTAGGATGCGAAACGCAAGCCATAGCCACGCAAATGCAACATGCACCAGATCATGCAAAACTCTCACCTTATTACTTACTATTTACAGCTCCAAATAATCAATTGTTTATATGTACCAAAAATTATTCCACAGCGAGTATGCCAAGTGCTTTAGCAATAAGTTGTAACTGAATTATTAACTGCACTAATAGCATGCTCAAAAATGAATTAATGACTTGACATGATAACACTGAATATTTAGAAATGAACTATTTGACCGTCTGATCAACTTTTGCTCTCTTTTTAACCGGAATTATTAGCATTACAAACACTTACAAACAATCACTGTTCTCACTAATCAGTACTTGCAAGTAAAAACTTTACCTCAAAATAATATACAGTGGAAAACAATCGTTTGCACTGTTATTGAAATATCTCTTGAAACTGAAAGTTAGTCTAGCAGTTTCATTCCACTTAGCAACCTATTGATTAGCAACATTAGCATAAGCTACATTTAGTAATACTTTTCTGAATAAATTATAATTAATCACTGACAAACTGTCTTTAATTACTTTGATTTTTAGTTTTCTATAACTTCGTGAATATTCTCGGTAAAACAATGGATGAGGAACGAGCCTGTCTGGACAATGACTATGGGGAATGATTTTTTTTAAACACAGCTTCTCAAATAACAATGTTCACTATTGAACAATTATCAATAATACGCTGGGCCCTCAGCATTCCTCCTGATGCATTTATTAATTATTTGAGCTGTGCCCGTATGAATAAATAATGTTGCCTGTTCGCCGTCTACTCCACTAGTGCCAATCCAACACGCATCCTCCTTCACGTACTTTAGCCGTACACCATTGAGCGCGCCGTCTCACGATTCCGTCTGTCCTCTCCCAAGTCACAACCACGACGACTCCCTCTCGCTGTGCACCTCTGCGCTACCAACGATAAAAAAGCTCCCTACTGAAAGATGATTCTATACAATAGCAAAGCCCTTGCTAACCCAGCTTGTCTACTACATTTATAGTATTATTTTTGACATATATGAAAATTAGCAGGACAATGCAAATATGTTACAGAAACAAAATATACAAATACATATTAAATTACAAAAAATACAAATAATGAGGAAAAGTACATAAAGCATCGTTTTATATTACACACTCTACGCACAAGTGATTGGAAAACGGTGTTGGTCACTGTTGTGTCACACGGTGACTGATGAGGACTGGAATTCCACCTACTGCTGTTGCTACTAATACTGCTACTGTTAATTCTGACGATATCCGCAGTGGAGTGGCCGAGCTGTCTAAGGTACCTTGCTGAGGAGCGCGCGTCGGGTGTGCGTGGTATCCTTAAGTTAGTTTAACTACCTTGTAAGCCTAGGGACTCATAGTCACAGGCATATATGTTGCTCGCCGTCGGGTGTGCGTGGTATCCTTAAGTTAGTTTAACTACCTTGTAAGCCTAGGGACTCATAGTCACAGGCATATATTCCGATGCACAAGGATAACATAAGGAGGTAGAGAAAGTACAGGAGGATAAAAGAAAGGTTATTGGATATGTAAAGAGAGAATGAAACATCATGCCGTATTGGAACGTGGTTATAAGTGAACGAATGAATCGAAGGGCTGCGGGAGAATATGACCGTGGCAGTAGGAATGATAGAAGAGAAAGACTAATCCATTTCTGTAATAAAGCCCAGATGGTAATAGCGAATACTCTGCTCGACCATCACAAGAAGACATGCCTGGAAAAGACGTGGAGACACGGGACGGTTCCAACTAAATTACGCAGCAATTTCAGTGGTGAAGTGGAAAGCTAGGTCTATTCCAGATGTTTTGTAGATCCTAAAGGATTGGCGACGTGCCATGGTGCTGTGGGAAAGATGTAATCCACACAATGCCAAATATAGCGAGGATGGTAAACGTGAAAACTATCGTACAATAGGCTTTAGAGTTCATGTAGTTTAGAGAAATATGATAATAGTATACGGAAGAATTTGATATGATTTGTCGATCAAGGAAAAGCATTAGAGAGTGTAAAGTGGAGAGAGAAAAGTTCAAATATTTGTTAAGCTTATGGGGCTTATCTCGGGGGTCATCAGTCCATAAACTTACAAACTACTTATAAATTACCTGACACTAAAGACAACAAAAACATCCATGCCTGTGGAAGGAATCGATCCCCGACAGGAAACGGCTTCGCGCATCGGAGCATAGCGACTCAATCCGCTCGGCCACTCCTCCGCGGCAAAGTGGAGAATGAAATACGGGAATATACAACACCAAAACCCTGAGGGAAATGGAAGTCTACCACACCAAGAACGAAGTGTTCCGATTGAAGGATGTAAAATGGGATGCAGTATTTCGCCCATACTGTTCAATATACACATCAAAACGCAATGGCAGGATTAAAAGGTTAAAATTCCAAGGACAAGAAATAGCAGTGATGGCTTTGTTTATTCTCAGTGAATTTGAAAATGAATTACATGTTATAATGGAGTGAACTGTCCCATGTGTACAATATGTGGATGAATAGTACACCGGAATATTATGTTACTTAGGAAGCAAGGTAAACCACGACTGATGACCGAAAGTGGTTACAAATATATAAAGCAAAGACGGCACTCATGGGGAAGGGGTGTTTAATTATATCATACAAAGCCGTTAATATGAGGAACGAATTTATGCTAAAGTATGTTTGGTCCACAGCATTGTGTATGGTTCACTATCACAGACGCAGGGAAAACCGAAACAGAAGAGAATGAAAATATCGTAATGCTACGTAAGATATGTCGAATCTCTTGTACACTAATAATGAAGTAAATTGAGTGATGTTCCAGAATTAAAAAGGAAAGCAGCACTGCAAATATAATGGAGCAGCGACTGGATGCTTGGACTCGTGTTAAGACATAAAAAAATAACATATACTATACTAGATGGAACTGCGGAGGAAAGAGACCGAAGGGAATGATTGACATTGTAATATATGTAGCAAATAAATGACGAAGCAGTGTTTAAGTGCTTCTGTGAAATGGTGTTATTGGCTCAGGAGGTGTATCCATGGCGAACTGCATAAACAAGTCATAAGACTGACAAGTGAGAAAGAAATAAGAAAATATATCCTTTCGTTTTCTGATCACCATGCATTCTGTTTCATTGTTCTGATAAAGTGTGTTACTAAAACAGAAAATATTTTTATATATATATATTTTATAGGTTGCTATAAAATTATCGTAATATTATTCTTGGAAGAAAGATGATGGGTAATTATCTAGCATTCCCGTGACGACGTCGCAGCGTAACTATAAATACTTCAGGGTAAAATGAAATATTTCAATATGCAAGCTGTGGATTAAAAGTATAATTTTACAGGTAGATGGATAGATGTAGATTTACAGTGTGTCGATATGAAATCTGTAGTTCATACTGTCTCGGAAGTTGCTAGTAAGACGAAGTCAGTGATGCTTAGATGCCTATTGTTATCGTTTCCAGCATGTAAATAAGTAACCTCATGTGTTTTAAATTTACTGTTCATTTCAGTTACTTTCGGTGTTACTGTTAAAGTTTCACTTGACTCCCGGTCGTGGGGCATGCCTGTTTTATGCAAGACACTCTGTGTAAAAGTGTGTTGTAACATTTTTTCAGCAGGCACGAATCAGGAGAATTTAATGGTCCCTAGTGTCTATTGTTATGAGACCGTGCTTAGTTGAAGTCTGCAGTACGTCCTCACAAGTAAAACTCGACTCACAACGCATGGCCTCAAAAGAGAGACAATGTTTAAACGGCAAATTTTTGCGCAGAAGCATTTGGATTTTCTTGTGGACAGTATGCCATGGGGAAATGATCCTCTTACGAAGCACGGTATGCAGCAAAAAGTACAGAAGCGACTCCGTGAGCCGAGCCATTTATATCAAAGACAAATTCTGTTGCCAGATGACAGAGAGAGGAAATACCTACAGTCTCACAAAAATGTACCTACGTTTTCCCTATTTTCTCCCTACCACTTCATTAATGTCCCTACATCGGGGTCGTAGCCAGTATTTGCGTCTGGGAGGGGCTGAATCCAGGAGTCCAGCTAGCAGAGGTTAAGCAATTGATTAATGTGACATGTTACAATTTTCAAAAACTTTAAAATAAATATTTGTCATCATGTTTCACTTGCTAGACATATTTTTCCAGTGACTGATCGTTAGTGATTAGATTATGCCGCGTATTCCAAGTGCTCTGTTACAAGAGGATTACTGATTTATCGATTAGACAAGGCTACATCAAGAACGTGTCAACCATACAGAGGAACAACATAAATTAGTTTCCCCAAAGAGGCCACTAATTCTGAGTGCACTGTTACACGAGGATAACTGATTTATTGACCAGACAAGGATACATCGAGACACTCTCAACCATAGAGTAGGAACAGCAGTAATTATTTAGTTCACGGTCAGCACAAAAGAGGAACTCAGTCAGTCTGCATGATTCGATTTTCTAGCGCTTTGCTCATTATAACATTGGCTGTCGCAAAATGTTTTAGCGTTGTTTTTTTTGTCGGCATCTTCTCATCTACAAGTACTAACTATTATATCGTCCTGACTTAAATAAATAACAGTCTAGTCAAGGTAATAAAACGTCTTTAGTTCATGGAAACAATGAATTTTCCTTGTGCTGACATTTTCTAATACTATTTCCAAACCGACTCTCCATTCCACTTATATACATTGAAATCATCATATTTCGCATCAAGTTCAATGTGTCTGAAACTACGTTTTCAAATTAATATTGTTTGCTATGAACAGAAAACAACTACGCCGTCTAAAATATCATTGGCTACTTCAAACTTTTCCACAATTGCTCGGCTTCATTAATTGCTAGGCATGTGTCGGCGATTGTAAAATTTTACCAAAGTACCTACGCGTTGGGGACTTTTGGATGAAAATTCCCTACCTGATTTCATTCCTTAAAAATACCTACGTGTAGGGAAAATTCCCTACGTCTGGTAACTCTGCTAGAATTCGAAACCCGTCGCTGTTGCTCTGCGAGAGCCTGAGTTACTGGGCAACCGGTTGACGTGCTTCCGCAGGGGGCAGCGACGTGGCACGGAGTGGCGATATAATGGGCGCGCACGGCGCACGGCGCACGTCACTGAGTTGACGTATTGGAGGCTCAGTGCGCCGCTAGTGGTGCGATCGTGTTCACCTCCCCAGCGAATTGATCGCTGGGGCAGATGAGGCAGCTTGACCATTGCCACCTGAATTAACACTGCCTGGACGCTGTTCTCCTAGTTATAACCAAAGTAAACAAGTAATAATTTTTGCATCTTCCTGAGTTTGGGAATATGTGATTCTTGTATAGCGCGATTTTGTATGTTCTAATATTATTCGATCGATTTTTTTTTCTTTATTTAATTTTGAAGCCCATGTGGGCAGGCTGGCAGCAGCTTGCTACGTACAGAAGAAGATTAAAACACACAGTAATGGGGATGAAATTTAGCGATTTTAAAATATGCAAATAACGAATGTAATAGAAGAATACATAATCACACATAACAAGCATTTAAAAGCCACATGTAGGAAATAAGAACCAAAGTTCAAAATGAGAACATCTACAGAAAACAGCACACTGAAGGACGACGATAAAAAAATACAGGCAGATATTCGGTGGGCACAACCTATTAACACACACTGAATCACTGTAGAGGCTCACTTAAGGCACAGGCGGATGTGATTTGGGGGGAGGGGGGGCGATTGTGGTACGGTGGGAGAAACTTTTGGAATCGTTTTCTAAGGTCCCAATGGTCCCGACTTAGTCGGTTTTCTGTAATATTTAGTTTTGTGAACTGGCAACAGATGTATATTGTAAGGGGCGATATATCCTTTTGAAGTTCGTTTGAAGAGTAAGCGCTCTGGCAGCGAGAGGGCAGTCAGTTGCGAGTATTGTTGGGAGTTAATTGCCAGGAGTCACCAGTTGTGTGAGGTAGCACAAGAAAGCTTTTGGAGAAGGCAGTCGTGAAGTATATGTTGTAGCATTACTGTAATGCATCATGTTAATTTAATTTTCTGTAGTATTTTTCTACTTAATATTTTTTTAAGAATACATAATTTCTAATATTCAATTTGAGTTTTACGTTCTCATTTGGTAGTTAGTTTCTCCTTCCTTTTATTTTATTCATTTACGATTATTGTTGAACTTAATTACTACCTACCTATCATTTCTGAAGCGGTCTGCGGCACGCCAGTCACAGTCTGCACGACCGGCGGTTCGAATCCCCCATCGGGCATGGATTATGTCGTCTTTTGTATCCCCACAGTTAAGTCCCTTAACCTTAACAAACATTTGAAATACTGTATGATGCGAGCTGCTGGCTGTTTCCTGTTTCCAGTTCTGTAATAAGAAGATACGAGGTAAGTCAAATGTTATTTATCTGTGTGGCAGATTGTTTTCCCCTTTCTTTATTCAAGTTAATCAGTTTCGTTGTACCCTTTGGGAGTGCTTTCGACAGGGCCATAAATTCTAGTTTTTGAGGTTCCCCATTTCGAGGGCGTGTCCGTTTCGTATATTAATGTTTTTAAGGCTTACCTCGGTCGTCGTAGTCACCACATTGTTCAGCTTTTAAAAGTTCAGTTTTGCAAGTACGTAATGTTGGTCAACCACCATTAAACTGAATCTATTCGGCATACATTGAACTTTATCATTAAACATAATTTATTTATTTAATTTATTCGGGATACCTTGCAGGGTGAAGAGGGGGAGAGGAAGGACTCGAAAATTGTTCTGGGAAAGGGTGTGGAGGGTTTGAAGGTGTAGAACTGGTGGGTACAGCAAGGCGCGGCAGAGACCCAGGATCGTTGACGAGGGGATAAACAAGGGGGTTCCACGATTCAATCTTGAAGTAGGCGGAGGAAAGGAATAAGGTCATACAGGATCTCCGTGGGGGACCGGAGGCGGATACGGTAAGCGAGACGGAGTGCGTAACGTTCTAGTTTTTGTAGGCTGAATGGAATGACGGGGCGGAGCGGAAAATGTACAGTATGGTGGAAATTTGGAGGTCCCATGAATAGCTGTAGAGCAGTTTAAGGAGACCCGTGTGGGCCTTTTTGTTGAACGGTTTTCACTTGGGGAGTCCAGGAGAACGACGATCCAGGGTGCTGCCGAGTTATTGAAGGGTGGGGATGAAGTGTATGGGTCGGCCGTAAGGGGTGAGATGGTAGTTAGGGAGGCGGAAGCAACGGTTGGCAGACCTATTAGGGTGGTCGGGGATTTTATGGGGTTAACTGTAAGGAACCATTGCGTCTTCGGCGTATTGTAGGAGATAGACAGGAGACGCAGGTTGGGACATGTCTGCAGAGCCTTGTGGCACCAAGGCGAAGGGGTAAAACAAATGATGGTCAGAGTTATTGACAGTAACAAAGGACGGGCGGTTTGAGAGGTTGTATGCAATGAGGTAGAGATAATTGATAGGAAGGTCGTAGGTCTGGAGTGCGAAAAGGAGTCCGCAATGCCATATTCAAATTGCTCAAGGGACACAAACAAGACGGACCATCGGGAATGCTACTGGAGAGGTGAGACAGAGAAGCTGCTAATCGCCCGAAAAGGACGGTAGGAAGCCACATTGAGAATTGGGGAGAAGCTGGTGTTGACGGAGACAGTGGTGGAAAAGTTGACAAAAGATGGTTTTCAAAATCGTGCTGAACACCGAGATGAGGGTAATGGGACAATAGGAAGAAGTGGCGGATTGAGGGGTTTGTTGGGTTTATGGAACATTAGGATGCGGAAGGGTTTTCCAAAGGTAAGGGTAGAAAATGATTTGAAGGATGGCAAGGGTAGCAAGGAGGGCATGGTAGGAATAAGGGTATGCCCTGAGGTGCCTTTAGGTACGACGGTCGTGACGGGAGCAGTGTTTGGTGCTGAGTGTCGTCTGAATATCTTTAATAAAAGGATCCGCTTCAATTGTTTTACTTAAAAAAAAAGACGACCGGTTTCGCAACTTAAAGTCGCATCTTCGGGTCAAATACAGTTAAAACATGAAATTGTATTTCAGCCGAAGGTCCGACTTTAAGTCGTGATACCGATCGTCTTTTTTTTTTAAAAAAAAGTAAAACGGCTGAAGCGGACCCTTTTATTAAAGATGTATCATCTTAGCTGTGAATGTCCGTCAAGAAAGGTTTTTTGGTCGTCTGAATAACTATGGCCGCATGAAGGGTGGAGATCTGACGGGGCGACGTGGTCCAAGTACTGGAAATCTGGGGCGAGCGGAAGGGCGGAATCAAAGGGCATCATCAAAGTGGAGATTGTTAGGAACAGTAAAGGTGTAGGAGAGGTAGTTGGCGCAGATCAAAGTTTTATTAGTAACATATATTTAAGAGAGAACAAAAAAATAAAATAAAATAAAATAAAAATAAAACATGTGCCTGGCAATCCATGTTAATCATATGATCAGCTACCAACACAAATGTGATATGAGCAAGACTTAAATAACAATATTTTTAAATGCACTGAAGCACGTTCAGTGATGCTAAGCTCAGCACTACTGTATATGAGACCAATAGTTTGTTTAATGACATTGTTGGTAGACAGTGCTGAAGCCTTGGTAATCTGGATAGTGCTGGTTTAGCACATAAATCTTCACCGTGAGGGATCGAGCCATTAGCAACTCAGCTACTTACCGGACGTTAATCTATAGGAATGTGCTTTACCTTTTCAAGAAATCTATTGGGATGCCACGAACGAGCCTCCCCGAAGATTGCGACAGAAAGATAAAAACAAAAACCGCAATCGGGTGCACTCCGGGCAACATTGATTCACCAGCGGCTAATCCTTCAACAACCGGAAGGAACGTAGGAGAAAATGAAGACCAATAAGACCCCACCCAACGGTCTTTCCAAGGCCACTCCTGACGATATCAATAAACATTGAAGGAATATAGATAGACAAAGAAGTTTTATTATCTGACTTGTGTAAAGAATACCAATGTGACTTCCTACTGATTCAAGAAACCCATCGGGACATTACAAGATCTACACCCAAAATAGATAGAATGAAGATTATACTGGAGAGACCACATGAACAGTACAGTAGTGCAATTTTCGCGAGGCCAGGAATTAACGTTACTTTTGCATCACTGACTGACCAACAGCTGAGACTGACTCCATGCGGGACTTAGAACATTTTACGCTCTCGCCGCTCCTGCCGTCGTCGCTTCTCGGCCGTTAAGTACGTAACTTTTCGGCATGGCACGTTGTAGAAGATACAGAAGAAGTCGTGCAGTAGTGTATAAGGCTATTGATAATTTGAATATGGATTGTGCTACGAATATTGGTGCACAAGAAATTCTGAAGGGACCTGTAGTGTTTCGTGGATGTATAGTGAACTTTTCTATATTTCCTAAGGAGAAGAGTGAGATACCAGGTAATGGATGGTTGACTGTTGCTGTTTTACGTTGTAATGCTGCTACTGTGAAGGCACTTGCTGGACTTGAAAGCGCAAACTCACATGATGTGATTACTTACCGTACTTTCAATGTATTCCATGATGTTAACAAGGCTTATGGCAAGGGTTATTTGACATCAAATATGCCATTTTTATAAGGACCAGGGATATCCGAAGAATTAATGAAATGGAATCTGTAGCCATTTTGTATAAAGGCCAAGTTTGTTGTTCTGATATTAAAATTATTGGTGATGTAACACATTATTATAGTAATTAAACAGTGTGTGAAGATTATGATCTGTTATTTATTTGTGACATGCTAAGTCACATGCATTTATTTGTGACCCCCCCCCCTTCCTATAACTAAATAAGTAACATGCATTTGTAGCGTCAGCCGAGAACTGGACAAGAGTACATCGAGAACCATTGGCTCAAGGATGTAACAGATTGTTTTTATGTATAATACTGTTTGAAGGGTTTGAAGGGGGGTGTTTGTGTATCTTTGCAGTGCAAGACGTTCAAATATTTACTGTTCGAAGTCAGCAGTATAGCGTTACCTCTGTGTATAAGCCTCCAAAATCTACTTTTGTCTTCACTGAACCTGGTAACTTCAGTTACCAAAACATTAATTTTATATTCGGCGATTTCAACTGCCAGAGCACTACATGGGGTTATAAAGAAACCAACAGCAGTGGAGCAGAACTGGAGACCTGGGATGAGATACACGGCCCACCACTAATACACGACCCGGAACTGCCAAGCTCCATTAATGGAAGAAAAGATACAATCCTGATAACATCTTCGTGAGCAAGAAACTCGCAGATCAGTGTGAAAAACTGATTGAGGTGTCACTCCCCCATACGTAACATCGGCCCATAATTTGCACGGTCAGGGCAGTTAAGCCTGAACAAGTTCCTTTCAAAAGAAGATTTAACTTTAAAAAATCCAAATCGAAGAAATTCAGAGAGATTATTGAGTTAGGAGTAACAAAAGTCCCTCCACAACCTGAGATGTAAGACTCTTTTGTCAGCCTAATTCAGAATGCATCTAGGAAGACAATACCGCGAGGATGCACAACACAGTATATCGCTGGACTGTCTGAGGAAGCAAAGCCATTACTGGAAATATACCAGAAGCTCTTCGATAATGACCCATTCGATGATGAGGTGAACTCATGTCAGTCATTGCAGAGAACCGCAAAGCCAAATTATGTGACCTTGTGGAAAACTGGACACGAAAGTGAACTGTAGGAGGGCCTGGAAACTGCTAAAGAACCTCAACGATGATGCCACAATGTCAAACGATATATTTACTAACATCACTGCAGACCTAGTCGCCACCACACTCCTCATGAATGGCAAAACCCATGGCAGAAAATACCAGGAACCGTTAACGCGTGTTCTGTCAGAGGAAAATAATCAGTTCAAGGCACCATTTACAATGTCAGAACTTCTGCAGCTATTTCCAGCCTGACAACAAACAGAGTTCCTGGTATCGATGAACAGTGAGTCGAGAAAATTAAAAACTTCGGCAGTAATACCTGAAGCTCCATTAAGGTTAAAAAAGCAATTCTAATTAAAACACAAACAATTAATAAAAAATTCATAATAAGTATAAATAAATCATATATTATCATTACTATTTGTAGAAAAAATCTACATAAATAAATGCTAAATTCAACATATTAATCTGTCAAAATAGAAAATAATTTTAATCAATAAACAAATAACATTTTCATCATATGGTCCTTTCGTACTAATATAATATAATAATGCTTAGGATAGAAACCGACCTGGCTGTTAGATGTGATGAATGCATGCCTAGAAAGGCTCCATATTCCAAAGATGTGGAGGAAAGCCAGCGTGGTTCCACTTCTGAAACCGGGAAAGGACCCTGATGATCCAAAAAAACTTCCGACCTGTGTCTCTTTTCTGTCGATGTTTTAAGATCTTGGAACGCCAGACGTTAAGTCGCATAGAAAAGTCTTAGAATAACAGATCATCCCACAGCAGGCAGGTTTCCGACAAGATAAATCGTGTTGCGGTCAAGTCCTGAACCTGACCCAACATATCAAGAACAGTTTTGAGAGGAAAAAGATCACGGGCGTGGCATTCATAGACCTTTCAGCCGCATATGATACTGTAAACCATCGGAGGCTCCTGAGAAATTATATGGTAGAAAAAAAGACTATCATTTAACATCACTGATTGCTACTTTCCTGCAAAACAGGAGTTTTTTCTCTGTCTCCACGGTAGGAAGAGCAGGTGTAAAAAGAGGAATGGCCTGCCTCAGGGAAACGTCTTCGCCACAGCTGTGTATAATATTTACACAAATGACCAACCAGTGCCAAATATCACGCGCCAATTTATGTACGCCGATGACACTGCAGTTGCAGCCCAAGGTACGGATTTTCTAGATGTAGAGGAGAAATTATCCAGTACCTCAGAATCCCTCTCCCAGTATTATGAAGCAAACCACATACGGCCGAACACTTCCAAGATGCAGGTCTGTGCATTCCATTCAAAGAACGCGGAGGCAAATAGGGAATTGAATGTTACATGGAGAGGCGAACGACTCGAGTATTGTCAGACGCCCAAATATCTTGGTGTCATACTGGACCACACACTGACCTATAAACATCATCGCAATACCACAAGGGAGAAAGTCTCAGCGAGAAAGACCATCATCAGGAAACTAACAAGAGGATCCTGGGGTGCAAACCCAAAAGTTCTGACAACCTCAACACTCGAGCTCAGTGTGTTAGCCGCGGATTACGCCGTTCCATTACGGAGTTCCTCAACACACGCGAGAAAAGTTGACATCGCGGTGAATGAAATGGCACGGATTGTGACCGGATGCCTAAAACCAACACCAGTGCACAATATTAAAAAAAAGGTCTTGATCGCAGAAATTAACAGTTTCAATTAACCAGTTTTGACCTGATGTAGGTTATCTTCGTAATTACAAGTAGCCCATGTGGCCAGTGCTGCATTCGGCTGGGCTGGGCTGGGCTGTCCTGGGCTGTTCTTTTTGTGTCCCAGCCTCGTCGCCGGTTTTGTGTCTCGTTTCCGTCGTAGGTGTCGGGGGCCGAGTAGAAAGAGACCGACACAGGAGTAAAGGATGTACGCTTGTGCAGGTACGAAGGTGAGCAGCCAGTGGGACAGCAGAAACTAGAAACACTAGAGTAAATTAGAACGAGATATATATTTCATAGAGACTTAGTAATACTTAACTTTTACATAGTTCTTGACTGCAGAATGCTGTCAATAGTTATATATAGAGAGATGCCTGCCTACTGATGATTGCTAGTGCCTATCCGATAACCAAGTCTTAACTGCTGCCTATTTGATTCCGAAGTGTTAACTGGTTCCTATCTCAGTCCCAAGTGAACGATGTCGTTCAGTGGTGGCCACGAGCGGAGTAGTAGCAGGGCGCTCGTGGCTGACGTCATAAGAACGTAGGTGGCGCGCACTTTAGACTTGTGCGATACCACAGTTCTGAACTGTTAATTTCAACGATCAAGACTCTTTTTTGTAGTATTGATCATACCAAATAGATCGCTGTTTTTCTCCTCTGGCAATGTTGTCAAAATTAATAACCACTAAACAAGATCTAATTAATTATGGGGGATCGCACCGCCAAATGTAAGACGTGACATCGCTGCCAAAGTTGATAAAACCAAGCAAGAAAAGGACACGCGTCACCCTTTATATGGACACAAGCCTGCTAACCGACGGCTTCGTTTGAGGAAGAGCTTCCTGCCATGCACCGGAGCCTGGAAGGGTCGGCCACAGAGATCCGTATTGTGAGGTGGGAAATCGATCTGAGGAGCCCCCATAAAGCAGCAAAAGAAGAACTGGCACCTGGTGGACACAGTCTGGAGAACCCTGAACCGTATGAGGGTAAAAGTGCCAAAGTGCAAGACAAACTTGCAGCGATGGGGATTCCTAAAAGAGAATGGGAACACGCTCTGTCTTTGTGATTCTGTACAGGATCCTCAACACCTGCTTATCTGTCCATAATTAGAAAAGCTCTGTACAATATAAGACTTATGGGAGGCTAACGACAAAGCCATATCGGCTGCTAATTTCTGGAAGTTGCGGACACGGAAAGTAATCAAGTATGAAATCTGTTCGCATATATATGATGAGAAACTACCTCCTTCATTAACTATGCAAGACATTGATTTCTCTTGCACGAGACTTATTTGTGGATATGTTTTATAAAAACAGTGGTAAAACGTTATACAATAACATTACAATGAGAGTGTTAAAAGACATATCATAACTGAAATCTGCTGCTTCATCCAAGAAACAATGAACTGAGGATTTTTCAGCATGGGGTACTTCTATTATTTTATTATGTTTTAGCATTTCCCTACAACATTTCATTATAGAGATAGAAGACAACATACATATATGAATATCAGTTAATCTCTCAAGCAGTTTCACTGCACAAAGTATGCCCCGTATAAATATCATTTTTCCATGGAGCACGCTGTATCTTAGGGGAAGACTTATGATGCAATTTCGTAAAAATGTTGAACTCTGGGATCCTCATGAATTATTCGTCTTCTGTGGAATTTATCCGAGAACCTGTTGACGCATTGTCCTACATTAAGGCGGACACTTACGAGTAAAAGTCTCACAGGAACACGCGTGCTTTTATTTTGACGTTGACGTATCTGTTGGCAACTCCTACTCCAAGCAATGATGGAAACGTTTCTATACCGCGAGTTTCGCTACAGATCAGACTGTCACCCCAAATAACTTCTCGTTTTTCAATGTACATTGGTCAAAACAAATACAGGATTTGTTCAGATATCTGAATTCTGAAGTGTTGTCATCGCAATAATGAACTAAAATGGCTCGACGTCTTTCTGTCCGATCTACGTAGTAAGGAAATTACGGAAACCGAAATAGTGGAAATGAAACAGTTTCTGCAGAGGGGGTTCCCGTTTTGTGTTTTCTCTCCCAAACAAATTACACAAGAAGTTGGGTTCACATAGTGAAGTGAGTAGTTAGTCCAATGCAACTACAACATGACTTACCAGAAGATTTGCGATGTAGAACCATAGGTACGTTAAAGCGGGACAGACAGACAGGGAGGTAGTTGGCTGAAGCTATTGTAGTAATCAGGCCTGAACACGATTACAGACAACCGGAACCGTTTAAAAGAAGGCAAGGTCAAGGTCGTTCACGTGTAATATCAGCAAGATGCGACCGTTATATGCGGTTAACAGTACGTCGAGATCAGTTGTTTGTTAATCTTCTGGGACTTAACTCCGGTGACATCAATCCCTAAACTTACAAACTACTTACAAACTACCTTATACTAAAGACAACACATACAACCATGCCCCAGAGGGTTCTGGAACCCCGGATTGGGAACAATCGAGTGCATCGGAGCATAGCGTTGCAATACGCTAGGCCACTTCTCCGCGGCACGTCGAGGCAAAAGGCTGGATGCAACTCAACAGCAACGTACCCTCCAGGAAGAAACAAGACGCACCATATCAACAAAACTAGCACTTAACTGCATTTGGGAATGTGCTCTCTACGCACAGAAGCCTATTGTGAGTGTCCAATAAAAACCAGAAATTAGGCGAAGGAACATCAGGACTAGAATCGTAAAGAATGGCGCCTGCTTCTGTTCACAGATGAGCTTTTGTAATCAGTCAATCGTTTGGAGAGTACGTAGAATTCGGAACAATCCTGCTTATGTTCAGGAAATATCACCATATCGTGGTGGTGGGCGAATGGTAGGGGCAGGAGACAGTATATGCGGACTTATGGACCTCTAGATCATTCAGAACGGTGCTTTACTGCACAGAGGTAGAGACGCGAGAGCCTTCTACTTTTTTTTCTGTCCTACGCTGGTGCAATAGAAGATGGTTTCCTTCTGTTTGATCGATAACGCTTGTCCCCACAGAACTTTCACTGATGGACAACACACTTGAAGCTGAGGGAATTGAGCAAATCGAGTGGATTACTTCTTCTCCGCACTTAAATCCGATTGAGTATCTGTGGGATGCACTTGGCAGACGCATTGCAGCCATACCAGCACCTGCCACAACGTTTGCCGAGTTCGATATTGCATTTCTGGAAGAATGGCCAAATATCCCTCGAGAGAAGTCTGAGATCCTCATATTGTCTATGTCACGCAGGTGTATAACTGTACTGGCGGTCCGAAGTGATGACACACCATATTAAAGTGCAACGGAAATTAATTCTTCTCTATTATGGCAGACTTATGGTGCCTTGCTCTAAGAAAACGCCATGTAAACCTCAAGTAAGGAGTTTAGACACCAAATTACAACTGTAACCAATATCTGGATAAAATAAGTTACCATATGTATACTGTGTACGACATTTGACCTTATCTCCTGTTTTGAGCAATGTAAGTACTTCGTATTTCCCAGTTACCATCTGGCTTCTATTCGTACAACCAGATGCGTTGCCTCCTTATGCATTATACCGTGAACGACAGCAGTGTGTCTATACGGCATGATCTAGACTTAGGCGAATGACACACTCTACCATAGTGGGCAAATACCAGCGCAGACGGGCTGAAAAGAGCAGTACTGCATTTCACATCTGTGGGTTGTTGTGGGAAGAACCACGTTATTCATAATGAGTGGATAAGGAATGTACCTTTATGCTGGTTGCGTCAGCACTTTAAACTGGTACGTTTTTCATTCCACCATTCGTTTAGGCGAGGCGGAATGGTGTTACAAGTGTTCAAATGTTTGTAAAGCTTATGGAACTTAACTGCGGGGACTTACAAACTACTTATGAACTAACCTGTATTAAAGGCAACACAAACATCCATGCCCGAGAGAGGATTCGAACCTGCGACGCGGGAGTCCGCACGATCTGCAACGTCGCGCTCAGGTCCGCTCGTCTACTCCCCGCGGCATCGGTGTTACACAAATAGTACAATCTACCTTGAAACTATTCTGCAGCGGAGTTTGCACTGAAATGATATATTACATTAAAGCTGTTTCCCGAAAGCGGAATTCGAAATTGGGACCTTTGCCTTTCGAGAACAAACGTTCCACCGGCTGAGCTATCCCAGCACGCTTGACAATCCGTCCTCACAGCTTTCCCGCCGGTAGTACCTGGCCGCATACTTTCAAAAACTACCCGTCTCCTGCGAATCCTGCAGGAGTAGCTGTCTTGGAAGAAAGGGTAATAGGGCTTAGCCACAGCCTAGTGGATGTGCGACCATACCATACCATAGGTCCCATGTTCGAATCCGGTACCGACACACAGTTTTAATCCGCAAAAAAAGTTTCATAATATCGCAAACTCCGCTGCAGAGTGAAAATTTGATCCTGGAAACCTTCCTTAGGCTGCCTCCACCGTAACCTTTCTTCTCGTGTTATATCAATATTGTTCTGTTTCATTGTCGTACTAAGAGATTTATTTTAACAATTATTTGCTAGTGTGAATGATATGTTCTTGTGTGTGTATATGTGTGTGTTTCCGGGTTAGTCGGAACCATAATGACAAAATTAACACATGTTCAAAAAAAATTTCAAATGTTTGTTAAGCTTATGGGACTTAACTACGGAGTCATCAGTCCCTAAACTTACAAACTACTTACGAACTACCTTATACTAAGGACGGCACAAATATCCATGCCCGAGGGGGGATTCGAACCCCCGACCATAATGGCCGTGCAGACCGTGAATGGAGCGCTTCAGTCCCCGCGGCCACTGCGGCCGGCAAAATTAACACAGGATCATGGCTGTATTATTTATATTATAATTATACACACAAGGGAAAGATGTCCGTGAAAAGGATCCTCTATTTAGTTGTATGTGTCTGAAATGAGGCATCTCAATTTTCAATTACTACAATACAAAGAGTCACCGCGACGTACTTTTTAATTTCTGGACGCGGTGGGTCCGCTCTGCCCGGATGTCTATACTGACGATTTCAAATCGGACCTGTTAAACTCATTCCCCGGGAGTTGACGTCAGTAACGCTTGGTAATATCCGTGTTTTAAGGTGAATTTCCCGCACCCACTCGGCTGTCGCCTTTCGCAGGCAATCTCCGGCAGATAAATCACAGCTGACATTGGAGGCTCGAGAATCGCTGGTTACAGCCCCTTTCTGGCTGCCACACGCCGTCAGTGAGAGGAAACAGGACTGGTGCTTCGTCGATGGAATACTACTGCTTTACATTTATGGCAGCTCAAATTAATTACTAAAATGATGCAGCAGTTATCGGATGCTATTTTTCCAGAACTTAAGGTTGGAGCCTCTCTTATTAATTTGGTATAATATTTCCTTTATTCTATAACATAAACCGATAATTTCTTGAGGATTTACACCTGAAAACAAATTACGTTTCAGTAACGTTGAACATCAATATGTCCACATACCTACAAGAATAAAAAAAATTCTTTGATCACACCACAACAAAGGGTAGCCAGCGTCAAAAATATAATACAGGTGACGCAACTTCGCCGAATTGCGGTGCGCACAAAGGCGTTCTTCGTCTTCGGGGGTTCGAGTCCTGCCTCGGGAATAGGTTTTTGTGTTGTCCTTAGCGTAAATTAGATAAAATTAGTGTTAGTAGTTTGTAAGCCTAGAGTCTGATGGTCAACGTAGTTACGTACGTTAGATTTATAAACATTTGAACATCAGACCCTAGCTTCCTCGACTTATCTGGCAGTTTCGAAAACATTTAAATCAATAAAATCCTGATATATTCCCGCATTTTTAAGATCTAATCCTAATCGCCCAGCGCAGCTGCCTTTAAAGGGGTACAAATGTAATAGTAAGTATCCCTTAGTGGGGATGAATTCATCCTAATCTTCAACGTTACGAAGTATCATATCCCGTAAATAGGCTTCCCAAATCGTAATATTCAATCATAATAAAAGTCTCTTTAGAAATCATTTTGGGCCATAGGCATTCTGGAATGATCTCTACTCCTACCATCAGAAGTTATAATACTGTATCTGGGCACTATTTGTTGGTTTTGAGACCAAATGACGAATGTTCCACCCCCAGACCATGTTTGTCAGGATGGCTACTCTAGTTCGTTCCATGTGGGCTGTGAGCTTAGTACTCAATTCGGAAAATGGGGTGGCAATGAAACAGTGATCCGGTATAACAAAACAGTTTATTGACATTCATACTTACAAACGGCTGGAGTGGAGTGTGTGTGAGTGCTGCACGCGCTGACATGACGTCCAGCTGACGCCACGATCCTCGGAATAGCTGAGACGGCTCGTGCGGCTGCCCGCCGGCCGCTACACCTCTGTGTTGCGTACGGCGAGGTATCGTCCTCCGACCGCGCCGCGCCGCACCGCCGCCGCCGCGAAGGCCGTACCGCGCTGGGCGTTGTCCGGGAGTCGAACTCAGCTCCTCCTTCTCCCGCTACTGCTGCTTCAGGTGTGGTCGCGTCCTTTCGTCCACACCACGCCCCCAGGTGAGTTACTGGCAGTCTTACAGTGCTATGCGTTTGTTCGACGACCAGTTGTGCTGCTGTTGAGGCCGGGACCCCGCTGCCCGTTGAGTCAGGCTGGGCCACCGCTATTCCGCTGGCTGCATCCCTCGTCGGGGATGCTGTGTTGATCGTGATGACCGGTTGCTGCCCGCGCTGCGTCGAGGTGCTTCCAGCCTGTGACAGACTAAGCTTTGCGATAACAATAATAAAAAATGGACGAGGAGCACAGTCCAGGCGTCAGGTAATTGCCCAGCCATGGCTGCCTCTCTCTCTGCTGTGGCTGACTCTGTCTCTGCCGTGGCTGACTGACCAAACCTGTCTTTTTGCCTGTATTTATATGGCGATTTGACCCCTTCGGCCTGTGATCTTTGATACACATGACCGGTCTCCTACTTCCGATCAAGTATGTCCCGGCCCTCTTTTAAGTAATACAGCTGTGAGACTGTTACGCAGTACGGCGCCATCGCCGACCTACTTGCGTCACCAGAAGCTTCGCCGAGGCGCTCCACTTGATTTGCTGAAATCATAAACGTTCTTGTCCTGATCTACATTTTAGTCACATGCCTGATTTCAACATAGAACCGCTACCATGTTCAACTTCTGCGTTAAAGTTCACTCAACGCTCGTAAACTTTCCATATTATGTCTATATTCTCCTTACCCCGTACATTACTCATAAAATGTTCAAATATTTATATGTCTATGGGATTTAACTGGTGAGATTATCAGTCCCTAACTACTTCAACTAACTTAAGGGAAACACACACACACACACACACACACACACACACACACACACACACACACACGTCCAAGGGATAACTCAAACTATGAACTTAGTAACACTAAGGACGGCACAAATATCCATGGCTGGGTTGGGGGGGATTCGAAGCCCCTACCGAAGTGGCCGTGCAGACCGTGACTGGCGCGCCTCAGTCCCCTCGGCCACCGCGGACGGCGGTTCGCATCAAAGACAACTCTTTTTTCATGTAGATGAACTTTTTCCGGTATCGCTCTTGAAAACTCTGTTAGCCGGCAACAAAGTGGATTTTATGAAATGTGCTTGGTGCTGTCATGATTGATTTCGCGACAAATATCATCCGGATTTCTGTTGTAGCAAGGCAAGCGATGCAGGCGATATGGAGTAAGATTTTGTAATAATGACTTGAAGATTAAATTACTATGGCAAAATTGAATATTTCTTTCTAATTTCACACAACTTACACTGTTTGTTAATATTCTGTAAAATAAAATAGAAAAATGCCATACTGATTCATTAAAAAAAGCAAAAAGCACGGAGATCAACCGAAGCTGTTACCTCCAGCGTGGCAGCTGGGAACCTTAACTCGGCATTACGCTCACGTGGTTGGAACTAGAATACGTTACGTGTCTAACATCGCGCAGTGAACGTCAACGTCAATTTTCTCGAAAATCAAGGTCCGTTGACAAAAATCTGATAGCATCCTACTCAGGGTACGACCCTCTACAACATACCCGAGGCCCATTAAAATCAGTTATTAACGCTTCTGAAGCTTTCCTTGTCAGTTTAGATCAAAGCTCTTATCACTTACTCTTCTGTAAATTTGACGTTTAAAATTTTCAAAGCTATGTGTTAACATCTTTCGGCGTAACAGCCGAAACCCTGTTCGTCTCGCATTAAAAATACTGTACAATATTACACTTCTCTTTCATTTATAAAGTTTCAAATATTTTACCAAGAGCAGCGGAACAGTCACTTTTTTAGTTTCATCTACAGTTTGTTGTTGTTGTTGTTGTGGTCTTCAGTCCGGAGACTGGTCTGATGCAGCTCTCCACAATACCCTATCCAGAGCAAGCTTCTTCAACACCATGAAAGAACGGTAACCTATATCTGTCTGAATCTGCTTACTGTATCCATCTCTTGGTCTTCCCCTGCGATTTTTACCCCAAACACTTTCCTCCAATGCTAAATTCACGATTTCTTGATGTCTAAGAATGTGTTCTGCCAATCGATCCCTTCTTTCAGTCAAGGTATGCCAGAAATTCCTTTTCTCCCCAATTGTGTTCAGTACGTCCTCATTAGTTACGCGATCCACCCACCGAATCTTCAGCATTCTTCTGTAGCACCACATTTCAAAAGCCTCTATCCTCTTCCTGTCCGCACTGTTTATCGTCCATGTTTCACTGCAATAGAAGGTAACATTCCACACAAATGCCTTCAGAAAGGACTTCCTTAGGCTTAAATGGATTTCGATGTTAACAAATTTCTCTTTATCGTGAACACTTTTCTACCCATTGCCATTCTGCGTTTTATATCCTCTGTACTGCGACCATCATTTGTTATTGTACTGCCCAAGTAAGGAAAAAAAATACTCATTTACCTCCTTTATTTTTTCGTTACCTAATCTAATTCCTTCAGCATCACCTGATTTTCTTAGACTGCACTCCAATACCCTAGTTTTTCTCTTGTTGATGTTCTTCTTATGTATACCTTTCAGCACACTGTCCATTCCGTTCAACTGCTCTTCCAGATCCTTAGCTGTCTCTGACAGAATTACTGTCGTCGGTATAACGCAATGTTTTTAATTCTTCACCCTGAACATTAATTACTTCTCCAAATTTCTCCTTGCTTTCCTTTGTAGCTTGCTCAATTTCAGTAACTACTTTTTCGTCTGAAAGTTTAAAATTTTCTACACCAATCGCGATTTCAGTACGCTGCTTTAATGCGTAATATGTAGTCCGCTGGGGGTTATTGGTCTTCGTGATGTATAACGGACGGGACGTGGAAGCAAACTAGTCGGGGGTGATCCCCTGATTAATGCGCGACCCGGCCGCAGGCGCGCGGCGCGGCGCTGGTGTCGGCAGGTAGCGGCCGCGGCGGCGGCTGCGGTGTTTGCCGTGGAGCGACACTCGGCCAATTACCGCGCTCCAACTGTTTGCGCCGCTGTTTGCCCTGTCGGCGCCGACACCGCACACGGATGTGCGGCCCGACTAGCGACCCCTCAACTGCCAGAAAACTATCGCGCTGAGCGGTCCGACAGCTGCAGTAGCACCTGTAAAACTGTGGCGTGGTATACTGAGACAACGGCCTGGGTGCAGGGTCTCGACCTCGTCCTGCTCCTATGAGGCTCCTAAAAAATGGATTACATGCATCCAGTACGGAGAAATCTTAATTTGACACAGATACGCATGAATAACAACTTCACTCTTCATTTGGCACATTTTGTTGTTGTGTGGTCTTCAGTCCGGAGACTGGTTGGATGCAGGTCTCCACAATACCCTATCCTGAGCAAGCCTCTTCATCTCCACATAAGAACGGCAACCTACATCTATCTGAGTTTGCTTACTATATCCATCTCTTGGTCTTCCTCTGCGGGTTTTACCCCACACACTGCCCTCCAACGCTAAATTCACAATTCAATGTCTAAGAATGTGTCCTACCAATCTATCCCTTCTTTTAGTCAAGGTATGTCAGAAATTTCTTTTCTCCCCAATTCTGTTCAGTACCTCCTCATTACTTACGCGATCCACCCACCTAATCTTCAGCATTCTTCTGTAGCACCACATTTCAAAATCCTCTATCCTCTTCCTGTCCGCACTGTTTATCGTCCATGTTTCACTCCCATACAAATGTCTTCAGAAAGGACTTCCTTAGGCTTAAATCAATATTCGATGTTAACAAATTTCTCTTTCTCAAGAACGCTTTTCTACCCATTGCCATTCTGCACTTTTTAATCTCTGTACTGCAACCATCATTTGTTATTTTACTGCCCAAGTAACAAAACTCATCTACCTCCTTTATTGCTTCGTTACCTAATCCAATTCCTTCAGCATCACTAGATTTTCTTAGACTGCACTCCATTACCCTAGTTTCGCTCTTGTTAATGTTCATCTTTTATGCATATTTGGCATATAAACACAAATAAAGAAAACCCATGAAATAAACTAAATTACACGAGTGTAGTCGTGACAACAATTCTAAGTGATTTCGAGGTGGCCCAGTGGTAACACACTGGACTCGGATTTGGAATGATGGTGGTTCAAATCCACCTCCGGCCATCCAGATTTAGGTTTTCCGTGATTTCCCTAAATCACTCCAGGCAAATGCCGGGATGGTTCCTTTGAAAGGGCACGCAAGCGTAAGCTTCGTCTCTAATGACCACGCTGTCGACGTGACGTTAAATTCCAAACTTCCTTCCTTCCTTCCTTCTAGGTGATTTTTTCAAAATATAATCTCTTGTATGTTATTAACGTTTCCCTACAAAGGTGCATGGGTGCACAATATAAATACTACTGTGCCGTATCCACTGCTGTAAATACTGTCTTTTACACAATTTCAGGTGAAATGTCTGAAAAACATGTCGTTCTTGGTACAAGGGCCAGAGGTATTTCACAAATAGGTCAGGAGTCCACTATACTCAGGAAGCGGCTGAACGGGTAGCGGGGCTGTGTGGCATGGACTGGGCGTTTTTTTTTTTTTTTTTTTTTTTTTTAGGTTAGAGGACTTCGGGAATACACAAAATGGGTTTCAGTCTCAAAGGGGCAGGTCAGACACAGGAAGAAAGCAGATCTAGAAACCATTGGTATAACAGTTGTAAATTGTCGTAGCTGTATTGGGAAAGTTCCAGAGCTCCAATCGCTGATAGAAAGTACTGAGGCACAAATCGTTATAGGTTCTGAAAACTGGCTGACGCCTGAGATAAGTTCGGCCGAAATTTTTTCAAAGGGCCAAATGGTCTTTAGAAAGGATATAATAAATAAAAAAGGGGGTGGCGTGTATATTGCTGTTACAAACGGTTTATCCTGCAGCAAGATTGAGGCAGACCCTTCCTGTGAGTTGGTCTGGGTAGAGGTTATACCCGACAACCGGAATAAATTAATAATTGGATCTTTTTAAAGGCCCCCTGACTCAGACGATGCGGTTGCCGAAATGTTCAAAGAAAGCTTGAATCATATTTCAAATAGGAATCCGAAGTATACTGTTATAATCGGTGGCGACGTTAATTTACCCTCGATATGTTGGCATAATTACGTATTCAAAACCGGCGGCAAATATAAAACATCGTCTGAACTAGTTCTGAATGCTTTTTCTGAAAACTACTTCAAACAGTTAGTTCATGAACCCACTAGAATAGTAAATGGTTGCGAAAATACCCTTGATCTCCTAGCAACGAATAATCAGGAGCTAGTAAAGAGCATCAAAACAGATACAGGGATTAGCGAACATCGGGTTGTAGTAGCCAGACTGAATGTCGAAATTCCAAAATGCAACAAAAATAAACGAACAATATATATATTCAATAAAGCAGATAAAAATTCGCTTCGCGCTACATATATCCATCATAAAGCGCATGGCGGAGGGTACACTATACCATTACTAGGCATCTACTTTTTTATTTCATTCCCAAATAGAACGAGGGAAGCAAGAATTCTATATGCCTTCGTACGAGTCCTAATGTCTCTTTTTGTGATCATTACACGAAATCTAATGAGGCGACAGGAAGATAGTTCTACAGTTTGTTTCGAATTACGGCCCTCTAAATTTCCTGTCCACAATTTCACGAAAAGAGCGTCGTCTTTCCTCCAGCGATCCCCTTTTGAATTTCCGGAGCATTCCGGTGACACTCACCCAATGGTCGTACATACCAGTAACGAATCTAACTGCTCGCCTCTGAACTGCTTCTATGTCTTCCTTAATAAGGAATACTCAAGACGTGGTCCTACAAGCGTTTCATACGCGGTATCCTTTACGGATGAAGTGCATCATCCCAAAGTCTCCCAATAAACCAATGTAAGCTGTCCGCCTTACTCACAAATGTCCTTACATGTTCGTTCCATTTCATGTTGTTGTTATGGTCTTCAGTCCGGAGACTGGTTTGATGCAGCTCTCCATCCTACTCTATCCTGAGCAAGCCTTTTCATCTCCTCATAAGAACGGCAACCCACATCCACTTGAATCTGCTTACTATACGCGTCTCTTGGTCTCCCTCTGCGATTTTTACCCCACACACGTCCCTCCAATGCTAAATTTACGATTCCCCGATGTCTAAGAATGTGTCCTACGAAGCAATCCCTTCTTTTAGTCAGGGTGTGCAAAATATTCCTTTTCTCACCAATTCTGTTCAGTACCTCTTCATTAGTTATGCGATCTACCCACCTAATCTTCAGCATTCTTCTGTAGCACCACATTTCAAAAGCCTCTGTCCTCTTCCTGCCTGCACAGCTTATCGTCCATGTTTCAATCCCGTACAAGGCCACACTCCACACAAATGCCTTCAGAAAAGACTTCCTTACCCTTAAATTAATATTCGATGTTAGCTAATTTCTCTTTTTCAAAAATGCTTTTCTTCCCATTGCCATTCTGCATTTTATATCCTCTGTACTGCGACCATCGCATGTTATTTTACTACCCAAGTAACAAAAATCATCCCCACCTTCAATGTTTCGTTACCTAATCTAATTCCTTCCGCATCGCCTGATTTTCTAAGACCGCATTCCATTATTTTTGTTTTGCTCTTGTTAATGTTCATTTTATACGCTCTCTTCAACACTCTGTCCATTCCATTCAACTGCTCTTCCAGCGTCCTTTGCTGTCTCTGACAGAATTACGATGTCATCAGCAAAACGCAATGTTTTTATTTCTTCCCCCTGAACTTTAATCCCTATTCCAAATTTTTCCTTGCTTTCCTTCACCGCCTGCTCGATGTACAAATTGAATAACATCGGAGAAAGGCTACAACCCTGTCTTACTCCCTTCCCAACTGATGCTTCCTTTTCATGCGCTTCGAGTCTAATAACTGCGGTCTGGCTTTTGTACAAGTTGTAAATAACTCTCCTTTCCCTGTATTTTACCCCTGCTGACTTCAGAATTTGAAAGAGTGTATTCCAGTCAATATTGTCAAATGCTTTTTCCCAATATGCAAAAGCTAAAAATGTAGGTTTGCCTTTCCTTAATCTATCTTCTAAGATAAGACGTAAAGTGAGTATTGCCTCTCGGGTTCCTACGTTCCTCCTGAATCCAAACTGATCTTCCCCGAGGTCAGCTTCTGCCAGCTTTTCCATTCTCCTGTAGATAATTTGTTTTATAATTTTGCAACCATGACTTATCAAACTAATGGTTCTGTAATTTTCACACCTGTCTGCGCCTGATTTCTTTGGAATGGGGATTATTACATTTTTCATAAAGTCTGAGGGTATTTCGCCTGTCTCATACATCCTACACACCAGTTCAAATAGTCTTGTCATGGCGGACTCTCCCAGAGACTTTAGTAGCTCTGAGGGTATGTCATCTACTCCTGGGGCCTTGTTCCGACCTAGGTCTTTCAAGGCTCTGTCAAATTCATCTCTCAGTATAGTATCTCGTATTTCATCTTGATCTCCTTCCTCTTCCCTTCCTACAACATCGTCTCTAAGTTCATTTCCTTTGTAGAGCTGCTCTATGTACTCTTTCCACCTTTCAGCTTTCCCTTCTTTGCTGAGAACTGGTTTCCCATCTGAGTTCTTGATATTCGTAGAGTTGCTTTTCTTGCCCACAAATGTCTCTTTTATTTTCCTGTAGGCGGTATCTACTTTTCCACTTGCTATACATTCTTCTACAGATTTGCATTTGGCCTCTAGCCACTCCTGCTTAGCCATTTTGCACTTCCTGTCAATCTCATTTTTTAGTCGTCTGTACTCCATTTTGCCTGTTTCATTTACTGCATTTTTATATTTTCTCCTTTCATCAATTAACTGTAGTATTTCCTGTGATATCCAAGGATTTTTTGTAGGTCTTTCCTTTCTACCTATTTTGTCCTCTGCTGCCTTCACTATTTCATCTCTCAATGCTACCCATTCCCCTTCTACTGTTTTATTTCCCCCTGTTTGTGTCAATTGTTGCCTAAATCTCCCTCTGAAATTCTCCGGAACTTCACTTTCCTTCAATTTATGTAAGTCCCATCTCCTTATTTTCCTAACTTTCTGCAGTTTTTTCAGCTTCAGCCTACAGTTCATGACTAACAAGTTATGGTCAGAGTCTATATCTGCCCCTGGGTATGTCCTGCAGTTTATAACCTGGTTCCGATAGCTCTGCAATGTCACTTCACAGTTACACTCAACCTCGACCTCAGGATCAATAATATTTTTATCCACGGCCACAAACACTCCCCCTGAAGTTGTGTCCAATCTGTCTTTCCGGCACACATTCCACGCCTCGATAAATAATTCTGAAATTGCCACATCATGATTTAGCCAGATTTCGATGTGTAAACCTATCTTAACCCAATTATTTCCATGCAGCGTGGCAAATTCGAGAACTTTGTTTTTAAAACTTTGAAAGTTCACGGCTGATATTTCGATAGTCTTGCCCTGAATACGGTCTGAACTCGCTGTCTCAATGTTGACAGGTGAGTGCTCATCAGAGCTAGAGCCTTGTCTAAAACAAACCCATGTGCACTCCACAAGTACTCTGTTACCAAAGTATCCGATTACTTAGTATAGTGCACCCCTGATCCATCTAGGGGCGTCCTACTAATCCCCATACGGTAACACCGATCCAGACCGTCACAGAGTAGGCGAAGCCCTTGGTTCAGACCCTCTACTCGGCTCCAAACCAAAGGACTAAGATCAACCCTGGGAACAATGCTAGAAATCGACAGCTCTGCTTGCACCCCACATGAGAGGCCAGCAGTTTTCACCAAATCCGCCAGTTGCCTGTAGGAACTGAAGATGTCCTCAGAACCCAAGCGACCAGCGTCATTGGTGGCGAAATGAGCTACGACTTGCAGTCGATTGCACCTCGTACGCTCGATAGTCGCCATCCCCCACAGGCAGACACACTGGGTGTTCAATGGACTTCTTTCCGGAAATAGACGCTATCTGCCAAAGGGGCTCTTTCACTCACCTAACGTTGGAGCTCGCCATAATCCTCTCACTCCTGCATCTGCTCGGTCCCTGCTGAAGAACGAATGGGCATGTACGGACGGCCAGCTTCCACACTGGCCTTGCATCTCGAGCGACGCGAACGCCGTTGGACCCGCCACTCCCTTTGCGGAGAGTGGGGCTCGACCCCGTGCGGTAAACCTGAAAGTGCCTCAACATCAGGGACAGAAGGCGAAGCACGAGAGACCTGAGGTGTTTCACTCGATGTAATAGACTCCCTATCGCCGCAGCACCCCGAGACAGCAGGCTAAATACGACTGACCGTAGCCAGCAACACGCTTAGCTGTTTGCGAACTGCAGCCAACTCCTCCTGTGTCCGCAGACAAACATCCTATCCATCCCATGGATACAATTAATTGTGGGGAATAGAAAACTAAATAATCAAATTTTAAGTAGTCTAGTACTTTAATAAAGGAGGCTGGTGATTGAATGGTGGTCAGTGATAACTATATTGTCAAAAAACGAAACTGTTTCAGGCTGTTTTAAAAATAAACAAAAAAATCTATGGAATGAAAGCTTTATGAAAGCGAAACACGAAATAAAGGAGTAAAAAGTTGATACTTAAATTACGTATCTTGCGGCACAAATGATTTCAAATGTTTGTATAGCTTATGGGACTTAACTGCGGGGTCATCAGTCCCTAAACTTAAAAACTAGCTCATCCTAAGGACAGCACAAATATCCATGCCCGGGGGGGGATACGAACCCCCGACCGTAGTGGCCTTAGTCCCCTCGGCCACCGCGGCCGGCGGCACAAATGAAATCTGCCAAGTACGTTATACCAAACATAACTAAAATTAAAAACATTACTGTCAATGAAATTACACAAATTAAATTATAATACTCAGCGCTCCGAAAGATGTGACTGTGATAGCAGCTGGCACTGGACTGACCGATAACTAGCTGTAATAACGGTCTCTTATTTAGAATTGAGTACTTAGTAAAGGGCAGTCATGCAAATGAAGGACGGCGTTTGTATGCGAAACACTTTACTAATAGACATTTACCGAACAACGAGGCTTTAGGAACTTGGTGTGAAGGTCTTTGTGAAACACGCTTGTTTAGCAAACGCGCCGAATGGATGCGTGGTCTAAGTCGTCTTGCTAAGGAGGCCGTTCCCATTAGAGTTTCAAGTCTTTCCTTGTGGATGGGTGTGTGTTTTGTCCTTAATGTAAACTTTAAGTAGCTTGTAAGTCTAGGGACTGATGACCATATAGTTTAGTCTAATACGTTTACAAAACAACTTTTGATTTACATAAACTAGATGTAGTGTCCATGTTATGACGTTAGCGAGGGACTAAATTGTCACAACTACATGTGAACGTTACGTAGAAAACAACCTGAATGACATTGGGCAATTACAGCTTTAAATCACATTTGAGCCTACTAATTGAATTGTGAACCTCTGCGTAATGTCATCTTACCGACGACAATGAGATTATTCGAGAACGAGCACAATCTTGAAAAGTAAAGTGTGAAATCAAAAGTTCAAATGTTTGTTAAGCTTATGGAACTTAACTACGGGGTCATCAGTCCCTAAACTTACAAACTACTTATGAACTACCTTACACTAAGGTCGGCACAAATATCCATGCCCGAGGGGGTATTCGAACCCCCGACCGTAGTGGCCGTGCGGACCGTGACTGGAGCGCCTCAGTCCCCTCTGCCACCGCGACCGGCAGTGTGAAATCGGCTGTGATTTTTCAGAAGAATCATACAGGCATTCGCCTTTGCTGATGTAGAGAAATCACAAGAGACCTATGCAGGATGATAGGAGGAGAGTTTGAACCCTTTTCTTATAAGTAGAGTGATTTACCTTTACCTGTATGGGTTAAAGTTTCCAAATACAAAGCTTCCGAAGCATGTCCGTTTCAGGACTTTCTTTTACGAGAATTAGTTGGCGAGGACAAACTATTTTCAGATTTCAGAATTTCATGACGTAGTGGGTGTCAAATCCAAGGCAATTTATACAGCGAGCGATGTATCGCAAAGCCAACAGGAGCATCTACCGTTGAGTCACCTGTGTAGATAATTTTCGAGCCCTGTGACACGCCAAGATTTGACAGGATTTGTCGATGAAGAGTCTGAGGATGAAATGAGTTTTTGGAGCCTTTCGGCAACTGCAATCGAAGCCATGGTTGACGTATAGACTATGGTGGTGTATGCGATTGGAACTGGAAAAGAAATGGAAGGAGAAAAGTCTCTAATCCACTAAGAAGTGATTTGACATGGACGGAATCATTAATGCATTATCTCGGCTGATGTTGTGGAGTATGAAGTGGTGTGTTCAGGAAATGAGACGGTGGTTTGGGTGTGTAAGCAGTGTAGTTCGCCAGCAGTTGTTGGCACCTGATGTTTAGTGGAGGAACCCCAGCCTCCTCGAGGAGACTGTCCTCAGAGCTGCTTCTGAAAGCTCATTTCGTGAGCGTAGCTCCACAGTGGTGCATTGAGTCCAGCTTGTGCAACGCCGAGGGCGATACTCAGCAGCAACTCTCTGCTGCTGACTTTAAGTAAAACATTTACTAATGAAACTAAAATAGATGAAGATGTTGTCATGATATATTGATGGTAATATTGACGAACGTATAGCTTCTGTGCCATTAATGGCCATAAAAACTGGGTAAGCCTGAATACAGAGCTCTCTGGGTCCCTATTTTCCGGTATAAGACAAGAACTGTAGAAGGCACTGACTTGTAACCCAGAAGGTACGGAGAGTTAAAACGTTTTACAATAAAAATCTGGAGCGAGCCCTAGAGAACTCCTTATGTAGCGACAACGTGCTATCGCCAGATCGTCTCATAAGCTCTTGTCATGTCAAAATTCACAAATACACGGCTACTAGCTGGTGGCGTATAAAGAAAGCACTCCGGATTGCAGACTTAAGCTGTACCAGGTTTTCCATAGTTGAAAGCACCTTGCGGAAACCGCCCTGGCAGTTGGCGCCTAGATTCAACGTGCCAACTCTACGGCCGTCTCACCGAGCATTCCAGCAGTTTACATAGTACGTTGGTGAGGTTGATGGACCGCCGGCTATCCACTTCAATGCGGCCTTAACCACTGCAAGGATAATAATCACTCGTCATGTGACACCTTTGCCCAGATACGATTGAGCATGACTAGAACATATCACTTGAACTTCTCTGATCAGTGTTTTAGCATCTGATTGTGGATGCCGTTTGGTTCAGGGGTAGTGTTGGGCCAATGTGCAAGGGTGCTTAGGAACCAACACCCACTATTTGGAACGTTATAAACCGTAGGCTAGCGTGCGGTAAAGGAGAGGTGTTTCCTCTCTTAAAGAGACTGGTAGCCGATCGGCTACGGGCATTACTAAATTATGACCGTTTCTCTGCGGGTCATCTGCCTCAATGTCACTAAATCGACCACAGGCTCTCGTCAGGGGTGCCATCCAGTCACAGAAATGGTCACCTGGCTAAACGTCCATTGCCGTGTGTTCCTGATAAATGGGCATCTACTCCTTGGCATGCGTGAGGAATTCGTCGATCAGGCGTCGGCAGTGGAATCCCTGTGTTTTCAGGGGGTTAGGACCAACAGGGTGATTACGACTCCTCACAACTCGAGCTGAATATCGGCTGCAGGTAAGGCTAGTATGATGATATGTGCAGGAAGTGACAATGCACAATTCACATAACAAGTGCATGACATTAGGTGTCCTTCCACAATGGCTCGTTTTAGGTTGCAGTTACTAGCCTGTCCCTATTGGCTGCCGAAGGTCTTAGTGCTCAGTGAGTACAGGACGCATCATGTAAGGTGCGTGCTGGGATTACTTGCAAGATACGGTATATCCTTTACCAATCAGTATGGGTAGCTAAAAAGTGCGTTTCTGCCATCTAGTCGATCGGTTATGACTACATACAAAACATGGGGTCAACGCCTGCGAGACGATGTATCTCGTAACACCACGAATTTGTTACTAATATGGTTATTGCCATGTGTCACATAAGAAAGTAAACTTGGTTAAGTTTTTAAACTTCTGTTAATTATTTATAAAATAGTGAACTGTCAATAAAGTTTGTAAAACTGTAATCCTAAGCATAACCTGAGACGTTACTGTCATACCGCCTCATTGCTCCACCTAATCGATTTTGCCAATTTCTCCTACCTTGCTCATGTTTTTCTCAATTATATGTTTGCTATTTTCAATATAAATTGATTTAACTTGAGCATTATCATGTGGTTTCATGGCCGACTGGCGAGGGCAAAGAAGTAGAAGCAGAGATGGCGAGTTTGTGTGTTTGTTTTATATTTTATTCCCTTTTCTTTTTATTCATGTCACACTCCCATGCTTCCCATCACAGTATGAGCGAAGGAGTGGTTGAGCATAGTTGAACCAGTAGGGGTACTTTAGCATGATGGTGAGGTGGTAGTTTTTGAGTTTTTCGCTTTTTGTGTAGGCAGCTAGTGGTGCAAAGAGGTTAGCAAGCTTTGCTGCTTGTCGATGGTAGGAGGTGGATTCGCGAACAAGTAAAAGGAAGGTGCCCAGTCGGCTGCACCTGCCTCCGCCAATCAGGACGCGTCTTCTTGGCGTGGTTCGAATTGGCGGACGGATGAGGTAGAGGGAAGCCATCTTTAGAAGGGTTGGAAGGAGACCATCGAGATGTACGGACGCTGGTGCTGCTTGCTGCGCAAAATTCTCCAGAATGTGGTAAGAAACACGGCACAAGAGGTAATTAAAGTCATAAATGGGGAAGTGGAATTTGATTTAATAAAATGTCTTTAGGTAAATTTAAAGAAATCGTAAATTTTGTTCTGTATGTTGCGTCCACAAGCCCACTTACTATTCGACCAGCAGGTTTAGTTTGAGCAGTAAATGTAGAGAGCTTTGCGCTAATAATGCAGTGAGTGATTTGCATGTTTTATGTCCGTTTGTGTGCAGATTTCCTATCCCCCTCCTCACCCACCATGTGTGACATTGAATAGTGTACAGAGTAGTTAAAAGCAGTAGGAGGCCAGTTGAGCAATATTTATAGCAAATTGTCTAAAAACATAAACCCTTTTTGATTAAATTTTGTGTTAGAATCACTGATTTACCCCTCAGTTTCTCCTTCAATGTTCCCCATTTTGGACGGGAAACAAAGGGATCTCACAATCATTATGAGGATTGAAACTGGCATTTGTTCGAACTTAACCTGGGGGTTTAAAACTAGAAGTATCCTTTCTTGAGGTGGATGTGTACTGGTTCCGTTAATTCTAAACAAAAAAAAATGCGCTATCCGTTGCGCGCCAGATCAGTTGTCAAGTTTAATCAAGCCGGTATGTTCATGTGAACATAGACCGGAATAAGTGTGAACCAGTATAGATCCATGCTCAGGATAAAGCCTACGCGAAATTACCAAGTACATTTCATACTGTGTATGGAAGCCGTTGCTGTCAGTTGAACAGCGCTTGGGTAGGCCCACCCAGTGGTAAGAGAGAAAAAAAAGGTTAAACTGTAAAGTACAAACTAGAACGAAAGAATTAAGATAAGAGGGTACATCACAAACCTAACACTGAAATACTGTCAGATTTTCATATTCATATGACCAGTCAGAAGTACAACATGTATCCATATTCAGTCCATAAAAGTATGTTTATGGTATTTAATTTGTTGCTTCAAGCACAGACCACGTGATAACCCAAACTTGAGTTGTCCAGCACTAGAACACTTAGAGACTCCAGGAACCATGGAGTGACAATGCAGAAGTGACACATATTTTCCCAGAGTTGATTCAAGAAAAGAACACAGTAACATGTAGAGGAGAGAAGAATCTAGAATGTTAATCAGCTCCCCTCAAAAGGAAGACATGGAGTAATAAAGTTGAAATTTACTATTCAGAAACTAGAGAATTCTATAGGCAAACCTACTGTCAACAAGCAGAAGAAAACTCAGATTACAATATATATTATCTTCTTAAGACATCAATGTCATGAATGCAAGTGTCATTAGTGATCAGAATTCGACAATGAATTGGGAAAAAACATTAAATGATTCGGAAGATGAAGACGTAGCAGATCCCACTAGAAACAATTTCCTCACTACCTTGATCCCATAAAAATTCAAGTGAAAAGCCTTTGTTTTGGTTATGGTGTCTATTGATGTAGGGAACTCAATAAAATAGTTAAAGAAAATGTGTTAAAATAGTTGGAAAAGAGGAATTTGAAGTGAAATGTATGAAACAGTACATGAGAGATCACATTTTAAAATGCTACTTGTGGATGATGTCAGTGTGCTGTAATAAGAACCATTACAAGCAAATTCACATCATCGCAATCGCAACAGCGTGGTCAAATATATCTATACATTTTTCATGTTTTTAATCCAGTACCACCAGAACAATATGAAAAAGACGCATTTTTGTAATTTTTCCTATAAAAACATAACATCAAAAGGGTTTTCCATATAAATGTTCCTTTTTCTGCTAAAAGTTGAACAGGAAATCGTCTGAGATACATCACATCATTAAACATTGGACCAACTACACAGTTATGCTAGAAGAAATATTTGTAAGAAAATTGATTTCAGGTAAAATATTTAAATACAAGAGCAATATAGGTAAGCCTATTTACTGTTAAATGACAAAATTATTTATAGGTCATTTATAATTGAAAGCGTGAAAATTGTCGAAGATAAAACATATCCCATAAATCCAGCTCTATCCTAATCAAACTTAATCGTTTTGTTTGTAAATTTTGTTTGATAATTAGAATATTATGATATCCTGTATACTGAAACTTACATCAATTTTCTTCTTATAGTAGGTTAATATGGAGTGGTTCTTGTGTGCTTTACTATGAAAGGAATTGTTTCTCTACCTACGGTGACCACACACTAAACACTCAAGATTGTTGTTTGTTTCGAAATATGGGGAAAATTAATAATAAAATCTTCTTTTTGCAATAATTAAAACACTTTCAAATTTTTATGTCGATCTGTTTGTAAACCTGAAAATTACAAAATTGTGATAACCAATGTACTACTACGTCCATCGATATTATCCTTTCAAAAATATGAACATCGAATTCAAACAATGGTTTTTATTAGTGTGGGAGACAATGTTTCTGAACTAATGTACTCTTCTTGTAGTAAGTAACAATAGCTTTTACGCATTTTTTGTTTTTCTTTCTGCTTTTGCACTATATAAAGTTGTATTTACACATTCCCTTTATTACCATATGTTCTTCTTACCGATCACCTATGTATATTTAAAATAAATAATGAATAAAAATATAAATAAATAAAAGGGAAATCCCATTTTGTGATGTAATTGAGTCTAATCTGTTTACTTAGTTACATTTTAAAATATTTATTGTTGGACAATAGTTGTTTCTTACATGTGTCATGTTTATTGCTTGACTTATTTTGTACACCGACTTTATTATGCATTTGTCGTTTAATAGTATTGAAACTGTTGTCTTGTTTGGTTAGGGGCCTGTAGGTGGTGTGATTGTAACACCGAAACCGGAAGCAAAGTTGAGAAAATTGTATACAGCTGCTGGTACTTTCTTCCACCTTCAAAAAATATAGTGTTTTGTGTACTAACACATTTCTCACTTTAGACAGCGGGTCCATTTGGAATGGGAACATCAGCGATTTTGAAAGAGATATGTTGTTTCTCTGGCTACATATAACAACACAAGAACATACATGTTTTGTTTACCACCTGAAGCAAATGAAAAAGATTAATTCGTTTTCTAGTTGTCATACCATATAGCAATATTGCTCCTTTCGTTTGTTTAACTTGAGAATTTCAGAAGCCCAATAATCATTGTACCAACAATTCCATCACTTTTCCATTTCATCAGATAAATGTGAAATACTTACAGCACAGATTTTTTTACAGAGGTTTTCCCTCTTAAGCACCTTAGTATCAGTAATATTGTATGTGATATGTGGAGATAGTCATGAAACTTATTTTGGTAGTAATGTTAGATATTTCAGGTAATCAATATTTCTTCCTGTTTCTAAACTTCAGATTACAAATTATACCTACTGTTCTAATAATTCTGTCACTTTTCTCCTGCTGGAAGTTTAAAACTCTAGGGATGCATAGAGCATTTAGTACTATTGAAGTTGTTCTTCAGTCTACAATGAAGATCGTGACAATGGAAATGGTACTTTTGAAGAGTGGAAAAAAAATCATTGATGTGACCTACTTTATAACGGAATTACAGATCTTTAATATACCTACTATTTTCTTCAGTATGTCAAATTAACAACGGAATAAGTATGATAACAAGTTTATTAACACTTCCACTGAAATCCTACTCAATACTTTTATGAGCTCGATACGGTGGTAACAGAAAATGGCTGGTTTTGCGACATATGGTGAAGACGATAGCCTCAGAAATATTTGCTCTGACATAAGGGAAAAATTGCAAATGCAGTCTTCTTTTACCATGTATTCTTAGCTGTTTTAGACTCATTGCTAATTGAGTACTGAAGCAAGTGACAAGCCATTTATCAATGATACAAGGTGTTCATTTTAAATGAGTCATTCAATTATCACTAGCCAAAAATGACAATAGTAATTTCTTTTTAACGATGGGGGGGGGGGGGCATCCAATGACGGGCGACACGCCCCCCACCCACTCCCAGCGCTATGCAAGTGTGCGTGGCAAATCGATAAGTGCAATTTATGACACGCATCCCAATGTCCATTTAATATTCAAAAGCACGGGAGACCGCATCGCTATGTTTAGATGGTAGGACAGGGCAGAATGTCTTGGATTTCAGTTGTTCTCTCCACTCACAAAGTTGTATACCTCATACATAGCGATCAGGGGACTACCGGATGCGTCTCTGTGGTCGCGACTCGAAGCTAAGGTTCCTCTGCATTTTGTAGATTACGGTAAAGGTTCAAATGTAGCACCTTCAACTGGAGTGCACGCAGTGAACTTTTTGGCAACTTATTGAACACAGGGTATAAGCATATCTGTGGAAATTTCAGCACAAGCGTTAAGTGTGCAGTCGATTATGTCTTCAAGGCCTGTTGGCATTTGATAGTACACCTTACCTTTCGAATATTCCCATAAAAAATAGCTAGTCTCATCAAATCTGGTGACCTAGCAGGCCAGTTAATTGAGTCGCCTCAGACGATCAGTGAAAAAATTACTTGCGTTCGAAAAGAAGAGACACCTTTTCAATCCATGATTGTATATTTGCCCCAACAGGCTAATGACAGTTTCAATGCGGACTCTTTAAAACGGTCCATTCCTTACGGGAATCCAGTATAGTCTGCGAGCAAGAATAAATAACGGGGAGGGGGCGCTACCATCGTAGTGCGCTACAAGTTCAGAATTTGGGTTGGAAGTGAAGCGTGCCTGGAGAGCCTAATAGGCTGAGACCGCTGGACTGAATCGGTAAATGCGGTTTAGAATCCCAGGAGAGCACAAATTTTCAGCGGCCCCGCTGAATTTATTTCAACGCCACGAAACGGTCAAAACGTTTTAGTATTTCGAATTTGAGAAGCTAATACATTTCACTACAAGACGTGACGTGTAACTCAGATCACTCTTCGTAAGTACTTAGATGTAGCGCGAAGGATGACACAGCTTTGTAAATGACGAGAGACGTACCTTATAACGCCCAAAACCTGCAATTATCCCTGTTAGTTCGGCAGCTGCTTCTCTTTCTAGCGCCGGCCGCGGTGGCCGAGGGGACTGAGGCGCGTCAGTCACGCTCTGCACGGCCAGTACGGTCGGGGGTTCGAATCCCCCCTCGGGCATGGATATTTGCGCCGTCCTTAGTATTAGCTAGTTCATAAGTAGTTTGTAAGTTTAGGGAGTGATGACCCCGTAGTTAAGTCCCATAAGCTCTACAAACATTTGAACATTTTTTCTCTTTCTAGCAAATCCACTGCCTTCCAGCTTAAGGAACATTATACTGAATTTCACTCAGCGGCAGTATTGCCTCAAGTAGTCTGATTCTCGGTCTGCAACGAAGACCATAGTAGGAATTGCACATTGGGAGAAAATTGACTATAGTCGTTTGTTAAGTAATTAAATACGTGACAGATTTTTAGTATTTGGTTCTGATTTTTAATATTCAGAGTTATTAAAATCAGTGTGTGAATCGCATCCACAACTTTCCTACTTACAGGAAATAAACATACAGTTGCTGCAATTTTGTTTTACAGAAACAGCTCCCTCACCAGCAATGGTGAGCATACCCACACCAATGTGCTCTATGACATATGGGATAAATAAGAAATACAAATCACCGATAGTAACGTGATCGAAGCTGTTTCAGAGTCTTAAAACTTAGTCCTGTTTTTTACGTAGGCTAATTTATTTACACAATTAACAGATATTAACTTTACTGTTGCATCACTCTGCTCCTTACAGCAGATTATCATAGGGCGAACAAATTGGAAATTTTGTATTGGATAGGTTGATTTTTGACATGTAATACATGTTACCACGCCGTAAATTGCTGCCTCTGACAATCACAAACGCAATATGCTTTTGATATGCAATCACAGATGTTCTACAGTCTTAATATTTCGTCCTGTTTGTTATGTTGATAATTAATTACTACAACACTGAGTCTTTCAACAAGTGATGCTCATGAAATCAGACGTTCGCTTCCGCAGGAAACCATGGTGATAACATCGTTCAATCATATAAAAAGTTGTCAGGATCATTTTCACGCTGATTGTTACATTCTACTACAACTATCAATTTAATAGAGCTGGATACGAAATAACATGAGAACCGAATTATGCGAGGGGTATTATCCATAATGCTTTAATGTCAGTGTGTCATATCATTTTCAGTCACAAGTGTCGAAAATCTCTGCTTTAATGAGTGACAACAGCGCAAAACACAAGTATCGTACACACCTGATAGTGCCAAATTTGTTCTTAAAGGTACGGGATTTCCTTGAAGTGCTTAAAACTAAGTGTAAGATAACGATGTGCACACCTCAAGACGTAACAAATTACTACCGCCGCCAAAACCAAGTAATAAAGTTATGTAATGTAAAGTAGACCTTCTCAAGTTATTAAGTGCCATTTCTAAATGAGTAATTACCGTTTAAATTAACTATGTGGCTCCACCAGTTCGCCGCTAAAAGCAGTATGTCATCATCTTGCTGCGAGTAGTTGAAGTGGCTCTCGGTGTACGTCTATGCTGTGTGGAAGTTGCAGATCTCTGTGCTTGCCTCCTAGCTTTTGGAGTTCTTCACTGCCTCACATTTCCCCTCAACAGTTGAAACTTGTGCTACCAAGTACTCGGCCCTCGCGGCCTTTTAGAACTGTAGAAATTACACGGAAAATCCTTGACTTCGATAAAGGACTTGCAATCTACTCTAAAAAGTTGAACACATCAAAAATGGTATGCCAAACAATAGCTAGACACCATTGTGCATGAAACGCAACAATGCATTCTATGGACTGGAAATGATGTCTGCGTCTCACGTTTTGAAGAAATACCGTAGCCCAACGGACATAGTAGCTACTGGGTCAGATTTGCTGCAAAATGAGAAAAATCTTAGCTTCAAGAAAATCTTTGTTTTCTTGTTGATGAAGGGAACAGGAACTTTTATCTTGATCGGTGTGAATCATAAGTGTCACTTGGCTTTATACATTTCTACATACACGTATTTCCTCTGCAAATCACATTTAAGAGCCGGGCAAGGGTTGATGGAACCGCTTTCATAATATTTCTCTTTCGTTTCATTGCCTAATAGTGTGCGGGGAATAGGTTGATCTTATCTCTCTTAATATTACGATCATGTCTTCCTGTGGCTCTACCAGAATATGTTCGGAGGAGAAAGTTGGTGAAAGAAATTTCGTTAAGTCCCGCAACAACAAATAATAATAACATTAATAACAAAAATTCTTTTAATGCTTTCCATCCTAACTCGTATATCATTTCCGTGAAATACTCTCTCTCATGTATTGCGATAATACAAAACGAAGCAAAACGAGACGCCCTTCTTTGAACGTTTCCTATGTTCTCCTTGAGTCCCAACTGATGAGGATCCCACAACGCGCAGCAGTGTTTAGGATGGATGGCTCGTGGCCAAATGTATTGAGTTGCTAAGGAATTTCATAGCTTGGAGATCACGTCATAGGTGAAACGGATGGGCAAATATGAGGTATGATGTAAGATATCGCATTCCCGTGAGACATTGCGCTAATACTACCTAGTGGTATTCTGATCGGCAGCCCCCACCTCTATAATAGACCCCCTATGATTTTTTAAATGATAAATATTAGGTAAACTATTCTATAGATGTGATTTTGTGTAATTAATGTGTTTACGTGATGCTTTAAAACGTTGTGTTTCGTTTATGTAATTATGCTCCAGTTAACAAAACCAGTTGAATGTAGAAATGCTAGAAAATGCCCTTCGCGCCAAAATCTGTGGTACGCGTGACGAGCACTGCCCACATGCAAGCAGTCTTGCACACACGGCTCTCGCGTTAACAGCTATGCCAATCGATCTCTTAAAATAGTCAGTAAGGAAGTTCAAACTTTATATTTTTCAACTACTGTAATTAGTATTCAAGTGTATGGAGATCATGGAGTGTATTACATATGTCTCTTGTTCCTCACCAAAATATAAATAAATATTAAACAACTGGCATTCCTTCTTATTTGAAACGTAACTACAGTTTTAAAAGTACACTTCAAGATACAAGGATCAACGACATGCGCGCTGCTTCTGCGTGGGGACATCAACGGAGAAGAGGAAGCCAATATAGTCAACATAAACTTTAACTGCAAGCACTGTCGATGCATGTAGTGCTACGTAATTAAACCTTACGACATTGACACGAGTGTGGTGGTAACATCTCCGAGGTAAAGTGTTATAGAGAACTTCCCAAAAGCTTTCCATTTAACTTTATCAAAGTCTCTATCCAATTTTTATCTCCAATCCCGCCCTGAGTGCTCCAAAATAGGGCGAACAAGTGTATTGCAGGCAGTTTCTTTACTAGATCTATTTCATCTCCTAACTCTTCTACCAATCAGACTTAGTCTTTGATTTCCCTGAAGCACGACATTTTCTGTGTGTTATTTACTTTTACGTGATTTTTAACACATTTATTTAGTGCGCATACGGATGATTTCACACATTTCATTATTTAGGAGCAATTGCTAACTTTCGCACCATGCAGATATCTTATCTAAACCGTTTTACATTTGCTTTAGATCTTTTGGTGACTTTACTATCGAAAACCGACTGCATCATCACCGAAATTTCTGAACGAGCTGCTCAGATTTTCTCCTAAATCTTTTTTAAATACAAGCAATAATAGAGCCGCTACACGCTTTCCTGTGGAATGCCAGATATAACTCCTGTTTTACTCGATGACTTTCCGTCAATTACTACATTTTTTAGAGTTTTTTTTATGTTTTTTCGGCATCAGAAAATATAAATTTAGATTTATTTCAGTATGTCGTATGTAAATAATTTATTGAACATCTCCTGGCAGTTTTATCTGTTTACTATTTTCTGAGTATAACTACATTACGTGTATTCTGCAACTGCTGTTTCCAAAACGAGTATGTCTAATAACAATTATTTCCAATAATTCTAAGAAAACTATTTCTATGCACATTGCAGATTACTGCAGTAGCTATGGTTTTCATGTTTTTGTACATAATTGAAAAGTTGTATTATGTCTCTTAGAACTTCCATTCTACATATGAAATGGATTCATAGGTATCATATCTGGCTTTCGCCAAACAGATTTTAACGTATCTTATTCTATCGTTTGGGAAAATGTAATCCTGTGAGTGAACTGTGATTATGAAGGTAAAATCCTGTTTTTCCCCATCTCGTTTGTTACATTGTAATCTAACAAGATCACTTATCCTTCTAATATAGAGTTTATCTTGCCGGAAGAGGTATACATTAAAGTTTATCCAATATCTTATTGTTTTAAGTGGCACCTATAGTATAAAATATTTGTATAACGTACCAGTAGGGGAGTTTATAATCTGTCCAGGATTCTCACAACAATAGGCTCCTTTAAGTTTTTATTCCTTTGCACTGACGTTTGAAAACATTTCATGTGGTCCTAAGTCATTTCATTACGTTTTCTTGCCACCACATGATATACCCTATGTCTCTTGAAACAGAAGTGCAGCTCGGTTGTTTGTCTGCCTGGCACTGTTAAATCCACATCAGTTTCGCTGTGGGTTTCGCTGTGGGTAGAGTAGTCTGCCACACAACTGCTATGTTTTTCCCTTCCTTGCGATACAGTGCTCCTAAAGAACCCATATCATAATGGAATTGACACATTTACAAATAAACTAAGAATTAGGGGATTATGTGAGATATCATATACAGTACACATTTGGTAACGTATTTTGTTCAGATATTGGATACAATTGTAAATTGTGTACAACAGATTACGATATTTTGCTGTCTCAGTTTTTTACTTGAAATCTAGATGGCGTTTACTTAAAGTGAGGCACTAATGGACAACTATAAGAGTGAAAACATTACATTCGTTGCACTCTAGTTTGGTGTGAATCCCCTCGGACACCAGTGAAGTTGCACTGGAGTAGACAATATGAAATTACCACTCACCTCTTGAGGAATATTTGGCCATTCTTCCGTGAGTGCAATATCCAGCTCTGAAACCGTTGTGGGAGGTGCTAGTCCGGCTGCAGTTCGTCTTCCAAGTGCATCTCAGATATGCTCAACCAGGTTTAAGTCCGGGGAACAAGCTAGCCAATCAATTCAGTTACCTCAGCGTCAAGTATGTTGTCCAAAATTGCTGCTCTGTGGACACAAGCGTTATCGTCCACCAGAAGGAACCTATCTCCTATGGCACCGACGTAGGGCACAAAAAAACATAGAAGAACCTCGTCTCTCTCTACCTCTGAGTAGTCAAAGCGCCCTTCCGATCGACACAGAGGACCGTACGCCTTCTACCCACATCATTCGTCCACGATATGATGATATTGGATATACGTAGTTAGGATTGTTCCATACTCTCTGCAGATGAGGGAACGATGATTGCCGACTGAACAACTTCCTCTCTGTGTGTCCCACTTCCAACATTCCTATAGCTGTCCATGTCATATCTTGTTCTTGTTGCATTGCAACTCCTGCCCCTTACACTATCTGAACCGAATTGCTTGTGTAATTCGTTTGGTAAACAGAGGACAACACGAAACCCATACAGAAAAATTCTATTATTACCACTATCTCGGTTTTCGTAGTTGTGTCCACTCGACAAAACCCACAGAAAGACGTAGAAATGGTTATTACATTACGTTCTGCCGATGATAATACTTCAGCACCTAGATATCTTAAATGATACCCTATATGTTTTGAGCAGTGTGTTTACTTTTTCCCAACCTGCTCTGTCAATAGAAAACAACGCGAGGAAAAGGCCGAAACTGTTGATTATGGATATGGTCAATACTCAGTCATCTGAAAATCAATGTAACACTAAAGATGCATCATAAGTCTGTAGTACCGATATTTTTAAATCACATTGTAGATTGTGTGCGCTGATAGTTAGTATCTTAAGGTATGGTGTTTTCCTACTAATGTTTACATTCAATTGTTAAACATGGGGTAAAATGTAACTTCCACTATTAAGCCTTAACACGGTTTAGAAAATAGTGTAGAGGAAGATGTAATACGAAATACACTAACGTCAATGTTAACCCTTATTTTGTCTAAGAAATTTGGAAAACTTACATTTAGTAACGATACAGAACGTCGTTAATAATAAGGTTGGCAGAAAAGAAACTATTGGCACTCTGCAGAATCGATGAGGAGAAGATCACGATGAAAACTGACAAAATTGAGATGGCAAATAATTACTTCCGTGTTACCTTAGTTCTACAGGCGTAATAATAAAATAAAAAATTGTGGCTATAATTTCTGTCGGATCTTACAGAATTGATATAATCGGAGTATTACTTTGATTGAAACACATATGTGGTTTACTTTGATAGTTCATGCGGGTATAAATGTTTTATAAATGTGATGACTCCAATAGGAAGACAAAACCAAGATTGCATGTATAAATTACTCATTTACTGTATGTCATTACTAGTTTCGGCAAGCTATGTTGCCATTATCAAATGATCAAACTAACAAAATACTTCATACAAAATGCAAGACATGAATTAAAAACTGATACGGCACTGTACGTATAACATGTTGTTTGGTACGCAATTGTCATAATATCTTTGACATCTGATGCTTGCACACATATCACATGTAGTTTGGTACACCATTGTCATAATACCTTAGTTATATGATGATGGCACACTTGAAAGTAAAATTAGACAAGTTCTTGCCCCCCGATGAAGCATTTTTACTCCTCAATTCTGCGTCTTGTTCAAATGTTCGAGCCGGCCGAGGTGGCCGCGGGGACTGAGGCGCTCCAGTCGCGGTCTGCACGGCCACTACGGTCGTGGGTTTGAATCCCCCTTCGGGCATGGATATCTGTGCCATCCTAGTTTGTAAGTAGTTCATAAGTAGTTTTTAAGTTTTGGGACTGATGACCCAGTAGTTAAGTCCCATTAGCTTAACAAACATTTGAACATTTGAACAAAATGTTCGTTAAGCTTAAGGGAGAACTTCGTGGTCGTCAGTCTCTAAACTTACAAACTCCTTATGAAGTACTTTACACTAAAGACAACACAAAGCTCCATGCTCGAGGGGGGACTCGAATCCCCGACGGGGAACTGCCTCGCGCATCGGAAATTGCGCTTCAATGCGCTTGGTCACTCCTCCGCGGCTCGGGGTCTTGTTCCATATCAAAAATGTTCAAATGTTTGTTAAGCTTATGGTACTTAGCTACGGGGTCATCAGTTCCTAAACTTACAAACTACTTATGAAGTAGGTAATACTAAGGACGGCACAAATGTCCAAGCCCGAGGGGGATTCGAACCCTCGACCGTAGTGGCCGTGCAGACCGTGACTGGCTCGCCGCAGCCCCTGGGCCACCGCGGACGGCTGTTCGATATCAATTGACTATTAGTAGCATTACTAACTGGTCGATATTTCTAGCTACTAAGCTTCGTCTGTGGAGGTCGTGTCTTGGCTACAATGGTGAAGCATTTAATCAATATAGTGATAACACATTATGTTCATATACGGCGCTCCATTTGTATATTTATTCTTTAGCAATCACACACACGACCTCCATAGAAGAAGCTTAGTATCTACAAATGTTGATCAGTTAGTAATGCTTGTAATGGCGAGTTGGTATGGAACAAGACGCCGAATTCAGGAGTACAAATGCTTTATCATGGACGCAAGAAGATTTCCAATTTTAATTTCAAGTATGCAAGCGTCAGATGACCAAGGTATTTTGACGATGGTGTACCAAACATGTAATATGTACAGTGCTGCTTCAGTTTTTAATTGATATGTCTTGCATTTTGTAATAAGTATTTTATTACTTAGATAAAGTAACGTTTGATCATTTTATTGCTGAGGATAAGAGATCACGGTGGTGCAATCTTGTCGAGAACCTAGACATGAAGCAAAACAGCAGACCTACATGGAAATTATTAAAAAGCTTGACCACAAAAAGAAGAACAATGGAGTAACAGCAAATCAGATCGCTAGCCAACTTCTGAAGAATGGAAAAACAGGAGGAAAAAGGGAAAGGAAAAGAGCTATACCCCAAGAACAAAAAGACGATGGCCTCCTCAATACATCATTCACAGCAACCGAACTGGAAGACTCCATTCAGAGTATGACAATGAATAAGGCCGCTGGAACTGATGACCTTAGAACGGAGCAGATAAAACATTTTGGGCCCAAAGTTCGAAATTGGTTACTGCAAATGATTAATGCCTGTATTAAGGAGCTTAAGATCCCAAAACTATGGCGGCAGGCGAGGGTGATGGCCTTATTAAAACCTGGCAAGGATATATCGGATCCTAAAAGTTACAGACAAGTGTCACTTCTATGCCATCTCTACAAGATGCTGGAGCGGATGATTCTTAATCGTGTGGCTCATATAATTGATGGAAAGATCATAAACGAACAAGCCGGTTTTAGACCAGGAAGATCTTGGTGTGGGCAAATACTCAATTTAACGCAGCACATAGAAGATGGCTTTGAAAGAAAATTAATAACTGTAGCAGCTTTCATAGATTTTACTGCTGCGTATGACACGGTAAACCACAGAAAGTTATTGTGCAAATTGTATGATCTCACAGGGGACTGTAGGCTGACAATGGTTATTGGTAGCCTTCTGCAGAATCGAAGATTTTATGTATCTTTAAATGGCAAGAACAGCAGATGGCGACTGCAGAAGAATGGCTTACCACAAGGAAGTGTACTTTCTCCGATCTTGTATAATGTGTACACTAATGACCAACCTATCCCTCAAGATACACGATTGTTCGTATATGCTGATGACACAGCTGTGGTTGTCCAGGGATCCAGTTTCGATGAAGTATCCAAAAACTATCCAGTGGTCTTGAAGAACTTGCTCAATACTACGATGCAAATCACCTAAAGCCAAACCCTTGTAAAACACAAGCATGTGCATTCCATCTACGCAAAAGAGATGCTGGAGTTGATCTCGACGTTACGTGGCAGGGTAAGAAGCTAGAGCACTGTCCAACACCCAAATACCTTGGGGCTACACTTGACAGGACGCTCTCCTTCAAACAACATCGCCGAAATACGAAGGCCAATGTTTGCTCCAGAAATAACATCATCCGCAGGCTGACAAACTATGAATGGGGAGCTCAACCATAAGTACTGAGAACATCAGCACTTGCTCTATGTGTCTCAGCAGCAGAATATGCAGCACCAGTATGGGATGCATCCGCTCACACTAAACAGGTTGATGTAAGTGTCAACGAGACTATGCACATTGTTACAGGCTGTCTCAGACCCACACCAACAGGTAATATGTACCTCCTTTCTGGAATTACCCCACCCAGGATAAGAAGGCAGGTGGCAGCAGACGCCGAGAGAACAAATAAAGAGCATGATTACCGATACCCATTGAATGGGCACGTCACCCAGGCTCGAAGGCTCAAATCTAGAAACAGCTTCATCGCAAGAACTAAGATCCTTGACGGTTCGCAGGAAGATAACAGAGTCTGAATATGGAGTAATGGACAAACCGGACTGCCAATAACGCCAAAAGAAGAAATGGCACCTGTAAACAAGCTTCCCTACACAGTTTGGAGAACACTAAACAGGATGAGGGCCGGTGTACCCAGATGTAAAACTAATCTGCGCAGGTGGGGCCTGCCGACTAACGATTACGATGCTCTTTGTGAATGCAGAGAGGTTCAGGACGAGGCACATCTGCTTCCGTGCCGACTATTGCCGGAGCCGTGCAGTTTCAGTGACCTGCTACAAGCCAATGACAAAGCCGTAGCGGTGGCTAACTATTGGAAAATCAAAACTTGATCTGGACACGGAAATGAATGAATAATACCGAAACTAGTAATCATGTATAGGAAATGAGTAATTTATACACGCTTTGAATGTTAGAATCGCTCTCCATACCGACAATGTCGGGGTTATCAAAGAAACAGTACACTTCCCTTTAAATACTTTACAAAAGGACATAGGTCTTTCGCACTTGAATGTATGTGTTATTCTCAGATTACAAATGTTTACTTACATCCGTTTCAAAATCCCGCTGCTTGGTCGTGCTATTTAAAAGTTCCAATATGTTGACGATAATCATACTGTGCATTCATGAGACGACTGAAAGCAAGTTAATCGGTCTATCGTTGGGCCTTATCTGCAGCTTGGTCGGCAGTTCCGCTTGAGCCTTCGCCGCAGGCGGACGCAAGCGCCGCAGCCTTGTTCTGTGTCAAAGTCGCGGGCAGATGCGTGCGTGAGTGCGTCAGCTGGTTTGCTGTCAAGAACGTAAGTAGGCTTTCCTTGCCACGAAACAGTACACAGAAACCTGGATATGGATCATTCCTGTATGTTTGTGGGTTAGTGACCTGGCGGCCTCACAGCACAGTTTTCTATAAGCTGACATGTAAGTAAAAGCAACAAGTAGAACAATTTGTAAGTTGACAGAATAGAGCTTTCTGAGTCTACATAAATATTCAGCATGTCACATTAAGATTACCTGACATAATCTGGTCTGGAAGCGATCACCTCTTTCTTTAATATTAGACAACAAAAGGTAATTCTCCGCAGTGTAGAAAATGACTATGACGTGCAATCCCAATGGGTCACAATTAAGTATGGGGTGCCCCGGGGGTCTGTTTTGGGACCATTGCTGTTTCTTATTTATATAAATGATATGCCATCGAGTATAACAGGTGATTGTATAATATTTTTGTTTGCTGATGATACCAGCTTGGTAGTGAAGGATATTGCTCGTAATATTGACACAGTATCAAATAATGCAGTTCAAGAGATAAGTTCATGGCTAGTAGAAAAAAAGTTGATGTTAAATCACAGTAAATCTCAGTTTTTTACAATTTCTAACACATAATTTGACGAAACCTGACATTCTGATTACACATAATGGGCATGTGATAAGTGAGATTGCACAGTTGAACAGTTCAAATTTCTAGGTGTTCATGTAGGCAGTAAGCTGTCATGGAAAGCCCATGTTCAGGATCTTGTTCCGAAACTAAATTCTGCTATATTTACCATTAGAACAATATCTGAGATAAGATAGAACAAGAAAAGTAGTCTATTACGCTTACTTTCACTCACTTATGACGTACGGCCTTTTTTTTTTGGGGGGGGGGTTACTCGCCTGATGCAAAAAGGATATTTCTGGATCAAAACGGGTGGTTCGAGCAATATCTGGTGTAAGTTCGCGAACGTCATGTCGACCCCTTTTCAGTAGTCTGGGAATTTTGACTCGCGTCACAATACGTTTTTCCTTTAGGTCGTTTGTTGTTAATAATATCAGCTTATTCCTACTAGTTAGTAGCTTTCACTCGGTGAATACTAGACAGAAGTCTAATCTACATTTGCATCACATCACCTTAACACTTGTGCAGAAAGGGGTACAGTATTCTGCGGTATGCATTTTCAGTAAGCTGCCACAAGAATTAAAGAATCTTAGCACTAATCCACACGCTTTCCTAATCTAAATTGAAGAGTTACCTCATGGCTCACTCCTTTTATTCTGTAGAGGAACTCCTAGAAAAGTTAAACAATTAAGCTAATTTTTTTTCTTTATTGATTATTTTCACTTTGCCTTAAGATTGTCGTGTGCAAAGGACTACTTAAAATTTTTCTAGTACCATTCTTGTGTAACAATGAATGTATTGACTTGTTCCATGAGCATGGAGTCTCACTCCTCAATTGGGTCCTATGGAACAGAAAAAAACCAATAAAAATTAAAAATAAATCGTTTTAAGGTTTTCAAAATGACAAGCCAAGATCGCACACTAATAATTTATTAAATGACGACCGGTTTCGGTGCACTGTGTCACCATCATCTGGTCACATATATGTTATAATCTGGTCATCTTGTTAAAAAATTGGGTACTTTTTAATTATAGTGACTAAGTGCAATGTTGCACTTGTTATTTTATACCCAATTTTTTTAACAAGATGTCCAGATTATAACATATATGTGACCAGATGATGGTGACACAGTGCACCGAAACCGGTCATCATTTAATAAATTGTTGGTGTGCGACCTTGGCTTGTCATTTTGAAAAATATTAAAGTGCATTGCAGAACCGCTTTCATAATATTTCTCTTCACTGCCATTTCCATATAGCGCACGGGAAAAGCGTACACCTAAACGATTCCGTTTTAGATCTGATTTATTTTATTATTAGCTGAAAAGCTGGCGTTACCCGTGTATTTATTTACTTACTTATTTATACAAGCCTTGAGTTAGTACTTGTCGTATCCCTTCTGTCCATCCTCTATTACTGTACACATGTTATTTTTATAGCCGGACATATAAGGAATACGGATGTCTTGGATATATTATCTCATATTTATTGAATTATATGTTTTACAAACGTATTATTTTGCTGGCAGATATTCACTTGTAGAAGTTCCGTACGTCTGTAAAATCTGTTGTGAATACAGCTCATAGTAAAGAAGTAATAGATTGAAACTTTAATCATAATGGGGCGGTTTCCCATTAATGTTACTGTTTATATCCTCATATCTCATTAACGCCATGTCTTATTGTGATACAATTTCGAATGTACATTCACCTGTATGTGTGTATGTCTGTAGTGTAGAAATTATAAATTTTAACGTCATACCGAACGCCGTAGTTTTACTCCGTGTAGAGCGGAAAAGTAGTAAGCGTGAAACTATTTTCCTTCATCATTTTACTATGGTTGTCAGCGAGTAAAAGTTTAATAAAGGATTAAACTGATGTAAAAAGTTTGTTGCAACTCGCTTAGTACTCTTATTCTCATCTACTTATTTATAAAGTCTCTCCGAGTTAATTGGCGTTTTCTTGCAACTCCTATGGTTTATGACATATCTCCTGAACTTGTTACCATTGTAGCAATTGGTACCTCACGGTAAGGAAAACGTGTACGAAATTTGGTTTAAATAGGTCCAGTGGTTTAGTAGGATATGTGCAACATTGTCGCGCGATACAGCATTTTTCATCGCATCTCATTGTTCATTACGTCTTATCTCGTGAACTAAATATTCTTACACTTACAACAACCGTCGTCATGGATGGAAGCTTACGTGTGCAAAATTTCATATAAGATTGGAACAAAACTGTAGATTGTATGCAATACGTACATACAAAGACACAAACTCGCGGACACTCTATGTATAAAGATGGTAATCATGTCTCCCTATCTATGTAGGTGCTCACAAAATATGTTCGCTTTCGGATAACGCCTTTCTTTTAACAAAATCAATTACAGAACGTGCTTCGATTCTGGGACACACTCTCCCCTATATCGTGTTAGTACAAATCGAGCTGCTCGTCTCTAAACTTAGTCTAAATCGTTCGTCAGTCCCTCTTGATGGGGATCCCACAATAGGCAGACGTACTCCAAATTTGAACCCACAAGGGTAGTGTAGGTAGTTTCTTTAGTAAAAATGTTGCATCTTCTAAGGTACTGCCGATGAAAACTAGGCATTGGTTCGCCTTTGCAATAATAATTTCTGTATGTTCTTTCTAATTTCAATCGTTCGTAATTATAACTTCTAGCTTTTAAGTTGAATTTTCGGGCTGTAGATTTGACAGATTTATAGCTTAAATGATATTTAACACATTTTTTGTGTTCATTTGGGCGACTTCATTCATTTCATTATTGGTGTCAATTGCAAATTTTTGTTTAAGAATCACGTACGAAACATATTTCTCAAGATATGACGTCATAAACAATGTGATACGCTAAAAACTGCTACATTTACCGACAATGTTACTCGTTTTGTCCTAATCCACTTCACCGATTTCAACCAAATTTGGTACACACAGTCCTTGCCGTGAGGTAACATTACTGTAGGGATAAAAATCACATACGACAAATGGTTCAGAAATATGACGTCATAAACAATAGGAATCGCAAAAAACTGCCACATAATGCGGCGAGACTTTATAAATACGCTATATGAGAAAGAGAGTACTTAGCGACTTGCAACAAACTTTAAACATAATTTCAAACCTTTAAAAACTTTTTCTCGCTGACAACCATAGCAAAATGATGAAAAGAAAATATTTTCTCGCTTACTACTATTCCTACGGCATTCGGTATAATGTTGTAATTTATAATTTGTGCATTAAAATTGTAGCCGCAGGAAATTGTACAGACAGTATACACACATTTTGTTGAATGTACCTTCTAAATTGTATCACAGTACGACTCGTAGTTCATGAAATATGAGAAAATAAACTAAAAGTACGGCTTTCCATGGGACGTTCAAATTAATAATTTCTACACTACAAATTATAACCACAGGAAATTTAACATACAGTACACACGCATATAGTTGAGTGAGCCTTCTAAATTGTATCATAGTACGACACTTAGTTCATGAGATATGAGCACATAAACAGTAACGTTCATGGAAAATCGCCTCATCACGCGTCAAGTTTTAATCTATTACTTATTTACTACTATTTGTATTTCCAAGAGATTTTACAGCAGTACAGCCCTTATAAAAATGAATATATACCTGAAAAATGTCGGGAATAAACAAATAAAATCCCGGGCAACGCCATGTTTTCATCTAGTCCTTCATAAAGATGAGGAACAGTAGGGTTCTAATAATACTTCCCTGGGGAACGCCAGGTATCACTTCTGTTTTACTCGATGATTGTACGTCGGCTACAACGTACTTTGCCCCCTCTAAAAGAAAATAATTCAGCCGCACAACTGTGGCGATATGCCACAAGCACGCGATTCGAGCCGCGGTGGATTAGCCGAGCGGTCTAAGGCGTCTCGCTGCCGAGCGCGCGGTTGCTCGCCATCGGATGTTCGAGTCCTCCCTGGGGCATGGGTGTGTGTGTGTTGTCTTTAGGTTAGTTTACCTTCGTTTAATTAGTTTGTAAGCTACGGACTGATGACTACGCAGTTTGGTCCGATAGATATACAAACATTTGAACATTTGAACGCAATTCGAGGTACAGTGTCGAAAGCCTTCAGGAAATCTAGAAATACTGTATACTATTTGAGATGCCTTGTGGATAGCACTCATCTCAACATGTGAATAAAGCTGTGTTTCACAAGAACAATGCTTTCGGAATCAACAGGTCGTTCTATTCGGGGAAGTCCATAATATTCGAGCAAAGTATACGTTCTAAAATCCTACTTTAAACTGATGTCAATGATAAAGACTTGTAATTTAGCAGATTACTCATATTGCCTTTCTTAAATATTGGAGTGACCGGAGCAATTTTCCAGTCTTTGGGCACGGAACTTTCACTGATCGAGCGGTTGTATTAGGAAGTAGAATGCATGTCACACACTACTGTGGTAAGAAGGGGTGAATGAACTGTGCCAAATGACATGAGTTAACAATGCGCACGGATACATATGGTGGTGCTGTCGCATACAGAAGATGTAGAATGGTAGTACATTAGCAGATCATTTATATTCCTGTGATTCATATGAGAAGTTCTCCGACAGAATTATGTACATCTCCATGGAAAGTGTGGCCTGATGGTAGAGTTAAAGTGCATTGTAGACTCCTCAACTTCCTGGTGGCATGTATCCAAGTTGTCAACAAGGTTCTGACAGCGAAACCTTCAGATGTCAGACATATCGGTACAAAACGTTGTGTATCGATAGAGTATCAACCGAAACTTCCATATATCTCGTGCTATATGCTGCCGTCTAGGAGAACGTACGTAAACGGGACATAATGAGTAACACCTGTCCTACGGACGTGGGGAAGTTTATCGAGCGTACATTTGCCGTTTCAAGGGCCTTGGGGTCAAGCCCTGTTGATGCGAACCTTTTTTCCTGTATTACGTTGAAAATATTCTGCATTTACATACAAAGAGTGTTATATGGGAGAACATGTTCGTGACATATAAAAGTTCTGCAAAAATAATAATTATCATCATTGTTATTAATATTACAGTTATTATTGCTATTATCAGTGCTTCCGCACATGTTCGGCATTTTTTGCTTTATTCTCGTGTTCCTGTCGCTTCTGTTTATTCAAATGTTCAAATGTTTGTAAAGTTTATGGGACTGAACTACGGGGTCATCAGTCCCTATACTTACAAACTACTTATGAACTACTTACGAACTAGGACGGCACAAAATCCATGCCCCAGGGGGGATTCGAACCCCCGACCGTAGCTTCTGTTTATTCTCTGCATCTACGAATGTACTCAATAGCTATGCTATCTTCAAATAAACAAAGCAAAAGCAAACTGCCGAAAACACACTGGTATAACACAAACAGTCATGTAAGGTACATATGTTGCCCTATATAACAACTGCCATATGATCTCGAATTTACATACTCTCACAGTTATTCCTTCCTTGTACTTCGCGGGTAAGGTGTTACTGTTAGGCTATATGTTATGCACGTTCGCCCGGTAGTCAGCATGTAGGACGAATTATATCGGAGATTTAGTTGATAGTCGATGTACGTCGTTTGGTACTGATTCGATTGACTGACATCTGGAGGTATGGGTGTGAGACAGCCACTGGTGGCTCCACAATGTAGAGTGTTATCTTCTAAACGATACGGAATGGTACTACTAAACCAGTCGTTGACAGTAAATGGCTATTTTCCAGTACTTGGAGGCCATTTTCAGCTCTTCAAGTACTTCATCTGCTCAAACAACAACGTGATGAATGACAGTGCGCAATTCACCGGCACTCATTTGCTCGTGATTAGTGTTAAGAACATTCTGCACAATTACAGCGATTCATTTTATCACCGAAATCGCTCAATATGAATCCCGTGGAATGTATATGAAACATAATCGAGAAGACAGTGAACAAAAACCTGCAACTCCATATTACTAATCTTCATCATCACTGCAGGCTGCAATTTACCGGTCAAAGGATGTCGTGCTCGGCGTTGGAAGGTATCCCATGATTCTTGTCACCTCATTTCTAACTTAAAATTCAAATGTTTGTAAATCTATGGGACTCAACTGCATTAGTTATAAGTCCCTGGGCTTAAAAATTACTTAAACTAACTGAAACTAACCTAAGAACAACACAGACAGAAAAACACACACCCATGATCGAGGGAGGACTCGAAACTCCGATGGAGAACAACCGCAACAGGCGCCTTTAGGGCAGGGCCATTCCGCCGTAACAGTCCAATCTCAAACTTGGAAATTTTTAATAAGATCACAAAGCTTTTGTGGCGACTGGAAACTCAACAATGAACAATATTAAAACTGAGAATTTTGAGGGCATCTCGGTGATCTATTCACATGGTATGAACCCGACTTCTGTCGAATATAGCCGGCCGCGGTGGCCGCGGGGACTGAAGCGCTCCAGTCACGGTCTGCACGGCCACTACGGTCGGGGGTTCGAATCCCCCCTCGGGCATGGATATTTGTGCCGTCCTAGTTCGTAAGTAGTTCATAAGTAGTTTGTGAGTTTAGGGACTGATGACCCCGTAGTTAAGTCCCATAAGCTAAACAAACATATGAACACATATGTCGAATATACGCGTCGATCTCGCACTATATTTCGATGGCGTAACTCGCTGCTATCTTAAGGTGGTTCCCTTTCCTCGTAGAAAACCTGAAAAAGGCAGCGAATTACACCGCCGAATTATCGTGCCAGAACAACGCTAATATCTGGCAGAAAACCCGGTCACATCATTTCAACATTAAAACTGAGGAACCATGTGATATTTAGTGAGGTGATAAATACGAAAAAAGGTTTCTGCAACAACAAAGATCACGTTCCGTGCAGTTTGGCTGCTCCAAAGTCTTACTGATCTTCAAGGACAATTCAGAACGTGGCCCCCTTTTATGGTGCTGATCATTACAACGTAACAAACGCCCTAAGATAATTGCAGTAAGTATGGACACCTATAGAAACAAGATCGTACATTGAAAAGACATATAGCTCACTAACATCGCGATCTCGGAAGAACTGCTTATATATTCATTACTTATTTCATTTCGGAGTGACCAAGCGCATGGAGACGTTATGCTCCGATTCGCGAGGCCGTTTCTCCTGTTTCGCAGGAGAGCTTCTGCGAATTTTGGAAAGTAGGAGGCGAGGTACAGGCGGAAGTAAAGTTGTGAGGCGGCATCGTGAGTCGTGTCAGGACAGCTGAGTCGGTAGAGCGCTTGCCCGCGAAAGGCGAAGGTCTGAGGTTCGAGTTTCAATAAAATTATAGTACCGCGTTTCTTTGCAGAGCGCACTGTGGCGTTCACGATTCTAGAGAAGTTGGAGTTGTATTTAGTGTTTCCAATAAGAGGGCGCTTCTTCACGCAACGTCAGAACTGTTCGGCGGTTTCTCGAGACAACATATCCCCAGCGATGGGTAGACTTAACCTGATAGCTGTAGTACTCTGAGCATTTTGCTCCCAATTATTTGGAAAGAATATTCAGTTTGTCGATTTTAGGTATTGTTTTCTTATTTAAAAGAAAAACTGCTTCCTTACACATAATACCTCCAACTGAGGTGAGCAAAATGCTGTACACGCGAGCGATCACGTGTCATTTATAAGCGGGAGTTCACGCAGATGATAGCATTGCTTCCGCAATTCCCTGATTTGACGCCTCTAGACTGCTTCCTGGTTGGTTATATGAAGCAATGTATGTACATTTCAACGGCATTGACCATTTATTATAGGTTGTTGTGGTATCTGTGCTTTCGGACACGTCCAAGAGAACGGACACTAATGCATTTTTAATCTTGAGAGGTCGAAGGAAATCGTATTCTTGTAATAGTAAAGAATTTCTTCCTTTATCGAAATGTGGCGACACGCAATGCTGTAGAGTGTTCATGTAACCTAACTGGAAACAGTGCCATGCCTCTCAAGACATACACAAAAGAGGATAACGTACACCTTTTATTAGATGAACAAACTCACAGTGTAGGAAGGCAACCATACAGACTGAAAGAATTAACGTATTTTGAAAGTACTTAATTTATTGCTGCTTGTTTCGATTTAAAATCTACTGGCAAAAGTAGAAAATCTAAGATTACATACACTATGAGAAGGCTTTTAAATAGAAAATTTAATATTATTTAAATTCTTAGGATAATCTTAAATTTACAACTGTTGTTAGAAGATCACAAATCCAAACGCGTTAAAACTAAGAAAGTGATTTGTGACAAACATCTTTCAATTCTGATTAATTGCGGCAAACGTAAATATTGGCAGTCCCAATATTTTTCACCACAGACTTGATACCAGCGCCTTAGTTAAACATCAGTCCCACATTGCACCAAAGGTTAAAGACTATAAAAAGCAAGATACAAAGATAACGGGCTTCTCGACATTCCAAGGATGACTGATATGGGATGGAAAGAACTTCCAGAAGCACCTCTTGTACTCAAGAGGCCAGTCCTCGGTCTACGCCGAAGAACATGCTCAACCAGACGACGTCACAACTCCCATCAACAGATATCAGTTCATCACAGATGAAGCACCTTGTAATACATACAGGGTGTCCCAGCTATCTTGCTCACGCAAAATATTTTTGGAACAACAGCAGCTATTGTAAACGACTTTTGCCGCTATCAATGTAAGGCTGAGGCTCATGAATGTACCCTAATTTGAAGCATTTTTCTTTCAGTTTTTTCATGATTTTCACATTTCTGTCTTATTTGACTGCTTTTCGTTGACCAGTAAATCTTGCACTATAACATCACTGACACACTGTGTTACTCCTATAGACGAAATACGAAAGTCTCAGTAGAGTTACCGATATACCCACTTCTTGTATTTTACCGTGCCAGGGCCCAAACATTTTAGCGAAGAAGAGAATTTCCCGAAGAGGTGTGCTTTGTGTAACATTATTTAATATTTAAACGGCCTTTTTCTTATTTATAACTCTTTGACCTGGAGAGTTGCAGATTTGGTCTCATCAGACTCTCTGGTGCGGCTAGCGCACTTGCTGAACAGAGTGGGGTACTCGTCTCACGTCATGCGCTAGCAGCGAGTTTCGCGTGTTTCAAGCGTCAACTACGCTTCGCAATTCTCGGAATGTATTGCCGTATTGCGATGCAATCAACGTCATTGTTTATGATTTATTATGTTATATATTGATGAAGAACTAGCGTATGGAGTCCATTAAAAAACAAAAGTTGTGTTAGAAACCACATATTCTTTCGTTTTACAACGTTTCAAAGTTTTTACATTCATGAGCATTACTCCTTACATCGAAACCGGTAAAAGTCGCTTTGCAATAGCTGTTGTTGTTCCAGAGATATTTTGGGTCCGCAAGACAGCTGGGGCATCCTGCATAAAGAATGAAAACTGCCATTTTCTTACTATGTGAGGGGTAAATGTATAAATGAGGCATATCAATCGCGATACCTAGGACCCAAATATTATTTCCGCAGAAATGATTTTACTGTTGTGCCATTACAACGGGAAATTTATGTAGTTAAAGGCGATATTAAATAAATTTAGTTTGCGTATAGGTACTGCTTATAAAAGTCTTAATAAATCGTCTGTATTTTGTTGGTACTTTTACTAGATACTACTTACACCTGTAGCATTCGGAAAGATAACATCTGAAATTTCTGTTCAACCAACAATTTTGCCATAAATGTTCAATGTCTAATTTAGACAACCTTATTTCATTTTGATGTAGACTTTCGATAGAAACTAGGAATGTATATTATTTTTCTCTGAAATTAATGGAAAATATATTTTTAGTAACATACCTTCAGTATATTCGTCACCGTTACTAACCTATGGCCGATGTCCGGAAGGCGCTTCATACCCGTCATTTCAGACACAAAATAGCTCTCATCACTTTTTATCCAAAACTGGTACTATTTTATTCTAGTTCATTCTAGGAAGCAAAATGTGGGGTATGAGAGAAGCTAGAGGAACGTTAAAAGCAGTACCTGTGGTGGATGTCGGCAGCGAAAGTGAATCTACAAACAGCTACTTAAAGATAGGGCATTGAGTTCTAACAAACCAATTGATTAGACTGTAGTGTCAATGCTCGTATACTAGCCTTTGCATCAACGAGATATTCGTTTACATACCGGTACTATGACTATATGTACACCATTTCATTTCGAGGAAAATAGGGTATAAGACTTTCCCACCAGAGTTTGATGAGGCCAAATCCGTAACTCTCCCGGTCGAAGAGTTATAAATAGCAAAATGGCCGTATAAATATTAAATTATGTTACATAAGGCACACCTCTTCGGGGAATTTTCTTTTTCTCTAAAATGTTTGGATCCTGACACGGTAAAATACAAGAAGTGGGTATATCGGTAACTCTATTAATACTTTTATATTTCGTCTATAGGAGTATCAGTGATGTTATAGTGCTAGATACACTGGTCAAAGAATAGCAGTCAAATAAGACAGTAATGTGAAAATAATGAAAAAACTGAAAGAAAAATGCTTCAAATATTATACGTGTTCCATGCAAATAGATGTGGCTTCCATTTGTCGCTCTGTGTACATTTAAACTTTATTCCATTTGATTCACACCATATAGAAGGTGTATCAGAGTGACTGTCGTATCTGAATCCCATATTGTATATCATATATGAAGGAGGGAAAGGAAGAAGGACTGGGAATGAAAAGATTGATGCAGCTGCACAGTAGCATGTAAGTTTCACAATGGCGACAAGTGAAAATGTGAGCCTGGAATGGATCCTAGGTCTCCCGCTTCGGCCCTGCGGTCGTCTTAACCACTTGGCTACCCGAGCTCACGTACTGTCCGACTCAATCCACGAGTCCCACGCTTCGGCTGTAGCGTGCCCATCATTCATGCCATCTTGCAATTGCTATTCCGAATTAGCAAAATGTTCAAATGTTTGTAAAACTATGGGACTGCGGTGGTTATCAGTCGCTAGGCTTACAAACTACAAAATCTAATTTATTATTTATATGGTATCTGTTCTTTTCGGACATGTCCGAAAAGAAGTGACACCATATAAGCAATTGTATATCTGCTCCAACAAGCAATTGACAATTTCAATGCGGACGCATTAATACGCTCAATTCCTAGCGGGAATCCGCTATAGGCTGCGAGCAAAAGGAATCAAATAACGAGGGGGTCTACAATGGTAGTGAGCTACAAGATGAGAATTTGGGTTGGCAGGGATGCGTGCCTGGATAGCCTAATTGGTTAAGGCAACCGCTGGCCCAAAGCGGGAAATCCGAGTTGGAATACCGGTCCACGCACACACACACACACACACACACACACACACACACACATGACCGAGGGAGCACTCGAAATTCCGTCGGGAAGTAATCCCGTGCTAGGTAGAACGTATGGCTGCATCTACGGTGAAGTAAATGAACCAAACGCCGTCTTCGCATGTAAGTAGTGTAAAAAAAAAAAAGAAAAAAAAACTGTATTAATACGAACTGCTCCAATAAAAAAGCTGTACAGCGCAAGCAAGAGAAAGCTGAGCTGCAGAATGAGTATATACAGATGCCGTAACAGGGGAAATATACATGAAGAAAATGAAGAGGTCACAGGTGAGTGTGAGCCAAGTTTACCAATGCCGCAAGAATAATATAACATAACATGGCAAAATATAAGTCGAAACAATACACCTAAAACAGAATCCATTTTCCTTGACTTTGTAGATGACATTATAATTCCGTCAGATATAGCAAAGGACTATGCGCTGTAACTGCATGGGAAAAATACTTTATTGAAGGGCCGATGAAAGATGAATATTAACAAAATGAAAGAGAACGTAGATAAGAATGGTCGAATTAAACCACGCGACTTCCGGTTGAAGATTAGGAAATGGGACAATAAAATTAAAAGATGAATTTGGCTTTTTGGGCTGTACAATAACTGCTGATACTGAAAGTGCATAAAAATTTAGAAATATTAAGGGAATCAATTGTTACAAAAAGGTTTCAAATTTGTATTCCAATTGATGAAATGTCCATTATTCATGGTGGGTTTCATAATTTCGCAGTTTCCATTTGCTTGACTTGAATATTATGGTAAAATTGACTCTAAAAATGTGCTTAAAATTTGACGACTATTACAAAAATTATGACAATGTATGTAAAAAAAGTGACAAATTTTGTTTCAGCCACTTAAGAGTTGTGCTTTGAACTTGTATCCTTCCAACACTAAACTGGTTTTCCCTTCATAATTCAGAATGTGTGTTATCAACCGATCCCTTCTTTCAGTTAGGTTACACCAAGAACACAAGATAACACCTGACCACATGTGTCGCACCATGTTAAACACTCTTTTGTTGACAATTAGTGTTCTGCAGCTTTGTCCTCCCAATTCCCCCGATATCTCCGCGTACTGCAAACGTCCTGTTGATGACCAAGCAACGAATGGCCCTTGATACAACAACCACTAGTACGTCGGATCAAAATATGGAGGCAATAGGGACAGCTATATTCTAACAACAACAACCTTTCCCCCAAAGCGTCTTTGATTGAATGCCGAGTCATGCAGCAACGGTTATGATGGAATGGTGGTAACTTTTAGTAATTATTTAATCATCGCCTTCCTTCTTGGTTTTGCATTTTTTTATAGCCTGAGTGGAAAATAAATAAGATCAACGAAAATCAGTTTATCATCTTCCATCATATTTATTATCTGATATTTTCATACATTAATTAATTTCTTTATTTAGCCTGATCAAATTAGGGCCGTCAGTTCCTTTCTAGCATCGGACCAGGTTTTTACATTTTACATCTGAGTTACCTATAAAATAAAACTGATTTTAATAGACAAACGATTAATTAGGTGTTAATAACATATTTTAGGCAGATTGAATACATGTATAAAGAATGAAAATGAATACTAATGACTTAAATCTAATTAGATTAATGCTAAAACTACAACTAACAAACCTTCTGCTGCTGCTAATGTAATAATAGAAATAACACTTTGATATTAACAAACACAAAATTTACTTTTGAATGTGCAGAATCTGATTAAGGTTTAGTGAATTCTGATAGAAACAAGTTAGGACAGTTGTACCTGGCGAGATCAATGCCAATCTGAGATTGTAGTAGGAAGCTTAGGGCAACAGAGAATGATGTGATTATTGTTTTAGTAGATAATCCATGAACTGTCGTTTGGAGCTAGCAGTGTTATTCAGTTCTCTGATATAGTGACGGAGATTGTTCCAGAGTCTTGTTCCTGCTATTAAAGGGGACTTCGAGAAAGCGGCTGAGTGATTGATAGGGACAGAAAGTGGTTTGCTCAGATAGGAACGTGTATTTCTGTTATGTTGTTCACACAAGAGAGTTAAGGTCGAGGAAAGATATAAAGGACAATGTACGTTGATAAGAGAATAGAGGACACAGAGTGTATGAAAATCTCTGCGCTTGTCAGCACGACGCCAGGATATATATATATATATATATATATATATATATATATATATATATATATATATATATTTGAACGCGGGTGTTCATGACTAGTTCCAGTCGTCGCCAGTTTTTCCCAAGAAAGACCTTGTAAGATAACATCACTGTAATTAATAACTGGGATTATTAGTGTTTCTAAAAGTTTCTTTTCAAGTTCGAGAAGAAAGAACTTCTTAAATTTTTGTAGGGCATGAAGAGAAGCAGATGCCTTTTTAGAAATTGAAGCTGTGTGCTCAGCCCAATTTAGTTTGTCATCTGTTATCATTCCCAGACTTTCTCTGATGGGAAAAAATAAACATTTGTGCCATTTAATATTAATGATGGTAGAGATTCGCGATATTTCAGACTAATAAGCCTAGAATGACCAACCAGAATCGCTTGTGTTTGCTTGGATTGAGCTTTAATGCTATATTCTGTACCCATTTAGAAGGAGCGCATAGGTCAGCACTGAAATTCTCGATGCTGTCTTCAGGTTTATTGGTTTTGCACTTAGATACAGCTGGAGGTCATCGGCATACATATGGTATTTACAGAAGGACAAAAGAGATGACAATTAACGTACAGTGAAATTATATTGGGCCTAATACCGAGACGTGCGGTACGCCTAATAATACATTTCTCCATTATGTCTTTGTGGTGCCGGACTTGACGCACTGAAGACCGATTTCAAGTATTAGCGAAACCATTCCACCGCACTTTGAAAAACATTTAAGCTGCTAGGCTTAGCCAGTGATATATCTAAGTGTACAGAGTCAAAGGCTTTGCTAAAGTCTCAATGGTAGACGCCTCTTGACTATCCATCGCCTGCTTCAGGTCGTTTTTTACGTTTGACAGAGAAGATGTTGTGCTGCGATATTTGCGGAAACCTGATTGGTGTTCATCAAGTTGTTAATAATCAAGTAACTGGTTTGATAGACGCCTACTATATAATCAAGTGATTTGAATAGTGCCCGGAGAACGCAGATAGGTCGGTAATCAGAGGATGCTGTGGCAATGTCCTTTCTTGGAAGTGGCTTAACTAGTCCACGTTTCCATGCAAGTCAAAATGCTAATTATCAATTACAGATTAATATGAAGAGACGAATAAGTTTTCTCCTAGTATGCCAGTTATGTTCGCAATGTTATTCCCAGTCACAATAAGAATAGTTTGTACCACTGTATATACCATATATTTAAATTCTCTCTATGATGACATTTTAAGTACTGTAGTAAGAAGGCGTATCCTTGCAGTGGGACAACACGCACAATCAAGACAGCCTCACTTCAAACATTTTCATGTAATTCACTATATGGACGTATTATTAAATCATCAATGTTATACATCAATTTCAACTAGACTTCTGGGCAGTTCGTCGCCAGATGCCACCGATTCAATATCGTCCTAGATCGCTCACGGAATGGATTACTGCTTGGAGGTGGACGTTGTGGTATGCATGTGTATTTCAGCCTTCTCTGTCTCTCTCTCTCTCTCTCTCTCTCTCTCTCTCTCTCTCTCTCTCTCTGTGACATAGTTCAAAAACGTTCTGTGTTATGTATTTCTTAGATTCAAAACTGATTTTCCTTGTGAGGGAGCAAAGACACTGTTTCACCACATTTATGGGAGCATAATGTGAAGGACGGGTGGAAGTTGTCTGACCACAACAAAAACGATTCAGTTAATCTGCATGTGGGTTAACAGTAAAGGATACATTTATTCCTCTGAATATCGCATGGTTACAGAAAAACAATAGCGTAACACGCGAAGTACAATATCGTAAATATACTGCAGGACGGTGGATCAACGATTTATTATTTAATCCTTTGCTTTCGGTATATGGAAATACCCTTTCCATGAAAGAAGAAGAAGAAAAATTTGGGTTTAATGTCCCGTTGACATTTTGGTCATTAGAGACGGAGCAAACACCCTGAAATATTCTGTAAGGAATATGCAAGGAAATCTGCCCTGTCGTTTGGTAGGAAGCATCAGGGAACTTTCGTAGGGTGATGGAGGAAAATCCTTATGAAAACGTAAATTAGGAGGACAGAAGCCGATTTATAAGCGTTATCCCCGTATGGGAGTCGAGTGTGTTACCACTGAACCATCTCTCTCGGTTTCACTGTATAGAATGGAGAAAAACAAAGACATGACGTCCAGTGTGGATCAGAAGAATGTAAAAGAAGTGTCCAAGCGAATTAGAAGGCATAACAAGGAGTGAAAGGCTTCAGGGAGGGGCGGAATTCCCAAACAGCTTCCTCCATTGCCAGCGACAGATCTTCCAGCTTCTTCAGGAGCATGTATGAAGAGTAAGGCGGCTTCAACAGCAAATGTTACCTCCACTTATAATAAGACATATTAAGATAGGGCTGTGATAAACCACACCATGTGCATCTTGATAGCATCTACATCATCTACATTTAGATTTAAAGAATGGTAAACATCACGTCTGTACATAAGAATAGATCCAGTTTATAGTAAATACCCCAGACAAATCAGTTGTGACATTTTGTTTTACTGTATAATTTAAATTATTAGCTTATATTCCTGCACACTTGATCATAAAAGTAAGTGTAAGTAGAGTAGACGGTGTATTAATAAAAGGATAATTGCCACCAAGCAGTTACCTCTTAAAGTTGGTGGATAATTTGACAATAGGGGTCTGCTAGGATCATGGTAGAGTAATGTGTGATGTGGTGGTGACCACTAGGTCCTGATGGAGGAAGGTTTAACGATGACGTTGTTGTCATTTCAGATGGAGGGCACGCTCTGGCGGTTTTTGTCTGGGACGACGAAGAATGTCGACCGATTTCTTTAAAGGAAACAATTCCGGCATTTGCATGGGGTGATTTCTTTAAATAACGAAAAACCTAAAGCCGGACTTCCTCCAGAATGCGATTCCAGTAAGTTAGCACAGCGCCAACATTCTCGATGTGTCTCCCGATGACGCAGTGGTAAGTAGAACTGCCTACTAACCAAAAGACTCGGTTTATAATATATGTCGTGTATACATTTAAAGTTTCTGCGTTGTATTATTTAACACCTATGGCTGCAGGATCGAAACTGTACTTTCAGACATATGCGAGAAGACTGACATTACATACACCTTGCTTATCAACCGAAATCTAATACCTTGAAGGAAGCATTAATATCACTGTCTCATTGTTATATTTTTGTACTATCTAAATGTTTGAGGTAAATCTATCAAGAACTTATCGAGGTTTTTAGAATCAGTAAACCAAATACATATGTTACTTATGTATTTGCACATTATAAATATATAATTTCCGTCTGTCACATGTTCATTATTGTAACGTTTAAAACATTTTTGTTAATAGTTAAGAACTTTTCGAGATATTTAGTAATATAATAATAATAATTTCGTGTGGCTCATTGGCCTGGTGCAAGTCTTTCAATTGGACGCCACTTCGGCGACTTGCGTGTCCCTAGCCTACCCCAGTTATCCAACCGGGGAAAGGGGACCTACAGCTTAACGTGGAATCCGAACCACGTGTCGTTTCTGGCGACTCCTCACATCGTTGAGAGGTGAAGGATGGGTTAAAACGCAGACTGAAAAAATCCGAGGCCCGACCGGACCACCTATTTTATTTATTTTTTATTTTTTTATTTTTATTTATTTATTTTTATATTTTTTTATATTTTTGTAGTTCTGTGCATTGCGGACGATGATCATGTTTGTTCGTTCATGTTCAATGTTCTTTTGGCTCAGTTTTTTTTTATTATTACAGAGGGCGTTGATCCCTCTGACCGGGTGCGCTGAGCCACGGCGCCCGGCTCCGGGCCCGACGAGATATTTAGTAACATTATTTCTCCTTTAAACATTACCTCTATAAACGTATGGTTCAAGCTCCTATTTCGATTCCTAACATATGGTAAGTGTAAACACAGTTGTGTTTTATTCACCCAAACATATTTCGTAGAATTTTCTCGATCATCAATGGAATTTTCATTTTTTTATTATATCTGCTAAATTATACATTAAGAATTTTTGTATGATGATAAAGACAGTGTTTGATATTATTTACATCAGTGACATGTTTACAGAAATTGCTGATGATACAAAATGTACCATAACTTGCATTTTGTGGTCTCTGTGACTGTCTGTTGTCAGTGCTGCTACAATGTCGTCTAGTACATCATCTGCAATTAATACATTTGTTACATGTCAGTTATCGAAGTAAATAATTGTAAACTAAGACGATTGCCTCCTCTATACTATCACTTGTTTTTCTTTCGTAATGGTTTCTTTTCTTTATACATGTTATTGTTTTTTCTTATCATGATGTTACTAACGAATATTCACTTTTGTTTTATGGCTGTAGTTTTCTTTTTGAATGCTGTACTCGTATTTAAAGTATAATACCGAATGTATTTACTGTGGATAGGGTTTGTGAACTACTATGTCTATGAAACTTAAGTGTGAAGAAATAAGTGTACTTACTATTTGTGGTTCTCTTGAATTCACAATTCACTTAGTTACTAGCAATGTGTTTGTTGATATTCTGTTTTATTGTTTAGAAGTTTCACTGTTTGTGACGTTCACTTGTTCGGTCATCTCGTTTTGTGTGTTCTGGGTAAGAGTTACGAATATTGCAATAACATTTGGATATGGTTTGCATTATTTGTTTGCAGACATACACCACACTTAAAATAAAGAGGAAAATCATGGACAATTTATTTCAAAAAGTTCTATACTGCATGGAAACTTGAATCTTTCCTTCGGAGTGAAAAGTGTGAAATATTGCGATAGATGACGTTATAAACGCAGCTGGCAGTTACCACTGGCATTGTACATGATGCGTCGGCTCTGTTCTACCGCATAATTTAACTGAAAAATAATTTAACTGAAAAATTGAATATCAGATTTAAAGCTCCACAATTTTTTTCAAAAATTATTTAAATTGATTGGTTCTGCTCTCAGAAGCGTTTAAACTAACTGCAGGTTCAATCTGTGGAGAAGCATTGTTTATACACTAGTAGGTTAACAGATAAAAAAGATTCGTAACTTATGACATCTTAACTTGATGGCTTCCAAATGTCTCATTATAAATAACAGGCTATTTTACTGCAAACAGTTATTATTCAGTGCACAGTACAATGATAACTGCGTTTTAACTTTTAAATGAAAGGATATTTTTGAAATGAAGACAATAAAATTTAACCTCACACTCACATGAATTATTGTACATGATCCAAAGACGCAGACAGCATCCGCTATTTACGAATCATAAAAATTGAAAAAGAGTAATGGCTCCAGTCTTCTTGCAAGAGTAATCAATGAATGGCGAAAAGACAGGCGTAGAGGTACAAATTAGTTGGAGAACGCTGAGTATCACACTTCGCCACTACTCAAATATTATTTCAATGTTAGAGAAATTGAAGAACATCGTGATAATAATGGAAGTAAGGAACGGAGCATATGGCGTGATTGATATAAGAAAGGCCCGGGAATGTAAGAAGATTAGAGGAATCCAGAATACCGAAACTGATACTGAAAGGCAACCCTTAGAAAGCAAAGAGGACGATCTATGAGAACATGTCCCTAAAACTTACAGCTAATAGTCAGAATTCATGGTGTAGTAGATCGAAACACATGGAAGAAAAGTTTGGAGAGATAGTTTTAAGAACTTACGTACTAGATGTAATTTATGGGTACTTATTATGGTGGAGGAAATATTTGTACAAGGGAGATACCTCAAAAAATAAAGGTCAATATTTCTCTAGGTACCCGACTTGTGTTGGCTGACTTGTTATGACAGGACTGAATCTTGTCAATCAAGAGGAAGAATGATTTTTGTTATTTAATAGGAAATATGTGTCTAATATATATAAGGCAAAAGTGAAAGAATGAAAGGTTTTTGGGAAGAAAAAAGACGGGGATAAAAGCTAGATTTTGGTGTTTTTAGCAAATAATGATATATACAATTATGTTGCTTTTCTCGCAAATTGGTACATAAATCTGCTAGTACATTCAAAAAACGAAGAATCTCACTGAACACCAACATCAAATAACAATTCTAACCTTTATTACTTCATAAATACTCTAATCAAGGAACTCTTAGAATAATACATAAAGTTTGTGAAGAAAGGTCAGTGATAAAGTTAAAATTCACATACACTTTTGCTAATTAATCGATTAAGCACTGAACACACAATTTTCATCTACTTCTTCCTACACCTTTGTCAGTTTCTATTCAAAATTTGGATCTTCCACTCTCAATACTTCGGTTGGTCTTTTTTTGCGTATGTAGATGGAACCTGCTCAATTTTTTCCAACCTGTATAATATATTACCTAATGCTTGACCTTGTAACTTAATAGAAGGTCTAATAGAAAAAGCAATTAGCTGCATTTAGTTGTACTCACCAGTAACAAACATATCCACTTTGGAAATGGGTGTGTAATAGACATGCAACAAAACTTAGTTACTGGAAATATGTCTCTCACAGTCACTGTAATACTTGAGAAACAACCATTACTCCACGTATGTCAACTCATCGTCAAAAATCGATCACGCCACAGAACCAACAATGAAACTGTATGAAGCTACAGAATCTCTCGCACATTTAACGCATGCCGTATTGCCAATATAACAAAATAAAAATTGATATATGTCTCACAGACACATTCTTCCATTCAATGGTTACTAGGTTCAAATGCAAAGAGGCCGTCACAGTATGGAGAGGAGCACAATGGCATTTACGAGGCGCGTTCAGAAAGTAAGTTCCGTTTGGTAATAAAATTAAATTGTACACATATACAGAAGAAATTTTTATTGCACAAAATTCTACAACTCTTAAACTACTTTTATACATAACTGCCGAAATTTTGCAGGCATTTGTCATAGCGTGGTACCAGGTATTGTATATCTTCTTCATAGAAATCAGCTGCCTGTGTCTTCAAACAGTTGGAAACAGTGAAATTTGGTGGAAGTCCATAGCGAGAGCACTAATTGGTAACCTACGGTTTTCCTGGATTTGTCATCAATCGCGTGAACCAGTTCTTCTGTAACCAAAGGTGGACGACCACTTCGTACACATCACTACGACCGCCATTGAACTGTCGGACCCATCTTCTCACCATCGAATCACTCATCGCATTTGGTCCGTAAACATCGCAAATTTGCCGATAAATTTTACTGGGTTTCACTTTCCTCGCATTCGGAAACCGAATCACCGACCTCATTTCACAGGCGGCGGGATTTTCAATCAACGCCGACATTTCAAACAAGCATAACAAATGACAGCGATCTCCAAATGGCGCACGCTCTTCTCCTTGATACACATCGTCTACAGCGCGTGTGCGGAACTGCAATCGCAGTGCTGCAGCGGAGATAAATTGAAACGGAACTTACTTTCTGGACGCGCCTCGTATACATATTGCGAGGAAGTATTCTGCCAGTTTCACTGTCGTCCCCGCTGTTGAATTAAAGCGCCGCCGTTTGCTGTGGGGTCGCGAATGAATCTGGTGGCTGGTGTGTTTACCCCCCCGCCCCTCCGCTCCGCCGCCACAGCGCCCCACGTTTCGTTATCGGCTTTCGACATCGCTACTCACCAGCCGCCGCTGCGGCGTCTCGTCGTGTTTCACCGGAAAATATTTACCGGCCCATCTTCTGAAGCAAAGGGCCTCGTATTTCATTTAAATTCCTTTTGGATGTTACGCATCCCTCCAGGCTAACAAAAAATTAAATTTCCAGGTAAAAAATTTTCCTTCGAGTATGCTTTATTTATTACATTTCCTTTACCACAAACGATGCGTGATTTTTTTTTTTTCAGAATTGACAAAACTATAATTCCATACCTAAAGCTATTATCTTCAGAACGTGTATCCACAACGGAGTATCTAAACATATAAAGCGTATTGTGACGATATCTATCTTTCTGCATTAAGTTGTGAATTCTGCCAATAAAAATAATATAAACACGGAAAAAAGCAATTAATATACATAAAGAATGAGATGTTTGTGCCTATAGTTTACTCTGCAGCCAACACTACACATCGCAAACGAATAGTGTTTGTATGTAGGTATCAGTCTCCCATTGTGCACGATGCTGTTAGAGGGTTGATAACGATAAGGGGGTGGAAGATATCAGAATTGAAAGTTACCAACGTATATAAAATTCTACGTGTGCGTGTCAATATTGTGCTCTTCAGCAAAATCTATACAATGGAGACTAACGATCTCTCTGTGTTGTTGTGTTACGAAGTCTCCCGTTGTACACCACAGCAGTTCTTTGTCGATAGCTATAAGAGGCTGGAAGAGATATTGGTTGGAAGTCGTCAGCTTATATAAAATTCGGACTCAACACCAACGATGACTTTTGACACTTTAATAGCAAAAAGGTTACATACAGTGAAATTTGATGCGCATTCTTCAGTTGGTTTTCTGCAACAAGCGCACGAATAAACAAAAATAAAACTACGAAGACGGTTGCGAAAGTCTAAGAAAGAAATTTCGCATTCTCCATCCGTTTCTAAAAGACAGAAGACGACGCATGAAAGTGAATCTATCTATGATAGAAATTTGAATTTTGTAGACGTTGTTTATCTTACACTGTAGGCATCAGCGATTTTTTTTATATTCCCATCGCTAAGGGGCTGAAATAGGGGATGAACGGTTGTTTTAAAATACGTTGCTGAAGGCAATTTTGAAGCAAGAAGTACAAAACTTCTTTCTTTGGTTGGAATTTTCTGATTGGAATTATAAAAACACGTTTTGATATTTTTTTGGAAATTCAACCATTAAGCGGGTGAAATAAGGTAATATGTTTAAGGGTTCTACTAAACAATTTTGATGCAAGAAATTGGAAAATGTGGATTTGGATCCATGTTTAGAATTTAAAAAAAATGTGATTCGGGATGTTTTCGATTCTGCCATCAGTGGTGCAATAGGGGGTGGCAAGTTGTATCTATATACTTCATTAGGAAGCAGTTTTAAAAGCTAAATCTCTGAAAATTTAAATTTAGAAGCAGTCTACGCGTGCGAAGCAGTGGGAATTACGCTAGTATCAATTATACAAGGAGCCGAAATAAACTTATATATTTCGAGATGTTTACTGCCATATACAGTGTGTTCCTCTAAATATTTTCACCGAAAATATCTCTCGAATGTACACAGCAAAACTACTTTCACGATCATATACGTACTACAGGGGCTTATGAAAGTAAATACTATGACACAAACTAAAACGTAAACAAATAACATTTTGATAAAGATTTTTGATGGATATCTCTTATTATTTCTTCGGCAATCAATAGCATGCAAAATATGAAAAAGAATGGCTTTGGATGCTCGGCAAAAAGTCAGTTGCATCTGGAAGCACTGCTAAGTGAAATTGACGTTTGAAATACATGAAGCGCACTCCTGACCCGTTCCGCGAATCAGGGTTCAGTTCAAAATAATATTTGTTTACGTTTCAGATTGTGTCTACAAGTTACTTTCATAAGCCACTTCATGAGCATAAATGTTGTTTATAAATATCAGCCGCGGTGGAGTAGCCGAGCGGTCTAAAGCGTCTCGCTGCGGAGCGCGCGGTTGCTCGCCGTGGAGTTTCGAGTCCTCCCTGGGGCATGGGTGTGTGTGTTGTCCTTAGGCTAGTTTAGTTTAAGTAGTTTGTAAGCTACGGACTGATGACCACGCAGTTTGGTCCGATAGATTTACAAACAACAAACATAAATATCTGTTGAAGTCCCAGAGATATTTTCTGTAAATAAATCTGAGTGCGTTGCCCTGCTTGTCGACAAAACAAAATTGATGCGTGTATGCAGCCATTACCAGTGTTTAAATGAAGTATAAGTTAAAGTAGTTACATGTAAGTCGATGATCTTCCATGGCCGTGGTTGACTGCCGTACCCACTGGGGCGCCGTGCTGCGGTGCGCGCGGCCGTTCGCTGTCGGGTATCGAGTCCCTCACGGCATGGGTGTTTTGTGTTGTCCTTAGGTTAGGTTACCTTAGTTTAAGTAGTTTGAAGCTACGGACTAATAACCCAGCAGTTGAGTCCGATAGATTTACAAACATTTGAACGTTTGATCTGCCACGAGAGGTATCCAGTGTGAGAGACATTTAGCGGTAGAACTGATGAACTACGAAGTTTACCATATTGTCAGCAGTGGAAATCAAAGCATCACGGTTCACATTCAAATGTTTGTAGAACTTATGGGACTTAACTACGGGGTCATCAGTCCCTAAGCTTACAAACTACTTAAGAACTAGCTAATACTAAGGACGGCACAAATATCCATGCCCGAGGGGGCATTAGAACCACCGACCGTAGTGGCCGTGCAGACCGTGACTGGAGAGCCTCAGTCCCCTCGGCCACCGCGGCCGGCAGCATCACAGTAACAAAATAACGTTACTTCTCGACGTTATACAAATGCGAGGGGGTGTTCTAAGGAAAAATTACCAACCGGTACTGTAGGTATACACCTACATGAATACTCTGCAAATCATATTTAAATGCATGGCAGAGGGTTCGTCGAAACATTTTTATGATATTTCTCTATAGTTCCACTCTCTAATAGCTCGCGGAAAAGGGAACTAAATCTTTCTGTTTTCGATCTGGTTTTTCTTATTTTATTACGATAGTTACGACTCCTTATGTATGTGGGTGCTAACAATATATGTTCGCATTCTGAAGAAAAAGTTGGTAACGCATTTCTTTTAATGATTTCCACAACAGCTCGTGCATCATTTAAGCTACAGTTTCTCCCCTATATCGCGACAATGCCAAACTAGCTGCCCTACTATGAATTTTCTCTAAATCGTCCGTCAGTTCAAAAATTGTTCAAATGTTTGTATAGTCTATGGGACTTAACTACGGGGTCATCAGTCCCTAAACTTACAAATTACTCTTAAGAACTAGGACGGCACAAATATCCATGCCCAAAGGGGCACTCGAACCCCCGACCATAGTGGTCGTGCAGACCGTGACTACAGCGCCTCAGTCTCCGGCCACCGCGGCCGGCGTCCGTCAGTCCCACCTGGAGTGGATCCCACAATGCGCAGCAATACTCCAAAATAGTACGCACATTTGTAGGCAGTTTCTTTAGTAGAACTGTTTCATCTTCCAAGTGTCCTCCCAAAGAAACGCAGCCTTTGGTTCACCCTCCTTACAGCATTTTCTGTGTGTTCTTTCCAATTTAATTTGTTCTTAATTGTTACTCCTAGATATTTAGTTGAATTTACAGCGTAAATGTTTGACTGATATGAAATTTATGGTGATGTAGAATTCTCAACACCGACGTTTTTGAGATTCCCGATTCTCGCACAATTTGTCTGCTACTCTTGTACGGATTAGTCGCAACTGCAGCTAAAACACTTTATTGCAGGTCGTGGTTGACGTTTCACCTGCAGCTGAACACTTCCTGTCTCTTTAAACAACGTAACTATCCGACGAAAGGTCCGGACATGGATAATGTCTTCCAGGATAAAGATCAACATACATAGCACAGGCCCGTTGGGCATTTTGATCACTACAGCCATACATAAATAGCACATCGACCTTTTCTGCAATTAGAATTCGGTCCATTTTACCACGAGTAATGTATCACGAAGCAAATATCGTCCGCACTGGCGAAATGTTACGCGATTGCGCGTACTTATACGATTGTGACTACTACAGCGCCGTCTATCTCAAAGCTACAAAAATGTTCCAAATAAAAAATTCATATTTATTTACGTACTAGACGAATATGTTATAAAAATGGGGGTAACCATTTTAAAAAAATGCAGTTGATATCCGTATGACCAAATGCAGCGTCATCTAGCAGGCCAACCATATCGCCGTTAGAAAAATTTTGTTCTTTGTAGTTTTATCGTTTGATTCTTATTTCGTGAGATATTTGGCCCGGTCACTAGCAATGGACCACCCTTTTTTGTACACGGAAACGGATAACGCGTGGCCAGGGAATGTATTGTAGAAGGACGGGAGAGAATATTTCACATTGCACAGTGCCGGGAATGTACACAACCGTCGCATACAGAGATCTAGCCTGAGTCGAGTAGCCGCAGCGGACCCCACGACTGGTCCGATACCCCACACAACAAGACGGCGCGGCCTGGTAAACCAAGACGCGGTGGAGTAGCCAAGCGGTCTAAAGCGTCTCGCTGCGGAGCGCGCGGTTGCTCGCCTTGGAGATTCGAGTCCTTCTTGGGGCATGGGTGTGTGTGTTTGTCCGTAGGTTAGTTTACCTAGGTTTAAGTACTTTGTAAGCTACGGACTGATGACCACGCAGTTTGGTCCGATAGATTTACTGACATTTGAACCACCTAGAAGACAAGGCCTCACAATAGCCCGTGCTATGACACACTGACCAGGCCGCGGACGGAAATCACAATTTTGTCACACAAATGACGGTTACAGTTTTAACGACGCATTCACGCGCATTTTCTGATTACCTCTGCCCCCTATATGACCATAATACCGCAACGAGTTTGTCGCATGTGTAGCCAGCGCCAAGAGCGAAAAACGCGCCGGTACAGTGCCCCCGAGTGTGTTCGCGCCGCATGAACGCTGGCAGTCTGCAGGAGCGAGCGTCTTGTGGCTTGCCCCATTCGACAATAAGTGGCGTGTATTCTTGGCCAGCGAAACGCGGAGCGCGGTGAACGCTGCTGAGTGCGAGCCGGGTGGCAGCGACATGCGGACAGCTGTCCATTCGCTGTATTTACGTCAGTGAATGTTCAGTGACTCGACGGCTCAGTAAACGTTGTCACGTATTCAGAATGAGTTACCGCGATTATTACGTGGAATACGTGAAAAGTCGTCTACGAGACGAAGAAGTGCTCCTGGGAAGAGGTGACGAAGTTGTGGAGAGATTAGAAAAACGGAAGACTTGGTGGTGCACATTCAACATGAAATCCAACAGCTCCTCAGAGAAGCGGCGTAGAGAAAGGCCGAGAATACTCTGGCATTCCTGAAAAAGGTAAGCTAAACACCTCTCTGTCTCTTTTATGCACAAGACATGAGATCGCGATTCGGTGATCAAAGTTAATGACTTGAAACGTCACTTCATTTGAAGTCTTCAGAATGACTCAAAGGAGAACAAACTTGCTAATAAACCGATTAAAACGATGACATAGCCTCCGCCTCCTCAAACTCCTGATCCTACGAACCTGGAGCCTGAACCCTTCCACCGTGCTCATCCTTTCCCCTGGCCCTGTGGCTCCTCCTCACCCTGGCCCACCTGTTGCCTCTCCTCTGCTCCCTAGCCCCCTGTTCCTCCCCTATTTGCACCTTCCCCATCTACACCCGTCACAGTCATGATCATCTGCGTGTGCATCGTCTGTGTCTCCGTGGTTTTTAATGCAACTGCGAATGGTCATCAGGCAGCCGACGCCTGCGCCTTTTAACCGTATAAATCAGTGCTTCAATGTAGTGTTTCTTCAGAGTTGTGATTTTATGTAATACTGAACACCTATCACTCCATTTAAACGATGCTCATCGTACATTTTGTCTCTTTTTGTATCTCATTTGTATTTCGTTGTATTCTTCGTAGAATTTATAATTTCTGTAGGCTGAAGAGCGCCTCAAGTGCTGGCAGCCCGCCACACCAGGGGAATTCAAGAACAATAGAGACGAAAAATAAACGATGACATAGTGTCTCCTAACAAGCTTGGACTCTACAGGTGCTGTAGGATAAAATCTTTTAAGAAGTTCGCTTGTCCGAATTCCCCAGCCATTAATCGGTCGTCGGCTGAGCAGTGACTCTCAATCCATGTGACTTTAACTTTCCATCATCTCTGCGCTCGAATTGTTCTTAATGGATGACAGATGACCCCAACAGAACGGCCTATTCCCTTTATATGTACCGTGATGAATGGTACACGTTACACTGCACTGTCGAATGTTCGCTGTTTAGGTAACTGCATTACAAAGGGCTCTCTTTGCAACTGGGACGAAGTTTCGCATGTGAGCGGATTACAGAGGCGCCACCCAATCGAATTTTAGCCAGATAGTGATGGTCAGCAGAATGACCGGCCCTTCGATTGAAACTCGTATCAGTATTGTAATTAGGCTGTAACAGTGGCATGTTGTGGGAGATGATACCAATTACAGGAAGGGAATGAAAGTTGAATGCCCTTAAAAATACCCTCTGACTGGAATTAAATCTAACTCAGGCTTGAAAGGAATTAAGAACAATATTGTGCAGGCCACAGTTATCACAAATGTGGGCCAGCACGATGAACAGAACATCATAGGTAAGGACGGAAACTTATGGTTTCCTATGAGACAGCAGCGTGGTTAGATCATCTCATTAACACTAAGTCTGGACATAATGATCGACGATGAAGTTACTAATATTCATCTCAGAGCATCTTGCATCATCACGGACACTTCCAAGAACCTGCAGAATAACGGATAGCAAGGTGTCGAAAACGAACAAATCTTTTCAAGGATTTTCGATACCTGCATTAAGCTTCCCTCGGAGTCCCGTTTTAACAGATTTTTTTTCCTAGTGCTAATTTCTGTCTGACAGTGGGTCTCCTCTGTGAATAGAAAACCAGTCGTAGTAAGGTGAATGGCAAGGGACGGCAAGGTGGCCACATTACTGTGACTTAACTGGCCACTAAACACACATGTTCCCGGTTAACCTTTATTAAAATTGTTTTCTTGAATGGTAAATTGGTTAAAAATTACTCCCTTACAAAAAAAAAAAATGCTCACTGATCAGCCAGATCATTATCAGCTTCGGCACGGATATTAGTGCCGACGCGTCTTGGCGTGGAAGCAACTAGGCCCTGGTAGCTCACGCCACGACAATCACATCGCACATGTGTTCGATCGGCTTTAGGTCATGCCACCGGGTAGAACCGCACATAAATTGCAACTCATCCGTCCATCATAATCCTGGCCTTTTATAGGGCGCAGTACATTTATAATTTATTATAATATCAAACAATACAACCCATTTCCTAATGGACAATAGTATAATACATAAATTTCTTACGGCTAAATGGTGACATTACATTTCATTACATTACATGTTTCTGCTGAAACCACTGTACATCTTGCTGGTTGTTGATGTTTATACTGGGTGATGTGTATGATGTTGTGTCTTATGCTACTGCTGTGGTGTTACATGTGTGCCAGCATTACAAACCTGCTTGTTGTGGCCACCTCACCGAGCGAATCCCAGTGAGCATGCCCCTGGCACTGGGCGGCCAATTCCTTTTGTCACCACAGTTCCCCGCAAAATATTTTTCCCTGCGTGTCTTATTCTACTATTTAAGAAAATCCTACAACTAACTTAGGACTATGGTCTCATTCGGTGTTTGCCACATCTAACCCCCGAATCCAGGGGATGGCGGATTCTTCCATTGCTGGAGACCAGTCCATCCCCCGGCGGCATGGCAGATGTGGCTGTCTCAATCGGGTATTGGGTCAGATCCGGCTATTGATTCAGGATAAAGTCCCGAAGCACTTTGAGCGAGACATTATTAGCGATTTTGTCTAGTACTCGGAACGTGTCTGGGGTTCTTATGAGCTCAAAGGTGTTATTACTAGGCAGAGCCCTTCTGAGATCCGCAGCTACGTCGTCATACGTAGGACACTCATAAATGATGTGTTCTGGCGTGCCTTTCTCAGCACCACAGGCACTAGCTGGCGTAGCCTGTCTTCTAAACCGACATAGATATGTCGGATAGGGTCCATGCCCGGTGAGGAAGTGCAGCATCCCCCTAGATGGTTTGAAATGTTTCATACCCAATTTCTCCTGGCAGTAGAGCGTGAGTTCTCCTCCCAAATTCCTCTTCGTCCCAAGATTGCTGCCAAAGTTGGAGCCCTTTCTTTCTGATCTCTGTTTTACTTAGAAATGGTTCCCCCATAATTTTTATACGTTCCTTCCGTTCCCTTTCTTGTCCCAGTACCAAGCTCCCTGCTCCGTTACCTTGATGTCAAGGGGGCATGGGGGCTCCAACTGAACGCAGGAGGATGTTGCGCTGCACCCTTCTCAGGGGCCTTGGCAGGCGTCACCCTCGTCAGCCTGTGGGCCCATACCGTAGATCCGTAGCCCACGATGGACGTCAGTATGCTGTTCTGATACAGCTGTATGAGATCCCAGCCAAACGGTGTAGTGGTACCAGCGATCTCTCAGCAAACGCGTCCACGTGGGCGGCGAAATTCCAGCGCTCATCTATGATTACGCCGAGGTATCTAGCTTGAGTTCGTCTTATGACAGGTGTACCGTTTATCCTGACTTGGATTTCTAGCCAATTGGCTAGAAATTGACGCTGAGAAATATGATCCACATGAAGGGGTGTATATCGTCTGCAACCAGCGTACGAACGTCTTTGTCGCTATGGTGCCTTGTAAGAGCTACAGCAGGCGCGTAGACGCCCTCTGCCGTGTTCTCCAGAGCGCAACTGAGCCGCCTACAGCTTTTCTCCGTCCCGCAGGAACTGTTCTCTCATCGGCATGTTTCTACTTGCAGTCTTTTGACTTAATTTAGGTTTCAGAAATTTCCGCAACCAGTCGCCTTTTTTCTTCTCAATGAAGTTATTTATTTGACCATGACCGGTTTCGAGCTGCCTACCAGCTCATTATCAGGTGGTACATATACATTTCAGTACAATTAGCTAAGTATAGTATATATTGCATTGAAATGTGTACGTACCATTTGATGATGAGCTGCTAGGTAGCTCGAAACCGGTCATGGTCAAATAAATAACTTCATTGAGAAGAAAAAAGGCGATTGGTTGGAGTAAGTTCTGAAACCTATTTCAAGTTACAGTCGCAGGTTCCGACCCATAATGGACAAAAATGGTTTGTTTTCACTTAATTGTTCCTGCCGTCTTTTCACGGGTTTCATTGTGCATAGACGCTGACTTTTATTTCACGATTTATACGTTTTTAGAAAGCGGAAGTATATCATGTTGGAATAGGCAGTACAGACCTGTGTGTTGTGGTCTTCCACCAAGATACTGGTTTGATGTAGCTCTCCACCCTGCTCTGTCGTGAGCATCGATCATCATATCTTTGAATCTTCTTACAGTATTCCTCTCTTGGTCTCTCTAGAATTCTTACCCCCCACACTTCCTTCCAATATTAAATTCACGATTCCTTTATGTCTATCTACAACCAATCGAGCCTTTTCTTTCGACAAGGTATGCAAAGAATTCCTTTTTCTCCCACTTCTGCTAAGTATCTACACATTATTAAGCGATCTACGCTCCTGATCTTCAGCATTCTTCTGTAGCACCACATTTCAAAAGAATCTATGATCTTCCTGTCTGAATTATTTTTCATCCATCTTTTCACTCCCGTACAAGGCAACACTCCACACAAATGTCTTTAGAAAATATTCGATGTTAGCGAATGTTAATCGATGAAAGGAGAAAATATAAAAATGCAGTAAATGAAACAGGTAAAATGGAGTACAGACGACTAAGAAATGAGATTGACAGGAAGTGCAAAATGGCTAAGCAGGAGTGGCTAGAAGCCAAATGCAAGGATGTAGAAAAATGTATAAATAGGGGAAAAATAGATACAGCCTACAGGAAAATAAAAGAAACATTTGGAGATAAGAAAAACAGCTCTATGAATATCAAGGACACTGATGGAAAACCAGTTCTCAGCAAAGAAGGGAAAGCTGAAAGGTGGAAGGAGTATATAGAGGGGCTCTACAAAGTAAATGAATTACGAGACAATATTGTAGGAAGGGAAGAGGATGTAGATGAAGATGAAATAGGAGATACTGTACTGAGAGAAGAATATGACAGAGCCCTGAAAGACCTAAGTCGAAACAAGGCCCCTGGAGTAGATGATATTCCCTCAGAGCTACTGAAGTCTCTGGGAGAATCAGCCATGACAAAATTGTTTCACCTGGTGTGTAAGATGTATGAGACAGGTGAAATACCCTCAGACTTTAAGAAAAATGTTATAATCCCCATCCCTAAGAAAGCAGGTGCAGACGGGTGTGAAAACTACAGAACCATCAGTTTTATAAGTCATGGTTGCAAAATATTAACTCGAATTATATACAGAAGGATGGAGAAGCTGGTAGAAGCCGACCTCGGGGAAGATCAGTTTGGGTCCAGGATAAATGTAGGAACACGGTAGGCAATACTCACTTTACGGCTTATCCTTGAAGATAGATTAAGAAAAGGCAAACCTACATTTCTAGCTTTTGTAGATTTGGAGAAGGCTTTTGACAATGTTGATTGGAATAAACTCTTTCAAGTTCTGAAGCAAGCAGGAGTAAAATATAGGGAGCGTAAGGTTATTTACAACTTGTACAAAAACCAGACAGCGGTTGTCAGAGTTGAAGGGCATGAAAGGGATGCAGTGGTTGGAAAGGGAGTAAGACAGGGTTGTAGTCTTTCTCCATTGTTGTTCAATTTGTACATTGAGCAAGCTATAAAGGAAAGCAAGGAGAAATTTGGAGAAGGAATTAAAGTTCAGGGGTAAGAATTAAAAACATTGCGTTTTGCCGACGACATAGTAATTCTGTCAGATACAGCAAAGGACCTGGAAGAGCAATTGAACGGAATGGACAGTGTGCTGAAAGGTGCATATAAGATGAACATTAACAAGAGCAAAACTAGGGTAATGGAGTGCAGTGTAAGAAAATCAGGTGATGCTGAAGGAATTAGATTGGGAAACGAAGCAATAATGGAGGTAGATGAGGTTTGTTACTTGGGCAGTAAAATAACAAATGATGGTCGCAGTACAGAGGATATAAGATGCAGAATGGCAATGGGTAGAAAAGCGTTCTTGAAAAAGAGAAATTTGTTAACATCGAATATTGATTTAAGCCTAAGGAAGTCCTTTCTGAAGGCATTTGTACGGAGTGTTGCCTTGTATGGGAGTGAGACATGGACGATAAACAGTGCGGACAGGAAGAGGATTGAGGCTTTTGAAATATGGTGCTACAGAAGAATGCTGAAGATAGGTGGGTGGATTGCGTAACTAATGAGGAGGTACTGAACAGAATTGGGGAGAAAAGGAATTTCTGGCATATCTTGACTAAAGGAAGGGATAGATTGGTAGGACACATTCTTAGACATCAAGGAATTGTGAATTTAGCATCGGAGGGAAGTGTTTGGGGTAAAAATCGCAGGGGAAGACTAAGAGATGAATACAGTAAGCAGATTCAGACAGATGTAGGTTGTCGCTCTGATGTGCAGATGAAGAGGCTTGCTCAGGATACGGTATTGTGGAGAGCTGCATCAAACCAGTCTCCGGACTGAAGACCACAACAACAGCGAATTTATCTTTTTAAAAAACGCTTTCCTACCTACTGCTATTTATATTCTCTGCACTACGACTATCTTACGTTATTTTACTGATCAAGTAACAAAACACATCTACCAACTTTATTGTTTCGTTACCTAATCTACACCTGTCCTCATTGCCTGATGACTGCATTTCATTACCCTTGTTCTGCTCTTGTTAATTATCATTTTATAAGACTCTCTAAAACACTATCCAAAACAATTAAATACAATGAAAGGATCCCTGAGACGGATTTTCGTCTCAAATATGTCAAAGACATTATTGATAGAGCTGAAGCATTGAATTAAAATTTGTGGTGCGGCCGGGAATCGAACCCGGACCTCCATGCTTACTAGGCAGACGTCTTAACCGTTTTTTTTTTTTGTTTTTTTTTGTCTTTTTTTTTTTTTTTTTTTTTTTTATATGCTGCAGTGCAAATGATATGTCTTTTAGTTAAAATATAAGAAGAAACACATATAACTTAAACGAATCTACTACGTGATGTAAACTTGCAGTAAAAATAAAACACACGTCTTCTTCACAGCAAATAAAAGTATGCCTTCATTGGCCGTATAAATATTGGTTCTTGAATTCGGCGGTTTATGAAACTAAACAACAATTCCGTAGGGAAGAGTGGTAAAATAAAATAATTCGTAGTAAACGAAAAGCAAGTATGGGATTTCGCACAAAACATAGCTAAATAAATAAGTCTTCTAGTTCTTAATCTACTGCAATGTTCTAGTCAAAAAATTCGCATAGTTGTTTTTATAACTTTTCTGGCGTTTCAGTTTCTGATGTTCCGTTTGTAAATACATCCAGTAATCTTCTTTCTTCTTTTCTCTGTTTGTCAATAAGTAATGGACCGTGTGTCCTTTTAACCAGTTGACTGCTCTCCTTTTGGTGGGAGGGTAAGGCACTTCGTCTGGATTGAGTAGGCGAGCCGGTGTGATCATGTTGGGAGACGTTCGCAGCATACTTGCAAGTTTTGTTCTGCAGAGAAGCCATATCTCCTGTACAAGGTGACATGTAAATCTATGTTCATCCGTGTCTATGAGATTGCAACTTATGCACATTGGCGATTCTGCCAGGTGAATGTCGTACAACTTGGAATTGGTCGGAAGTTTTCTATTAACTGCTAAGTACCATGTGGACCTCACGCTTGTTGGTAATTGCGCATCCTGTACGTTTTCCCAAATTTTGTTCCAGTTATATTCTTTATATATGTTCTCTATTCTATTTCTCTGTTTGTTTTCCATCATCATGTTATATACTGCTTTAACTTGGTACAGATCTTTCTCGGCAATACGGCGTTTAATGTAGCTATACTCCAGAAGAAAATGTTTCAGATGATTGAATGCAGTCGGAATGTGACGTACATCCATAGGTGCCTCCATGCTGTCCGGAGCTATTTCTTGTAGTAAGTGACTCACAAGTGCGTTGGGTGATCTCTGCCACAGTTTATATGTTTTGCTAAGATACAAAGCTTGGGCCTTGACATAGATATCTGTCAAATTAAGGCCTCCCTTTCCCGTTGCTAATGTAAGAGTGTCGTATTTTACTTTAAATAACTGTCCTCTGCTTACAAAATGGCCGAGCGCTGCTAGCATTCGTTGCGCTATTGTGCGAGGGAGCGGTAGCAGCTGAGCAACAAAGTTGACTTTCGAGGTGATGTATGTGTTCGCTAAATGTACTTTTTGCATTGCATTTATGTTCCGCAAAACATATTGCTGTGTGCTAGCTCTAATTTTTTCCAGCAGTCTTCTGTAGTTGAGGGCGGCACTGTTGTTGATATTGCGCGTGAATTCAATTCCGAGGGTTTTGAGTTTGTCCACAAGTTTTATGTGTTCGGTTCGAAATTCTATCCCTCGCCCGATGTTCAAAATTCTTGACTTTTTCTGGTTGAGTTTGGCCCCTGACGCGGCTTCATATCGAGATACAATGCGAAGTGCGGTCGCTAGCTCGTTTTCGTCTGTCACTATACAACTGACGTCATCAGCGTACGCGTGGCAGACTATTTTCTGACCATGTAGCCGCAATCCTCGGAGTTCTTGGGTGAGCGTGAACAGGAGAGGTTCAAGCGCTAATGCAAAAAGTGCCATAGACATGGGGCATCCCTGACGGACCGAGCTCTTTATAGCGATCGGCCTGCTGAGTTGTCCGTTGATACTGATTTTGGACGTACCGCTAGTCAGTAGGTTCTTAATCGTGGTTACAACTTTTTGTGGCAAATGGGCTTCTGTTAATATTCTAAAAAGATATGAATGGTTGACCGCATCGAAAGCTTTGGCAAAGTCGAAGGATACGATAGCGCATCTGATATCACAAGCATCTGCGATTGCGATAATATCGCGGTAGTCGCTTAATGTGTGATACATAGTTCTGTTTTTCCCCACACCTGTTTGATAGGCTCCCGTTATGGTCGTGATGACTGAATTTAATCTTTGCATTATTATTCTTGCAAAAATTTTATAGTCACTATTTAATAGTGTTATGGGTCTAAAGTTTTCTATAGTCTTCCCTCTTGAAGTTTTAGGGACTAAGACCACGGTGCCTTCACAAAATTCTGTCGGAATTTCGTTCATATTCGTTAGTTCATTACATACTAATGTCATCTTACTGGCTAACTGCTGTCGGAATATTTGATATAGTTCCGCAGGTAGGCCATCAGGGCCTGGGGACTTATTTTTCGGGCTTCTTTGAATAGCGTCTATGACCTCTTCTTCTGTTATCTCTCCTGCGAGTTCTTCCGCGTCCTCAGGGCTCAATCTTCCTGACAAATTCGACGTGATGGTTTCCTGCACTATTTCGTCTGTTGGTTTATCCTCTAATAGTGCTGTAAAATGTTTGTGCACTTCTTCTCTTATTTCCACTTGTTCTGTCAATAGTCTTCCGTCAGTAGTTTTCAATTCCGCTAAAATTTTTCGGTTTGTCCGCTTGACTTCCTGTATGACATGAAACATAGACGTCCTTTCCTCTTGTATCGTATTTTGCAGTCGCGTTCGAACTTTGCATCCTTCAAGTTATTGTCGCTTCAGCGTTAATAATTTGGCTTGTATTCGTTTTATCTGTCTGTAATTTTCGATTATAGTTGCATCTTGGCTATATAATTCCCGCAAACATTGGAAATAAAATTCAACAGTCTTCTTCTGCCATGCACTTTTTTCGCGAGAGTAAGTTTTTAAAGTTTTTATTATCGCCGGCTTGGCACATTTTATCCACCAAATAACAGCGGAGTTGTATCTTGAGAACTTCCTCTCACAGTCTGCCCACGTATTACAGAAGGCTGCGCGGCATTCTGGATCGGAAAGATGAGAAACGTTTAGTTTCCACGATCCTTTCCCTCTGTAGGTTCCCTGTTTTGCAAGATTTATAGTGCATATATACGCTACGTGGTCAGAGAATATGGTAGGCCACCTCTCAGATTGTAAAATGTGGCCTCGCAGATTGGATGTTACATAAATTCTATCAATACGGCTGGCAGAGTGACCAGTCACATGGGTAAAACCTGGTCTATCACCGTGTTTTTCCTCCCACGTATCAATGAACTTTAAGTCTCGTACGATCGTCTCTAACTCAACTGATTTATTAAAATTGGGCGTCTGGTCCTTCGGACTAAGGACGCAGTTAAAATCACCTGCAAAAATTGTTTGTGTGGATCGTGGTAAAAGGAGAGGAACTATGTCGTCCTTGAAAAACTGTGCTCTTAGGCATTTATTTCCTGTTCCAGAGGGAGCATAAACGTTAATAAATCGAGTACTGTTCACAGTAAAAGCTATACCTCGGCTGTTCGGCAGTTTCTCGACATTTTCAGTTCGTATCCCTTCTTTAGTCAATATTGCTGTACCAAGGCCATTGCCCAGTCCGGGGTTCATTATGACGTTGTAGCCAGTGATGCGATGTAAAGGAATCTCCTTTACCTCTTGCAAACATACTATGTCAATATCGGCTGCGTACAAAAAGTCTTGGAGATTTCGCAATTTTAGCGCACTACTGATTTTGTTAATATTGAGAGTCGCAATTCTATACGCCTGAAGAGATGTCATGTTTGATAGGTCTTCCTCACTGTTTGTGTTGTTACGATGTTGGGCATTTCGCTTTAATAGAATTCCGGGTCGTCCTGGGGCAGGATTGCATCCGGGACGTCATTTTGCGGATGCTGGGACTCCACCAATCCGGATGCGGACGACGCCCGTCCGGTATCCTCTCTAAGTTCCGCCATCCCTGTATCATAAGTGCAGGCGTCAACCTCGTCTGCCCACTCTTTCGAGGTTTGATGTTTGTTCACGTCTTCTTGTGTATTTCCTGACAAGGTTTTCTCTCTAACTTCGTCATAATCCATCATCTCGGTACATTTTATTGAGGTCACAATCTCACGGTCTTGTTCGGTGATGGCTGTTTTAGATTTCTTCGTAATTTGTCGTTTTGCGGAAGTGATTTCTTGCGAATTTGCAGTCAGTGTTTGGGCAATCATTTTTGCTTTTTCACGCAGAATTTGTGCGTTTCTTGCGGCTCCCTGATGAGCTCTCCTGCGTTTTTTGTGCGTCTTTGGTGACGAGTCTGTATTCTGATTGTCATCGGTCTCAGATGTCTCTACGAGGCTGTCCTTGGGATTGACACATTCGGCTCGACATTTGTCGAGTCTTTCTTCCGTGTGGTCGGACTCATGATGTTCTGTATGTTGACTACCGTCTTGGTCGGTTGGGGTGGCCATGGGGGTAGGTTCTGCAATAACGGATTTCATAGATTCCGTCACATCGTTGAGGTCACCTTCTTCTTGTATGTAGGGTCTCCCTTCTTTAACAGCGGAGTCATTCTGTGAGGTGTGTTGGCCACTATCTCCATCCTTGTTAGCAGAGTTAGATGTGGCCTCGATGATCATAGATTCTATAGGTGTGGTGGTTTCCTTTGAGTCAATGTCGTCTATTAGTGTCGGATCTACGTTTGGTTCCGGTTGGACGTTTGCGCGGACTGCAGCGACGTACGTCACAGGTAACTTGGATATCGCGCTTGGCCCGTCCCTCTCTCCTGTCGGTAACTGCGCCACACGCCGCTGAACGCACTGGGCACGAACGTGTTCTGTCGACCCGCAGGCTGCGCACGTTCTCGGTTGTCCGTCGTACATCACTATAGCTCTATACCCACAAACAGTGATGTACGAGGGGATATGCTTCAGCAAATCGATTTTCACTTGCCGTACACCGTTCAAAACCGGGAATTTATGAAAACTAGACCACTTTTCGGCGACGTTACTAATAACAGTTCCGTATTCCCGTAGTTTGACATTGATTTGTTCCGCTGATATTTCGAACGGTAACTCAAAAATCCTTAGAGTTCGTATACCCAGTCCTGCATGTGTGACTCGGACTGTTCCTACATTACCATCGGAATGTTTGAATTTCAAAGTGCCGCCGCAGGATGCAACTACTTGTTCACATTTTTCTGAGCTTGTCAACTTCAAGTAAACAGTACTACTAACTATTGACAGGTGTATTCCAATCAGGTCATCCGCGGAAAGTTTCATTTCTTCTTCTACAAAATTCTCAACTTCAAACGATCGAGGTCGTACAAAGTTCGGGTCGAAACTTATTTTCAATGTATCCTTTCGTAGTTGTTGATCCATTACGCCATTCTGTTTCTATATTAACGTGGAGAATATAGGACGCTTAAAGCGTACACTTACCACACAGCGCTCGGCCACCAGCAGCGAGGATGTAAACAGCGTCCGCACAGCACGGCCGCCTCACGCGGAATGAACCGTTAGACTACCACACCACTAACGATTAAGGCGCCTCGGAATAGTCTATGTACGATTTCCCTCCACAACACAAACTTTAATTCAGCTTCTTTGTTCCAAAGATAATTGCCACTACTGCCAAGGCTCTCCATGCAGCGGAATAGCACCTCAGCAATGGACATGGTGGAACAATCCTGTTATGGTGATATAAATATCAATTAAATACAATGAAAGAATCCCTGAGACGGATTTTCGTCTCAAATATGTCAAAGACATTATTGATAGAGCTGAAGCATTGAATAAAAATTTGTGGTGCGGCCGGGAATCGAACCCGGACCTCCATGCTTACTAGGCAGACGTCTTAACCGGTAGACTACCACACCACTAACGATTAAGGCGCCTCGGAATAGTCTATGAAAATCCGTCTCAGGGATTCTTTCATTGTATTTAATTGATATTTATATCACCATAACAGGATTGTTCCACCATGTCCATTGCTGAGGTGCTATTCCGCTGCATGGAGAGCCTTGGCAGTAGTGGCAATTATCTTTGGAACAAAGAAGCTGAATTAAAGTTTGTGTTGTGGAGGGAAATCGTACATAGACTATTCCGAGGCGCCTTAATCGTTAGTGGTGTGGTAGTCTAACGGTACATTCCGCCGGCGGCGGCCGTGAGCTGCGGACGTCGGAGCGGCCGTGTGGTGTTTACGTCGTCGCTGCGGGCAGCTGAGCGCGGTGTGGTGAGTGTACGCTTTCAGCGTTTCTTGTTGTATACGAAGTAACATTTGTAGAATGACATAATGGAACAGAGAACGACAGTAGAGAAATTGAGACAAGAAACTTTGAAGATAGTTTTTGACCCGAAATATGCTCGACCAAAATCTTTCGAAGTTGAGGCATTTATAGAAAATAACTTTAAGATCAAGGTGGACGAATTGATTGGAATTAACTTGTCGATCGTTAGCCCGACAGTTTACTTGAAGTTATCAACTGCTGACAAGTGCGATGAAATTGTGAGATCTTGTGGTGGGGTAGCCAGATTTAAACACTCAGATGGACATATAGGAGATGTCACGGTTTCGCGTGCAGGTATGGGGACACGGACGGTCCGTATTTTTGAGCTCCCCTTTGAAGTAACAGAAGAGGAGATTAACGAGAAACTGCGGGAATATGGCACGATTATCAGCAATGTTGCAGAGAAGTGGTCTACTTTGCACAAATATCCCGTTCTAAATGGTGTTAGACAGATTAAAATTGACATGTTGAAACATATTCCCTCTTATCTCACGATATGTGGATACAGAGCGATAATTATTTACGATGGGCAACCGAGAACTTGCTCAGGTTGTGGCTCGACTACCCACGTCCGTGCTCAGTGCGTGCAGAGGCGTGTGACGCAACTACCGACTGGTGAGCGAGCGCAGCCTAGTCACATGACCACGTTACCCGTGACGTACGCCGCCGTAGCCCGCGGAGACGTTGCCCCAGACACATGCATAGAAAGGGTGGCAACTGAGTTTTCAGAACGTCCAGCTGAAAACGTCCCTATGGAGATTAGTAGCACAGAAGCTATGGGTCCAGCTACTTCTCAAGAAGCAGGAACCAGTGCCCATGCAGAAGATGACCCAATTAAGACGGCAGAAGAAGGCACGTGTCTGTCACACGAAGAAGAGGGCCAGTGCAAAGATGACACTGTTGAGACGTCTGAGGATGGAGACCTGCAGTCCCCCATGACTTCACCCAAGCCCCGGAGGAAGCGTCGCAAAGCTCGTCAGGGAGCAGAACAACTTGCGCCGCTACTGCGTGATAAAGCGAAGCGGATAGGCCAAGAAATTGCGAACACGGCTCAAGGAGCGCTTCCGGACAACCGAACCACAACAACAAAGAAGTCACGAACTGAGGACACTGAACCAGACCGAGGAAAACACACCTCTGAAAGCGGTGCCAAGACAACTGACAAATCCACAGCAAGTCAGAAGGACCCTCGAAGTATATCACAGACGGACGTGGGGGAAGTTAAGTGCACTCGCGATTGGGCGGGTGATGTTGAGGAGCACAGCCACGATGCAGAGATGACTGCGATAACAGGACAGACAGCACCCGAACAACGACATGAAGTGACCACCGATCGACAAAATACCGTAGAAGACGCTAATATGGCAGGTGACGATACAGATTTCTTTTAAATGGAGACATATTCATCTTGTCTGGTAGGCAGTATAACTACTTCAATGGTACAGTCAACATGACGTCCTTGCAGGCGTACAGAATTGCGACCTTGAATATTAATAAAATTAGCAGCACTTTCAAACTGAAGAATCTCCAAGATTTTCTGTACGCGGCCGATGTTGACATCCTTTTGCTGCAAGAAGTAACGGACATCTGTTTGGACAACATCGCTGGCTATAACGCCATTATTAATCCTGGTAATGGCAATGACCTCGGTACGGCGATTATGGCAAAGGAAGGTATCATACTCACGAAAGTGGAGAAACTACCAAACAGTAGAGGCATAGCTGCCACAATAAATAATACTAGGCTGATTAACGTATATGCCCCCTCAGGAACTGGGAACAAGCGCCGCAGAGCCGAATTTTTCAAGGAGGACATAGTACCACTTTTTACTGACCGATCTGAACAAACAATATTCGCTGGCGACTTCAATTGCGTACTAAGCCCCAAAGATCAGACGCCCAATTTTAATAAATCTCTGGAGCTGGAGACCATCGTGAGAGACTTAAATCTGCTTGACACTTGGGAACTGAAACACGGTGATAAGCCGGGTTACACATATATCACCAGTCACTCTGCCAGTCGTATAGACAGGATCTATGCAACGTCCAATTTAAAGGAACACATTTTACAGTCCGAACTATGGCCAACTATGTTCTCTGATCATATCGCGTACATATATGCACGGTAAACTTAGAGAGACAGGGAACCTACAGAGCTAGAGGCCAGTGGATGTTTAACGTAGCACACCTATCGGACCCTGGATGTCGTGCAGCATTCTATACGACTTGGGCAGAATGTGAACGGAAGTTCCCCCGTTACAGTACGGCACTGCACTGGTGGCTACAATGCGCAAAACCCGCAATAAGGAGGACACTGAAAAACTACTCTCGCGAAAAAGCCGCCTGGCGGAAGCAGACGACAGAATTTTACTTTCAGTGCCTGCGAGACTTGTACGTTCAGGACGCCACAGTCATCAATAATTACGGGCAGATCCAAAGAATAAAGGCGAAACTGTTAACTCTGAAGAGACAACATCTCGAAGGCTGTCAAATACGAACGCGCTTACAAAACACAACAAATGAAGAGACTACATCGATGTACCATGTTCTCCAAGAAAATAAAAGACAGAGAAGGAAAATTCTGACAGAATTTAAAACTTCAGACGGGAGACTCTTGACTGACCAAGCTGCAATACGAGAAGAGATCCACAAACATTTTAGAGAATTACTTGCCATTACACCAACAGACGAAACAGCACAGCAAGCCATTACTGCTAGGACACAAAGAAGACTAACTCCAGAAGAAGCAGGCGAGCTTGCAGCAGAGATAACAGACGACGAAGTCGAAGATGCCATCTCAAGGAGCCCGAAGAATAAATCACCTGGTCCAGATGGGCTTCCCGCGGAGTTGTATCAAGTTTTTCGAGATCGAGTAACGCCTAAACTGACACTCGTATGTAACGAAATAATGCACACAAAAAATGATTTTCCGAAAGAATTCTGTGAAGGCACTGTGGTCTTGGTCCCCAAAACACCAGGAGGCAAAACCATAGTGAATCTTCGACCTATAACACTTCTCAATAGTGATTATAAGATCTTCGCCCGTATTATGATGCAAAGGTTCAAGTCCGTTATTCGTACAGTGACAGGAGCTTATCAAACAAGTGTGGGGAAAGATAGGACAATCTATCAGACCTTAACCGACTACAGAGACATCATAGCAATATCGGAAGCTTGCAACATCAGATGTGCATTGATGTCGCTTGATTTTGAAAAGGCTTTCGATAAAGTAAATCATTCGTACCTCTTCCGGACTATGAAAGCCATGCACTTTCCACAGACAGTGATAGATACTGTGAAAACCATACTCACGAATAGCACATCACGAATAAGTATAAACGGCCAACTTAGCAGTCCGATAAATGTTCAGAGTTCGGTACGACAGGGGTGCCCAATGTCTATGACGCTTTTCGCACTGGCGCTTGAACCTCTTATGACCTGCCTGACAGAAGAACTTCGTGGATTACACATCCATGGGCAGAAGATATCATGCCAAGCTTACGCGGATGATGTTGGAGTCCTTGTGACTGATGCAAGCGAGCTGGACAAAGTACTTGACATTGTGGCGACTTACGAACTTGCGTCAGGAGCTAAATTAAACTGCAATAAGTCTGGTGTCATGAATCTTGGTCGAGGTATAGAGTTCAGACCCAATGCACCAATAAAAATAGTGGAACGAATAAAATGCCTCGGAATCGAATATACTCGTAGTATTCACCGCACGGCCGCTCTCAATTACAGGACATTACTTGCAAAATTACGAGCAGGTATACAACAACACAGCTTACGCAATTTAAACGCCATTCAAAAAGTGCAGCTAGTCAACACGTATATTACATCCAAAATCAACTATGTTGCTCAAGTGCTGCCCTTGCCCAGAACCATAGCACGCAAAATACAAGCAACGCTTGGTTATTTTGTTAGTAGAGGTCAGATATTTAAGGTTGCATATGACACCTTGACGCTACCGACACACAAAGGCGGTTTAAAACAGACAGATATATACCTGAAAGCGCAAGCACTATATGTCAGTAAAACATATAAACAGTGGAAACGATCACCAACGACCTTAGTATCTCATCTTTTGAACGAAATCACACCGGTTAGCAGGGCTCCACCAATAGACGTGCACCACATCTCACACGAGCTGTACCACCTCAAACACTTCCTAGTGGAGTACAGCTATATACGTCATAGAACCCCGGAGAAAGGCATGTACACGGTAAAGGAGATCTACAACGCTTTGATGGAAGGCAAACAGAGTAATCAAATAGAAATAAAGTTTAAACATAACAACTGGAACAATATATGGGCAAACATATCTGACACCCATTTATCATCCAATGCGAGGTCGACGTGGTACTTGGCCGTCAATAGAAAAATCCCCACCAACTCAAAATTGCACAAAATACATCTGGCAGCCGAACCAAACCGTGCCCACTGCAATCTAATTGACACCGAAGAACATCGTTTTGTGTGTGAAGATGCGAAAGATGTGTGGCTTCTATTCAGGAAGACACTGGCACTTATTCTCCGCACATCACCAAACACAATAACACCGGCACAAGTACTAAATCCTGATGACGTACCGTTCCCTAATATTAGACGAAGAGCAGTCAACTGGCTGAAAGGCCAGACTGTTCATTACATTTTAACAAACAAGACAAAGAATAAAGAAGATTATTGGATGTACCTGCTGATAGAACATCAGAAGCTTGAACGTCACAGAAAATATAAAGAGAAGTACGCAAATTATCTAAAACGAACAATAATATAGACAAACGGGAGAGAAAAATTAAACGATACATTTTCATTTAGGTATATTTTTTTATTATCTTTTTATTTCATTTTACACCAAGAAGATGGCTATTTATTTTTATACTTATTTAATTTTGGTTTTCATATCGATGCAAAAATACGTCGTGGAAAAAGAAAAAAAAATGGAAACAGAAGAGATTAAGTACATTACTGTACTTGAGAGAAATAAATTTCTCTTCTTTTTTTTCTGTTGAAAATAAAAGGCCAGTGAAGCCGACGCCGAAGAAGGCGACTTTTGGCGAGTGCAAGGCCGGAAAAAAAAAAAAAAAAAAAAAAAAAAAAAAAAAAAAAAAAAAAAAAAAACGGTTAAGACGTCTGCCTAGTAAGCATGGAGGTCCGGGTTCGATTCCCGGCCGCACCACAAATTTTAATTCAATGCTTCAGCTCTATCAATAATGTCTTTGACATATTTGAGACGAAAATCCGTCTCAGGGATTCTTTCATTGTATTTAATTGATATTTATATCACCATAACAGGATTGTTCCACCATGTCCATTGCTGAGGTGCTATTCCGCTGCATGGAGAGCCTTGGCAGTAGTGGCAATTATCTTTGGAACAAAGAAGCTGAATTAAAGTTTGTGTTGTGGAGGGAAATCGTACATAGACTATTCCGAGGCGCCTTAATCGTTAGTGGTGTGGTAGTCTAACGGTTAAGACGTCTGCCTAGTAAGCATGGAGGTCCGGGTTCGATTCCCGGCCGCACCACAAATTTTAATTCAATGCTTCAGCTCTATCACTATCCAAAACGTTCAGTTGCTGTTGCTGGTTCTTAACTGTCTCTGTCAGAATTACAATGTCATTGGCAAATCACAAAATTTTTATTTCTTCGTCGCGATTTTTAATTTCTTATCAAAATTTCTCCTTACATTTCTTCACAGCTTGCTCAGTGTACAAACTGAATAACATTGGAAGAAAACTACGACACTGTCTTACTCCCACTCCAAACAATGCTTCCCTTCCAAGTCTGACACCTCCTATAACTGCAGTTTGGTTTTTGTACAAGTTGTAAATAACTTTCCGTTCCATAAATTTTAAATCTACTGACTTCAGAACTTGAAAGAGTGTATTTCACTGTACACTGTCAAAATCTTTTTTACGAAATCTAAAAAAGCTAGTTATGTAGGTGTGCATTTCATTAATCTTATAAGTCGTAAGACAAGTATTGCCTCCGATATTCCTAAATTTCTGAAAAATTAAAAAATCATTCTTCCCCGAGGTCAGCTTCTCTTAGATTAATAAATCGAGTCAAAATCTTGCAACCATGACTTATTAAACTAATGGTCCTGTAATAGTCCCATCTCTCTGCTCCTGCTTTGGAGTAGCGATTATTACATTTTTGTTGAAGCGAAGGTATTTTGCCTGTCTCTTACACCTTACTCATCAGATCAAGTAGTTTTGTCATGGCTGGTCCTCTCAGAGACATCAGTTGCTCTGAGGGAATGTCATCTAGTCAAGCCGCCTTGTTGCGACATAGGTCTCTCAGTGCCCTGTCATATTCTTCTCCCAGTACAATGTTTACTATTTCATCTGCATCTATTTCCTCTTCCCTTCCTGCAATACTGACTGGAAGATATAATATACTGGTCATTATTACTGCAATAAAACAATACTGATATGTAGACCACGTTAATATTGTTGCCTCATACTAAGATATGGAAATTATTTTCTTATAGTTTTGTGCAATCCAGGAATGATCCTACATATCATTATAATATCTCACCCTACTGAAAGCAAAAACGACTGGTATGAGGTATGACTGCTATTCAGACACAAGAACGGTACGTGTGATATAAGTGAGCGTCATGTTAGTTTATAGGATGGGGAAGGGGTGCGAGTTTTCTTAGTTGAACTGATTGCACAATGTGATGTCCCGGAGATTTGGCGCGAGCAGTTCGGGAACTACACGACATGGTGGCTGTTCTACGAGCGCTGTGGTAACTGTCTTCAATAGGTTGCGAAAACAAATACAAACGACGTCTAAATGTCGAGGGGTACGGCACAGCACAGATTTTTGCAACAATATTCTGGTGTTTGTTACAATAAATTCATGTAAGTGGTTTGATGATAAGATCGGAAGAAAATTAATGGCGTATTTGGTGTCCTTAATTAATAATGAGGAAGTCTTACGTATGATAGGGGATATCATGGAGAAAACCAAGAAAAGCATTTCACCGTTTACTTGACGCTGCTCTGCTTATAACATAGCATTAAATAACCGCTCAAATATCTTACGAAGCACCGTTGCCGAAACAAGTGATTACCTATTGTAGTCTGTCAGTGACGCATTTATTCATCTTGATTGCTTTTTCTGCTAATTAATCATGTAGTCTACTTATGTTAATAATGGATGAGGTATTGCCGCGGCGTATTAGCCGTGCGCACTGGGGCGCCGTGCTGCGTTGCGCGCAGTCGTTCGCCGTCGGAGGGTTGGAGTCCCACCTCGGGCATGGGTCTTTGTGTTTGTCCTTAGGTTAGTGTACCTTAGTTCTTTGTAAGCTAAGGACTAATAACACACCAATTGAGTCCGATAGATATACAAACATTTGAACATTTGACTGACGTATTGTTTTAAGTGCCTGCATCTGTTTAAATTTCGTAAGATTATACTCTCATTTGCTCAGTTGTTCATATACAATCCAGTGTGAATTTAAGCTACTGGGATCAGTTTTTAGATTTATGCGGGCATGTGAACACATAGAAAATGAAGTTTTTCATTCTGAATGTTTTCATCAGCTGTATAATTTGTTTGCGCGATGTCAGAACTGAAATATCTGCGATTTATGCAATATGGCGGCAGTACTGATTGTTTGCCATCCAACTATATATTTCGATATGAATGTGTTGTTTATTACCGATACGCAATATCGTGTGGCTCGTAAATATTTAACGGCAGTATCAGTGCCCTGTACAATTATCTCATTCCAAGCAGAAAGCACCCAACGCTAATTCTTGTATAACGAACACACACACACACATATCAGAATAATATGCAGTTTTTCTTTAGTATTTCATTTTTTATTTTTTGCTTAATGGTACAGCACTAGATGAGAAAGGAAGAAGGAAAGAAAGTTCAAATGTTTGTATAGCTTATGGGACTTAACTACGGGGTCACCAGTCCCTAAACTTACAAACTACTTATCAACTAGCTAGCACCAAGGACGTCACATATATCCATGCCCGAGGGGGGGGGGGGGATTCGAACCCCCGACCGTAGTGGCCGTGCAGACCCATGACACGCCGCTGTCCCCTCGGGCACCGCGGCTGGCGAAGGAAAGAAAGAAGATAGAGGAGGGCATTCGTCGAAAATGAGATGCTTCAGGTTCGACTCCCACTGACACCATACGAACGTTTAGTTGCTTCCAGTATTGTCTTCACCTATCAAAGTTAACAGGAATGGCATATTGCTCGGATTTGACTTTATACTGTCCTGAATTGCAAGATGCTAGAATGGTATTCTGTTGAGGCACTTCCACCCGATCAACGAATGACACGAAAGTAACGAATATCTACAAAACAGTTCAGAAATTGTAATGACGTATTCATGAATGGATAGACAGTAAAAAACTAACTATAGAACCTTTTAACTTTTTTGATATATTTCAGAGCGTCTCTCTTTCTCCGTTCCTGTACCAGGCTGCAGATCATGAAACACGAAAGATTTCACTCCGCCGGCCGCGGTGGCCGAGGTGACTGAGGCGCTCCAGTCACGGTCAGCACGGCCACTACGGTCGGGGGTTCGAATCCCCCCTCGGGCATGGATATTTGTGCCGTCCTAGTTCGTAAGTAGTTCATAAGTAGTTTGTAAGTTGAGGGACTGATGACCCCGTAGTTAAGTCCCATAAGCTTAACAAACATTTGAACTTTTTTTTATTTGATTTCACTCCCGCTTACTGGGAGCTGTACTCAAAGATCGCGACGCAATTCTTTCTTCAGATTCTTAAGGTCACTGACTTGGAACAGAAAAATTATATATCGGTACGATGCGCTCTCAGCGTTGAAATCAGTTGCGCTAATTGGTCAGAAGAAATTGAACTTGTGTTTGACACACCATTTAGCCGCTTCCGCTTTCATAACTACAAAGAAATGGCCGACCTACTGCAAAAGCATCCAGAAAAAAAGAAAAGGAAAATATCGACGAAGAAAATAATAGCTGTAGCTAGAGATAAGGTTGTGACCCGAAGTAGATAGATATGGGAGACTGAATTCCGCGGTGAAATGGCCGAGCGCTCTAAGGAGCCTTGCTGTGGAACGCGCGTTTGCTCTCCGTCGGGGATTCGAGATTCCCATCGCGCGCGTGTGTGTGTGTGTTTCTTTACTGTAAGTTAGTTTAAGCAGTTCGTAATTGTAGAAGTTTGGTCCAATAGATTTACAAACATTTGAACATTGCATTTGGAGACCGAATGGACAAGAGTATCTGGTACAAATAGATTTACCCGTTTCTACCGAAGCGCAGTTGTACGCAGAAGAATGGAGTCAAATACATAACTTGAATTAGTAATGCGAACATGGTTACTAATGACCACGGTCAGAATGAGACGCAATGACAGCTACTACTGACAACCAATGCATACAATTTAAGACATATCACCACCTCACTGCTATTTAGGGGGGAATCCATGAGACTAAGTTGGATGTCATACGTACATAAAAGAACAGTACTAAGTAGTTTTCGAGACATTCCATGCAATGTGTTGATACTTTTGACATATAGATAATAATGAGTAGGCCGGCCGCGGTGGCCGCGGGGACTGAGGCGCTTCAGTCACGGTCTGCACGGCCACTACGGTCGGGGGTTCGAATCCCCCCTCGGGCATGGATATTTGTGCCGTCCTTAGTCTTCGTTAGTTCATAAGTAGTTTGTAAGTTTAGGGACTGATGACCCTGTAGTTAAGTCCCATAGACTATACAAACATTTGAACATACAAATAATGAGTTGATTAGAAATCAATTCTGCTACTTTGGAATCAATAGAGAGTACGATCCTTTTTGAAATACAAATAATGATAAAAATGAGAATAGGAATTAAGTCTGGTACTTGAGAAGTAACAAACCGAGTGCCATTCGAAAAGAAAGTTTAGATATCCTCTTTTCAGATAACACTGGATTATGTGGGCGTTTGTTACTTGTCACTGAACAGTACAGACTTTGAGCTATGTTTCAGTATGATTGCCATACATATTTGAAGTTTAACATAATGCTTCACAACTTCCATATTCCTTTTGCGTTACGTTCTGCCACCAATTGGCCCTCACCATGAGCTCCCCATCCCTTTGAAATCTCTGAGATGCAAGCCATTAATTCATTTTTTAAATAAAAGTGTAAGTCGCTAAGATACAAGTCAGGACTACGTTGGGTAAGCTAACAGTTCACACCGGAAAGGAAGCAAGAGAATTTAAGTTGGTAGGACAGTAAGACGGCGAGCACCGTCGTGGAGTAAATCAACTCCCGCTCTCAACACGGTGTGCTGTATGTTCTCAGCTGCTCTCCCCTGTCTGCTTACTGTTGCACAGTACACGTCCGTCTTTGTTGATTTTCAACATACCGCAAAATCAAAGTTATGATCCTTCACGTTAAGAGTTGCCACGAGCTTTTTCTGTGTAAAAAATTGGAGACATTGTATTTTGGTTTCGTTTGCGAGTTGGTTTGACCCCATTCCGTGGTTTGTTGCTGTTTTTCGGAATTCACACATCGAACACTGGATACATCTCCATTAACAATCAGGTGTAGATCTTCATTCTAGCAGAAACGTCAATGGTCCTCCCACACTGGTGTTATTTTGAGAATGTTCGACACTCAGTCAACAGAGAGCTTCCAATATCGTAACATTTCTGTGGTTTCTTCTTACATTCATGCGAATGCCCTGTGAGTTCATAAATTGTGAAACCCCGACCACTTTATCTACTTTCGTAAGAGGCTTACGTTCATGATTCACAACAGAAGGACGGACACCCCTCCATCACCTCGTTAATACGTTTCGCAAGCACTTTATCAACTCAGGACACTGTGTACAGTCTAGGCAAGTCTGGTCGGACTGTGTCTTCGTTTGGACCCCAGGCCACATTAACATAACTAGGAAGAAAAGCGTCGACCTCCTGGTGAAGCCGGCTACCATATCAATCGTCCGCCCTGCCGACGGTGGTCCACATTCATCTACATCTACATAGATACTCTGCAAATCACATTCAAGTACCTGGCAGAGGGTTCATTAACCACTTTTATAACTTTTCTCTACCGTTCCATTCTCTAATAGCGCGCGGGAAGAAAGAACACCTAAATCGTTCCGTTTTCGATCTGATTTCTCTTATTCTGTTGGATTGTCCTATTTTAGCCGCTTTGAGGCAGTCTTTTAATCTACCAGATGCGCTACCTTTACTCTTACGTTGCAATGCCTCTATGGCTAATGGTGTTTTACATTTTATTCGCGCGTCTGGTTATTACCGTTCCATTTAATGGAAGGTGCTTTAGCGTGATTCCCAGATCCACATTTCTGCTATACTTTTACGTCGTTGATAGTCTCTTCCTTTACGACAGAGGAGGTCTTGAGTGTGGCTGGCTTATCTGTTTTTATCCTACTGATCAGCCAGCCATGGCGTTCTGTTGTAAAATTTTAGTCTCATGCAACACTAGTTTTAACCCCTCTGTGTTCTCCCCTGCTTTTAAGTGAAATATTCATTTTCCATCTACACCCATCAGGGATTTTCCTTCTCCGCGTTCTCTGTGTGTTTTCGTTTCGTCAAACGACACATCTTTACTAGGAACAGGAAACTGATGACCTTGTAGTGTAGTCACCTACTAAAACAACAACAACAAATACGTTCATAAAAATGCACGTCATCACCGTCGAACAACGTTAGCCGCGGCGTATTAGCCGTTCACGCTACGGCGCCTTGCTGCGGTGGTCCTCTCTCGGCATTGGTATGAGTGTGTGTGTGTGTGTGTGTGTGTGTGTGTGTGTTGTTCGTTGTAATCTCGTGATGAACTGTAATTTGAGTTATTTCATTTATCCACAGAAATCCTATTACTTCAACTACCTCACACTTGCTGCTTTGGTCTACTGGTGCACACATTATCAACATCATTGCAGTTGGGAAACATGTCTGAATAAAACTTCACAGAAATCCTGCTGCGAGTGCTGTAGCTTGTTGTGGCTTATTCATCGTAGAGCAGTCTGCATGAGTATCTGAAATCACTCTAGACAAAATTAAAAAATGTTCATTTTTTTATAGCTTATAGGACTTAACTACGGGGTCATCAGTCCCTAAACTTACAAACTACTTATGAAATAGCTAATACTAATGACGGCACAAATATCCATGCCGGAGGGGGGATTCGAACCCCCGACCATAGTGGCCGTGCAGAACGTGACTGGCGCACCGCAGACGGCCCGGCCACCGCGACCGGCAGACAAAGTTAGTTTAACACAAATTTTATTAATATGAAAAAACATATAAATACGTAACTCTAATGTGAGCTGCTATCAATGCCTAACTATGTTGTACAATACTAATTTCTTTGGTCTGTGTGACCACCTGACTACCTGAGACTGTCGGTGCTATCTAAGACTGAGTATGCCATCTCAGGTCCCATAGCAAGCGGACGAAATATTAAAAAATAGGGCATGAGGTTAAAACAGTGGAGAATGGAAAAACATGGCAAGAAGAGAACGTTGATGAATTTACAAAAGACATGACACTGTAGATGAAATTGAGGACAAGGCGACGGAAACACACAGACAGCTTAAAACTGTGCCACAGCAGAGGTAATATCAGATTTAGGACAATCACTGGACAAACGAAGAATTTACACGACGACAATGCTTAAAAGGAGAGATCGATGTTCGACGCACTGTAAAACACACACGAAGTCATAAACGCACTGAACAATGGACGGCACTGGTTACAATTCTTTACTGAAGCCCCCACAATGGGGTGGGAGGGGATGGGTAGGAAGTGCGGAGGAGGTAGTGGAGGTGGGGAGGAGAGTGTGAGGATACAGGGTTTTATGTTAGTAACCTCTTTGATACGTTTTGACCGAACGATAGCTATCGTTGGCGTGCAGTGAGAGCTGCTTGCAACAATGGTTAGGTTGGAATGTTCTTTGTTTGTTGGCCGGTGTGCGCAGTCTCCCGCCGATCGCAGAGCGAGGCGGTAGCATGTCGGCAGTGAGTTAGTAACCAGCGTTTAGTGGTGGCTACAGTTTTTTCCATTCCGTCGTATCGGATATGGGTTGCAGTTGCATATTGAAATGTTTCATTGTGTACTTGTAGACATTCATTGTAGTGGCACGCGGTTATTTAATCAGTGTATTTAAAGGGAAGAGTTTTTAACATTTGTTGTTCCATAATAAAGGAGGTTAACAAAGTTTATTGTTATGGATAAACCTAGTAATTGTCCGCATCCCATACCGTCAAATCATTGGAACAATTATTAAATGATTAAGCAGCAAATAGAATATAATGGTAACTTCCCATCGAGGATTAGGTGGACGTACCTGTGACGTTACAAGAGGAAGGACAGGGGTTGTCGAGACTCTAGGATGGGGAAGGAAGGGGAAAAGCCAAGCTGGAGGTGGGAAGAGGAGGGGAGGGGGAGAAGGGGCGCTGATGCTATGGGGAAGGGATCAGGAGTGGTAAATTTCAGGGCGAGGGGCATCATCCGGCAGGGGAAGTGCGTGGAAGTTGCCTTGGGAAAGGACATATGGCATGTGCAGCTGGAAAAGGGGAGAAATACAGTGATGTAGGCATGGCAGAGGCCCAGAGTTGATTTGGATGGGGTATACGAGAGGGTTTCAGGAATTATTTTTCGGGTGATGTACAGGATTCTGAGTTCTTCAAGGTGTTGCAGGAGGTGAGTTCCTATAGGATCCACATGGGGGACGGGAGGTGAGCCGGCCGCGGTGGCCGAGCGGACTGAGGCGCTCCAGTCACAGTCTACACGGCCACTACGGTCGGAGGTTCGAATCCCCTCTCGGGCATGGATATTTGTGCCGTCCTTAGTTCATAAGTAGTTTGTAAGTTTACGGACTGATGGCCCCATAGTTAAGTTCCATAAGCTTAACAAACATTTACCTTAAAAAGAGAAGAGAGGAGAGGTGACGCAGAGCACGTGACGATCTGATTTGGTGGGTCTGATAAAAAGTGGGAGGAGCAGAAACCCAGGCAGAGGATAAGGCGCATTTTGGATATACAGGAGTGAAGGATGGTGGAGTGGCTTAGTCAACACGTCCGGCCGGTGAGGATGTTGAGGAGGTTTAGACGGGACATGGCTTCTTCACGGATGATTTTGAGGTGGGGGTCCAGGAGAGGTTTCGATCAAGGGTGAGGCCAAGGTATTTTAGGGTGGAGGTGTGACGGATGGGGCGGCCTTGGGGGGTTAGGTAGAAGTCGGGGAGGAGGAAGGAAGGGGTAGTAGCTCTCTAGAAGTGAGCGCGCTTTTTCTGTCATAAGTGGCGCTCTTAGCTCGCTAGCAGTGTGGAGGGAGTATTGCCGCTGTGTGACTACCAAGCGACCCTCCACCGCCTTCTTGTTCTTTCGTTCTCACTTCTGGATGAGTGGAGCCAACTTTACGCTAGTACAGGGAGCGTACTGGACCAAGTACACAACGGAACACAACTGGATATGCTAGCGCTACGCTTTCCGCAAAATTCGTGTGTGGTGAAGCCCCCTATATAACGATTTAACTGTATCATGATATGTTGACAATTAAGATAAACGGGCTTGTACACAGTTATTGGTTTAACTCTGACCAACTCGACCGTGAACGTGTCACGTGATTGTAAGGTCGTCACACCCCTCTTACAGACATTTCAATCCTTCTTCTGAACCCTACGACGGAAATCAGAAGTGTGGCACGAAATCTTGGAACTGCAGGTTGCATTCATGGGTATCCGGGGGTACATTTGAGACACGCCTCCGCTGTCACATGTAGGGTGGCCATGAAACTCCCTCTTCCCATGGACGTGGACTTCGTCCCAATAAAAAATAACAATCCACATTGCAGTAAGCAACAGTAGGTCTTTCTTGGCAAACATTAACACTAAGGTACTCATCAAACGAATCAACCATTTCCTAAGGACATTGATATTCACCGGCGTTGCAGTGCGAAAATTTATCCTTCCAACCCGAACTTTCATTAATTTATGTACAAAATTATTACTTTGCTTATTTCTGTACATAACGATTCGAGTAATATATATTTGTTATAAATGTTTTTTAGCGAAATTTGGGATGACTGCATTTGGCATCATTGGGCAGGTTATGTTTAATCCTCCGTTACTAACATCATTTTCAAAATGTTTACAAGTAATTTGGAAATTTGACAATAATTTATTAATGAAATTTTAAAATTACTTTTTTATGTTTCCTTTATATAATAGTCTAAAAATCTAGCTGCATTTACTTCAACCAAGGAGAGAACCAAAACATATTTTGTCAATGCTCTGTAGCGTAATGATCTCTGTTTCCTCTGTTTCCTCGAAGTAATTAAAGGCAATCTTCTGACAGTGAGCTGCCGTTCGCCGTGGGGGCTAGATTCCCGCCTCGAGCATGGGCGTTTGTATTGTCCTTAGGTTAGATTACCTTAGTTTGTTTGTAAGCTACGGACTAATGACCACGTATTTGACTCCGATAGATTTACAAACAGTTGAACATTTGATTGACAATGAAGTCCTGCCGTGTTGTTTATAATCTTCGGAGAAATGGTTGTGCCTAGAGGAATAAGGATGACGCTGCCATATAGCAACATATGTGGAGAGAAAGAGATAGAGGAAAAGGGGGTTAGAAGCATCAAGCGTTACATTGTTACGTCCTTTCTATCTTACAGCAGAAAAAGTATTTTAAATGCAGTACTGAGAATGTCCCTTGGTTCTTTTAAAAGCATGACAAGAGTTTCCATATCATAGGGTGACAATTATTGAATTAAATAAAATCATCACAACTTCTTAACAGTTTGCGATAGACATTCAAACTGTACGCTTGGCCACAGGGCATGTTGGGAAGTAATATACACATGCACATGTGAATGTGGTTTGGTTTAGCAACTAAGCCCACTTTCGTTTGAATGGATTCGTCAACATGCAAAATTGGAGCATTTAGGGGACGGAGAATGCGGATTTCGCGTTCGGGATGTATCTTCACCTTCAACGAATTGCTGTGTGATGTGCAGTGTCCACTCACAGAATAATCGGAGAAATATTCCTTGATGGCCCGGTGATTCAAAAGTTGTTCAAATGTTTGAAATATATCGGACCAAACTTTCTGGTCATCAGTCCGTAGCTTGCACACCCCCATGTCCCAGGGAGGACTCGAACCTCAGACGGCGAGCAACCGCGTGCTCCTCAGTGAGGCGCCTTAGACCGCTCGGATACTCCCCCGGGGCGGTAAGTGAAGATGATGGAAGATGATTTCTTGCCCATTAGCCAAGGTGTGTTTAAAGAAAGACGGAACTCGACCTCTTCAAAGCAGGAGGGTGTTTGACGTACTGGAGGAGTACTGGCTCCGGGGTACTGACTAGCATCGGCCTCGATTGGCCTCCATATTGTCCGGATCTGATTCTGATAGTGTGGGATTAAATTAACGCTATGGTGTACAGCAATAAGCCCAATACCAATGTTGAGCTGAAAAGAGTGACTCAGGGGGGTCATCGTCAGCGAAAGCATTATGTCGCTTCTAAGCAACAGTGGAGTTGGGTGGCAGATGCATAGACCACAATTTAAAAGTCTAGGGATATAATTGCTTAAAAATGTAATATCGTAATGAAGATCACTTGTAATGGCCTGTGTAAAGTGTGCATCAAGTCCACTACGCAGGTACTCTGCGCTAAGTTCATCTATGTTGCAAAACGTTCATCTATGTCATACAGTAAATAGGAAGTGTTTCCACATCTTTCGTGGAAATAAATAGCGTTTTACAAGGCTTGATAACGAGAGGTGTCAGCATACAGTGATATCTGAGAAGATACGTGAAGGTAAAACTGTGAAATGAGTCACATTTTTACTAATAGATAGACCAAAACTTTATCAAATTAATTTTGAATTAGACATTTCTTAACTTCTAAAAATGAAAATGCTGTCACTAGACTTCTAAGCCCTATGATGTGACGAATAAAAGAACATTTTGCTAAAATAAGCCTACGTTTACTGAATTTATTTTCCTTGCCGACATTACCTATTAGAACCAATTATTGTTTGATAGAACATTATGGAAAGAAGGATTATGTCATATTTCAAATTTATACATGTCACTAAGTGAAAAAACATGGGCAAATGATTTTTTCCCTCAGGACTTCGAATTTTGATAAAAAAAGTAATGTGTAAGTCAGGGAAATGAGACCATAGCGTTTTGGTCCAATAGGCTTACTAACATTTGTAACTAATTTACCTTTGTTTGATATAGCTCATAATTGTCACCATGCGTGCATCCTTTGCTGTTCATAGTTATTACACTAACATATAGCACAAACAGTCTCTTTTCCGACCATTTTCTATTTCTATATAGTGTGTCAGCGAATCAAAAAGTACATCGGCAATTCACTCCCTGTCTTGGTTGACAGTCACGCCTATAGGAGGTGCTAGGGAGCGCTGTCGCATGTCTTGCCGAAGAGGTTCCGCTACTACCTTTATACTGCTACCTTGGTGAACCGCTCAGGCTTTGCAATGGTAGCACTAATATCTTTAGCCAGATGACTTCTGGAAATTACTGAGTTGCTTCATTTCTTTCAACTTTTATTTTATTTTAGGTTTTTTCTTTTTTTTTTTTTTTTTTTTTTTTTTTTTTTTTTTTTTTTTTTTTCTTTTTTTTTTTTTTTTAATTTTGATTGGAACTTTGTTGTTATATGCCATTTCTGCAGGCAACTTTAGTTCGGTCTGTAATGAGTGTCGCAATAAAATGCGGTGTTTTGTGAGACCACAATAGGATGATAACACTCAACTTCCCCTGGGAACATTTCACTGTGAATTTAACTTTACTGGTTCACATTCTTCCCATAACTGACGTCAGTCAAACAGGATCGCTTGTAAAATTTACCCCACAAATTTTTGTAGAGATTATCTCTTCCGTATTCAGAAGCATTATTTTATTTTTATTTATATATATTTTTTAACTTTTTTTGTATTACGTCACCATTCATTCAACCAGTTGATGCAAAGAATGTATTCGGTCTTGTTTTCTGATCAGGCGGTTCATGTTCAGATACTTGTGCATCTAATGCTTCCGTGCAGGCGTGCAGCCCATAGTGGCTAGCGTTTCTTCAAAATTTCTTTTTAAACATTATGACGTAAGCTTTACAGCTGAGTAGTATATTTTATTATGTGAGTTGTTTTATTTTATAATTTCTGATGAAGGCAATCTTAGTCATTGCCGGAACCAGGTTAAACAATTTTTAATTTGCGACCGAGGGCTACTTTTTTATCTATTGACGTTGTCTCAGGAGCAAATTTTGACATTATGATTGAAAGCTGAGACATGGGGCAAAAGTGATTGGAATTTTGCATGAATTTAAAGTTGTACTTGTGGAATTATAATTAAAAGACTATGAAAATTCTAATTATCGACATATTCCAAAAACCTCATGTGAGTAGCTTACAACATATAAAGAGATGAAACAGAGAAATTTTTGTAGAGATGTCTTGAATATTTTCTGAGAAAAAGGGACATACATTATTTTATGAAAATAATACTTGAAAATTAATATAAAAAGTTAAATATGGGTTTTATATGTAAATGTGTTACTTTCATATAAAAAGTTGTACAAAATTTCATTGCCGTATCTCTGAGACTGTGGATCTGGTTACATTTTTGAAATAGTGTGATTTTTATCAACATCACCCATTAACGCGAGCAGCTAGACGATGATTTTTGTTTTCATATTTGGAGTAAAAAAAGTATAAATTTTGTGGTACGCCTACCTCGGGGCAAGCCACTTACAACTTGCTTTGTAAATAGCATGAATGTTCCATATTTAAGACATCAATATTCAAGGATCGGCTTCGTGCTTTGTTGATGATAACAGGAAAGAGAACTGGAGCCGTCATCTTCGAGAATCGGTTTATCTGCCAGTGATCCGTTTCGTAGTAGCACGATTGAAATATCTTGCCTGCTAGTACGACGCAGATGTCCGGCAGAAATATCCTGCTAGTACGACGAGGATGTCAGGCAGAAATATCCTGCTATCAGGACGTGGATGTCCGGCAGAAAAATCGATTCCCAAAACTGAAAACACCACGCCGAGAAAGACTTATCGTGTACGTTAAATCTGGAGCACCTTGAATACGATTTGAAAATTATTGCAAATCGTCAGTATACGTGGAATCAGTACTTATTTGCTTTTGAATCTGTCGACGATAACTGTTGGCTTGATTAAATATTTTTGATGGTCAATCTCATTACGTTGCAAAACTTCGGTGCGGTCAAGTTGCAAGTTGCAAGTTGCATCACCAGTGAACCAAACTTGTATGTTACTAAGAGCGGTGGCATTGCAGATGGTTCTAATGAGTTAAAAAATAATTTAATTAATAGAGGCTGAGATTAACAGGAGACGAAATACGACGTACGTCTGTAAAGTTGGTAATTGGTCCCATAAGGTTGCAGGGAATATACATTGAGGAACATGTCAACAAGCCCCCCCTTCCCCCTATCATGCAAAGCATTGCAGTGAAACGGTGTACACGCTGGAACCCGTCAAACAGGGTCAGTGTGAGAACTCGTGTTATTGTAACATGGAGCGCAAAATGAAGCAATGGATACCATGTTATTTTAGGAATTTGGCAAAACGACGGCGTAGACACATGGGATGTTAGTGTAAGTGTATGGTGTTGAAGCAGTTAGTGTTTTAGTGGTTAGGGAGGACCAAAACCACGTGTGTTTCGAGCGATTCCATGGGAAGCGTTTGCAGACAGTTTCCAACAGCTGTACAACCAATATCAGAATTGTGTTGTAGCCTATGACGGTAACTTAATAGGCCAGTGAAAGCTTTTTGATCGGAACTCTTGTTTGCTGTATTTACTGAGATCACTGATTGAATGATCGAACTTTCCATACACGCCATGTATTACATTAATTTCATTTTCGTAATTGTATTGGAAAATTCACCACTAAATTTACTGATTGGGAAATATGGAGATATCCTCATTGAAAATAGTAAGGTATAGGTTTGTCGTGCCATTTTTTTGTTACTGCAGTGCTGCCGCTGCAGCACAAGCGTTGCTTCCGCGACGATGTGCCGCTGGCACGATACTCTTTGCTGTTTCTCCGCTAGGGGTGCTAGTGTCTTCCTAATTTACAGTCGTATACATTACACTACGATATTAGTATGTAAAAATGTATTAAACTCGCTGAGGATAGTATAAGGTTGGTATTTATTGTGTTGAATCACTTTCCGTGGAACATAGCAACCAATAACAGCATTTTCTGAAATATTCTCAAGATGAAAAGTCAAAGAGTAAATAGCGTTTCCAAAGAATGAGCTTTATTCCATATTTCGCGTTTTATTCTTCATCTGATCTGATCGCTACCAAACTTCACGGCCTTACGCTCACCATAAGTCGCCTTCTTTGGCGCAGGCTTCATTGCCTTTATGTAAATAAAAGTGGGGGTGCGGGAGGGGAGGCGGTCGGTGACTAAGGGGGCACCTTTGGCCTCTTTCTCTGGGGCCTCCAAAACTCAAAAGCTATTTTTTAGACAGTCCCGCCTTGGAAGCCTTTACATTTCAAAAGTTACTTTTTTATAGTAGTACATGTAATTGGAAATCGACGGGGGGGGGGGCTCATTTTGTTTTGCTGCCGCCCCTGGCCTCCGACAGCCTTAGTCGGAAGGGCATGGGTGTGTGTGTTTGTCCTTAGGTTAGTTTACCTAGATTTAAGTAGTTCGTAAGCTACGGACTGATGACCACGTAGTTTGGTCCGATAGATTTACAAATATTTGAACATTCTGTCCAGATGCTTTTGATCACATTACGTACCTATGTCTATTTCATATAGGTTTGTCGCTGGTGGAGTACTTCACACCTGTGGTGAGTGGGAGGACAGAGCGGCGGTAACCCTGAGAGACGCTGGCCGGTGACGGACTAAGAGAGGCGGGGGGGGGGGGGGGGGGGGTTAGACAGGCGGTGGAGCAACTAAGGGGTTGGGGGGGGGCGGAAGTCCGAATATCCCACACACACTTTTACTTTTTTTTTTCTCTGAGTGCCGTTTCTCTCACGTTCTGAGGCTCCAAAACTCTATTTTGTTTAGACTGTCGCACCTTGGAAGCCTACAAATGTCAAAACTTACTTTTAATATATGTATTTACAAATAGACGGGGGTGCAACACTTTGTTTTGCTGCCGCCCCGGGCCTCCGACAGCCGACAGACTTAGTCCGCCACTGCCGCCGGTAACCCTGAGAGCCGCTGGCCTGTGACAGACTAAGAGAGGCGGGGGTGGGGGGTTAGACAGGTGGTGAAGCAACTAAGGGGTTGGGGGGGCGGAAGTCCGAATATCCCACACACACTTTTACTTTTTTTTTCCCCTGTGTGCCTTTTCTCTCACGTTCTGAGGCTCCAAAACTCTATTTTGTTTAGACTGTCGCACCTTGGAAGCCTACAAATGTCAAAACTTACTTTTAATATATGTATTTACAAATAGACGGGGGTGCAACACTTTGTTTTGCTGCCGCCCCGGGCCTCCGATAGCCGACAGCCTTAGTCCGCCAGTGCCGCCGGCGCCGCCGGCGGTGGGCCACGCATGCGCCGGGGAAGCCCCGAAGAGCGGGCCGCCAGGGAAACAGTCGCCTGCCGGAGTTCGCGCCGCGCCGTTGCCACATCCGCGTCGGCGGCCGCGAGTTCCCGCGAGACGCTCCCAGCGTGGGCCCGCCAGGGCTGCGGCCGAAGCGAACAGGTGGTCCGAGCGCAGCCCGCCGCGGGCACACCGGCACCGTCTGCCCGACTCGTCGTTTTCCCAACTGCAGTCTCCTGTTAAGAGAGTGCTCGGTGTTGATAACGCATTTCTGGCTCTTTCAGAATCTACCATCCACCGGAAGACAAGTACATCGAACGAATGAGGTGCCTCCTCTTTGGGGAACTTGTTGCGTAACTGCTGTCAGTGCTGTCCTACTACAGGTAAGGTAATCACGGCTGCTAGAAGTCGGCTCAACGACGGGCGTGCCCTGGCTAAAAATAATGGCGGAACGAATATTCATCCCGATAGTTTTGTAATGATAAAGAACAGACGAACGTTACACATATCGCAGTTACATTTGTGTGAACTACTTCGTAATACGTCACATAGTGGTCTAGCAAAACAAGTGGATTATGAGTCGTGTGATTCGCTGTGTGGTATAAGTACTTCCAGTGTTTTGCGCTGCGTGCGTGAAATGGACAGATTATATTTCGTTACTGGCGTATTTTCAAGTTTCAAAAAAATGTTCAAATGTTTGTACAGCTTATGGCTCTTAACTACAGGGTCATCAGTCCCTAAACTTACAAACTATTTATGAACTACTTACGAACTAGGACGGCTCAAATATTCATGCCCGAGGGGTAATTCGAACCCCCGACCGTAGTGGCCGTGCAGACCGTGACTGAAGCGCTTCCGTCCCCTCGGCCACCGCGGCCGGCTTTCAGGTTTCCAGTGCATATAAAGCAACTTTTCTTTGTGAATACTTCAGTACAAAATTTTCCGCGCGTAAACTGACTAAATAGCATCTAACACCAATAAGTATAGCAATCAAACAATAATAACCTATTTGCTATTGACGATGGCATGGTATAAAATAAATAAATAAATAAATTCACATTTTACTCTGATTGCGAACCGGCTGCCGTTTGGTTCAATATTAGGGCCTAACCTCCTATCTAGAAATAGCAAAGTATTGAAAAGAGATGTTCAGTGAGTAAGCTGCAAGCACTACTCGTTCACCGGATACGCCACGTAAACATTAGGTAAGGATACCACTTCGTAAACTACACTAGTCTTCATTACGTCCAGTATGGGTCTCGATTGTTCGAACGTACCTCGTAACAGAGGAAAAAACTGAGATGAGCTACAAACATTGTCCTTTCATGTGGAAATAACTGATTAGTGGTTAACTTCCAAATTTTTCAGTAGAACTGCTGTTTCCATTTTACTGGGCGATATTTTGACGACTGACCCAGTATTAGATTCTGCCAATTGTTTAATGTTCACATGTTAGCCTATTGGACCAAACCGCTATTGTGATTACTTCCTCGACTTAAATACTCCTTAAACCAACTTATACTACAGATAACACGCACACCAATGCTCGAGGGAGGACTCGAACAACCGGCGGGAGCGATATCGCAATCCATAGCATGACGCCTTAAACCACGCCGCGCTGGAGTAGCCCAACGGTCTGGAGCGCCACTTTACGGATCGCGTGGCCTTCCGCGTCTGAGGTTCGAATCCTTCCTCCGGCATGTTTGTGTTGTTTTTAGTATAAGTTAGTTTATAAGAAGTTGTAAGTTTAGAGACTGATGACCCCGCAGTTAAATCGCATAATCTTAATAACATTTGGACCTTAGCAGGTCCAGATTTCGGCAGGTAAACACGAAGCGACTACGTACAATAACAGTTTGCAAAGGGCTGGCTCGGATATTGAAATACCGGAGAGAAAATAAAACTCAATACTGGACAATGCGCCACTAATCAAATATCATCTGTCCATTAAGCATGCATAAATTGCACGGTAGTGCACTGCCTGCTAATTGGGGGCGGGGAAAATGATTCGATTTCCTGTGTGAAATTACCATCAGTGGGACTTTACAAACGTTTCCGTACGTCTATATAAAAGGTACATATGATATTTAAAAGTATGGTATCTTCTCTGTGTTCGACATTATTTAAATGTGTTCAACGTCCACAGAGGTATTACTAGTTAGCATCTAGGTCGTTTAATAAAGTTTTCTTTAGTTGAAAACAATCGTTAAATATTTGGAAAAGTCATTGTTGTACCAAAAGGTCGGTTTTATTATTTAATGTTCATCAGATCGGATGCTGGCTACGATAAACGGGAAGGATAACCGCTACCGAATCCGGGTGAGAATCTGTAATGATTTTTTTCTAAGATGTGTACTAATAACCAGTCAGGAAAAGGAAATTTGTGTTGCGTTTCTACTGAAAACTTTGCTACGTTGAAAGCTTTATATTGCTAACAATGAATACTGTAGAATACGTTAGCGGTAAAGTGCTCTCACATGCCCATCGTGTACCTTAAGGGCAATTTATGTAACACGAAGAAATGAAACTGTTGTACTCCGGGAGTTAAACGCTACCCAGTAACTGACAGCTAGAGTGTTAAGTGATACATATGGTTTTTCCATTTCTTTTTATCTTAACATGACGCTTGGCACTGGGTAATTAAATAGATAGGTGAGCGTAAAAGGCAAATGTACCGAAAGCTTTCACCGTCCTCTAACCAACCTGTCGCACCGATTCCTGGTGCAAATCTGTGCGAATAAATTTTCAGTGCTCTGACTTAATTGCACCCGCGATATCGGCGGCGAAAGGTGTCTCTATGGTTTTTTATGAGATATTCGCGCTGTTTTACGAGTATTTTATGACGTTTCCGCGGAGGGACCCGATTTTAATACTCTGCCGGAGTGTGCTACACCGCTCCTCTCTGACACAAGCTCCAATATCTCGCCGAATGAACCGCCAACGACCTGCAATTGCCGACATCGATCTTCGTCGACAAAAAAGGAAAACGGCAATGAATATAATATCAAGATTCAAACACTATTAAATTTCTGAAAATATGTGTTTTTACTTGTTCAAATACTGAGTATTATAGGATATATTCATGGATCAATATACTCAATTTTAGAACTTGGTTGAAGATGAACGTCATCATGAAGTGTGAAGTGAATTCTACGTCTACGTCTACATCTACATGGGATACTCTGCAAATGACATTTAAGTGCCTGGCAGATGGTTCATCGAACCACCGTTATACTATTTTACCGCCCATTCCATTCTCGAATAGCGCGCGGGAAGAATGAACACCTGAATCTCTCCGTTCGGGCTTCGATTTCTCGTATTTCATTCTTATGATCATTTCTACCTATGTAAGTGGGAGCCAACAATATATTTTATGGAGTTTACGGCCTTCACATTTCATTGATTTATCCTGTAAACAAAATTTAACGGATTTCTTTTCGTACTCATGTGGACGACTTCACACTTCTCATTACTTAGTCAATTGCCAATTTTTACACCATTGTGATATCTTATTCAGACCGTTCTGCAGTTGGTTTTGATCTTCAGATTATTTTACTAGACGGTAAATGACGGCGTCATCTGCAAACAACTTAAGAGAGCTACTTAGATTTTCCCCAAAATCGTTTATGTAAATAAGGAACAGCAGAGGACCAGTAACGCTACCCTGTGGAACGCCCGATATCACCTCTGTTTTAGTCTATCCCTTTCCATTGATTACTACGAACCGTGTCCTCTCTGCTACGACGATAAGATCGCCGTAATGAAGCCCTACGCCAGGCTGAAAATTTTAATGAATTCTAACAGCCTGATAGCAGACTTTTTACGGGAAAGTGAAACATAAATAATAATAATAAAAAAAAACACATTATCGTTGAATTTCGGGATTCAATTGACTTGACTTGTAAACCAGATATTGTATTCATCGTCTTCTGATCTTGGAAGAACATACCGGGTAACACTGATCAGTACAGATTATCGCGTGTTATTCAATCATAAAGCTTCTTAGTGTAATACACACGAAAATCTATCTAGGCAAACATTTTGCACCTGATACTGCCAACCCAAGTCAGTGTTTGTAAATCTATCGGACCAAACAGCGTGGTCATCAGTCCGTAGCTTACAGACTACTTAAACTAAGGTAAACTAACCTAAGGACAAACACACACACAGGGAGGACTCGAACCTCCGACTGCGAACAACCGCGCGCTCCGCAGCGAGGTGCCTTAGACCGCTCAGCTACTTCACCGCGGACCGACCTAATTGACCACAACTTGATTGTGGTATCCTGCTGAAGGCAAGAGTCATTTAAATCCAGAAAATTCCACAAGAAAAATATTCGCTTTTCCGTATAAATAAGGATAATAGATAAGCGCTAACAAACCGTGTATTGTGCAGTTACGATTAGGAAGACAACTACAGAACCCCATGAAACCATGCTCATTGCATTCCAGCATGGGACTGTTCAAGTGGTAGAAGCTGTGTAATGGTGTGGAAAGTGGGCAGTGGGAGCGATATGGGACCCATGACACATCTAGAGATGACTCTGATAGCTGACACGTACGCACGCATCCTGCCTGATCACTTGCATCCGTTCATGTCCATTGTGCTAGCCGACGAACTTGGGTAACCCTAGCAGAACAATGTGTCACCTCACACATACAGAATTGCTATAGTATCGCTCGAGAAACACTCTTCTGAGGTCAAACACTTCTGCTGTGCGCTAAACTCCCCAGACATGAACATTATTGAGCACATCTGGGTTGCCTTTCTGTTCAAAGTGATTTGCATCCTCTCCTGCTCTTAATTGACTTATGAACAACACTTCACGTTGCATTGCATCATTTATCTCGAGCACTATCCAAACATTAGTTGAGTGCACTTCTGATTATGCACGGGGACTCCACTCAGTTTGGCTCTTCAGTGTAATTGGAAAAGTTTTTCTCGCGTTGAATTAGTCAGTCATTCAGAATCAATGTTTCACCTGTTCAACTGACAGTCATCTTAAGATACGAACGCTGCTGTAGATCACGAAAACTGATCCACGTAATTTTGCAACAGTTTCCATTCCTTCGACATATACCGGGTAATCTAAAAGGCGGTGTAAATTTTAAAACTTAATAAATCATGGAATAATGTAGATAAAGAGTTAAAAATTGACACACATGCTTGTAATGACATGGGGTTTTATTAGAACCACAACTACCGTTATCGTCCCTTGTTTCTTTGACGAACTGCGTGATTCTGGTTTTGTACCTGCTAGCGTGAAGGGTGAGAGGTACGCCGACATGTTACAGAATCGCATCATCTTCAGGCTGACTGATAAGCACCTGCTGGAACGTACGACTTTTATGCAGTATGGTGCTCCATCCTATATTGCTAGACGCGTGAAAGGTCTCTTGCGCGCTTCGTTTGATGATGATCAAGTGCTCAGGCGCCACTTTCGTCATGCTTGGCCTCCCAGCTCCCCAGACCTCAGTTCGTCCAATCATTGGCTTTGGGGTTACCTGAAGTCGCAAGTGTACCGTGATCGACAACTCTAGGGTTGCTGAAATACAACATACGATGCCAATGCCTCACCATAACTCCGGAGATGCTTTACAGTGCTGTTCAAAATGTTGTTACTCGACTACAGCTGTTGTTGAGGAATGATGGTGAACAGATTGAACATTTCCTGTAAAGAACGTCGTATTTGCTTTGCCTTAATTTGCTATGCTATTATTGCTATTCTGATAAGATGAAGCGCCATTTGTCACACAATTTTTTGAATTTTCTTTTTTTTCGGTTCTAATAAAACCCCATGTCATTCCAAGGAAGTGTGTTAATTTTTACCTCTCTATCTACATTATTCCGTGATTTATTGTTTTCAAATTTATACTGACTTGTGTTCACCCGGTAGATTGAGATCGGCCTGTTCGAGCAATAAACAGTAACCCTGTTACGATGTTTATTTTTCACATACACTTAAGACGTTCGGCTCCAAATAAGATCCAGTTGTCTTCATCTTGTCTGTAGGTATACATTTATTTCTGTGTATTGAAATCATACATGAAATTATAATGTAGGTATTTTCATATATTAATCATCAAACTGCTCAATACAGTACTTTAAAAACACAATAATGTGTGCTCATTTTATTAGAATATTACTAATTTCAACTAACAGTTTTTATATGTGTAAGGGAGACCGCGGCTCGTTAGCCACAGAGGCAGGATGTCCTACTCGCATTAGATCACACATTTAACTCAATCAGCAGGTTGGTAGCACCCACTGCCCCTCCCACTCCTTCTTCTACAGGACCAATATGACCAGCGACGCCGTTTTGTACAACCAACAGTAATTATTTCTGTGCATGTGTTAGTAGAATTCTACTCGTCGGTTAAATGTGTGTAATTTTACTTTCGGCATAACAGGTTAGTAGTATAAAACGTTTGTAGAGCTTGTGGGACAACTACGACGTCATCAGTCCCTAAACTTACAAACTACTTATGAGCTATCTTCTACTAAGGACGGCACAAATATCCATACCCGAGGGGGGATTCGAACCCCCGACCGTAGTGGCCTTGCAGAATGAGACTGGCGCGCCGCAGACGGCTCGGCCACCGCGGCCGGCGTTAGTAGTATAATTAAAGATCGTGAATTCAGGATTATTTCTATGTGGTAAACAATGTAAATTGGTTAAGTGGGTCTTCTGACGAACAGAATATAATGTAAACATGGCGATGGGGCAGGTTTTCCTGGAGACTACGGGGCATGAACGCCACCCGGGGTGGCAGTGGCGGAGTGCCAAGTGCATTGAGGCACTATGCTCCGATGCGCGATGGGCATGAATGTTTGCGTCGTCTTTAGTACAAGGTAGTTCATTAGTAGTTTGTAACATTAAGGACTGATGATCCCGCTGTTAAGTCCCTTAAGCTTTACAAACATTTGAAAGTTTTGAACGACCAGGGCCAACCTGCCCCGTCCTATATTTCTTAGAACTCGATTAAAGGTTTGTCACTTTTAACGATAATAACATTCATAATTCAGTCAGCATCAGGCGGAAAACCTCTTAATGTTTCGATACGTTTCAGAGGTCAAAAGATAAGAGTCTCCATCCTGAACATTTTGTTTTATTTTTAAATAGCGTTTCGAGTTGTCAGTATCTGAGTATTCCCTTGTTTTTAGAACATCTGTAACGGCCTTGGTATAAACTTTTTTTTCTTTTTTTTTGTAGGAACATTAAAATGGACCAATATTATAAAAGGAAGTGAAATAGTTATTATTTCTAAGGATAATAGGTAAAAGAAAAGGAAAGGATCTGTGATTGCTGTAAACGAACAGTTTGGTAGTCGAAGTTTTGGGGAGGTAGTGTGATAACTACAAACAGATCTCTTGTAATCCTACACAATCAATTGACAGTTAGGAAACTGAAGCTGAATCTGAACCTATGCCATTGGGCCAAACAGAAAGCGAAGGTACTGGATAAAAATTAAGCTATAAAAGCAAATCAAATGTTCAAATGTTTGTACAGCTTATGGGACTTAACTACGGGGTCATCAGTCCCTAAACTTACAATCTACTTACGAACTACTTACGAACTAGGACGGCACAAATATCCATGCCCGAGGGGGGATTCGAACCCCCGACCGTAGTGGCCGTGCCGACCGTGACTGGAGCGCCTCAGTAACCTCGGCCACCGCGGCCGGCGCTATAAAAGCACTCTTCCGAAAAGTAGTACGACCAATGGTAGAATGAAATTAACTAAATCAACTCCAGGAGGCTTAAAACGCAAGAAGGAAATGAGGTAAAATAACGATCATGATGATGACGAAGAGGAAGATTCACTTTGCCTAAGGTGCATCAAGCCTTCTTCAAACTGTTGACCTGGCACACAGTCGATTAAAAGCACAAACTGCAAGCGTTGGACTCATCAGACATGCGAGAATAATGAAATCCGCGTATTATTTTATGAGCGTTAAGATTGTCCTGATCCTATGTATCTGGACATTGATTAAAGTTGATTGGTTTCTGTAGACGCACTAAAAGGTAAAGCAGTTAACAATCCTAAGATTGGTTTGAACACCACAGCACTTTACTAGGCATGGAGGTGGTATGCCGTTGCCTGCCTCCGATCTTCGAACTGACTTACCCAGTCAGTTACAGGGAGACCTACATTTTAACATGGATTCCTAAGAAGTTTAAGATTTCCCGTTGTAGTAGGACAATGTTAAGCATTTACATCAATATTCAACTTTATATCACACACATCACAAATTGTTTGTAGATAACCTTAGTTTTATTTTCATTTCCTAAGGTTTACTACTTTAACCCATCGAAAGATTATATGGGTGAACGTGACCCAGTCTCTGGGCCAACTTATCCCGAGTCAGGGGCACATTCGTCTACTTGACATGTGTCCGCTAATTAATTTTTTTCTTTCTTATGCCTTAAACCAAATTTCAAAGCTTACGAATTGCCATCCCGAGTCAATAAGATCTCCCTAAAATTTAACAATAATTTCATTAATTTAAATAAATAAAGTAAATCAATAAAAAATGAAAAAAATGTGAAACGTTCTTCGGTCTCCCTTATGTATGATGTTTCTTGCAAGTAAACACATTTCAATGATCTTTCGTTACTAGCATTTCCACATAAAAGACATCTGAGTCTCTTATGACTTGTAGGATCACTTTTTTTTCAAATGTGGAGGATGGGGATTCAAACGATGTTCTAACTAAAGATTCTCTTTCAGCATTTCCTCTTGGAGGATATCATCTACCCTACTGCTCGGCAAGAGTATATAGCAATAGCCTTCTTCGCTGAAAGGTGTTTGAACTCCATTTTGGATATGTTGCTTGTATAGCACATAAGAGCTATATGCAGAAACGTCTATGATATTACAGAACAACAGTATTGTCTTTCAATCAACTGATTTATCCTCTTAAATCGTAATTTCACTGTTTACTATTCGCTTTGCAGGGTGTATCATGTGCACCTTCTAGTGAAGATGGCCGGCCGCGGTGGCCGAGGGGACTGAGGCGCTCCAGTCACGGTCTGCACGGCCACTACGGTCGGGGGTTCGAATCCCCACTCGGGCATGAATATTTGTGCCGTCCTTAGTCTTAGCTAGTTCATAAGTAGTTTGTAAGCTTAGGGACTGATGACCCGTAGTTAAGTCCCGTAAGTTCTACAAACATTTGAACATTTGAACTAGTAAAGATGGAGACCTCTCTTCTGAAGTATGATATTCATCTTGTAGGACTATTTTCAGTTATATTAATTAGTATGATATCCTTATGTCCTACACCGTAGTTCAGTTGATGGCGGTGCTGACTACGACGCGTTCGAATCCCGGCAGGGGACTAGATGTCGTTTGCTATAATCATCGACACGTCATTCGCCCACGAGGCTACCAATCTCATATGGGATCACTCGTCCCAAATTTCGATGGGATCATTTCCATTTTTCACTGCCTTATACCTCCCTTGCGGCACCCAAATACGATTGTCTACGAATTGAATATTGTCAAAATTGGCTGTAATTGAGAAGTAATATTTCTGTGGATTCCAAACTGAAGCTCAAAAAGATATTTTTCTAACAGAATATATTTCAGTAAGGGACAAACAGAATCAAAGAATATATTATAAGAAATATATTAAAAATTATAGACCATCAAAATCCGGAATACCTTGGGACAGTTAATCAAAATATCCACGGGTGTTCTGCCGGTCAATATTTCGGCGATCATACATGCCACCATCATCAGGTGAACTGACGGACTGAGCTCCTGGAAACGCGTCGGCAGCTCGAAGGAAACTGGGTTCTAGCCCGGTAGGGGCGATTTCAATACCGTCGGCCCGCGGAGCGACCCCTCCGTGGTCCGCGCCCCACGCCGTGGTCGTGCTGTGGAACCGATTACGACGGCGTCTGAGATGACGTCGATGTGAGGGCTCTGTCCGCCGTGGTCGTCACTTCGTTACGTTTGCTAGATTTACTCTCAAGTAACCCAATCGCTGGTTCCCAAACTTTGCTAAGATTATAGCCATAGTCACGGTTTAAATCGCCCGCCGCCGTAGCGTGCGGATCTCCGTGCCGGCTTGTTTCCCGGATCTCAGTGCGTCAGTTCACCTGATGATGCCGACATGTATGATCGCCGTAATATTGTACCTGTTGGACACTATAGATCTGCAGTACACCTGTGGATATTTTGATTGTCAAATACAATACCGTCGGCCCGCGGAGCGACCCCTCCGTGGTCCGCGCCCCGAGCCGTGGTCGTGCTGTGGAACCGATTAGGACTGCGTCTGAGAAGACAGTTGTTTAGGCCGAATGAAACAATACGAAACGCCTGACCGAAATCGCGGGACTAAACCTTTGTTGTCTATCGTCGTTGATAGAAACGAAAATGTTACATTTGCCCTCCGCGATGCGTGAGACTGTGTTTATTACAAATTCTGAAGTACCGCCGCGCGGGAGTAGCCGAGCGATCTGGAGCGTCACGTCGCGGATCGCGCGGCCTCCCGCGTCGAAGATTTGAATCCTCCCTCGGGCATAGATGTTTGTGCTGTCTAGTGGAAGTTAGTTCAAAAGTAGTTTGTACGTAGAGGGACTGATGACCCCGCAGTTAAGTCGCATAAAGCTTTAGAAACATTTGAACATTTTCTGAAGTACCGGTATGCTACGGTCACTTGACACACAAGCACAGGAATGTTATCGATCACACCTCCTTAGGGTTGGTATTACTATGGCCCAGTCTATAAATCATCAAAAGCTCGCCACAGATTAACCATGGAAACAAGAAGAACGTGTACTTAATATTAAAAACCGAAGTAAAATAAACACAGTGAACGGTCAAAGCAAATGGAGCTAATCGCAATCCAAGGCGCCGGAAATTTGTGGCACGGTGTCGGAATTTGAAGAGCATGACATCTATTCAGACCTTTCTCTGGTTCTGATATTCTATTTTACATATTTACTTACTTTTTCATAATTATAAACTGCCGTAGCCCCTCGGTTGCACAGTGGTAGAGTGCCAGACGACAAATCCAAAGGTCGCGGGTTCGATCACCGCCGGGTCCTAGGATTTTTATCTGTCTCTTTCCACTTCTTTCACCTCTGGCAGTATTGCAGTATTGCTCATGTGAAAAATACCGAGTAGCACCGTGGTTCGGAACCCACGTTAAACAGTAGGTAGGCTGGGTAAGTCAGTTCGAAGGTCGGAGGAAGGCAACGGCATACCACCTCCAAACAGGACCATGCACTGTGGTGTTCAAACCAATCTTCGGATTGTTGACTGCTTTACCTTACCTTAAACTGCCGTACTGACCGTCTGGTCACTGACGTAATCTTTCCTCCCTATCTGTACTTTTTTTCAATTGCCACACTACGCATTGGTTAGAGAATAAGAGTCACGTGCTAAGAATATATTACCGTCCCAATTAAGTAGTGACAAATCGTAGTTGAATACAAAGGAAAACACGAGTGAACACGAGTTAGATTTGAAGGTGGATTTCCTGCTTTGCAGTTTATCACCGTCACCCGAGACACACGATGGTTCGGCTTTTGCAATTCCATCCATGTTGCACGTGATTTGCTTGGATACTTTTCACTGTTTCTATTTTGCTTCATTCTTTACAATTTCATACCCCTTCTTCGTATTATACGAGAGCCACGTCTGTCCCTTGGGTGCATAGGCGACTCGCTTGGCTGCCATCAGAACGTTACCGCGGTCAGAATGTTCCGCACGCATATTCGTAACGCGTGCCTGTTGGGTCAGCACTCCCTTGATGACTTGGTTCTGCTGATGATGCCACCGTTAGAGTGTAGTCAGATCGGCCACGCTGTGCCCAGATCTCAACGACGCCGTGAAAGACGGACGCTCTCTTAGGCAACAGCATCCGACATGACCGGATGTGCCTTAATGAACTTAATTACTACTGCACCTAAGATTCTAAGTATATACTTCGCGACCTTACTCGGTATCCTACACCGCTTTTATCACAGCTGAGATTAAAGCGAGTTCGACTTCACGCTGTAAGAACCTACATATAGGACTATGTACGATTCTGATTTAGAAATTTAGCTAGATATTATCTTAGGGTCGAACCCTACGTGTCTGATTTCATGCCCCAGCAAGTAACATAGTCGCAGATATTATCTTTCACCTGTCATCCTGTAGTTAAAAAACACCATGTGCATAGGCTGTAGTTTCCGAAACAAATAACAAATATTACATAAAATAACTGGTATGTTTATAAAATGGCTTATTATAACGTTTGAAATATGGTTTATTCAATCAAATTAGATCCTTAGCCGCGGTGGAGTAGCCGAGCGGTCTAACGCGTCTCGCTGCGGTTGCTCGCCGTGAAGATTCGAGTCCTTCCTGGGGCATGGGTGTGTGTGTGTTTGTCCGTAGGTTAGTTTACCTAGGTTTAAGTAGTTTGTAAGCTACGGACTGATGACCACGCAGTTTGGTCCGATAGAATTACAAACATTTGAACATATATATATATATATTTTTTAGATCCTTACTGGAAGTGGTCAGATGAAATATTAATCGTAAATTGATTAAGATGGTTAAACAACTGCAGTGTCTGTCATTAGAAATGGGCAGAACTTTCCCTCAAGTAAGTAATCATAATGTTAAGAAACAAAGAATCTCTGTATATTTTGCGAGCACTCAATCTTAAATTATCAACAGTTCAAAATAGTTTAAATTTCCTGAACACCATTTCTGCATTCGTAAGTTCTTATGTAAAAACATAAACACATATCAGCTGTAATAGCGTTCACTTGTTCTCGCCAAATTTAAGGTCCTGAGAAGCGACCGTTCGCTGCGCAAACCTTAACATTCTCACCGATTGAATGAATGCTATCGTCCAGGAAGGTGCGTCTTCTGCCAAGAGTAGACACAGTCCCCTTTTCCGCGCATCCCATCGCTCACCTCATCCCTCCCAAAAGCTCACCACCCACCAGTTCTGTCCCTTGACCGCTTCGCCATTAGCCGATCTCCATCCCTTCAAGCCGCGGTCGAGACCGAGCGGTCTAAGCCACCTCGCTGCGAAGGACAGATGTGTTGAACATCGGCGACACACGCGTCTGAACCAGCTAGAGAAATCTGCAATGACTGAAGACTGCCTCCGTACAGGGCACAGTATGGATACGAAAATACCAAAATTATTTCGTCGACATGCTCGAACTGGAACAGTGTTATTAAAGAGGCGGTGTAAATTTTCAGCTCCTCAAATCTGCTCAACAGGGACACCGGCTACCAACTCAGCACAGCTTGGGATCCTGCACTGAATCCTTAAACATAACGAAGACCACCGCGTGTACAGATGAAGATTCATCTGTAATGACGTAGTCTTATCGGTTGACCACGGCGAGAGGGACAGCCGGCCGCGGTGGCCGAGGGGACTGAGGCGCTCCAGTCACGGTCTGCACGACGACTACGGTCGGGGGTTCGAATCCCCCCTCGGGCATGGATATTTGTGCCGTCCTTAGTCTTAGGTAGTTCATAAGTAGTTTGTAAGCTTAGGGACTGATGACCCCGTAGTTAAGTCCCATAAGTTCTACAAACATTTGAACATTTTTTTCGAGAGGGACACATGCCAGCATGGACACACAGTATGCGGCTACCAACTGTGGGCGTTGAGACATTCGGCGGCGGCGCTTAGCTTGTGGACAGTTCTGCGCGAGTTTCGAAATGTTTACGTCACAGTCCAACAGGTGGCGCAGCTGGCTCTTTCGTTTTTGGATGCAGTATGAGAAATCTACAATATGATTACTATCAAACACAGAATAATCAATTAAATGAAAATAAATAAGAAGCTTTTAAACCTACTAATAAGAAATAAAATAAATGAAGAAATATGGCAACTGTTCCTCGTATATGAAACTTCCAGAAATCATTCCTTGTGCGCTATTGGCCACCGTTTTCGGCACGTTCACGCATGCACATTCCCTTCTTTGAATGCTCTAAATAGGAATTCGTCGGTCACGGCCCGGCAGTGTGTCCATTGCACCTGAAGATGTCAGCCAGGTGCGCTGACGAAATATTGTGCAGTTTTGACAATAATATCCGACATCTTGCCCGAGAACCATATTTAGAAGAAATCCGTCGGGAAAGCCTGAAGCAACACAAGTATGATTTTATAAATGAGAAAGTATTAGCCGCATCTACTGTCACTCCCTACCGCTCAAAGAAAGTTGCAACCACCGCCGATAATGATGAATATTAAAGGCTCCTGCAGTCTATGCCAACGTCCCGTCCGTCTTCATTGGATAACTGTATTGCACTTAAATGGCGTCACCTTTTTCTGTTAGTTACAAATACTAAGCATTGGTCCAAGTGATTATGTGAATAGAAATCGATGAGTTTCAAAACTCCATTCAGAAACTACCTGCTTAAAATTGTTCTTGTGGTCTTTAGCGACTGGTTTGATGCAGCTCTCCACCCTACTCTATCATAAACAAGCCCCTTCATCTCCTCATTAACGGCAACCTAAACTTGAATCTGCTTATTGTGTTCGTCTCTCAGCCGCCCTCTGCGATTTTCATCCCATACCCTCCCCTCCAGTACTAAATTTACGATTCCTTGATGTCTGAGAATGTGTCCAACCAATCGATACCTTCTTTTACTCAAGGTATGCCAGAAATTCCTTTTTTCACCAATTGTGTTCAGTATCTTCACATTAGTTATGCGATCTACCCACTTCATCTTCAGCATTATTCTGAAACACCACATTTCGAAAGACTCTGTCCTCTTCCTGTATGAACTACTTACCTTTTCATTCCCGTACGAGGCAACACTCCACTCAAATGCCTTCAGAAAAGGCTTCCTTAATCTTAATATTCGATATTAATAAATTTCTCTTACTCAGAACCGCTTTTCCTCCCATTGCCATTCTGTATTTTATATCCTCTGTATTGTGATCGTCATAGGCTATTTTACTGCCCAAGTAACAAAACTCATTTGCCACCTGTATTGTTTCGTTTCCTAATTTAATTCATAATTTCTACAGAATAGCCTGATTTTCTAACACTGCATTCTAATACCATTGTTTTGTTCTTGTTAATGTTCATCTTATACACTCCTTTCAACACAATGTCCATCCCGATCAATTTCTCTTCGAGGTCCTTTGCTCTCTCCGACATAATCATGTTCGCAGCAAAACACAGTGTTTTTATTTTATTCACAAACTTTTCCTTGTTTCCCTACACAGCTTGTTCCATGTACAGATTTAATAACAATGAGGAAACACTACAACCCTGCCTTATTACCTTCCCAACCAATGTTTCTTTCCATGCCCTCTGACTCTTAATAACTCTTATTTGGTTACTGTGCATGTCGTAAATAACCTTCCATCCCCTATATTTTACACATGCAGACTTCCGAATTTGAAAGAGTGTATTCTAATCAAAACAAATCCCAAAAATATTCGAATGTTTGTAAATCTATCGGACTCAACTATGTGGTTATTATTGAATCCATCATTGCTGGCGGATCCGGGATTGCGACTGGTCAAGAGTAGGAAGGAATCTATCATACTTTACTTTTACGTTATTTTATATTTCAATGTTCTTACCTTAGTCACTTGAGTAGGTTTGTTTAATACACAGGGACCTGAAGATGGCATAATGGAATGCCGAAACTGGTAGTGAGCTAATAAATACTTATATTAAACACGCGGCTGTTAGTATCCCACTTCCTTCAAACGTGGTTATTAGTCCGGAGCTTAAAAACTGCTTAAACTAAGGTAAACTAAGGACACCACAAACAGCTATGCACAACGGAGGACTCGACCCCCGTCGGCGAACGGTCGCGCGTACCACAGCACGGCGTCCCAGCACATACGGCTAATCCACCGCGGCCTCAAAATCGTAAAGAACTTCGTCCACATCTAACAAAGCTAGAAATGTAGGTTTACCTTTCCTTAAGCTGCCTTCTATGATAAGGTATTTCCTCACGTGTTATTACATTTCTCCTGAATCTAAAGTTATTAAGATTTTGGTAATAATATAATGCTGGCATTTAATACGGCGGACTCATATCAGGAGCAACCTGAAGTTTGCGACTTTTTCCGCTTGACTCAGCCCCTACGACGAGTTCATAGGGTATTCTACCTTCGCGTTCAAATTTAGGCGCTTATCATGATACATTTAGCTTTTTAAATACGTTCAGTAACTAATCACTGCTTGATCCAAAGTTAGACGTTTTGCAGAGTGATATTGCGTTTCGTAGAGAATCACTTGCGAAAATGCGTTAAAGTCGAAACTGGCAGTGAAACTTAATTACACGGGACCACCAAATCATCATTAAAAGTCCATGACGGTACAAGACCTTTAAGTCAGTTACAATACAGGCTGATTCTATTCCGAGCATTATCAGATGAGTGGGCTGGAAAATGCAAGCACCGGCGTACAGTGCATGGCGTCTGGTTGACGTCAGAACCGAAGCTATTCCGAGCTGCGTTCAGACCACTGATTGGAACTGATTTCTGTCTGCTGCTCGGCAGCTCGCCTCGGTCGTGAAATAGCATCATGAGAAGATAATAGTTGCACTATCGCCTGAATTAATTGATGTGGTATATTGTTCATATTTATTACCCTTGCGTCATACAAGACCCTGTGGTGGGGACAATGGGGAAGGAGGACAGAGGAGATAATTGTAATACCACGCCAAACCGCAGCAGTGGGAGCTGGATCAATATGGCGGTGCATAGCGCGATGGTTAATTAGTCTCTCGCGACGGTAACTAGACTGCTTCAATCATCTGGGAAGTGAATTCAAAATTGGGATTGGAATGCCTTTGTTTTACCCGACCAGTCCAGAAGGGATAAATTTTTTCACGGTACATCTACATCTACATCTACATCTACATGGGATACTCTGCAAATCACATTTAAGTGCCTGGCAGAGGGTTCATCGTACCACAATTATACTATTTATCTCCCATTCCATTCTCGAATAGCGCGCGGGAAGAAAGAACACCTGAATCTCTCTGTTCGAGCTCTGATTTCTCTTAATTTATTCTGATGATCATTTCTACCTATGTAAGTGGGAGTCAACAATATATTTTCGCATTCGGAGGAGAATGTTGGCGATTGGAGTTTCGCAAGTAACCCACGCCTCAGCGATAAGCGCAGTTGTTGTAATGATTCCCATCCCAGATCCTGTATCATTTCCGTAACGCTGTCTCCCCTGTATCGTGACAATACGAAACGAGCTGCCCTTCTTTGGACTCTTTCGATGTCCTCTGTCAAACCCACCTGATAAGGATCCCACACTGGGCTGCAATACTCCAAAAATGGACGGACAAGCGCAGTGTATGCAGTTTCTTTAGTAGTTCTGTTGCATCTTTTAAGGATTCTGCCAATAAAACGCAGTCTCTGGTTCGCCTTTCCCACGATATTATCTAAGTGTTCTTTCCAGTTTAAGTCTGAAGTAATAGTGATTCCTAGGTATTTTGTGGAGTTTACGGCGTTCGCATTTGATTGATTTATGTTGTAAACAAAGTTTAACGGATTTCTTTTCGTACACATGTGGAAGACTTCACACTTCTCATTATTTAGAGTCAATTGCCAATTTTTACACCATACTGATATCTTATTCAGATCGTTCTGCAGTTGGTTTTGATCTTCAGATGATTTTACTAGACGGTAAATGACGGCGTCATCTGCAAACAACCTAAGAGAGCTACTTAGATTTTCCCCTAAATCGTTTATGTAAATAAGGAATAGCAGAGGACCAATAACACTACCTTGTGGAACGCCCGATATCACCTCTGTTTTAGTCGATGCCTTACCATCGATTACTACGAACTGTGTCCTCTCTGACAAGAAATCCCCTATCCAATTGCAAATTTGGGGCGATATACCATAACCACGCAATTTGATTAAAAGCCGTTTGTGAGGTACGGTGTCAAAAGCTTTCTGGAAATCAAGAAATACGGAATCGATTTGCGAACCTTTGTCGGTAGCACCCATCACTTCGTGTGAATAGAGAGCTAGTTGTGTTTCGCATGAACGATATTTTCTAAATCCGTGTTGACCTTGGGTCAATAGATCGTTCTGTTCGAGATAATTCATAATATTTGAATACAGGATATGTTCCAAAACCCTGCTGCAAATTGACGTCAATGAAATAGGCCTGTAGTTTAGTGGGTTACTCCTACTGCCTTTCTTGAATATAGGTGTGACCTGTGCAACTTTCCAATCTTTTGGTACAGATCCTTCTATGAGAGAGCGGTTGTATATGACTGTTAAGTAAGGAGCTATCGCTTCAGCATAATCAGATAGAAATCTAATGGGTATACAATCCGGACCAGAAGACTTGTTCTTATTAAGTGATTTTAGTGGCTGCACTACTCCGATGATATCTACTTCTATGTTACTCATTACGGCATCTGTTCGTAATTCGAAATCTGGAATATTGGTTTCGTCTTCTTTAGTGAATGAGTTTCTAAAAGCTAAGTTTAGTAACTCTGCTTTAGTAGCGCTGTCATCGGCAGGATCGCCATTACTATCACGTAGTGAAGGTATTGTTTGTGACTTTCCCCGAGTATATTTAACATATGACCAAAATCTCTTTGGGTTTTCAGTCAAATTACGAGAAAGAGTTTCGTTGTGATAAATGTTGTAGGCATCACGCATTGAAATCCTCGCTAAATTTCGAGCTTCTGAGTACAATCGCAAATCCTGGGGATTTCGTGTTCGTTTAAATTTAGTATGCCTTTTCCTTTGCTTTTGCAACAGTGTCCTAACCTGTTTTGTGTACCAAGGGGGATCGCCTCCTTCTTTTATTAATTTATTAGGTATAAAACTTTCAATTGCTGTCGATACCACTTCTTTGAATTTGAGCCACATCTGGTCTACACCTACGTTTAGTGTTAGAAACGAGTGGAAGCTGTCTTTCAAGAAGCAATGTATTTTGTTTCTATCTGCTTTCCTGAACAAATATACTTTGCGTTTATTTTTGGTAACTTTGGGACTTTCGATATTCAATTTCGCTACTACAGCTCTGTGTTCACTAATACCTGTATCCGTTTTGATGCTCATTATGAGCTCAGGATTATTTGTTGCTAAGAGATCAAGTGTGTTTTCACATCCATTTACAATTCTAGTTGTTCGAAGTAATTCTCAGAGAATGCGTTGAGTACAATTTCGGACGATGTTTTATGCCTACCTCCTGATTTGAAAATATAATTTCGCCAACAGATCGAGGGTAAATTAAAATCACCACCTACTATTATCATGTGAGTCGGGTACGTTTTTGTAATTAGACTCAGGTTTTCTTTGAACCTTTCTGCTATTGTATCGTCAGAGTCGGGAGGCCGGTAAAAGGAACCGATTATTAACTTCTTACGATTTTCGGGTACAACCTCTACCCATAATAGCTCGCACGAACTATCAACTTCAACTTCGCTACATGAAATACTACTTTTGACGGCGACAAACACGCCCCCACCTATTTTGTTTAATCTATCCTTTCTGAATACCGATAGATCTTTTGAAAATACTTCTTCTGAACTTATTTCCGGCTTGAGCCAACTTTCGCTGCCTATAATGATGTGTGTTTCGGTGCTTTCTATTAACGCTTGCAGTTCCGGAACTTTCCCGACACAGCTACGACAATTTACAACTGTTATACCGATAGTTTCCGGATCTACATTTCTCCTGTGATCCACCTGAACCCTTTGAGATTGCCCATTTTCTATTTCCCCGAAGCTCTTTATCCTAAAAAACCGCCCAGTCCACGCCACACAGCCCCCGCTACCCGTGTAGCCGCTTCCTGCGTGTAGTGGACTCCTGACCTATTCAGCGGAACCCGGAAACCCACCACCCGATGGCGCAAGTCAAGGAATCTGCAGCCTACACCGTCGCAGAACCGTCTGAGCCTCTGATTCAGACCCTCCACTCGGCTCTGTATCAGAGGTCCACAGTCGGTCCTGTCAACTATGCTGCAGATGGTGAGCTCTGCTTTCATCTTGCAAGCAAGACTGACAGTCTTTACCACTTCAGTTAGCCGCTCGAAACCTGAGAGTATCTCTTCAGATCCGAAACGACACACATCATTGGTACCGACGTGAGCCACCACCTGCAGTTGGCTGCACCCCGTACCCTTCATGGCATCCGGGAGGACCCGTTCCACATCTGGAATGACTCCACCCGGGATGCACACGGAGTGCACGTTGGCCTTCTTCCCCTCCTTGGCAGCCATCTCTCTAAAGGGCTCCATCACCCGCCTAACGTTGGAGCTCCCAACTACAAGTAAACCCACCCTCTGTGAAAGCCCGGATCTTGCAGGCTGGGTGGTGACAGGGTGAGAGACACCATCCGACTCAGGAACGTCGTCCTGAGCAGACAGCGCCTCAAACCTGTTCGCAAGACGAACCGGGGAGGCCTCACGATCGGTCCCCCGGAATGTCTTGCGCCTCCTGCCACGCACTGGAGCAACTTCCCACGCAACCACGGGTGGGATGTCTGCCTCACTGCTAGCAGTTTCGGGGCATGTCGCTGCCGCAGGCCGATCGGTGGAGACGACGGGAGTCCGTTCGGTCCCCACCGCCGGCCAACAACAACGACGCCCATCGATCGCAGCTTCCAACTGTGCAACCGAGGTTAACACAGCTTGAAGCTGAGAGCGAAGTGTCACCAGCTCAGACTGCATCCGCACACAGCAGTCACAGTCCCTATTCATGATTACAGTGCCAACAAAAACAAAAACTACAGTCGCGATGCGATCAAAGGAAAACTAAACTGTTCGTTAGAACGCGGATGTGAATCCAATACGTACGACAGCTCAGTATAACTTTATAAATTGAGACGAGAAAGTGTAGACGAAAATCAAAATACTATATGTCGCTTCTAATCAGAAAACAAAGACAGACGACTGTCGCGACGCGATTCACACGGCGGAATAATACACTAACCAGATATTTAACGCGAATATGAATCAAACAAAAACGCGAGCACACAATAAATTTAATGCACTCAAGGGAAAACGCACTGAAAAGTAAAAATATGTAGCTTCTAGAGAGAAGCCGGTTACACTTACAACTGATAAATTACTGCTACGCTACTGGAGAGGTGTGCTCTGGACGACGTCCGCTGGGCGACTTTTTTTCGTGGTCTACACTTCCTGAGGATGCATCTCACGTACCTCCTTGACCAAAGACTAATTTTACATGGTTGTTGTACTCTTAATCAGTTCTTATCCTTCCTCTCTAAGGAAGTCCCTTCCGAATAAATTAGTCATTATAGCAAATAGATTGTTTCATGTAATTCAAGTCGTCCATAACGGTCGCAATGGTATCGTAGTGATAGTATCACTCATCCATGGTGACGTCATAACTAAAGAAGTCATCTGGATTCACCTGACACAACAAAACCACATTCGTTGCTGCCTCATAATCATAAGATCTTTAAATCCACTAGGGAGAAATATCGAAATTCGACTAATGATTTAACTTTATTTTATAATAACTATTATTATTTTTAATTTCTATTTAAATAGTTTATCTAATTATATTAATTTAATTTATGCTGGATAATAATGTGCAAGACTTAGCTACTTCTTTCCTCTTTCATCCCAAAAATATTCTATGCTTCATTATGACATAAAGAACCGAATTATTTCTTCTAATTTACATCGCAAGTGGTGTTCACAAGATAGTTTTTTCTCACTTCATTCTCTGTTCGTCATATCTGCTTCATTTCACTGGAAGTGCTACGAAGCTTAACCAGCATGTCACAAGATGGTGCATTTTCCTCTTGAACTTCAAGTAACCCGACATTGATTTATACTACAGTGTTCCATACCAAATGAATTTACCACGTGGACTGCGCGCTAATATAGTAACGTCTTGGCTAATTAAAAGCTGTGTGATTGGACCACTATTCGAATCTCGTGTGACATACAGTTTTATTCTGAAGTTTCACACCAGGGCACACTCCACTACAGAGTAAACACATCATTCAGGAATCATCCCGTAGGTTGTTTCTAAACCATGTCTTCACAATATCATTTCTTCTGGAGTGCTTGTCCTTCCGTGAGTGTTTAACATCACCGATTGTGTTCCTGCCATTCTGTGGCCCTGTATCAAGAGAAACAGGAAGAATCCTCAGTAGACGGGATATAAGACCGATCTTCTATTCGTCAAAGAAATTCTGTGGTTCGCTCGGCCTCTGGATTTATAATACCCCTGTGAGTGTGAGCAATTATATTGGTCAGAGCATTTTTAGAATTTACGACTGCTGTCCTGAACTCTAGCAGCATATTAAAAACGGAGAACTGGAGAAATTGGCAGTTGCCACCAAAGCCTGACAAACAAACATACAATACTGTTAGATGAAACAAAAGTTTTGTCCCAGGCTGGGATTTCGTAAGAATGAGCGACAGTAACTGAGCCGTGGCGGCTCTCACATAGAGTTCCGTGCTTGTTTTATTCTGGCACTTTTCGCAGCTCTAGCGACAGACTTGTTTTCTAATTTGTGGCATCTTAATTTGTTTCTGTAAATTCCTTTCTTCTAATTTTTATATATGTTGCTCATTATTCTTCTATTCAGATTGCTTTTCTGTCACGACTTACCATCTCCCCTCCTCCCCCCCCCCCCCGCCCACGCAACCCATATTTTTTACAGCGCATTCTGTCATTGTTCTACGTACATACTCCGCAATCCACCGTAAGGTGCATGGTGGACGGTACACTGTACCACTATTAGGCATTTCCTTTCCTATTCCACTCCCAAATACAACGAGGAAAAAAAAAGAATGCCTATATGCCTCCGTACGAGCCCTAATTTCTTTTGTCATTGTGATCAATACGCGAAATCTATGTAGGCAGCAGAAAAATCGTACTACGCTCAGCTTCAAATTCCGACCCTCATAATTTCCTCAACAGAAATTCACGAAAAGAACGTCGCCTTCCTCCAGCGATCCCCAATTGAGATGCCGCAGCATTTCCTTGACACTCGCGCATTGGTCGAACCTATCGGTAACAAATCTAGCTGCTCGCCTCTGAACTGCTTCTATGTCTTCCTTTAAACAGATCTGCTGCGGGTCCTAAACACTTGAGCAATGCTCAAAACGTGGTCGTACAAGCGTTTTATACGCGGTCTCCTTTACAGATGAAGTACATTTTTCCAAAATTGTCCCACTAAGCTGAAGTCGACTGTCCGCCTTACTCACAACTATCCTTACATGTTCGTTCCATTTCATATCGCTCTGCAATGCTACGCCTAGATATTTGTACGACGCGACTGCATGAAGAAGCTCATTACTAATGATGTATTCGAACATTATGGGATTGTCTTCACTGCTCGTGTACATCACATTACATTTTTCTACATTTAGAGCTAGCTGCCATTCTTCGCACCATTCTAAGTCGTCCTGTATGCTATTGCATTCAATTAAAGACACCACCTCCTCATACACGACAGCATCATCAGCAAACAGCAGCAAATTACAAGTTATTCTGTCCATCAGATCATTTATATAGATAGAAAATAATAACGGCCCTATCACATTCCCCTGGGGCACACATGAAGATACACTCGTCTCTGATGAACACTCGCCTTCGAGAACAACGTACTGCGTTCTAATACTTAAGAAGTCTTCCAGCCAGCCACAAACCTATGAACCTATTCCATAAGATCCTATATTCGTTAGCAGTCTGCAGTGTGGCACCGCGTCGAACGCCTTTTTGAAGTCGGGAAAAACACAATCCGCCCGTTGCCCTTCATCCATGGCTCGCAAGATGTCATGTGAGAAAAGGGCAAGCTGAGTTTCACTTGAACGATGTTTCCTAAACCATTGCTGATTCATAGAAAGAAGTTTTCCCGTCTCAAGGAAATTTACTATATTCGAACTGAGAATATGCTCCAAAATTTTGCAGGGAACTGACGTCAACGATATTGGCCTGTAATTATGTGGGTCAGTTCTGTTTCCTTTCTTATAAACGGGAGTCACCTGCGCTTTTTCCAATCACTGAATAAAGATTCACGAACAATGCATACTAAGTAAGGGGCCAAAGCGCAGAGTACTGTAAACCGAACTGGTATTCCATCCGGACCAGGAGACGTTTCATATTTACGTCTCTCATCTGCTTTTCAACACCGGAAATACCTATTACTACGTCCTCCATTTTGTAATTAGTACGTTGATCAAATTATGGTACATGTGTGCGGTCCACCTGCGTGAAAGATTTCTTAAAGGTTAAATTTAGAATTTCAGTTTTCCGTTTGTTTTCTTCTATTACTGTCCCTGAATGATCAACGAGTGACTGGATAGTGGGCTTGTGGAAGATAGTTTTCTTACCCATTCTGTCCATGATGTTTCCACTTGGTATCTCTTGACAGTGCACGTGTCACTTTCTGCGGGCATGTCTTATCGACATAAATTTCTTTATGCACACATTTTAATAAGTGCTGGCATCTGTAACGGATAACCAGTTCAGCCGGCAGTTCTGCTGTTCGGTGGAGCCAGGACGTGTCCTAGCAGGGTCCTGTGGGGCGCCCTTCGCAGCTTGGCAAGTTTATTTTATTTCATTTATTTATTTTTTATCTGTTAGTAGGCAGGTTTGCAGTAGTTATTCAGAAAAGAAGGCTTTTCTTCTCTCCTCATGGTCAGAAAAATGTACTACCAAAAAAGTAAATAAGGGATCTACTTGCGATTGCCACTTTTGCCCGAAGAACAAAATAAATAGATAAATAAACAAAAATAAAAAAGTAAACGTACCTCTTCAGGCCTTGGCTCCTTTATATACCTGTCTCAAATCAAACCAATCTCTATATACCGAGGGAGAGGAGGAAAACATAGGGGATGGGAAGGATTATTTGCAATTTTTGTTTATTTATATATTTTAATTTTTATTCTTTTTTAAGTTTTCTATGGTCTTGCTCTCTCTAAACAGTTCTATACACACTTTCAGTTGTGGAACATTCCAACTCGTCTTCTCGATACTTTTTGTTGGCAGTTCGTTCAGGACTCGTATCAACAAGAACATCACATTAACTTCCCTACTTTGAGCGTTCCAGTTGGGAGGTGGATCGTGAAAGATGCTCCATAAAATATTTGAAAAGATCTGTTGGTATTTGGGGTTACGAACGATTGCGCAGTGGCGTTCATTGAGCTACGTGCAGTAATCCAGTTCCGATATCCAGTCGGTGGAAAAGGTGGCGGACAGTGTGGCCGCTTATCCAGTTCATTGCGTTAGTTTTCGTGGCCGGATAATAAATCGTGTCCGGAATAGTAGCGTCTGGAATGAGAGCTGAGCAGGAAATGTCGGGTGACGAAAGCCATAAAACGTTGTGCGAGTCTCCAGACGTCGAACCACATTCATACCGGTGTCATCCTCCCCGCAGTGAATAAGTATGTGTGTGTCAACGAGACGGATACGGTGTAGGCGAAAACGGTTGACTTGTTTGTCGTTAACAGTGTTATATCAGGCGCATTGGACGCTGGATTCGAGAAAAACTACATGTACTTCTTTCCATGCACGACGCCATATGATCTAGGGAAACTCTTCAATAGGATTGGAGGGCTAATGGAGGGCCTCAAAGACAGTCTTTGCCCGTAGTAATTGTGAAAGTGGTAGGGACTGGTAAATGTAGCTTATTTCCAGAACGAATTGTCGGATGTAGTGAAAAGTGCCTGGAATGTCAGATAACTTGACTGGGGATGTCTTAGAAACCGTCCGGTTGACAGGGCAGCAGCAGTTGGAATCCGACGGTGGTAGCGGGCCCCGGCAGTGTGTCTGTATATGAAATGCCGGTCACGGATTTCATAGTGTTAGCCGATGTATAGCGTGAAATGCGTTTTGCAGCTTTCTCAGTGTATGATATTGCTAGGTTTTCGGAGGATGTGTGTGCCATGTTGTGCTGATTGAATAGCCATCCTGGAAACAAGGTTGTAACTTTCGTCGCTGCAGTAATTAGGTTTATTCATCTTCTGGTGCCTTGCATGTCGATTACCACCCGCTTTTGGATTCTGTCTCGACGTTGTTTTGGTGAAATTTGCTGGTGTGTCGTGAACGTAGCGAGCTTATTTTATTTCCATTGCTATTTATTAAGTGTAATCTGGATTATTAAAACGGGAGGAAACAGCTATGGTCGCAGTGAAACCTTTATTTGAATTACACATAGATTTCAGTCAGTGTCTGACCATCTTCAGTGCTAGAGTCGAAACCCTGTGGTTTTTGCATGTTAAAACTACATAAGAACAGCATATAGTGGATGTCAATCAGTATTCAAATAAAGACAAGCACTCCTGGAAGAAAGGATATGGTGGAGACATGGCTTAGCCACAGCCTAAGGGATGTTTCCAGAATGAAACTTTCACTCTGCAGCGGAGTGTGGGCTGATATGAAACTTCCTGGCAGATTAAAATTGCATGCCGCAACTGGGACTCGAACCAGGGACCTTTGCCTTTCGCGGGCAAGCGCACTACCGACTGTGCTATCCCGACACGACTCACGATGCCACCTCACAACTTTACTTTCGCCTTTACTTCCCGGTTCCGGCACGCAATTTTAATCTGCCAGGAAGTTTCATATCAGCGCACACTCCGCTGCAGAGTGAAAGTTTCATTCTGGAAACATCCCTTAGGCTGTGGCTAAGCCATGTCTCCACCACATCCTTTCTTCCAGGAGTGCTAGTCTTGCGTGTTTGCAAGAGAGCTTCTTTGAAGTTTGGAAAGTAGGAGGCGAGGTACTGGCGGAAGTAAAGTTGTGAGGCGGCATCGTGAGTCGTGTCGGGATAGCACAGTCGGTAGTGCGCTTGCCTGCGAAAGGTAAAGGTCCCAGGTTCGAGTCCCGGTTCCGGCACGCAATTTTAATCTGCCAGGAAGTTTTAGGGTATTTGTGACTTTATGCAGCCGTTGCCGGTCAGTTACCTGCCCTGGCCACCAACATATTTAGTGGGCAGTGCTGGTTCCGACTGATTCGTATCTCAGGAAAGCGTGTATTTGGCAGTTGTAAAGAATTTGGGTAACCGCCCCACACAACCTTGTGTGGAATACCTTCTTTTATTGGTTATTAATTCTATTTATATTATTATGCTGTCTCACCGCACTGGCTACTACCTTATGGATTTGATTCATTGTGGTGTTTAACGGTCGTCGTCACCGGCCTGTCTTATGGGCTAATCATTGTCACCATGTATGTTCAGGTAATCGTGGGACTTTTATGTTAGTTTATTGCATTGCGTCATGTTTGAAATATAGACTTAAATTGTATTTGTTTAATACCAACTTTCTTGCGCTAATTATTGTTTAAGAAGTCACACAAAGTTGGCTTCCCACATTTTAAGCGGGCTCCACCGAATAACCAATATTTTCTTTAAGAATCCATTTCAAGTTAGGGCTTTGCCTTGTGAAATCTTTGTAAGATTAACAAAATAATGTACGGGACTCACCCAATGTATGTCCAATTATAGATTTTTTTGTTAATTGGGGTTTACCCAATGATTGGCTGTCAAATTTTAAATGTGTTTCAACTGATGATTTTTTATCATAAATAAAACACTCAAACCACTACATCCACTTGTCCAAGGAAACATTTGAGATTTCAATAACTTTAACCGTGAAAGAGTTTAGAACCATAGCAATATATGGAAACGAGCGCTCGATGCAGAGAAGCATCAAAGACTTTCCACGCAGTGTTTACGATCCTTTGTAAGTGGTGGCGCCACCAGAAAAAAATGTTCAAATGTTTGTAAAGCTTGTGGGACTTAAATGTGAGGTCATTAGTCCTTAAAGTTACAAACTACTTATGAACTACATTTTACTGAAGACGGCACAAACATCCAATCCTGCGGGCGGGGGGGGGGGGGGGGGGTTCGAATCGAACCCCCGATGTGGGAGGCCACCAGAACAGACGTTGACATAGCCTTCGATAGCAGTACGTAGTAGCAGACCAATCAGAAACTATCCATGGGCTTGCTGATAATGAATCTTGGTGCACAACACTTTTCTGATGTCTTTAGTAAATTAAAAATACAAGAATAAAGTGGCCAGGATACCGAATGTCTGACGCCCATTTAGTTCGCTAGCTGATATTTGAGTATGCTTTCTTCCTCTTGCCGGCTGTGACGTCTTTGTCTTTGTAACCAGGCTGTTGTTAGATGCTTCTGGAGTTCTGACCTGTGCTGCACCATATGGTTGAACGCATCAGACTCGGCCCGCTGGCTCGGGGAGCGGAGACGCCAACCCGGCATGCAGAAACTTTGCGCTACACGACAGAAGTCACGTCTGGAATACTGGTACGGTAGAATACCAGTAACGGGAATTCATTCGTGCCCAAACCACTAGATCAATTTCGTGTACAGAGAAGCTTGAATACCTGGAAGATCTAGAGACAGGAGTTCATGTTTTGAGAACATGACCATTAGTACGTTCTACAGAAATGATTAGCTTTTAAAGCATCGGTGATTATACCACAGGTCGCCCTTCACGCCTTATACTCGTAGATGTCATGACGTGTATCACACATTATCAATGCTCATGGCCGGCCCTGTGGCTGCTGCTGGGCGACAAATTCAATGCTGGACCGATATGGCTGAAATGCTGGTCTTTACGTTGGAACGTCCTAATGAAGACACCATGTAATAATTTCTTGTCCCTAATCTTTCTAGGTATTCTATTTTTTTAAAAACGTTCAAATCTTTGTAATCCTATGGGACCAAACTAAGTTGGAAATCAGTCCCTAGTCTTACAAACTACACTCCTTGCCATTAAAATAGCTACACCACGAATATGACGTGCTAAAGACGCGAAATTTTACTGACAAGAAGAAGATGCCGTGATATGCAAATTATTAGCTTCTCAGAGCATTCACACAAGGTTGGCGCCGGTGGCGACACATACAACGCCCTGACGTGAGAGAAGTTTCCAACCGATTTCTTATACGCAAACAGCAGTTCACCGGCGTTTCTTGGTGAATCATTGTTGTAGTGCCTCGTGTAAGGAGGAGAAATGTGTAGCATCATGTTTCCGACTTTGATAAAAATCGGATTGTAACCTTTCGTATCGCGAAATTGCTGCTCAGATTGGTCGCGATCCAATGACTGATCGGTGGGTTCAGGAGGGCAATACGGAACGCCGTGCTGGATTCCAACGGCTTCGTTACACTAGCAGTCGAGGTGAGAGGCATCTTATTCGCATGGCTGTAACGGATTGTGCAGCCACGCCTCGTTCCCTGAGTCAACAGTTGGGGCGTTTGCAAGACGTCAACCATCTACACGAACAGTTCGACGACGTTTGCAGCACGGACAGGAGCGCCTGCGATGGTGTACGCAACGACGAACCTGGGTGCACGAAAGGCAAAAGTCATTTTTTCGAATTAATCCAGGTTCTGTTTAAAGCATAATTTAGGTCGCATCCGTGTTTGGCGGCCGCGGTGAACGCACATTGGAAGCGTTTATTCGTTATTGCTATATTAGTGTATCACCCGGCGTGATGGTATGGGGTGCCATTGGATACACGGCTCGGTCACCTCTTTTTACACAACAGTTTGAACAGTGGCCGTTTCATTTCAGATGTCTTATGGCCCGTGGCTCTCCATTCGATCCATACGAAACCCTACATTACAGCTGGATAATGCACGACCGCAAGTTGCAGGGCCTTTTTGGATACGGAAAATGTTCGATTGCTGCTCTGGCCAACACATTCTCCAGATCTCTCACCAATTTAAAAATGTCTGGTCAATGGTGGTCCAGCAAGTGGCTCGTCACAGTAAACCAGTCACTACTCTTGATGAACTGTGGTATCGTGTTGAAGCTGCATTTGCATCTGTACCTGTACACACCATCCAAGCTCTGTTTGACTCAATGCCCAGGCGTATCATGGCCGTTATTACGGCCAGAGGTGGTTGTTTTGGGTACTCAGGCCCTATGCACCCAAATTGCGTGAAAACGTAATCACATGTCAGTTCTAGTATAATATCTTTGTTCAGTGAATACCCGTTTATCATCTGCGTTTCTTCTTTGTGTAGCAATTTTAATGTCCAGTGGTGTACTTAAACTAACTTAATCTAACCTAAGGACAACACGAACATCCATGCCCGAAGGAGGATTCGAACCTCCGACGCGGAAGGCTGCACGATTAACAACGAGACGCTCCAGACCCTTCGGCTACTCCTGCGCGGCATTGTTTTTTTCGGGACTGTATTTTCTCCTTGTTATTTTTCCATATCTTATGTCCTTAAACGAGCTATTCTTGTACATACAGACAAGAATGTCATATATATCCAAAATTAAAGTCTCCAATTTTTTAAAGGTTTAAATAAGCATTTATTGTCAACAAGAGGTAAATAATATTTAAGCTTTAACATTTGTTTATTTTTTCACATAACTTCCAATTCGATCAAAGCTTTTTTTGTACAAGCTGTGGTAGATTTTTTATGCCTATGTTACGCCAGCCTACCGCCACGCTCTTGAAGAAGCATTGGAGATCATCTTTCACCTCGTTGTTGTCACTAAAGCCTTCCAGTCAAGTGTCCTTTCAACTTGGGAAACCAGTGGTAGTCCGGACTATAGGGTGGGAAGATGATGATATTCAAAATCATGCTGCAGATCCATAGTTTGACGGGCAGTGTTGGGGCTAGCGAAATCGTGGAGAAGACTAATGCCCTTGCTCAACATTCCTTTCCAAACTTTTAGAAATTGATTAAGTCTCGTTCTAAATTGCCTGCCCTAGTTTTCTGATGCACGATTTGTTCAACCTCTGTGATTGTTTCGTCGATCATGAATTCCCATGCACACATCTCCAAACTCTCTACACCACTTACGGACATTTTTGAGATCCTTAGAATTCTCTCCACACATATCCTCCAACTGTCGATGAATTTCAATTGGTTAACCTATTTTGCACGAAAGAACAGAATAACTGTGCTAATTTCGCAGCTGGCGGTAGACCATAACGGAAGCTCTAGTACAAATAGCTGCCAAGCCAAGACTGAGAGCTCCAACGGATGTTAAGTGGTGTCTGTAGAGGGTAGAGGGGGCAACGAAGACGTAGTATGGCCAGCATCCACACAAACATTTTTACTACGATCCCAGACCTTTGTTTACGGCTCCAACAAAATAGCAGATCCAGGAATTTCGTTTGGCGGGGGCTTGATCCGACACAGTTATTTATTTATTTTTTATTTGCTATAGAGCAGGAAGAGCATCAATTAACATAGGCAATATTTCCTGTATCTCGGAAACGGTTGTGTCGATTTGCATAAAAATTTGCTTGTAGATATGGTTTCGCTTATTTAATTTACCTGTGTAGACGTCATTCCTGAAACAACAGGAGCTTATTAAATAAATATATGTTATACATTTTTATTTCGTGTACCTTCGATACTGCTTTAACCTTTCGCATTAAAATTTTCTATCACATTTTGCATTTTTACAATAAATGTTAGGTACGGATATCTTCGGCTGCACTAATGAACTGAAACAGTTTCTGCATTTGTAAGCCAACCTGTGCAATTCGAAATGTCTACGAGAGTTTGAACAAAATATTTACTGCGAAACAGAACTAGGTATATTTACGGTTACTTTCGTTTAACGGTATCCTGTGTATTTAGTGTTGCGAAATATTCATATAACATTACCACTATTTAAAACACAAACAAAAAAAAAAAATCCGTGCAACGCTTGGTCTCCCGATATTTGTTGTGATATGCTCAAGACAAGCGCTTTCTAATTCGTGCGTCCTGGGCAACGGACACCGTGCAAACGAAAGCAGATCGAAATCTATATCTATAAATGTGAATGTCTGTTCGGTGTACGTTCATCACGTCTGAACCAGAAGACATAAAGAGCCAAAAATTAGTACAGTTACTAACGTCTACCGTGGAAAGGCTTTAGGCACGGTTTTATGGCGATTCTATAGCAATTGATCTATATATATATATATATATATATATATATATATATATATATATATATATATATATTAATGAGAATGTCTGTTCGGTGTACGCTTATCACCTCCGATGGACTTAATTATTTGTACAGTTACTAATTTATACCCGTGGAAGGTTTTAGGCACTGTTATACTTAAATCTAGGTAAACTAACCTAAGGACAACACACACACCCATGCCCCAGGAAGGACTCGAACTTCCACGGCGAGCAACCGCGCCGAAAACTACAGAATGCAAACGAATGGTCTGTGTGTAATTGTTGCCCGAAATCTCCTGTTGTACAGCATAGCAATTCCATGCCGATAGCTATAAGGGGGTGGATGTTATGGTGGTTGAAAGTCGTCAAATTATAAAAAAATTCTGACTGAAGGCCAGCGATGACGTCTGCGACTCTATCGCAAGAAGGTTACATGCAGTGAAACGTGATGACACAGATCATATCTTTGTTCTACGTGTGCCTCAATGTCTTCAGTTCTTTCTCTGTAAGGATAAGCATACGAATAAGGAAATATAAGAATAAATAAATAAAGTAGTAACAAATAAATTTTTTTAATACATCTCTTTAAAAAAAACCGATTAGATGTTTCGCGCATAACATGAACTGATCGATCTGTGATATTATTCCAATAATTATTGTTGAATTTCGTGATTGGATTCTTGGAAACTAGTGTATTTACGTGTGATTTGATCTACACTACTTACTTTCCTGACAAACGCTAAGTGCATAGACTTCTGCAATCTGGTAGGAATAGTTTTCCGTTCGTTTCTAAAGAAGGTATTGTATTTCTTTTCATCCTTAAAAAGCAGTCTCATAGCACACTACTGAAAGACAGCTTCTCTATCATAATCAACCAACGAGCGAGCGGCGGAGTCGCGGATTTATGCTAGTGGTAAATATTTTGGTGACCTTCAAGGGTTGTAGTTGTCATTCGTCAAACTTAAAAAAAATTATGTAAGACCTACGGGACTCTACTATTTAGGTAATACGCCTTTAATACTTCCATGGCGTACGAAGCAGAAAAACCCCGCTGTGAGCATCCTCGCAATTCGTAAGATGGCCCCTGGGACCAGCGGCAATTTCCGCGCTGCTCGTAAAGGCCAGTAACTGCAGTGTACGCCTTATCCCTATACAGCACCACTTCCAAGTCAATTTCTTTCTACAGCATAAGAAGCTATTAGGATCATCTTTCAAGATTTTTGTTTCTTTCGTCCGCCGTGGTGGAGCCCTGTAAGGCGCCTTGCTAAAAATCTATATATTCTGCCGTTGCTGAACTGCAAGCATGTTGAAGTTTTTCAAGATTTTGCAACTTCCTGTGTTCGCCACCTCCTTACACACTGCTCTGCAAACGCCGGTTGGCAGAGCTGACGCTTCCACATAAACGGAGGTGTCAGTGTAGGCGTGAATACTTGCACATGTCAGTGCTTCTTTCAGGCAGCAGAATCATCAACACTCATAGCCTTCCAAAGACATAAGAAAAAGGAACGGTTACCACCTTTGTAGAGCCCCTACTACTGCAGAACCTACTAGTTCCTCCATCGCCATTCTAGCACATCCACTGCAGACCCTACAAAACAATCGGAGGAAAAAAAGCAACAGGAAAAAGCAAAATACAGGCAAAAACAGGAACCAAACAATCCGACCATATTGAAATAATAAATTGCAGATTGTTCATCTTACCTTCAGAGATATTGATGGACGTCCGGGGAAATCATCTCGCCCCACGTCGAGCCCAGAGGTCTCGGGGTAAAGCGCTCGACTGGAAACTGAAAGATCGCGGGATCGAAACCCAATAGGATTTGTATCAGTCTGCATTTTAACACAGTCTTCACCTCTCAAAGATGTGAGAGGTCCCCAGAAACGATAGGTGGTTCGGATTCCACGTTAAGCTGTAGGTCCCCTTTTCCCAATGGGTAAGTGGTGTAGGTTACGGACACAGTAGTCGCCGAACTGGCATCCAATTGAAAGACTTGCATGAGGGGCCACTGAGCCACAGGAAATTATTACTATTATCTCGCCCCAAAACTGAACCTCTACCTTGTTTAGAGCAACCTTCATAAACCATGTCTCCCGTATTACAGTGAAACATGAATGGGTTCAGGACACATCTAGAAGAACTAAAACTACAAACACAGAACGTCCCTTGTGTTTGTGTTGTAAGATCTATCGTAGACCCAACGTGACTTGAGCCATTTGTTACACTCAGGTGTGTGTGTGTGTGTGTGTGTGTGTGTGTGTGTGTGTGTGTTGTGTGTGTGTGAATTTAATGGCCAAGTACGCTTGATCGTGATATATCTAATTAAATATGCAAATGACATGAGATTGAATAAACGATATATTTATATACCTGATAAATTTGGGTCGCTACTACGTTGTAAAAAACATAGAAAATATATTTCTGACCTAACTGAACAGTGGCGTACCAGAGCAAGGGCAAGAAATAATAATAATGATAAATTCTATCGCGAATCAATTCATGAAAAGATAATAAGATCATTCCCCACACTGCCAATAGAAACAAACTATTTTCCTTCCAAAATGGTGTCTGGGGTTAGAGAAATAAGGTTATGCAAAATTGGTAAATATGACATATATTGGCAAAAATGTAGAACCTAACCAAATACAATTGTATGTGACTAGGTGTCACACTCTGATTAAAAAAATTTAGTAAAAGTAGTTCTCCAAATACCTCTAAAAATTAATACACACTTGTAAAACAAAATTGAAAACTAATTCAAATAACTGGCTACATCGTTTAGGAGCCTAAGTCAGTATAGAAATAGACCTCGTTATCTCATCCCAGTGAAAAGAAAGAAGGTAGCTACAGCAAATGATCCCATTAGAAACAAAGAGCTGAATCCCAACCAGGACTGGAGCAGCGCAAGGAAATAGTATACCAAACACTGGGTTACGGTCGTGCAGCAGCGGCGTCGATGTCAAAGATCTGGTGCAGTAGTTGTGGATTCTATCCGTGAAAATACTATAATAATAAAGCAACAACAAATTGCCGAAGTGTGGTCGCATCCAGCGAAACAACACCCTGAAAACTCAGATACACGCAAACCGCAACTGCTGTGTCCAACTTGACAATGATACAATGCGTGCAAGAGTGGAGGCTACCGTTCTCGGCGGCGGAGCTTCACTGAGTCCCCTTCACAAACCCCTTCATTTCCACTCCCCAGATCCACCCGAGCACACGGCCACGCCTTACTCGTCCAAGAGCCAATCTCATTGACCCGCTAATGGCCTTCCAAATCATACTGCACGGCCAGGAGTTGCATACAACAAAAATGAGATAAAGTAGCAACGACAGCCAATCGTGGACTTTGCTGCCAACGGCTCTTTAACCTCCCCCCAACACACAGTTTTCTCACGCCCAGTCACGTACGCCCGTGCAGTACAAGGAAATTCTTTGCAAACTATTAGTGGTCGGAACCTTGGCGCCTACTTTTACTACTGCTGGCGACACTGTCCTGCTGTGCCAGACAGATTTCACTTCGAAGAGACGCGAAGTTGAAGCGTCCTGCCATTTGTTATATCGTAAACTATGCTACCTGCTACTGAAAGTTTAGGGACAGACAGAAAGGGCGACCGGCAACCATCAAACGTTTTTTCCTCTCCTGCTCGCACAGCCAAAGAAACACCATGGCGCCAGACAGGCTTTGGTTGGCCTAAACAGTTAACACATTGTGCGAGCTCACACCGGAAACCGCAGGTAACCGGCGGTCAGTCGTGTCGCCATGCAAAACCGGCCATCCCACCCCGACCGCCCAAGGGCCCTGACCCCTGCTGCTCTATAATGCCGACTTGACAGTAAGGAAAGAATTTTAAATCAGAAGCACTACATCAAAAAGAATAACTAAATAAACCAATACACGCAATTCTCCCAACCCATATCAGAATATAGAAGTCAGGAAACATGTAAAAATAAATTAATTTCATGCAATAAAAATCAAAATTAAGCAATGAAAATAATAAAGAGACACATGTAGCGAGAAATAAGAAAACTGAGAGTGTTTACAAGACACAAATTTTAAGGCTTACGTCACCCATACACTGCAGGGCTGTACAATTTACTGTAAGGCCGACCTGACAGACGATCACCGTTTGTTCCTTGTATTTACATCCCCAGGAACCGGTAGTCTCAAAGGCTCTTATCATAGAACAACTGCAACGTCCATATATTCTACTGGAAAACGTGTGTCCATAATGTGATATGGGGCTCAGACTCTGCATGCCAAAGAGATTGGATTGTACACATGACGACGCAGGAACTCTGGATCCTCAACATGGGGAATCCCCAACATTTTTTGAGCCAACACAGGAATGTTGTCAACCACTGACGTTTCGTTCTTCTCTCCAGCATTTGTAGAATCCGCTCAGAGGGAAGCAATTGATAATCTTCACAACAGTGACTTCTCGTTGTGAATCCACCTACTGGATGGCCCATCATTACGGCAGCAGTAGCTGAGATGGATAACTAGCAGGGTTAACTGGATATTATTCAGTCATCCGACGGTATTTGAACACCGAAGTGACATTCATGACTGGATGGATCCCATAAGACATATAACCCTCATGCGACTGATCCTTCTATCGGTAAGGCAGCAGGTCATCTTCGAAGGCATCCTGGGCCTTCGTGAATAGATGAGTGACACATAGCAATTAAATCCCTACGACGGTTTAAGGGTGCTCCAACAGCTGACAACCTTGCAGCCTTTCGAGTGGCAAGAGCCAACTCACGACGCATTATCACAGAGAGAAAGAAAAGTTTCTGGAAGCCTTTCTGAGCCTTTTCAATCGCTCCAATTGATCCACAAAAGAATGGAAAGCCATCAGGATGATTTCTGGTACAGGCAGTCGTTTACCTATCCCAGCTGTGTTGACGCAGAAGTGTTCACAAACAAAACCTCCCAGACATTTCGCAAATAATACTGCCACGAATAGCCAGGATCGTTCAAGCGATTTTGTGCCACCATGGAGAGGGGCAAGTTGGTCTTTACAACCGCCCTTTCTCCATGTGGTAGTTGGAATCTACTATGACTGCGTTTGATGACACTGCATCTGGCCATGACACTATACAGAAGAGCTAGATTCGGCATCTGTCTGAAGCATCGAAGGAAATTCGTCCTGCAGGTTTTAGTTCTATATGGCAATTTGGCCATTTCACTGACTCTTGGAGGGAAGCGATTTTAATTCTGATCCTCAAACCAGGAAAGCAGCAAGCACTTCCTCGTGATTACCGGAGTGTCGCCCGAACGAGCTGTGTAGGAAAGAATAGTCAAATGACGCCTGGTGTCGATGTCAGAGACTAGTTAGTTACTTCGCAGCTCTCGGTATGGCTTTAGGAGATACTGCTCCACTTTCGGCAACCAGCAGACTTTCCTACGTTAACAGCACTGTATCCGGACCTTCTTCGACATTAGTAAGACGTACGACACTACTTTGAGACTCCTTATTCTAGAGCAGCTCTATCAGTGGGACTTCCGACGTCACCTCCACAATAACCTACAGTCCTTCCTGTGTGCTTTTTTAGGTAGGCCCCGAGTTCGTGACATGATTTCAGATCTTTTGAGCAGGAGAATAGTGTCCCTGAGGGCTGTATTTCAAGTTTTACACTCTTTTCTGTAGCCGTCGATAATAATACGTCCGCTGAACGGAGTTCTGTACAGTGTTCGTGGACGATTTTTTAGTTTTCGGTTCCTCCTTCAATAATGCTGACGTGACTCATTAATTGCAGTTGGCAGTGCAGAGGTTAGACGAGTGCGCTGCAAACACGCGTTTTCAGTTTTCTGCTGATAAGTGTTCTCGTGGTATTTTTACTCTTTCTGACCTGCAAATGGGCGATACTGTATTCTCTTTTAAATAGTCTGTGAGGTTTCTGGACCTAAATTTCGACTCGAAACTATCGTAGCTACTACACCTGGGGGATCTGAAAACGAGGACCAGGAAGGCGCTGAACAATTTAAAATGCCTTAGCCACATGTCGTAGGAAGCAGATAGGGCACGTCTACTGGAGTTATAAAGGCCTTTCGTACGATTGCGGATAGATTATGGGTGCACAGTTTACGGATCAGCGAGGCCTTAACCATTGACGGTGTACACCATGAACAGATTAGGCTGGCCGATGGTGCTTATAGGACAGTCCCATGTCCAGTCTCTGAGCTGAGGCTGGCGAACCGCCCTTCACCATCCGGCGGCAACTCCTCATGGTGCGTCAGGCCAAATAAGCGTCTTGCTAATCCAAATTCCCCACTTTAGCGAACTGTTGCTCGCTCTGATACAATGCGCCTTTTCACAAATCGTCCCCGAGCAACAAGGCCGTTTGGGATTTGCGTGCAGCTAGTACCGCAGTCACGTGGTGTAGCTCAAGTACGGCCCAAACAGTCTGCCATCCTGGCTTCTGCAGCGGCCACAGTAAATTTAGTGTAGTACTACAGAAGCTGCACTCCTGTCAGTGTTTTTATCTCATAATTTTATACAGTTTCAACTGAGTACCTCGACTCTGTATCTAAATTCACGGATGGATACACGAGGACTATTTGTTGCTCTGTTGTTTTCCTGATCCAGTTACATGGATCCGACTACCCTAAGAGTTTACTGTCATTCATGCGAAAGCCATTCCGTGGGCAGTATTAAATTTCTCATATACTAGGAGTGACCTTAAATTTCTTCAAACTCTGTACCCACCAGATAAAGGAGACCAGAACATCCAGGAAGCCTTGTACAATCTACAAAGGTTAGAGGAGGTTGTGTCTTTCTCCTGGGTCTGATGTTATAAGAGTATTAGAGGTAACGAAGGGCAGCTGTAGCAGCAAAAAAGGCGTATTGTGAGCCTCAAATATTTCATCGTCCTATTTCCTTGCATTCTCTCGCCTCGCTGATGAGGAACAGAGTCATGTGTCGATGGAAGGATGAGTGGCGGGAAATCACGAACAATAAGTTGCGTGTCGTGAAGTCCACCACGCGGCCTTCTTCGAACCACCCAGGCAGGATAAGATCCTCCTCACTCGTCTTCGTATATATCGCTGTCCCACACGTTCCTCGGTGTGGTGTGTTTCATTTTCAGATTAAAGGCCGGCACGTCTTTTGTCGCTGATTTTAACCGATGATCAAACGGATGTGTTGCATCTTTCAAAATTTTGTTAGTCCTTAGACTTATTCCTTAAAATTTAAGGGAAAATTATTAGTCGCCAGAATGACAGGCTTTTCCATCTTTTTATTATTGGCAGTCACTTCCACCTTTCACTTTCTGTTAATAAATTTTGTTTTACTGATCACTTTTCGATGGGGCCGATATGTCCACGACCCTACATGATTTAGGCAAATTATAAATGTGCGTATTTTTATGTGTAGATCTGAGGGGAAACGGGGGCGATTTTCGTCAGGTCTCACACATCATGTGTTTCAGTTACATTCGTTCATAAGATTTCTGTATGAGCGCTGATAACCTTGCTGTTGAGCGCCCCTCACAAACAACAACATGGCTTCTGCAGTCAAGATGTGCTGCGGTGTACGAGCCCCTGCATCGGTCGGCAATCTGCGCAACACTGCTGTCTCTTGCGTTGCGTGAACTAAAGGGGCGGGCCACGGTTAACAAACTCAGACACTGATTATTAAATATTTTTGGGAAACGTTACAGTTAATAAACAGTGTACATTCTCAAATACTTGGAAGATGAAAAGTGAAACAATACTAACCAACAGTAAATTCAAGTGCTCTAAAGATAAATTCCAACCACAGCAATATCCAGCCAGCATGGCTAATTTATTTGTTGAAGACGCTTGACATAAATGTAATTACTGAGTTACAAAATTTTCTTCCTGGTTTCCCTACCTATTGTCTTCTTAATTTCCTTATAATTCAACCTCCTCCATATTAAAATGGACATCGAGGACCCGTTCTCGGTTGTAACAAGACTCTAGAACATCGGGGCTCCTATAGTTGGCGCTACCGCTCTGAGTAGCATGCGGCAGTTCTAAGAGTTATTTCACCAACCTGTCGTCTTCTTCCGTAATTGTCCCAGTGCAGAAAACAGCACGCAGGTCTTTGGTTCTTGCTTTTGAGACTGGATTTAGATAGGAACTGTTTTCTATTAAATGATGAGTTAAAGATGATGCGATGCCAGCTAATTTATCATTAATAACCGCAGAAAATTAGCAAACTGCACGTAATTAAGTACATTGTTCCTTCTATGTGAATTAAAGTTTATAACTGTTAAATAAAAACATTAATTCTCTGTGACCAAACAATAGAGCCGGATCTGAACTTGTACGTGTTTACCATCTGAACCCCCGTTATGAACTGCTCATGTTCGCATTACGTGTTCACAGTATGATCACCGAATCTGGACTGACTTCCGCAACGCGACCCGCGTAGGCTTCTATCGCTCTGGCTGACTCCAAAATATGGCCGACGCACGTCGTCTACCTTTTGTTAGTATTTTATTGATTTACAATTGGTTTAATAAACATTTTGTTTTATTATGACATCACTTAACACTGAGGGGTTCCCTACTCAGGATTTTACCTGTGTTCTTCAATTAGTTTATTATATATTAATCGAAATATTATCGCGTTTTGGCGGGCTACCGCCTTATACATCAGCCAATCAGCGAGAAGTACAGGCAACTCGGCGAACTTTTCTACATTGCTTCGCACGGGAACCAAACCTACTGGTAGCACCTGTTGTGGTTCTCACACGACCTGTACTACCTATCGGCTACTGGTTCTAACCTGCTGTACGAAAGCGATTCTCAAATCAGAATATATACAGGGTTTGTGTGTGTGCGTGTGTGTTTGTGTGTGTGTGTGTGTGTGTGTGTGTGTGTGTGTTTATGTGTGTGTTGTCCTTAGTCTGACTTAGTTTAAGCAAGACTTAATTTATAACTTATGACCATAGCAGTTTGGCGAATATGTGTGCAATCAGAAACCTTGTTTACCTGCCTTTTTTATCCTTAAAAATGCAAATTGTCTTTGCTTCCATTCAAGATTCTAAAATCTAGGACGTCATGTACAAGCATTGTAAGTAAATGTCTTTTATTGGCAACTTAAACTAAGTGAATAATCAACTGTAAATGTGGCATAACGGAAACTTTGACCAACGTCACTTGGGAATCTTATTGTAACCGCTACTGTCTACCGTAGCTATGAATGTTTCACATATATCGTGCATAATTTGAGGGTGGGACAGGTATCGGGACATGAAATAGAAAAGGTGAAAAAAAAATACCGGTGAAAATGCAGTTTGGAAAAGGAAACAAAAAGGTTTCCATTTTCTTTCCTCGGGTGTGTGACGCTGTCGCAACACTGCAGCAAAGGCTGGACTTGTAAATCCAGTGCAGAAGGTAGTGGGCTGTAGCTTGGCAGTGTGGCACCCCTGGGATGGGAACGAATTACTGGTGCGGAGTGTGGGCGGTGGGCACGGCTTGGTCTGCCTCGGGGCGCTGCGCCCAGAGGCTGGTAGGCAGCGACTTTTAATTACTGCCGCGCTCCTGTGAAGTCCCAGTACCACAGAGCAGTTTATACAGCTCTCGTCCCCGTCCAGTAATTACCCAGGGAGCAACAAAAATCGTCGACTGTCCGTTGAGATTCCGTCACATAAGTCATTTTGCAAATTACGACACTCTTATACCAACAGGGTTACTAACATACCAACAGACTTGTTAATCACCTCGGGTTTGTTGGCTGATACTGAACGTGTGGAAGAGATCAGGAGACTCTGGGAGGTACCAGATTGACTTCATAATGATAAGGCAAAGATTTAGAAACCAGGTTTTAAATTGCACGACATATCCAGAGGTAGATATAGACTCTGACCGTAACTTATTGCTTACGAACTATAGCTTAAAACATGACAGACTACAGAAAAAGTAGAAAATTAAGTAGATGGACTCTGGACAAATTGAAAGAACTACAGGTGGTTGAGAGTTTTAGAAGGAGCATTAGGCATGGATTTCTGAAACTGTGGAAAGTAATACAGTAGAAGAAAAATGGGTAGCTCTGAGGGACAGAGTAGTTAAGGCGGCAGAGATTCATATAGGCTGAAGGACAAGGTCTCTTAGAAATAACACAGAAGATACGGAACTTAACTGATGAAAAAAATATATATATATATATAAGATTTGAGGAGAAATAAGGCATCTGGAGTAGATCATACTCTGAACTGCTATCATCGTTAGGAGAGCCAGTTATCAAGACATTGTTCCACGTGATATGCATGGGACAGGGGAATTACCCTCCGACATGAATAAGAATATTGTAATTCCATTTCCGAAGAAAGCAAGAGCAGAAAAATCTGAAAATTACGGAACTATCAGCTTAATAAATCATGGATGCCAAATACTAACACGAATTATTTACAGACGAATGGAAAAACTGGTGGAATCCGACGTTGGGAAATATCAGTTTGGATTTAGGAGATATGTAGGAACACGCGAGGCAATAATCACATTACGATCTATCAGAGAAGATGAAGTAAAGGGAAACCTACGTTTTTAGCTCTTGTGAATCTGGAGAAAGCTTTTGACAACGTTGACTGAAATATTTTCAGATTCTGGAGGTACCAGCAGTAAAATACATGGAGCAATGATCTATATTCAACTTGTACAAAAACCAGATTGCAACCATTAGAGTCGAAGGACATGAAAGGGTCGCAGTGGTAAGACAGGGAGTAAGACAGAGTTGTAGCCTTTCCCCAATGTTGTTTTATCTGTACACTGACCAAGCTGTGGAGGAATGCATGGAGAAATTTGTAGTTAAGGATCAGGGACTGGGAATAAAAGGCTTGCGGTTTGCTAAAACATAGTAATTCTGTCAGAGACAGCAAAGGACCTGGAAGAGCAATTAAACGGATTGGTCAGTGTCTTCAAAGGAAGGTATAAGAAGAACATTAGCAAGAGTAAAACTATGGTAATGAAATGTAGTGACAAAACTCAGGAGATTCTGAAGGAATTAGATTATATAATGAGACAATAAAAGCAGTGGATGAGTTTCGTAATTTTGGTAGCAAGCTAACTTTTGACGGCCGTAGTCAAGAAGAGAAAAAGGCATAATGGCTATGAAAAGAAAAGCGTTTCTCAAGAAGCGAAATTTGATGACCCAGTATTAGTCTAAATGTTAGGAAGTCCTTTCTGAAAGCATTTGTCTGGAGTGTAGCATTGTATGGGAGTAAAACAATGACGGTAAGGAGTTCAGACGAAAGCTGGTAGATTTTTCGAAATGTGGTGCTACAGAGGAATGATGAAAATTAGATGTGTGGATCACGTAAACAGGAGGTGCTCAACAGATTTTAGGAGGAGTTTCTGTCATATCCTAACTAAGAGAAGGGATGGTTGGTGGGAAACATTCTGAGACCTCAAGTAATCGTTAACTTCGCATTAGAAGGACGTGTGTGGGGTCCGTAGAGGGAGACCGAGGGACGAATACAGTAAGCAGATTGAAGAGGATGTAGGTTGCCGTACGTATTCTCAGATGAAGAGGCTTGCACAGGGAAGGGTCTGCGAGCTAGAGACCACAACAACAACAACTGAACAATACTCCATACTTTGATAGTATAATGCATCACCATCCTCAACACAGACGCAGATTACTGCTGAGTACCGATGAAAGGTCATGCGAGACCTGGAAGCAATCGCCGTAGCCCCTTTGGACCTGATACGCACAATTGTGTGGTTCAGTTTCCTTTCCATTTTATCGTCCTATTATTATGCTACGTAGTTGACTCCTGATTAAAACGATTGTGCAGGAATCTCTGCATCAAATACACCTTTGAGCACATCGATACCTCATTACATGCGAGATACCGAGTTTTAATCTTTGGAAATTTTTAAGATGGCCGGTAGAAAGCATCCGAACCCAGAAAAGCCCTAATTGTACATTATTTTGACTTTTTTATTATTATTATTAAAGCTTATGGGACTTAACTACGGGGTCATCAGAACTAGCTAAGACTAAAGACGGCACAAATATCCATGCCCGAAGGGGGATTTGAACCCCCGACCGTAGTGGCCGTGCAGACCGTGTCTGACGCTTCTCAGCCGGCTCGGCCACCGAGGCCGGCTTGACGTTTCAACAATTGAATGCTATGTGTTGCAGAATTTGAGACGTCTATAGAGGTAATTAAATATTTGTTGAAGAAAATATTTTAAATACTTTCATATAATGACCGTAACTTCCATAAGTACAATGGTGTGTATTGGGACTAGGTCCCTGTGCTTATTTGCGCTCCATGTACGAGGGGTGTTCAAAGGAAAAGGAACAAACGCCACTTCGGGTAAAATTTAAGTCTTTATTCTAAAGTAACCAGCAGAGACCTGAGCACAACTATCCTAGTGTTTAATAAGCCGAAGGATACACTTTTCTCAGAATTCAAGTTACTGTGACAAGTGCCCTAATAAGTTCAGTTCGTTGTTCGAGTTGAAGCGCTTTCCTTTGAGATATAGTTATTAATTGTTATTATTTTTTTTATTTTTTTTAGCGGACCTAACAGATGGAAGTCACAGGGCTACACGTCCGGTCTGTAGGGCGGATGATGTGCTGCTCCCACTTGAACTTCGGCAGTACACTTTGAATGATCCTAGACGTGCGTTATCATGCAGCAGAATGACTCCCTCCGTGTGTAGCCCAGGCCGTTTGCTCTTGATGGACTTGCGTAGGCTACCTAGTGTCTCACAGTATACGTCACTGTTAATGGTTTTTCGTTGCTCTACGAAGTCGATGAGTACCGGACCTCGGACCTCGCAAAGGACGGTGAACATCACCTTGCTGTTGACACAGCCTTAAATATTTTAGGGGGATGTGACGACGTACGTTTCGAGTCCCTAGGTGTGGCACAATGTTATCCCAAAGCGGCATTTCAACAGGTTTGTTGTTAAGACGTTTCGAATCATTTCATTTGAACACCCCTGGTATGAGGTTCGGATTCTGAACAGATTAAAGAATGAAAATATTATCATTGCATTACATCGTTGTAGTACGTTCATTTTCATTGTTTGGGCTTACTAAAGAGTAAATTCTAGTGTTATTAAATGATTCCGAAATGGAAAACTTCAGTTAAAATGACAATTATTAGATTTTACCTGTAATCCTGTAGACATGACACCCAGACTGAAAGACAGAGTTGCAGTACTTCAGGAAAATTTTTCCAGTAAGCTCAGTGACAACAATGTGAAACAAACTAATTATGCTTGCTATGTTTTCAAGGGACGGCATCTGCTGTCGTGAATATCACTGTAAGGCACCATGGGACTACCATAATAGTGAGAAATTCATTATCGTAGCCATATAATATGGTGTGTGATCGCCTCGGAGGGCCGGTACAGTTGCGTATCTGCTTGGCATAGCATGTGGTTATCAATCAGCATAAACAGAGTGAGGCTATCAATCAGCTGTTGATGGATATTTGGCCATTATTCCATGAATGCTATCAATATCCACCTGTGCAACCGTTTTGGGAGATGCTAGTCTGGCTTCAATGGAACTGTCAAGAAACACCGGACATACGCGATCAAATTTAAGTCCGTTGAACAAGTTGACCTCAGGTACAAGAATGTTGTCCACTAGTGCGGGTGTGTGGCCAGCACAAAGCCATCTCGCATTGAACCAGCGTAGGGCTCAACAAAAAGTCGAAGGATCTCGTCGCTACACCCCTGAGCATTTAAGGTTCCATTCTGAATGGTATAGAAGTAAGTACGTTCACCAGTACTGACTCCTTCCCGCATAATTCGTCCACCTCCATGATATGGCGATGTTTTCTGCACATATGCAGGATTTTTCCACTTTCTTTCCAGAAACCCTGACTCACTTTGAAGAGAATCCGGCGTCTTTAGTTACGACTACAATCCTGATATTCCTCCAACCAGTTTCCGCGGGGTAAACGGTGTCGTGGTTTTAAGGGGACACACAGGCCTCATTCCCCAAGGCGATTTTGGACTGTTTGTTTTGATACCGTGCGTCCTGGAGACTGCGTTCCAGCTGAGTTGCATTCAGCCTCCTGTCTTGACGGGCTGTTAATCGGAGGAAATGGTCATCTCTTCCTTATGTTACCCGTTGACGAACTTGGCTCTGACTTCTTTTAAATTTCGGAAATTGTGTCGTGATCGTAGGTATTACCATTTTGGACAAACCAATAGCTGCAGCCACTTCCCACTTTGTCTTTGTTGCTTATAACCCACCTATGGCTCTCCGTGCCCTAGGAACAGTCACGTTCTTGTTTCTATTGCACTACCTGCTCACTACACTATCTGGACCCAGCTTCTTGGGTAATTCGTTTCGTAGAGTATACCAAGTCAACACCAAGGCGGTCTGCAGCACCTTTCTGTTATTACCAGTATCTCGGTTGTCTCCGTACTAACGACAGAAAGACGTCAAACCATTCAACTCTACTGATGACAGTACTTCAGAACGTAGATTTCTCAACTGATCCACTAATTATTTTCACCTGTGTATTTCATCTCTTTTTATCACTCTCCAACAACCCTACAGTCCATTAAAAACTGCTACAAAATGGTGTACATTAGTTGACATTCTAATTGGCACCAGGTAATAAAACGTTATAATCTTTCATCAATCAGCATTAAGCTAATGTACACCATTTGGTAGCAATTTTTAATGCACTATAGGGTTGTTGGGAAACGAGGGAAGTAAATTTTGTTGAAAAATTGATGAGTCATAAAGTGTAGGTAGCAAAATAATAAGTTTGGTGTTACTACCGAACGACGTGGCGCAGTGGTAACACACTGAACTCGCATTCTGGAGAAAGGTGGTTGAAATCCACCTCCAGCCACCCAGATTTAGGTTTTCCCTGGTTTTCCTAAATCACTCAAACAAATTCCTGTGTGTGTGTGTGTGTGTGTGTGTGTGTGTGTGTGTGTGTGGCGTCTGTTCCGAAAGGACAGACGTCACCTGTGATCCTGCAGCTGTTATTATTTAATATTCATAGAATATATGACATCAACTGCGATTGGGCAAAGCTGAAAATGTGTACCCAGCCGGGATTCGAACCCGGGTCTCCTGCTTTCTAGGCAGTTGCGCTGACCCCTACACCACTGGGGACACAGTGATCACCGCACCTGCAAGGACTATCCATGCACGCCCCCCGTCCTTTCGGAACAGACGCCACACACACACACACACACACACATATATATATATATATATATATATATATATATATATATATATGCCGGTGACGGGCAATGATCCTATCGTTAGGAGGGAGGGGTGGGTAAGTTTGAAGCCCTTACTCTTACGGGAATTAGTTAAACTACGAGTTTGAGTACTATGGGCAGGGCGAAGCTGGGAATTTTTATCTGACGGGAGGCGTGCATGGGTAGTCCTTGCAGGTGCGGTGATCACTGTGTCCCCAGTGGTGTAGGGGTTAGCGCAACTGCCTAGAAAGCAGGAGACCCGGGTTTGAATCCCGGCTGGGTACACATTTTCAGCTTTGCCCAATCGCAGTTGATGTCATATATTCTATGAATATTAAATTCCGGGATGTTTCCTTTGAAGGGCACGGCCGATTTCCTTCTCGATCCTCACCCAAATATCCGAGCGAATGCTTCGCTTTTAATAACCACGTTGTCGACGGGTCGATGAACCCTAAGCTTCCTTCCTTCCTTCCTGGTGTTACTCAATGTAGATAGTGCTCACTGTTTCGTGTCAGAAGTAGGAAGCGGCGCTTATGTATACAAGGAAACTAGAGGCAACAGGCAGGAAAAAACGCCTGCCATGGCGGAAGCCGAACCACAACTCTTCCTGTAGTAGCGTGTCCGAAGAGTGGCAAGAAGCCTACTTTGAGCAAAATGTCACGGTTTCGAGAGTTAGTCTACTCATGGAAGGACTACTGACAAGCGTAGGGAGAAAGTGTGAGTTCGGCTCGGCAATATCCAGTGGAACAGCACAGACTATTGCGGTTCAGTACAGCTCGGTACCAGTTCCAGTTAGGCTACGGCGCGTTTCGAGTCGGGGCTTTTTCTTCAAGTGCTCAGAGTTCTGCCCCAACCAGTAGGATATGGTTTGACTCCCGCCGCTTGTTATAGTCTCTTTCGATTCCCACATCCATTACGACTCCTAAACAGGTGGTCAAAATAATTCATGCAATAATCCGAAGTCAACCATCTGCCTTCCTACTACTGTCCTTGCACGCTTCTTCCATTTCATGTCACTCTGTTATATCATACCTACATATTTAATTAACCAAAATGTGTTTAATTGCACGCTACTATTTTTGAGAGCAATCAGCCGTTCAACACAGTAAGTAAAAAATTGAGCAATACCGATGGTCCCGATACTCCCCATCTCCTCTGTCGCATCTCATAGGCAGGAAGAAACTAAACAGACCGAAAACCACGGAAACGAACATTACGAAAGACACACATACATAAAAGTCATAAAATAAAACTTTCCATTAAGGACAGAGAAACCTTGCCTCTTCCCAATGCCTTGCCAAGTATTTTACAATACGAGTAATCAAAGTTTCATGTGTTTTGCCGTTAATTATCTTTGCCTAATAGTCCAAACTACTGACACAATCCGTCCCTAGACTTACACACATACTAAGGACAACAAACACAACCATATCCGGGGATAGACTTGAAAATCCGCCGAGAACCGGTGCTTGTTAGGTGGATGGGTGGACGTAAATTGGTCAGTCAGTATTGTCCTAAGTCTGCATCTACATAAATACTCTGCAAATCACATTTAACTGTTTGGCAGAGGGTTCATTAACCACTTTCATAACCTTTCTCTATCGTTCCTAATAGCGCCTAAATCGTTCCGTTTTCTGATTTCTCTTATTTTATTGGTATGGTCATGTCTCCCTTTGTAGGTAGGTACTAGCAAAATAATTTCACATCCACAATTAAGGTCGGTGATTAAAATTCCGCAAATAGAACTCGCCATAACGAATGACGTCGTTCTTGCAATGATTTCCTCCTGAAATCATTTCCGTGACGCTTTCCCCCCTGTAACTTGATAAAGCAAAACGAGCTGTTCTTCTCTGAACCTTCTCAATGTCTTCCGTCAGTCCCACCTGGTGAAAGTCCCACACTGGGCAACAGTACTCCAGGAGAGAACGCACAGCCGCCCGCGGTGGCCAAGCGGTCTGCGGAGCGCCAGTCACGGTCTACACGGCCTCTACTGTCGGGGGTTCGAATCCCCCTTCGGGCATGAATATTTGTAGCGTCCTTAGTATTAGCTAGTTCATAAGTAGTTTGTAAGTTTAGGGACTGATGACCCCACAGTTAGGCCCCATAAGCTCTACAAACATTTGAACATTCGAATATCTTTCCCATATTTTCGTTATATTTTTACCATTGCTATCGAGGAGAGAAAGTGTTGTTTGTGTTTTGCCGCTAGTGTACTTCACATATGACCAGAATTTCTTTATATGGTCTGCTAGATTGGAAACTATTATAAGCTTCTCGCATTGAAGTCCGCAATAGATTGCGAGTTTCGGTAAACGACAGTGTCTTAAGGATTCTGTGTCTGTTTAAATTTTGCATGCGTTTTTCATTGCTTCTGCAACAGTGATCTGACCTATTTTGTGTACCACGGCGGGGGGGGGGGGAGGAGGCAGCCCCTCCTTTCATTAATTTATTTGGTATAAATCTCTCGATTGCTACTGATATTATGTCTTTGAAAATAAACCACAACTGATGTACACTAGACTACAGACTATCACTCAGGAAAGCGTGAAGCGAATTTTAATCTGCTGTTTTCAATAGATATATTTTTCGTTTATTTTGGTTCATTTGGGAATTTAGGTATTCCGTCTTGCTGCTACAACTAATACCTGTATCTGTTTTGATGCACTTTAATAGCTCAGGATTATTTGTTGCTAGGAGATTAAGTTTACTAGTTGGTCCATGAACTAACTGTTTGAAGTAGTTTTCAGAAAAAAACATTTCGAACTAGATGGGACGTTGTTTTATATTTGCCTCCGGTTTTGAATACGTTTGCCCACCGATTATAACAGTATGCTTCGGATACCTGTTTGAAATGTGATTCAAGCTTTCTTTGAACATGTCGGCAATTGCATCGCCTGTGGTCGATAAAAAGATCTAATTACTGATTAATTCCGGTTTTCAGGTATAACCTCTACCCATACCAACTCACAGGACGTATCTTCATCAATTGCGCTGCAGGATAAACCGCATCTAACAGCAATAAACACGCCACCACGTTTTCTATCCTTACTGAAGACCATTTGTCCCTTTGTAAAAATGTATGCCAAGCTTATCTCTTGCTTTCAGAAGTTATAACGATTTGTGTCTCAGTACTTTCTAATAACAGTTGGAGCTCTGGAACTTTCCCAACACAGGTACGACGATTTACAACTGTTACACCAATGGTTCCTAGATCTACATTTTTCTTATGTGTGACCTGCACCCTTTGAGAGTGAAACCCATTTTGTGTGTTCCCGAGGCCCACTAAAAAAAATCCCAATCCGCACCACAGCCGCGCCGCGCCACGCAACAGCTCTTCATGGCATCCGGAAGGACACATTCCACATCTGGGGTGTCTCCCGGCGGTATGCACTCTGAGTGCACACTGGACTTCTTCCCCTCCCTAGCAGCCACATCCCTAAGGGGCCTAACGTTTGAGCTCCCAACTACTATCAAACCCACCCTCTCTGTGTGCCCGTATCGTGCAGCAGAGGAGTGGCTACAGGACAAGCGACACCGTCTGCGTCAGGAACATCCTCTGCCACAGAAAACGCCTCGAATCTGTTCGTAAGACTAACCGGGGAGGCCTCCACTTCGGTCCGCCGGGAAGTCTTACGCCGCCTGACACGCGCTGAGGACACCTCCCAATCCACCACGGATTGGGAGGCGGCTTCCTCGCGTGCATTGACCGGGCTGGCTACAGCCGCATTCCGATCGGAGGACACAACAGACGCACAGGGCGTCTGCTGCACCCCCGCGAGCGGGCGCCGCTGTTGTAGGCCAACCACCACAGTCTCAAGCGTTGCCAGCGAAGCCAACGCCGCCTGAAGCTGCGAGAGAAGAGTCACCAACTCTGCCTCCATCCGTTCGCAGCAGTCACAGTTCGTAGCCATTCTAAAAACCTATGTATGTCCAAGTATGACTGTTGTAATTTAAACTGTTCCTTTGATGCGAAGCTGACTAAATATACGATTGCGAACAGAAAAGTTTGATAAACAGTGAGCTTCGAAAAATATGTACCTAACAAAATGTTCAAATGTTTGTAGAGCTTATGGGACTACGGGGTCATAAGTCCCTAAACTTTCAAACTTCTTATAATCTGCCTTATAGGCTACTAAAGACAGCACAAACATGCATGCCTGAGGGAGGATTCGAAACCCCTACAGAGAACGGCCTCACGCGTCGTTGCATAGCGCCCCAATGCGCTCGGCCGCTCCGCTGCGGCTGTACCTAACGCTAAACTGTTTATTAATGAGGAATCTGAATAGTATATATACTCGAGCTAATAAATCAAAATATCAACACTGATCCATCAACTAAACGCGATTCTGAATAAATACACATGCGATAGTATTTGATATACTATAAGAAAAAGCACGCACGAAATAAAATTAAGTCGCTTGTATTTAGAAGCCGGTTAAGTTACACTGAAGAGCTGCCTGCTGCGCGACACGTATGTACTCGACGGCGGTCACTGAGCAACTGTAATTACATATTCTGCACAAAAGAAAAATCCCCATTCAGAATGTTTGGAACCACACAAGTATAAAACGACAACATGAGTGAAACCCCACGGGTGGTATCCCGTGAATCAGTTGACTCGAAATTCCGTCTGTCACATTTTGTCGTACGAGTCATTGACTGAAAACTAAATAAACTTTTCAACTATTTGTATATTTCAGGGCCTTAACTGTTGTGGTTATCGGTTTCTAAGCTTACAAACTGCTTACATTAACTTTAACATATGGTCAGGACAATACACCCACATTCCTGTTGCAGGACTCGAAACTCCGGCGGCGAGCCACCACGCGCTCCGCAGCAAGGCGCTTAAGAATTCTTGGTCACTCCCCCGTGGCTCAATGGCGAGATCTACCCGACAGCACACTGGCTTCTATTAGTTAGCATGTCTTCCAGCCACTCATATAATTAAATATTATATCGGAACCTATTCCGTAAGGTCGTATTTTCGATAGTAGCATGTGGTGGAGCCGTGTGTAAAACACCTATATAAAACCAACTATTATGCAATCTGCCTGTGGCCCTTCTTACAAGGCTCTCAAAATATGACATGGGGAAAGGAAAAGCTGAGATTGGCACGGGTGATGCTGTCTACAAAAAATTAGGGCTCGTATGATGACACAGAAGCATTAGATTTGCTCTTTAGGAATGGAATAGGGTTGGGAGGGACCCTTAGGAGTATAAGGTCCTCTCCGTTACGCATTTTATAGTGTATTGTCGATATGAAACACAACTGTAAATTTAAATATCAATCAAATTACGCAACCGAAAAATGGGAACGCAAGAAGACGTAATCTATATCCATAAATGTGAATTTCTCTTCGGTGTACGTTTATCACGTCTGAACCACAAGACATAAAAAGCTAAAAGTTTGTAAAGTTACTAATGTCTACCCGAGGAAGGCTTTAGGTACGGTTTTATGGCAATCGGAACGCTATTTATCTATATGTATTAATGTGAATGTCTGTTCTGTGTCCGCTTATCACGTCCGAACGTCATGACGCAGAGACTTAAATATTTGTACAGTTACTAATTTATACGGTTTTATAGGGATCTGATAGATATTTAGTAATTTGAAGAACATAACGCGAAACTAGGAACAATAATTACTCTTTGAAAATTATATTTACTCTTTGAAAACTGTTTTATTGGTTGCATTGTTGCTTGACGGTTGATAATGATACAATATTGGGATGGAAAGTTAACGGTGTATATAAAATTCTACGTGTGTGTGTGTGTGTTAATATTTCGCTCTGCAGCGAAAACTACAGAACACAAACGAATGTTCTGTCTGTAATTGTTGTCCGACGTCTCACGTTGTACACCATAGCAGTTCCATGCCGATAGCTATAAAGGTGTGGAAGATATGATGCTTGAAAGTCGTCAAATTATAAAATAATTCCGACTGATGGCCAGCGATGAAGTTTGCGACTCTATACAAGGAGGTTACATACAGCGAAACGTTATGCCACAGACCATATCTTTGGTCTATGTGTGCTACAATGTCTTCAGCTCTTTCTCTGTAAGGATAAGCATACGAATAAGGAAATATAAAAATAAATAAGTAAAGCAATAAAAACGAAATTTCTTTCAATACATTTCTTTAAAAATCGATTTGACGTTTTGCGCATTATCATAATCAACCAATACGTGAGAGGAGCCGCGGGTTTAAGCTAGTCATTTATACACATTCAGTATGAAAGTTCTAGATTGTAGCGGAGTGTGCGCTGATATGAACCTTCCTGGAGATGAAAATTGTGGGCCGTTCCGACACTCGGCCCCGCCTTACCCGAGTACGAGAAACGACCCGTCCTACAGATAACTTTCACCAGTACCTGAACAGCTCTGCTCGTAACGTCACCGTTATCGTGAATATCTTGCGCGAACAGCACGCGTGGAAGTAAGGTCAACCTATCGCCTCGCGCTCTGATACACTGCTTTTATATCCAAGGGAGTTTCATATCGTACATATTCCTCTGCAGATTGTTAACGATTTTTGCTGGATTATTTTCTCATACGTTGTTCCGTTTTCCTTTGTTTAATTTTATCGGCATTTAACTTTAATTGTAGTGTTTCATATACACGCACACAAATAAGAAATGTAGAAGCAGTGGCTCTTGTTGCATACAGCCGAAAAATAGGCGTAGATATTAAATTTATGGAGAGATAAGGCCTATGAACACTAAGACACCGCAACATAAAGCCCCTTTTACACGATCGGAGATCTTGTCTCAGTCGACTACTCAAACCGAGTGTGTCTACAGCAGCGCCCCTGACGTGTTATTTCCGTACTGAGTCTCGCCTGTGTCTAGTGGTCGTCTTCGTTTAGACATAGCAACAAAATTGTAGTCTGCTGCTTAGTTTCGTATCTGAATGACGAAGTGAGGTTATAGGTCAGTTTTTACGGGGGAGCAGGAAATGCTATTGAGTTTAATGGTGACTAAAGGTAACAAGTCGTAAATTCTGTACTCAATTAATGACCTACAAAATACAAAACATTCATCAAAAAATTTCAAAACTTAGACATTTACTAGCTGAAAAAACTTTATTCTTGCAATTACATAAAACAATTACAAAAAATGAAGTAAAAAAACCTGTGTACTTTAGGTTTCCTATCTTCTTCTCTTGCTAATGGTCATATTACGTCGAAAGTCATATTCTCTTCTAATAATTATGATGTTTCAGTGTTGAAATATTATTCATTAAAGCATATATTCGTATTTTTGTATATTTCAGGCTTTTTCCTCTAAAACGTAAATATATTTCTGTTTGCAAATATTTATTTTTTCTAGAAGAACATTAGTGGTAAAAGCAATTTTACGCTCTGTTGCAACCTTTTCGGTATGATGAAAACACAAAGAAAAAATAGTCGAAGAAGATGCGAATGAGCTCGACCAGAATGGGTTAACTTTGCTTCTGCGCATGCGTATCCTGCAGCACCCTCATATATTTAGAACTTCGCACTCGGCACAACCTATCGATGATTGACGTCTAGACGCACTCGCGATGCGGTTGGCGGCTGATATACTCGCAGGCACGAAAGGCGCACACTTAGAGTAGTCCAATTTCAGCAGAAATTCGCTCGTGTAAAATGGAGTTAATGAATACGGCAATGGCACAACTGTCTTACAGCACATCTCACTCCACACCATAAACATAAATTTTGCCTCGTGTTCCCCTGTAGATATACCCCATCGTTGCCGAGTCTCTCCAATAGCTGAGTAGCACCCCGGGATTGAACGTTAATGGCAAAGATCCTGCCATCTCCTCAGTCACATGTGATAGAAATATCAAATATAATACGAGGGTTGGAACTTAAATAGTGGCAACACTGCTGTGAAGACACTATGCAATGGAATCTACTACTGTCGTTTGTAGCACACTTTATGGACATACCTACCTTACCTCCGAGCAAATGGACTCGACCGTCCCACGTCACCGGCGTGCGCACAATCGACGGAAACACAGTCACTTGTGAGCGAGAGGTCTAAGGCCGTGCGCACAGCGGTCGTTTCTCAATCGTCGTAGGCGCGACTCCCGTCTCGTCGGAAATGCACATCTTAAGCGAACCTCTCGATACCAGCGACGGACGTCCGCACATGGGCCGATCGGCTCTCGTCGCGGGCGAGAGTTTTCTTCGGCAGCTTGCGACTTATAACAGGGTTCTTCAAAACGGTGTGGTTATTTCTTCCGATAACAAACCGTTTAGTGGACAGTTCTAGTGATGAGGAGGACGCTGTGATGTTTTACTGGTATAGGCGCAAGGAAAGGAAGTCACAAAGAGTGTTACGTGCGCATCCGTACATTGAGCGGAATTTTCATCACCGGTTGTTCTTTGTTGCTAGAGAACTGCAAGTGACTGATACAAAATTTTTACCATACTACAGAATGTCAAAGGAATCTTACATCACCCTAGTGAAAATTGTAGCTCCAGCTATTCATCAGATGAATGCAAATATGAGGCAATGTGTGAGTGCAGAAGAACGAATACTGGTGACGTTGATTCAAAGCAATAATATTAAATATAAATTACGTGAATTGAGGAAATGCGATATGCCCGAAACTAGAAGCCAATAAAATAGTAAATAAACATCAGCAGCTCAGGTTGACAAATAAAAAATATATTTCCTTGAATATTTGCTATCTGCAATACACGACATACTAAAAATATTTATATATTATTTATTTATTTATTTATCTATTTATTACAAGTTCACTACAGTTACTGCACGTGGATCTCAAGTGTTCTATGCACTGAAAATACAGAAAAATAAAACATGGTAAATTACCTCCATGACATACGATCTGCTAGTCACGCTCGAACTTTCTCGTGCGCTGCAGCTCGAAGGAACGAGCGTTACTCGCAACGATTTCGAGACGATTACGAGACCCGTGCAAATCGACCCGTTGGCAGCCTCCAATTTACTTACGTGGGCAGTCGCATGGGGACGAGTCGCAGCCGCGACGAGTGCAAATCGACCCGTGTGCGAACTGCCTAACGCAACGGGGTCACTCTGTTTTCGAAAAACAAACGACGGAATTGGACCAATATTGAATGTGGCAGATGTATACCACGACAGCGTCATCAAGGTCTTCATAAGGCGTGCGAGGAATCGGCATTGCCGGACAGAACAGTGGCACGTTGGATAAAAGCATTCAATGAAAGTCGGCAAACTGTGGCAGACATGCATCGGACAGGTCGTCCTAGCGTCTCTGAAGAATAGGATCATACTGTTGCCGCGTTAGTGGACAGTGATCAACGCCAGACGATTCGTGAGTTCGCCAATGAAACCGGCTTAGCGCATACGACTGTGCTTGCATACCTGAAGGAACGCGCGGGCATGCGAAAAATCGGATCACGATGGGTTTCACATGAATTGACGGAAATGCAGAAATGGATACCTTACGAAGCTGCTCAGCTGCACTTGGAGCGCTATGAGCACGAACGAGAGGCTTTCTTACGCCTCATCGTAACACTGGATAAGTCATGGGCCACATCGCATCAGCCACAACTGAAACGCCTATTCAACGAATGGCGTCATTATAAGTCGTCGCGACAGTTAAAAATGCGTTAGAGTCCCAGTACGGTGAAAGTTACGGTGATTCTCCTGTACGACTGTATTGGTGTTATCCTAACGCATCACGTTCCTCCACGGCAGTCCAGCAAAGCGCAGTATTACAGTTCGGATCTGGAGCATCACCTGCGAGCAGCTTTGCGAATGAAGCAGCAACACGTTCTGCCACATTTATCATCATTTTTTGCACGACAATGTGCGGGCGCGCACAGCGCAAGCAGTGGCAGATCGGTCGATGTGATTGGGAAGTACTGTACCATCCACCATACTCCCGGACGTAAGTCCTTGGGACTTTGATTTGATGCCGAAGACAAAGGAATTGTCTCCGTGGCATTCTCTTGAGAACTGTTCCATATATTCGACAGGCTGTAGACCGCTCCATTCGCACCATCAACAGAACAGGCTCTGCTAACGGTATACTATAGAACAGCAGGTTGTTGCTAAGGAGCTTGGTAAGGTGCAAAGATTAGCGTGCTTAGCCATAATAGGCGGAATTAGCAGCACACCAACTGCTGGGATGGAAACCATGCTGGATATACCTCCATTACACCTTTGGGTCAAGATGGAGGCAGCGGCTGGTGCATACAGGCTCAAAACTGGCAAAAACTGGAACTCTTTGGGATATCCAGAATCACACACTAAAATAGTGAGTGAGGTAAATATAGGAAAGGTTGGGGAAGTGCCAGCCGACTACTGCTTCAACAAGCCTTTCAATATAACAATTGGAAGTAGGGAGCAGTGGGAGAAAATAGTTCGACACCGTACAGGGGATATTGTCTGGTTCACTGACAGGTCAAAATCAGACCAAGGCGTTGGGGCCGGGGTATACGGGGTGCAGTCAAGACTGGAAGGCGTCATCTCCCTACGGAAAGTGGCCTCAATATTCCAGGTCGAAATTACTGCCATCAGTGCGTGTGTGGAGGAGAATTTGCGTGGGTGCTACAAAGACCATAACATCTATATCTATTCAGACAGCCAGGCAGCCATGAGATCACTGGCAGCTCCTGCAACAAGGTCTAAAATTGTTGCAGAATGTCACAGGGTTCTGGTGGAGCAAGGGGAAAGCAATAGGGTAAACCTATTGTGGGTCCCTGGCCACTCAGGGATCAGAGGCAGTGAACATGCCGACAGATTACCCAGGATGGGGGCTGAGACTCCATTTACTGGACCGGAACCTGAACTGACCATCACCAAGGCAATGATCAAATTGGAGCTACGTAAATGGCTCAGAAGACAGCAAGTAGAATATTGGACCGAAGTCTATCAACAAAAACATGGCAAGGTAATGATGCCAAAGCCATGTTTTGAAAGAAGCTCTGCAATCCTGGGCCCGAACACGAGATAGATTAGATTCATGGTTGGATTGCTGACAGGCCATAGGAATTTGAAAAAAACACATATCTACAATGGAAATAACAGAAGAGGACCCTAAATGTCGGATCTGTGATGACGGTTATGAAACTGCATCACACCTAATCTTCGAATGCATTTCATTGGAGAGTAAACGGCACAGAACATTTGGGACAACCAGACCCGAAGAAACTTTGTCTAATAAAGAACTGTAAAGGAACTCCTTGCACTGTTCAAGGGCATTGGTTGCTTTATTAGATATACAGGGAGCGATACCGCACAATAAACTTAGTTTCGGTGCGGGCAGTGGCGGGTTGGACCAAGACTGTTTTGGCTTCCCTGAGAAAAATCAAATCAAATCAACGGTATACTACACCTTACACATTGCTGGCAATTGGTTCTACACAACGCTGATGATTACTTTGAAGGACTTTCAAAAAAATGTTGAAATGTTTGTTAAGTTTATGGGACTTAACTACGGGGTTATGAGTCCCTAAACTTACAAACTACTTATCAACTAGCTTATCCTAAGGACGACACAAATATCCATGCCCGAGGGGGGATTCGAACCCCCGACCGTAGTGACCTTGCAGACCGTGACTGGAGCGCCTCAGTCCCCTCGGCCACCGCGGTCGGCTTGAAGGACTTTAACAAGTGCAAACATGTAACGATTTTATATCGGTTTTGAATACATTGTTGCCACTATTTACGTTCCAGCCTTCGTATAGCGAGACAAAATATGTCTCTGGACATTGATATCTTATTATCCAAATATGCATAGGCCAACGACAGAATTACACTGTGATATATCCCGGCACACGGAGGCTGAAGAAAATTTTAAGTAAATTCCTTGGCTCAGTTGACTCTGGGCGTAAATGAACTGGGCAGTAATTGCGACCACGCCGAGTGGCTGTCGGGTGGACACGGCATCTGTGACAGGGTGGCCGCCAGCCGGCCAGCGCAGGGGCGGCGTGGCGCCTACTTTGCAGGCGACCTTTGGGGCCGCCAGATTTGCATGTAAACGGCCCCGCGCGCCGGTGGCGCCGCGTGCGGCGGCGTCGCGAGTTAAGAGGCGTCAGCTGCGCGGAAACCCCGGCAGCAGTTAATTACCAGCGCCACCTAATTGAGCCTCCTGCCCGCCTGCCTGCCTGCCCCCGTCATCACGTTACCAGCAAACGCACCGCCTCACTTACCCGCTGCAGCCACCGCGCCACCGCGCCGTTCCAAACTATGGCGGTGGGGGCGGCAGTTTTCGCTGAAACAACCCCTTTTGGTTATACCAGTTTTTTTTCATCTCCAATGTAACTTTACTGTAAAAACCGCTGAAGATTATCAGTCGTGGTGGAGTTCCCAAGCGCACTGAGGTGCTATGGTTCGATGCGCGAGACCCCCTCGGGGTTTCGAATTCCCCCCCCCCCCCCCCCGGGCATGGATGTTTGTGCTGTCTGTAGTGTAAGGTAATTCATACGTAGTTTGTAAGTTTAGGGACTGATGACGCCAGCTTCAATATTACAAAAAAAAAGTCTTGTTCGCAGAAATTAACAGTTTCAATTAATCGGTTTCGACGTGATGCAGGTCATTTTCGGAATTACAAGTAGCCCATGTGGCCAGTGGTGCACTCGGCTGGGCTGTTCTGCTGCAGCAGAACAGCCCAGGACAGCCCAGCCCATACAAGATCTCCTGGGAATTTCAAGTAACCCCCGATCTATTGAATCTCATTTTCCTAAAACTTACTATAGCAGAAAAAAAATTATAAATCAGCAGATTTTAAACAGTATGAGGAAATATTGAAATTGACAGCGGCGCATAAGAAGAAAGAATATGAGAGCAATTTCAAATACAAGAGCATTATGAAATCTCTACTAGACGTGGAGGACGCTATTGGCGATATATATATGTCGCATTGAAATGGAAGCAGGCTTGACTTCGAAGGCAGGGTTGTCAACTGAACACAGCACTTATACTGAAAGCAGGTATATTGCGAAATGAAACATACACGCAACACTGACTGCCTCTCGGGCAGAGTGCTCTGCTATTTATACAGAATTTACCAGAAATTAGAAGAATAGTTACGATAAGAAACATGTAGAAATTACAAGTGAACATAAGAAACATGTAGAACATTCTGGAAATGATACGGACCACCTTCAGCACAGCAATCGGCTGTCGTTTAACTTGGGGTCTTGCGGCATTGCTCGCTGTCTTGAGCGACCCGATGTTAGGTTCCCTTTGGAGCCAGCAATGTCCTGGATCTTGATCTTGTCATGGGTATGGCAGTTATGGAGACTGCTTTCCTTCTGCTTTTGCAGCATCATTACCGTCCTTAGATTCTTTGAACAAGAAGCTACTTTCGCCTATAAGCACTTCAGGATCGTACTAAAACTTGATGCGGAGGAAGTGAACAATGTATCTTCATTTTTGTCGCACGTGACGTCTGACAGGCGGCGTATGAAACGATACGGACAAAAGTACCCCTTCAATAACTTTTATGATAGTCCAACTTTCCGTACAGGGATAAAAATCCATACCAGATCTGGGCTGTACACAACAGGTCGGTGCTTTTCGTTATACCGCTGACGGTCCTTCTCCTGGGCGTCCAGTGTCCGTATGCGAGCCAGCTGTCTTGCTTCTTCGACCTTGGCAATGAGTTGTTTAAGGTAGTCATCCTGATTGTCGTCCGGTGGGGACGGTAACAGCGTATCCATTGTCGTCTCAGCTTCACGGCCATGGAGCAGGAAAAACGGCGTGAAGCCTGTGGTGTCTTGTCTTGCGGTATTGTAAGCAAATGTCACGACTGGCAGAATTGTATCCCAATCCTTCTTCTCAACATCGAGTACATCGACAGCATATCGGCTAGCGTCTTGTTAAAACGTTCTGCAAGACCATTTGTCTGAGGATGGTATGCAGTTGTCATTCTGTGGACAATGTCGAACCGTGATATCACTTCTGATACTAGTATTGACTGGAAACTTTTCCACGATCAGATATCATCACACGTGGTGCTTCGCTTTTTTTTCCTCCTCTGACAATGTTGTCAAAATTAATAATCCCTTAAGGTGAACAAACATTTGAACATTTGAATAACATCACATCTTTTTAAATAACCTGTTTCAGTTTTTTTTTTGTTGCTTTCTCCTTAACCCTCGGACACTCGTGCAGAGTACAAATGTTCTCCATTATCGTTATAAACGTTATTTTCCGATTGTTGACAAGATTGTCAGGGCTAAAATTCTCAGATTTGGTCTTGATGTTGTAACCTGTTCCTACAGTGAGTAGTGTGCGCCATCTTGCATAGATAGTCTCACAGGAAAGTCTTTAGTGTTCCCTGACGGGTTTTAGAGTGCACACAGTATAAATTGGCCGGTAGAGGCGCAGACAGCTGGGCATGCATGGAGAGAATGCTAGTGGTGGGGGTAGTGGCAGGAGCAGTGAGCGAGCGCTGGAGGGGAAGAGAAGTGCCCAGCTCACTGGCCGGCAGGAGGAAGTGGTCCGACGCGGTCTCCCCTTCTTAACGAGAAGGAATGAACTCGCCCAGCTCTTCAGACGAAAACTCGTCTTTGCGCTCTCATCTCTGCGCACTCTTATGCATGCGAGTATCGACGTACCAGGACATATTTTATATGGTAACTAAAATGTAAAACGAGCCGATTTCCTTGACGAAATTAGTTGTCAGATGGTGAAACTGCAGATTCATGAACACCTGGAACAGTGTATGATACCCACACAACTAAATATTTCTAGGACTGATGTTAGCAGAGGACTCAAAAGAAAAAAGAATGGAAATATTAAAATTTTGAAAATAGCTGCTACTGTCAGGGACCGTTACAACGTCAAAGAATAAAAATGCAACCCTCGGTCGCAAAATTAAAATTATGTAACCTGGTTTTGGCAATAACTACGATTGCCTTCTTCAGAAATTATAAATTAAAAACAAGTCATATAATAAAAGTTACAACTCAGCTGTAAAGCTTACGTCTGCATAGAGCCATCAGACTGTCCGATGCGGCGAACCAAGACATGGCACCTAAGACTGCGCAACCATTCCCCCGTCGGCACGACTGAGATTAACAGGCTCTGAGCGCGGATTGGTAGCTGGAGCTAGACGTATAAGGGATTCCCTTCTGAAACCGGCAAGGAACTTCATTGTCCACATTGTCAAGAGTGTAACCACAGTACCAAACCTCAGGTACAAAGTAACTTCGCGAACAATACAGTGGCCGACAGCATGACCGAGAATATCGACTTTTGCACAGAGTTGTCATAGCAATGTCAATGACAGTAATGTGTGAATTCAAAAATGTTGAATTGGTTCTAAAGCTATGGGACCAAACTACAGCGGTAATCACTCCCTATACTTAAAAACTACTTAAACAAAGTTATGGGAAGGACGACACACACCAGGCAGGACTCCCAACTCCGACGGAAAAAAGTCGCGCACTCCGCAGTAAGGCGATTTTTTTTTTTTTAAGAAAAGAAAAGAACAAAAAAAAACATATTAGTGCTGCTACTGATGGTTTTAATTTGAGGAGATAAAAGAAATTATTCAGACATTTAAAGGAGAAGAAAACTTAATTGTGATGGAGACTGGAACTCGGCAGTAGGAAAGGGAAGTGAATATGGACTGGGGAAAAGGAATGTGGAAGAGACCAGGAGACATTGGGAGGTACCAAATTGACAATAAATGGTAAGGCAAAGGTTTTGACACCAGATTTTAAACTGTAAGATATATCCAGGCGCAGATATACACTATGACCATAAATTATTGGATGCGAACTGCAAATTAAAACTTAAGAGACTCCAAAAAGAAAATTGAGGAGATGGAATCTGGACAAATTGAAGGAACCAGTGATTGGGAGTTTAGGGAAGGATTGTCTGAAACGGCGATAATAACAGAGTAGAAGAAGGATGGATAGGTCTCAGATTGAGAGAGTAGTTAAGACCGCGGAGGATCATGTAGGCAGAAGGACAAAGCCCAATGCAAATCCTTGGATAACACATGAGGTACTGAACTTAATTAATGAAAGGAGAAAATAAGAAAATGCAGACAAAAGAGAGTACAAACGACTGAAAAATTAGATTGAAAATAAATACAGACTGGCTATGCCGGCGTGGAAAAATGAAAGACCGCAGAAGAATGTATAACTAATTTCTCTTTTTCAAGAACGCTTTTCTACCCATTGCCATTCTGCATTTTATATCCTCTGTACTGCGACATTCATTTGTTATTTTACTGCCCAAATAACAAAACTCATCTACCTCCTTTATTGCTTCGTTTCCCAATCTAATTCCTTCAGCATCACCTGATTTCCTTACACTGCACTCCATTACCCTAGTTTTGCTCTTGTTAATGTTCATCTTATATGCACCTTTCAGCACACTGTCCATTCCGTTCAACTGCTCTTCCAGGTCTTTTGCTGTCTCTGAGATTATTACAATGTCGTCGGCAAAACGCAATGTTTTTAATTCTTCACCCTGAACTTTAATTCCTTCTCCAAATTTCTCCTTGCTTTCCTTTATAGCTTGCTCAATGTACAAATTGAATAACAATTGAGAAAGACTACAACCCTGTCTTACTCCCTTTCCAACCACTGCATCCCTTTCCTGCCCTTCAACTCTGATAACCGCTGTCTGGTTTTTGTACAAGTTATAAATAACCTTACGTTCCGTATATTTTACTCCTGCTTGCTTCAGAACTTGAAAGAGTTTATTCCAATCAACATTGTCAAAAGCCTTCTCCAAATCTACAAAATCTGAAATGTGGGTTTGCCTTTTCTTAATCTATCTTCTAGTATAAGCCGTAACGTGAGTATTGCCTCCCTTGTTCTTTCATTTCTCCTGAACCCAAACTGATCTTCCCCGAGGTCGGCTACTACCACCTTTTCCATCCTTCTGTATATAATTCGTGTTAATATTTTGCAACCATGACTTATTAGACTGATGGTTCTGTAGTTTTCACACCTGTCTGCACCTGCTTTCTTTGGAATGGGGATTATAACATTTTTCTTAAAGTCTGAGGGTACTTCTCCTATCTCATACATCTTACGCACCAGGTGAAACAGTTTTGCCATGGCTGGTTCTCCCAGATACTTGAGTAGCTCTGAGGGAATATCATCTACTCCAGGGGCCTTGTTTCGACTTAGGTCTTTCAGGGCTCTGTCAAATTCTTCTCTCAATACAGTATCTCCTATTTCATCTTAATCTACGTCCTCCTCCCTTCCTACAATATTGTCTCAGAGTTCATTTCCTTTGTAGAGCCCCTCTATATACTCTTTCCACCTTTCAGCTTTCCCTTCTTTGATGAGAACTGGTTTTCCATCAGTGCCCTTGATATTCATAGAGCTGTTTTTCTTATCTCCAAATGTTTCTTTTATTTTCCTGTAGGCTGTATCTACTTTTCCCATATTTATACATTCTTCTACATCCTTGCATTTGCCTTCTAGCCACTCCTGCTTAGCCATTTTGCACTTCCTGTCAATCTCATTTCTTAGTCGTCTGTACTCCATTTTGCCTGTTTCATTTACTGCAGTTTTATATTTTCTCCTTTCATCGATTAAATTTAGTATCTGCTGTGATTTCCTTGGATTGTTTGTAGGTCTTGCTTTTCTACCTATTTTGTCCTCTGCTACCTTCACTATTTCATCTCTCAATTTTACCCATTTCTCTTCTACTGTTTTATTTTCCCCTATTTCTCTCAATTGTTGCCTAAGGCTCCCTCTGAAATTCTTAAGAATCTCACGTTCCTTCAATTTATCCAGGTCCCATCTCCTTATTTTCCTACCTTTTTGTAGTTTCTTTAGTTTCAGCCTACAGTTCATAACCAACAAGTTATGGTCAGAGTCTATATCTGCCCCTGGGTATGTTTTACAGTTTAAAACCTGGTTCCGGAATCTATGTCTTACCATTATAAAATCTATCTGATACCTTCCGGTGTCTCCTGGTCTCTTCCACGTATACAACCTTCTTTTGTGATTCTTGAACCAGTACATAATATGTACTACAAATAAGTAGCCCCAAGGTAACTCAATCTCACAAACTTTTCTATTTAATTTTATTAGTATTTAAGAGGTTACCGTAAAACGTGTAAAAGTAAGTAAAAAAAAATCGTGGTAGTTTTGGAGGGACGGCAGTTTGCCTTGAGAGAAATGTTAGGGCTGAAAAAGTTTGTGGTCAAGTAAAATACCTGGACTGTTTATGGTGGACAAATTCTTAGGGCTATGGGGGCATTTATATCTCATCTGGGAAGAACTACGACTTGCTATGAAGTGATTCCTTTCCGACAGTGATAAAATCTGCGTTGAAAATTGCCGCTATATCGGTGGTCACTGATGACCGCGATGTTGAGCGGCCTGAAGTTCCAGTAACAACAACAACAACAACCGCTTTATCGGTAATGTAACTTTGGAGGAGACTAAAAAGTGTCATTTTAAAAACTGTCATCCGATTCCATAACGTAATTTTAACCTAATAATGCGTGTATTCTACACGAGATTTTACGAGTGTTGACATGTTATTTGTTGTTTACATGACGATTATTTCGTGTTCCACTCAGTTGACTGTCAACACCTAACAATTGTCCTTTTCAGCTGATGACACATTTCCTAATGTTGACACCATGACTGTGGTAAATTTGAATTAAACGGGGATGTGACCTTCGCGACCGTTCGGTGACACAGTGGAAGAATGTAATTTGGCCTGACGAATTTCGATAGCTTCTATATAATGCTGTATGGTAGGGTGCGCCTACTTCATTTTCCAAGGTCACAGCTCCTTTACATCTGTATTACGGGACAGAAACAAACTGACTGCGTATCGGTTATGCTCTGGAGAATATTCACGTGGGCATCCTTGGGATTGGTGTAGCACGTGGATACAGACCACATACAACTTCTCATTACGATCAATGAGGTGCCGCGGCGGAACGGCCGAGCGTATTGAGGCACTATGCGCGAGGTCGCTCACCGTCGGAGGTTTGAATCCTTTCTCGGGCATGGATGTTTTTGTCGTCTCTGGTATAAGATCTCTTATAAGTAGTCTGTAATTTTAGGGACTGATGACTCCGTAGTTAAGTCCCATAGGCTCGACAAACATTTCAACATTTCCTTTTGGCAATGACGTTTGTCAATAAAATAAATGCGCCATGTTACAAGGCCACCTGTGCAATGAAATGGTGTGAGGAACACATTGGCGATTGGCAGCTGATGTATTGGGCTCCCCAAAATCGCTAATCCGACCCGTTCGAACTCATTTTGAATGTGAGCAGAGGTGGTGCCATATCCCTCCAGCGATATAACAACACCACATTGTTTCCATGTGAATACGCGACGCTGCTGTTATTCATAACAAAGGTGGTTATACATGCTACAGGGTAGTTATAATGTTGTCACTGATCTGTATATTACATTGCCATTATAACTTATTTTCCAAAACACTGTAATATTTAGTATTGGTGTCTTTTTGTCTTCATCAGTCACTGTATCATATTTTGCTTTATTATTATTATTATAAATTTTCTAATAAAAGGCTTCACCCCAAATTCCTGTAGCATAATACACGAAATTATAGTCTCTGGCTCAGTAGTCGTCTGATTTATATTACCTTTGTAAAACAATTTCAGACAGTGTATTTCTGGAGTAGTGCCAAATAGGTGTGAAAATGTTATTTCTAATGACGACCATTAGTATCTCGGATAAAAGAAAGTTTAAGTATATAGGTGAGGAAAAGTTTTGTATTAAAAGTAACATCATACAACAGCGAATGAAACAAATAATCAGAACCAGAAATGAGCGAACTAGGGTTATACGCCAACCTGAGTTAACCAAGTTAAAATTCTGCATAACCCGAGTTATAATTAAAAATGTATTGTAATGTTCGACTTCGTTTGTTTCCTCCCTCCGTTTGCAGAGATTGCGATCCAGTTCTTTCAACCAAATGGAGTTGACAGGAAAGTTTGAAAGCATACGACAAACGAATTTAGTTTGCTTCATTCGCGTCTGCTATGTTTGCCAAACGGTTTGAAATGAACGGATATCTGGGCTAACAGTCTGTCTTGTCTTTGGTATTGTTGGGGAATGAAAACGATACCACAGCAAGAAACACGTTGCTTAATTAATTAAAAAATTTTAACACAGCAGCAGGTACTTTGTTTCAATCAACACAAGAAATGAGGAAGGTATATTAAAATTTAAAAACAAAAAAGGTACTTTGATTAAACTGGCTGAAAGCATGAACTTATTGCGTCACGCAAAGATTAACTGCAAACAAAAGCAATGCATCCATCGAATTTTGAGCATTAACACTCATTGATTATACGTGAAGACTGTACCTCAACTTGTTCACTTAAGTAACAAAAATTGAAGTTTATGAAACTATTGATGGGACCGGAACACAAGGGCCATTCCATTTCAACTCAACTAAGCCCCCTGCTCGATAGTGTTACATAGCCGCGGTGGAGTGGCCGAGTGTTCTAAGGCGCCTAGCTGCGTAGCGCGACGCTGTTCGTCAATAGGGTCCTCCGTCAGGCATGGGTGTATTGTTGTCCTTTGTTGTTTGTAAGCCTAGGGACTGATTGCCAGAGAAGTTAAGCCCCTTAGATGTTCAAATGTTTGTTAAGCTTAAGGGACTTAACTACGGGGTCATCAGTCCCCGAGGGGGAATTCGAACCCCCGACCGTAGTGGCCGTGCAGACCGTGACAGAAGCGCCTCAGTCCCATCGGCCACAGCGGCCGGCAGCCCCTTAGATTTACAAACATTTGAGCATGTGAACTGATACAGATTTCGATTAATTTTAGGTGAACATTAGTACATGATAAAGTTTGACGTTCAGTCAAAACGATAATGGCCGAGATATGGTCACTTATTTGACTTCATGCGCGATTTTGCGCAGCGCAAGCGTGTATTTCTGGCTAATTTTAAAAGTTATATCTCGCGAAATATTTCGCCGAACGAAATTATGCCAACTCTTAAGAATAATAATGAACACAGTTTTGAGAGTCATATTCATCCAGTATATTTTATGCAAAACCTTCCGAAAAAACGATGTTAATAAATATATTTAAATTTGGTTTCTTATAGCGCAGGGACGAAAGGTATTACGAACGTGACATTTCGCACGTGGTAATGTAACAAGGTTCACAAATATGCACTTTTATTACTGTATCAATGTTCAATACTGAATAAATTAAGTACAAATTTGAAGACTTTTTAAAGAAGGTACAAAAAAAGGGGTAACTTTGACCGAATTTCATTAAAAACTAGCTGGTACCTGGCACGTTGCTGCTGCATAACAAATAATTGTGCAAATAACTTTCGAGATTTGAAAGCTTGTTTAGTTATGAATGATAGAAATAAATATTTATTTTATAGTCGATAATAAATACGTTTATTGAAATTTAACGATACATAAAGGTGAAGTATAAATTACATTCATTTCATTCTACTGACTTCATTATTCATTATCGCAATCAGATGAACATTATGGCAGCGCATAAAACATGAACAAATATATGTATATAGTTTCTAATCTTCTATTAGTGCATCTCCTCCTTTTCCTTCTCTCTCTCTCCTCGTTCCATTCTCTGTTTTTCTCCTCCTCCCTCTGTTCACATCGTTTCGTCTCACTGTGACCATGTAACTGGTGAAGTTTTTTCTAAAGAAGATTAAGCAAGAAGGGTTGCTGCCTATCGCCTTTCCTCTCAGACAGATATTTACACTCACCTGTTGATCTGCTGTCCTTGGACCGTAAAGCCGTCTGACTTCTTCTCTTGTCAGGTGTTTCATCGCCTTATTGAAGATTCATTAATTAAAAGAGGACAGTTGGAAAGTTACAGAACAAATCGGCAGAATTGTGGTAAAATCTGTATTCATAAAGATACGACGAATTTGAGGCAGTCCTGTTGCACGTTAATATTACTTCATAATAAGACTATTCCCACGAAAGCACCTTGCTGTAGGTCAAGGAATTTCTAACAATAGTCAAGAAATAGGCACATTGTGCACAAATACATTTGCAGTCCCTAGAGAGAGCGGAGAGTGGTTGAATCAGAGAGAATTTTGCTAGCCATGAAGTCGTAATACTAAAATCAGAGCAGGGTCAAACGGCCAAGCTTCTCTCACTATAAACTGAATGGTAAGTTTCCCGGATGCTTCCACTCGTCCATCATTGTAACAGACGCGGACGGCCCTCCAAGTAACACTTTCCTAATACGACGGTAACTTCCGCCCTAGACTGTCCGAAAGGTGGATACTTCGAAGCTCTGCAACCGAATGGCGGTGCGTGTCTGTTCGCCGGGCACGGCACCGCAATGAAGTTCACTGTTCAAAAGTAGTCCCTGTAGCCAACCTTACTGGCAGGAGTGGGAAACCATTGGCGAAGCTTAGCCCTTGCGGGCGGCACTGTGTCTCGGACACTCAGGTTGAAACACCTGTTTGGAGCGCGGGATAAAGCTGGTCAAACGGTGTCTAAGTCGCAAGGTTAGTGTAAAATTTACTGGCTTGCCGATTATAAAATTGTCCTTCATGAACACATACATTTATGTACTGACTGTCAACCGTCAGTCACGGTCTACACGGCCACTACGGTCGGGGGTTCGAATGCCCCCTCGGGCATGGATATTTGTGCCGTCCTTAGTGTTAGCTAGTTCATAAGTAGTTTGTAAGTTAGGGACTGATGACCTCGTAGTTAAGTTCCATAATCTATACGAACATGTAACATAGAAATACTGACTTTCAGGATGAACAGTCAAACAATTTGGATATTTGTTGTAACGTACGCTCCGCCACAAAAGGTAGCCCATGTATTAATTCGGGGTAAAAGCTGTCTTCATTCCACATGCATTTAATTCCATCCAGCTGTTTTAGTGTGAAGAGTAACAAACATATTAATCCACTAATCCACTGTGAGGTACCAATCACTATGCCTCGTACGTAGGCTTCCTAAAGGTAGTTCATGCGTTAATTCATGGTATAAGCCATCTGCATTCATAATTTCATTCAAATCCGTCCAGCTGTTTCAGCGTGAAAAACAAACGTATTAACTTCATATCCGTCCAGCCATTTCAGTGTGAAGGCGTAAGAATCGAATTAACTAATTGTAATGCACCCTCCGCTATGCACCATTCGAAGTTAATTTTAGTACACCTATAACCTTCGTGTTAGATGCAACCAATGAGTTGACAAAGTTATATAACAATCGGATGTTCGTCACGATCGTGCATAAAATACGAACATAAAGACAAACAAACTAACTAACAAACATTAATATTTATATATTAGATTTATGCATTTCATTCAAATTCACATTAAAACCATACGTTGGTAACACCAAATTCGTTCTGCTAGTGGCATTCAGCCCAGTGATTCGGCGTACTTGGTATGATTCAACGCTGGCTGCCAAAAACCGTCATTTAAAAATCTGAATGAAGGATGCATCCACTGAAGCACATTAAAAAAAAAAAAAATCTTACTTTAAACAGCGTACATGAAATTCATATGGTATGAACAATATTTATGTTTTAAATGTTTCTTTGGTGATTATCACACTGAAAAATGTAACGGAACTTCCAGAGAGAGCTGCCAGAATTTTCAGATAGTTTATTTCATTCGAAACTTCGCCGAAATCTGAAAATTAGCTCTTTAGTCACTTACTTAATCGAAATGATTGTAGGTAATCTCAATGCATTAATACCGCACTGATAAATTGAATTGTTCAATCATATTTAAAAATTTCTTCAGGATCGGAATACAACTGTACAATGTGACGAAGTCCGTATGTAAAGTATCCATCCATAGTTTTATGTGACAGTGACCTCATTTTCTTATAAAAGTAAAGTGTCCAAAATGTCATGAAGATTTTAGGATGAATAAAGTGTCATTCTTATGTCGCATGATGCCACAGATTTTTAACCATATAACTGTTTATCATGTCTTATCTTCTGAACTATATGTCGTAAGCAGTTCTTACTCCTACTTCAATTGTTACCTCGTGGAAGGAATATGTGTACCAAATTTAGTTGAAATCGGTACAGTGGTGTAGACACAGATGTCGCAGTATGCAGCACTTTTCCGCGTATTTCATTGTTTATCACGTCACATCTCAAAACGTTCAAATGTTTGTATAGTCTATGGGACTTAACTACGGGGTCATCATTCCCTAAACTTACAAACTACTTATTTACTACCTAAGACTAAAGACGGCATGGTCTGCACGGCCACTACCGTCGGGGGTTCAAATCGCCCCTCGGGCATGGATGTTTGTGCCGTCCTAGTTCGTAAGTAGTTCATAAGTAGTTTGTAAGTTTAGGGACTGATGACCCCGTAGTTAAGTCCCATCAGCTTAACAAACATTTGAACATTTGAAAATATTGTGGGGAAGACGAACCAAAGGTTACGTTTCATCGGCAGAACGCTTCGAAGATGTACCAGCTCCACGAAAGAGATTGCCTACATCACACTTGTGCGTCCTCTCCTGGAGTACTGTTGCCCCTTGTGGGACCCTCACCAGGTGTGATTGACGGAAGACATTGAGAAGGTTCAGAGAAGGGCAGCTCGTTTTGTTCTATCACGTTACGGGGGTGGGGGGGGGGGGGGGAAGCGTCACGGAAATGTTGCACCAATTGGGGTGGAAATCATGTTTGCGTGATCTGTTTGCTAAGTTTCAATCACCGACTGTTAGTTCTGAATGTGAAAATATTTTGCTAGCACCCACCTACTTAGGGAGACATGACAATCCCAATAAAATAAGAGAAATCAGATCGAAAACGGAACGATTTAGGTGTTCTTTCTTCCCGCGTGCTATTAGAGAATGTAACGGTAGAGAAAAGTTATGAAAGTGGTTAATAAACCCTCTCCCAGGCACTTGAATGTGATTTGCAGAGTATCTATGTAGATGTAGATGTAGATGAAGCTTACAGAAAGTGTTGATGACTTTCACAGAAATGTGATACGAACGAACGTAAATGATTTGTTGTTTTGTTGACACAGATCTCATCTTCATAAACGAAAATGCAGATTAAGGGCAATTTTCATGGATTGTATGAATTATTAAAGAAATGAATTTGGAATATATGTGGCGTGTAATATCACTGTTATATAGCACCTGATACAGAGGTTTTGCCGGCCGCAATGGCCGAGGGGACTGAGGCGCTCCAGTCACGGTCTACACGGCCACTACGGTCGGGGGTTCGAATCCCCCCTCGGGCATGGATATTTGTGCCGTCCTTAGTATAAGGTAGTTGATAAGTAGTTTGAAAGTCCCATAAGCTTAACGAACATTTGTACATTCAGAGGTTTTTATTTCAAATTATTAACTTATCCACCTACAGCCGTAAAGTTTATGTTGTTTCATTTAACGGCCAGTTTCAGTATTCCTTTAATACCATCTCCAAGCCCTACACAAATTAAGTTGCAAATCATTGTATCCATAACACTATGCTGTACCTATGTCATACAAAATATAAAGAAAAATTAATGTAATACCGAAACCGGTCAGTAAATAAAGCAACATAAACTTTACGGCTGTTGATGGATAAGTTAATAATTCTAAATTAAAAGTCGACCAACAGCCGCAGTTCCTATTCCATTACACCATGGAACCACATCGATCGATACGTAGGTGGTGACACTTAGCGAGCGCCCAGTTTTTGTCCACCCCTGGTCACCCCACGGTCTGTTTACATTCTGTCTCTCGTTTCGCTGAACGGAGTATGGGTATCGCTCGCGCTGGCATGCCGCTCCAATTTTGTCGGACTCGAGTTCGGTCGCCGCGACGACTCAGATCAACTCGGGTTTCAGCGGTACGACGTTGGCAGTGCAACCCGAGTTAGTAGTCACAGTCACAGTCGCGAAACCCTCTAGGGGAAGAAATGCAGCTGAAGCGATGATAGCGCTTTCAGCGGCCAGTGGGGACTAAAAGAGTGGCAAGATATAAGCTGAGAAGTTGATGTTTCTTGTGCTGTTACTTTCATATTTCCTAGATGTGGTGTCGCACAAGTCCAAAGTGCGCGCCACCTACTTCCGCCGCGCGCAGCCATGCACGCACGGCGCGGCGTTCTTACGACGTCAGCCACGAGTGCCCTCTGCTGCAACTCCGCTCGTGGCCACCACTGAACGACATCGTTCACTTGGGACTGAGATAGGAACCAGTTAACACTTCAAGAATCAGACAGGCACCACTGAAGACTTGGCTATAGGATAGGCACTAGGCAGACCTCTAGCTCTACTATGTATCAGCTATGTAAAAGTTAAGTATTGTATAAATTCTGTGCAATATATATCTCGTTCTAATTTACTCTAGTGTTTCTAGTTTCTGGCTGCTCCCCTCCTTACCTGCACCAGCGTGCTATCTTTATTCCTGTGTCGGTATCATTCCACTCGGCCACCGACACCTACGACGGAAACGAGACACAAAAGCGGCGACGAGGCTGGGACACAAAACTAGACACTAAACGATGTTGTGAACTTTCTAATATAAATACGTAGATGTCACTGATGTAATATCACTGCTACTGTTAAGGACAGTTCACAATAAAATAACGTCACTGCAGTGTAATTCACACTACACACAGTAGATGGATTGTAATCGTATCGTCCCAAAACGATTTAAAAACAGAAACTAATTGCAACGTTACGTGTTGAAGTACAAAAATAACTGATTATGACTGCATTCGCGTGCTTGGGGCTTGCTGACACGGTGCATGAGTTTTGTTTTGGCGGATTTCGGACATTTTAGTATTTTGAAAACTACACACTAGTTTTCAATTCCTGGGGACTAGGTTCCACATCTCCTTGTAAACGCTATTTTCAGCTTGTCCTTGCTTCTGTGTGTGTGTGTGCCTATCATATACTTTCTTAGGTACTTGGCAGATACAGACTATTTTCAGGAATGCGGCGTGCTATTATTAACAGTTTATACACGGACATATTATTTATTTGTAGTTACGCGTTAATTTTTTCAAACTTATAGGTAACCGCCAAAATATCTCCGTATACAGGCGTATAATCTTTGTGAAACTGAGGCGTGAAACTAATCAAGCTTTACTGAAACAGTTGATTCAGTGGAATTTGAAGCCTTCAGACGTTACTTTTAAACAGCAGTAACATTATGAAGTAGTGATTATGTTTATGCGATTCCCATTAATAATATATGACTAAAAGTATAACTGCCCCAATAAATGAACATTTGTTATTCGTAACATTATTCTCTTACTTCTGATCATCCTTTGAAAATTACAGATTTTTGAATTATATTTTTGATAGCTGCTATAATTTATATCGCCTCGAAAGCTACTAAATACGAGGATATTTGGAAAATGTGTTGCTTTACTCAAAATATACATTCAGTACCCAATCGTTTCGCGCAATGTTTTCACGACCCAGCCGCTGGGCAGCGCTGTAGTCGGGAAGTTACACAAAATCACTGGGAGTTTCGCGACTCTTTGTTGGACTCTGGTATAGTCATAACTCGTGTCGATTCGACCAATCCTCGAGTTAACCCGTTTTTAAATATTACAGTGCTCTGGAAAATAGATTAATGTGTCAATATACGACAAACATTTGAGCATATGAACTGTTACAGATTTCAATTAATTTTAGGTAAACATTAGTACATGGTAAAGTTTGACGTTCAGTCAAAACGATAATGGCCGAGATATGGTCACTTATTTGACTTAATGCCTGACTTTGCGCAGCGCAAGCGTGTATTTCTGACTAATTTTAAAAGTTATATCTCGCGAAATATTTCACAGAACGAAATTACACAACTTTACTTCCGCCAGTACCTCGCCTCCTACTTTCCAAACTTCACAGAAGTTCTCCTGCGAACCATGCGTTTGCCCGCGAAAGGCAAAGGTGCCAGGTTCGAGTCCCGGTTCCGGCACACAATTTTAATCTGCCAGGAAGTTTCATATCAGCCCACACTCCGCTGCAGAGTGAAAGTTTCATTCTGGAAACATCCCTTAGGCTGTGGCTAAGCCATGTCTCCACCATATCCTTTCTTCCAGGAGCGCTAGTCTTGCATGGTTCATGGTTCGCAGGAGAACTTCTGTGAAGTTTGGAAAGTAGGAGGCGAGGTACTGGCGGAAGTAAAGTTGTGAGGCGGCATCGTGAGTCGGGATAGCACAGTCGGTAGTGCGTCTGCCCGCGAAAGGCAAAGGTCCCAGGTTCGAATCCCGGTTCCGGCACACAATTTTAATCTGCCACTCCGCTGCAGAGTGAAAATTTCATTCTGGATACGTAAACTAAGTTAAACTAACCTATCGACAAACACACACACCCATGTCCCAGGGAGGACTCGCACCTCCGATGGCGAGCAACCGCGCGCTTCTTAGACCACTCGGCTACTCCACGGCGGCTCCCAGACTTCTTTGTCAGTGAGCACGTTTGGGATGAAACTGGAAGGATCTGTAGTTCTAGAATCAATCGTGAGATCTGTGAGCCGTGGTGGAGTGGCCGCGTCTCGCTGCCAAACGTGCTGTTGCTCGCCGTTGGACAAAGTTTCAAACCATTCTGCATCTCATCAGAACGTACATTGTGCCAAAGGTGTTGCAACACTGTACTGGGCTGGTGCAAACATTCCGGCTGTAAGTACCAACGGCCTTGTCTTTTTCATCCCATATCGTAATTAATTCAGTAATGTCACATTGTACTGCAACATACAGATTTTCAATCGCTTCCAGCTGTACTTTCTTGATGCAACCCGTTTTCTTTTTTTTCCCCGGAAGTGTACTTTATGGACTTAAAATCGGAAATTCAAAGATGCTTTTCGCAAACGCTGCTGCAGCGGTAGCTTTACATGCCTTCTCGTGTCGTCATTACTAAGATTTGTTGTCCTAACAGAAAGTTCCTGTACTGGACTACGTATGGCACTCTAAAAGAAATATGGCTGGTTTAAACTGTAGATGTCTGTTTTCATACCCAGCAACTACAATAGTAGCAATATGTCCCTTCAACGTGTGATACTACAGAAAAACACTTTGGATAGGCTAACATAATGATTAAATGTAAAATATGGATAAATAATCAAATAATATAGAAGCTTGTATTCTAACGTTTGCAAATGATGTAGTCAACGCCAGATAACAAAGCCGAAAAAAGTTTAATCAATCACTTGTATTGGTGCAATGGAATTTGTCTTAAACAAAGAAAAGCAGAAAATTAGAAATACCCCTTTAAAACCTATGAAACAGTTGTGTTAACTACTTTATGAGAATTGTAAATGCCAGTATAGAATCACACACAATGTTCAATTCCGAATTGGAATCGGATAAAGGTAATTTTCTTAGTCTGACACTCATTAACTCTAGCGAAGGTTAAAGTTTACAAATAGTGATCGTTTATTGCACAGATTCTAACACTGACACAAACGAAGCACCTCAGCTAATCCAGCAGGTCGTCCTTATTCCAAGACCAAATATAAAGAGTCGTTCCAGACACAGACGAGCTCTCCAACCGAACCGTGCAAGTATTTGACTTGACCACAGCCGTCTACTGCCCTAGACATTCTCTTTCCGCAGGTCGCCATCCCCTCCAAATTTAGCAGAATTCTTAAAACAAAAGATTTATTTTGACTATGAACATTTCCACACTGACTTAACATTTTACAGTATCCAGTACAAAAGTTACAAGCATTCAGTTACCTTGTGGTTATTCACCAGCAGAATAAATAATGTATTAAATAAATAAACAAGCCAGTTTTCACGAGCATGACCAGACTACACAACATTTACGTAATTTAGCGACCAAACAGTTGAATAGTCATTACTAAAAGAAGTCTACTAAATCCTCAAAGGAACAGACAAATGTGTTTATTTTCAAGAAGACTGCTAGGCGTAATAAGCTATCATCTAAGACACAGTTTTTTTTTGAAATGATATGAAGCTTCGGTAACTAAGTTTAATTTTACTGTAACCAGATAATTTCAATATTACCATTTGTACTTTTGAAGGTATTAAAAATAATTTTGGTGCAAGAGGGGCATAAAAGTTTTCTGTGTTCATTAAATGAAAGAACACAATATGTACACTTAGTAGGAATCCCGACTCAATTAATTTATTTCCTGAAGTAGATTAAAGAGGAAAATATATTTTTGCCTAGAGATGAAAAATTATATAAACAGTTTGCAGTAACAGCATACTCATTCCAATGAGCAGTCGGCAATATTTCATATTACATTTAGCTTCTCTTGCGTACAAGTTCTTAACAACATCCCCGAGTCAAAATAGTTTTAAGGCCTGAGATAAGTTGAACAAGGAAACACATTTTTGCCTAGACATGAACCATTTCATAAATAGTTTACAGGAATCATTATCCGATGAGTACTCGGAAAGATATCATATTATAAACAGCTTCTCCTATGCAGAAGTTGTCTGATCACATACCCAACATTTGCTACGAAGCCTATCATGCAGATGTAGACATTATAGTAAGCAAGGAATAAATAGAAAGATCAATGGGGCCGTCCACTGGCAATTGCAAGTTTAATACGAAGCACAGAATTGCAGATTATAAATGTTTCCAGTCAGTCACAACACATTTTAAATAAGAGGCGTGATTTATAAGTAAGTACCGTTTTTAAATTAAATAAAGATGTGCTAAGATATCTAAATAACTTTATTTTTACATGAAAGCCTGTACCTTAATCTACTCTTGTACATAGTTTTTGTCAATATTGAGGCACTTGTCATAACGGTGTACCAGTCGTCGCCTTACTTGTTAAGCACTGTATGACAACTGTTTCGACTTCGTCATCGTCTTGAAGACACTGACCGACCAGGAAAGTCATCCCGCAAGGAGGAAATCGTAAAGTGTCTGTTTTCTCTCACCTTATTGTCCACTTCCTACACCAAACTTCCATTGACGGTCGAAAGACTCTCACTCCATTGTTTATCACGCAAATTTATGCGGGCATATTTAAATGCTCTCACCCACTTTCTTACTATTCCATCACTCATAAAGGTTTCTGCGTAAACTGTACAGATCTCACGATGAATCGCTTTTAGGACTTTAGAACTAAGAAATCTTATAACAGCCCGTACTTCACAGTCAGCGGGAATCACCATTATCGGCGGCATCTTAAACAATCAGTATATAAGATAACAAGGAAGAATCGGACTGTAATAGTGTCAGCGCGTAGACAACAGATGTAGGTACTCAGTGCGCATGCGCAGAACGCCAACCGCAGCGCTGCGGCCGCGGTGTGCCAAAACGGTACTTACTTGAAAAACACGCCTCGTATCACAGGCTAATGCTTAACGACATTGAGCCTAACGTGGAGATGCATATTCAGATCAGTCACAATCTTGAACTGCTGCTGAGACACTTATCACCTCTAACAACACACCTATGTCTACGGGCTCTCTTCAAACAACAGCAGAGGTTTAAAATGATCAATAACAATAAAACTCACAAGTTATAAAGTAAAAAGGATGATTCTGGAAGGTAGAGGTGCATCTCTGTTCCTACTCCTTACGTAGCGTTTGTACGAACAGCCCGAAGCGATGGCATGTAGCAACGTCGCTAAGATCAAGTGAGCAAATGGGGTAATAGGAGTTACTAGACACCCAATGAAAGCAGTTACCTCAGTATAACAGATTTAACATAGAAGGAACAGTATTACCACTCGCACATCTCCCACGGCAAATCGCACATGAAAAAAAAAAAAAAAATAAAAAAAAAAAATAAATAAAAAAGCGAAGACAAGAAAACAATGCCTTCCTTTGAAAGCACCCATAAACCCGTGTAGATACGGCAGCCTGGATGGCGGCAAGGCAGAAGAAACCGCTGGATTGCGTGGATGCCCAAAGGGCCAAACGACAATACACAAATAGCGATAAACACTGGAACAGCCTCTACAAATAGCAACGCGGCATATTTAGGTGCAAAATTCGTGGAAGTAAATCACTGCCTAAGAGAACCACTTGTAACTCTGGAGTCTTACGATGCCAGGAGGAAAGCACCAGGGCACTGCCTGTAAACTCTGCAACTCTTACAACACAAGGTGTATTACTTAAGTCAAATAATTGTGCCGATGCAGAGAGCACCCGAAGCAAGTACTCACAGTCCAAGCCAATGACACGCTCGCACCTGTAACAGGCATTAAATCAGAACATGCAGCGACCGTCACCCCAGCGGTCAGACTGGTGATCCAGCATCCGAATCAACAACACACGAATCTCTATGGCAAGGTGGTACAAATTCGTTATAGGTACAATTCCGATTAACATAAGTTTTCAGTCTCGTAGTGTTGGTAGCACTTGACGTTGTGTGGCGTTGTAGTGTAGCAGGTTTTGTACAGCTTCTCCGACTTTTCCAAGAATACACCGCTTTGTGCTACGGAGATATAAATTTTTTCCTGTAAAGATGTACGTGGAGCTACTTCGTCGAACGCGCTCTTATAAACTTTTCTAGTTTCCGCGCGCTTGTAAATTCATTATTGTGCAACGTTTGGTACCACGACGTATGCGTTGGTGCCCGAAGGAAAAAGTGATTTTTCACGTGGAAAAAGGCAGTGATCATAATTTTACGAGGACGTAATCATAATTGTATCTAGTGTGGTACATTTTCGATCGATTTTTCTCATTTCTGTAACTTTTTTTGTGGTCCAACAAACATTTGTAATTGTCCAACATTTATGTTACATATTCATTAAACATTCAAGAGCAAGTGCCATAGTTAAAATTATTTCTTTTCTCAATATATTTGCAGTTACAATAACATTTGCCCGAAATGATCGAAATAGCACCACCTTGCCCTATAAGACCTTCCACAGCTCGCGACTCTCACAGGCCTCCACACAAAGTTTAGAATCCAGCAGAGTAACAGCCTTCGTGCATAACATCCGCTAACGGCTACAGGTTACACTCCATCACTCCTCCTTCCGGGTTCTCTGGTGACACCCCGTACTCACTCTGCGTAATGTGCTCCGTGAAAGATTCCTGTTCGCTGACTATCGATACAGCGTAGGCGAAGGCAGGAGCTAAATACGGAATTTGGAAGACAATACCTGGGAGCGTAAGGAATTACTAACAAGGCAAGGCACCAGGGAACAAGCAGGGCTCACCGAGTTTTGGCAAGAGACGAAGCATTACGTCATCGGAGAAATTCGCAGTTTGCGAAATGTATATGTGGAATATACCGTCAACGTCTCTTCCTCTATTCCTTTGTGCGGGCGTGTGAGACATGGGAGTTTTGTTTGAACGGGTGACGTGCACGTGTCGCTGTGTACCAGGAGCGGTGCCTCAGGGCGCATGGTCAGAGGGCAATACGCTCTCTGTAACTGGAAAAATAAAATAAAATGAGCTAAAATACTGAACGACCGACCCATGAAGAAACAACTGAAGCGTACAGAACAGCTGCAGTTGTCGGAGAAATTCGCAGTTTGCGAAATTGTTATATGAAAAAATTACATAACAACGAGCAGTCGGCAACCTGTCATGCTACAACTAGCTTCTCATGTACACAAGTTCTTGATAAGATCCATGAGTCAAACTAGATTTAAAGCTTGAGATAAATTTAACAAGAAAATATAGTTGAGCCATTACATAAACAGTTTACAGGAATTACAAACACTTTCCGATGTGTAGTCGGTAAGATATCACATTACAATCAGCTTCTCCTGTGCACAAGTTGTGTTCGCAAGCATTTTACGCAAATTTCGACACATTGCAGTCTTGATACCTTGCACCGTGTGGAAGTTGCCGAGCAGCACGTTACGAATCGCACGGCCTCCCTCGTCGGATGTTTGAATCCTCCCTTGGACATTGATGTGAGTGTTGTCCTTAGGTTAGTTTACCTTAGTTTAAGGAGTTTTTAAGCTACGGACTAATAACTAAACATTTGATTATTGATACATTGCCCTGTGAAAAGTTTATCCAGCAGCTGCAACTCTTTGCTATCAACTCAGAGGAACAGTAATAGCAGAAACAGCCAAACAAATTGCAATTTTTAGATACTTGATCTAGATTTCGGCACCAACTAAGGGTGCCTTCATCAGAATATTAAAATTATTTCTCTCATGAGATCAAGATCAAGTATTTAAAAAGTGCAACTTGTTGGGGTGTTCTACAATTATCGTAAACTATCTTAAACCCGCGGCTTCGCTCGCGTGTTGGTTGATTATGGTAAAGAAGCTATCTTTCAGTAGTGTGCTATTTTGTAGCACGCATAGACCAATGATACGGTCTGTGGCATCACGTTTCGATGTATGTAACCTCTTTGCTATGGAGTGCAGTCATCGTTGGCCTTGAGTCCGAATTTTTTTATAATTTGACGACTTTCAACGACCATATCTTCCACCCCCTTATAGCTATCGGCGTGGAACTGCTATGGTGTACAACGGGAGACTTGGGACAACAATTACACACAGATCATTCTTTTGCGTTCTGTAGTTTCGCTGCAGAGCGAAATATTAACACACACACACACGTAGAATTTTATATACACCGACAACTTTCCATCCCAATATACTTTACCATTTTATCATTATCAACCCTCAAGCAACAATGAAACCAATAAAATCATTTTCAAACAGTAAATATAATTTAAGTATTGTTCCGCATTTAGCGCCATATTGTTCAAATTACTAACTATTTTTCAGAACTCTATAAAAACCGCGCCTAAAACCTTCCTGAGGTCTAAATTAGTAACTGTACAAATATTTAAGTGTCTGCGTCTTGTCGTTCGGACGTGATAAGCGTACACCGAACAGACATTCACATTAATATATATAGATAAATAGCTATCCGATCGCCATAAAACCCTGCCTAAAACCTTCCCCGGTTAGACATTAGTAACTGTACAAATTTTTAGCTCTTTATGTTTTGTGGTTCAGGCGTGATAAACGTACACCGAACAGACATTTATAGATATAGATTTAGTACGACTACTGCAATTTTTGACAAGGTATGTTTAAAAACTCAGAGGAAGGCTGTAAATAGGTTGATTGATTGATTGATTTTTCCAGGGAAGCGAAAACAGTCTTGGTCCAACCCGCCACTGCCCGCACCGAAACTAAGTTTATTGTGCGGTATCGCTCCCTGCATATCTAGTAAAGCCAACCAATGCCCTTGAACAGTGCAAGGAGTCCCTTTACCAGTTCTTTATTCGACACATTTTTTTCAGGTCTGGTGCTCCCAAATGTTCAGTGCCTTTTACTCTCCAATGAAATGCATTCGAAGATTAGTTTCATCACCGTCATCACAGATCCTACATTTAGGGTCATCTTCTGTTATTCCCATTGAACGTAGGTGTTTTTTTGAAATTCCCATGGCCTGTCAGCAATCCAACCATGAGTCTAATCTCTCTCCTGTTCAGATTCAGGATTGCAGAGCTTCTTTTAAAACATGGCTTTGGCATCATGTTTTCGTTGATGGATTTTGGTCCAATATTCTACGTGCTGTCTTCTGAGCCAGTTACGAAAGCTCCAATTTCATCATTGCCTCGGTGATTGTTAGGACAGTGGAGTCTCTGCCCACATCCAGGCTAATCTGTCAGCATGTTCGTTGCCACTGATCCCCGAGTGGCCAGGGACCCACAATAGGTTTACTCTATTGCTTTCCGCTAGCTCCACCAGAACCCTGCGACATCATAACTGTAAATAGGTTACAGCCAGATTTTGTCGCCTGCGTCGCAGTGGGAGCAGTGACATAGTCTTGAAAAAGTGTCCCTTCTGTTTTTTTTGCGGAGAGTAGGTGACTCCCTTTGCGTGTGAGGCCGTTTCATATTCCCGCAGCTGCTATCGGACTTACGTCAGTGGAATTCCGCGGAGGACGGCAGGCGCGAGTGCGAATTCCAGCTGAGTGGGAGGCGTGGGCCGTGGCCGCGCCACGGTCAGCCCGCGAGTGGCGCGGAATGCGGCCCAGGGGCGTAATGAGCGCCGGGGGCAGAGCAGGCACGCCGCGACCCAATAACAGAGGCCCAAAGCTGGGCACAGCCGCGAGTCAAAGCGGAGGAAACAGGGGACACGTCTCACACACCATTCTTCGATTGACGCAGCAGTCAGTTGATATGAATGAAGCAGCCATGGTTGAAAATATTATTTATAACTTTACGGACACAATTCGCCTTACATTATGCATCTTAAGATCAGCTACAAAGAAAATGAATAATTAGGAAGTTGTCCTAGCTCTAATTCGTGCTTACATGTACAACCCGGTATGATCGCCCTCTATCGGGTTTTGATTGTTTCTTTATCTTTGGCGCATGTGATTTTTGCCCGTGGTCTGTGCTCTGGAACGGCGAATAATCAAAATGTTCAAATGTTTGTATAGCTTATGAGACTTAACTACGGAGTCATAAGCTCCTAAACTTACAAACTACTTATGAACTAACTAAGGACGGTACAAATATCCATGCCCAAGGGGGGATTCGAACCCCCGACCGTAGTGGGCGAGTAATCCACGTGGTAGTATGTGGACAGTGTGGAGTGCGACGACGTAAGCAGGTTCTGCGGGATGTATGCTGGTTGCACCATGTGGCAAAAGTGAGGTGGGCCTGGAGCAAATACTGGGAGCGGTCAAGGGAGGAGGAGAGGGCGAGGAAGCGACCAGCATATTGTAGGAGATGGAGGCTCGGGTTGGGGCATATCTGTGGAGTAGATGAGATGAAGGAGGAAAGAAAGCACAGAGTCCTGAGGCACCCTGGTGGATCGGTAGAAGAAGTGGAGTTGCAGACAGTGACATAGTAGGGACGGCAGGTAAGAAAGAATGCTATGAGGCGAAATAATAGGGTGGGCGTAGAACTGGAGTTTGAAAAGGAGACCGAAATGCCACACACGGTCATAGGCTTTTTCTATGTCAATGGATACAAAGATAGCGGAGCGATGGGAGTTAAGCTGGATGGGGATTACGTGGGTGAGGCGAAGGAGCTGGTCATCGGCAGAGAAGGATGGATGGAAGCCAAATTGGAGAGGGGAGGAACTGGTGGCGGCAGATGTGCTGAAGGATACGTCAGGAGAAGATGGTTTCCAGGACCTTGCTGAACATGGAGGTGCGACAATTGGATCAGGTCTGGAATAGGGGATTGTCCGGTTTGGGGAAAATTACAATTTGGGAGGTCTTCCACAGGTCGGGGTAAAAGTCAGTGTGAAGGGATGTGAGGACCGCATGGAAGAGGGGCGGTAGGTCAGCCACCGGAGGTCTGAAGAATGTCAATTACGTCATGGGTGGTGACAGGCGTGTTCAATTATGAGGGAGGAATGTGGTCCAAGTATTTTGGAAGCTGGAGGCGAGTGGGGGGGGGGGAGAGGGACATCAGAGGAGACAAAATAGTCAAAGTTAGGTCGGGAACAGAAAAGACTTCAGAGAGGTAGGAGACAAAGTGAAAGTATTCTGCCTCACTGGTATTGTCGGGAAAGGGATGGCCGTCATGGAGAAGCAGGTGGTGGGCCGAGGAGGCTTCCAGTAAGAAGCGGAAGGCATGTCAGAACTTGGAGGAGTTGACAGGGAGCATCAAATTTAGACAGGTGCATGTATGGCGCCAGTCCCTGTGTTTTTTCACGGACAAGCGGTTTCTGATGTGACTTTGGAGTTGCCAGTGGCGTTGGAGTGTATCCTTCCTGATCACGAGTCCAGAGGAAGGAGCGGTAGAGGCGAAGGGATTCACGTAGGAGAAGGCATGTGGAAGAAGGGAAGAACAGTGAGGGTACATAATCTTGGTGGGAAAGTGGGAAAGATGCGTGGTCAATGTCAGCAGGGATGTGGAGGGGAAGGGGATGGCTTGAAACCGAGTTGTCTATGGAATGACGATAGGCATTCCAGTTGGCACGCACGGGAGTAATCACAGATACGTTTGGGAGGTAGTATGGGACAGGGAGTTCAAGGGAGAGTAGGACAGGGGCATGGTATCTAAGGTCAAGGACGTATGCCATGATGCGCCCAAGGATGTTGGGAGACGCCAGTACAATGTCGGGTGTGGGGTTGCTTTTGCGGCAGGTGAGTTGGGGAAGTGGGAGGATGTCACTGTGGAGGTAGAGTCGAATTGACGCCACTGCCAGAAGTCAGTGGATGGACGTGAAGAAAGGTTAAGGTCAGCAGCAGACACATAGTTCGTAAAGAATTGGTCGATATGTGAGAGACAGGCATGTGGGAGGGGAGCGGTACTGCACATAAAGATGGTGGTGAGGGTCACTGTAAGGGATGGGAGAAAGAGGATGAGGGTTCATTCAAGAGGGACTGGAGCAGGACGGGTGGAGGAGGTAGGGAGCAGTGTGATGGAATGACAGGGTTGAAGAAACATTTCATCGAGGAGGAAGGCATCAATGCCATGGTATGAGACGGTATGCATGACAAGGTGTTTGTTGGTGATGAAGGAGCGTACATTGTGATAAAGGAAGGTGTAGGGGTTTATGGGGAAGAGATGGGGAATGAAAGTGGAGATGGGAAAAAAACCTTAGTGTGTGAAACGTAGGTAACCTGCTGGATAATGTGAACTGGGAGTAGGCTCGGGAGAAGGTGGTGAAGGTCTCAAGCTGAAATACGTTACTGTCAGTGAGGGCGATCTGCTGGAGTGTATAGGGATGCTCGAAGGAATGGATGTTTAGAAGGATGGTGGTCACGAAGCGTATAACATCCACGACGGTGGATTTGTTGGGGTGCAAGGGAGGGTTGATGGGACAGACAGGGATTGTGAGTTCTGAACTGATGGGAGTGGGAACGTATTTGCACTTATATGAGTAGGTAGGATGGGGGCCGCCACAGGTTTTGGAGACAGGGGAGGAGGAGGTTCGGGCAATGCTTATGGAGGTGAGAGGCAGTAGGGACAAAATGTTCAAATGTTTGTGAAGCACAAGGGACTTAACTGCAGTGTCATCAGTCCCTAAATATACAATGAACAACCTTATACTAAAAACGACAGTAACATCCATACCCAAAGGGGGATTCGCACCCCCGATGGGGAACGCCTTCGTGCATCAAAGCATAGGGCCTCAATTGGCTCGACAACTCTGCCGCAGCAGTGAGGAGAGGTTGGAGGGTTGCAGCAGTGATGTGTCAAATGGTCGTTGTATAAAAGACACCTGGCACTGTGGTAGGACTGGGATGGAAAGCGGAAAGTTTCCACCTTGTAGCGGCGGTCATAGATGAGCGCACCCTTGGGGAGGAGGTGGATGATGCGAAGATTCGCATCAGGTATGTAGAACTGGTGGGATTGTGGATACGTTTGGTGAACTGTATATATCAAGGTGGGAGTTGTGTTAGCCCAACAGCTCCTCCTCAGTGATTCTCTGGCTTAGAGTGGTTATAATGGCAGTGAGGGTGGGTGGGCGGTTGGAAGGGATGGTTTGATGGGGAGAAGAAGAAATGTAGTAGAGAGTAAGGGTAGCGTGAGGGTCGAGGTGGCTGGCCGGGAGGTGCTGGAGCATACCAGTGTAGAAGGTGGGGATGGGGCATTTAATGAGGATGGAGTTGCTATGGCGGATGAGCTGGGTGATGGGAGTATCTGGGAAGTTTTTCGGGTGTTCGAGGGAGAGGTTCCGGGTCTCGAGGAATTGGGGTTCTGGGCGAGAGAGAAGGTAGGTGTAGAAATCTGGCTTTGGGAGAGATGGCTGCTGTCTTCATGGTGACATGTTTGGGAGGAGGAGGAGCAGGAGAAGGAGTAAATGTCTGATGATGGCCTAATAAGCTGAAAATCGTTTCACAAAAGAAACAAAACCGTAGAACAAGCACAAAATTCTGTATATTAATCTTCAGAAGGAGCCTTCTTTGTGGACGCAGGTATGGGACGCACATTCACGTTTAAAAGATTTCTTGCGGGCGCCTGTGTAGGTGGAGAAAGATTGAACAGGGGCGATAGTGATGTGGCGGGGTTGGGGCCCTGTTGTAGAGCGGGGAGTTGAGGCAGAGACTGTGGTGTATGGGACACTGTGGCGCGGCGCTGGGTGATGGGAGTGACGGAAGCCAGTGGAAGAGGTAAGTGCGAGGTAGACGGTGGCAGGGGGAGGAGGGGAGAATTGGGAAGTGGCGGAGTTGGAGAGGAGGATGGAGAGGGGGACGCCTTGGGAGAGGTGGGCGTAGGAGGTGCTCCATGTGATGACGGTGAGGGCAGTGAAAGGGGTTGTGTATAAAATGGTCGTGGTGGTGGTGGTGGTGGTGGTGGGGACGTTGGCCAAAAGAGAAAACTAGCGCTACAGTTGGGACAATCCAAGAGAAAGCTAATGAGATGAAGCAAGACGAGGGCGTCGACCGCAGCGATCAGTTAGTGGGGGCCTGGCGGTGAGCCTCGGGCCCCTGGAGGGGCGGGGAGAGGGCAGCTGGAGATCACTAACTACCGGAGCAGCGGCTGCGAGGGTGAGTCGGTGGTGACAAATGGCGGCGGTGACCAGGGGCAGTAGTCCGATAAGTCGCGGGATGGGGCACGACGATCTGGAAGGCAGGGCTCCCGGTGATCGGGGCGGCTCCTTGGCGGCGGCGATGGAGGGGTGCCCAGCCTCGGCACGACCAGCGACGAAACTGGGGAGGCGATCCGGTCTGGCGCGCGGCAAGGCCTCCAGGCAGGGCTGGGGACGGTGACGTTGGCAGCAGCAAGGCTTCCGGGAGGAAGGAATAGCGACAGAAGGTACGGCAGCGGCGGGCAGCACGGCCAGGAAGCTCCCCAGCAGCAGGATCGATGACGACGCACCGGAAATCAGACCGGCACGATTAGACAACGTTACGGTGGTGCCTACTACCAGACGGGGTGTATAGAAATTTAATGACGCATAAGTTAAATGTACTATGGTTAGCCTTTGCGAAAGTGCAACCACTAACACGATATACGCTTCCGTTATCAAAATATCGTTTGTTGATTAACTCGAAAATTACCATTAGCTATAACTACAATGTTTTCTATGTATTCTTTCCAATTTAAGCTGTTCGTAATGAAAGTTTCTTGCTTTTCGTTCTCTCTCCGCTTCTCTGCTGAATTATATGTTTTACAATATGATCTAAGAAATATAACTGACTGACGCTACTTGAATGAAATGTAACTGAATGTGTTTGAACTTTTTCTACCTGAATGCCTTTGCACAACGTTCTGTTAATATGAGTGCGTATTTTTTTAACTGTATTCTATGTGAATTATCAATGTATTGAATAACCTATCTGACTACGTATTGTTTATTATAATGAAACACAAACTGCTAATATTTTCTGTATGAAAACGTCGTAACAAAGTTAACTGTCTGATACTAAAAATCACTGTGTTAATAATTCTGGCCCTACAAACTTGTTTCTGACTGAACTAACAATCTTTAAGTGAATATAACGAACACATTATTTATGAATGCAATCTCACTCAGTAAAAACATTAACCTGTACTGAACACTGTATGAATTGTTCTATCCTGAATTCTGTAAATCATACGGAACTATGAGCATGACAACAAAAACTGATTCTATCTCACTTTCATTTACTGCATAAATCTGCGCAACACCAAACTGCTTCCTGCTGTACTAACTACTGGAAAGCTAACTACAGAAAACATCTATGGCACTTTTAATAAAAATGTGAGGAGGGATAAACTGGTAATATGTTTAAGAAATTCGAACTAAAAATGAAATATCTGGTTTATTTTCTAACTGATTTAACTTCATGAAAATTACTAACAATGTCATGTTTTGGATTTCAAAACCTTTCAAAGAAAAATATAAATCAGATATTTAATCTGCCAACAAAATTATTTTTAAATAAAGATAAACTTTCTTTACTGTTAATAAATTTAACTCGATTCACATAAACAATGTTACAACAATACCATATTTCAAGAACACTACCCACGAAATTCTTATTTCATAAAAAACTCACTCTCAAAACTAAATTATTACAATAAATACTTTTCCTAACACAGAAAGGGGTCCCTAGCATTAATCGTGATACCACAAGCTAACAGCGAGGTCTTCCCCTTTACCATCAATTCAACCTAACAATGCGAAGTTGTGCCATAGAAACATGCCAAATATTTCATGAAAAATTTCAAAAGATCGTTTCTCCAGCGTCACCTATTCCTTTCATCTTAAAGAAACAGCTTGACTCAGCAGTCAATTCTCAAAATCTCATCTCCTCGGCTATCCCGCCGGAACGATAACTGCACACAACCACGATCCCCACGCTTATGCAATCTCAACAGCGCCTCAACCGCCTCTCAGTATCACAAAGCAATGCACCCGGTCCCAACCCTCACAGAGAGACTCGCAACAGCCGCGCGGAATGACCGCGTGGTCTAAGGCGCCATTCTACGGACTGGGTGGCCGTTCCTGCCGGAGGTTCGAGTCCTCCGTCGGGCATGGGCGTGTGTGAGTTGTCCTTAGTTTAGGTAGCTTGTAAGAATTTCAATGCCGCTGTCATAATTAGAGGCAGAAATTTCTCAGATTCACCAGGAAACTACACGCAGCTAATGAAGACATGAAGCAAACAAGAATTTAATAGAAAAGTAATATTAAAAAGTGGTACAAAATTGGTCGTGAGAGAAAAGTAGCCGGGGAACGGGACATGGATTTCAAAATATATACTCTCCCACTGAAAGCGGGATGTTTCGGATCTGTAGTTTAGGACAGGCGACACGTCAGCTTTATTGAAGCGAATCCGGTAGTGTTGTGGCTGCAAATAGAGTTCAGCAACAGATAATCCATTTGTGGTTGTGGTCTGATCGTGTTAACAGGATCACTACTACAGGCGATGACATTTAGCTGTGGCTACTGAAAGTGATGAAATGGAATTAATTACCGGTATTTGTTCCAACACTTTCAATATGCAATTTTAGAAAACCAGTCGCTTCAGATGACGTATTGACAAGATATTCTTCAGATAGTAAATTTGAATTTATTCATGAATAAAAGAATTTTAAATACTAATTCCTAGTTACATACATAGTAAACTGTTCTGATGTATACAGGTATGTAACACCCAATTTTAAAATACATTTTTGGCGAAACAGCGAACGTTAAAGAAATTACATTTTTAAGAAAAGGTCTCGATCGCAATAGATATTTTTATTGTTCTTAGGCAACCGGTTTCAGTCTGTTTGTGAGATCATCTTCAGGCCTACTTCAATAATGTTAAAAATAATAAGACGGATGTACAGAAGATGATATTATAAACAGTAAAATCGGCTGCCATGGGTATAACATTTCACGTTGTTGTTATTTTACTGTTTATTGGCATAATATCATCTTCTGTACATGTCTTAATATTTGTAACATTATTGTATTGCAGTCAGCCTGAAGATGGTCTCATAATGTGATGGAAAGCGGTTGCATAAGAAAAATAAAAATTCTCTTTCGATCTACACATTTTTATGATATAATTCCTTTATTTTTCCTTTTCATCGTAAGTTTATTTATACACTTTTGTTTTGTCTTCATACGCCAGGTGCCATTTATAACCCATTTATATGAACTACGATCTTCACCAGTGTAGAAAAATGTGTTGCCAGAAGAACTCTCTCTCTGTTTTTTTCCGTAAAGGTTTAAATAACGATTCTGCAAAATTTTACCATCGTGTTTGGGTAGAATTTGCCATCGTTTACTCCACACAGCTGCTGGTGAGCTAGAGTTCAGTTCCTAACCATAACTTACAATTATGTGCCTGCGAAGTGAAGAAACTACAGAAGAGAGAACCTTGATCATTTGAATGGATCTGAGGTTGCTGAGGGTCAATACGAGACGATAGACGTGAAAAGAGGAAACATACATATCCTCCATCGTATGTTCTTTTCATGATAGACTTTTCTTAGTACTTGTATTTAGAATGCAAATAGCTATTCTTAACCTTTTTTCCTCCAAATGTTTATACTTTAATTCGTTACCGGTATAATAGCCAATTGATACAGGCTGATTTTAAAGTTTTTACGGAACTGAAATTGGCTTTCCTTCCTGCTGCTAGACGGGCATTTATTTCAATATCTATTCTGCAGTTATTACTAAAAAGACTCCCCAACTACTTGGAGCGGTTAACTTACATAAAAGTGAATCAATCTACAACCAAAGTACCGTCATTTTCGATTGTCTTACTAATGACCAGATATTCGGTCTTTCCTTCGTTCACTTGTAACCCGAATTTTTCACCTATTTTGTAATAGTTTTGCACCATTTTCATTACTTCTCTTTGGAGCTACTTACTAAAGAAATATCATCTGCATAGGCAAATTTAGTAACCTCCCGCGTTTGGATCCCTGATGTACTTGTTTTACTTAATTCTTTATAAATCCTCAGACGAGCTAAAATAAGAGACGTGAAATGGCATCTCCTTGTCACAGCTCTGTGACTACGTTAATATTTTCAATTTCTTCAACTGGTGTGTTGATACATCAAAATGTTTCATCTATACAGAAAGAAAGCCAGCAGGAATTATAGTTTTTGGAGAATAAATTAAAATCTTGTTGTTTTCTGATAACAACGGACGAGAAAGATCACTTTTGTGGAATAGGCATGACCTGCGTAGAGGGTATAAAATGAATATTAACAAGATAACACCCATGTATTGTAGGCAAATTACCAGGCGAAGCGTGAATAAATGTCAGTAAAAAAGACCAATTTTATTTACACAGGATAAATAATTTATGTTGGTCGTAGGAGAGAAGATACTCGGAATCGTATCTGAAAACAAGATTTAAAAAAAGCAATAAATAAAATAAAATAAACACATTCTGAAGGTAAGAAACTATTAACTTCCAATACTGACTGACGTGATAAGTTTTTGTAGGTATTTGAGGTACAGCCTTTACCAGTGTAAAATGTGGACTAAAATCAGCTCAGAGAAGACGAGAATAGAAGCTTCTTTAATTTGGAGTTCCAAAACCAAGATGAAGATTCAATGGGAACACAATCTAACAACTTTGAGGTACAAAAGAGAACTGGGAAGGCAGGAAATTTGTGTAATATTTTGAATGAAATTTGGGATCGATTCGTAGGACTCATTCTGAATCGGACTGAGGACTGCCACAACAACACACATTGCGTTATTTCCCTTTAGTTCACGGACATTTTATATTGTAGCTAAGGATACAGGATGCTTTTCAGGTGCAACAGTAAACACTTTACGAGGTGGTAGTGTCCCTTTTTTGTTGAAGTAGAGAAATACAGCTGAATTAAATACATTTTCGATTCGTATTTTGGCACAACACAGGTAGTTAGGGTCGTTCTTATCGAATATCAACAATAGCGTGATGATGTTGAAGTAGTTTGCATTGAACTTTTCATTGTTATATGTTGGACAAGTTTACTGTACTGTAGCTTGTAAACATACTGCACGTATTTTCACATACTGAGTACGCCATAGAACGTTTAAATGATTGTAAACCTATGGGACTAAATTACTGTGATAAACGGTAACTAGACTTAGAATCTACTTGAACTTAGCTATACTAAGAACAATACACACCGATGGCGCCTAAAAACGCACAGGTATTTCAGCGATGCTCTGAGTATGCTATGTTGGTATTTGTGTATGGCTTTTGAATGGAAATGTTGCTGCTGCTAGTAGAGAATACATCATACTGTATCCTAACGGCGGACTACCACATTGAAGAGTGTTTACTCGTGATTTCAATATTCCCTGTGACACTGGTACAGTACCCAGCAGTCGCATTACATCTGATCGTGTAAAGGAACACTGGATGAAGTAGAAGACATAATTCAATCGCTAGATCTGAACAACAAGCTCGTATCGGTGTTCTACATACAAGAGTATGACAATCATTATGTACGCACGTACTCTATTCCTGTCTCAGCAGGAAGTTACTCTTCTTTGATGAAGTGATTTTTACTCGAGATGGCGTAATTCATATCAGTGGTTAAAAGAAAAAAATACTTCCATTGAGGAGACACATTTTCCAAGTACACCTCTTTGTTAATGTTTCGTACTGTTCGATAGAAAATAAGTTGATTGCACCTATTCTGGTACCGCATCGTGTTACAGGGTCGTTACATATACTTTCAAAAACTGAACTTGCAGCATTATTGGACGGGATATCTTTTGCTACAAGAATGTGAAAGTCCTTCCAGCATTACGGGACTTCTGGAGATTCTGCTCGTAAGGCGGCACATCATCTGATATTCCCCGGAAGACGGGTCGTATTTTTGTCTATTGTGATGGATGAAAGAACAGAGCAAAAGTATTTACAGGGGCCAATATCATCTCAAGGTTACTGCAGCCCTCATATAGGAACACAAAGACGCCGTCAGTGTCTTTCAATATAAGTTAAAATTGCTTTGCATTTGTGGTGGAGTTTTTCAAAATCAATTCGGAACGTCCTCATTTGATTTTTCTTTGATCGTTTTGGTTACACATTAACAGCTGTATATTGGTTCTCAATAAATATGAAGCACATGTTACATGTAATTTTCATTTCAGTCCTTCCGTATTGCCACTTCCTGAACTACACTGATCAAAGCGTTAGGGGATCAATGAGATATCTAGATTGTGAAGTATTGTCATGAACAGGGTAAACTAAAATGGTTCCATGTATTTCTGTCGGTTCTGCGAATTGGCGACAGCAATATCACAGCAACCGAGGTATTGGTAATAACAGAAAGTTGTCGCAGAGGGGTTTGGTGTGGACTTTCATTTACGAAACGAATTACACAATTAGTTGGTTCAGATAGTGTAGCGAGCAGATAGTGCAATGCAACAATAATGTGACTTACCCGAAGCTATTTCGGGTTGGGGTTGACATGTATTTACTCTACCAAACGAATTACACAAGCTATTGGGTTCAGATAATGTAGTGAGCAGGTAGTGCAATGTAACAACTACATGACTTACCTGAAGTTTTGGTATAGAAAGTTTAGAAGTGGGACACACAGAGAGAGATGGCTGCAGATATTGGAGTGTCCGTGACCTGGACTCGAATTCAGATAAGAGGAACCGATAAAGAAATCCAAGGCTAAGGTCATCCACGGGTGGCATCAACAAGAGATGACCGTTATACCGGTAAACAGCCTGTTGAGACGAGATGTTGAATACAAGTTTGATGCAACGCATCATACATGCAGCAAGAGGACGCGTAATATCAACTCAAATAATACAAAATCGGCTTCGAGAATGTTGCCTCTGTGCACAGAGTCTTATGGTGAGTGAAATCACGACACTGTTTTGCCTGCAGAAACTTGGCGAAGGAACATCAGGTTGGAGTCTTCTCGATTACCGCCGGGTTCTTTTTAAACATGAGTCAAGATTTTGTGTTCAGCCGGACAATCATCGTTCCCTAATCTGGAAATAACGCGAAGCAATAACTGTTTATGTGCAGGAAAATCTCGATATTATTATTGGCGGACGTACGGATCTCTATGTCGTTCAGAATGGCGCTTTGACTGCTCAGAGGTACAGAAACAACATCCTTCTCCATTTTGTTGTGCCTACGGTGGTCCCCCCCCCCCCGAGGGTCCTCAGGGTTCTTTAGTACGTGCGTGGCGAGCACAGGGCCCTGAACTAATGCAGTCTTCCTTCCTTCTTTACTTCCAAAACTGCATTTCGTTTTCTCCCCCCCTTCTTTCCCATACTCCTTTCCCTCCCCACCGGGCGACTGGTAACCTTACCAGTTTAGTCCCTCTATCACAGCCAACCAACCCAATCCAATCTACGCTGGTACTATAGGGGAAGGTTTTCTTCCGGTGGATGATAACGCTCGTCCCCATAAAGTCGCACTGGCAGACAACATACTTGAAGCTGAGGGAGTTGAACGAATGGGGTGGTCAGCTTTTTCGGCAGACTTGAGCCCGATGGAGCATGTCCGGGATTCTCATAGTTGACCCATTGTGGCCAGACTAGCATGTCCCACAAGGGTTGCAGAGCTGTATATTGCACTCATGGAAAAAGGGCAAATATCCGTCAAGATCTGATTGATAACACCATACTATCCATATCACGCATGTGTGCAACTGTAATGGCTGTCTGAGCTGATCACACCATGTATTATAGGGCAACACGAAGACGGTTTTACTATTATGGTAGCCGCATGGTCCCTCGCCTTAAGTAAGAAGCTACGTAAACTTTAAGTAAAGGGACACCGAAATATCGTACTGTACCACACAGAAATTACAACTGTAACCATTATTTGATTATAACTCGTTACTGTATGTACACAGGGTGAATCTAAATTCGCGCATTCGGGCTTATCAGTGCGATTCCTCACATCCTAGCAACAAAAAAATGTCTGTCACAAAATTTCGCCCTGCCCATATTTCCGGTAGTAAATGGACGTTGATGATTGAGATGGGTGTGTGTCCCATAAGTCAATGTGTTTCAAAAATACACTACTACACCAACGAATTTCTAGGGGATGTGAGAGGTGTCTTGAGGAATAAAGTGATCATAGAAGCCCATGGTAAAATACCGAGTAACACCGTCTGGGTAAATCAGTTCGTAGGTCGGAGGAAGGCAATGGCATACCACCTCCAAATACGACCACGCCTTGTAAAGCACTGTGGTGTTCAAACTAATCTTCGGATTGTTGACTGCTTTCCTTTTTTAGAAACCCATGACCGGAAAGTCAACCAATGACCCTACAGAGCGTCTAAGTTGCTGGGGGGGATGTCTAGCGGAACGAGCTGGTGCCTGTAATAACTTGAACTCTCCGTAGCGTCGTCGAATGGCATTTCCGGGTATGGGTTTCCATGCTCATTTTGTTCCTCAAGACACCTCCCACATCCGCTAGAAGTTTGTTTGTGTAGTAGTGTAATTCTGTAACACACTGACATATGGGACACACACCCATCTCAATCTTCGACGTCCATTTACTGCCGGAAATATACGCAGGACGAAATCTCGTGACAGACTTTTTTTTTATTTCTAGCATGTGAGAAATCGCGCTGGGAAAGCCGAGTGCGCGAATTTAGATTCCCCCCCCCCCCCCCCCTTTTTCTGTATAATATCTGATCCCCTGATTGCTTTGAACAGTTTATTTACTATTCCTCTTGGAATTGTTACCAAAATCCCAACGAATGTACGGTGTGATCTCAGTGATTGCAGCGCCAGTCCGATTGGTCACAAAATCTCTGTGTATGCTGAAATACGACTAATTAGTCGTTTGACAGCTCATCTTCTCTGGCTCTCAAAATTGGGCGTCACAAGAGAACTCAAATGAACCGTACGCACGATCGCTGCAGGATTTCATCGCACTTGCAGAGGCAGCCGCGAGCCGTCGGTCAGGGCCTGATTGTGCCTGGCCGCCCCTGAGTTCCTGGGGCTCAGGACACGAGCCGGCGGCAGGCAGCGGCACGTCCGCACCCCAGCTGTCGCGCCCCGCCTCGCCTCGCCTCGCCCCGCCTCGCCTCGTCACGGAGCACAGGCCACGCCACTAATTAATCCCTCCAGTCCTACTACCCAAGTTTCTCCGGAGCTGGAACGCCATATCGGCACCACTGGTTCCACCATGTTCCCAGAATCACTCTCATTAGGGCACGAGGGCAGACGCCGACGTTCGCATTTCATCTTGTTTTCAGTTCACAAACTACTACTCGTAAACCTGCAACTACGTCGATCCGACCGTCTCTTAATGAGTAACGACAGTGCTGTCGATGGGACATAAACCCTAAGCTTCCTTCCTTTCTTTCATCAATCAGTAATTAATTATTACTGTTTTTCCGTGTCATGTTACGTATCTGAATCTATATCTATAAATGTGAATGTCTGTTCGGTGTACGCTTATCACGTCCAAACGACAAGTCGCAGGGACTTAAATATTTGTACAGTTACTAATTTATACCTGAAGAAGGTTTTAGGCACGGTTTTATAGCGATCTGATAGATATAGAAATTTGAAGAATATAGCGCTGAATGCGAACAATAATTACTCTTTTAAAATTATATTTTCTCTTTGAAAATGATTTTATTGGTTGCATTGTTGCTTGAGGGTTGATAATTATTAAAGGTTGGAATATATTGGAATGGAAAGTTATCGTTGTATATCAAACTCTACGTGTGTGTATGTGTGTGTTAATATTTCGCTCTGCAGCGAAAACTACAGAACACAAACGAATGGTCTGTGTGTATTTAAAGGAAGTTAAATTTTAAAAGAATTTTTTGAACAAAATATGGAGTTCTGTTTTATGGAACAGCATAATTGTAATAAACATCGAAGTTCTTTAAAATTTGTTTTGTACACCATAGTAGTTCCATGCCGACAGCTATAAGGGGGTGGACGATGTGGTGCTTTAAAGCTTTCCGACAGATTCCAGCGATGACGTTCGCGACTCCATAGCAAGGAGGTTACATACAGCGAAACGTGATGCCACAGACCATATCTTTGGTCGATGAGTGCTACAGTGTCTTCAGCTCTTTCTCTGTAAGGATAACCAAACGAATAAGGAAATATAAATAAATAAAGCAGTAAAAAAAGAAATGTCTTCTAATGCATCTCTAAAAAAATCGATTTGACGTTTCGCGAATTACAAGTGGTTCATTTGTGATATTATTACAATCATTATTGTTGAATTTCGTGATTGGATTCTTCGAAACGAGTATTTTTACCTGTGATTTCTTATATATTCTCTAATGAATGTAACATGTTTGTAGAAAAAAGGAGATGGACAGAGAGAGAGAGAGTGGATAGGACAAGTACTAACTCAAGGTTCGGATAAATACATAAATACCCGGGCCACGCCGGGTTTTCAGCTAGAGGTGTTTGTGCCTACATTTCACTCTATAGCCAAAACTACAATGTTTCGCGTTGTACACCATAGCAGTTCGGTGTCGATAGCTAAAAGTGGGTGAAAGATATATATTGGTTGAAAGGCGTCAGCTTACATAATAATCGAATTGAAGACCAGCGGTGACTTTTGTCACTATATTAGCAAAGAGGTTATATACAGCGTAACGTGATACACATTCTTCAGTTGTTTTTCTGCAACAAGCCTACGAATAAAGTAAAATAGGTGAGTATTGTATTTTGAAAAGTAAAACTACCAAGAAGGATGCCAAAGCGTAAGAAATATATTTCGCGTTCTCGATCCGCTTCTGAAAGGCAGAAGACGGTGCTGAAAAGTGAATCTACAGACGATAGAATCTTGTAATTTGTATGCGTTGTTTATCTTACACTGTAGGCATCAGCGATTTTTCAGTATTCCCATCCCTAAGGGGGTCAAAAAGTGAATGAACGATTTTTTGAAAATACATTGTTATTCAGGCAGTTTTGAAGCAAGAAGTACAAAACTTCGGATTTAGATATTTGATTGCTATTTTAAGAAACACGTGTTTCGATATTTTCGGAAATTCTACCATTAAGCGGTTGAAATAAGGGAAAATCTTTTAAGGACGCTACTAGGACTATTTTCATGCTATAAGTGCGAAAATTTGGATTTGGAACCATCTTTTGAAGGTAAAAAAATGTGTTTCGGGATGTTTTGAATTCTGTCATCAGTGTTTCAATACGGGGTGGCACGTTGTATCAAACTATTTGATTAGGAAATGAAATGTCAGTCATAAAGTGGCGTTTTTCATGCATCTCATACTTCGTGACATCGTATCTTCTACATTTCGTACAGTGACATAAATATGCCTAAAACCTTCTCGAAAGTGCAAGCAATATCTTGACAAGGTTTTCCATACATATGTGTAAAACAATTTCTAAAGAACTTCGACGTGTATTAGAATCACGCTGTTCCATAAAACAGAACATATTTTGTTCAAAATATTCTTTTAAAATTTAACTTCCTTTAAATACCGAATGTAAAATAGATTACTCGAAATATGGAATTACCTGCAACTTTATAACTTTTATTACAGAGACATCCGTTTTCACTATTGTTTCGTGATCAATACAAATGGGGTCAACTGAAGATCGCGATACGACCCTTTGGCTCTGACCGATGACGTCAGTTCAGAGTTAAAGGCGATAGTTTGTTTACAAGAAGAACATAGGTTACAGATTACGATTTTGTCTTTAAAAGGTGCACTTTAGCTCCTCTCTGATAGGTACAGGTAAATCGAGAGGTTTCGTTTTCCACAAGTGAGCGCCGAAGGCTCGATTTTTCAGGCTGAATGTACAAGGATAATCATTGAATATTTATTATCTACGATACATAAGTATTACGATATTATCCCGTATGTTCATATTCGTTGATAATGTTTAATTTGCTAGTTGGTACATCTACGTAGCGCATCTTGTGAGACTCAGATATGACGTCATTGCTCAAAGCTGACGGGTTGTATCGCGGTCTTCAACAATACCTACAAATTTATTCCCTATTGTTGAAATATCACTACAGAATCTCGCTTGACTCAAAGTACCAATGGAGTTTTTCCATAAGTCATTTGATTTTTTTTAATTAACATCTCATTACTTGAACAGGTAAATCCAGATGTTTTCTCTCAAATGATTCCAAACGTACGGAGCAGGTTACGTATTGTCATCGGATTTATCACTATTCTTCATCTATCTCGCCCTCATTACGAAAGCTTGAGGAAGTGTTTGTGTGTCTGTCTTGGTTTCCAAGGCTCATATATGCGGACACGCGTGCATAAGAGAACAAGGTCGAAATGGGCGCTCCTGTAGTGTGTAGTGTGCTAAATGTGGCTGTTAAGGGGACCCCTGGCCCCAAGCGCGAAACAGACAATATCCGCCCGCCACAATTATCCAGTTACCACCCTTGATTTATTTAGGAGCCCTAATGGAGGCAGAGTCATCCCTTTACTTCCTCATCCTTCTTACTTGCTAATTTCATTTGTGGTAGTGTAACAGATTTCGCTTTGAAGTCACACAGTGTAACTAACTTCATATTCCTTTAACGTGGCAAAGCTTTTTAGGTCCACTACGCATGTCTAGCCAGTTTGTTAGGTCGGCGTGTACGACCTTTTGAGCTTTATATGGATACTGTGGCAGTAACGGCACAGTGTTTCTGGCGTTTGGTGAATATCATAGTTCTGATACGCGGATTTTCTATTCCTAATGGAGTGGTTAATGCGTCCGTCCACTTGACTGAAGGGTTTGATATGTTTATTGCAGGATGTGCTACTTTTCAATTACAGTCAATCTTCACTATGATGAAATTTTATTTCAAAGTATTTGTCATTTTGAGTTCTATGGAACAGTGTTGCATGAAAAGCCGAGTTTAGTGAGAATAAATGTGTCTTTTTGAGTATTTGTTACTTTGTACTATGATTTTTTGTGTGCGTACATATTACGCAAATTTCCAAGTGTTTTTCAGACACTTAGCTATCAACCCGAATTTTTGTGCTTACACACAAACTCCATATGTCAGACAGAGCGATGTCAAACTTTGTATCCCGATACAGTATCAACCGTAATGCCGATAAAGTTAGTGGTATGTGCTGTCGTCCAGGAGAACCTGTATAAACTGTAGCAATAACACCTGAACTACGTAGTTGCCTGGCGACGTGGGTCAGCGCGCCAGGTCATAGGGCTGAATGCTCTGTGTAATAAAAAATCTCAGCCAAAACCACTTCGAACAACAACGAACAAGCAGGATCAGCCCCGCAATGGATAGAACGATCCACAGAGAGGACAGAAAAAAACACAGGAAAATTCTAGCATGTCGACCTCGGGTAGGCAAGTTGGTTTACCGTTAGTTCGTTATATCAAGCCCTGTTGTTCAAGTCCTGTGTTCAAGCCCTGCTCATAGCTTCGTTTTTTACTGCAGTGTGCTGGCAATTGTTACATGGGGCAACATGTTCCTAGCAGGTAAAAGGACCGTCCGGATTTTATAGCAGTGTGTTATCGGCAGTTTTCTGTTATCTCGTTTATTTGAAAGTAGCAAACTTGTAGGGTTTATTCTCATTTTCAAAGAATAAAAAACTCAGTCCAAACACAAGGGTAAACAAACAACTGCATTACACCTGCAGCACTATTAAGAGTAACGGCAACAAATAACCATATTAATCACATGAATAAGAAGCATAAAGTATTAATACAAATAATAAAATTATAATACACTACAGACCATTAAAATTGCTAAAACAGGAAGAAATGAATGATAAACAGGTATTCATTGAACAAATATATTATACTAGAACTGACATGTGATTACATTTTCACGCAATTTGGGTGCATAGATCCTGAGAAATCAGTACCCAGAACAGCCACCTCTGGCCGTAATAACGGCCTTGATACGCCTGGGCATTGACTCAAAGGGAGCTTGCATGACGTGTACAGGTACGGATGCCCATGCAGCTTCAACACGATACCACAATTCATCAAGAGTAGTGACTGACGTATTGTGACAAGCCAGTTGCTCGGCCACCATTGATCAGACGTTTTCAATTGGTAAGAATCTGGAGAATGTGCTGGACAGGGCAGCACCCGAACATTTTTCGTATCCAGAAAGGCTCGTACAAGACCTTCAACATTATCCTACTGAAATGTAGGGTTTTGCAGGGATCGAATGAAGGGTAGAGCCACGGATCGTAACATATATGAAACGTAACGGCCACTGTTGAAAGTGTCGTCGATGCGAACAAGAGGTGACCGATGCGTGTCACCAACGGCACCCCATACCATCACGCCGGGTGATACGCCAGTATGGCGATGACGAATACACAATTCCGCGATATCGCCACGGATTCGACCATCATGATGCTGTAAACAGAAGCTGGATTCATGCGAGAAAATGACGTTTTGCCATTCGTGCACTCAGGTTCGTCGTTGTGTACACCATCGCAGGCTCTCCTGTCTGTGATGTAGCGTCAAGAGTAACCGCAGCCATGATCTCATAGCTGATAGTCCATGCTCCTGCAAACGTCGTCGAACTGTTCGTGCAAATGGTTGTCTTGCATACGTCCCCATCTGTTGACTCAGGAATCGAGACGTGCCTGCACGATGCGTTACAGCCATGCGGATAAGATACCTGTCATCTCGACTGCTAGTGATAAACGCAGGTAGGATTCAGTACGACGTTCCGTATTGCCCTCCTAAACCCACCGATTCCATATTCTGTTAGCATTCATTGGATCGCGGCCAACGCGAGCAGCAATGTCGCGATACGATAAACCGCAATCGCGATAGACTACAATCCTATCTTTATCAAAGTTGGATACGTGATGGTACGCTTTCTCCTCCTTACACGAGGCACCACAACAACATATCACCGGGCTACGCCGGTCAACAGCTGTTTGTGTATGAGAAATCGGTTGCAAACTTTCCTAATGTCAGCACGTTGTAGGTGTCGCCATCGGCGCCAACCTTTCGTGAATGCCCTGAAAAACTAATCATTTGCATATCACAGCTTTTTGTTCCTGTCGGTTAAATTTCGCGGCTGTAGCAGGTCATTTTCCTGCTGTAGCAATTTTAATGGCCAGGAGTGTAATAAGTACATAGAGTTCAGGCATAAACACAACCACCACCACAGACGCACAGTATCGTTCATTCAGGAACGAAGGTGTCACGATAGTGGTTGTGTATAAAGATGTTTGTGAAGCAATTTACTTTCATGCACTAAGCACATTTGATGAACCCTGTACTTGAGCGACCAAACTGTAGTTTGCAGAATGGAAACGTTTGTTGGAAACAAAACTGTGTCGACGTTTGGAAGGGTTGGGGGTTCATAAACAAATATAGCCAGTATTCAGCCGTGACGATGAGAATGATAGAAACGTGGAGAACACAATTAATTTACTTGAGCGTATGCAGTGTCACAAGATTATTTGGTCGTTAAAGACTAATCTCTTCGGAACAATCCCGAGCAGCATCGAGCACTATGCGAATCATATACTTGTACATACTGAAAAAATTGTTAGAATTACGTTTATTGTTCGAGCGTTACATGTGTGCTACTTTAAAATAACCGAAGAAAACGTTAACTGCCGATAACAATCCTAGGTCATTTTACACATCAGGAAATCACTACTCCATCTAATAATTGCCAACGTAGGAGTAGAAATAGATGCTATGGACACGGCTTGAACACAGTACCGTCTGTGTAACAAAATAACGCTCTATCAACTTGCCCACAGGTGCTCGACGTGATACCCTCCCGCATTCATGCTTTTTCTCTACTGTTTTGGAAAGGTGTTACAATTATTATAGTTTATCAGGCTTGGTTCCATGATGTCTCTTGTGCTCAGTGACTGTTTTTCGATTTGTAGAAAACTGTCAGCAATCGGTCGTAAATATTTCGTTTATACAGTAGATCTAGATTTCGAGCACCGTGTGGCCAGTTTTAATGCTTAGAACATATAAGACCTTTCGGAATTAGTATGAACGTAACCTCCAACATGGACGTCTAATACGTTTTAACTGTTTCTCTTAAGCATTGATAATGCAGCAAAGTGATCAAAATCTAAATGAATAAACAAAATATTGACGACTGATTGCTGACAATTTTTGTACAAATTATAGTTTATGTACTTTCACCTACACGACAGCACGCAGCACAAATTACATCGAAGTTTAGTTTGCTACTCGGTATACAGCGTTTGTTACCGATCTGACTGACATCTGAAGTTGGGTGAGTTTTCATTGTGGACCAAGTTTTGCACGAGAGAGTGGAGACTTCAACTTTCATGACTACTTGTCCTATTTGTGATACCTTGTAAAAATCTTGTCGTCATATTCATGCTGTTCTATATTGATTTATATTTCTCATTTACAGTTACTATGAGTGTTATCAACGTTTTTTCCTGTCATGAGTCGTGGATTTTAAAAGTGGGCAGGCCGCGGTGGCCGAGATGACTGAGGCGCTCCAGTCACGGTCAGCACGGCCACTACGGTCGGGGGTTCGAATCCCCCCTCGGGCATGAATATTTGTGCCGTCCTAGTTCGTAAGTAGTTCATAAGTAGTTTGTAAGTTTAGGGACTGATGACCCCGTAGTTAAGTCCCATAAGCTTAACAAACATTTGAACATTTTTTTTTCGAAACATTGTTCCTTGGTCCCAATTGAGAACTGACTTGGTTCAAATTACTCTAATAACAGGAAATTAACTACACAGTGGCCAACATAAGTAGGAGCTCACACGAATTTACACACATACATTAATAAACAAACCACCACAATTAAAGTTATTTCATAAAGGTGTCTAAAGAAAAACATTTACGGCGCAACGGAACTTAAACATAAAAAATTGCATCTGAGCTTGTTCTCAGCACTGGTGGAAAACAAAAATAAAAGGGGGAAGGTGCTCGTAAACTACAATTTATAGGCAAGTAAAAATTATACTGAACTTAACTTGTTCATTCAGGTCGAACGCAAGCAAAATGGGGAACCAATTTTGTTAATACAATAAAAATGTATCCCCTTTACATTATCTACTACTTACGATGCCCAGCATTGAATTTAACATAAATTACTCAGAACTTAACGCTACCGGAGGGAGGATTTACAGACAACACTCACTCGCTCACACACACGCAATGCAACAGCGAAACTCACCAAAATCAGCGTGCTGAAGCGAGGCAAAAGTAGTCGCCGCTATCGTAGGCGAAATTCAGCAAAGCCGGAGGTACCACACAACACAATATACAATGAAACTGCGAATTTGGCTCTGGTCTGTCGTGCCTGATTTGAGATGGTGCGTGAGTATAGCAAGGTTAAGTTGCATCTAGATTAGACCGCGAGCAAACACGCTAACGGCGGCACACAGTTACGTTGCATGATCGCACTCTACTGAAGGTGAAGTGGTTAAAAATAGGATTCATTACACAAAATCACGGTGGATTCTTAAGTTGCAATCTGAGAGTAAACTACGTAGGCACTGGTTTTATGATAAGTGGCGTGAATTCAGGTGACTACCTGCAAACCCCTGAAGTCGGAGTTCGGACCCACGTGGTTCCGAAAACAGATGAAAATGTATAAATTCAATTTCCGAAAAAATAAAGAAAATTAACTACAGCGTGCTACCCATAGAAAGAAGAGAATGAAATGCAACTACACGTGATACGGAGTGATTACAGAGACTGGAAAAGTCCAGTCTCAAAACCCGAAAAAGTGGAATAATTACAAAGTCGGGAAAAAAATAAAAACCATGACAAGCAACCCATAGAAATGTTAGGAATTTAATAAGCAAGCTATTGAAGGAGATTGTACAAGGCTCGGAGAGAATTTCTGACAAAGACTGAGCGCATACTACAAGTTCGGAGAAGAAACAGCAAAATTTGAAACAGGCGGGGAGAGAAGAACGCGAAATGTTAGTGGAAATCAGAAGGATATACGTACTGTTCCTTGCCTGTCGGGCATGGAACAAACAATAGTGGAAGCTGAAGGCTTTGTTCTAAGAACCGACCACATGGAACACATATCACTCATGGAAGAAAACGATTAGAAAGTTTGACATGCACTGTACAAAAATGTACATATCGTCTGTTAGAAACCGAGGACCACAAAGCTGGAAAGAATTTACACAGAGTTCATACACTGCCACATAATCAAGAAAGGTTTGAATATACCGAGCCGTTATCAAACTGCAAATAGTATCACATACCCTCCGTTTATCTGTTCAAAATCAGTGGATTGAAAAACTAGAACACATTTCCGCGCACGATCGGAAGGAATATTCCAAAAACAAGGCTAAGCTCAAGAGTCTACGTTAAACATGCTAGACAACGAATCCCTACCATCTCCGCAAGCACAAGAACCAACCTTGCCTCACCAAGACGAAAACCAAGTGGCCATGCCAGCCAATTTAGAAACACCGACTCACGGACCAATTTCTTCATTTCAAACTCGCCGTTAACGGTTCATAAATAAGTACAAATCTGACTCTCAAGAGGCCAGGCAGGCAATGTCTTCAGACCATGAAGGTGTAACAGTAGGAACTATCTTAGAAACATTGATGTCTGCAAATGTTAGTTGCTCAAACATTGGCTTCTGGTAGCCGAGTTTCAATTAAAAAATTATTGTGTAATTTACGGACGTATGAATCGTAGTAAAAATAGTCTACGGTCTAAAATACGTAGCATTAGTATTCGTAGTATTTTTTTCGGTAACACGTTTAAAGTTTCGTCCTTGGGTGGCCAATAGTACTTGCATCCAGTATATAAGTGTTCAATTACAGCGTGGTTTCACTGTCTTTTGGGAAGAATTACCTATATTCTGTATATGTAGCAGACACTACAAGGATGCTTGACGGGAGCACCAATTTTTTCGATTTTGTGACACTGTTTTGCTCTTAAAGAAGGAATACTGTTTGTTAATGGTAAGAGGAAGCTTTCTATGTTAGTTATTATGTAAAAATCTTAGCGAAATCTTACCTGGAACATTCCAAACGGTTTCATGTATACTGGGAAGAGGAAGCCTAGCATAACACTATGCAATAGACAACCAGACTAGAAAAAACTGCATCGCCAGTAAATGACGAACTTCATGGAGTTTATGGTCACTTGCTGGGTCATTGGCCTAAAGCAGCTTGACTGAAAACGAAGAAAATGTGGGGCTGTTTTTGGATTTTTAGCAAAAAGTACATTTCTTCAAACACTTCAATTGAGATAGCATAAAATACGCAGATTGAAGGTCAGCAAAGTATTATAGTCAGGTCAATACATTACAAAACACATCACATAATGGTATTAGTATTTTCATTAACAAATACATTATGTTCAACATCACGACTTTCAATAATTTAATTAATTAATTTAGTTTATTAGAAGTCCCAAGTAATGAAATTGATTAAAGCAATGTGACCAGACAGCGGTGCTAAAAATTATCAAGACAACATACAGATGAAATGTTTTATGAGACTGTGGGTTAGTACGCGGATTACATGGGTAGTCATCGAGAAACATTTCACAAGTAGCGTTGCAAGGCGCAGCTATCGCGTGTGTACTTGACGTGTAGGCTGCATTGATCGCGGTGAATCGACGTAGGAAACAGGACACCGAAGTGTGTCCCCTCTTTCTTCCACTCGCGCACAAGGGTGACACGTCGAATAGACGGTAACGCCACCTCAAGCACTTTCACTACCATACTTTAATGTGAATACTCATGAAAAGTTATCTGCCGCGTTTTTAGGAAATCCTAAGAAACTGTCAACTGGAATAAAATGGAAACTTTTTTCTGTGATATACTGTGACTGAAATTTATTATTATCATATCAAACGTATGTGGACTGTTCCTTCTGGAGGTTGAAATCCTTCCTCGCCCCTGGGCGTGTGAGTTGTCCTTAGTGTAAGTAAGTTTATATAATTTGAAAGTCTAGGGAATGATGACCATAATAGTTTGGACCATTAGGTTTACAAACATTTTAACATTGAATATATAAGGGGCGAATGAATCAATATTGAAGGAAGTTTACCGGTTTCTCATCTGTGGCCGGCCGCGGTCGCCGAGGGGACTGAGGCGCTCCAGTCACGGTCTGCACGGCCCCTCGGCATGGTTATTTGTGCCGTCCTTAGTCTTAGCTAGTTCATAAGTAGTTTGTAAGTTTCTGGACTGATGATCCCGTAGTTAAGTCCCATAAGTTATACAAACATTTGAACATTTTCTCTTCTACGTTCTGTTTATTTGTACCGTTTACGAGAGCTCGCGCGCAGAGGTGAGACGTCAGATGTTTTTGATATGCGCACGCAATTCGTCGTTGCCAATTGCCGCCGTCCGTTAATATCGTCCCTTGGTGGAAGACTGTTACATTTGACGTCACACCTCTGCGCGCGAGCCCTCGTAAACGGTGTTTGGCTTCAGTCAGTAGCGAGCCAGGGTGTGCATCGGAAATTCAAAAAAGCCCGATCCTCCGCAGTCGGGGACGAAACGTTGTGTTTCCATAATAAATCCACAACTCCACGGCATAATAGCCCGGAAATTTTTAGTAATTTTGACCATTCCGGCCGTCAAAGTTTACATTTTACATTTACTATTTTGTGAGTGAAACAACTGTACGCAATATTACGAATCAATTAATATGTCATGAGTATGGCTTGATTATAATTTTTAAAGTAGATAAAATTAATCGGCACTTAAACAACATAGACAATCGATAACCACTTACTTCATCAAAAGCGGTAGTCAGAGAATAAGGGACCGATAAAAAAGTGATTTTCGCTACAATTTGATCGCCTCCTTGCTGTAATGTCCGGTAATGGTAAAACAAATAAAACAAATTTCCCCCGCAATCTAATGCCACAGAATGCTTGTCTAACCAGAGAACATTGACCCATGGAAATGTAATATTTATGTGAGTCCCAAATTAATTAATTTTAATATCTTTATGTACGTCGATCATCACAAAATGTCTCGTCGTTTTGACGATCGGTTCCGGTCATTGATGACCATTGTCAAGACTACAGCAAATCAGAAACAGAAGGACACATTTAGTAACAGACTACTTCATAAAGCGTAAATAAGGCATTACAGCCATCAATATAAAAAAAACGTGATTAAAAATATTATACAGCATACCTATTGTTACATTCCTTAATGTAATATAGACATCATTACCAGTATAAATTAGCGATATGGCAAACATCCAAAAGGGCCGACCTACCGTTATTTTGAACGACTGGACGCGGTTTCTTCAAGGCGGAAGATAACCAACCATTACTTCGGTCGTTTCCCGCCTCTGCAGGACAACAACGTAAGAACCGTGAGACCACACCGCACAGACCGGAACCAATGTCAATCCTAATCTGGCTACAATCCTAATCTGACGAATACTGCAGCGAACGAAACCAACGACAGACGCCTTCCTGTCCTCACTTGCTTGCTACTGGTATTTTTTGAATAAATACTCTTGTGCGTAAGTTGTCTCCGTTGTAATAGATATTGGTGCTGATTACTGTAGCAGCAATAAACTTCGACCTCAAGACGCATATGTCTTCGCGATCGCCCGTGAGTTCCTAAAAATACAACGGTTTGCGTATAGAAAGGCGGGCCGAACGGTTGAAATATGCTGTACCAGTAGTCATGCCGCTTCCCGGGCTTAGTTGATGATTCTCTTGGATAACAGCTGACTTCAATACTCTCTCAAAGTGCACTCTCTCTCATTAATGGATGGACCAGTCACTGGAACCAATTTCTGCTTAAATATGTATTTTCATTTTTATCTTGTCGTACAGCAAGAAATTCTCAGTTTCAGCTAGTATTCCATATCTTAATGTCTGGCTGCACTGAAAACTGTTACATGCTACCTCACCTTTTAGTGTGTAAATGTCTGAATATAACGACCATTTATTTTAACTGAACCGTCCCATTTCTGGTCTGTATTCTTCCCTCTTATTGTCACTTTTATCCATTAAGAAACAGAAACCCCTGCTGCAAGAGATAAGATTCGATGCAGGCAACGTCATAGCAGCAGCAGATTCTCAGGTCCTCTTATTTTAGGTTCAGACGTTAGGGTGGTTTATTAATTCTAAAAATTTCGTACCTTTACGAGTAACGAAACTTGCAACAGGGTGATGCGATATAAATACTTAAGTTTTGTTCCTGTAGCTGTGTAAATCGCCGTATTTTACACTATTTCAATTTAAGTCCTTGAGAAAAGGTCATTTTGCTAAAAATCCAAAAACAGACCCACATTTTCTTCGTTTTCAGTCCAGTTCCTTTAGGCCAATGACCCAGAAAGTGACCATAAACTCCTTGAAGTCCACCATTCACTGGTGATGCTGTTTTCTTCTTCTTCTGGTCTAGTTGTCTATTCTATAGTGTTATGCTAGGCTTCTTCTTCCCAGTACACATGAAAGCGTTTGGAATGTTTCAGATAATATTTCGAAAAGATTTTTACATAATAACTCACATAGAAAGCTTCCTGTTACCATTAACAAGCAGTATGCCTTCTTTAAGAGCAAAACAGTCTTACAAAATCGAAATAAAGTAGTACCCCTGTCAAGCATCGTTGCAGTGTCTGCTACATATACAGAACATTGGCTAACTCTTCCCAAAAGATAGTGAACCCACGCTGTAATTGAGCACTTATATACTGGATGCAAGTACCATTGGGTACCCGAGGACAAAACGTTAAACGTATTGCCAAATAAATAAATAGAAATTTAAAAAAACTTGAATATTAATGCTATATATTTTAGACTATAGACTATTATTACTACGATTCATACATCCTGTACAGTTCTATTGTTGAAAATAATAAAATATATGAGAATTAACGTGTTTTTGGAATAATGTTCAGATATAGTTACGTTAACTGTAATAAAGTAGTAACTTGATTGAAAAATAAGCAAATTTTAGTCAGTTTCTATAGATTAGCGTTAATATTCATTATGAAATGTTTTGATCACAGACAATTTGAGCGAAGAGCTTATACGATGATCCTCTTCCTTTTTTATACATCTCAGGGCATGTATTTCATCAGAGATTACGCCTAGATATTGTATGGAATGTTGTCTTGAATAAAAAATTATGCAGTTTGCGACTCTTTTTGGTAAACACATCAATATATTATACTTTTAAAATGAATACATAACAAGACCTACACCTAATGAAAGTAGGCGCAAGACAAGAGATACAGCACATCAGCTAACTGACCATCTTTCGTTTTTCAAACACTTGCTTATCATTCAACGTTTATCGTTTTATTATGGCTATTATTATAACGTGAAACTACTCCTCCTCTGACAAATCAAAAATATTTATTTCCCTGGAATTATATAATATGGATTGAGAAATTACCAAATATTTAGAAATTCTTACGTTAAAATTATAAAATTAAAAAAAAAAAAATCCTTTCCTCCCCTGATATATCATCCCTCTACCTCATGGTGACATCACAATCCGTAAATTACACAAGTTGACTTTTTAACTGAAACTCGTCTACCAGAAGCTAATGTTTGAAGCACTAAGATTTGCAGACATCGATATTTCTGACTGACATAGCTCCTGCTGTTACACCTTCATGGTCTGAAGACATTGCCTGCCCAGCCTCTTGAGAATCAGATATGTACTTTTTTATGAATTGTTAACGGAGAGTTTGAATTGAAGAAATTGGTCCATATAGTCGGTATTTCTGAACTGCCTATTGTAGTTATTTGGTGATGAGCAAGTGTGGTACAGTTCTATATGCTTGTATATTTTAGTACAACTGACATCTGTATCTGACCAACATTCGCATACATTGCTGGATAATGGTTAGTATTGTAAGTGAATCTCACGGAACGTTCAAAACTTTGAACCTGTGACGTGCATCATCATCGATACATTTTGCTGAATGGGTTTGATATTAATCAATTCTAATACTAGTGCACCTAGATGTCACATGTGTTATTAGCTGAGCTTTCGAGTTAGACCTACATATATTTTCTTTTATTTATTCCCATACATCACGTACCGTTGTCATATGTTTTGTAAAAGAACACAACTTCACTGCAATTTGTGTACAAATATATGATGCTATAATCAAATATTTTCGACGTAGTTGCTGCTATCATTACTCATGTTCAACGTCTTCACACCGAAACAACCACATTGTGAATTTTCCACGACTTACATCAATCTGTTTACTGTGAATGACTGGGAATTCTCTCCTATTTCTGTTTTTAAGGACATAAAATAATTCAGCCACCGACGAAGATAATTAATTCAGTTTAATTTCATCACTTATTTAAAGGGTGGCAACGTTACGATTTGCATTTCTGTTATTCAATATCAGCACAGAATGCCACTTGCCACAATCCATTTACGAGGAATGTTGCTTACGTATATTTTATTTGGTGCAAGATTTATTATGTATAGCGATCACGTTAAAGTGAACAGCTTAAGTACGGGCTGTGCCAAAGTAAATACTTTGTACAAAGTTAGTTTCTGCTGTTGTATTTCTTATCTTCTGAATACTGGCAGCATAAGATGTTACTAAATGTATAGATTCATGAGAAAGCATTTTACTTTTTCGTGTAATCCATCTGAAGAGTACACAAAGAAATCAATATTTTTCCAGTTCTATTCCTCATTCACTCAATTCTGTCAAAGTGGGATACTGTGTCACAGTATATCAAAACTATTGGTTTACATATATTATCACATTCGTAAATAGCAATGTTACACACAACTTTACTCGCCTATATTCATTTTTTTTACAGTGCACAGATATTTGTTCGCAATTTTCGAACAGCAGGTGTTTTTGATATGGTGGACTACCATTTTGTAACACTTAAGCACCGTTGTCGGCATGACACATATTTTGAAGCGTCTCAAAATGAACGTCTGCACTATCAAAAAATACATCTGGCGTCATTATGTCTTGCAAATTTCGAATGAGTCTCTCATTATTTAACACACTGCACCAAAAACTGCAAATTTTTCAAATGTTCCTTGTCCAGTTGTGATTACGTACCAGGTATACTCTGTTGAACTGTAAAGCAATGTGCTAACAACTAAAGGAAAGGAAAACTTGTGGGAAGAAACTGGAAACAAATTTTCATCTATTTGGGAAAAGAAAAAAAAATCGTAGAAATAGTCACGATTACATGCATGTTGCCAAAGACAGCCGCACAGATCATCGTGAATATTGCAGATCGTATTTGCCATTTACTTAATTTATTTATATTTTATTTTAGAGGAATACTCTCATATAGATATTTTTTCAGGACCACACTTTTAGCGTTGGTAATAACAATTTTTTCAAACGCCATATCAGTAATTTCCGCTGTATGGTCTCATTCAACAGTATTTAAATACCTGACTAAAGCATTACCTGCCATTCACAAACACACTGAGCCATCGTCAATATACGTTTATCCCTTAAATTGTTCCTATGGTTGGAACTGCAATCATGGTGATTGGAAACATAACTGACAGTGAAAAGCCTCTGTGTCATGACGGACGAACAGCGTCCCGATTCAGTCCATTTAATATCATTTGTGTTTGGCAAACCGCTATTTCAGAGCCATGTGAAGCTGGCTGAAACGAAAAAATTACTTGCTTGACATGCAATCTACTTTATGTTTCACAAGCGTTGTTAATTATTATCTGTAATCTTTAATACTGCATACCAACTACAGCACTCACAACACTAATTAACAGCAGCAGACGTCGCATTCATACTTTTTCACCTCTGGAAGCTTTTATACAAGTTCACTGCGCGACCGCTAGATGTCGCTAGCTTAGGGAACGTGTCCAGGCCATAGAATATGGCAGCCATGCCGCTGATTACTCATTCTCTTTGCGAAGTCCGAATCTAAAATGTATCAAACAGTTAAAAATTCTCTTTCGGTGTTAAGTCTAGCTGAAGTCGCACAGCTGGAAAACCGGCGAGTCAGAGATTGTAACCCTGAGTGTTGCAGTACCGTATCTAACGGAAGCACTTTCACTACCCTTTTATCTCTCTGTGAATGCCTTCCTTTGTTGCCCTTATTATTCGTGTGAGACTGGAGTCGCGCTTTTGTCACAGATTTACATTTCACGTGTAATTTTTAGAAATCTTGTCTGTTAGATTTTAATTTGTATTCTTCTTAGTAACACCACCGATTTTCCGTTGGGAATAATCTGATGCTGAGACTTTCACCGTGGTATTGTCATTCACTAATTCAAACTCTGGTTGTATGGTCTATTATTAAATGAAGTTATTTCCCAGTGTATGTCTATCTTGTCTCAGAGAACTAGGACATGTCTGTATAATGATTTATAAATCAACGTACGCCTTCAGTCTTCTATTCATTTGTTAACATCTTTAGACGCTGACAAACAAAGCATCAACAGACGCCAGTCATCTAACAGGTAGATCGCTGTCGTTTGTTGATACTTCGTTTGGTAGGGTCTGCAGATGGTAAATAAATAAATAAATAATTCACAGCAGTAACGACTGAAGACGTGTGTAGCTCTAATTATTTAAAAAAATGTTTCTCGGTTTCCTTTCTTTAAGCTTGTTATTTCATACATGAACAGTAAATTTAAAGTTGGAAGTATTCCCAGAAATCAGTATTTCTTCTGCACCTACCCTGTTTCATTCTTTTATTTCAGACTGGATGCGGGTAAACGTACTAGAGCAGTGTTCGTTTTATATATTACTATCGCTATGGACAGTAGGTTAATTGATTTTCTTTGGTTGCATTATTTTCTATTAGAAAGAGAACATCGTTCACGTTAGCGTTAAAGCTCTTACATTCAGCTTGAAATTTATTCTTGCACACTTTTCGTAAATAAAACAGCCGCACATGATGTGGTTGCGTAGATTTTCACGGCATAATAACTGGTAATATTCTTCGCGGGTCTGCCATTAGACACAGTATTTCGACATAGCAACTGGCTGCCATCTTCAGGTGAGTACCACAGTCTAACACATACAGTCACGACACTCTCACAGATTTTTGTTGTACACTGCGATGGCAGCGCTCCAAGCAGCCGGCAAGCTACGTTTCTGAATGCGATAATTGGTGAGTGCGAATAGTATCGTTTAGATTGATTCCAACATACTTTTTACATTAGGGAACGTATGTAGTGCCTTATAAATAGATAATAATTTTAAAAAAAAGCTTCCCATTTGTCTTTCTTAGGTTTCGTAAGATCCCTGACATGGTACGAAACGGTACATTACAGAACAGTTAATTTACAATTATCCTGTAATTTCATTTTCTATTAAAAATAAAAACGCCTAGGAAACACCAGGAGATAGGCCCTTTAGCAGAGAGACGTCAATTTCTACGCAGGATCGTTAAGTATTCTTCATCACAATTACAGTAAAACAGGTGAGGGTTTAACATAGGAAACGGATATAGAATACAATAAATACGGCATTTAACGTAGCAAATCAACCATCACAGCTGTAGCTGAAGGAAAAACGACACAGACGTGGCAATAAAACGATAAAAGCGACCAAACTGTTTTCCAACAAAGAAGAACACAATTCCACAATTTTTGCTACATCTCAACCACAAACGGCAAAAATAATCAAAACATTGGTTTTTAAAGCTAAAGTAGTTACACTTAAAAGAATATGCACGTATAAGAAAGACAAGTGACGTGTAAAAATGTGAGAATCATTAGACGCCATACCGAATTGATACATGTCAAAAACTGTCATAGTAAGAACATCCCATAATAGAAATCTATTATGCGTTTATGTTTATATGCAACTTACGTTCAGCAGAATAAGCTGCAAATATACACATATTCGTAAGTATTTGTTCATGACGGAGTTGTTCTTTATACCACTGAATCATTTAAATTAGGCTGTTTTTATATTAATTTCAGTATTATGCTTGTCTCTCGATATTTAATATTGCTTGTAACGCAAAAATTATAATAAGTATTTCGTTAATTACTTACAAAAGCGATTATAAACAAACATGACTACTTCGGCAGCTTGCCCACCGCTAGGAGCGCTAGTGTCGCAGCAGCTGTCAGTTGGTATCAACTTTTACGGCAGTGAGTGTCGTGACTGTATATGTTAGACTGTGTGAGTACGCCGAATGCCCTTACTAGCAGGAAGCTGGGAAGAATGATGGGACTTTAGGACATAGCGTACATCGCAAAACCGCAGACACCAATCTTTATTTTCATAGGACCTTTTGCATACGCAACATGAAAGCATGGGTGTCTTGCGTACTCTAGTGAAAGGAGCGTGCGCCACGTCTGATGTAGACTATCTGGCTGAACAACTGCAGCATCTTAATGTGTCTTTAAACAGATCGGGTACACTACTCAACAAAACTTTCATGCTCTTCATTCTGGACCAAGAGAGGACAACTACAAATCTGTTGCTTTTTGCCTTTCGCCGGGAAAATATCATCGAACATTTCAAGAATCTTAAGAAGATTGGACATTAAAACTGTTCTTATAGCACTATCAGACTGGGGCCCTCCTTGGGTCAGTCAAGGATAATTTGGGACTGAAGAAGTCCGGTATGTACAAAATTCCGTGTCATTTAGGTAAGACTTACATTGGCCAAACCATCCGCACTGTTGATGATCGGTATGTGGAACATCACCGTCATACTTGTTTACTTCAACCTGAATAATTGGCTGTCTTAATGAGGGCCCGCGATGTTATATAGTGAGACAAAAATTATTGCTCCTGCCTCTCGCTACTGGGAAATTGTTTTTAAGGAATCGATGATTATTAACAGAGACAAGGGCTTCCTACAAGGGCCCCAATTTTATCCGATGTTATTCACTTCGACATGCAATTTCTTTTAACTAGTTGTTGTTTCGACACATAATTCTTGCTGATTTTCTCCGCTGATGCGCCACTTTTTCTATTGCGCGTAGAGCGTGTTAGTTTCACGGACGCGTTGTGGGCCGTCAGCGAATTCTGTTCTCAGTTTCCGGCGATTAAGTGCATTCGAAGTACTCGCCTGGAGATGGCAACCTGTTGGTCTGTCGAAATACTGTCTCTAGTTGACTAAAGAAAAATGTTACTAATAGTCGTACATGATTATAAATCAGTACGGCGTGTGAAATAATTTATAAATCCAGAAGGATTGGCCACACGAGGAAGTCATATTCCTAGTTATGGCTGTTAAATAAAGTTCAAACGATAATAATAAAGGTGGCTTCACATGTTTTACGGATTAGTAAAATATAGCTGTCAAACAGTAGTATATCACATCTTATGAAGCTAAAATACACCTGAGGCAAGTTTGTTTAAATGCGCAGCAATCCACGTAAATCAACGGCTAATACGCAGATTTATAAATCACAAACTCCCCCTATCAAACACCACGTTGATTAATAATATCATTGTTAATATTGACTATGAAAACACGCAACTGTTCTTTCACCCGAAAATATCAATAGAAAATTTGACCTTAATTACGAGTCACATTACCTAAAATATCGCACCCTATACGAAATAAAGTTCCTATTATCACATACAATGTCATCAATAAAATAAACCTCTGAGTGACGTTCATGACATGGTTATAAGTCCAGTAAAATTGTAAAGTGCATAACTCGTGGCTGGTCAGAGGCACGGCCTCTTCGACCTAAGTCTGATTATGGTACACGCATAATTAGTCTCCGTCGCTTACCTAGCATATACTCAACCCAAGTTAGACAAATGATGACCACAATTCAAGATACAAGGAACGTGGTAGTGTACATTTAAAGCAGTTATTGTCATTTTGCGAACTGTCATTAGAATATAGTTACGCTGTAAATAAGTTACTTACCTAGCTCATGAATATTCTTTCACCTCAAGGTTTTCAAGATGACGAAAGTTACGTGCGGTTAAAAATACTTACAGAACAATAACAAGCATCTTTTACCTTCAGCTGTTTATTAAATACTAAAATCGACTAGTATCGCTCCTGGACCATCATCATAGATAAAAGGTGTTAAAACATGTTAGTCAAATACATAAAATATAATAACATAAATCTATCTGAATACAGCAGGAGACAATATCACTAAAAATACAAAGGTCATACTGGATTATCCTATTAGTCAGATAAACATAATAGGGTAATACAGTATGGCCTTTGTATTTTTACTGGCATTGACGGCTGCTATATTCAGCTAGATTTATTTTATTTTATTTTATGCATTTGACTAATCTGTTTTAATACATTTTTATCTGTGATGATGCTCCAGAACGAAAACTAGTCGATTTTAAGTATTTAATAAACTGCTGATTGTTAAAGATGCATTTTATTAAATACAAGACGTCAGTTAACTCTCGCCTTACCAAAACACTTACAGAACAATGAATTGTGATCACTTATTCACAGTAAATATTACACATTTATATTTTTGGGTGAGTTAATGGCCTGATGCAAGCCAATTGTACAACACTTTGTTCTGAGACCTGCACTTTCACAAGTATTGAGAACAACGTGTTGTTTCCGTCGGGAGGGCAGGATGCAGCATGAATGATCAAGTGACGATTCCACATGCTGTTGGTTTTTAGAAATCAAATGTTAGCATATAAATGTATGTTTTGATGAGGGAGATTTTTATAATCTGCGAGCCAGTGAACATGGCTGAGGATGCCTTGCGATTTTGACACCGTTTAACCAGTCACCATGAATCTTGGTGCATATATGTATGTCTTCATATAAAGGAGGGATAGGAGTAGGTGGAGGAGACTGATAGAGGGTAGAGAAGAGACGGACAGAGAGAAGAGAACGAGAGAGAGGGGAGATATTGACAGGTGAAAGAAGACGAACAGAGTGAGAGGGTACCAAACGGATAGAGAAATGGACAGGAGCCGAGAGAAGGAAAAGGAGGTGATGGACTAATGGAAAATTGGAAACCTCATATATATTTGTTCGTTTGTTCGTATTTTACGCGCTGCCATAACGTTCATCTGATTGCGGTAAAACTTCCTAAACTTACATCTTGCTCTTACGCGAATATTATAGACATAGTATAGTTAACATACAGTTCAAATGTTCAAATGTTTGTATAGCCTATGGGACTTAACTACGGGTTCGTCAGTCCCTAAACTTACAAACTACTTATGTTGTTTCAAATGTTTGTTAAGCTTATGGGACTTAACTACGGGGTCATCAGTCCCTAAACTTACAAACTACTTATGAACTACTTACGAACTAGGACGGCACTAATATCCATGCCCGAGGAGGGATTCGAACCCCCGACCGTAGTGGCCGTGCAGACCGTGACTGCAGCGCCTCAGTCTCCTCGGCCACCGCGGCCGGCTACATACAGGAAGTGACGCGCCTATCGTACCGACAAATGTATTGAATTAGTGAGATATTTAAATGTAACACAAAGAGATCAGCGTTTTAATGTGTCCTCCTCATTTCAAAGCCAATAAATGAGAGTTACATTTTACCGTACAAACAGTAAATTTTTATTTCTTCAGTAAAACGACGCAGGATACTTTGATTACCCAATCGTATATCGTGTTACTGCTTGCTCTTGCGCGAATGCTATAAGCGTAGTGCAATTAACTTACAGTATCTGACGCGCGTGTCGTGTCGAAACATGTATTTGAATGTGACGGAAACAAACAGATCAAAGTTATGTTGTGTCTTCATTCGGTACAGATTTTTCCTGCGGTAGCAACGCGTTGGATACTAGCTACTATGTAATAAAAGTCAATGGAAACAATAATGGCACATAACCATCTTTTGGGTGTTGCAGTTCTTCCAATTTCCGTGCTTTCAGAGATAACCTAGCGAGAAATTCCGCCTTACGCAAATTCCTCCTCCCCTCCCTCTCCCCACCTCCTCCACACTTTCACTCCACCCCTTGCTCCTTCCTCATCCTCAATCACTTTATTCATAAACATATGCGTGTGAATTGTCTTGTTACGTCGAATATCATCAGTTATTTTTAACAAAACTCAGAAAGTCCTCACGAAGCCGACGCCTGTGTATTTTAAATGTCCATTTACATCTATGGTAGTGTGGCGTCACTCCGCCATCGTCGCCATATCTGTTTATACACCTTTCATGTCACTCCATTCCACACAGTATCATCTTTATATTTTCGTCGTGTAATATGTTTCTTGCGCTCCTGTATTGGTACTCTTGTATTTTTTTTTTTTTTAATTTCTTCCTAAAATTTTGTAATTCTGTAGCGTCTTATGTGTTGCCAGCCCGCCCCGACAATGGAATGAAATATCAAGAAAGAAGGACAAAAAATGCTTTACGCAAGAAAACGTTTTCTAGTTACTCTCCCAGACATGTTTAGGAACGAAAGTGTGACCATTATTCAAAATATGACTTTTTGTGCTATTTTTTAATTATTTTTTTTGACTTCTTATCACGTTTGTTATTGTTATTGTAGATTACTTTTTATTTTTGCACCATTTCCTGTCAAAGCTCACTGTTTATTAACCTATTTGACACGTTGTCGCTTTCACAGCAAATGGTGCAAAAATCCAGAAACAGCAGAAGAAAAAAATGTGATAACACGAAGGAAACAAAATAAAACCACAAGAGAAAAAATGTAAGACATTAATCCCCTGAAGGTAGCACATAAGTGCTGAAACTTGTCCGGATCGATAACTGCAGGAAGTTATTTGACCTAAGAATTCCTCTCCATTTTAATAATTGCAAAATAAGGTGTTACCATATATTCGAGAAAACTTTTTCTAGTTATTCTGCCAGAGATGTTTCAGAACGAACGTGTGACCATTATTCACTTTATGACATATTTGTGCTATTTTTTATTATTTTCATACGATACGTTCATGTGATTCGGTTTGTCAATTTGTGAACGTTACTGAATCATTAAAGCAATAGAATTAAAAAATGAAGAGCATCAATAGAAAATACATTCTCTTTAAGCAACAGAGAACATTATCGTATACTTAGTATTCTTCACTTCTAAGCGTAAGAATCCGGCTCAGAGAAGTGACATCGAAATATCAGACCCGCTACCACCAGTGTTTCTTTCCGAGGCGGCGTTACCTGCCGTTTCCACAAAAACCTAATGCGGCGCCGGCACTTTGCGTGTCGCCGACCGGAAGGGTTTCAAGGTAGCGGCCGTGGGGCGGAATGGGCGACTCGTCCTCTGCTAAAAGCCCCCGCGGCGCTACCACGCCCTTTTGTATTTGCTGTGATTTTCCCTTCGTCAGGTGTGGTCGAGAACGGAGCGTCCATTTGCCGTTAGCAACAACACAGCCGTTTAAGTCTTCTCAAGTGCACACGGAGGCCGTCTGCAGTACACGGTCCAACATGCTTGCAAGAAGGACACATTAGCTGGCCTTGATATGGCATAAAAACGTGGCCGATGAAACAGGTCAGTAGGATTTATTTTATAAGCTTTTATATCTTTATAAAAGTTGAACAATGCCAGGAACTTCCATTAAATGACTTAAAGCGAAAGAATATGGTGGTAGTGCCGTTTGAATTATTATTTCTTCCTAGTCTTTCAGGGTCAATATATATATATATATATATATATATATATATATATATATATATATATATATATAGGGTGTTTCACTGTGTTTGCCTCTGTAACTTATAAAATAATAGGTGACGGGAAATTTTAATGCGGTAGGTCTACACAAGAAATGTTACACTTTCTGCGGAGCTATGAACATAGTTTATTGTATCATTTTCCAAGGAGTTACACCACAAAGATATAATTTTTTTAATGGAACAATAGTTTTTTCTCTCCTGCATTGGATTCGTTTAAACCAGCTGCGTCCAAATCAATTTAAACTACATTCCTATCACCGTTAGTTTGGGAGCTACAACCCTTCAAACTTCCGGGGACGGAGGCTGCGATAGCGTAGCTAACTGGCCGAGTGGCTATCCCCTGGGGCACAGCCCACTGTCTCATGACCACCAGCAAGTAAGATACGCTGTCGTAGCCTCCGCCCCCGGAACTTTGAAGGGTTGCAGCTCCCAAACTAACATTGATAGGAATGTAGTTTAAATTGATTTGGACGCAGCTGGTTTCAACGAATCCAATGCACCGTAGAAAAAGCTATTGTTTCATTTAAATAATTATATCTTTGTGCTGTAACTCTTTGGAAAATGATTAAATAAACTATGTTCATAGCTCCGCAGAAAGTGTAACATTTCTTGTGTTGACCTACCACATTAAAATTTCCCGTCACCTATTATTTTATAAGTTACAGAGGCAAACACACTTAGTGAAACACCCTGTATATATATATATATATATATATATATAACCTGGGTACTCTGAAAGTCACTTTAAAGTGCATGGTAAAGGGTTCATCGAAAATAAGGCACACCTAAATATTTCTGTTTTCGGTCCGATTTCTCTTATGTTATTACAATGGTCATACCGTGATAATACACAATGAGCTGCCCTTCTCTGAAATTTCTATAAATCGTCCGACAGCTCCACTCGGTGTGGGTCTCACAATGCGCAGCAATACTCCAAAATAGGACGCACAAGGATAGTGCTCTGCCAATGAATCGTAGTCTTTGGTTCGCTTTCCCTACAATATTTTCTGTGGGTTCTTTCCAATTTAAGTTGTTTAAAACTGTTACACCTAGGTATTTAGTACAACTGATGGCCTGTAGGTTTGACTGATTAATGGTGTAACCGAAGTTTAACGGATTTCTTTTAGTGGTCACAATTGTCATTATTAAGGGTCAATTGCCAATATTTGAAACTGGCAGATACCTTATCTAAATCATTCTGCGGTTGCTTTTGATCTTCTGGTTACTTCACTAACCGATAAATGACAGCATCATTTGCGAATAGTCTAAGAGAGCCACTCAGATTGTCTCCTAAATCGTTCATAAAAATAAGGAGCAGTAGCGGCCATATAACACTTCCCTGGGGAAGGTCAGATATCACTTCTACTCGATAACTTAGCGTAAATTACAAGGTAAAGTGGCCTTTCTGAAAGGAAATCACACAAATCCAATCGCACAACTGTGGCGATTTCCACAAGTACGCAATTCTGAACAAAGTATACTGCACAAATTTTCCGTTTCGACGTATAATAGCCGAATAAGGCATAGTGCCAGCCTGTCGATGGTGGTAAAGTTTGTAGCCAACTGGTGAACGTCGCTACAGCCACACAGTGAGTGTGAAATCGCCGCCCGTTTCGCAAATGCTTCTGAAACGATGCGAGATACGAAAAAAAAGAAAGAAAGAAAGAAAGAAAGAAAAATACAAGAGGGCTAAGTCTTAAATTTTCTCCTCTACAAGTCCATTTATATAGTATTCGGCTTAGTCGAACGATCAAGGCATTATTTGAAATTAAATTCGAGCTTATCAAAGGCTATCAGAAACGGCCTACTTGTTGTGTTAGTAATTTGACGTGGGTCAAAATCAACATTTTGAACTACAATAATTTACTACATTATCCATCGTTGTCCTTGTACAAGCAACATTTCCAAAGCTAGTTTCGTCAGTGTTTCTTCCTTAGAGGGCAAAATTTATTTGAAAAAAATGTAAAATCTTATATTAACAACAATACTCCCTGCATTATTTTTCGATATATTCGCCAGCGGCAACATATTCGGCAGCATGCGGTTAGAAGAAACCACTATAATGAAAGAGTGCGTCCTGCTAAGTAAGACTATTCAATGTTTTGCGTCCCAGAATACTGTGGCCAAATTTTGATTTTTAAATTCTCCTTTGTTGCGAAGGCTGACTGAATATCTTCCACACTGATGATCAGGTATGCTTTACCCTTAGGTACTTTGGTGAACCAATGTCTCATCGCCTCTGATGGTTCGAAACAGGAGCCCAGCTCCCCTTTGTACGTACCACAACAAGTGGCCGTGGAAGCTTACAATAACTGAAGTCTTCTGATACGAGGTGAGACTTTTAGGGAGGTTTGCGAATTTGCTGACATACGTTTTTTTATTATTTTTTTATTTTTTTAGCCCACTGCCCATGCGTTATTCGTAGCTAGTTGACACCCGTTCGGTACAGAAACCGGCCACTAGTGTGTATTAATTTTTGTTTTCAATACAACACTGTATATTCTGCTGCAGACTGAGACTTTAATATCAGCCTGAGTACTAATAAGTTGAGTTGATAGTCCCTCGTTGCAGTAAAGGACTTCCGGTATGAGCAGTGACGAAAATACATAATAAAGAGAGAGCTGAGGAACAGGCCGATTAATATGTTGGGGTGAAGCAGTACTCCTAAAATTGGAAGAACAAGCAATAATCAAGTTTAAGGCACCACAATGCATGAAATGCAGCATATGATTCAGAACGTGCTACAGTGATGTCAATGTTTGCAAAATATTGTGGATCTCACCATTGGGCAATCTATAAGGGATCTACCAAGCACGATGACTATCAGGAAACTCAAAGGGACGCTATTACATCTGAAAATGTAATTCCAAAGATTTAACGTAGAAATAGTATAAGTCTTTCCAGCGAAATTAATGGTTGATGTCAAATATATTGGTAAGAACACAATAATATGACGTGAACAACAACCAGAAGTGATACGATTGGAGTAAAATTATCCATAAATGCAACAACGTGTCACTGTGAAGACTACACCCGCTGACAACTTTCCTAAGAATCAGAATGAAGGCAAGACCAGTGCCAGTAGGTTGAGTGTGTACTAAATCTCACAAATGTGTGAGCTAAGTCGTCGTGTCGGAACTTGCTAGGCCAACGAGAAAGACAGGCCGTGGCACGTACGTCACGTCACGTGATCAGAAAAGGAAAGAAACAACGTGATCGCTAACTGACTAGTTGGAAAATTCAAATGTTCAAATGTTTGTTGAGCTTATGGGACTTAACTATGGGATCATCAGTCCCTAAACTTACAAACTATTTATGAACTAGCTTATACTACAGACGGCACAAAGATCCATGTCCGAGGGCTGATGCCAACCCCCGACCACAGCGGCCGTGCAGACCGTGACTGGCACGCCGCAGACCGCTCGGCCACTCCGGCCGGCTGACTGGTTGGACGCTGGGGTACTGACCACTGTAATATAGCAGCCATCAAGTCAGTTAGTAATGGCGTTGTCTTACGCCGTCTCCGATCACATAACGTGACGTACACGCCGTGGTCTTTCTTTCTGTTTGTCTTCGAAAACTTGTCACCGTCATGCGCTCATACAACTTTACTCGTAAACTTTCATCTCTAACCATTATAAAACTTGTCATCCGAGTCTCTTGCCAGGTACAAGTGGACTCGATTCGAACTATAAAACTAGTGCTTGCTGGTAATATATTTAATCAGAAATATTCCGACATCTGGCTGAAATTGGCTTACAAGTCCGTGGAGCACTCTATCGGTTATTCTGGAATTCAGTATGGTGTTGGCCCATCTTTAGCCTTGATGACAACTTCCAATGTCGCAGGCATACGTTAAATAGCGTGGGAATAGCATCCCAGTTTCACAGATTGCTGTAGTGAGCAGAGATATCGATGAAGGTCAGTGACTCTGTGCACGAAATCGCCGCTCCAAAACATCCAAAAGGTGTTCTACAAGATACAAGTCTTGACTCTGCTGACCAGTCGGTTACATGGATGTTATTGTCGTGTAACCACTCCATCACTGGCCGTGCAATATGAACAGGTGTGCGATCGTGTTGAAATATGCAATCGCCATTCCCGAAATGCTCTTCAACAGTGGGAAGGAAGAAGGTGCTTAAAACATCAGTATAGGCCTGTGCTGTAATAGTGCCACGCAAAACATGAAGGGATTAACGCCCCTCCATGAAGCGACCGCAGCATAACACAGATGAAATTATTCCTTGTAATGGAAGAAGGCCGTTGGAGTATTATTGAAACTTTATTGAAGATGCATGATTGGTTTCACTATGTATAGACACAGCCTAAGGTTTACGTCTATTGAAATATTAGTCAAGGAGGACGATAATCGTTAAACTGTCGCCAAAATTCTAAAATTTCTCTCATATAAGACATGGTGCAGACCACCTTAAAATGTTACTACGGGTCACGAAACCAGTGATGCCTTTAAGTTCTTATTGAATGATTTTATTAAGCAAAAATATTACATACAAATGACTTTGGTGAGGCGAGTGTTAACAGCCGAGATATATTTGATAAAATACATTTTTTAAAAACAATCGGCTGCTTATTAAAACCTTATATATCAACCAGTTTCGGTCAATAGACCATCTTCATAGCTAAACTATACAAAAAGTACAAAATAAACGTAATTAAAGTGCTCGAACAAAGAGAGGAAAAAACCAGCAAAATTACATAGAATGGGATTGAAAACGGAAAATAATGCCAGTTTAACATATAGTTAAGAATACTTACAAGTAATCAATGCAAATGATTTAAGAATTCATTTTATGAGACTTTCAATCATTTGCATTGTCCCACAACTTAATTTCGAGGCCTAAAAATGTTTACTCCATTGAGTCTCTAAGAAAATTTACAGAATGAATTTTTGCTTCAACTCTCCTGGCTTGAATACATTGAATATATTTTCTTGTGTAGAAACGTTTTCTTCTATTTGCTTTTCAGAAACTGACTTACCCGGGGGAATTCATATCCGGTTTTTTCCTGGAAATTTACTTTGAAAGGAAAGGAAAAATATTTTGTTGGTGCATTCCAATACGGTCGTAAAATAATACATTCTAGTTTTTTCCGAGAACCCGTCCATTCGAAACGTAAAAAAATAAAAATGAAAGTTTTGGTTCCCGCTGTATGGCCAGACATGTCAGGCGCAACTCACGCGCCACAACAGCTGCAGGCATCGCCTTTTCTCTCCTCGTTGCACATCGATTTTAGTGAAAAATATAATAAAATCGAAAACTTCACACGACAAGCAGTCAGCGTACTATTACCTGAGCTGATATATATATATATTCCTCGTTTAATTTCAGATCGTGGGTTCCATTATGGTAGGCTGATAACACTGATATATTAAGTCCAGATACGAGATCTGTTTAGTACACATTCTTAGTGCACGTCAAAATCAACGTTCAATGTGACGAAGCTGAAAATGAAGATAACTGTCGACGGGATCATGTTACCAACGGGTGTTATAGTCAGTGCAGGATAAAACTTAGCGATCAACTTGAATGTCGGACTCAATGAGTTAAAGATAATCTGGAGTTAGTACTGCGTATTACGAAGTCATGACGCCAGACGCCGTATTGGTGAACGAACATCTGTCATACACTATCCAGTGGTCCGTATTATTTGCTTACAAAGGATTTAACATTCTGGAATTTCTAATTGTTTGGACTAGTTCCTTTCGTACAAAATAACTCATATACAACGGGCACTACTTGTAATAAAAGTTTTCATACTATTTACAAAGCATTCGAGACATGTAATTAACGGTAATCCTGCAACGAAACAGTAGAAAAAGACACGAATTGTGTAAAACGTACACGTGAGTTATGTTTTGATTCAGATCTAGTGTTCACCCCACACTACATTTAACGAATAAAGACATATTCTAGGAGTATGATATAGGATGCTTTTCCACACATGGTTCATATCCAGCCCGTGGGCTCAAACATAAGTCAGTACAGACGCGAGGAAAAAATGTAAAACTGAACACGAGAAATACCGTCCACAAATGTGCAAATTAGTCATTAAATGAAATGTTAATAAAACACCAGTTCTGAATAAAATTATGACTCATATATGTATCTGCCACCACCATGAACCACAGACATTGCCGACGTGGGGTGGCTTAAGGGCCTCAACGACGCGGATAGCCATACCTTAGGTGAAGCCACAGTGGAGGGGTATCTGAGGAGAGGCCAGAGAAACGTGTGGTTCCTGAAGAGGGGCAGCAGCCTTTTCAGTAGTTACAGGGGCAACAGTCCGGATGACTTAATGAACTGGCCTTGTAACATCAGCTAACATGGCTTGCCATGCAGTTATTGCGGACGGCTGAAAGCAAGGGGAAACTACAGTTGTTACTTCTCCCGAGGACATGCAGCTCTACTGTATGACAGGGTAGCTTGGAGAGCTGCATCAAACCAGTCTGCGGACTGCAGACCACAACAACAACATATGTATCTGAACACTGCCTTCTTTCCTTTGACTTCTCTTCAACCACAAGCAGCACAAAATTCATCATTATGTACTTATTAATCAATTGTTCATAACTTATATTCAGATTACACAAGGTTCAAAACAAGAACCAGAGCTTCGTCACGATTTTCACAGATCCAAAACATTGCCGTAGCGGAATAGCCGTGCGCACTGAAGCGCTGTGCTGCAGTGCGCGGGACCGTTCGCCGTCGGAGGTTTGAGCCCTCCCTCGGGTATGTGTGTATGTGTTGTCCTTAAGTTAGTTTAATTTAGTTTAAGTACTTCGTAAGCTAGGGACTAATAACCAAGCAGTGAAGGCTCATAGATTTACAAACATTTAAGCATTTTTTTCAGATCCAAGACATAACAGTTGATGTTGTTGTTGGAACTTTAGGGCGCTCAACATTGCGGTCATCAGCGCCCGACATTACAGTTGAGTATCCAGTGTTAATAATTGAGATCACTAGTTGCACTTCAGCTGTCTGAGCGTGCCAGGCAAAGATGTTCATATTTTAAATATGACTCTTATTAAGTATTACAAGTAAACGAAAAGAATATACATTTCGATTTAGCCCCAATATTACAGCGCATATTGACTTCGGAAGGTAAGCTGGCAATTCTTTGCCACGCATTAAATTTTGGAAATTCGTTTTCCAAATTTAAACGTGCTGAAAAATGCGACACTGTGGGTGAAACATTTTACTGTGTATACATGCTGCTATATTATGCTCTTACACCAGAGTTATACGTCCACTTTCTATAGAGATCACTGATAAAATCGGGCACAAAATCCAGCGATCTCTATACAACCTGGATATATAATCACACTGTAACATATACACCCACGACACTTCCACTGATTTTTGTTATACGCCATGACAGCAGCGCACCAAGCAGCTGGAGAAGTACATTTCTGTATACTACACCGGATGCGTGTGAGTAGTGTCGTTTAAATTGATTTTTTACATACTTTTTACATCTGGGATAGTATGTAGTGCCATAAAAGTAGGCAATAACCACAAAATCACGTTTGTCTTTATGAGATGTCCTAAAACTACTGGAGGATATGAAACGGTACTTTGAAGGACAGTTTATTTAAGAGTATCTCGAAATCTACGACCTTTTAATCAAGAATTTCGGTTTCTGTAACAGCAAAATTGCTAATAAACAACAGAAGTCCCAACTAGGTACACAAAGACGTCGGTTTTCTATTCAGAAACGTCAAAAGTTTTTCTCTACAGTTACAGCCAAATCAGTAAGTGTGGAACGTAAGAAAATTATATGGAATGCATTACCTACATCATCATATCCAGATCAGACACTACATCTGTAGCTGGAGGAAAGTCATCACAACCGTGACAATAAAACATCGAAAGAAAAACCACTGTTTCCCAACAAATCAGAAACAAATTCCACTATGATTACTACATCTGAACCACAAAGGGAAGCTTTTCAAGACATTCGTTGTATAATCCAAAGTACTTATACTCAAAAGTATATGTGTTTATAAAAAAGACGAGTGAAGTGTAAAAATGTTCTTATCGATAGACACCACAACGAATTTTTACACATCAAAGAAAGTTCCTGTTATATAGGAACAGACCACAACAGGAATTAATATTTCTCTTTTGTTTATATTCTCTCACTTCTACCGGTGTAGACTACAAAATATAGACAAAATCGTAAGTATTTCCTCATAAATAAGTTGTTGTTTACATCACTGAATTAGGGAAATGCGGCTGTTTTTATCAAATCTAAATGTTCAAATTTTTTTAGTGCTTATGGGGCCTAACTTCGGGGTCATCAGTCCCTAAACTTACAAACTACGTATGAACTAGCTAATACTAAGGACGGCATAAATATCCATGCCAGATGGGGGATTCGAACCCGAACCTTGTGGGCGTGCAGAACGTGAGTGGCGCGCCGCAGACCGCTCGGCCCCTGCGGCAGGCGGCTGTTCTTATATTTATTTCAAGATTATTTATGTCTACCGATGTTTTACTAAGTCTTGGAACATAAAAATTACAGAAATTAATTAAAAACAAATAATTACAAACAAACATTAGTCTTACGGCCCCTTGCCCACCACTTGGAGCGCTAGTGTCGTTGCAACTGTCAGTAACAACTTTCACAGCAGTGAGTTTCGCGACTGTGTATGTTAGAATGTGGTATAACTCTGGTCTCTGAACACAGAACTTCAGAGTGCCTGCATAAACATATTTTTCGGACACGATACTGCGTTGGCCGTCAGCTTTAAATTTGCAAAACGAATTTCCATCAGTCTGTACATGACAAGAATGGCGTGACTGCTTCTTGTTTTGAACTTAATGTCAATCTGTATCTATAAATGTGAATATCTGTTCGGTGTACGTTTATCATCACTGAACCGTAAGACATTAAGACCTAAAATTTGTAAAGTTACTAATGTTTATCAGGGGAAGGCTTTAGGCATGGTTTTATGGCGATCGGATAGCTATTTATCTGTATATATTAATGTGAATGTTTGTTCGTGTACGCTTATCACGTCCGAACGACAAGACGCAGAAACTTAAATATTTGTACAGAGGCTAATTTATACCTGAGGAAGGTTTTAGTTACGGTTTTATAGCGATCTGATAGATATTTAGTAATTTGAAGAATATAACGCGAACTGCGGAACAACAATTACTCTTTGAATATTATATTTATCTTTGAAAGTGGTTTTATTGTTTGCATTGTTCCTTGAGGGTTGATAATGATAAAAGGGTGGAGTACATTGGGATGGAAAGTTAACGGTGTATATAAAATTCTACACGTGTGTGTGTAAATATTTCTCTCTGCAGCGAAAACTACAGAACTCAAACAAATGGTCTGTGTGTAATTGTTTTCCTAAGTCTACCGTTATACTCCATAGCAGTTCTATGCAGATAGCTGTAGGGAGGTGGTTACCATCACCACGTTTTATAAAAAAGGTGGCGATAATTCCCAGGACTTCCTGGGTATGTGTTTCTCTCACTGAAAAGTAGGTGGTAAATTGTATCATATCGCACAAAATGAGGGATGCCATGTTCAATGACATTGTGGTGTGTATGTGTGTCATGTTATAGAACTCGACATTTTGAACTGTGTTCTTTAACACTTGCGCGCCTGTGCCAAATTTAATTTACCTAAAAGTTTCTGATGTTGCCAGGTCAGTCGAATATTTTATTCTGGTCTACTAAATGTTTGTGTTGTGATGGGAACGTTTTTAATCATGGTTCCAGCTATAAATTACTCCGATAGATATCAGTATTTGTTCTGCACTCAGCTCTTTTCCTCTCACAACACATTACGGAAACCCCCCGGCTAAATGACTATGACGTACATGCCATCACCATGTTCCTCCTCATGTAATTAATCCGTCAATGAACAAAAATTGGAATGTTAACACGGGTTTCTAGTTCATTAACGTAGGATGCGATTGCACAAGCCTCGTCGATTACATGCTGCTTCGTCTAGATAACCAAATTACTCAGGCATCCTGTTAACATTTACAGTGCGTTTACTTTACTTGAACACACGTAATATGCAACTCTCTCTATTTAGTACCCGAGCAAGGCTAACAAAACGATGTTCTTCAACATACATTTAGCCCTTCAAATATAGCACAACGAGTCAGAATTTTTAATACCTTCTTCTACGTGCGGAAACTGTTTCTTTCGTTATCATGGTTATCCTTCGTATCAAATGGTCTTCATTCTTCCATCAGAGTTTCCTATTTGCATCTACATTTCCGACGAATGGACACTCATTGAACCGATAGTGAGTATCCTTTTACTCATACTCTGCGTAGTTTGACACTTATTTACAGTTTTCACCTAGTTCAGCTATTCGAAAGAAATTACACTGTCTACAACTGTTCATGTTATCGTTCAACACATCGTCTAGGATGAAATAACTTATTTCATTCACCATAATCAGCATTAATTGGTTCCACGCACATGTCAGATTTGGTGTATGTAACGAATTACACGTTAGTGCATAAAATTAAAAGCAAAGAGAATGAGATAATAGTTTCTCATTAACATATCGCAAGAACAAACAGTTACAAAATACCCTTGAACATACATACCGGAAATGAAAACTCTTAGATTTCAATCAAGATTTATTGTCATGTTAATCAGTATAAGCAGAGGAGCCAAGATAGCTAGTTTCAAGTTGGTTCCTTTATTGACCGTTTCTGCAATTTTATGTTTTCATCTTCAAGTCTATTAAAGTTTAAATATCAGATGGTAAAATTCGTTATATTTACTTTCTGCTCTTGGATATGGTATGTCGAATATAAAACATTTTTGTGTATATGATGTAATATCTTGCACCTATATTGAATGCCCATCACTAAGCCTATGGAGGTTCTCATTACAACATATTAGATCACATCCCGGACTTGAATGATGTCAAGCACATACAAGATTTATAGTTGAAACGGTGCATATGGAGTTATGGCGGGTATAAGAAAAATAAAAGATGATTTAGGGGGGGGGGGTGCGTTTAACTTGATATTAGTATTGCGAGAGCTAGCTGTTGGTTCAAAATGTTCAAATGTTTGTAGAACATATGGGACTTAACTACGGGGTCATCAGTCCCTAAGCTTACAAACTACTTATGAACTACCTAAGACTAAGGACGGCATAAATATCCATGCCCGAGGAGGCATTCGAACCCCCGACGGTAGTGGCCGTGCAGACCGTGACTGGAGCGCCTCAATCCCCTCGGCCACCGCGGCCGGCTAGCTGTTGGTGCTCTCCTAGTTTCACCATACATGAACATCCCTACTACTCTCTTCTTAATGTTCCTTTAACTGAACCTCCTCTATATTAATATGGACATCGTGAACTCGTTCTTTGTTGTAACAAGAATATGGAACACGTTTGGCGCCTGGTTGCTACTGCCCTGGGTAGCATTCATCACTTATAAGAGTTACGTCACCAACCTGTCGTCTTATTCCGTAATTGTCCCAGCGCAGAAAACAGCAAGCAGATAATTGGTTCTTGTTCTTGAGGCTCCATTTAGATAGGAACTGTGTTCTATTAAATGACGGAGTAAAGATCATGGGATGCAGACTAATTTATAAACGCACAAAAATAAGGAAACATGCACATAATCAACTGTATTGTTTCTTCTCTTAGCATCAAAGTTCGTAACTATTAAATAAAACATTAAACTACTATGACCCCTCAATATCACCTAATCTGGACTGCGTATGTTCACAGTATGAACACCCGATCTGAACTTCGGCAGCACGATCCGCCTCGGCTTCTCTCGCTGTGACTGGCGCCAAAACGTGGCCGACACGTATCTTCTGCCTTTATGTTAGTATTTTGTTTTTATTTATAATTGATTTTTATACATCTGTGTTTTATTTTATTATGACATAGCTTAACACTGAGGGATACCCCTACTCAGGATTTTACCTGTGTTTTGCAATTAGTTTAATAAATATTAATCAAAATATGATCGCGTTTTGACGAGCGACCCCCTTATACGTCGGCCAATCAATGTGAAGTACAGGCAACTCTGGAATCTTCTCTAGATTCCTTCCCACGGGAACCGAACACACTGCTAGTACCTGTTACGCTTCTCACACTACCTGTAACATCTGTTGGCTGCTGGTAATAACCTGCTGTACAGAAGTCATTCTCAAATCTGAATAAGACGGCTGTAAGCCATAAATATTATAGATTACGTGAAGCGATTACATTCACAGATCAATAGCTCAAATGTTAGTGGGGTGACAGGTGTCGATCCACGCAGAAACAGTGATACTAGTACGTTACGAACGGCCATTAAGATTTGGATTCTGTCATCCATACGTTCATACAGATGGCAAATGCTGTTTTGGCATACTGTACGCCCGCTCGCCCTGTCCACGTCGTTCTGCAAGACATATGGTTGACAAGTCGCTCGGGTCACATTATAGACAGGTCCAGAGAGTGTGCTGGCTGCAGTTTCTGCACGTCTTGCAGAGCACGTTGACTTTGACACACTGTATGCGACAGAGCATTGTTCTGTTGGAACAAAATATTACATTCCTGTTGAAAGATTGGCATAATAACTGCTATTACAACATACTGCAGGCACCAAGCGCTCGTGAGCGATCCCTTCACAAACACACAAGTTATGGCATCCCACGCCATAAGGCCTGTATTGTGGTATGTATTCCTTAGGCGAATGCACACTAAGACACACCACTCCGCAGGGATACGTCGTTATAGCAAACGACCGTCCCTTGCGTGCAAGTAGATTCTGTTTTCATGCCCCACCATTCCAAGTGGTCGTTTCATGGCACCAATCTACATAACATCTACAGCTACATGGGATACTGTGCAGATCACATTTAAGTGCCAGGCATAGGGTTCATCGAACCACCGCTATACTATTTATCTCTCATTCCATTCTCGAATAGCGCGCGGGAAGAAAGAACATCTGAATCTCTCCGTTCGAGCTCTGATTCCTCGTATTTTATTCTGATGATAATTTCTATGTAAATGGGAGTCAACAATATATTTTCGCATTCGGAAGAGAATGTTGGCGACTGGAGTTTCGTAAGTAACCACGCCGCAGCGATAAGCGCCGTGGTCGTAATGATTCCCATTCCAGATCCTGTATCAGTTCCGTAACGCTGGCTCCCCTGTATCGTGACAATACGAAACGAGCTGCTCTTCTTTGGACTCTTTCGATGTTTTCCGTCAAACCCACCTGATAAAGATCTCACACTGAGCAGCAATACTCCTGAAAAGGACGGACAAGTGTAGTGTATGCAGTCATTAGTAGTTCTGTTGCATCTTTTAACGATTCTTCCAATAAAACGCAGTCTTTCGTTGGTCTTTCCCACGATACGTGGTCTTTCCAGCTTAAGTCTGAAGTAATAGTAATTTATAGGTATTGTGTGTAGTTTACGGCCTTCACGTTTGATTGATTTATCTTGTAAACAAAGTTTAACGCATTTCTTTTCGTACTCATATGGACTACTTTACACTTCTTACTATTTAGGGTCAATTGTCAATTTTTAAACCATAGTGATATCTTATTCAGAAATAAATAATCTGCAAGTCACATTGAAGTGCATGGCAGAGGGTTCACCTAACCGGTTTTATGCTGTTTCTCTACAGTTGCATTATCTATTAGTACGCGGAAAAAAGGAACACCTTAATATTTCCGTTTTCGATCTGATTTCCCTTACTTTGATGATCATGTCTTCCTATATAGGTAGGTGCTAACAAAATCTAATCTTCGGAAGAGAAAGTTGGTGAGAGAAATTCCGCAAATAGATCTCGTCGCAACTAGTAACGCCTTTTTTTAATTATTTGCACCCCAACTGGGGTGCATCATTACCATTATCGCTTTAACATAAAACGAGCTGTTCTTCTTTGTACTTTCTCTAAATCGTCTGCCAATTCCACTTAGTGCGGATGTCAAAATACGCTACAATGCTCCAAAATAGGAGGCACAAGTGTGGTTAGGCAGTTTCTTCAGTAGAACTGTTCCTTCTTCTAGGTATTCTGCCAACGAAACGTAGTCTTTGGCTCGCTTTCTCTACAATACTTTATATGTGTTCTTTCCAATTTAAGTAGTTCGTGATTGTTACTCCAAGGTATTTAGTTGAATTTACGGCCTCTAGGTTTGACTGATTTGTTGTGTAATTGAAGATTAACAGATTACTTTTAGTGGTCATATGGATGACCTCATTCATTATTATTAAGGTTTAATTGCCACATTTTGCACCATGTAGATATCTTATCTAAATCATTTTGCAGTTGCTTTTGATCTTCTGATGACTTTACTAACCGATAAGTGGCAGTATCATCCGCGAAGAGTCACGGGGCTACTCAGATTGTCTCCTATATCGTTATGTTCGTTAAGATCATTGGATTTAACTGTGGGGTCTTCAGTCACTAAACTTATAAACTAACTTATACTAAAGACAACACAAACATAGACGTCCCAGGGAGGATTCGAACCCCCGACGATGAACGTCCTCGCTCATCGCAGCATAGCGCCTCAATGCGCTCGGTCACTCCACCGCGGCAACGCCAGATATCACTGCAGTTCTTCTCTTTGGCTTTCCGTCAGTTACAAAGTACTGTATCCTTTCTTTGTGGGTACCATATTGTCTTTCTTCAATACTGACATAACCTGTGAAACTTTCCAGTATTTGGGTTCGGAACTAAGAGCATATCGCTGCTGTGACGTGAGTGGACGATAGGCTAGAGGTATGCGTGCTCGTAGTGCGATTGGCAGTAAATGGCTGGTAGCAGTTCGGGTTGACACTCATGGACTCAAAAATTCTCTCTTCTGTCTTGTGTAGCTGTACTATCTGTCAGTGCTGCCCTTACTGTTCGACCGTCGTGGCTGACTCTCTGTGCTGCGTGGACATCCAGAACCTCGTCTACGGGTGTGACAGTGTTCACATGTCATTTGCAACCAGCATCATTGCACAACTGAAAGACCACGTTCAACTTGTATGGGAAACCTCCAAGAACAGCATTCCGCCACCACGAGGGTGAGTCACTTTAAAAGTCGCAAACTGAAGTAGACACTTCAGTACTGCGCGTTTTGTAGGGGTATTTCTCTACCACTACGACAAATCCGTCTTGCGTGTTCAGCTGTTTAAGGAACCAAATAAAGTTGCAGCTTAAGAGCGTCACTTATAGGATACAAACGCTGGCACAAGATTCCAAGCTTCATGCTTTTAAAGCCTTCTAGAATGATGGGACGAATATATAAATTTACAGTAGGAGTAAACTGAAAGTATAGCAATTTTAAGGCTTGTGTTTACTTCAGTTTGCGACTTAGTTACTGATTCAGCATCGTATTCACAATTAGACCCCTTTCATCCTCACTCTTTTGTATGTAGGAGGCATGATTGCGTATTCATGGGATGGCGCCTGTTTTCTTCACACGTTATCACGCAGAACCGTATGGCTCTAAGCTTTCCCATTAAGGGGTTCCCACAACAACACTTTTTAGCTGTGTCGCTATATGTCGACGGACGACGTTGCTACTATCATTAGTACATCTACTATGCCACGTTACACATTTTGTAACTAATTCCAAATTAAATTACAAATCAGCTACAAACTTGAATCTTAAAACATAGCTTAACGTCCATAAATAAATAACAAGAGGGATATTATAAACCTGTAATTTACCATTAAGGGCGCTTTAAAATAAATCGAAACCAGATTTTGCCTGAACAAGGCTGTATTATAATCGAAAAAGTCGATAGCTATCATACGAAACCATCAAGGTTGCGAAAAAAGAACGAATTCTTTGAAAGAATCATCAATTTTATTTTTAGAAATGGGGAATTTATAAAGAAATTTAGAAAAGCTATTACAATTCTTAGTTGTATTTTAAGCGTTTGAGAAATTCCATCTCTCGTGGAGTGAAGCAGTGGAGAAAGTTCCTGTGCTAATATCACTGTTCACGCAATTTTGAAGCTATAACAACGTAAATTGATTTTTGCTTCAACGCTCTTCTACTTTCCTTTTCCACTTATCCTGCAATGAATAGGGTCGACATTTTTAGTATGGATTTGGCATGTTTTAGTGGTGACCGGATGCGTTTCGTGTTTGCACTCTATGATGCTGTATGGAGGAAATATGTCTACCCCAAAATGTCCGCATATATTATAGAAGTGAATTGTACAACTGGTCGATATTTGAATACCAGTGCGGTATTCAACTAGGGGGATTTGGATAACCGCCTAAAACCACATGCTGACTGGCCGGTACTCCAGTCCATGTCGTGGATCCACTTGAAACACTTGAATTATGTAATGTGTCGCTGGTTCGAGACTATAATTCTGCAATTGTATTTCTTTGTATTCTGGTTTTATAATAGGCTGAAATACTTTCTTATAAATTTGATAGAAGTATACGTAATATATTCGACGTATATAAATATAAGTCCGCGTACTCTCAAGTGTAAAGGCTTTTCATTTATTTTTTAAAAATTTATTTATTGTTATTTCTTGCTAACCATACAAACATAAAGCCAGCAGGCTAGCAGCAGCTTAGGCGCTGCTCTTCAGCCGAGAGAATATATAAAACAATGCACATGACGAGATTAAAATGACAGTGATATGGCGTGGAAACGTGGAGTATTAAAATCCTTGACATGTAGAAGTATTTACGAACATACTCAGTAGAGGATGATAAAAACTTGTAGTCAGTTAAAATCCTTTTGCCACGGTGACGATAAAATCATAGCTAGAAATCGGACACTCGGACGAAGAACACTCGGAGACACTGGTTACAATATACTAGAGGACCGTGGGAATACTTCGTACCGTTCAAAGACTCTTCGGATTTTCTGCCGGATATTGAAATTAAACTGAGTCAGTTTGATTTCAGTTTCCGGCAGAAACCCGAAGAGACTTTGAATATTTATTACGCCGGAAAAGCCTACTAAGACACTTCGTACTATTAGTGGAATGCGAAGTTGGGAAAGAAATGGAAGTAAAGTTAAATGTTCAAGCATAGCATTCTTCAGTATCAATCAATGCAATTGTTAAAAGCCCAAATTTAAGAGCTTGATCCGCTGTGTTGTTAGGTCAAAAAAGAACTGTCTACTTTAATTAAAACCAATTAAAATATTCAACGCAAGGATAGGATACCACATTTGAATAAAAATAAAGGATGAAGAGACTTAATTCTGATACTTAACGACAAATCTGCGAATGAATACCTCTAGTTTAAAGCAAAAATGAAGGCATTCGTGTCGGATAGAACGACCTAACCGACTGACTTTAGTTTACAGCATAAGAAATATAAAGAAGAAAATCGCGTTTGAGTACAGAAAAAGAAAGGCGAGAGTTATGTGTATTCTGATACTTAATGACAAATTTGTGGCTGAATACCTTTCGTTTAAAAGAAAAATGAAGGAAGTCAGCAGGGTAGTTTGGTCTGGCCGACTGACTTTAGTTTTCGAACATTCTTTTAATATATAAGATGGCGGGTACACATGTTCGTGGGGCGGTATGAGTTCGTTCGATTCGTTTTGTAAACAGGACAGATCGTACATTATTAAGAGTAAAAAAAGCCACTTTTGTAGGTGTTGTATTTTATGCGTTCTAAAGAATCTACTACTAAATATCAACAGTGATCGATGAAGAATGACCATTAAGTTTTACTAAGAGGCGAGACTGTTGCAATAATGTTTGTGTTACATGAAGGTCTCCTCTGAGTTTGTAATGTAAATATTATAATTCGCTGCCCTCGTTGACAAAGCATGCAACTTTTCTAAGAGTCCTATGTTCATAGATATTTCGTTGTTACTTATGTAGGCCTATATCACGGACAGAATCTGGTGAATATTTACACAAGCGCGGAAATGTGCGTTTTAATAGAGGTAAAGCGGGAATTTCACTGCTTTCATTCCGTAAACAGTGTAGTTCCAGGACCTGATGCCGCCGACAACTGTCGCTACATCGCGTTGCGATCGCGTGTAGCACGTTGAAACTGGTTCCACACAAACCGAGTTTGGACAGCTGTTAAAATATCGGCCCGTATTTTACCGGCGGAGCGCTGCTGCACACACGCCGGATTTGTATCGGTCAATAGAGCTGTCGTTTCGCTGTCGTGGAAGATTTAACTTGATTCCAAACGTAAATTAATGAATGAAATAAATCGCAATTTGCGATCAGTTATGGCTTCACTGTACAAGGCTTAGATGGAATACCAAAGTTCGCCGAATGAAAGTTTGTCCCCGGCCGGTATTCGTACCCGGGATCTCCTGCTTACTAGGCAGACGCGCTGACCCCTCCGCCACCAAGGACGCAGTGACCAGCCCCACTGCAGAGGACTTTTCCCTGAACGTCTCCCGCCACACCCAAATCTCCATTCGCCACGCTGTCTCTTTCCTATTACCACAGTCTATTTGTTCTGTAATGCTCGCAGTCACAATACTGCATTCCCGCATCAGGGAGAACAGACCATGAGGTATCGAGACACAATTAATTGTCGTCAGGAGCCTAGTACAGTGAAGCTATAACTGATCGCAAATTCCGATTTATTTCATTCACTGAACGCTGTAGCGTCGTCAAAAATATATAATTGTATACAAGCCGAGGCTGGGCTCCATACGACAATTAATTGTGTCTCGATACCTCATGGTCTGTTCTCCGTGATGCCGGAATACAGTATTGTGGCTGCGAGCATTACAGAACAAATAGGCTGTGGTAATAGGAAAGAGAGAGCGTGGCGAATGGATATTTGGGTGTGGTGGGAGACGTGCATGGAAGAGTCCTCTGCAGTCAGGCTCGTCACCGAGTCCTCGGTGGCGGAGTGGTCGACACGTCTCCCTAGTCAGCAGAGGTCCAGGGTTCGCATCCCGGTCGGGCACAAATTTTCATTCGCCGCACTTTGGTATTCCATTTAAAACTAGTACAGTGAAGCCATAAGTGATGGCTTATTGCGATTTATTTCATTCATTGAACGCTGTAACGTTGTCAGAAATATATAATTGTATAAATTAATGAATCCCAAATGATTTTGCATAATATTATATAACACATATTCCTGACACGATGCAAAGAACGAATTGTGTGTTTGTAAATCTATCGGACTCAACTGCTTAGCCATTAGCCCGTAGCTCACATACTACTTAAACTAAGGTAAACTAACGTAAGGACAACTCAAACACCCATGCCCGATGGAGGGGGTGGGACTGGAACCCCCGACGGCGATCGGCCGCGTGCACCGCAGCACGGCGCCCTGTGCGCACGGCTATTCCGCAGCGGCAAGGAACTAATTTTCTACTGTATCATAAATTAGTGTACCATTTACGAAATGCATATATTCTTTGCCCTCTATTTGCTCAAAACCCTCATTCAGTTCGCAGGAAATTTGTTTTTACGTATCTCTAGCCGCATTTCTATATTCAAATGTGTCCAAAGGTTTGTTCCATAAAACTGGTTGTGTTGCCACTAGCAAAATTAGTATATCACTAGTTACCTGTTAGTCCATCCATTGCCAAAATTAACGTTCAAATGTTTGTATAGCTTATGGGACTCAACTACGGGTTCATCAGTATCTAAACTTACAAACTACCTATGAACTATCTAAGACTAACGACTGCACAAATATCCATACCCGAGGGGGGATTCGAACCCCCGACCGTTGTGACCGTGCAGACTGTGACTGGATCGCCTCATTCCCCTAGGCTACCGCGGCCGGCCATCCATTGCAAATGTATGAATGTATGTATGCAGTGGAGGATTTACCGGTAAGCTTAGTAGGCTGGGGCCTAGGGCGGCAAATTTTAGGAGCGGAAAGTTACGGGCCAAAATTATAAACAGTAAGTATAGGGCAATAAAAGAAATTTAGTTTTCAGAATGCACATTATTCTGTACGAAGTATTAAGGTATATCTTACCCTCAGATTATTAGTGGTATTTGACTGTGGTTTTATGAGCTCAGAAATGTATAGAAAATCTCTTGTACAATCGTACCCAAATAGTTGGGTTCTAAAAATAATGTTGTAAATTATACTGCGATCCCCTAGTTCACATACTAATTATGGTAGAGAGTGATATAATTAGGACGACAGTGTACAAGGATTACAATTAATATGAATCGAATCCTAGAGGTTAGTGAGGCAGGCAATATTTGAAAAGTCTGCTGATGGCTAATGTGAAAATCTGCCACTGAATTATGTATATAAGCGTCAAACAGGCAAATGACCATTTCTGTGCGGATATAGAAGGCTGTTAGATTCTTTGTGGGAATGGAGATAAAGCTCCGAGAAAATGAGCCGCGGTGGAGTAGCCGAGCGCTCTAAAGCGTCTCGCTGTGGAGCGCGCGGTTGCTCGCCGTGGAGGTTCGAGTCCTCCCTGGGGCATGGGTGTGTGTGTTGTCCTTAGGTTAGTTTACCTAGGTTTAAGTACTTTGTAAGCTACGGACTGATGACCACGCAGTTTGGTCAGATAGGTTTACAGACATTTGAACATTTGATGAGGCGGGAAGCAAAATATTAAAACAAAATAGTTTTCAGTGTAGCACGCTTCTTCTATGAGATTTCAATCACCAACCTTCTCCTACAAATGCTTCTGTACTCATTACCGTACAATGTATGTTACAATTGTAAGAAGGCCGCGCAGAGTACCCGCGCGGTCTAAGATGCCATGTCATGGATTGGGCTGCTGCTCGCGTAGGAGGTTCAAGTCCTCCCTCGGGCATGGGTATGTGTGTGTTGTCCTTAGAATAAGTTAGTTTAAGTAGTGTGTAAACATTTGAACATTCGAGAAAATGGATTAGTGTAACTCTTATTACGTAATAATTTCATGATCTGGGCAGGACCAGAAGCGCATCTGGATAGCCAATAGCTCAGAGGGCTTCGTAATAAAATAAAAATAGTGAAGATGTCAATAACATCACAGAACAAAGATACGATCTACCATCACACGAAAAACAGGGTTCGAGGGCCAGTCTGAAATCAAGTTTCAATTTTGCCATTGAATTTAATTAAATGCTTTGCAACAGACATCCGAAATATTTGTAATTTATTGTATACAAAACACTCTGGCGAATCAATATTTCGTATTTTAGCCGTATAAGCTGTACGTCGACTGTATGGCGAGAAGGCACAGGGAGAACTGTGCAGGGAGGAAGGCCGGTAAAAATCGGCGCGTGTGCCAGTACTGCACAATGGCCATCACGAGACGTGCGCCGCTGTATCGCCGGCGGTCTGCATTAGAAGTCGTCGGTTGCTGATCAGCTTTTTGCCGGTGCCGGTCCGTGGCCGACAATGCCCTCCAGTGGGCCACTGCTGGATTGTGGACGGCCGATATTTTACCGGCCGTCCAAAATCGGTGTGTGTGCAACCAGCCTGAGGCTGCTTGTATGCACAAGCCGCGCCTTCACCGAGCGTTCCGCCGACTCCACACGTTGAAGGCACACTGTCAGACACACGCTCCGTGTGCTGACGACTTTATGGGAAAGTTTTACTACTCCACCACCTTAGTCTGGAAATTTTAACCGTTTAATGCATAGTGTTGCTGATCAGCTAAGTACCTATTCTTTCCATTATCTCTCAAACTCATCAACATTTTACCTCAAATTCATTTGTAGCTGCTTGCGTACATAGTGAAACACGTCTACTGAAAGTGTGGTCATGTTCCATTTTGAGTTTTGAACTGTAAATATGTCTGCTTTCTTTACACTAAAGTGCTTTTCCGCCAATTATTTTGTTTATCTGTACATCAATTATTTTATTCTTTTATTAATGATCAATGACTCATTTTTATATATGTTTCCACCAGTATGATTGAACTTGTGTGTTCGTGTGAACGTGGAACATTGCTTTTAATATTGACTGACTGCAGCGCAATGGCTTACAGTCGCCGCTTCGCCCTTTAGGCTTCGTTTACTATAGTTAAAAACGCGTGGCTTCATATGTCGTTTGCACTGCCGTCTGCTATGTAGCCAGAGACACCCTTACTTGACAAGATGGCGATGTGGCTTGTTCTCTGGTACCAACACAATGGACCAATGAGGTAACAAGAGAGACCTCTCTGGATCAGTAGTAGAGGATATTATCTCCATCAGGTAGCGAATGTTGGTAAACAGTAGGCTTGGAATGCACCGTAACATCCGGTACGGCCAGGGAACGCTCTATGCGTGGCCTTAGGTCTCATTCTTGCTGCTACCACCGATGTCGTTGAATGATGCTGAGGGGATGGCATGCTATTAGAACTTTACTTTATTCGTGATCAGGCATTTCTGGTTTAATTCTGAGAGTTATTCTCAAGTAACTTTTCGCTATGCAAGGCGAAGTGTTTCTTATTATTCATAATCCGAGTAATTTAGTGTAAACTTAGTATTTGTATTTTCAATGTGGTAATTATTTTTTATCTTGCTTTCTCAAGTTAGAATACACGTGTGACCTTCAGCCTTTGCAGCCTTTGCCTCTCTCGAAATTTCTGGATTCATTCCGTCTTTCCTGTCTTGGTATGTCCGATTGCACAACGTGCTTTTGTAGCGATCATTACTTACGCCTTCAGCCATGTCTTTATTGATACCAGTTTTCTTCTGTTGAATTCTTGCATGTGTTATACTTGTTTATTTTAAATTAATTTCTTTCTATAAATTCTATATAATTCACTGTGTTCGTACACTATGTGGTACTTACGGATAATATGCCTCTGCCTTCCCTCACATGAGTTCGTTCATATATAGTATACTTTTAAATTGTGCTTGAAGACATCCGCCATCTCATCAAAAAGCTTCGTTTTGCTGCTACTGTTAATTTTTCTGAATTGAGTAAGTGTCGTAAGCATTATGCGTGTGTCTGTGAGTGAGTGTGCTTTCATTATCCATTGTGTATTTGCAACTTTCCTCCCACGTTGCCTCTATATTCAGAAAGGGCAGAAACCATTTTATTATGGGCAGTAACTTAATAATAAATTATTCAGACAGTTAAGGGAGAGGAAAACTTAATTGAATCGGTCATTGCAAAAAGGTCATAAGTCAACTTTTTTTACGAAAATGAGTTAACCATTAGAAATGGATGGGAAAGTGTAACCGGATTCATACATACAAGAAGGGCAGAAGTCAGCTATCAAATGGTGTCACTATCGACCCTTGAAATCTTCGTTCATTGCAAAAAGGTCATGAGTCGTTGACTCATGCCGTTTTTGCAATGACTGTTTGGAGGTGTATTTAATCGAACGTACAAGTTATTGGCGGCGTTGCGCTGCTTTCACGCGTATTTGGTCGTCTGAGGTTAGCATCACTGCAACAATCCATTGCTGTGTTTAAATCATTGTAGGTTCAAGTTATAGTTCATTACTGTCGCATTCAGAAGCCATTTAATTGCCGAGGTGTAGTTATGTCTGCGTCTTCTTCGGACTCTGAAATGCCTCCTGTAGGCAAGAAACGGACAAGAAATGCTGATAAGTACAAAAGTAATATTATTCGTGATTCAAATTAAAGGTAGTGGAATGCGTGAATTAGAAAGGTGAGAAAACTAGCGTCGGAGTACAGGAGATGACTGCAAGTGAGTAAAATGCGTGTACTTGATATCTGTATGGAAGTAAATGCATATACCTGCATAGTATGCAATTTAAGCATTATCGTAATTGATAACTTCGACTCTTTCAAGTGCAAAGAGGACTGTTTTTCTCTGTTTGATGATGACGCGAAGACAGATATCATTGCTCTCTTGAACAGTTTCAGTGATAAGAATCAACAAGATATCTTCCTGTAAGGGATAATCGAAGTTCAAGATTTCAAGAGCAGAAGACCGCGAAAAGAGGATGCTAAATTAAGAATCTTTTTGGCATACATAATATGAAAACCAAGCGGTTCACTTTTATGTGTACCATGAAGGCGAAGCGAAGAAAGGCGCAAATGAGGTTTTCTCATTTCTATATAATTACATCGAGAAGTATATCTCAAAAGTTTGAATGATCTTCATCTCTTCTCTGACGTGTGTGCTGCTCAAAACAATCACCCAATGATTCGCTTTTGTTTAACACTTCTATCAACTGGAAGATTTAGAAAGATGAAACATTACATCCCTATACGCGGGCATAGTTTCCTTCGAAACGATAGAGATTTTAGGACCATAAAAAAATTTGTAAGATGTCATGACCGGATCTACTTACCTGAATAGTACGCCATAATGATCAAAAAGGCATCAAGTAAATACTCAGTGAAAACTATTGATAATGTTGCTGTATTAGCCTTTAAAAATTGGTGGCCTGTCTATTTTAAGAAGACTTGCTTCTCCGAATGAAGCATGGGAAAAATTCCCAAGATACAAAAAAAATTTTTATCCTTAAAAATGGATGATTTTTCTGTATGATGCACATTATCCTGGGCAAGTAAAAACAGAGCAATTCATCTGTGGTATCATCAGAGAGACATTCCAGCTCCTCCATAGCTTCAATAAGCATCATGTACTTCCCATCGAGTTGGCGTATCCTGTCAAGCAAGTGCCAATCAATGTCAAAAAAATACAAGATTTATTGAAAGTGAAGAGGTATATTCCAGCTGAATATGTGGAATTTTATGACCAACAGCAAGAATGGCCAACGAAAGGAGGAACAAATAATGAAGATGATTAAGAAGATTGACTTGGTTTATTGTACTCTATTTTCATGTTGTTATAAAAAACACAACTGTTGCGAAAAATGTTACTTCAGATAATAATATTCACATTTCATTTTACTGTGTAAAATATTAACTGATTTTTCAATAAAATAGACAATTATTTGCAAGTAATGCTTCCATTTGTTGCAACGCACGGTCGTTCATTGCAAAAAGGTCATAAGTCAACAATTTTTAAATTAATATTGTGGTTAAACTATTAATTAGAAAACAAAAATACACAGTGCAACACAGTGATTGGGACCTCACTAAATATTGATATTAAAATAACAATTAATAAATAAATGGTTTATGCTGTAGAACGTTTTTTCCTTCTCCTGTAAAATTTTACTTTCATGACTAATGACCTTTTTGAAATGACCGATTCAATTGTGATGGGAGATTGGAATTCGGTAGTAGGAAAAGGAAGAGAAGGAAAAATAGTAGGTGAATATGGACTGGGCAGGAGGAATGAAAGAGGAAGTCGCCTGGTAGAATTTTGCACGGAACATGATTTAATCGTAACAAACACATGGTTTAAGAATCACAAAAGAAGGTTGTATACGTGGAAGAGACCAGGAGACACCGGAAGATATCAGATAGATTTTATAATGGTAAGACATAGATTCCGTAACCAGGTTATAAACTGCAAGACATACCCAGGGGCAGATATAGACTCTGACCATAACTTGTTAGTTATGAACTGTAGGCAGAAGCTGAAAAAACTGCAGAAAGGTAGGGAAATAAGGAGATGGGACCTGGATAAATTGAAGGAAAGTGATGTTCTGGAGAATTTCAGGAGGAGATTTAGGCAACAATTGACAGAAACAGGGGGAAATAAAACAGTAGAAGAGGAATGGGTAGCATTGAGAGATGAAATAGTGAAGGCAGCAGAGGACAAAATAGGTAGAAAGGCAAGACCTACAAAAAATCCTTGGATATCACAGGAAATACTAAATTTAATTGACGAAAGGAGAAAATACAAAAATGCAGTAAATGAAACAGGCAAAATGGAGTGCAGACGACTAAAAATGAGATTGACAGGAAGTGCAAAATGGTTAAGCAGGAGTGGCTAGAAGCCAAATGCAAATCTGTAGAAGAATGTATAACAAGGGGAAAAGTAGACACTGCCTACAGGAAAATAAGAGAGACATTTGGGGACAAGAAGAGCAACTCTACAAATATCAAGAACTCAGATGGGAAACCAGTTCTTAGCAAAGAAGGGAAAGCTCAAAGGTGGAAAGAGTACATAGAGCATCTCTACAAAAGAAATGAACTTAGAGACGATGTTGTAGGAAGGGAAGAGGAAGTAGATCAAGATGAAATAGGAGATACTATACTGAGAGATGAATTTGACAGAGCCTTGAAAGCTCTAGGCCGGAACAAGGCCCCAGGAGTAGATGATATACCCTCAGAGCTACTAAAGTCTCTGGGAGAGCCAGCCATGACAAGACTATTTGAACTGGTGTGTAGGATGTATGAGACAGGCGAAATGCCCTCAGACTTTAAGAAAAATGTAATAATCCCCATTCCAAAGAAATCAGGTGCAGACAGATGTGAAAATTACAGAACCATCAGTTTGATAAGTCATGGTTGCAAAATTTTAACACGAATTATCTACAGGAGAATGGAAAACCTGGTAGAAGCTGACCTCGGGGAAGATCAGTTTGGATTCAGCAGGAACATAGGAACCCGGGAGGCAATACTCACTTTACGTCTTATCTTAGAAGATAGATTAAGGAAAGGCAAACCTACATTTTTAGCTTTTGTAGATTTGGAGAAAGCATTTGACAATGTTGACTGGAATACACTCTTTCAAATTCTGAAGTCAACAGTTGTAAAATACAGGGAAAGGAGAGTTATTTACAACTTGTACAAAAGCCAGACCGCAGTTATTAGACTCGAAGGGCATGAAAGGGAAGCATCAGTTGGGGAGGGAGTAAGACAGGGTTGTAGCCTTTCTCCGATGTTATTCAATTTGTACATCGAGCAGGCGGTGAAGGAAAATAAGGAAAAATTTGGAATAGGGATTAAAGTTCAGGGGGAAGAAATAAAAACATTGCGTTTTGCTGATGACATTGTAATTCTGTCAGAGACAGCAAAAGACCTGGAAGAGCAGTTGAATGGAATGGACAGTGTATTGAAGACAGTGTATAAAATGAACATTAACAAGAGCAAAACAAAAATAATGGAATGCGGTCTTAGAAAATCAGGCGATGCCGAAGAATTAGATTGGGTAACGAAGCAGTAAAGGAGGTAGATGAGTTCTGTTACTTGGGCAGCAAAATAACAAATGATGGTCGCAGTACAGAGGATATAAAATGCAGAATGGCAATAGGAAGAAAAGCATTTTTGAAAAAGAGAAATTTGCTAACATCGAACATTAATTTAAGGGTAAGGGAGCCTTTTCTGGAGTCATTTGTGTGGAGTGTTGCCTTGTACGGGAGTGAAACATGGACGATAAGCAGTACGGACAGGAAGAGAATAGAGGCTTTTGAAATGTGGTGCTACAGAAGAATTCTGAAGATTAGATGGGTAGATCGCATAACTAATGAAGAAACTAATAACTAATGAGAAAAGGAATTTTTGGCATACCTTGACTAAAAGAAGGGATCGCTTGGTAGGACACATTCTTAGACATCGAGGAATCGTAAATTTAGCATCGGAGGGAAGATTCAAGTGGATGTGGGTTGCCGTTCTTATGAGGAGATGAAAAGGCTTACTCAGGATAGAGTAGGGTGGAGAGCTGCATCAAACCAGTCTCTGGACTGAAGACCATAACAACAACAACAACTTAATAATTAAATCACTGTTGTACAAAGTATTTACTTGATTGTGCTTATTTCGTCTCCCCACATTTTTGGTTGTTTTTAGTTTTTTGAATAAATAATAATCTAACGTATCAAACTCCTGTTATATAATTTCATGCTCCTTGTACCATGTTTATTTATGTATTCCTTCTTATATATTATTTTTGTGTTTGTTAAAGCGTTGGCTGCTCCCTTAAGGAGTAAGCAGTCAGATAAATATCCATTGCACAAGATCTGTGGCCATTCGCAAAATAATTTGGAGCAGCATTGATCATTTTAACTTGCATTTTCTGATCTCTGCCGCAAGAGATTTTTCAATAAAAAATTTAACAAGCTACTTTCAATAGTGTCACATACGCAAAAAGCACAGCACAGGAATTATAAGTCGCAGAGTGCTCCAGAATCACTTCGACGGCTGCACTGAGTTACTCGTAACATGTACGTTTGTTTATATTAGTATACTTTCTTTGCCATGTGAGAGTTGTCAATCACATACTACCGTTGCATGAAGAGTTACTTTATGAAAACGTCACACATTTTCTAAGTCTCTGCGGATTTTCTGCCGGATAATAAAATTAAACCGATTCAATATTTCGACGGTTTAACTGTCCATCGTCTTCAGGAATACGCTACTGCTAAGTCGCGCTGAATACTGGAGCAAGATCGAAGTACTGCGTCCCATATAGGCGTCTGTCGCGTCCACGACACATGCACCGGCCGTCACAGCTGGTGGCGCAGCACCTAGTGGAATAGGCCACAACGATATATTGCACCTTAAGTTAATCAGTCACAGGTGCTGGAATCCGGGTCGAACATTGCAATTTGATATTATTTAATAATGGATTCCATGTTCTACTAAAAGGAAACCCCATGCCTCTGTTCATTAAATTGTCCGCCAACCTGATTTCAATGGCTTCTCTGTAAACACTGTTCCAGAAACAGGAGGTATTGGCTACTATGTGGGTTTCATCATGTATCATCTTGTGTTGAACATTGTTCTGCAAAAATCAAATGTTTGTAAATCTATCGGACCAAACTGCGTGGTCATCAGTCCGTAGCTTACAAAGTACTACTAACATAAGGACAAAACACACACCCATGCCCCAGGGAGGACTGGAACCTCCGACGGTGAGCAACCGCGCGCTCCGCAGCGAGGCGCCTTAGACCGCTCGGCCAGTGTTCTGCTACTGCCGAGTTATCCGTCTGCAATAGTCTCGTGTGGGCGCAATGTTCCACGCAAATTAGAATTGTACATAATAGATACGTGGAACATTGCCACCACATTGAAGATGGAAGACAGCTGAACCGTCGAAATATTGAATGGGTTTGATTTTATTATCCGGCAGAAAACCCGCAGAGACTTCGACGATTTGTCACGCCGGGAAAGCCTGCATACTTACAATAGAGACATTGACTGCATCGCGTGCATCATGGGAGCACTATATAGCTGACCAGCTAACAACATTTTGTTGCTAATAATGCATAATAAATTTGAAGGAATTTAAAAAAAAAATTCTTAGTATATACTCACTATATATTGATCATGGTAGTTTTTATAGCTTCAAATAGTCATGCGTTAAAGGGTTAAGTGATATAACGCTATTGGTCATATGAAAGTGTACTATTTGGTTTGAGTATTCTACCTGCAGGACACAGAAGAGCGTCCGTCATCAGTAATGCGGGCACAGCCAGTGCTCGCCCTGGAACAAGCCTTCGATACCCGGGTCCCAGCCGCAGTCGACGTGCGGAATGCGACCGCCACCGCGGAAAGTCCGCAGTCGATGTCATCATCAAAGAACACGCACTTGGTCGCGGCGGCGGCCAACTCGCGCGCTAAGAGTAAACAGCGCGGATGCATTAAACATGAGCGCCCCTGGCGGACATCTGCCCAAACGCAATTTGCACGGCCGGGCGCGCCGCTCCCGCCTCCACACAGCGCGGCAGGCGTCGTGTTTGCGGCGGCGGCCTAGATGCACCCCACACCCCCTCCCCTGCCTCCACCACGCGGCGCGGCGCAGACACCCAATTGAATTAGGCGCGTCGTTTTTGCTCGTTGGCTGCGCGCCCGTGATACTGCCGGGGCCGCACGCGGCGCAGCCCCTCTGCAGCACATCTCTCCGCCATTCCATGTAGGAAACGCGCTCCTCCACTCGTAACTAACGCGCGCTGCTCGTGATATACCGATATCCCAACTTGTTTGTAGCCTCAAATTTATAACGGGACCGTATCTTCAATTCTCTCTCTTCGAATTTATTGGCAGCCTCGCAAAGGAATCCGCCGGTCTGTACAGTTTACGCGATTTTTACAATTTATAGTCAAACATTACGTGTTTTATTCATTTTGCATTAAAGCAGATCTCATATCATCCAAAGGCTTCATATAGCATTTTAAAGACGTCGCCAGTGGCTGTATATTTTCCAACCTATACGAGGGTTAGTCAGTAAACAATTCAGGTAGACACGGCAGTTTTGCGTTTACAAGTCTGAAAAATCTTTTTTTTTTTTTTTTTTTTTTTTTTTTTTTTTTTTTTTTTTTTTTTTTTTTTTTTACTCCACGTGTAAATTTAAACACTATAAGTGACACTCTTGAGGTGTAACTTTATTTGGTTCCTTAACCCTAGTATGCATACCCTGGGTCCAATGGACACGGGGACAATTTTAATTTTTAATTTGTGTATTAAAGAATTGAAATTGAGTCCCAACCGTTCAGGTATACTCTCTGGCAATATTCAGTAATATATTACACATACTACTAGTATTGTGTGTCATTAGTTTATGTGCCACTATAATTTTCTTCTTTATACTACACATTTACACTACCTGGGTCCGATGGACCCTATGGCTTATGTTAAAGTGTCGTTAAATTAGATTGGGTTGTAATCAATTATATTTTGTGGGAGTACGGAGAATAGGTTACTGCCACACATATGCATTGATGTGATCGCAGGAAACGTATTGTTATAACTTGACATGTTCAAATGTCAGACAGCATACTTCTGTGTTGTGTAAGAAGCAAAATACCGCACTCGGTGGTTATTAGTGTGTGATGCTGTACAGAAGGACTGTAGGAGTTTTCTAGACAGCACTATTGTTTGAGATTCGATACTCATTCAGAAGAAAGGTAAGGGTTATTGGTAACACTAAAAAATAACATGAAACGCTATATTTCTACACGCTATAGGAGAAGAGAGTACTGAGATTATTTATTCATATTATTATTTTTCAGACAATGTCAGCATCTGCATCTAAAAAAAATTAGCTGCAAAGAGGATCGCATACGTTTTTCAAGCCCAAATTACTGAATGGGTAGCTGAAGATGACGATTTCCTATCAGATACATGTTCTGCTTCTGATGAAAATCATGAAGTTGTTCCTCAGGCAATGTTACACGACTCTTTGGATGAAGAACCACGTAGTTGTGGTGGTGAAGATGATGATGATGATGATCTAGATAATAATATCTCAGGACAAATAAGCAGTGAAAGTGCTAAGTTTATGTTGCTCCAAATGGAATGCTATGGAGTAAAAGCCCCCAGTGTAAAATATAACGCCTGCTCACAATGTGGTGAAATTTATACCAGGACCAGCAAGGGGTACAATCACTTACACCCATAAAGATGCTTGGGATTTATTTATTCCTCTATCCATTGTGGATGAAATTGTGAGATGCACAAACCTAGAGACAAAAAGAGTTTGCGGGAATTTGGGGAATTTTGCTTCATATTGGAGCAGATAAAGGCTGGGATGTTCCAATGAGAGAACTTTTTCTGGAAAAGTTTCGAAATTCATTATATAGAGCTGCAATGTCTGTGAGTTGGTTTGACGCACTAAGAAGATACATTAGATTAGATGACAAAAGAAAAAGAGATGCTAGGTTACAAACTGATAAGCTGGCTGCTATATCCTATGTATGGAAAATATTTATAGGACAGTGCAGGAAAGTTACCGTGGATGAAAAACTAGTTCCATTTAGAGGCCGCTATGGATTTGTGCACTATATGCCAAATAAGCCTGCAAAGTATGAGACGAAAATATTCTGGATGTGCGAAGCTGAAACTGGTTATGCCATTGATGGAACTGTATATACAGGAAGAAAACCAGGTGAGCCACCCCAGAAAAGTTTTGGTATTTCGACAGTGAAGACTCTTATAAGCGGTATTACTGGTACAGCTAGAAATGTTCCTGAAGATAATTATTTTACAAGTATACCACTAACAGAACATCTCTTCAGTAAGAACCTAACTGTTGCGGGAACATTGAGGATGAGTAAAAGAGAAATTCCGAAGGAGATGAAGCCAAATAGTAGTAGGCAAGTAAATTCAAGTCTTTTTGCATTTACGAAAAAAATGGCAATGGCCAATTTCTCGCCAAAGAAGAACAAGTGTGTAATCCTCCTACGTACCATGCATCATGATAACTATAGATGAACAACTTCGAAAACGGAAACCTGGGATTGTGAAATTTTATAATAAAACAAAGGGTGGTGTTGACGTTATGGATCAGCTAGTGGCTAATTACACATGCAAAAGACAAACCAAAACAAAACAAAAAAATGGCACTGTGGTGCAACATATAATGGATTTTTGCACTCGAAATTCTTTTATTACCTACAAAGCACAACATCCTACGTATCACGAAGGGCTTTTGCACAAGAAGAGGCTTTTCATCAAGGGACTTTCCAGGGAGTTGATCCAACCATTTATGATAAGAAGATATTCTAATCCCTTTCTGCAAAAATCCATACTCCGGGATATGGAGAAGTTCATTACTATCCCTGGAACACAAAACAACAGCAGCAACAGCAACAGCACAGTTGGTCGCCAGAAGAGAAGGTGTTCACTGTGTCCTGCTTCAAAGGACAGAAAAACAAAACCAGTGTGCAGTAAGTGATCAAAACACGTGTGCCAGGACCATAGCAGTGTGGTGAGGAACAATTGTAAAAACTGATGTGATTTTTTTGTGAAATGATTTATCCTTTGTCAGTGGCAAAATCACCTATTTGAACACTGTGAAAAATAACTATTGGTGGTGTCCATATCAGTTTTCATAATACAATCAATTAAAAAAATATTCAGGGTTAAATTTGTACTAATTATACATTTTAAAAGCAAGTAAAATCATTAAAATAGTCACATGTTTCTTATATTATACTTATGAACCTTCAAATAAAAATATTCGTGCATGATAATATCCAGAAAACACTTATTTTCACTTAACTTCTCATATTAGACGTAACGGGTCCAATGGACCCAGGTTACGTATATGTGCAAAACATATGGGTCATGCATAGAAGTGTTAAACTGCTGCAACCCACAGGTCGGAAGTGTCGTAGTGGTAGAGAAATACTGCTGCACAGCACGCAGTACTGGCGTGTCTACCTCAGTTGCGACTTATTTGACGAGCATCGTTTCAAATCCTGTTATGCCCAAAAAACTAAATTTTACAGGAGAAGCATAAAACTGGTTATCCATAACCTGAGGAACATTTCATAAATTTTAAAATTTTGCAGTTGTTTTATTTGAGATGTACTTCTAGGTACGTGAAAAAGTAAAATAAATTTCCTGTTATGTTCTTATAATTTAAAGAAAATGTGTTGGGCTAGGTATGCTTTGATACAATAATTTGTAAGATATACAAATATAAAGCGACTACTGTGGTAAATATATAAGTGAGCATTTATTTTTGTTTCTTTATGGAATAAAGTTGATGAACGTGTTTGGTTTTTATTTCCCTCTTGCGGCTTCCTGTTGAATTATCACCAACCGTAATTTCTTCCTCAATAATCGGAAAGCTACTCTCTTACACAAAGTTGACAATATGTGATTATTGAATGCAGAGCATTGTTGAAAATAGCGCGCCAGCTGTCAGCATAGCCAACAGAGCAAAGTGACAATACTACCTCACGCTGGATACAATATGATTTTAAACACATGCTACAGTGGACTGAATACGATTTGAAACAACAGCGTCTTTACAGTCGCAATTTACGCTGTTAGCGAATCCGATTTGTCACACTCTGATTTGACAGAACGAAAGATCGCCATATAAGCTATACAAAAACGTATCAAACTCAATTTTGTTCACGGGTGAACCTAATACGTTTTGAAATTGTGCTCCTCATTTACTGACTCAACCTTGTACATATTCAGATGACTAAAAACATCATCCTAATTATCAAAATGTTCAAATGTTTGTAATCCTAAGAGGACAAATCAGCTGACGTCTTCTTTTTCTAGACTTACAAACTACTTAAAGGTTTACCGTCTCTTGCTGGCTGCAGTCAAGAGAATTATTTTACCCCCGACGCTTTTCGCTTTTCATTTTAACAGCATCTTCTGTGGTTATGTAAGTGAACATTGGATTGCCATTTCGTTTCTTATATGTCGATCAAAACCAGTTATTAAACTTTCTGTTTTCTAAACTGATGTACAGTCTACTGACGGTGTTATTGCCTCTTTCTTAGATCCCACTGCTGTTGCTCTATTGTGGGTGGGAGCAGGACAATTGCTGAAGTGCGGTTTTTCATTTAGTACGGCAGTTTTCGCCTATATTATATATTTTCTTCCATTCTATTTGCTAACAAGTGAAGTGAAGCGAACCTCAGCCTGGTGCGGCCGTGCAATCCTTAATATGTCCCGCGTGGCCTACTTATTGGGAAGGAACATCAGCAGGGAAAAGTTTGTTGTAACTTACGGAAAGTAATAGACTGATACCAAAATGTGTGACGTACCACAAGGGTTGATATTAAACTAGAACATTATGTTCTCCAACAATTTCTGGACGACAATCATTAAAAATTAAATTTGTCACAGATATAAAATATAAAATACCATCAGACACTGAAACTTCCTGGCAGATTAAAATTGCGTGCCGGAACCGGGATTCGAACCTGGGACCTTTGCGTGTTGCGAGCAAGCGCTCCACCACTGAGAAATGCTAACACGACTCACATAATGTTTGACTCACGGTCCGTTCACACCACTTCTGCCAGTACTTCGCCTCCTACTTTCCAAACTTCATAGAACTTAAAAGTCGACCACTGTACGATACAAGAGCTTTGATTTAACACTGAAATAAGTAAATGAGGTCCGTGTGAACTACTGGTTACTCCCTGATATAAAGCCTTGTTCCCTGGCCTAAACTGAGAACTGACTCTTTTGAAATTACTTCAATAACAGGAAGTTAATACTACAGTGTTCAATACACATAGCAGCTCACACGTTATTACACACAGACATTAAAAAGGCAGCCACAACAATTAAAGTTATTTTAGAAAGGTGGCTAAGAAAACATTTATGGCGCAACGGAATTTAGATCTTAATTAAAATTGCATCTGAACTTGTTCTCAGCACTTGTGAAGAACAATATTAAATAAGAGGGAAGGTGCTCTAAAACTAAGAATTACAGTATGCAACCCATAGAAATGGTTAGAATTACATGAGGAAGCTATTGAAGGAGGTTGTAGAAGGCTCAGAGTGAATTACTGACAAAGACAGAGTGCGTACTACAAGTTGGAGAAGAACAGCAAAATAGGCGGGGAGAGAAGATCGCGAACTATTAGTGGAAATCAAAACGATACCCGCATAGTTAGTTGCCTGATGGGCATGGAACAAACAAGAGTGGAAGCAGAAAGCTTTGTTCTACGAACCAGCCATGTGGAAAACATATCACTCACAGAAGGAAACGATGAGAAGATTTATACATGCACTGCACAAAAATGAACATATCGCCTATTAGAAATCGGGCCCCACAAAGCTAGAAAGTATTTACACAGAGTTCATACGCCGCCACATGATCACAAAGGTTTTAACATACCAGGCCGTTATCGAACTGCAACTAGAATGACGCACACCACGTTTATCTGGTGGATATCACTAGATTGAAAAACGAGAACACATTTCCGTACACGAACGGAGAAAATATTCCAAAAAAATTATTCTTTCACGAAACTAAGTTAAACGTGCTAGTCAATGAAACGCTACCATCTCCAGAAACAAGAGCAGAACCAACCTTACCTCACCAGACGACCGGACCAGAGTGAATCGCCGTGCGGCCACCGGGCCGCGGGAAAACTCCCAGAAGAAACGAACCTCCAGCGGGATCATCCGTGCAGTCCACAGTACTGTGCCATAGCTCATTCGGTGTATGATCTCCTCGCATCTGTAGGGATAAATGCAACGTACACCCTCAGTAAATCCTACCCAACGAAGTTAAGCAACTTTTTCTTGCAACAATCGATCATTTACCTTGCAGTAAGACGTATTTGGCCGAGCAAGATAATTGAGACAACCTATACAATATTCCGACCACGAGATAACTATCATAGTTAGGTTATGTACGTCAATAGATACACTATTACGCGCAGCATCGTGAGCTACACTCCCCACGCATTTCAACTGTCAGCTTCGCTTATCAGTTTCTCGGAATGTAATTTTGACATACTGCGATGCATTTTTCATGCTATTGATTACACGAGAAATCATGTGCGATCTCCAATTCAAAACAGATGTCTTTGGTAAAAGTGCTATTTCAATAATTTTTAAAATGTCTTATAGTACGTACTTTTATAGGCTCCTGCAAAACGCCCATTCCCATGCAATATCCAGTAGAGTTCCAGAAATATCTTGGGTAACCAAGATAGTTGGGATACCCTGTATATTTTGGTGAAGGGGCTATATAAGCAGTTGCGTCATCCGATAGAGCTGACTGCTGCACAGCTAGTGCATTTCACGGCTTACGAGATGCTATGTTATTTTCGTCGTAGGAGGCGCTCTCGCGTTACTGTATATATGGTGGTAGAAAATATAATTTCTTATGTGGTGATTCTACTAAGAAGAATACTATCAAGACTAAAGAAAGAGGATCACAAGCTATACTTGATGGTCGTCCTTTCTACTTTCTACTTCCAATTTTAGTATAGTGAAGAATGATACTCCTGCAGCAGGTTGTGAGTAGCACACTGCTGCAGTCTTTAGTATTGGTTATTCGAACAACAATTGAGGAATTGAGTGCTTCAACAGTGCGTCATTATCACTGACAGGAATGTTACAGAATATTTTAGAAAGTTCCATAATACAGCATGGAAGCAGCATATTTCACATTGATGTGGCCTTGTCTGAATCGTCTTAACAAATGAGTTGTTGAACTAAGCAAGTGGAAATTAACTTTTCATCGAAAGCGTGCACCGTTTTAGACAGCAAAGCACGTAAAACAGTGAGTACGTCTGTAACTATAATTAGCAAAGAAATTATGTGGTTTTGCAAACAGATTAGTGACTGCAGATAGTAATGCCATTAATAAGTTGACAAATCAAATTAAAGGAGTAAGCTTCGCGAAATAATTAATGAATTCATTCAGTGTAACCGGTAGACCTGCGCATTATGCCATCTAAATAACCTCATTAATATAAAACTTAAGGACAAAAATGCCGTGGTCAGCAGTAAAAGTTCTTTCTCCTGACGTTTCGATGTCTACTGCGGCCAACATCTTCTGAGCTGAGTAGACGACTAGCTGCTAGGCGCTGGAGGTCATGCTTATATGCAGTGCAGAGAGGGCGTCACCACTTCTGACGTGCTAACGACTATGAAGTTATCTCTGAACAGCGTCATCTCTCTCCGATTACAGGTAATCAATGGTCACATCATGATGTCAAGTCAACCGCTAAATCTTATATAAATCTAAACCTCCTCGTTTTCTGTTGAAATTATTGTGGTGTATAATAATATGAGGTCTTGTCTAGCACTCTCGTTTTAATAAATTTTATTTCCTGATCAGCATCTGTGACGACATATTTTGGTGTAGCTGATTACTTGGTGTGTCCCTGTCGACAGTTCCTTTTATGTTCTATTAAGCGGGTATTGAAACTTCCTTTGGTGTTCCGATATAAATCACGTTACATCTACTCGCAATATTATACATATTCACTTCTTGATAGCACTAAACATTATTTTGTGGATAAAAAACAAAAATCTATACCAGCCGATTATTCTTGTTGCGCTTTCAGACACATTTCTAGGATGGACTGCTAGATCTATCTCTATACCGGAGTATTCATTTTTCTTACGCGTTCACAAACAGTTTATCTTTAAGATAAATTGGATCTAGATATTATTAGCTTTATCCATTAATGTTTTTATGACGAGCTCTCTCTCTCTCTCTCTCTCTCTCTGAGTGTGTGTGTGTGTCTTTTCTTTATACCTTACCTTCTAAGGTCCCATCTGCCGTTTTATTCATCTAAAAAATTCAATTGTCTATTTTTCTCTTTCTCTGTGGTAAATTGTATCTTCTGAATGATGTTATTTATTTGCACCAAGAAATCACGCAATTCCTCTTCACGGTGATTCCATTTCACAAAAGCTTCATGCACAGACCGGTAAGACTTTAAGGGGCTTTTCTTGATCGACTGCAACGCTCATTGTTCACACAACCCCATGAATAGATTAGCAGCAGCTGGATTCAGAGGGTTGCCCATGGACACAAGTTCAATTTCGTCATAAATTTCACTATTGTATCGAAAATAAGTCGTGCGTAGTCAATGTCGGTCCAAAGCTACTATATGTGTTTCTAAATACATTTTTATATGGAGTCACGGTGTTTCTATTAATAAAGACATGTTATTATCTAAATAATCTGACAACACGCACAGTGAATTTCAAAGAATCGTATTTGGAGCTCTAACAACTGAAAGCCAAAGCCCTTTCGTATCTTATGGCAAATGAAAATTACAAACATTAAATTCTGTACAAATGAGAACATTCATTGTAATTTTGTTTAATCAAAAAAACTAAATGAAACCTTTTCCGCTTATAAACAATAACAATAAATGCTTTAGAGATGTGTATTTAACAAGAGACTAAACGTGCAACTTTGATGTTAAAACTAATCTGTATCCAACCGGCAGGAGATACCTAGCAGCGATCAGCATAAAACCGTGTGACCATTCCGGAAATTGAATCCATTTCCTCTGGCTCTACATCCAGATCGACTGGATGTCGCAACGACAAAAGGAGAATAGTGGAATACTGCGGACCATTTCCGATATTCGAGCAGCACATCTATTACTCTTGAATGATTATTTCTATGAATAAGTGTAACAATGGATCTATGATTTGATTTACAGTATGAAGCAGAATGTTACGTAATTGCTTAATTTCCTAGGCTCTATAACGCGTTGCACGCGGGTAATATCGCGCTTGGAACACTTTGGTAATAATATTTCCTAACCTCTTATGACGTAAAAGGAAATTCGCGTTTTGGAACTATGTTTTGTTCCACAGAAGCGTGTAGTGAGTATAAAATGTGATACATAGTCTGACAAACTGCTCTATAACCTTCCGCTGGGCGCACCGCGGTATACACACCATAAGTTTCAGTTTACTGAGTGTCCAAACGTTGTTGCTAGTTGGTGGATTTCGTCGTATTTAGTATTCTAGCTTCATCAAATATGGAGTTCGTTTCATCTAGCTTTGAACCAAACTTGCCATTATTTAGTCACCACAGTATTAATATGTTACAGACTCTGCAGCGTGTTTGCCGCAATGCGCCATATCATGTAAGTATTTGTTCAACTTTTATTGCTTACGATTTTCATATGTATATTTTCAAAAAGTATTCTTATTTACGATTTAGGGAGTTGTTTCTCCACCTATTTATTATCAGTGATAGTGATATTATAAGGGATACTAAAATCCTACGAATACTACTAGAAGTTCCTGAAGACATAATATTTTATGGAAAATTGTTCATAAGGAAAATAACAGCGATCTAAAGAAAATGATTATATAATAACTAGCTTAACGTCCGCTGCTTCGCATGCGTAGCTGGTTGGTCTGCACGAGTTGTTTCTCCCTCTAAATACAAATTTTCATAGATATATCTTAAGAACTATCATAATGAAATGTTGTGATACTAGTTGTAGCTGTGGCAGAATGGCCGTGCGTATTGAGACGCCATGTTGCGGTGAGCGCTGCTGTTCGCCATCGGGGGTTCGATTAGCCCCTTGGGCATGGATGTTTGTGTTGTCCTTAGCATAAGTTAGTCTAAGTTTTAGTTAGTTTAACTATTTTGTAAGCCTTAGGGAATGATGACCCTGTAGTTAAGTCTCTTAAGATTTACGAACATTTGAACATTTGATTGTAATACTTGTAACTCCTTATGGCACCCCTTAATAGTTGAATTTCGAAAAATACCACAATTCCAACCGGGTATGCAAATTTCATTTTTGGTAATTCTGGTTTCAAAATTGGCTTAGTAACAACGTATTTTCAAAAATGTTTCATCCCCTATTTCACCCCCTAAATGATTAATTTTCTGAAAATACCGAAGTACGTATCTTTTTAATTCTGACCAAGCAAAAGGTTTTCGGAAAAATCCCCTCTTCAATATAAGCTCCTTGATGGTTAAATTCTAACGAACAATACAAATGCCAATTTTTGCAGCTCTAGCTTCAAAATTATCTTAATTGCATCCTGTTTTCAAAAAGAATTTTTCATCCCCTCTTTTACCCTCTTAGTCGTTGAATTTGCAGAAATACTGAAACTTTATTTTATTTTATTTTTATTTATTTATTTAGTTTTGGATTTCATATCGGAAGTTTTATAGTTGTGGCTTAAAATTTGAGTTAACAGCAACATATTTCTGAAAATCAATTTTTTTGCGTCCCCTATTTACCCCCTCATTGGTTAAATTTCAAAAAATGCCGAAACACATGTCTTTTAAAATCGAACCCTGAATTAAAATCTGAAATTTTGTAGTTCTAGCTTCAAAATTGCCTAAATAGCAACGTATATTAAAAAAAGTTTCATTCCCTACTTCACTCCCTTACGAACTGAATATCGAAAAATCGCTTCTTACTTGACGGTCTACAGAGTAAGATCAACACCCCTAAAAAATTTTCAAATGTCTATCTTCAGTGATTTTGGCTAGGCGATGATGAGTCAGTCAATCGGGACATTGTGTATTATATATAGAGATTCCAGGAGTCAAGATCGCACATAATGTTTTATTTTATTATGATGACCGGTTTTGACCTAAATAGATGACCATCAGATCATGTCCTTGGTGAGGAGCTGGCCAATCTCTGGAGCAGTGTTGCTTCATGACAGATGGGCAAACGCCTCAACAAGGACATGATCTGATGATGATCCATGTATATCAATACCGGCCATTATAAAACAAAAAATAAAATATTATATGCGATCTTGACTGCTGCAATTGTTATATTATTCATGAGATGTCTTCATAGATGATGAGTCGAATAACGACGTTCATATGGAAGACGAAATTATTGAAAGTGATGACGACGACAGTGATTCTGAACTGTCACGGATGAGGTATGACAGGAAAATGTTATACTTGGTGTTAGACCAGGTAACTAAAAATTTACATTGGGGAAGACAGTGAACCTCTTCTGATTAGTCAGATAATACTTAAATAAAAGAAAGTGCAACGAACGTTGATACAATTTTACCTGAGCCAAAATGGACTACCAGAAATATCCTTATATATTTATAAACGTTTCATATGTTTAGAAATAAAAAAAAAAAGAATGTTATTAAATGCCGTAGCTCATACCAGCACCTGTACTGGTGAAAGATGTAGTAATGCCAAATATTCTTGAGCTCACAACTGTATACACGCTATATTAGAAGAAATACGGACCAGTTTGGAAGAATTATTTCTAATCCTAGAATTTGTTACACATGAGTACGATACAAAAATGTCTGGACGAAGACAATGTGCATCAATTGTGGAAACAATTTCTGCAAGAATCATTCTCGTAAGAATACCTGTGTGATTCTCCAGTTACTAAAATGATTTGTTTATATTGAAGATATTTTCTGTATAATGTTAGCACATATAAATATATAAATATATCTGAGGACGAAACTGCAGGGTAAATGACGCGGTACGCACACTCTTGGGAAATTAGTAGACGCGCCACCGGAGGGTTAAGCAGCTTCTTCTTAAGGCTTCTAGGTACTATTGCTCTCAGTTTGAAAACAACTATGTTGTTGTTGCTCTCCCTCCAGCGCTAAGTCCACGATTCCTTGATGTATAAGTATGTGTCCTACCAATCGATCCTTTCTTTTATTTATGATACGCCAGAAATTCCTTTTCTGCCACATTATTTACAGTATCGCTTCATTAGTTGCACAATCCACCCACCTAATCCTCAGCATTCTTCTACAAACGCTAAAGACGTTGGTTTGCCTTTCCTTAATCTAAGATATTTCGTAATGTGAGTATTCCCTCGCGTGTTCCCATATTTCTAGAGACAAACTGATAATCCCTAAGGTCGGAATCCACAAGTTTTTCCAATCGTATGTAAAATAATTCGTGTTAGTATTTTGCAACCGTGACCTAATAAACAGAAAGTTATGTAATTTTCACATTTGTCTGTGTTTGCTTCCTTTCCAATTGGAATGACAATATTTTTTCCTGAAGTCGGAAGGTATTTCCCTTGTCTCATACGTCTAGCTTACCAGATGGAACAGTTACTTCATGACTCGATCTCACGATATCACCACTTCAAACGGAATATCATCTACCACAGGGGTGTTGTTTCGACTAAAATCTCTCACTTCTCTGTTAAAATCTTCTCGCAGTATCGTATCTCCTATCTCATGTTCTATTTTTAGAATACTGCCTTCAAGTTTACTTCCTTTGTATTGTCCCTCTATTTACTCCTTCCACTTTTCAGATTTCCCTTCTTAGCTTAGTACTGGTTTTTCATCTTAGTTCTTGATATTCATACTACTTCTTTCCTTGTCTCGAAATGTCTCTTTTATTTTCCTTTAGGTGGTATCAATCTTTCCCTAGCTATACATTCTTCTATGGCCTTGCATTTGTGCTCTAGGCAGTCCTGCTTAGCTTGTCTGCACAGTCCATGTATCGTTGAGTTTCATAGTCTCTTCGTTTTGATTGAAATTAGCATTATTTTTATATATTTCAATCGCTTCTCTATACAACAGTGGACAATAATTTGTCTTAGAAGATGAAATTTCGCGATTATAAGCAGCGTTCCGCCACAGCTGATTTTTCAGTTTTTCCAAGTCAGCACAGACTTTAATGCCCATTTAGACGTGTATTTAGACTTTTATTAGTTGGTCCGATGTAGGGTAAGAGAAGTGCAAATACACGTACAAAGGAACAAAAAGTCTGTGCTGACTTGAAGAAAACTGAAATAGCGGAACACTGCTTACAATCAGGAAATAATATAGTAAAGTTCTTTGAGACGGATGTTTTATCTTCTAAGACGGTTTTATAGAAAAGCGATTGAAATATATAAACATAATGATAACTTCAGTCGAAAAGAAGAGACCATGGAACTCAACGATATATGGACTGTGGTTCAGCAGAATCGATAGATTGCTTTTATCTTTTACATAGTTCATAGTATAGCTTTATCTTTGACAAGGATCATCTGTGTTTATCACGTGGATCTTAGCCACACCCCGTGTAGTCGGTATTTAAGAAGCTCTCAGACCTCAGACCTATCAGTCGGACAGACTCAACAGATGGAAAACCTCTGAAGGCGTCCGGCGCAGCATCGGACTTTCTGTAAGGAAGCAGCAAGATTCTAAGAAGACGGCCTAACAACCCAGAAAAAATACTAACAAAAAATGTCAACCGGCCGTGAAAGCCTTCACTCTGTCATTAGTTTAAGTAGTTTGTAGGACTAGGGACTGATAACCATAGTAGTTAAGTCCCATAGATTTACAAACATTTGAACATTACCAAAGTCACTCCGGTATCTTCCAGTGTCTCCTGGTCTCTTCCACGTATACAACATCCTCTCATTATGATTAAACCAAGCATTTGTGACGATAAAATCGTGCCCTGCATAAAATTCTACCAGTCGATCTCCTCTTTCATTTCTTTTCCCCAGTCCATATTCACCTACTACATTTCGTCCCATCATCTTTCCTACTACTGAGTTCCATTGCCCCATCACAATTCAGTTTTCTTCTCCTTTAACAGCGTGAATAATTTTTTTAATCTCCTCACTCGTTTCATCGACCTCCTCATCATCGACAGAGTTATTTGGCATATAAACTTGTACTATTGTGGTCGGTGTTGGATTCGTCTATCTTTGCTACGATAGTGTGTTCACTATGCTGTTTATAGATACTTTCCCGCATTCCTACTTTCTTATTCTTTATCAGACCTACTCTTGCGTTACCACCAACTGATTTAGTATTTATACCGTTGTAGTCACCTGAACAGAAATGCTGTTCATCTTGACAACGGACTTCACTAATGATCACTATAGCCAACTTTTACCTATCAATTTTTCATTTCAGTTTTTCTATCTTACCTACCCGCTTATGGGATAGAACATTCCAGGCTCCGATCCGTAGAATACCTGTTCTGTTTTTCATGACGACTACATCCTCTTGAGTAGGGCGACTATTTTCCGTCAGGAATATTATATCCAAGAAGACGCCATCATCATATATTTATACAGCAGAGTTTCATGTCCCGGGGAAAAGTAACGACTGTAGTTTTCCCTTGCTTCCAGCCGCATTAAAAGATCTTACATGAGCAGCACAGCCAGTCATCTATGCTTTTGTCCCTGTAACTACCAATAAGGCTGCTGTCCCTCTTCAGGAACAACACGTTTATCTGGCCTCTCAAAGATATCCATCTGCTTTGATTGCACCGACGGGGCGGCTATATGTATTTTTGAGACACGCAAGCCACCCCACCTCTTCAATGTGTATGGTTCATGATAGTGGTTTGTAAACCTATTTCATCAAACAAACTACTATGGTCACCAGTTTCCTAACTTACAAATTAACTTTCACTAGGGACAACACACACACACACACACGCACGCCAGAAGGAGGATTCGAACTTCCGGCTGAATCTGGTCCAATGCGATGCATTATGATGACTTAGAATTAAACCAGATGATGTTTTAAAACAATATATATTTTTGACATAGAAGTTTTGTGGGTGTTGTACCGCGTCATGATGTAAGAAGGCTGTTACTATTGGTTATTTAAGTAATAGCCTTCTTACATCATGATGTAAGAAGGCTATTACTATTGGTTACTTAAGTAATAGCCGTCTTACATCATGACGCGGTACAACACCCACAAAACTTTTATGTCATCTGACTCTGGCCGCGGAAGCCTACGTAATTATATTATATATTTTTGTTGTCTTCAGTATTAAAGACATGTTAAAACATTTTTTTTTAATTGAATTAGATTTCTTATCTCCCTTATTTCTTTTTTAAATAATATTAGTGGGGCGGGGTTGGCATAACAGCAATATCTGTCACACGAGCTGCTACGGCGTTCCTAGTGGTAATACTATTTCAGATGATGTATTCGATGACTTGGTTGGTCTCATATAGGCGAGGAACCACAAGAACCGCGAGATATTATACAAGAAACGTTGGCAGAGCAGTAATATCTGTCGCACGAGCCGTTGTTGGAGTTACTAGTGCTATTCTATTTCAGAGGAGGTATCGATGCCGTGGTTGGTCTAATATAGGCGAGGAACCGCAAGATATTATTCAAGAAGAGTTGATACTGGAGGTTTAAACGCTCCATCTATTGAAGAAGCGGAAAACATTTTGGAGTGATACATAAAGTTGTAGATCCTCAACGTGATCCATGAGAATATAAAGTACCTCGAGAAGATACTTTGGATAACGATGTGGAAATGTCTAAAGAACCTTTGCACAAATTCGTGCCCCTGGAAATAAATAATGGGCTACTGATGGTAGTAATAGTGTTGATCAAACACCAAGTATTTTTACTTGGGAAAGTACAAATGCCCTTACAAGGGAACTTCCCCATCGCACGCCTCCTCAGATTTTTTTGGGAGTTGAGGCAGTGGATAGGTCGTGAAAAACTCAACACAGATCAATCGAGAAAACTGTAAGAAGTTATGTGGAACTATGAGACAATAAGCAAAATACGGTCCATGCGAAAGATAAACAATGCCGAACACGACGTGAATATAGGAGGGCCACGGTACTGTGGCTAGCGTGAGGAGCTGTGGAGTAAGAGGTTCTTGATTCAAGCTTTCCCTGGAATGAAAATTTTAGTTTTTTTTTGTTTTTTTTTTTTTTTTAATTTCCCAACATTATGAACTGTCCGTCCGCTCATTGACGTCTCTGTTCGCTGTAATCAGTTTAGTGTCAGTTTTGCGACCGCACCGCAAAACCGTGCGATTGGCAGACGAAAGGAACTGCCTCTCCAATAGGAACCTGAAACCAAACATTTGATCGCAAGGTGATTCAAATGTTCAAATTTTGTAATGCTTAAGGGACTTAACTACGGGGTCATCAGTCCCTAAACTTACAAACTACTTATGAACTACTTACGAACTAGGACGGTACAAATATCCATGCCCGAGGGGGGATTCGAACCCCCGACCGTAGTGGCCGTGCAGACCGTGACTGAAGCGCCTCAGTCCCCTCGGCCACCGCGGCCGGCCGCAAGGTGATAGGTCAAACAATTCCTCCACAGGAAAACACGTCTGATGTATTCTATACGATATGTATACCTGTGGCATCTGTTCCGAGCGAACAGACGTCACATTCTGATCCTGCAGTTGTTATTATTCAACATTCATAGAATATATGACATCAACTGCGATTGGGCAAAGCTGAAAATGTGTACCCAGCCGGGATTCGAACCCGGGTGTCCTGCTTTCTAGGCAGTTGCACTTACCCCTACACCACTAGGGACACAGTGATCATCGCACCTGCAAGGACTATCTAAGCACGCCTACCGTCAGATACAAATTCCCAGCTTCGCCCTGCCCACTGTACAGTTTGAGTACAGTGGGCAGGGCGAAGCTGGGAATTTGTATCTGACGGGAGGCGTACTTAGGTAGTCCTTTCAGGTGCGATGATCACTGTGTCCCCAGTGGTGTAGGGGTCAGCGCAACTGCCTAGAAAGCTGGAGACCCGGGTTCGAATCCTGGCTGGGTACACATTTTCAGCTTTGCCCAATCGCAATTGATGTCATATATTCTATGAATGTTATTCTGTGCGAGACTGGCGACGATATTTGCGTCATGTGACAGGAATCTCTTGTCGACCCACTTAACTTGTACACTTACTATTTATCAACAAATGTAGGAAATAAGTATATAAATATTCGACTATCGTTCGATCCCTTAAGGAACTGTTAGATTGCTTAAAGTTCGAAAAGTATTCATTGACCTTGTTATTGAATTCGCGAGCTATCCTTGCTGGATTCATATTGGCCACGGAATACAACTCACGGATGTAATACACTCTCATCCAAAGCAACGATCAGTCAACTGCCAGACAGGGAGCTCATCAGCAGGAACACTCTTTCTGCCGTGCACTGTAGTCGACTGACGTCGTGTGTTTACATGTTTGATTAGGCGTAGCGTCCCAATACTATGGGGCAATTACCTCGTATCGGACGGACGGACGGACGGACGGACGGACAGATAATAATTTTCTGAAAATGAAAACATAAAAATTTTCGCTTGTGTGAATGCTCGAATCAACGACCTGTTGCTCCACAGGACAGGACCACAGCGCTACTGCGCTCATATTGTGCTTGACGTTGCTTATCTTTCGCATGGACTGCTCAGTTTTCAAATTTCGCTTAATTTTTTTCATAGTTCCAAACAACGTATTCCTGTTTTTTCGACTGTTCTGTGTTCAGATTTTCACGGCCTATCCACTGCGCCAATTTATAATTAAATCTGAGCGTGGTGCGATGGGGAGGTTACCTAGTTTGAAATGGTGGTTTACATTTTATTTTATACTCACATATTTCAACTATGGGATTACAGGCATAGCTGGCAAGATTGAAAATGTGGTCAAGGTAATGATCATGCTAAGCATAATATTACATCAGCAACTAATTGGTCTTCTGATCTGTTAGTCACCCTTTATCCAAAACTCAATTTAAAAAGTCCCCCATCTAATTCTTCAGTTAAACCTATTTCTATCAGTTTAATACCTGTTGAAGTAGAAGCTTCATTTTTCCAAAGTAGTACTTTAGGTTTGGTGTTAGCGCACGAATGATGCGACACAGCATCTCCGAGGCAGCGATAAATTGTGGATTTTTCCTGTTTTTATTGTTTGTTAAGCGAGGTCATCAGTCCCTAAACTTACAAACTGCTTATGAACTACCTTATAATAAAGCGACACAAACGTCCATGCCCGAGGGTGTATTCGAACCCCCGACCGTAGCGGCCGTGCAGACTGTGACTGGCGCGCCGCAGACCGCTCGGCCACTACAGCCGGCTTGTGGATTTTCCAGTACGACCCTGTCACGAGTGCACCTTCAATATCTGGAATCCGGTAAAACGTCAAACCTCCGACACTTCTGTTGCCGGATAAAGATCATGCAACTGAGGCACCAACGACGACTGAAGAGATTTCTTCAACGTGACAGAATTGCAACCCTTTCTCACACTACTGTCGATTTCAATGCTGGACCATTAAGGACATGTCAGCGTGGGAACCACTCAACGAATCATCAGGGACTTTAGGAGCCGAAGGCCAACTTGTGCAATCATCCTGAGTGTTCGACACAAAGCTTTGCTCCTCGCCTGGGGCCGCCAGCACCCAAATTGGACTGACAATGACAGGAAACATGTTTCCTGGTCTCACGGGTGTCGTTTCCTGTTGTATCGAGCGGATGGACGAGTTTGGGTATGGAAACAACTTCACAGTCCCATGTTATTAGCAGCTGCTCCGGTGCCATGCAACTCTGATAGGTGACACCTGCGTACGAATCACGATTGATCACGTGCATCCTTGCAAGTCCAGTGATCATCCCGACGAACGGGAAACTGAAGCAGGATAATGCGATTCCTCACCCGTCCAGAGCTGCTTACAGATTGACTCCACCGCTCGCCATCAAAACACCCAGACATGGACGTTGTGCATATCTAGGACGCTTTGCAATGTTGTAGTGTAAAGTGTAAACTTTCACGGCCGGAAAGATCAATATTACAAAAAATTTCCGGACTATTATGCCTTTGTGTTATGTATTTATTATTCAAACCCAGCGTTTCGTCCCCAACTGCGGAGGACATTTACAAGGGGGATCATGGCACTTTTGTATGTCCGATGCACACCCTGGCTCGCTACTGACTGACTGGGTTTGAATAATAAATCCATAACACCTTGCAATGTGCTGTTATGAAGAGGTCTTCACACCATCGTATTCTTACGGATTTATATACAACTCTGTAGGTCGTATGGTGTCAATTACCTCCACTTTTGCCGGCCGCGGTGGCCGCGGGGACTGAGGCACTCCAGTCACGGTCTGCACGGCCACTACGGTCGGGGGTTAGAATCCCCCCTCGGGCATGGATATTTGTGCCGTCCTTAATATAAGGTAGTTGATAAGTAGTTTGTAAGTTTAGGGACTGATGACCCCGTAGTTAAGCCCCATAAGCTTAACAAACATTAAACCTCCACTTTTGACGTCGTGTTGGGGTACGTCCGCGAGGTCCCGGTGGTCCTATAACACATTAGGCAGCTGTAACAGTTTCTTTGGATCTTTAATGAATTATTTACAGTATATGTTGAAATTAATCTGTTGCTTATAGATTTACTGAAAGAAACAATTTACCTACTACCAGAATGAAACTTTCACTTTGCAGCGGAGTGTGCGCTGATATGAAACATCCTGGCAGATTAAAATTGTGTTTCGGAACCGGGACTCGAACCTGGGACCTTTGCCTTTCACTGGCAACCGCTGTACCAGGGTCCACGTTAAAGCGCTGGTTCCGGCACACAATTTTCAAAAAATGTTTGTAGAGCTTATGAGACTTAACTACGGGGTCATCAGTCCCTAAACTTACAAACTACTTACAAAGGACGGCACAAATATCCATGCTCGAGGGTGGATTCGAACTCCCGACCGTAGTGGCCGCGCAGACAGTGACAGGCGCGCCGCAGAACGCTCGGCCACCACGACCGGCCCACACGATTTTAATCTGCCAGGAAATACATTGGGAATTACTGGTATCAAAGGAAAAAAAGAGCTAAAAGTATGTGGCCTGAGGAAGATAGTAAATGTACTTCTTGTAGTAGTACTTAATTGGCTTACTGTATATCTTACTCTGCAATCGAAATCGCATCTCCAGTATGGTACAAGTCACGTCACCCCAACATGGTAGATGTTGCTCTCAACGATACCTGTCGCATCATTACTGGATGTCTAAGAGCTACCACGTTGGACAAACTGTACCGTCTTACTGGTATTGCCCCTCCTGACATATGCCGAGAGGTAGCAGCAAAAAATAAGAAGAAGAAGGCAGAAACATCTGAAGCTCATCCTCTCTATGGATACAGGACAGCTACTGTATGACTCAAATCTAGGAAAAGTTTCAGAACAACATAGGCTCTTAACGGGACAACAATCCCGAATCGACATCTCGCTGCGGAGAATGGCTGACACCTAGCGAAGAACTACCTCCTTATCACACGGAGAAATTAAGTACTTTGACATCACTTAACAGATTAGGGTAAGCGTGACAAGATGTAAAACCTACAGAAGTGGGGTTTTAACACCGAGCCCCAATTGTGTGAGTGTGGTGCAATCCAGACGACGTCTCATCTGTTGCACTGTAGTTGGTGCCCTAAAACACGCACCGTACAAGATCTGCTTCAGGCTACAGAAAATGCACTGGATGTCGCTAACTTCTGGGCAAAAGTAGTAAAGACATTTTTGTAAAGCGTGACTTTATATATAATGTATATAATCAAGTAAGAATTTCTTTCTTTGTAAATGTATACTTACAAGGAAAGTACTTGGGCTCGAACAAACACATATATACCAAACTCGAATGAGAGATAATTTAAAGATCCCTTATTGCACTAGTGATACTCCCGCATCTGCAAAACTCAGCAATCGTCCGTTAGAGGCCTCTGCGTGTGCCTTGCCACATTGCACTTTGACCTGTCGGTTCGCCAGTAGGGACGGTGCCTCCGAAGTTGCGTTTTGTGACGTTATTTGTGTGGTGAAGCGTCAGATACGGTGGCGATTGCTAATGAATCCTGCTAATGTATTGCGACTGATGAAGTTACGAAGAACCCTTATTCTTGAAGGTGGTTTTAGCGTAGAAGATGAATCATTCGCATGCTTTCTCGTATCTGTTATGGTACAGAAACATGAGCCTAAGTTAAATAATGTTGTAACACTAACACATAATGTGAATAATAGGGATGATAATGACGAACAGCTATTGCAAGCGGTAAGTGCGGGAAGAGGCGATGGAAGCAGAGGCAGTGAATACCAACAGTCTTCCGAGAAGAAAGTTAAAGTTGCAACTATCATCACGGCTTTTAATGACAATACGCTAGAGAACATGTACGATGATTATTACATGGGTTATACTTAAGATATGTGCATTACGTATGGCATCTACAGTTACATCTACAGTGCTTTCTGGAGCATGATTGTAGAGTTTTCCATGAAAACGACACCCACCAGCACATTGAGGTGTACGTAGAGATGCTCCAAGAAACGTTCATACAGATATGTTTGTTGGAGCCCATGTACTTTCCTTGTTAGTGTTAATGTTTCTGATACGAATAAATAAATAAATTGGCTTACTTATGTATCATGGGTGCGCCTCGGTTGCACAGTGGTAGAGTGCCAGACTACAACTCCAAAGGTCGCGGGTTCGATCCCCGCCAGGTCCCTTGGATTTTTATCTGTCACTTTCCGCTTCCTTCTCCTCTGGCAGTTTTGTTCATGTGAAAAATACCGAGTAGCACCGTGGTTCGGAACCCACGTTAAACTGCAAGTCCCCCTATAACTGGCTGGGTAAGACGGTTCGAAGGTCGGAGGAAGGCAACGGCATACCACCTCCAAATAGGACCATGCCTAGTAAAGCACTGTGGTGTTCAAACCAATCTTCGGATTGTTGACTGCTTTACCTTCTATGTTTCTTTGACTGATGTTTAACATACACAAATTCAAATCTCTGACGTAGGCATAGATCAACTAGCAAGGACGTGAATGTTGAAGGACCCGTCCGCAAAGAGTTCCCCACGTGTGTAAAGAAACACAATGCACATAATTCTTCCCCACCTGCCGCGTTCGCGTTCCATTAACGACGGCTCTTGCTGCAATCGCCGCTTGGACTGTGACGACTTTGATGTCGGCGGAATAAATCACTGTCGAGGCAGCGGCAGCGGCAGCAGCAGCTATAACGAAATTCAGGTGGTGTGCGGTGGACCGCGAGGGTCGGCGTGCCGTGGCGCCAACAGCTTGCCGCTTTTGTTTCGCCGCGCTACACAAACGGCCGCTGCGCGCCGGCTTTGCCGCTTCCCCCACACCCACCCTCCCTCCACACTTCACCCCCGCGATGGCCCTTTTGCGCGCGCCAACGCCCCCGGCTCCGATATATCCGCCCCCCTCTCCAGTACCCCGAGCCAACCCCCCACCCCCCACTCCTGACGACGCTCGCAGCCGAAAATCGATGTCGCGTCCTGAGCGGAATTATTCGCAAATTGTTTTTGCGCTCTCCTGCCTTCGAGGTCCGTAACGGAATTATTGCTCTAATACCGCCATGACAGGTGCAACGAACCGAGCGTCTCTGATTGGCACCCCCGGCGCGACTGCCGCGCAGCTCCCCCCGGGCTTTCTCGCGCCCCTCCCCGCCGTTGATGAGGTTTCTCGGCGGGACGCAAAGAAAATATTACCCCTAACGGCGGAATTGATGGGGAGAGCTGGCGATTAGCTGCCGCGAGGCTCCCGGCGCCGCTCGCTGTAATGAGGCTGAGAACGCGGGCAAAAGCTGTCTAATAGTCCTCATTTCGTCCTTCCCTCCTATTCATTAGTATGCAGAAGTGTAATGCCTTATTTAAAATTTAACAATATGATGGTAGTCATTTGACCACTTTAAAAGTGGCGAGCTGAAACATGTTGTTTTCCTACTGCAATCAAAAGTTCTAGATCAGAAAATTCACTTGTTCAGATTCCGTCAGTGCCCTTACTGCAGAAAATGTTCAAATGTTTGTGTAGCTTACTTACAAACTGAAACTTCCTGGCAAATTAAAATTGTGTGCCGGAACCGGGACTCAAACCTGGGACCTTTGCCTTTCGTGGGCAAGCGCACTATCGACTGTGCTACCCCGACACGATTCACGATGCCGCCTCACAACTTTACTTCCGCCAGTACCTCGCCTCCTACTTTCCAAACTTCACAGAAGCTCTCCTGCGAACCATGCAAGACTAGCACTCCTGGAAGAAAGGATATGGTGGAGACATGGCGGCATCGTGAGTCGTGTCGGGTTAGCACAGTCGGTAGTGCGCTTGCCTGCGAAAGGCAAAGGTCCGAGGTTCGAATCCCGGTTCCGGCACACAATTTTAATCTGCCAGGAAGTTTCATATCAGCGCACACTCCGCTGCAGAGTGAAAGTTTCATTCTGGTACTTACAAACTACTTATGAACTAGCTAACACTATGGACGGCACAAATATCCATGCCCGATGAGGGATTTGAACCACCGACCGTAGTGGCCGTGCAGACCGTGACTGACGCGCCTCAGTCCCCTCGGCTGCTGCGGCCGGCCTCACTGCAGACAGAGGCTTTTTGTGACTGCGAAAGGAAATGAAAATCAAATCATTATGACTCCGTCATCTTAAGCATTACTACCTTTCGTCCCTAGATAATTCTCGTGCATTATTGTTAACAACAGTGATACACATTTGATTAATATTCATGCATTTCAAGTATGAAACTACGGGCTTAGGTGGCAAGATGTAAAACGTGGTCAAGGTAATGTTTGTGCTAAGCATTACTTCAGCAACTAAGCGGTATTCTGATCTGTTACGTCACTTTTTATCTAAAACTGAAATTTACAGTCTACCTTCCAATTATATACAGGGTGTTTCAATAAGTGTGCTCGCCTCTGTAACTTATAAAATAATAGGTGACGGGAAATTTTAATGCGGTAGGTCAACACAAGAAATGTTACACTTTCTGCGGAGCTATGAACATAGTTTATTGTATCATTTTCCAGAGAGTTACAGCACAAAGATATAATTTCTAAATGGAACAATAGTTTTTTTTCTATCGTGCATTGGAATCGTTGAAACCAGCTGCGTCCAAATCAATTTAAACTTCATTCCTATCACTGTTAGTTTGGGAGCTACAGCCCTTCAAAGTTTCAGGGGCGGATACCACACGCTGTACTTAATACATGGCTAAGACGCCTTCCTGTTCTGTTGCATGTCTGCTCCCCGTAGAAATTTCGAGTCCTCGCGTTGTGTGTGCTGTACTTATAATAAGTTAGTGGAAGTATTTTGTAGGTTTAGAGACTGCCTACCACTGCAATTTGGTCCCCACTCTCCCACATTGCCTGGTGTTACGTAGGATTCGTCCTCCTACCTTATTCGGAACATCCTGAGAACCTATGACAAGCTTGATATAGCTCTACACCCTGGGAAATCGCCATACGTGCAGTTTGCTCGTTGTGGCTGCAGAAACTCGGTACGTTGACCACATGCATTCAGATATTCTGGGAATCAACTGATATGGTCACATGAGCATGTGATGTACTGTTTGTCAAATTCACTAGACTCGACCTTTCGCTACCTTAACCAATTAAAGTTAAATTACGCCACACTGTCCCAACAGATACCTTCATTGTATGTTGCACACGGATTTATGCATTTTCTTCACTGAGTGTTGATTGTTAGTCAGCACTGACCACTCGACGCAAACGTCGCTTATCTCTGCCATTAAGTGTAGACCGCTAGTTGCCTGTGGTGAGAGGAAATACTTGTAATTTTCAATACTTAGCACACTCTAAACCCTGTACATCTCGGAATAACGAATTCCACAACGATTTTAGAGATGGAATGAGACGTGTGTATAGCTCCAAGAATCGTTCAGTGTTCAAAGTCTGTCAATTCCAGTCACGCTGCGGTAGTCATCTAAGAAACAAATTCCCTACAATTACCAGAGTACAATGGCAGCTCTATGAAAGAAACGCCCTTTAATACCTTGAACACGGCATACTAACGATCTGTATCTGTATGTATTTGTTACCTCTCAAAGAAGTAGTACCGCATGAAGAGTTTATGCCAATTATACGCGGATGATAACAGTCTGCGGTCAACGGCGACATAAGTTGAATCTAATAATAAAGTAGCAGGACGCAGATTAAATTTCCCAGCCTAATACCCTCAACACAAAGAGACAGAAAAGACCAAATTACTCAAAAGCGCTTATTGATGGAATGAAGGAAGAAAGCTTAGGGTTTAACGTCCCATCCACAGCGTGGTAATTAGAGGCCTAGCTCTCGCTCTGATTGTTTGTTAGGCTGTGTCCTGTCAATAGAACCGTTCCGGATTTTCCTGGAGTAAGTCAGGGAAATCACTTAAAACCTAAATCTGGATGTCTGGAGGTGTACTACTGTCTTCCAGAATGCTGGTCAAGTGCGTTACCACTGACCCACCTCGCTCGTTTATCTCTTTTTGAATATTTCCCAATATACCTTCAATATATGTTAAATGTTCGGTCTGGGTGTATAAATGATGGATTGAAACTAGTTGTAGTAAACATTATAAGGTTTACATCCTTTCTCATTCATTATATGCAACTTTCCAACAGTTAGCGAGTTTAAACCATGTTGCTGCTCATACAGAGTGGTTAAACCACAATCTAACAGTCACAACATTCACTCTGTGTTTTGTTTCCCACGGCAATGGTAGAGCTGCTAGCAGGCAGAAAGCTACATTTCGTAATACAGTGCCAGACAAATGCCAACGCTATCAGTTTGTGATATATTTTTATTAAGTGCCATAACTATCAACAATAACAAGGAACGATACACGTTCATCTAATTTTTGTATGGCCCTGGAAGGTATATAACAGTCTGTTTAAGGGATAGTTTATTTACGATTCTCTTCAAATGTACAGAAGACTCGACCTTTTCTAGAAAGACTTTCTATATCTTCTAAAAAAAGGGAAGTCATGTTCGCTATTTTTCTAGATATATTAGTGAATGTGGAACATAGACGTAAGTATCTATAGAGTGCAATACCTAGGGTAAGTCCGGTATATTTAGACCACGTTTTCTTTTAGTAGTTTATTCCAAAATTTTGCAATGATCAGATTCTGATATACATTTTCCTAATATGTATCTATTAACTTGAACAATTTTGTGTATCTTTTCAGTTGTTATACTGATAATACTCGAAGTTCATGTTAAACTTTCTTTTATTACTATATGCACCATCGATTCCGGGGTACACGGATGAGATGAACCACCACCCAGAAATTGATAGATCTCTAAGTATTCATTCTATACCAGTGTGTAATATATGAAATTCTTGTCACCAAGGGTACAAACGTTGCATTGTTTATTTCCAAGTATAAAGTTACAAATTTCTCGAAAAGTGATAAGTATGCTATTATAAAATATAAGTAACGTTTATAATATAATTAGAAAATATAGGTAGTCTAATTTATTTCCACATGGTTCAGACCAAGTAATCGTTCTGCAGGCATTATCTTACAGGTCTGTCACTTTCCACAGCAAACATATTTACTGTCGAATCTAGTGCAGTCTTTGTGTGTCCAGCGACAGCATCAGACAGATGTAATCCAATAATCTCATTTTCTTTCACTGAAGTTTTTTTTACATCATGTAAGGAATCAAATTTCCCACACTGTCATTTCCTGCATATTCCGACCTCAAAATCACATTCTACAAGCGAAGCAAATCTTTTGAATACAAACTCGATGGTGTACAGACATTTTCAATGATAATAATTACAGTTTAATGTGCAATTGCAACAAGATAATCAAGACTGACAGGTAATAATGAACAAGGAGTTGTTTTTCTAAAGCGAGGCGAGGCGCCTGCATGACAGTGACTGGTGTCAATACACAGGGAGGCAGAAGGCTCCTCACCCCACTTCCTCGCTCCAGGTGGTCTTCGAGGCGAAAGCGATTTGCCTTCTTGGGGAAATACATATGCTTTAAAATCCTTTTAGAAGCCACACAATACCACACTCAAAAAAGGGTGTTTACTTAAAGCTTCAGGATCCAGGTGGAACGCAAATGCCAATCTATCAACGTCAAGTCTGAGAGGATATACTTAAATGAGACGTTAGCTGACTCACTATTGGCCGGCGAGCCACATGGCGTTTTTCAGACACACTATCCGATTGGTAGGCAAGCCACTGGTGCATAAGTGCCACCGTCATCAAAAGGTATACACAAGCAGAATGAGAAAATTAAGGCAGACTCACACACTCACCCACACCGGCAGTGTGTGACGTCACTAGCGGTGCGAAACTTTCAGAGTGATTTTTGTGTGGAGAGGCAGTATTGCACTGTAAGGAGCAACACTGTCGTGGAGCGAATCTTAATGAATCTCCAGTGGAGAGTACTAAGAGTTGCACACTGTGCATAGTGTTGACCGAGATTCTTAATATATAGTGTGAAAATACACAGAGAGCATTAGTTAATGCTTCCGAGTGCATTTTTGAGTGGCAACGCGGTGGGTTAGTTTGAGACTGACGTACCACGCCACTTTGTAGCCAGACGAGCATTTATAGGGTGACTTCATCAAAACGCAGGAAAAATGTGACAGACAATATTTAGTTCTGATTTCAGCTAAGACACAGCAAGTAGCCGTCGGCGCATTTAACGGTGTTGGGTGCAAACACTTTATGTGAACTCCACCTATTCCCAAACAGAAATACAAATATATATATTATTTACCATTGCATAATATTTCTAATATTGGAAAGGCCTTGAACGTAAACTGACGAAACTGAATTAATTTTAGTCAAGTAGTGCAGTTATTCAGCCATTCTACGAACTTTATTTTATTTTGAAATTGTTTATACATTTCATCTATCCTGTCAACAAAATTCAAATGTTCAAATGTTTGTAGAACTTAAGGGACTTAACTACGGGGTCATCAGTCCCTAAGCTTAGAAACTATTTGTGAACTAGCTAAGACTAAGGACGGCACAAATACCCATGCCCGAGGGGGGATTCGAACCCCTGACCGTAGTGGCCATGCAGACCGTGACTGGAGCGCCTCAGTCCCCTCGGCCACCGCAGCCGGCTCCTGTCAACCTATCCGGAATTTTGAAATTAAAACTTTAATTTGTTTCTGTATTAATTTGAGTTTTCTTAATAAACAACACATATGATTTTCAATCAGTTTTTTTATTTCAGTAACTAGTGACATCACTTTAGTCCCCAAACTGATATTCACTAGTTACACTTTGTTGATTTTAAGATTTTTTCTTACTGGAGACGTCGTCTATGCCTGTCTTTACAAAAGTGATAAAGTTTCACTGACTGTAGTTAGGCAAGGAGCATCTTTCTGACTTCTACATTACATGTTGTTGATGTCTTCCTTGCAGATGCCTCGGGTGCAGTAAATAGTCAGATCAGTCCATTGCACACCATAAATAGTCGGAGAAGTAGAATAAAAATCTCAACAGCATAGGTTTCACATTAGAACCACACACAACAATATTTATCCCTATCCCTTTCATAGAGATAATCATTGTGGATTCTTATATTATCTTCGTATCGTGAGGATAATATAAGTACTTTCGTCTTTGTTTTCTCTTCCTTTTCTTAATCGTTGTTTGCCTATGTTTCTTATATTGTCACCTAAAGTTCTTTTTTCCCTCCACTTCTTCCTTTCCCCCTGTCTTTCGTCTTCCATTTCTTTCTTCTTCTGTCTTCATCATTTATTCTGTTTCGTTCTTTTCTTTTCCTTTTTTTTTTTTAAATAAAGAAACACCGCAACAGGGACGCCATTCTAGGTTAAGATTGTAGCTAAGTATATAATAAAGTTGTGAAATTAATATTATGTCAAAATCATTTTCTCCAGCGTAGTAACATACCAAAGAAATCTAGTACAGAATATTTTTCAACTCTCCAAAAGAAATAAGCGAATTGCGCTTTAAAATACACACGGAATGCACGAGCATAACTTAATGTGTATTCTTCTACCAAAAAAGAAGAACTCCTAAAGCTGACTGCAGCGCTGCTGTGGCAGACTGGTCCTTCTGTACCGTGATTCCTCCAACCAATACTTATCCTATTTTATTCAACGTGACGAATAACACACTACACTTGTTGATGAAGGTAAACCCACACAAACGGTTTTTAGAAACGTCAATGGCAATACTACTGTCTTTCGACACAGGAGAAATTAATTTCGCATTTTTTGCTACATCTGACCTACAAACTGCAAAAAGCTTTCATAACTCTCATTCCAGAAGGGAAAGTATTAACATTTATAAAAACATTCCTGTATTAGACACACGTTATGTCTAATAATTGACGTTCCATAAAATTTGACAAAAAATACACTTCAAGAAAAATACTATCATATAAAGAACATATAAAAACAACTATATGATTCACATGCATAAAATATGTTTATGTTATAGGTTAGTAAGGTAAGATGCAATGATATACATATTGAATAGGATGGCATATTTCTTTATGAGTAAGTTTTGTCGCTTAATCAGTGAGATTCAACTGTATTTACGTTGATTCACATCTCATGAAAATTACGTAGTGCATGGAACCCAAAATTATATCATATATTTCTTTAATCCAATCGGGAGATAATTAAAGACATATATTGTCTTTCAAGTGCCTGTGTATGCTCGCTTTCGCAGCACTTCTAGAGCCAGTGTTGTTCCACCGGTCAAACTGAAACAACATACACAACATGGAGTGTTGCGACTCTAATGTTACTACACTGTCATATAGCCAAGGCCATTTTCAGTTAAGACTGTAGATTACGAATGTAAAGCAGTTTCTGCTCTCTTTTAGTCGACTGGAAGAGTATGCAGATGGCGATATCGGTATGATTTTATGACAAGCATATATACTAAATGAAATGCACATTTATAATAGTGACAGATTTTTCGGTAACGGTGTGATGACCACATGTAATATCAAAATTAAATTATTTTTAATTGGTAAGACAAGGCAAATCATAAAATTCACAGATTAGAGCATTACAAACCTCTCAGCTGTCACAATGTTTTCAGAGGAAAACAGTGCACTTGATTTTTGCAAGGTTTACTACCAGCCTTTGTCTGCATTTACCGAAAGGGCCTAAAATTCGTTAATTAACGGAAAATGAAACAGTTAATCAGAATTTGGGTGTGCTTTACAGGTTTGAAACCGTTTCCTTTTGCATAAATACATAACGAACAAAGAGATTTTGCTGTTTACTCCAACGTATTCATTTGCACGATATTAATACATTTCAAAGTATAATATTCGTAATTAAAGGCACTTTCCTCCTGTGAATCTGAAATACATAACTCGCAGAATCCCAATATCGTTACGCATGGGGAGCTTGGCTATTTAATACTGTGAATAAAAGCGATTGCGAGACCGAGATACAAATGGGAAATGGGGCTGCGGTAAAGTGTGACAAAATGGTGGCCTGATGAAACCCAAAAATTTAACTGCGTATGGTCACGGCTTCAATGAAATTAAAGGGGATTACACTCGATTTAACTCACAAAGAGCTTCCGATGCATCTGTGAAGGCACACAGAATTGAACCGATACGTAATTTTAATTAACGGAAAACTAATAAAGGCATTGCAGCGTGTAATGCACGAATGATAATTTCAGCTACCGAAACTTGAAAGCGAAGCGTTCCTAAATTAGCCGCCAATTAAGAAATGTCCACAGGGGCCAACTAAAGCACATTCCGAATCCAGCCAAACCAATGAAGTTAGTAATAATTCCCCCGAGTTTCTCATTATGTGCAAGAGTGAAGTACTGCTAACGGAACACACTGTTAATTATTTAAAGAAGTATTCTTGGTGAGGTGGCATTACTTAATGTGACTACAATTAAATACAGCGGCGCGGATTTGTCTCATGGTCTAAGGCGTTATACTACAGACTAGGAGGTCGTTTCCAGAAGAAGTTTGAGTCCTCTCTCCGGCATGGATGTTTGTCGTCCATAGTGTAAGTAGTTTGTAAGTCTAGGCATTGATGACCATAGCAGTTTGGTCAAATAGGTTTACAAATATTTACAAACAAGTGCATTTATTCACTTGTGATGCACATGCGGAAAAATACAGGGCAGTAGCTCAGTAACACAAATGTATTAAAAATTGCTAATACAGAATCACTACTTTTAGCGTCTTGGTCCTCGTTTGCAATTTGAGCTTTCGCTTAGTTCGGACCAGCTTCGATTACCAAGTTGCACTGTACAAATGTTACAATACATACGACGGTTCCTTAAGAACGCGCAAAAATTCAACTTAGAGAAATCTGTACTGAACAGTTTGAGGTGCTGAGCATAGGAATGGAGATGCCTGCTTGAGTTATGGAAGAAAACTTACCTACCACTTTACTATCTTACAGCTTACTCACGTTTAAATGAGTATTCGGTTGCACTTATCATGTGGTTTATTACGTGTACATTCTTTTAAGTTATTCAAGGAAACAAGGAGGTCGTCTGCAACCATTTTAAAACTGAATTTCATGATATTGGATTGGAAGGTTTGGCGTCAATTCCATGGCCTGCTAGGACACCTGAAACCCCTTTGATTATTTTCCCAAGAGGATTTCTAAAGTCACGTAGGTATTAGACACCACTGGATATTCAGATGTAAATAGCTGAAAGAATTGCAGATGCTTGAAATGTGATTCGAAACACACCTGGAATTATTGTCAGGATGGACACAAACTTATTCGCCCATGTCATTATTCCATTGAGGTTGATTACGTTATTTTCAGCATATTTTGTTAGATACATTGTGTCACACATAGTCTCTCTTTATTCTTTCTCTTTGCCCATGTTCTCATAGATACAGGGTGGCCAGATGCCCTTTCTGTCGCCAACCAAGCCCCCCCCCCCCCCCGGGAGGAAATGTATACCCAAAATGTCTGTATATAGTGGTATATGTGTGAAAGTGTAAAGTGTTATGAAATGTTTGCGAATAGCGTAACTGAGGCGAGACTTGGGAACCAGTCCGGTATTTACCTAAGAGGATATGGAAAACCGCCTAAAAACATTGTGTCACTCATATGTAGTATAACTGGAACTAGTGTAAATAAAGAAGTACAGTGTGAATGTGTTCCTAATATCTTCTTAAGCTGGTTTCTTGGACCCCAGGTTGCCCACCTCAAACTGTTAGAAGAGCATTCTCTTAGTACTATTAAATTTTTGCAAGCTCTTACACAAACACTCTGTGAATAAATTTTTATCGTCTAACGCGAAATTGCTCCATTGCAAATTATCTGAATCGAAATATTTGTATAAAAGAAGGTGTCAATTCGGTAGAAATTATGGCCAGGTAATTTTAACATTTTAATAGGCAATTCTGGTTTTGTCAGTATCTTGATTTGTGAGAAGTTTCTGCAGCGCATTATTTCAGCACTTTAAACTTCTATGAAACGATTCGGACATTCCACGAAAACAAATTGCTGAAGTGAAAACGAACTACTTTTTTTCGAATAATCATCATCCGTTACCGAGATTTCATGAATTACAGGTAAATGACACTGATCAAACCAATTATGGTATCAGCTAAAATATCTAGGTCCTGAATCACTGTCATCGGCAACACTGAACCAAAACGGTTCGACGTCTTTCTATGGGTTCTACGAAGTGTAGACAACTAAATTACGGCAACCAAGATAGTGAAGATTCATGGTAAAGATGGTGCAGGATCAGCAACTGGTAATATATTGAAAACAAGTTATTTTTCCGTCACAGTTGCACTATTTAGGAGTTGGTAAACAGTTTCGGGCTTAATCGTCCATTTTCAAACCGTTGGCCTGCATTATTACGGCTAGAATAAGGCCCACGGTTTGAAAATGGACGATTAAGTCCAAAACTAGTTACCAACTCTTAAATAGTGCAACTGTGACGGAAAAATAAACTGTTTTCATCCAAGATAGTGGTAATAACAGAAAATTGCTGCAGAGGGCGTTGATGCTGACTCGTTATTATCAAAAGAAATACAAAAAATTGGCTTAAGATTGGGTGATAATCATGTAGTGCAATGCAACAACAACGTTACCTTTTATAGTCCTCAATCGCCTTCGTGAATGTGGCCTCAACGCAAAGGGGCATATGGTGTGTGTCCCATTGAAATTACAACACTGTTTAGCAAGCTGGAATCGGCTGGAGAAACATAAGGATTAGAGTCGTAACTAATTTCCGGGTTCAGTTCACAGATGTCAGGATTTTCTGTTCAGCCGGCCAGTCGTTGTTCTCTCATATGGAGAGAACGTGGAACTGGTAACAATCCTGATAATGAAACTTCCTGGCAGATTAAAATTGTGTGCCGGAACCGGGACTCGAACCTGGGACCTTTGCCTTTCGCGGGCAAGCGCACTACAAACTGTGCTATCCCGACACGATTCACGATGCCGCCTCACAACTTTACTTCCGCCAGTACCTCGCCTCCTACTTTCCAAACTTCACAGAAGCTCTCCTGCGAACCATGCAAGACTAGCACTCCTGGAAAAAAGGATATGGTGGAGACATGGCGGCATCGTGAGTCGTGTCGGGATAGCACAGTCGGTAGTGCGCTTGCCTGCGAAAGGCAAAGGTCCGAGGTTCGAATCCCGGTTCCGGCACACAATTTTAATCTGCCAGGAAGTTTCATATCAGCGCACACTCCGCTGCAGAGTGAAAGTTTCATTCTGGTACTTACAAACTACTTTCCAAACTTCACAGAAGTTCTCCTGCAAATACGCAAGACTAGCCCTCCTGGAAGAAAGGATATAGTGGAGACATGGCTTAGCCACAGCCTAAGGGATGTTTCCAGAATGAAACTTCACTCTGCAGCGAAGTGAGGCGGCATCGTGAGTCGTATCGGGATAGCACGGTAGTGCGCTTGGCTGCGAAAGGCAAAGGTCCCAGGTTCGAGTCCCGGTTCCGGCACACAATTTTAATCTGCCAGGAAGTTTCATATCAGCGCACACTCAGCTGCAGAGTGAAATTTCATTCTGAATCCTGATTATATTCAGGAAACATCACCATATCATGGTGGTAGACGAATGCTGTGGCACGAGTCAGTATTGGCGGATCGAGATGCACTGTCCCTGTAGCGACGCCTGTAGTGTCGAGATCGCATCTCATTCCACTAGTGGAAACATCTCAGCTGGAGGGACGTCTCTCAACGGCAGTGGGGTGTGGGGGAACGGCGCTGTTTCTGAAGCCATATTTTGTTCCAGAAGGATTGACCCATGGACGCGACAATGTCTCGGAGGTGATTTGAGCGTTAGGGCCGCTAGTGACAGGGCCGCGGCGGATTAGCCGTGCGTACTGTAGCGCCGTGTTGCAGTGCGAGAGGCAGTTCGCCTCCAGGGGTTCGAATCCACCCTCGGACAAGGATGTTTGCACCGTCTTTAGTATAAGGTAGTTCATAAGTAAAGTTTAGGGGCTGATGAGCCCGTAGTTAAGTCCCATAAGCTTTACAAATATTTGAACATTTTGAATCGCTAGTGGCTGGGGTGACGATAACTGCAGTTGCATTGATGATGACACAGTGGAGACAGGAAGGCATATTTGGCTGAAGCGACGGCTGTAGGTTTCGCAGCATGGCGGACAGTGTTCCCCTGGCCATGCCAGAGGACTTAAGAATCAGCCTGCTTCCACAGAGTACCCTCGTTACGGCATGCAATGGAGATATTAGTGGTAGTGTTGGTGCTACGAGATCGTCAGTTGCACTGGTTATAAAGAAAGAATAAACATGCATGTTACATGAACTCGTCTATTACAAAGGAAGGAGTACCACTGATTATTTGCGGTCAGGAATATAAAGTGACTCACACTGCTGTGTGGAAGGAGTCAAAGTTCCGAAGTGACAGGGAGATGTCTCCGTCACCTTCGATTTCCACAACCCCTACTTCAGCTCCAACCAGTCTGGCGTGTCCATGTCGAAAGCAGTTTGTAACTAGTGGTGTAGGCGACCCACTGTGACTGTAACAGCAAATCAATCAGATGTTTACCTAATAATAAATAAACAATTAGTTGCAGTACAATGTCGATTTATTAATAAAAGAGCTGCAACACACTCGACAGGACACACTGTCTCCTTTTTATGTCTGCGCGAGAGCTTATATACGCCGTCTCAGCCAATCACCTCGCCGACCCAGAAAGGGATATCGATTGACAAATCGCGACCACCGCGTCACAAAACTGGCGTGCACGGCACAATATCTGCCTTAACCAGGACAGTCCCATGTTCCTTGCACTGCCACAAACGTCATGCTACAGCTGCTAGTCCAGCTTTGTCAGTATCAGTGATGTGTATGCAATAATAAATACCAACAGCAAGAGGAAACAATGTTACAAACTGAAACAAATATGGGATTGTTCATCCAAGAACTGACGAAAGAATCCGTACGATAAATGATACGACTATGTTTAACCAAAATATACTATGAAAATTTTGAAACCACTGAAACACACACACACACACACACACACACACACACACACACACACGCTAATTTCATTATAGGATGGAACAGCAAACTGCCACATTATGTACGATGGTTAGGCGTTTTCCATTTTTCTTGTAAGCCGTAGCTAACAGGGTTTGCCATGCGTTCTGGTAAATTAAAAAACAGACAGAAGGAGTAATTGACGTATTGTGATGTAACAAACGCTATTTTATGTGATTTTTCAAGTTATTTGTTGCCTATGAAATAATAGGCGTTATCTATGAAAATCGTGTGAAATATAATTTTTCTTTGCGTTTTAAACTATCATACAGTACTGACACTCATAACCTCTAGTTATTCGTTCATCCCCGCGTAAGTCGTTTTTCGATATCTATTGTTGTTCTTGAGATATTTCGGGTTAAACGATTAAGTTGGAGAATTCGCCAAAGACACGGGGTCGATGAAAGAACGCTGCACGACATTGACATCAACTTTTGAAAGCTGTGGCGTTGTGAAAACTATCGCAAAATATTAATTTTGAACAGACAGACTGTAGTATCGTTTTGTGAGGCAACCGAAGATTACAACAAGATCGACAGTTAGCACTACAAGTTTACATATTACCGCAAGAGGTGTCACAGTGTGAAATCAGTCATGTATGTGAAATCTGACTGGTCTATGGATAGTTACGTAAAAGGCGCATACGACCTATAGGCAGATTGTCTCATGTGTTCATTGAGACAGCAGCGTGTACATCAAGTAGCAGTGCTTCGCTCCGGTACATATAATTCTTCAACTTAGGACAAAATGTCACGCTACGTAGAATATTGCTTCAGTATTATTCTTTGCACTGACACATAGAAATTCTAACAGAGAGAAAGAGAACTTAGCTCTAACGATGCCTGGACTTTATGATTCATCACTGTATTCTACAACACCAAATTGAGTAATCCTGTAGTTGTAATAAATTTCTCTTGAATTACTAAAGTTGCTGGATCTTTCTGTAAATGTGTCCCAACACCCGCCTGCGAAATAACATCGCCACAATACCAACATCCATTGAAATGTATGTGGTGGAAAATGTGATAAATCTTCTCAAGTGCTAAGGTAAAGCAGTCAACAATCCGAAGATTCGTTTGAACACCACAGTGCTTTACTAGGCATGGCCCTGTTTGGAGGTGGTATGCCGTTGCTTTCCTCCGACCTTCGAACTGACTTACCCAGCCAGTTATAGGGGGACCTACAGTTTAACGTGGGTTCCGAACCACGGTGCTACTCGGTATTTTTCACATGAGCAGTACTACCAGAGGTGAAAGCAGTGGAATGTGACAGATAAAAATCCTAGGACTTGGCGGGGATCGAACCCGCGACCTTTGGATTTGTAGTCTGGCACTCTACCACTGTGCAACCGAGGCGCATTCTCAAGTGCTATCAAGTGAATAATGAGTGAAATCCAGTCATCCCCAAATGTTTGTAAAGCTTATGGGACTTAACTTCGGGGACATCAGTCCCTAAACTTACAAACTACTTAAGAACTAACTTATACTGAAGACGACAAATACATCCATGCCCGAGAAGGATTCGAACCTCCAACGCTGGAGGCCGTGCGATCCTACACGTGGTGCTTCAGACCGCTCGGCTACTCCAGCGCGGCAAACTAAGATGACCGAGGCTTTCGGTAGCGCCGAAGACAGCTATATTCTACACCTCTCGCATCGAGAGCGCTGCGGCGGGGCAGTGTGATGCGGTGGTGTTTCAATCATTGTAATTTCGCTCATGCACGGATTCACCCCAGATATGTGGTACAGCAATGGAAATTGAGAGCTACTTTCACGGGCATGAAGGTGCGGCAAGGGCTTATGAAAGTTGGAAGACATTCTATAACGTAAATAAATATTTTCACCACAAACTTATGTTTTTTTAGATAGATCCCGCGTATTATTTTGTGCAATTAATAGCGTGTAAAATCACAAAACAATGGCGTTCGTAGCATCGCTATACGTCAAATACATCGCGAGATATTGCGAGGAGAATATGACGCTTGAATTTAATGCACTCAAGTAGCACATTTGAGGTTCCTGCTTGCGTTTATTTCAAGCGTCAACTTCGGTTTGCAATTTCTGTTGATGTAATTGACGAAGTCGGATGCAACCAACGCCATTCATTCTGTGATTTCTAATGCTATTGGTTACACAAGGAACAATATTGTGTACCCTTTTAAGAAACGTATTTTTTAGATAATGTTTTATTACGTTTTCCTATGTCATAGACCCTTAGCTGATTAAAGTACGCAAATGTCTTTTTTCAGTATCTATTTTTTGTTCAAGAGACATTTGGGGTAAAATCTTCAAGTATGACACCGTGGACATTATGGAACGGAGTACATGGTCGTAAGTCGTGTTGGGCAAATTGAACATGACTGGTTGGAGTCCAATTAAAATATCGTGGACTGTGGTTGACGAAGACCAGCTGCTATTCGAATTTTTTTCCGAGTCTGTGATACTTCCCCCTGGACGTCAACACTGCATACCACTGGTTTGGCGACGCATTTTTTATGTCAATGTTTCTCGATCTGGTTCACGAAATTACACAGCTTGTCAGTTGATTCCTAACATACGCAACATACAAAATGAGATTCAGCACGCGTGTGTTTTCTTTCCATTCGTACTATAACTATACTTGATCAACTGTAAGTTGGAAGCGAATTGATTTCACTCAAGCGTGAAATTTACGCGGTGTGCTAAAATTGTGTCGACAGACAATATGAAGACTGATACTGTCCTGATACCAGCGATGTCACGCGTAATCCTGTTCTTTACAACAGAGGAGGACTTATTCCTCCCACTGAAAATACTGTTAAGACTGTTTATCTATGATAAAAAGATGCTATAATACCCGTAAAGTTCGTCGCAAAAAGAGGTAGCACGCGTTACCAACAGTGAACACAAACCTACATTAAATAATTTTCCAAAAACATACGCTCGCCAGCCCAATTCGGTGTCCACTGCTCAATTAAAATAATTACGGAACGTGTCATAACAGGAGGTCCACAAACGCAACATCAAGCAAACAACGCCTTGCCGGAAAACGATGAGCAGGTACATAAAATTTAATAAACCATAAAGTAAATCAGAATAAGTATTTCAGAAATGGAAAAGTGAATGGCAAATCAAACAAAAACAAAAAAAGGGTGCTGCAATGGTCGTATACCCTCATAGTATCGTTTATAATTTGGTTTTCACTCAAGGAATTTAATAATAAATTTTGTGATGCTATTCTGAAGTAAGAGAGAATTACGCAGATGGAAAAATAAATTAAGAATTATCTGACAACATTGTGGTGTTAACCAGCCAATAAATTAGGTGTGACAGGAATAAATAAATAAAAATGAGTAAACCGAACATCTTTCTTTACAACTGGCCTAACAAATTTCAACTAATAATCACTGATAACTACTGGGGGAATCAATACGTCAACCAGTTTACCCAAGACTTGATAACACCCCAATTAGAACTTTGACGGTTACCCACCAAGCTGTGGACGCCGCTACGTTTGCCCAGTCGACAAGTAGGAAGTTCAACCTGCCTCCCCACGCCCCTCCTACGATCCCCTCTGCACAACGAGTAAAACAGCATGTTTCGGTTACTGTAAATACTGAGAAAGTCAGAGGAAGGGAATATTTTGACAATTAAATAATTAATAATCAACGAATTAAATTATTTACGTCAATATGGGATCTTGCAGGTGAGTTAATTTTCCACGCAAACATTCTTACAGTCTTCTACAACTACATCAACAATGTTACTTTGCAAATCACATTTAAGTGTCGCCAGAGGGTACATTAACCACTTTCATAACCTTTATCTACCGTTCCATTCTCTAATAGCGCGGGAAAGAAAGAACACCTAAATTGTTCCGTTTTCTATTGGGATGGTCATGTCTCCCTATATAGGTGGGTGCTAGCAAAATATTTTCCCATTCAGAAGTAAAAGTCTGTAATTGAAATTTCGCGAATAGAACTCGCCGCAGTGTATAACGTCGTTCTTTTAATGATTTCCACTTCAAATCGTGCAACATTTCCGTGGCGCTTTCCCCGTGTAACGTGATAAAACAAAACGAGCTGCCCTTCCCTGAACCTTCGTAATGTCTCCTGTCAGACCCACCTGGTCAGGATACCACGCTGGGAGACGACGCGCAAGTGTGATGGTAATCTATTTGGTGGAGCTGGTGCAGCTTCGAAGCGTTCTTCCAATGAAACGTAATCTTTGGTTCGCCTTCCCCACAATATTTTCTATGTGTTTTCTCCAGTCTAACTTGTTCGTAACTGTAGCTCCTAGGTATTTGGTAGAATTTACGACCTTAGGTTTGATTGATTTATCGTGTAATTTAAGTCCAGTTGTCATGTGTATTACTTGACACTTTTCATTATTTAGTATCAATTATCAATTTTCGAATCGTGTAGAAATTTTGTGTCAATCGCTTTGCAGTTGCTTTTAATCCTCTTTTGACTTCACTAACCAATAAACGATAGTTTTATCCGCGAACACTCTAAGGGAGCTACTCAGATTGTCTCCTAAATCGTGTATAACCACACGGCAGAGTAGGGGGCCTATAACGCTTCCCTGGGGAACGCCAGATATCAGTTCTGTTTTACACGATGACTTACTGTCAACTATCCTTCCTCATAGGAAATCGTGAATCCAATCGCACAATTGTGGCTATATTCCATAAGCACGCAATTTCATTAGAAGCCGCTTGTAAGGTACAGTGTCAAAAGCCGTCCGGAAATCCAGAAATATGGAATCGATTTGAGATCGCACTTGAATAAAGGGCAAGCTGTGTTTCTCAAGAGCGATACTTTTTAAATCCGTGTTGACTATTGGTTAATAGGTCGTTCTCTTCTAGGTAGTTCATAATGTTCATACAAATTATATGTTCCAAAATCCGACTGTATATCGACGTCAATAAGATGGACATGTAATTGTGGTGATTACTCCTACTGCCTTTCTTGAAAATTGGAGTGACCTTCTCATTACATTGACAAATGTTTGACGTAATATATGTACTGGAATTTCGCAAATGCTTTTAGGATCTTTGCTTTTATTTCTTCCATTGTATCAGGTCGATTAAAGAACACTTCGCTTGTTCTTTCACTCCTTGCATTGTATCAGGTCGACTAAAGGACACTTTGCTTTTAAGGGAACCTCACAAAAAGAGATTACAAGCTGTTAGATCATGGGATGTGGGAAGCCACTGAATGTCACTATTTCTCGCAATTTCACGTTCTTGAAGTATTTGGCTTACAATACTAAAGAACATTCGACTTGTTTGTCATGCTGATCCATCTTGTTAAAACGGACTGTGTCAGTAATTTGTGGAAAACTCTGTACTTGCCACATAAGGTTTGAGGCATGGAAAAGTTACGACTCAATGTGACTGCCATCGCTTGTGGACTGTCATCATCTTAAGCACAATTGGGACCTATTGCACGGTACAATGATATAACGCACCACACGTTAACTTTGTAGTCGTTTAAAGGAGTCTTGTATAAGTCTGCAGGATTGTCTTCTGCCCAGAACATAATATTTTGTTCTTTCGTCGATAAACCCTCAGAGGTAGTAATGGGCTTCCTCTTTCATCTACAGTTTCTTAATAAACTCCTCGTCCCCTTTATCCTTGCAGCTTTAATTCACAGAATTGTCGACACATAACATCACCGGCGGCTTTTGGTTACCGAATGAAATGCAACTTGTAGGGATACTGTTGTCAGACCTCCACTAATATTATTCAAACACCTTTTGTTCTCAACTGTAAAGATGATACATCATTGCCGAAACATTTCATTTAAATTAAGTGTTCATGTTGCAATTGCATTTGCTGTTGGGACACGAAGGTGGAGTCCTAAATCGAAAATATCTGCTATATTTTTTCGCGTCCTCTGCACAGAGTCACAAGTCTCGTAAAAGCTTTGACAGCAAATGCCGGTTGCACACCATGCCAGCAGCCGTAATAACTAAATGGAAAAACTTAAATCTGTCCGTACTCATTGGGCTGAGAGTACAGCTGACAAATTTCAATACGGAAGATGGTGTGATTACAATACCGAAACCGGTCTCAAAAAAATAAATAAACTTAATACAGCTGCTGGCACTTTCTTCCACCTACAAGTGTAAAAGTGCTGTTGATAGGCTGGTATATGTTATTCATTACCACCAATCATACTCAGCTAAGAACAACTTTCAAAATTTCCCGTTTCATGAATCACATTGTATAAGTTACTACATAATTTAAATGTGCTAAAGATTCTGATCTGATTTGGCAGTTCATCTTTCCGCCATCCAGACGCGGTAATGTGGCCGGCGCCTTACTGCGGAGCGGGTGGTTGCTCGCCTTCTGAGACTGGAGTTCTCACTCGGGGATAGGTGTGTATGTGTGTTGTCCATAACATAATTTAGGTTATGTAGTTGTAAGCCTAGGAACTGATGACCGCAACAGGAATGTCCCTTAGATTTACAAGGATTTGAAGGTTCTCTCTCTCTCTCTTTTTTTTTTTTTTTTTTTTTTTTTTTTTTTGTCAGAAGAGTTTTTGCAGGTAATTTTGTTATAGCTGTCTTTGTTTCATGCAGCCAATATGTTTCTTTAGGTAGACTACCTTGATAGGGTAAACGAATTAATTGTCTGTTCTGGGTAATTTAGTGTCTGTTTATTACATTTTGATGCCTTTTCATGCTCCGCAACCAGATTACTCCAAACGATGTACAAGTTCGCTTTATTCAGTTCCCAGTGAGTTTTCAGTTACTCCATGATCATAAACAAACCATGAGGCCATATCCTGCACCTCAGAGACATTGCATAGTTACGGTTAATGGATTTTATACCTATTTTTTTCTTTCTTCGTTGTTTCAACATTGTGTGCTACAAATTTTATTCTGTTCATTTTGTTAACTGTAAATACAGCGTAACATAAAATTGTTCAGTGATGCATGTCAAATACTGTAATTTTTCTGAGTAAAACTTGATAGAGAAAGATAGTTGTAAATATTCTCCCTGTCAGAGATTGAAAGCTGATAGACAGCTAGTCTTTGACGTGTATGTCTGCGCGCAAGAGAGCTTGCGCAGAAGTAATTTAAACTTTTAATCAATGTGCGACCTAACAGACTACGGCACTGGTCGATAGATTTACACACTACTTAAACTGTCTTATACGAAGATCGACATACAGACTTGCCCGAGAGAGGACTCGATCATCTGACGGAGCCAGCCGTGCAAAACCTGGAGAACTGACTTGGTTGTTGGATTAACCACTGGCCGTTCGCTCGCATGTTGCATGCCATATTTGAAACGTTTGTAATGCGGAGCGATATTTGGGCCACGTGTAGTACAGTTTCAGTGAGTAGCACTAGAAAACATACATTTACATCAAGATCCTGTCCCGTAATCACTCTATGCTCGTTCAAGTATGATCGCAGTAAGTTTTCATATCGAGGTACTGGACCATTGTCGTTGGCAAAGACGATATCTCAACAGCCACATCAACGTGTAAGATGGTTTTTATTTAAGTCCATATTTATCACGTTTTTGTTAGGCTTTCCCAAATCACTTTCGTGAAAACTAATTCTTTATGTTTCCGTAAAAATAAATTTTAAAAGAAGTTTGTCCTACTCCAATTATTGCCTAAGTCATTATTACCAAGAAAAGATCCCATTCTAACACGTAAAATTGTTCGAGGTGACTTCTATTCAAAGAGAAAAAACTTATTAATTAAAATAACTAACATAATTTCATTTTATTTTGTTGAGAAATTCATTGATTGAGGATTTTTAATTAATCCCCAATTCAGCACCTGTTTGCGTGGTAATGTTACGACACAGATCCAATTTTTTGAAGTACTAGTTATAATTAAAGCAGATCGTCTGATATGTCAGCTTGTGATTTATTCTTTCTAGATCCCTGGTCACCCAACTGCAAGCCCAAGAGTAAAATGCAGTTATTCCAGTTCAGGTGTAACCTCGAAGTCTGACCGACGATACTGGGAGACTGAAGGAATGATACGTCTGCATCTACATCTACATAAATACTCAGAAAATCAGACTGAAGTGCATGCCACACGCTTCAGCGAACCGCTTTTACGATATTTCTCTACAGTTCCATTCTCTAACAGAGCGCAGGGAAAGGGAACACCAAAATCTTTCTGTTTTCGATCTGATTTCTCTTGTGTTATTACGGTGATCATGTCTACCTATGTTCGTCGCTGTTCACAAAATTTGTTCGAATTCAGAAGAAAATGTTTGTGAGAGAAATTTCGCTAATATCACCGCAAGGAATAACGTCTTTATTTTAATCACTTCCACCCCAACTTGTCAATCATATCCGTGCCACTATATTCGGTTTACCGGAAGCATACAAGACGAGTTGCCACTCTATGAACATTCTCAATCGCCGGCCGCGGTGGCCGAGGTGACTGAGGCGCTCCAGTCACGGTTAGCACGGCCACTACGGTCGGGTGTTCGAATGCCCCCTCGGGCATGGATATTTGTGCCGTCCTATTTCGTAAGTAGTTTGTAAGTTTACGGACTGATGACCCCGTAGTTAACTCCCATAAGCTTTACAAACATTTGAACATTTTGAACATTCTCAATATCCCCTGTCTGCCTCAATTGATGGGGATCCCACAATGGGCAGCAACACTGCAAAATAGGACGCAAATGTGTAATGCACGCAGTTTCTTTAGTAGATTTGTTGCAGCTTCCAAGTGCTCTCCAATGAAACTTAACCATTTGTTCGCCTTTCTTACAATATATTGTATGTGTTCTTTCCAATTGAAGTTCTTCGTAATCGATATTTCAAGTTATATAGCTAGTTGAATTTACGGCCTTTAGATTTGACTGATTAAGCGTATAATTAATTTTAAAGGGTTTCTTCTAGTGGTCATTTGTCAATTATTTAGCACCATATAGCTTTTCTTATCAAACTCATTTTGCAATTACTTTTGATCTTCTGGTGACTTTACTAAATGAGAAATGAAAACATTCAACCGCGATCAGACTAAGAGAACCGACGTCGTTGTCTCCTAAATCGTTTCCAAAGATAAGTACCAATAGGGGCCCTATAACACACTCCTAGGAAAAGCCAGATATCACTGCTATTTTACTCGATGACCTTTCTGACAGGAAATCACTCATCCAGTCGGATAACTGTGGCAATATTCCATTAGGACGCAGTTTGATTAGTAGACGATTGTGAGGTACAGTGTTAAAAGCCTTCCGGATGTCTAGAAATATGGAATCGATTTGTGATTCCTTGTCGATAAAATTACATCACGTGAGTAAAGAACTAGTTCTGTTTCGCAAGAAAGATTCTTTCTGAAACCGCGTTGACTATGAGACAATAGGTCGTTGAATTGTAGGTATTTCACAATGTTTGAGGAACGTATCTGTTCTAAATTCCTGCTGAAATACGATGTCAATGAAATGGGCCTGTAAGTGACCTGTGAAACTTTCCTGTCTTTGGGAACAGATCTTTCTGAGCTACCGGTGGTATGGAACACACTCTGAAAGGAACCTTATTGGTATACAATCGAGACTGGTAGACATTTTTGGTGATTTATTTAAATTGCTTTACCACTCAAGAGATATTTTAGATATGAATTCAGAAGCATTTCACTTCATCTTTGTTGGTGAAGGAATCTTGGAAAGTTTCATGTTTACATGTACAAGAAACACACCTCTGGACGCTATAATGTAATTGTTTGTATTATTAAAACACATAAATGTATTTTTAATTGAACTATGAATCGACCTTTATACCAATTTTCAGCAGAGACAGTTAATTTGATTTGTTGATTTGATAATTTATGAGAATAAGTAGCAGTCGGTCGCAAAATAAATGGTTTATTACAAATGGCTTTTGGCTGGTTTCTAGGCATAGTCGGTGTTTCAGCGTATGGCGACCAGAGTGGTCTGTTATACCCACACCTGTCGACATATGCAGAAACACCGGAATGCGTGGCATTTCCCGCAAAGTACTGAAAGCTTGTTCCCAAAAGATATTTAGCATTCTTATCCACTTACGTAATAGTTCTCTGAAGCAGGTATTTTCCCAGTGAGAGTAATATATGCTATTGATAAACCACTGCGTATAAAAGGAGAAGCCGTGGTGGAGTAGCCGAGCAGTCTAAGGCACCTCGCTGCGGAGCGAGCGGTTGCTCGCCGACGGATGTTCGAGTCCTCCCTGGGGCATGGATGTGTGTGTTGTCCCTAGATTAGTTTACCTTAGTTTAAGTACTTTGTAAGCTATGGACTGATGACCACGCAGTTTGGTCCGATAGATTTACAGACATTTGAACATTTTTTTAAAGGAGATACTTGTCAACAACTACTTCCAAATCTCACTTCTGTCACCTCTATCCAAAGTTATTGAGAAAGTAGTGTATTCAAGAGTAGCCTCCTATATTTGTAAAAGTTAGGTAGCAACAATATATGTTTGTTTTTCAGCAAGGACATTCAACAAAAGATTCTATATATGTTTTCACTGATCAAATATTAACTCCTCTGAACAACCTAAATTCACCCGTTGGGATTTTTTTGTGATCTCTCTAAGGCTTTTGATGATGTAAACTATGAAAGAGTTCTAGATAAGCTTATGACTTTTGGTATTAGTGGGCCAGTACACAAAATGACTTTCGGCTGGTTCCTAGGCGCAGAAGGATGAAGCAATAGGTTCAGGCAAACTGCAATACTCACCTAATTTCTCAAAAATATGAACTATCAAAAACAGGGTCCTACAGGATTTGTTCTTGCATCTTTGATTATGTATTTGTCATTTTATATTCGTGATGATTCAAAGTTAGTTTCTTTTGTTGATGATACAGGTATAGTAATTGACTAATGAACTGTAAAATTGTTAAGTTGTTCCCTGGAAATGAATTTCATTAAATTTTGATGAAACACAGTATATGCAGTTCTATTAGGTAAACGACATGACACAGTTAATACATATAAGCTGTCAATAGAAGTGTGTAGATAAGAATAATCTAAATATTCATCGTTTTGTAGTGTGTGCATTGATTAGAAATTGAATTCGAAGCAACACATTGATGATCTACAGAAATCTTTGAGTTCAGCAACTTATGCCATTAGGGTTATTGCAAGTTTTGGTCACAAACGTCCCAATAAATTAGATTACTATGCCTATTGACGTTCACAGCTTTCATATGGCATCCTTTCTCCGGTACTTCATCTTTTAGCAAATAACGTTTCATTGAACAAAAGCGTATTATTATACACCCACACAATATCACCATTTCAACATTTAAAGATCTAGGGATCTTCACAATATACATATTCTCTTACGAAATCTGTTATTAATAAAACAAACCAATTCAAAACTAATTGCAATGTGCATAGATACCACACAGGAGGAAAGGATGATCTACATTATTCAAGGTTAAATCTAACTTTGGCACAGAAGAAGGTAAATTATGCTGCCGCAATAATCACTTACAAAACAACACATTTAAGAAAAAATTTCAAATAATTTCTGAATGGCATCGACTTATACTCAGTAGTTGAATTTTTACCTAGATATTAGTAAATTATAAAATAAAACAGTAACAGTAATAATAATAAATAAAAAGATAAAAAGATATGCCATGGGGTGTTCTGTTTTACTAATCATTACTATATGTTGTATTCATGATCTAAGGAGCAAGTATTAATCTAATCTATTCTACCCATGATGGCTAGGAACTAGTTGACAGCGATTTGTAATAACTCATTTATTATCCAACAGATAGCTATTTCTTCTCGCAAATCGCTTAAATTAATTTTCAGAAATGATTTAATTTTCCAAATACATTATTTGTTTTAGTCACCCTGTACGTAAACTGGTTAGGTTACTCGTTATACAGGAGGGGGAATATTGAACCTTCCGCTTGTCGGCTGGGCTAACGTAACATGGTCCCCAGCTGGCGTGGGTAACCAGCAAAGTTCTGATTGCGGGTCCTCGTTCCGTTAATAAGTTTCGGCGGCAGTGGCCGACGTATTCACTCTCCCAGTAGATATCAATGAACATCAGCCGGAAACACCTTGGCCTATCGTAACGAATTCTGCAGGAAACTGCTCTAAATTCTGATTAACTGAAAGATATCATTTTAGAAACTCATTCAATATTTTGAATTCTCTTAGATTAACAATGTCAATAGGCGCTTATATAATTTATAGTGCGATATGTATGTGGTTATGAATTGTACTCTTACCCAGGAATACATGATTTTAAATAGCGAATTAAAGCTAAGTTTTCTGTGGTATTCTTAAGCGTTTCACAGCGAAGCAAAGAATGCTTTGAGAACATTGGTGTGTTGCCATCGTGGTGGCTTTCTGAAATCCAGTTTTCATTACAAGGTAAAAATATCTGCAGCGTGTTATGATCGGTAGAGGTTAGAATCAAATAGTAGTTTAAGCACAGAAACATCAGTATTTTATATAACGTTTCTTTTCCTGTCTAATAGCCGTCCCCAATCTCAACTTTGCTATTTAAATTCCTTCAAAATATTCTCCCCTATATTATGAAAATATACTGTAGGGTAATTTATTTTGAAAGTCCTTTACAGTGTGATGTATATTCAGATGTAAACTAACCTTTTTGTCTGAAAATTCGTCATCATGTTGGTTATTGTACATTAACAGAATGCATTTGGTTCCGATAGACCCATGAATAACAATGAGCGAAAATCGCCGATGAAACGCTGTTTATTTGTGGTTGTTGAAATTTGGGTCTGTAAATGGAAATTTTGTTTGTAAATCTTCGCTTTACAGGGACTGACGAGAAGGGAAATCAAGAATGTATTAATATTTATAGTAAAAGTATAAAATTATAAGTTTCCTGTTTATTCGGATCTTACTATTCCCTGTGTGAAATCGGATATTATTTGTGAGTCACTGGAATGGTGAACTAGAATTTTGATATGTGTATGTGGTCGATATAAAAGATCGATCTCCTATACGTTCTTCATCCATTAATAAATGGACAAGAGCGGAACAAGCAAATAACAACGAATTATCTCTGACAATAAAACTATCGGTAAGGATCATGCACTCATCACAATGGTAGTGATTGCCTTTACATCGCACACAAACATTCATACTTTTATAGATGCGAAACTTCTTATATGCTGCTTGATAAATATTTCAGTATTATTTCAAAAAAATTTTCTGTTAATGGTACTACTGAAATAACAAACCCCAAGAAACATTTTCGTTATAAATATACACCACGAGGATATTTACGATTGTGTAGAAAACTAATCTGATTAAATACGTTTACCCACGTCTCAAGAATCTAATAAACGGCAAATGATTTGCTTAACATTTCTCTGAGAATTTAGGATCAATTGAAGAATGTAATGAAGGGTGTAAAACATTTCTCAGCTGCTTATAGCGGAAACTGGATTAAATTTAATGACACATTTAAATTTAAGGATCTTATTGCCCGTCGTCGAATTAATTACACATAACATAAATATGTATAATCGAGGTGTTGATGAAACAAGTGCATGTCCGTCACCATTTCAGAGTTTCTGACGTTCGATCCGTCTACATGTTGTACGTCAGCACAGCCTATGCTTTTCAACCCATGTTATCTAGTACCCTTCGGCAATGTTAATAACGTCTTCTGTCCACTGGTGGTTGCAGTTAGAAGCGTGCGAAGTTCTGTTTAGAAAATCAAAAATGGCTATGATTTCGGAAACTTCCATGCTTCTAGCTACCACTACGAGTCGAGAGAACAGGGTAGTACACAACGCCGATGGGGTACTGGACGACACGATGGGAATGTCAGCTTCGGCGAAACAATCAGAACAGCTTTGTCCACAGTGTTGACAAGACGTCGAAGCACTGCAACGGCTGTGCACAACTATGCTTCGACTATGGAACCTGTAATGATTCTGAAACACAATTTCGTCAATTCGAAGCTCTAGAATTTTCCAAGTATGCTAAACATTTGATATAAACGGAGATATTTAACAACTAATTTAGGGCTATTTTCTGAATATGGAGTTTAAAGTGCAAATGTTCATTAATTTTGTCGTAAAAAATATAAGAGTTTCAATCAACAAAAAGTACGCTTTGTTTGCTCTCCGAAATTCATTAAAAATATCTTACTTAACAAAAGTTTAACTGCATCCAAAGGTGCATCCAAAAGTTAAAGAAAGAGCGAAGATTTATTTATTTATTTATTTATTTTTTTTTTTTACATAGGAGAAGTTATTCTTGTAGACTTAGGAACTTACACTGCAATGAATGTCGAACATGATTGATCATGCAAAACGTCTTTCATTAATTTATTTGGCATATTTTCAGAGTGTGAATTGAGTGTACTATTGATTGCCCTGTTACTCCAATTGACAACCTACCCCTCGAACTCGGCGACGCAAGTGCCTGTATTCGGCACGCTAGTACCTGCACATGCTCTACACAATTCATTGATTTTAATTTGCATTATTATAATTTTTTTGGTAAGTATCAGTAATGAACACTTAAATTCGCCTATTTACAAGATAAATTAATATTGTGTTCAAAAGCATTTACGCAAAATAGAACTAGAGAAGAAAGAGCAATGATTCAGATGTTAAATGAATTGAAACATCCTGGCAGATTAAAACTGTGTGCAGGAAATGGGACTCGAACCTTTAGGCAAAGATTCCAGGTTCGAGTCTCGGTTCTTGCACACAATTTTAATCTCCCAGGAAGTTTTATATCAGCGCAGACTCCGCTGCAGAGTGAAAGTTTCATTCTGTTAAATGGATTATCACATATTAACAAATTTAATAACACTAAAGCCGTTCTTTGTAAGTCCTACTATTTCTGCATAATGTGAAAGTATGTATTCTTTTTTATCCTATATAAGATTGCCTTTAATTGGTTTACAGATCAAAATGATGTGCAAATAGCCAGTGAGATGTGTGAAAACTCATAATATTACTCAAATATCATCTGTGAAATTGGTTTCGTAAATTGATGCAATCATTTTGCTTATGAACTACTTGTAAAATCAAATTTAAGGGTCACACCTACCTTTTTATTTATAAATATATTAAAAAAAGACAGAAACACACAGACAGACTGTCTAACTGTCTGTGTGTTTCTGTCTCTTTTTAATATATTTATAAATAAAAAGGTAGGTGCGACCCTTAAATTTGATTTTACAAGTAGTTCACAAGCAAAATGATATATATATATATATATATATATATATATATATATATATATATGACTGTCTAACTGTATTCATTGGCGACATACAAGCTTTTCATTTGTTTTCATTTGTCAATAACAATAATTGGCAATATTTCACACTCTGTGCAATTGAAATATTTTACCCTGTCCGGTGTCGCGAATTCTGGGCCCATTGAATTCTGGGCCCACTGACTTCTGGTCCCGGAAAAGGTCGGGCCACTAATCCCCCCACAGGCCGGGACGGGTGCCGGCCGGGTCGGCCGCAGTGGCCGAGGGGACTGAGCCCCCCCAGTCACGGTCTGCACGACCACTACGGTCGGGGCTTCTAATCCCCCCTCCGGTATGGATATTTGTGCCGTCCTTAGTGTTAGCAAGTTCATAAGTAGTTTGTAAGCTTAGGGACTGATGACCCCGTACTTAAGTCCCATAAGCTATACAAACATTTGAACATTTGGTGCCGGCCGGCAGGGCCTACTTCATTATTTTGCCCCGGTAGCTTGGTTCTACAAACATTACAAGACAACAGTGATCGGCATTGTTATAGTACATGTGGCTGCAGTTCGAGTGGTTCCCTGTTGCCAGAAAACATTGTGGGCCAGTGTTGTCGGCAATAACAATTTCTATATTCCCTGCAAACGTAGCTGTACGTGCTGTACTGATGAAAGAGGTATGGAGATGATCAAACAACAAACAAAGTTGGAAGTGGTCATGTAATTTCTGTTTGACAACTATTACTTATGATTGGGTATTCAGCAGCTACCATGGAAAACCTGGAAACCAAATTACATACACAGAATTTTAAAATCACGTCTGTTTGACAAAGAACATTTAAATTAACGTAAAATAAAATCTGTTCCACACCCATCGACCTGCGAATGTTAGACCTACATGTAATGTACATAAACCAGGAGTGTGCACGTGCGTATTGCTTCCCATCTCACTCATAGCGCTAAATGTGCATGGCCCCTACATATGACTTCGAAACAGGAAAACCCTTTCTATTTTGTAATTATAATCCTGCATAACGTTATTAGTATTGCCAAATGTAAAACATATATAATCAGCAATATGCACTCGCGTATTAAGATATACATTAAAACGAGAGTGTGTGAACCATAAAATAATTTACATAATAAGAGTGCGAGTTTACGGCTACAATGAATGACATGATGTTCCAAACAATGACAGAGAATGCATCGTATAACAAGGGAAACAGGTACAAATTAGAGCCAGTGCAATACGCGTATGAAAGAGGGAATATCGTTGAAAATTATGTCAACATCCAACGTTGTTCTTCCGGCAGCAGGACATTTTGTTTCCGTTGGTGGTCTTTTGAAGGGCGGTGTTAACGCGGCTCTGACAGGACGGCCTAACATCATAAATCTTAAAGTAGGCATTAGGAGAAAATTAATTTTCCTCATTTCTTTTTGAAATTGTACCTCCAACGTAGAGTCGATTTTGTGCACCATTTCCACTTGATCTTCAAAATTATCTATGTTAAATTTCTCCTTGTCAAAATGCAAACCTAATGCAATTTTCTTGCTACCATAAGTATTTTCTTCAAATCTCCACGTATGAAGGACCTTCGAGTCTGGCCAGTGGAGGGCTTCTCAGCGACAGGGCATTCATAAACCCCGTAATTTGCACATTTGGCTTTTTTGTGGTATATTATCATGCAATCGCACTAACTCTTTGCTTCCAAAACATGTATGTTTTAGTATTTCTAAGAGCTTGCCAGTTGTTATTCTGTTTTGAAATCACGTACAGGGGATATGCGCATGTAGTGTTAGGAGCGGGAGAAGAAGCCATGTACAGCTTATGTCACCTACGCACTGTATGTGAGTTATATCCAATGATCTTTAATTATGTGCACAATCCTATCCTTTTTTCGTACGCCATCATATATTATGTTCTTTACATTACATATACCATCCAGAGGTATGACGAGTATATTATTTTATATTTATTTTATCATAAAGTTTTGTAATGAAGAATAGATACGATTTTTAAATTACATTTTTGTAATTAGGTTTTAAGTTTTCCATTGCTTTTGGAGGTATTTGACATTGGCTGAAATTGGTCATAAGTAAAACCTTTTTGAAGATTTAGATGTAAGTGATTGCATCAGAGACAATATATTACAAAAAGTCACAGTGCTCCATATAAGAAATTCGCTTTTTCCAGGAAGTGATCACGTTATGTTTACGGAATTTTCGTAATAAACAGACTCCCATCACACTTTATCCAGGCTTTGGACTGGCTAAATGACACTGTCATGCAGTAGTTTTAAAATAAGTTTTTTATTTTATTAACTTTTAAATTATTATTATTTGTACATTTTTTCACATACGTTGTCTCAAACTAGGCCAATGAATTTATTCAAATTTTTGAAGGTAAGATATGGCTTTCAAACAGGCCCTGTGTCACCATCCTCTTCGTACTTTTGTACTATTTTTTTCCATCCTTTCATCGAGTTTCACATAAGGTTGTTTTTTTTTTTTTTTCGATTTCCCTCCATACCTAACTCTGACCTCATTAAAGCACGAGCCGAGTTCTCTGATTCCGTCTTCATGCACTTGATTACGTCTTTAATTTTAGGATTCGGTTTCCCAAGCAAATTATTAATCTTGTTGTGACAACCTTCTACAGCGTTGATGGTACGATGGCGCAGTCTGTAGCAGCTCCAAACACTGATCGGGACTACATAGTTTTCTAACCACCTGTCTATGAAATAGTCGAAAAACTGAGACAGCTTGGGGATATCTGGTGCTTGTGAATGGATTTCGAGCCAGCAATCGCTGACATCTTCCGGTCGAAGGAATGCCAGAGAAGCACACGTCTGAATTTGCAACCTTACTTCTTCATTTTCTCTGTATTCGGAAGCAAGTCCCAAGTCTTGCACTTTCCTCCAGAGAGATTTTTTCATGTGGAAATGGCAGCCATGATCTTGAACCGACGGGAGCACCACTTTTAATGCAGAAATAGCAGCTATTTCACAATCAACGGTGACATTTTGAGGATTCCATTCTTTTATATCATTTTTCGAGTACTGAAAAGACGAATATGTCTCTTTTCTTTTGCTGAGTGACGGTGCAAAGGTCACCGGATAGATATTTGTTTCATACTTTGAACTTCCAAAGTCTGCTTACTACAACATTTGAAAGTCCCATCCATAAAAAAGTCTCGTTCAGTTTTTAAAGCCTCTCTTCCTGCTTTTCCACTAAAGACTATCAGCCTATCTCCAATGATGTCATTGCTCAAGAGAAAACTGCTGCCATCATTCATATTTAGTAGCTCAGACGGAAGATCGACTTCTTGTCTCGTCTCTGGCTCTTTCTGATCTCCGCGTGCTTTAGACCGATGCTTGTATAATAACCGCTTCGTCGATAGCTCTTCTGTCATTTCAGACACAAAATGATACCCTCTATTGTGCAGGTCACCTTCAGTATATATTTTAGAAATCGAAGTCTCTATGTCTCTTGATCTCTTGTTAGCCCGATTTACTGCCTTCTGTATTTCTATGTGAGCGTCATCCGGTGCTCCACATTGATGCTCGTTTGAACTAAGCACCTCACAATCTTTCGTCTCAAGCATTTCTCGGCAATATTTTGTTCTTTGCTTTGAACAGCGTCAAATCACAGTCCCATATTCTTTGGTTCTCCTTATGGTATATGAGTAGCCGTCATAGTGCGCACATGGCTTACCACGGATGGTCAGTGGCACTTCCATTTCGAACTTAGAGCATACTGGGGGACAAGATGCACGAACCGAATACTACGCAAGTTAGAGTATACTGACAGTGTCTGTATAAGCGGTCAGCCACTGCGCTGGACGAGACCTTCGGGACCGAGACTGACAAGGAGCGTTCCCAGGGGGGCAGGGAGGCTCTGCCCTCGCGCTGGTAGTTTCCAGGAAACTGGGCCCAGAATTCGCACATTTCTGGTTGGGCCCAGAATTCACTGGTCCCAGAATTCAGTGAACCCCCAGTCTCTTACCTTTCTTTACAAGAATTTTACAACAGATTTCCCACCAAAATATTTCAGCCAAAGGTGGTTGAAATGAGGTAAGCACAAAATTGAATAAAAACTATATTCACGGTTTAGATTTTTTACAGCCTGACCAATACAACACAAATGTGTCCATATGCCATATATATATATATATATATATATATATATATATATATATATATATATATATGGCATATTGATCTTTTTATATATATAATACAAAAAGATCAATTTAAAAGGCAATAAAATACAATTAATATCAAAGTGGGTGATTTTACATAAAATAGGAATTAACTAAGGTTACTGCAAGAATACAAAGGTTTTGACCGGCTAAGTCACAGGAGGGAAATGGCAAAACTACGAAGTATAAAATCAACAAGTGAAATTTAACCCAAATTTAACCGTCTTCCTGTAGAACAGCGTTGTAATTGGCGAAGACCAGCTGACGGCAGTACAGTGTTGACAGCAGCGATCGCGAATGTGGATTGACACGAGTTGAACAGGTTTTGTCGGTTAAGCCGACGACAATACTACAAAGAATAATAAAACTGTTCTCTCAAAAAACGGTAAAAATACTGATTACGAGTGGTGTAGCTGTCAGCGAACACGCACTTCAGAATATTACAAGTTTCAGTTTATACTACAGTAGCCACGCCGGACTCTAACACCTGACTGTGCAGAAAGCACACTGAAATAATTCAAAGTCCACGATCTGCATAGGAGAACATCTACAGCCAGAGACTTGAAGACAGCACGATCCGGCTAGGTGCGCGACCCAGACCAGAGTAACTTCACTCTACACCAAAATTTCACAACTCAAAATGTTCCTGTTAAGCTCCACCCATCGGTGGTGTCAAGCCAATCACAAATTTTGCTTAATGGTCAAACCAATACAATACAAGAGCTGTTGTTCAACACGCCATGCTCCTTCACCACGAAACTATCCCACGCTGCACTCTGCACATAAGCCAACATTTCTCAGAAATCCATAGAAATTTCGGACCATTGGAACGAATCTGCAGACGCTGAAATGACTTTACTGCCGACGGAAAGCCAGCCCTCCGTCACGAGAGCGCCGCTCTAACTTTCAGAAATCACCTCTGGCAATTTACATAAATATTCCCAGACGCCCTCCCCCGGTGTTCCATAAACTCGGGCGCACGTACAGGCCAGAACGATGCCAAGTTTTCTGCCTCAGCTCATTGAACTCCAGTGCCCTTCCGGGGCGTTGCGACCGGAAATCCTCACTACACAATACAGCACCGTAGCGGCAAAACAAACTACCTAGCCTAAGGTCAGCCACAGACGTGACCAGCCCAAATATAAATGTACATCTGCTGACGGAGTGGTTTTACCACGGGTGGTGGTGGCTAGCGCTCGCTCTACAGGCGGTGTTGGCAGAATGCCTTAGAACGTACTCCAGAGAACTTGCCGCCAGCAACCCCTGATCCCTCGCGGAGCCACAAAATTTGCTGTCCGCTGGTGTCGCTAGCATCTTCCGCTTCAGAAGACAATTATCCCATCGGCGATACTCCCAGTGAACAGAAGATTACCTCCCAAACTCCTATCCTCTGATAATTACAAGTCAAATGAAAGATATTGAATATAAACAATATAATACTATTCATATACTTCCCAAATAAATTTAGACAATAGTATCCAAATAAAATAGAGAAAGTAATTGTGAAATAGGTCACCACCTCTCAATCGAATAGTAATTCATCTTGTTGTTGTTATCTTGAGGGGACTAAGCAGCTAGGCTGTAATTCGTAATACAAATTAGGGACCTGGGACGAAGGAAGAGGAACTCATTCCACTCAACAACTGAAATACTGTACTCACATAAAACGCCAGAAAATATTTGATGGAAAGAAGCAGATGTTTATTTTATTGTATTTTTATTTATTTATTAGCAAAGTAGGTTATCACAATTTATTGCCCAAAAGCAAAGGCGAAACAATTCTGCTGATAAGTTCTAAATTATCACAGAACCGAAAACACATACTATGAGATGAAAAATGTGACAGGAAGTACCTACCGAATTAAAGTTTCCTCACAACATAAAATAACAATATAACTCTTCTAATATTAATAATTCAGTTGAGAATGGTCTACTCTAAGAACCTACTCCAAAATAGGGGACAGCGAATGTGTTCACGCAGCAAAACGACGTCTAAAGATATAACTCTGGTTCCTTAAATGTCATATATAAAAGCTGCAGCTGTCTCGCTAAATTAGGTCTCCTTCCAGTATGGTGCGATGGAGAATACGGTGTATCATGGAATGACACATTGTCGAGAAATTCTATCAGGCAAGGTGCAATACATTTCTCTGCCATTCGAATATTATGGTGTCTGTGATGAATCTAAGAGCAACCTGTCAGATGTATACATTTTGATGTTGTGGCAGTTCATTACTGTTGCTAAAAGGACATAGAGAGAGAGAGAGAGAGAGAGAGAGAGAGAGAGAGAGAGAGAGAGAGAGAGAGAGAGAAAGGCAGAGACTTCCAAGATGCTGCGTTGATCAGCCAGAGAAATAGCCGCCAGCCACTCCAGACTTCGTTGCTAACTTCCTGACCGACCTCCAGTCTCTATCCTGAGGAACTTCCAGAGAAGGTATACACATTCTGCCAACCACCTTGTTTACGTTATATAGCATCACTACAAATTCATTAGGCTAAGCGATGAGAGACTGATATGTCTGTGGGCGCACTTTTAGGGGTTTTACGGTGTGAGAGAGGTGCGTGACCTCTTCTTGAAGAAAGAACATTTCTCTGGAACGTATTCTTCTGGACCAGATAGCCAACCATACTCGCCTTCCTACCCCCCCCCCCCACCCCCCACAGTGCGCTGGCTAACAGCTGTGACTTCGAAAAATCAGCTTTTAGTGAATACACCAGCACTGGCGCCACAACAGAGTGAATCGTCCTTTCTCACTCCACGGCCCCCAGAGCTCTCACAATACCTGTGTCGTGGTTCCTTTTCATCCCTCGACAACCCGACACCACCCAACTTCCTGTCAAACACGCCATGTTGCCCACTGCTGGGCTGTCCAAGACGAAATGCATCAAATCAAGGAGAAGGAAGACGGCGCTACAATGCAAAGCTCAGCTGTCGATTGAAGCCAGTCCGCCTTCTTTCATCTTGTTGCAGATTAAAGTGCAATGTGGTTCTTGCCCTGTTAACTGTGATACAGTTCAGTGACTGACATTTCTGAGTACATATTCGATATAGTACACTATTTTGGACAAATACAGACCTTCCAGATAGCTGAACTGTGATTTATTAAGGAAAAAAACTTATTCGATTAGTATGACTTACATATCGGGTAATATCCAAATGCTTTACAAGAACTGTAATTGTCAGCTGTATAAGTTCACAGGAAATACAGACCAAGATATTTTTAACAGTGACTGAAACAAGATGTATCAATTTCATACGTTCAGTACGACGAGATGATTTTTATGTTGAGTAAATTAGGTACGAAAATTTTTATACCGGTTAACCCTTGTGTCCAAAATCAAAAAATTATACTTTGTTTTATAACCAGGTTACCTTGGTAACCCAGTAAATTACAGTCAGGGTTGGTATATAGGCAACTGTTGCAACAAGACATCTTAACTGATGCTGGCTGCAGTTGCTGATGTTCACACCGTTGTGAACTGTTCATTATTGTGTAAGCTTTGTTACTGTGAACGTCAACTCTAGATTCTAATAGATGATAAATTGGAACTCTTCAAATTGGAATACAGCAGATTAATCTATGAAGCGAAAAAAGAGTATATTAGAAAGATATTGACTATTGATTCAGAAGAGGATGTTGCTTCAGATTTCAGCGACGAATATTCTAAAGATGGATTCCTAGTATGGAGAATGCTGCTGCTTTAGAAATTGAATATGCTATTGATGCTTGCAGTGATACTGAAATTGAAGTAAAGATAAGTGATACTAGTACTGAAAAACATGACAGAGCTGTCGAAAACCGTGAAGCAACTGTGTTTTTTGCAGATATTCTACGTGGCAAAGATGTAAGCAAATGGCATAAGGAACCCTTCGGTTCAAGAAAATTGATGAAGCACAAATTTTAGTAGCAAAGGATTGGTCCAACACGTTAACCAAACCAGACACTTTCAAGAGTATATTTGTATAAGAAATGTGTGATATAATAATACGTGGAACTAACAGGAAGGCAAGTAATGTATTCACAGACTATATCGATTCAGTAGGACCAGCGAAAGTGTGGAAACCATTGACAACTGAAGAATTTGAGGCATATCTTGGTATACCGATTACAGCTGGAGTAAGATTCTCTGTCACTGAACACACGAGGAAAATGTGGAAAACAAATGCATTAGCATTATATCCTGCAAGCGTATCACTCAACAGGTTTTGTCAGATAATTAGATTTATTTGTGAACACTAGGAGTGAGACATTTCTGAAATGCTAAATTCAAATGTTCCTAAAAATAAAAACTACGTGCCATCTGATTACCTCACTGTTGATGAACAACTTTGTCTTACAAAGGAAAGACGAGGTTTACTCAATTCATTCCCTCAAAGCAAGCTAAATATGGCTTGAAAGTTTGGTGGGTTTTTGATTCCCGAATTTCTTTTCCAATAACTGGCGTAATTACCACTTCAAGGGTACGGGCATAGATATAGCAATTGACAAATTTTTCACATCTCTAACAGTAGCAAGGCTTTTGATGACTTGGGATTTATCCATAGTTGTTACCGTGAAAAGAACGAGTCCTATATACAGCCAGAAATGCAACCTTCATCTTCAAGTCAAGAACTGTCGTCTATATTTGGATTCAGAGGAGACAACGTTTTTCTGTGTTCATATGTTCCAAAGAAGAAGAAAGCAGTGATAATGTTATCAACAATGCAATATGATGCATACACTTCTAGTGTTCATATGTTCCAAAGAAGAAGAAAGCAGTAACAATGTTATTAACAATGGAATATGATGCATCCACTTCTAGTCCTCTTTCACAACCAGATACTATACATTATTATGTCAGCACAAAATGGGACGTAGATGACAGGGACAAATTTAGTTCTCATTACAGGATGAAAAGAAGGAAACAGATGGCCGTTAGCATTTCTTACAACATTGTGGATATTGCATGCTTAGTGGGATATATTATTTACACAGGAAACAATCCTCAAGCAAATAATGTGACTCATAGACGCAGACCGTTTCTATTGGAGCCGAGTAAAGAAAATACAAGGCATTCCATTATCTCCATCGAATCCTAATTACTTGAGAAAATTTTCCGTGAAATTTGGCATTGATTGCATGATAGGAGGACCTCTAATTCTGGTTCCTGAACAAGTGGAGGCTCAGCGTAAATTAGATGATTCTGGACATCTGAAAATCATTGGTGACTGTTTTGTGTGCAAATACCAACCAAACAAAAGGAAACGAAAGAAAGAAAGATGCTACAAGACATGTAGAAGAGACAATGTGTGATGAGCATTGCATTACAACAACGGTGTATGGACGTTTTGGGTAATTAATAATTCCAAGTGTATCTTTCCATTTTAACGAGCAGCAAAAGTTAGTAGCTAATAACTTTATTTCATTTACTCTGTTACATGAAGTAAAAAGCTGATATATTTTTCACTTTTTTATGTCTACATCTGTTGTACTATTACCTGGTTGTCTAATAAATAGTAAATACTTTTCACTGGTTGTCTAATAAATAAAGCATTTTTGTTGTTTTTTAGTTTTGTCAACAATTATGAGAAATGTTAAAACGTGTTTTTGTTTCCCGTGTAAGGAGTCAGACAGGACACAAGCAACAGATTTCAGGAAACACACATATACACACACAAAGCTACTGAAACTTAGACAAAGACGTAATGCTATATGAATATGGGGAGAAACACTTTCTTTACATGTAGTCCTCAGAGTCTAGAAAGCAGTAATAAAGACCGCGGTGGCGTGGCCGAGCGCTCCAAGGCGCCTAGCTGCGGAGGTCGCCGCTGCTCACCGTCGAAGGATCGAGTCCTCCCTCGTTCATGGGTGTATTTGTTGTCATTAGCATAATGTTAATTGATTTGTAAGCCTGGGGACTGATGACCAGAGTAGTTAAGTCCCATAGATTTACATAAAACAGTAATAAGGAAAAACACACAAGAACAGAAAGCATTATCAAACAGTGTGATACTGTTTCTCACAAGTAATGTTCAACATGCTCTTGATGCAGGCATCTTAGACTCATCGTTGTTGATATTCAGATTCGCTGATGTGGTTTGCGTGAGTGGTTTGCGTGTCTTTACATAGCCTTCCATAATACCGGCATGACGAGCCTGAATACCATGTAATGGTATAAAGGTTCTGAGAGCGTCTGCCACCGAATCTTTAATTGAGAACGCAGCGAACAATAAAGTAAAGAGGATCTCTACCATATAGATAAAAACAAGTCCTGTACAAGAAGAGACCTCATATTGTACATGAAATTATGTTAAATATCTGTACAGTAAGCTTGAGTGGATGAATCACTGAATTGGAGACGGTGAGTTGTAACATGTAAGCAAAGCGTTTCCGGACCGATATTCGAAATATGTCTACGTTTAAATGGGAAGAATTTTCGAAAGTAATGTCTCCTTTTTTTGTGGAAACTTAGGATGTTCACGTGAAATGTCGCTGTAGCGCTAATGCCTTCCTCTTACTTGCAGATGGTTCCGTTGTTCTTCTGTAGCCGCGGCGGAGCGGACGAGCGCATTGAGGCGCTATGCTACGATGCGCGAGGCCGGTCCCCGTCGAGGGTTCGAATCCTCCCCCTCCCCTCGGTTATGGATGTTTGTGCCGTCTATAGTATAAGGTAGTTCATAAGTAGTTTGTAAGTTTAGGGATTGATGACCATGCAGTTAAGTCCATTAAGCTTAACAAACATTTGAACATTTTGTTCTTCTGTAGTTGGCGATAGAAGGGAAGTGTTCCAAAATGAACACTGATTTGGACGTGGGTATGAAACAGCGATGTGAGTTTGAATTCCTCACTGCTGAAAAAATTGAACGGACTAAAATCCATTGACACTTACTGAAGGCGAATGGAAACGATGCAACAGGAATGTGAAGCGATGGGTGGTAAGTGAGTGTGTATGCAAGCCACGGCCCTATCGATCCTGCAAGGAAGAGCGTCTTGACCAGAGGATTGTGCGTGAACCTGAATGTTGGCTGTAATGGCTTGGAAACAATGTTGCTACATCTCGGTTATAGCAAACTCTGTGGGAGATAGAAAGAAGAAAAAACTCATGGAAATTGTAATTTGTCACGTCCTGCTGGAGCAATATTCTGCTGAAGGTGATAATATCCTGAACAGCAACGTCACTGAAGATGATGTCAAAGCCGTAAAAACCGACCGCGAGCAACTGCGGACTCCGCAGCGAGGCGCCTTAGGCTGCATTTATAGGCAGCGGTGCCTCCGCGGCGGAGCAACCGCTGTGATTTTGCGGTGGTTCCGCACGTCACTCTCACAGCAGGTGTTCCACCCGCAGTGACCTTGAGCACCTTTCAAAGCAGGTATTATAATATTAAATGGAAATGTTAATGTAATCAAAATCTCTGAATTTTGTAATCAACATCTTGTATCTGTAGAGATGTCATACAGGGGAGACACGTGGGTGATTTCCTCCCTCTACGTGCAATATAGTCCCAGAATTGAACCGTACGCCAACTACATCAAAGACTTAACGAACTACGCAGTTAGGAAGAAAACTACTAGTCTGTGCAGACATGAATGTCAGGTCCACTCTGTGGAACTCTGACAGTATCTGTGACAGAGGAGGTTACGTTAATGCCATCTTACATGAAAGCCAACTACAAATAGCAAACATTGAAGGCCACATACCGACCCACATTGGACATGACGGATCGACCTGTAACATTGACGTCACAATCGCTAATAGATCAGCTGTTAATTTGATACAACACTGGACCGTACATGATATAATTACATTAAGTGACCACAACGTAATTACCTTCAAACTACACAATCAACTCAAGAATACTAACACGAATGTTAACAAAAGATTACTTTTCCATAAAGCAGACTGTAATAAATTGAGATCAACTATTGAGAGATACAACATTATCAACACGCAGGGTAGTGTTGACTATAGAGCTCATATGCTAACGGCCATCATTAGTAGAGCCCAAAAATGGCGATACCAACGGTCGACGACTTCAAACCACAACAAATACCTTGGAACGACGAATTGACAAGACAAACAAGACGTAAGACGTAATAAAAAAGCTATACCAGAGAACGATAATCAAGCGAGACAAACAAATCCGATTGGCGGCATATAGGCACGCCAAAGCCGTCCACGTACAGAAACTAAAAGACACCAACAGAGACATTCTGACAGGTTTGTCGCTAATCACACAGAACACAACATATGGGGTGAGCCTTATAAGATAACAACAGATATAATCAAAAACCTACTGGTTCTTGGCATTTTACGCAAAGACAATGGTGACATGACCGTGGGATGGAAGCAAACAGCAGAATTTTTGCTGAAAAACTGTTTCGAGATGACGACACACTTACAGACACCCAAGAACATAAACAGCTCAACAGAATGAATGCACCATACACTATAGATACCGTAACAAGTCCCTTTGTTCAAAAAGAAGTCGCGAAGGCCTTAATTCATTTGAAAAACAAAAAAGCGCCTGGTCCAGAGGGGATAGATAACAAATTACATAAACAAGTTGTACCACAGATTGCACCATTCCTAACTACACTTCTCAATGACGCCACACGGCTGGGCAGGGTGCCTCTGTTGTGGAAAAACTCGAAGTCTGTCATTATTAAAATAGGAGCTGACCGGGACCCAGCAAACCTCAAAACTTACAGGCCAATATGCTTAATAAACACACTCGCCAAAATAGAAGAGAAATTGCTCTGTAAACGATTACAGGAACCTGCACGGCCTAAATGAAAATCAATACGGATTCAGACCTGGGAACAACAGATGACGCCATTAATCGGGCAATGGAAATCGTAAACAACTCGGATAGTAAATATGTTATTGCAATAATGATTGACATAGCCGCAGACGCACTTATAAACAGGGCTCACGCTGTCTTATGAGAAACAGCGCACTGACAACTCCTCCACCGCGGAGCGCCCGCGTCTATAAACACGGCCTTAGATCGCTCGGCCAATCCACCGCGGCGGTGATTACGAGCAAAACTGATAGTCTGTAACGGCAATATTGCTTTATTTGGCTCTACTGTTAAAATGTAAAGAGTGAAAATTATTGAACTATGCGAAATAAAATCGTCATCGGTTTGCATTAGGACGTTCAAACGGCAATGATAGCCACAGAACATGGATGGAATTAATATGCACATGAGCATTGTTTTCTGTCGTCTATTACATGTGAAAATTACATGGTATAGCTTGTCTTAGCGTATAGCACATTTGAAGGCCTACTTTGCAAATAATACTCGAAGTAATTTTGTAAGACTACACCTGTCGCCGTATCTTACAGTTTGATTAACGTAATGTATATATTGTCTTAAATTTGTTCATTTCACGTATTTTCATTTCTTGTATGCTAGATATATTTCTTATGTAATGTCATTTCCTATATTGAATCATTTAGTGTGAACATGTACAGTACGTGTAAACCCGCATGAATGCACGGACATTCCTATGCTGTAAGTTGGTAATGCGCCAGAGAAAATGTTGAACCTGTTGTAAAGACTGTCTTTGGTACAGACGTAGTAGCTGTGAGTGTCGCGCTGCTGAAGCAGTCGCGGAGCGGACTCGCCAAAGTAAACACATAAATGTTTCGTTGATGGTGCAGAGGCACGGTAGGCGCAGTGTGGCGCGAGTTTAATGAAGTAGCAAAGTTGCAATAAGCCTGAGAGGCGTACTGTTTAATGTATTTAAGGAAGTGATCAGTGTAATCTTTTTTTATGTGTGCAAGAAAAGTAATTGTTTGGTTATCAAGTCTATTGTCACCGAGAGTGATAGTTGCTGTATTTACGGAAGGTGTATCGAGGTGATATCAATGCATGGAGATTTCAGCCAGACGAGCTGAACAAAGAGTTGTCGATAAAAATATTTTTGAACCAGCAGTAAGAGAATCTATTGTAATCATATCTGTCTTGTATGGACGTCACGACGAAGACGACGAAAACAGATGAGTATTTTTGTAACATTTTATTTTGTATGCATGTAATTGTAGTGTCAACCCAATCAGAATTTTGGTTCAATTATATATGACTTATTTTGCAACCAGTCTTAATTTTGTAAGTAGTTGTAGCCACCCCATTATCTCATTTATTAGATTATGTTGATTATGCAAGCCTGTACATTGAATAACAAGTTCAATCATTTTTCAAAGTAATTACGATTAGTTTTAAAGAAACTGCTAGACGAGTTAAAGAATTGCTAAACGTGTTACAACCACAGAGACTAGTAATTAATGTGTAGTGCTGTTCTAAGTTTTGCAATCAATTATTATGCCATAGCTTTTAACTTGCAACAGAGTTTCCACGTAAAGTTAGTTTCATTTATATAGAAAGTAACCAGGCTAACAGTAGTGAAAGTATTATAGTTGATTAACCAGACTTGACGAAAGTAATTTTTATGAAATACGTTAAATGCCAGACTCTGCTCAGCCAGTTACACACGAACGCTGCCCAGGCCCTGGAACGAATTAATCAAAAAATAGTTCACGTAAAGTTTTATAAGGAAGTTGAATGTTCGCGAATCGTAAGAGGTGCTGGTTGGAGGCTGTAGTCAATACTAAGTCAGATAGGGCCAAGCTTAATTAATTACGACACTAATCGTCAATAATTAAATAACATCAATATTATTTATTCAGGATTTCTAACTCCCGCTGGCAAAGTTTTGTCACTTTTGACAAGTGCGATTAGCAGCAACTTTCAGTAACAAAATTTCGACAATATTTATACACAAATTGATCTCCTCCAATTAAACACCTTTTACAATTTTTCGACCGAGTTGATGTTTCAGATATGTTACCGATAAAGAATTTGATTCGCATATTTGAAAGAAGGATACATTTCTTGATGACACTGTTGGAATGGTCTAAAATGTGTGAAAACGCTTGAAAAGATGTAGAAGGCCCTCCATGTGTTTCAAACCAGCCTCAGTAAATCGATCAGATGAACTGTAAAACAGGCGGGATTCAACCACAGGACAGTGCAACAAGAGCTTCAAATGTTCAAACATTTGTAAAGGTTACGGAACTCAACTGCGGGGTCATCAGTGCCTAAACTCACAAACTACCTACGAACTAGCTAAAACTAAGAACGGCACAAATATCCATGACCGAGGGGGGATTCGAACCCCCGATCGTAGTGGCCGTGCAGACCGTACTGGCGCGCCGCAGTACCCTCGGCCACCGAGGCCGACCGCGGCTTGAAGAGCTTCATCTGTTCCAAAGTTACACCCACAGTGGTTGCGTTTCGGGGAGGGGGAGAGACAAGGTTAATGTAAAGATAAGTTAATGAATTTTTATTATACGTCCTATTATTTGCTACAGTTTTACTTACTATTCATATTCAGAGGTGAATTAGCGGTAAAGCCCCTTTTCCTTTAGTCAGATGAAGTTTATTATGTCGTTGAAATTAAATCATATTAATATATATTTTTCTTTTTTTTAACTGGCTTTAACACCCCAATTTCCTCGCCAGTAGAAAGAAGTATAACTGTCTACCTCGACGATGCCTTCACGCATCATTTATTAAAATGATACCGTATATTTATTTTACATTCATTATTTCGGGAGAGTGCGGAGGGAGCGTGTAGGTCCCCTGCTTCTCCTCTTTCCCCGTTGCGTGTGCCGCTGGGTCAGTGATAATAGTCTCTTTGTATATATTACTTTAACTCGGCATAAACATGAGAGATCCAGCGCTATCAACAATCACACCACCAACAATGGCGCAACGGAAATCAAGATCGTAAGAGTGTGGTCACAAGACTGACACGGTGGAAACTGCACGTAGTAACCAAGAAACGAGCAGACGTGGCCAGTAGTTAGCACAATTTCTTATAGAATACTAGCTAAATACCCTGCCTTGAGTAAGTACTTCTCCTATCCCTTCTCTCTCTGTGTCCATCTCCAATTTTCTAAAATCATGTTATATTTATCGAAGAATACGTAAGAAATAAGGCTGTTTTACGTAAGGTACAAAATTATAGGTGCAGTACCCAAACAAAGAATACATGGTGCGTGATAGGGCGGTTTTCTATGAACGTTAATATTTATGTGCTCATATATCATGAACTACGTGTCGTACTGCGATGCAATTTGGAAGGTAGATCCAGCTACATGTGTGTAGACAGCCTGTAAAGTTTTCTGCGGCTACAGCTTTTAGTGTAGAAATCAGAAAGTATAACATCATACCAAATGCCGTAGTCCATGAACAGCGGAAAAGTAGTAAGGTAGAAACTTTTTTCCATTCATAATTTTGCTATGATCGTCACCGTGAAAACGTTCAATAAAGGATTGAAATTATCTTTAAAGTTGGTTACAAGTCGCTATTCTCATTCAGTGTGTGAATAAAGTCTCGTCGCATTATGAGGCAGTTCCTTGCAACTACAATGTTTATGACGTCGTACCTCCTGAACCATTTGTCGTATGTGGTTCTTACCTCGACAGCATTGTTACCTCACGGTAAGGAATATATGCACCAAATTTGGTTGAAATCAGTCCAGTGGTTTAGGAGGAAATGTGCAACACTATGGTTTGATGCAGCAGTTTTGCGCACATTTAATTGTTTATGACGCCATACCTCATGAACTATGTGTGGTACGTGATTCTAACATTCACTGCGACCGTCCTCATGAATTGAAGCTTATGTATGCAAAATATCATAAACACTGGAAGAAAACTAGATTTGTATATAATACGTACACACAAACAAACGCAGAAACATACGGACACTATGCTTTATACAGGGTGTTACAAAATGGTACGGCCAAACATTCAGGAAACATTCCTCTCACACAATTAAAGAAAATATGTTATGTGGACATGTGTCCAGAAACGCTTAATTTCCATGATAGAGCTCATTTCATTGCTTCTCTTCACATCACATAAATCATGAAATGCAAACACACAGCAACAGAACGTGCCAGCGTGACTTCAAACACTTTCTTACAGGAACTGTTCAAAATGTCCTCCGTTAGTGAGGATACATGCATCCACCCTCCGTCGCATGGAATCCCCGATGCGCTGATGCAGCCCTGGAGAATGGCGTATTGTATCACAGCCGTCCACAATACGAGTACGAAGAATCTCTACATTTGGTACCGGTGTTGCGTAGAAAAGAGCTTTCAAATGCCCCCATATATGAAAGAGGGTAGCGGCCAGGAGAGCGTGGAGGCCATGGAATTGGTCCGCCTCTACCAATCTATCGGCCAACGAATGTGTTGCTGAGAAGCGTACGAACACGTCGACTGAAATGTGCAGGAGCTCCATCGTGCATGAACCACATGTTGTGTTGTAATTGTAAAGGCACTTGTTCTAGCAGCACAGGTAGAGTATCCCGTATGAAATCATGATAACGTGCTCCAGTGAGCGTAGGTGGAATAACATGAGGTCCAATCAAGACATCACCAACAATTCCTGCCCAAACGTTCACAGAAAATCTGTGTTGCTGACGTGATTGTACTATTGCGTGCGGATTCTCGTCAGCCCACACATGTTGATTGTGAAAATTTACAATTTGATCACGTAGGAATGAAGTATCATTTACATTTAAAGAGGAATTTAGATGACCTAATATCGTCTGGTCTGGAGGCGAACAATTCGTTTTATAGTTTCCGAATGATAAGCCAAGATCGCAAACTAACAATTTATTAAGTGACGACCGGTTTCGGTGTACTTTGTCACCATAATCTGGTCATATATATATTATTACCTGGTCATCTTGTTAAAAATTGGGTATAAAATAAGAAGTGCAACATTGCACTTAGTCACAATTTTGTAAGCTGTCATGTTTTTAACTTATGAATTTTTTATATAGTCACTAAGTGCGATGTTGCACTTCTTATTTTATACCCAATTTTTTAACAAGATGTCCAGATTATAATATATACAGGGTGTTTCATTAAGTGTGTTTGCCTCTGTAACTTATAAAATAATAAGTGACGGAAAATTTTAATGCGGAAGGTCAACACAAGAAATGTTACATTTTCTGCGGAGCTATGAACATAGTTTATTGTATCATTTTCCAAAGAGTTACACCACAAAGATATAATTTTTAAATGTAACAATAGTTTTATCTATCGCGCATTGGATTCTTTGAAACCAGCTGCGTCCATATGAATTTAAACTACATTCCTATCACTGTTAGTTTGTGAGCTACAACCAGCCAATGTTTAGGGGCCGGAGGCTACGACAGCGTAGCTGACTGGCTGATGGTCACGAGACAGTGGGACGTGCCCCAGGGTATAGGCACTCGGCCAGTCAGCTACGCTATCGCAGCCTCCGCCCCCGGAACTTTGAAGGGTTGTAGCTCCGAAACTAAGTCATAGGAATGTAGTTTAAATTGATTTGGACGCAGCTGGTTTAACCGAATCCAATACACGATAGAAAAAAAACTATTGTTCTATTTTGTCGTGTAACTCTTTGGAATATGATACAATAAACTATGTTCATAGCTCCCCAGAAAGTGTAACATTTCTTGTGTTGACCTACCGCATTAAAATTTCCCGTCACCTATTATTTTATAAGTTACAGAGGCAAACACACTTAGTGAAACACCCTGTATATGACCAGATGATGGTGACACAGTGCACCGAAACCGGGCGTCACTTAATAAATTGTTAGTTTACGATCTTGGCTTATCATCTGGAAACTATTAAAGAGAAATACTAAAATGAGCTCTAACATGGAAATTAAGCGTTTCTGGACACATCTCCACATAACATATTTTCTTTCTTTGTGTTTCAGGAAAGTTTTCTGGAAGTTTGGCCGTACCTTTTTGTAACACCCTGTACATAAAGATTCGGCGATAATTGTCATACTTTTATGTGTCGCTTGTACTTTCCATGAATCAAAATAGGAGGCATTAATTTAGTGAAATTGTCCTTGGTATATCAGTCCACCTGCGTGTTTTGTATCCCATCCTCGTCGCCACTTTTGCGAAGCACTGTTCCTGACGGCACCGTTCATTGAATGTTTGTTTTGCATACAAACTGTCTGCAACAGTTCATACAGTAAATGTCACACACGCTTTGGATTTTGACAGTGTTTCTTTTGATTCTCAAATGCAAGAAAGTCTTTCTCTGCCTACGGCAAAACTATATAGTGAGCCCCGTAGCCAGCGTCCTCGAGCGTGTAAATCTGTGCAACGGAAAAGAGTTCGGGACAAGAAAAATGTCTATGTACAGTGCAACCCTGTAGTGAATATAGTGCCTTCTGGAATTTCTCAGTGTAAAAGTGCGACACAAAGGTTGCCCCGTCGTGTTAGACAAATGATTTGACAAACAGGCGCCGACGTTATATTCAGAAAAATGTTCGTATGTCTTGCCCCCAGTGTGTATTTCGCCACAAGCGTGCGCAGTGCCCTTGTTGCAACGCAATCTGTTTTCAAAGTGGCAAATCGGGACACGTACAGTGTGTATGCAAAACAAACATTCAACGAAAGGTGCCGTTAAGAACAGTGCTTCGCAAAAGTGGCGACGAGGATGGGATACAGAAGCGTGAACCCTTGTTTGAAATGACATAGCCAGCAAGTGGTTGCGGGGACTAAGTTGTCAAGGTTAGCAGCGACGGCGGCGTGCTTTGCAGGGTGGCAGTATGCGAGCGTGAGGCGTGGCGCGGTCTCTTTGAAGCCTGCGGGCGCCTGCGCCGTGCGCCGCGGGAGGCCGACCGCCGCCCCTTTGAGGCGCCATCAGCCGAGTGGCAGCGCCGCCGCCATTGTAAACACAGTGTGGGGCGCCGCTGCTGCCCCGGCTGTGGCTGCGGCCGACTCCGGAAATAACGTCCAGCCGCCGGCCATCGCCCGCCCCACAGATTACCCCTCCCCTGAGCCCTCCTCGCGCAAGTTTCATTTCGAAAAACTGGAAAATGTCGCGTCTGTGGTGCATGCGATCGACAGGCTATTCCATTTGACGGGCCTCTCTCTCTCTCTCTCTCTCTCTCTCTCTCTCTCTCTCTCTCTCTCTCTCTCTCTCTCTCTCTCTGTGTGTCGATAATATAACAGCATGATGTTTCATATTAGATTCCGAACTTGTTTCCTGTTCCAACTATTTTGTCTCTGCTGATGCTGTAACTGTTATATTATTTACTAGCTTAAACCCGCGGCTCCGCTCGCATGTTGGTTGATTATGATAAGCTACCTTTCAGTAGTGTGGTATAAGATCAAATCACACGTAAAAATGCACTCGATTCGAGGAATCCAATCACGAAATTCAACAATAATGATTGTAATAATATCACAGATCGATCACTTGATGTAATGAGCGAAACGTCAAATCGATTTTTTAATGAGATGTATTAAGAGAAATTTCTCTTTTACTGCTTTATTTATTCTTATATTTCCTTATTCGTATGATTATCCTTACAGAGAAAGAGCTGAAGACATTGAAGCACGCATAGACCAAAGATATGGTCTGGGGCATCACGTTTCGCTGTATGTAATCTCCTTGCTATAGAGTCGCAAACGTCATCGCTGGCCTTTAGTCCGAATTTTTTTTTTATAATTTGATTACTTTCAACCACCATATCTTCCACCCCCTTATAGCAACTGGCACGGAACTGCTATGGTGTACAACGGGAGACTTCGGACAACAATTACACAAGACCATTTATTTGCATTCTGTAGTTTTCGCTGCAGAGCGAACACACACACGCGTAGAACTTTATATACACCCGTAACTTTCCATCCCACATATACTCTAGCCCTTTATCCGTATCAACCCTCAAGCAACAATGCAACCAATAAAACCATATCCAAAGGGTAAATATTGTTTCGCATTTCGCGTTATATTCTTCAAATTACTAAATATCTATCTGTTCGCTATAAAACCGTGCCTAAAATCTTTCTTAGGTACAAATTAGTAACTGTACAAATATTTAAGTCTCTGCGTCTTGTCGTTGGACGTGATAAGCGTACACCGAACAGACATTCACATTAATTTATATATATATATATATATATATATATATATATATATATATATATATATATATATATATATATATATAGCAAGGGGAAACGACAGCCGTTACTTTTCCCGAGGACATGCAGCTCTACTGTATGAACATATGATGGTGGCATCCTCTCGGGTAAAATATTCCGGAGGTAAAATAGTCCCCCATTCGGAACTCCGGGAGGGGACTACTCAGGAGGATGTGATCATCAGGAAAGACAATACTGCCATTCTACGGGTCGGAGCGTGGAATGTTAGATCCCTTAATAGAGTAGGAAAATTAGAAAATGGAAATTAGGAAATGGATAGGTTGAAGTTAGATATAGTGGGGATTAGTGAAGTTCGGTGGCAGGATGAATAGGATTTCTGGTCAGGTGAGTACAGGATTATAAATACAAAATTAGTTGGGGGTATCACAGGAGTAGGATTGATAATGAATAAGAAAATAGGAATGCGGGTAAACTACTATCACCAGCACAGTGATTGCATTATCATTGTCAAAATAGATACGAAGCCAACACCGACAACAGTAGTATAGGTTTATATGCCAACTAGCTCTGCCGATGATGAGGAAATCGAAGAAATATATGAGGAGCTAAAGGAAATTATTCAGACAATTATGAGAGAGGAAAACTTAATTGTTATGGGAGACTGGAATTCGGTAGTAGGACAAGGAAGGGAAGGGAAGATAGTAGGTGAATATGGACTGGGAAAAAGGAATGAAAGAGGAAGCCGCCTGGTAGAATTTTGCACAGAACATAATTTAGTTATAACAAACACCTGGTTCAAGAATCACAAAAGAAGGTTGTATACGTAGAAGAGACCAGGAGACACCGGAAGGTATCAGATAGATTTTATAATGGTAAGACATAGATTCCGAAACCAGGTTTTAAACTGTAAAACATACCCAGGGGCAGATATAGACTCTGACCATAACTTGTTGGTTATGAACTGTGTGCTGAAACTAAAGAAACTACAAAAAGGTAGGAAAATAAGGAGATGGGACCTGGATAACTTGAAGGAACGTGAGGTTCTTAAGAATTTCAGAGGGAGCTTTAGGCAACAATTGACAGAAACAGGGGAAAATAAAACAGTAGAAGAAGAATGGGTAAAATTGAGAGATGAAATATTGAAGGTAGCAGAGGACAAAATAGGTAGGAAGGCAATACCTACAAAAAATTCCTTGGATATCACAGGAGATACTAAATTTAATCGATGAAAGGAGAAAATATAAAAATGCAGTAAAGGAAACAGGCAAAATGGAGTACAGACGACTAAGAAATGAGATTGACAGGAAGTGCAAAATGGCTAAGCAGGAGTGGCTTGAAGGCAAATGTAAGGATGTAGAAGAATGTATAAGTAGGGGGAAAATAGATACAGCCTACAAGAAAATAAAAGAAACATTTGGAGATAATAAAAGCAGCTGTATGAATATCAAGGACACTGATGGAAAACCAGTTCTCAGCAAAGAAGGGAAAGCAGAAAGGTGGAAAGAGTATATAGAGGAGCTCTACAAAGGAAATGAACTCCGAGACAATATTGTAGGAAGGGAGGAGGATGTAGATGAAGATAAAATAGGAGATACTGTATTGAGAGAAGAATTTGACAGAGCCCTGAAAGACCTAAGTCGAAACAAGGCCCCTGGAGTAGATGATATTCCCTCAGAGCTACTGAAGTCTCTGGGAGAACCAGCAATGACAAACCTATTTCACCTGGTGCTTAAGATGTATGAGACAGGAGAAGTACCCTAAGACTTTAAGAAAAATGTTATAATCCCCATTCCAAAGAAAGCAGGTGCAGACAGGTGTGAAAACTACAGAACCATCAGTCTAATAAGTCATGGTTGCAAAATATTAACACGAAATATGTACAGAAGGATGGAAAAGGGGGTAGAAGCCGACCTCGGGGAAGATCTGTTTGGGTTCAGGAGAAATGTAGGAACACGGGAGGCAATACTCACGTTACGGCTTATCCTAGAAGATAGATTAAGAAAAGGCAAATCAACATTTCTAGCTTTTGTAGATTTGGAGAAGGCTTTTGAAAATGTTGATTGGAATAAACTCTTTCAAGTTCTGAAGCAAGCAGGAGTAAAAGAAAGGGATGCAGTGGTTGGAAAGGGAGTAAGACAGGGTTGTAGTCTTTCTCCATTGTTATTCAATTTGTACATTGAGCAAGCTATAAAGGAAAGCAAGGAGAAATTTGGAGAAGGAATTAAAGTTCAGGGTGAAGAATTAAAAACATTGCGTTTTGCCGACGACATTGTAATAATCTCAGAGACAGCAAAAGACCTGGAAGAACAGTTGAAGGGAATGGACAGTCTGCTGAAAGGTGTATATAAGATGAACATTAACAAGAGCAAAACTAGGGTAATGGAGTGCAGTGTAAGAAAATCAGGTGATGCTGAAGGAATTAGACTGGGAAACGAAGCAATAAAGGAGGTACATGAGTTTTGTTACTTGGGCAGTAAAATAATAAATGATGGTCGCAGTACAGGGGATATAAAATGCAGAATGGCAATGGGTAGAAAAGCGTTCTCGAAAAAGAGAAATTTGTTAACATCGAATATTGATTTAAGCCTAAGGAAGTCTTTCCTGAAGGCATTTGTATGGAGTGTTGCCTTGTATGGCGGCCGCTGGGCCCACTTTAGTCGTTGTGGAAAAGATGGGCATCACCATTTAGTTCGTCGGCAACCGGCAGGACAGTCTTCCCCGACTTCTTATTGGCGTCAGGGGACAGTTAATGAACTGAAGGGTGATTCTCGCGCTACCAAATTGTTTATTGATTTCAAAATTGATAACCATGATGTCCACTTCCAAGTGGACACAGTGGTGACAGTCTCCCTGGTGAACCTCCTGACATATGCCCGTCTCGGCTTCCCAGCATTAGACCCGCCCTTCCCCAGGTTGGTAGCATATGGTGACAGCGCGAATCCTCTGAAAGGTCAGTTTACCACTTTGGCAGCTTACAAAACGGTTACACGTCCTGTAACCGTCTTTGTGGTCAATAGCCACTCAGATGGAAACATTTTCAGCCTCGATCCGTTCTCACTGTTTGGGTTTTCCATCTCCGATGAGGTGCAGGTAATTTCTGACACAGTTCCTATCCAGGAACTCGACGACCTTTGTGCCTCTTTTGCGTCTCTGTTCGAACCGAGTCCGGGTTGTATAACCAATTTTGAGGCACATATTACTTTACGTCCAGATGCGGTGCCCCGTTTCTGCCGTGCACGCACTCTTCCGGTCTCCCTACGGATGGCGGTAAAGCTGGAACTCGTCCGTCTGCACGCCGCAGGAGTCATCGAACCTGTCAAAACGAGTGTCTGGGCCACACCACTGGTAGCGGTTCTCAAGCCCAATGGCGCCCTCCGTCTATGTGGCGATTTTAAATCCACCATCAATGCCCAGGCACAGGTCGAAACCTACCCAATTCCACGGCAAGAGGACCTCGTCACGAATCTTGTTGGCGGCGAATACTTTTCTAAGATAGACCTGGCTGACGCCTATTTGCAAATCCCGCTCGATGAGGAATCTCAACGAATCGTCGTCATCAATACCCCTTTTGGTCTTTACAAATACAAACGTTTACCCTTTGGGATTTTTTCGGCTCCAGCCATCTTCCAGAGGTATCTCGAGCAATTAACCATGCCTATACCCGGCTGTGCCAACTATCTTGATTATTTTATCGTTACTGGGGCTACACGCAGGGGGAACTTGCATAACCTCTGCACTCTCTTTACCACATTGCGGGACGCCGGGCTCAGGTGCTGCCTCCATAAATGCCAGTTTTTCCAGGAACAGGTCGAATACCTTGGCTACTTGCTCTCCAAAGAAGGAATCCAGTCCACAGATCGCAATGTATCGGCGGTCGATGCTCTACCACACCTCCAAAAACTACAGGAATTGCAGGCGTTTTTGGGAAAGGTGAACTATTATGCATAGTTCCTCCCACAAGCAGCCCACATCATGCACCCCCTCAACTGTCTCCGGAAGAAAGGTGTGCTGTTCCAGTGGTCGATCGTCGCTAGTCGCTACCGACCCAGTCCGACCTTCGGTCACTATACAACAGTACTGCAAAATTTTGTCCAGCATATCAGATAAGGCTCAGAGCATTAAGCGATGACGCCTGATCGTTTGGGGCAGCTGAGTCTCCTTGAACAGATGTTACCATCAACAGATGCATGGTTTGCGCAAAAATACGGAGAAACCACCAGAAAAAAATAGTGCTTTAACTTAAATGCAAATGCATGCGCAGTGTGCAAATTTACCTGCGAAATCTTAATGAGGTGCAAATGTGAATCGTGCTCCCTACAGAGTTCTGTGTAGTTGTGAATGGATTCGAATATGGCCTAATTATTGGTGCATATATACTTTTGGAACAAACGTACCTAACTGATTTTCTAGAGGCACCATATGGAAGATATAATTATCTCGCATATAGAGAAACCAGAAAACTATCGTCCATTGGATCACGACGCAGATTATAATGTTTAATTAGTGATCGTGACAGGGGGTAATTGAAGAAAACTATGATGAAAAGAGGACAAATGTTTAGAAAATTACTGTTGAATACCTCACTGGCGAACTTTCACAGCATGAGGATTCTTTATCCGGGCACTGAAGGGACAGCTGTAACTCCGAGAGAGTTCTCTATTGACGTAAATGTCCTTAGCATCATATACGTGCTGCCTAAGCCATAAAAATTGTGTTATCGAATACTGGACATAAATGATTTGATCCGATGGGTTCTCTTTCACATTTCCGTTCCATTTTATGTATGTCGAATGCCATGCCAAGACTGTTACCATTTGCTCTTGAAACATGGCAAGGGTTTGGTGACAATAAGGCAGCCTTGATCACAGATGTGGGCTTCAATGATTCAGGGGTGATTTTAGTTACTCAGCCTTTGTTGACTACTTTGGAGAGAAGAGTGCATGGTCGCTATCCACATCTATCCTCATCACTTAAACTTTCCACCATTTTGCTAGAAGAAGGGCATAAGTTACTTTTGAAAGGAGTGCAGAACCAGTAATTATCTATTCTGACACGAAAAAAATCTACTTTTCACTACTCACGGTTTCCTACCTCATATTACAACTGGTAACTGATTTCGCATGTGATCGAGTAATTTTCGCAATTTTTTCCAACCCCCTGAAATTATAAGTCGTCAAATGTATTTTATATACCAGCTACGTTTGAAAATGGCATTTACCTACAGAAATATTTGTGAGTGCCCTGAAAAGTCGTACAAATAAGTGATGAGAGCTTATAAAGTTTATTTCTTTTCTGAACTGACTGCAGAGTCGACATCGAGAATGTTGGCGGCATTTTCAAACATCTCAGCTGTTCTTCTTCTTTCACTTTCGTTTTACAAGCTACTACAACATATTTCTCAATGTTATGTACGCATGACGTCTTGGGATCACATATCACAACTACTCGTATGGTGTATATGAATAAAAAGTTCAATCAATGAATTTAAGTTGCCACAACATCGAGAAGTGAAAGGTAATGAGGTAATAGTAAAGGAAGTTAAGGAAAAAGCATTAAAATTGGTATAGACGAATGAGGCAACAACAAAAAAATAACAATGCAAAGTGTATTAAACGGAGAACAAAAGAAGCGAAAATGCGTTGTTATACCGTAAAAAGAGATTAATCGCTGTTTCTCTGCTCAAAAAACTATAGCATTGTATGTACAGTGCGTATTGTAATTAGTTTATTCATAGATACAGGTCCTATAAGTATAGGAAAAGTTTCGTCATCTCAAATGATTTTGGCTTTTGTAAAGATCCTTCTAGCTCATGTAGCTATATTGTAATAGTTTTATTGGCGTTCTGTAGAAAATACATAGGCAACGATTCTGTTAGCAAGTGTCATTATTTCGAAAGACGTTCTCAAGTCTATCTTACGTCATCTGCATCACAGCATCGCAGTAATTTCCAATAGAACACTGGATTTTATAAACTACTATCTGAAAACCCGGCGTTGTTCATATTGAAACAATTTACGTGAAATAAATAAATGTGTTGTAAATGGAGTTGGTAGTAAACACGTAGTAAATTATAATCTCATGCTAATTAGGGCAAATTTTCATGCATTTAATCGTCTTTGACGTCATAGCACCTGAACTATGTGTCGTAATACGATATTATTTCGAAGGTATATCGAGTTGTGTTTATGTAAATATCTGCAAAATACATCGCGCACACAGTTAGTAGGAAAGATGTACTAAATTCAAAACGTCATGTGTGATGAGGCGGTTTTTCATAAACCTAATTGTTTATGACTCCGTATCTCATGAACTGTGTGTCGTTCTAAGATAAAATTTCGAACGTGCGTTCACTGGTATGTGTGTATACTGTATGTAACATTTATTGCGAATAAAATCAAATGTTTGTATAGCTTATGGGACTATTGCGAATACAATTAATAGTGTACGAGTAATAAAATGTAACGTCATGCCATATGCCGTAATTTTACAGTACGAACGCCGAAAAACGCTTGTATTGTCAGCGAGAAAGTGTCGTAAGGGTTTGAAATTATGTTTAAAGTTTGTTGGAAGTCGCTAAGTGCTCTCGTTCTCAAATAGACTGATAGTCGCACTATCACGTGCCGCAGGACGGGGAAGTTTTTATTGTTTATGCCGTCATATTTCCTGAACTATCGGCCCTAGAGCAATATCATAAACTACATTCGCGCCAAATTTCAGATTCATAGGTGAAGTAGCTTTGGAGATTTCGTGTTTACTCGGTGAGAGAGTGAATTAAAAAACCTAAAAAAAAGTGTGTGTGCGTTTGGGGGGGGGGGGGGGGGGGGTGTACGGTTCGCGCTTCAGAATAAAACGAAAAACTTCAATTCTTTGATCTTAATATAGCCTTTATAATGAGTTGCTATTATCACATTCACTGATGTTGTTCTTCACGTGACAAACTGCCCAACGGCGGCCCTCGTGGCCGAGGGCACTGAGGCGCTCCAGTCACGTTCTGCACTACGGTCGGTGGTTCGAATCCCCCCTCGGGCATGGATATTTGTGCCGTCCTTAGTCTTAGTTAGTTCATAAGTAGTTTGTAAGTTTAGAGACTGATGACCCCGTAGTTAAGTCCCAAAAGCTCTACAAACTTTTGAACAGTTTGTTGAAACTGCCCAACGCATGTTTTTAGAACAAGGTTGTCAATAACATTTTTCCACTGATGTAATAAATTAGTAATTCCACAGCTTGTTTCGCTGCTACCAGAAACATAGCTAAGTTTATATATAGGGGGAGATGACTCATATACCAGACGTACTGTCGCTTGTCCCGAGTCTGGGCAACAAGCGTCTGAAGTCACGGACGTGGCTTGTCACCTGACACGGCCAGCAGGGGGCGAGGTTAAGTGAGCGCCCTGCGGGCGGCAACCCGCGACACTGTTGCGCGGGACAGTCGCCACGCAAGGCGGTGCTCTTCGGTGGTGGATGAGCACATTCGTCTCTTTGAAGAAGAAGCACCTTACGGAATGAATAGTTCTCGCCGTACGATGCTTTTAAGGTATGCGCTTGGTGATATGATGATCAATTCAACAATTATTCAGTTAATAGGTTAAACATTGCTGTTCTGTGGATCATTAAAACAGTAAATTGTACTGACTGGGAGCAGTACTCATTTTCAAATGTGGTGAATGAGAGTAGGTGAAAACCTTTGCCTTATTAATCAGCGTTACACAATGTGTTGCTTTTCCTTCAAGGATCAATACACTACATTCAGAACGATTATGCCATTTGTAAAATGAGACGTTCGTTTGTATACATTTCACGTACTTATGAACATGATTGTTAGAAATACGTTATCAAGATAAAAATATTTATTAACAATGTTCGCCAGTCTAATAAAATTCGTCTTTCTTTCTCCATGTGACCGCAAATGCAGGGTCGGGGTTGTTACTTCGGGATTTGGCTTGTTAATATTTACAGATTGACCGGATGCCCCCGAGAGAAAAGGTGTTCCCCAAATGTCTGCGTATAGTGTTATATGTGTGAAAATATTACGACATGTTTGCTAATCGTATAACCGAGGCGGCACTTGGGTACCAGCCCGGTATTCACCGAGTGGGATGTGGAAAACCGCCTAAGGAACCAAATCCAGGCTGGCCGCCATTCCGACCACATTCATTAATCCTTTGGGCGAATACGAACTGGGAACGGTACGCCTCCCCGTCTCGGAAAGCAGTGCGTTATACCACACGGCTAACCGAGCGGGTACTCTGATTAATAAAATATGCAAAATAATAAGAATTGCATTTGACTGCTTAATGGGAAATGTGATTGAGATTTTAGGTTAACCCAAAATTTCAATGCAACTGTAAATGTTAATGTGGCCTAAGATTATGGAACCAGAGACAGCATTGCCTTGTTGTTGTTATGGTCTTCAGTCCGGAGACTGGTTCGATGCAGCTCTCCACAATACCCTATCCTGAGCAAGCCTTTTCATCTCCTCATAAGAACGGCAACCCACATCCACTTGAATCTGCTTACTATACGCGTCTCTTGGTCTCCCTCTGCGATTTTTACCCCACACACTTCCCTAAATTTACGATTCCCCGATGTCTAAGAATGTGTCCTACCAAGCGATCCCTTCTTTAAGTCAGGGTATGCCAAAAATTCCTTTTCTCGCCAATTCTGTTCAGTACCTCTTCATTATGCGATCTACCCACCTAATCCTCAGCATTCTTCTGTAGCACCACATTTCAAAAGCCTCTATTCTCTTCCTGTCCGCACTGCTTATCGTCCATGTTTCACTCCCGTAGAAGGCAACACTCCACACAAATGCCTTCAGAAATGCCTTTTCAAAAATGCTTTTCTTCCCATGGTTATTCTGTATTTTATATCCTCTGTACTGCGACCATTGCATGTTATTTTACTACCCAAGTAACAAAACTCATCTTTAAGACAGATAAATATTTAAATTCATCCGTGGTGAAGGGTATTGAATTTCATAAAAACAGAGCAGATAAATATTAAGTTCATAACGCTCAAATGCTTGTAAATCTGATAGACTTAACTGCAGCGGTTATCAGTTCCTAGGCTTGAAAACTACTTAATTTAATTTGATCTAACTACAAACAAAACACACACAGCCATGCCCGAGGGAGGACTCAAACCTCCGACGGCGAGCAAATCGCCGTAAAGCGCTCGCCCACTTCATCTCCGTTATGACTGAGGAATGGTGTCAAACTTATTTTATGAGCTTATACTTATACTTATACCGGAAGCTTTTAAATACTTTGGACCACTATACACGTGGTAATTACATATTGAATATTGTACATTAGAAAACTAAGTAGATGTCGTTTTTGATACCGAAACGAATAAATTTAAGATGTTAAAGATTCAGATTCATATTCGAGTGCAGAAAATCACACTGTCAATATTCAAATTCGTAGTAATGATGACAACTGTGCAAGCGATGTCATTATACTCGGTACAAGCTAGGTTGCTGATAGTTTCTGCAAAAGATAAATAAAATGAATAAGAATAAGAGATTTGATTATTTGATATTTTTTTCTGGCATCGCACCCTATAAAAACCGTACTATAGGAGACGTAAAATGTTGTCTGCATAGTCAGAGGTAGAGCTATAAGCAAATAGTCATCTACAAGCAGATACTATGGAACATTCGAAACTTATCTGTAGTAAAGTAAATTAAAATAACTTCTCCCTTAAGAATAGATGCTACAACTTCTTAGGTGTTTTCGTGGCCTTTACAAAGATTTAGAAGGTGACATTCCTTAAGTAAGATATGTGATTGTGGCATACTTTTCCACGTTACCGGAAATAAATCGACTTTTTATGCTGCGAACTCATTTATGATTAGTTTTCCCGAACACTACAAATCGAACGAATATTTGAAACAGGAAAATTTATACGTATTTCACTAACTTCTGTGATACATCCATTTTCAATAAGACTTGAATTGATTAATTCATTTGTCAATAATCCCACTATACCTCTCGAGCTCGTGAGCAAACCTTATGGTGCACGGAAGAAAAAGTAACAGGTGACTGGATTTGTGCAAAAAGTGCAAAAACTCTGAGTTGTTATCTTACAATTAGCAACAGGATAACAATTTCTCTCGGTTAATTGGGCACACGTGAACTGATGAAACACTGTCATTGCTCCGACTCTAATTTATTGGCAAACTGTGGAGTAATCGTACAAAATGTAAAATAATTTTCCCTTTATTTTGCGACTTCTTTCAGCTGCTAAAAATACAAGTGACAGAACAACCTATTGCCATTTTCCATGTAGGATATGCTGCAAGGAAACTGCTGATGTAGGCACATGTAAACTCACAGAATATGAGGTTCTTGCAGTATTTCCACAACAGAGGCGTATCATGTCCATCCTATCGTTTCTCTTGGTAAAGTCCTATACTGTTAAAATTTATTACCAAGCCCTACATCCCTCAGCCATGTTATGATGATATGATACAAAAGATTGTTTTGATCGCAATGGAACTAATTTGTTTCAATTCTTGTTATTTTTAGGATATTTTATTCTCTATTTCTTACTCTTCCTGAAACTACATTAGTGCATCGATGTCGATGTAATTTTACGGTGTTAATTCGAAGTTCTATGGATCCGGGACTAAGATTATAGCATTGGATGACAGACATTCCTCTCTGCAACTTGGAGTTGTTTTAAGTGTTTCGCTACTGTGCATGATTTACCTCGACAAGCTGCGCCAATCTTCCAGGTGCTGTGAACGTCTACATGAGCTCTTGTAAGCGTCGTTGTCGTGTTTATGTGTCGCTTTCCAACGAAGGTCTCGTTGCTGTGGGCGTATTACTTCCACATGTCGCTGAATAAAGTTTGCAATATGAAGCACAACATACATGGTTCTTTACGTGCTATCATCGTCATGAAACTTCTTTTCGATCTCTGGACCCATTTATGAAATAATACTATTGTTTTGATCACATAGTTCGTCGGATATAGAACACTATATCGAAAGAACAAAACGAGATAATATTATAGTATCAGTATTTAAACTTAATTGAAATGTACTCTAAATTTAAATGGTTTAATTTATTGGGTAAAATCAACCGTAAGGGATCTATATGCTTCAACACCATAACCATGACGAACAGCGCATATAAAAACAAACCATGAAAATGCACATATAATAGGCCATAAAATGTGGAAACATTAATGTTGTTTTTTCTGCGAACACTTGCATATAGGCAACATTGGTTGGACTAGAAGTCACAAGAAGATCCATTTTCCAATCCAACTCGTGCTCCAAATTTTTTTGTTTACAGTTATAAAATTATGAAATATTGTCACATGCCATTTGCATTATTAGCAATTATCATACTACGCTCTGGTTATAAAATAGATGAGTCATGTTTTTGAAATGTATTTTCATATCGATATAAGTAATAGTACGCGGAATGCCGTATAGACTTTTCAGTTCAGAATCGGCGCTCACACTGTTAACATGTACAGTTCAGATCGGGTGTCCAGACGGTGAAGATGTACACTTCAGATCCGGTGCACAGAGGCTGAACACGTAAAATTCAGATTCGGAGATAGCGTATTGTCAGAATAAAAAATGTTCAAATGTTTGTATAGCTTATGGGACTTAACTACGGGGTCATTAGTCCCTAAACTTACAAACTACTTATCAACTACCCTGTACTAAGGACGCCACAAATATTCATGCCCGAGGGGGATTCGAACCCCCGACCGTAGTGGCCGTGCGGACCGTGACTGGAGCGCCTCAGTCCCCTCGGCTACCGCGGCCGGCCGGTCAGAATAGATTAATGTTTCATTTATCAGTTATAAACTTGAATGCAGAGACAATGAACAATATAGTTGAAAATTCCTGGCAGATTAAAATTGTGTGCCGGAACCGGGACTCGAACCTGGGACCTTTGCCTTTCGCGGGCAAGCGCACTACCGACTGTGCTATCCCGACACGCCCCACGATGTCGCCTCACAACTTTAATTCTGCCAGTAAAGTTGTGAAGTGGCATCGTGAGTCGTGTCGGGATAGCACAGTCGGTAGTGCGCTTGCCCGCGAAAGGCAAAGGTCCCAGGTTCGAGTCCCGCTTCCGGCACACAATTTTAATCTGCCAGGAAGTTTCATATCAGCGCACACTCCGCTGCAGAGTGAAGTTTCATTCTGGGAACAATATAGTTAATTATGTGCAGTTTGCTAATTTCCTACGTTTATGCCTAATAAATTAGCTGGCATCCCATTACCCTTCGTTCATCATTTTACAAAAAACTACACAAAACAGTTCCTAGCCATTTGCAGCCTCAAGAGCAAGAACCTGCGCACGGTTTTCTGCGCTGGGACAGTTACGGAAGAATGATGATGATTGGCGTTTTAGGGCGCTCAGTTGCGGAAGAAGACGACAGGTCTGTGAAATAACTCTTAGAACTGACGCATGCTACTCAGAGCGGTAGCAGTAACTAGGCGCCTTAGGTGTTCCGTATTCTTGTTAAAACCAAGAACCGGTTCACGGTGTCCATAGTAAAATTCAGAAGGTTGCATTATAAGAAAACTAAGAGAATAGGTAGGGATGTTCGCCTATGGTGAAACTAGGGAGACCCAAATCCAACTTCAAGTTAAATCCAACCCTAAAAAACCTCGTTTATTTTTCTTATATCCGCCGTAAAATATATGAACGCAAGTAAGATTCCAACGCGGATCTTCGGTTTCGCAGTACAACACTCTGAGCTAATAACCAAAACTGCCCCGTTCGACCAGTCCGCACGTCTTGTACCGTTTACAGGTTCCCTTCTTATTTCTTTTATCACAGTTCATTTTGGCCTCTTTCTCTTTTCATTCTTGACCTGTCTTCAGTTTTTGACCATCAGTCCATTCGGCCATCTCATATAGAAATAAAGTGGGAAGCTTAGCCTTATTGGTAGGGGCAATTTATATGACAACATTACAGTTGAGATCAGCTGTGATTTTAGGAGTAGTCCGGAGCAGCGGAAGTGTTAAAACTACTCGTAGGCAGTTTCTTTAATTACACGTATTGGTTATTCGTTTTTTTATGTTAGATCGATTTCAAAATGGGGTTACTAATAGGATAAATGATTTCCATCGTGTCAAAAAGGGTATTTCATAAAATTTCGTCCACAATCGGTGCCTTCCGTTCTACTCAATTTCCCCTACTAATATGACCAAGAAGCAAGAAACAATGAAAAATTGCCTTAAAAGTAACTGTTGTAAAAGCATTATTACCCTTTTCCAGAAATTTCTGAATTGTATTGACGTGCAATTAGCATGTCTAACGATTCAGACAACCACACAAGTCCCAATTAGTTTAACATGTAAGTCTGTCTTAACAATTGTACTTGGATAACACATGTATGAATGTTGAGATAACTTAGAAGTGCCTTCGCAAAAAATCTGGGAATTAAGCTAAAGTAAAATGCGTCAATCGCAAAAAATCCCGTCCAATGATTACCTAATTAATTTATTCTTGTTAATTTGTTTCCTCTATGTCTTAACCAAGCTGCTGTGCTCTTTAATTGGTAGAGAGTCACCAGTCTTCAGTTTTTGACCATTTATCCATTCGGCCATTACATATAGAAATAAAGTAGGAAGTCGTTACAGGTAGACGATAGCTATCTACATTTATTTTTTATGCAATGAGTGACAGGTTGGTATAAGAATATTCGACTTCTTTTTGTCGCAACATTTTTGTTCCTTGTTTCAGATTCTCATTTGCTACTCTGTTTCCTCGCATACAATTAGAAGCTGCAACTTGCACTGAAATTATGTTTTTTATTAAATTTCGTGGATTTGAGTCATATTTTTCGCCCACAGTGAGAATATCCTTGTATTGTGTACTGTTCTTTTTTCAAAGTTATGTAATTAATCTCTAGATATTTGCGTTGTGTAATCTAAGTAATGTTATCTTCTCGTTGGTTTAAAAAGCTGCTGACAATGAAATAATTCACCGACAAAATCATTTAAAATACATTATTATAATAACACATTATTTTAATAAGTAAGCGAATGTCTCCAAGTGTTTTGATTCTGCAATTTGGTTGAAAGAATAACACAAATACGTAGGACATCTACTGAAGAGGAAAACAAATCACATTACTTTTGCTCTTATTTATTTATGATATTCAAGTTGCAGTCAATCCGTCTGGGCATTTTTCGTAATTATAGTTTCGATCGAAAACGTAGTTACAGAAATACAACCTTGACAGGTATACGACATGGCATGTATTATGGAGAGACAAACATTTTCTTACCTGTATTGACTCAATGACTATCTTGTCATTAAAGCTCCAGTCGAAGTATTTATATCTAACGCCTCGCCTATCAGAGAGACGGGATTTCGAACAGCCACCCAGAATGGCTGTGGACACTAAAGCACCTTCCTACTAGGTTCGTGGCTGCTTCCCGTGCAACGTTCGACCCCTTCCTCGGGCTTGGCATTTGTATGTGTTTGTGCAAATACATATGCACTAGACAAAACAGTAATGCATCAGTAAGCACCTGAATATGATGAGCAGCTATCTTGTAGAAATATTCTGCAGATTCCTTGACGCTAACTGGCGTTAATCCTGTACCACTGGAGGAACCAATACGCTGGTGAAGCCTTAAAAACACGTTCTGAAATACGTTTTGGCTGAGAGTTATCCACTTAAGATAAGCGATATGTCATTGTGTATTGATTGAATACTCTGAATCAGTTCATATAATTATTAGACATTGCTACCGAATTAATGTTTCTGATTCCACAAAGCTTTTTCAATAGTAATTGCAACTTACTCCGCCATTTAAGTTGTGAGTTCTTTATCTTAGTCATTGTTTTGAACACTAAAGCTGTACAATACCAGCAAATTGTTACGTTTTACTCAGAAGACAGTAGTACTTTTAGGCCTAACGGATCTAGACGACACACACTCATCGTCTCAGCACCAACCCGAGCCAAATCGGTCTGAGGATGATCTTAGTATAAAATAGAAACCGACCTTTATATTAAATAAACGTTTTCAGTTCAACAAATGATAAAGCTAGGGCTCTCAATACTGTAATCTACCTAAAGAAACTTTTGAAGAAGCAAAAACTGCTGTGTATGAAACAAAGAATTGTCATTGTTAGAGAGATTTTGAATTAAATTAGTTTGACTGTCAAGGACACAACAACTCCCTTCAGCGACTAATATAGTACAATTCTGTCGAACAAAATCCACACAATGACGATCGAACAAATAAACATGTAGGTGCATCATAGTAACCGAGCAGGAGATCACAAGATGAGGTAGGACAAAAATGAGCAATAAATAATGTTCATCACAAGTCAAACGACTTAAGGAAACATAGGTAAAAGATATGAATACGTTTTTCTCCGAATGGGAATCTAATAGCTTTCCCACTGCCCCATATTCTCATGAATTCAGCTCTGTCGAAGTTATTACCTGGGAATATGTCAAAATTTTATCACTAAAGAAACTACCGCTTAAGATAATTTGCCTTTCTCAGCCTGTAGTACGCTCACTTTTAGGATTTGTCATGTATATATTATCGTTTCCCTCTGTTCAGTCATCCAGCTTATTTGTTAAATTTCTTCGTGTTTGGCGGCATCTACATATTCAAGAAGCTTGTATTAGACATCCATGCACCATGCAAAACCTTTAGCACTATTTCCTTTTCCTTGAACCTTTCTGAATTATTTGGTCCAGAATATTGATTGAAATTGTGAAACAATTTTTACTACTTGTATATTCCATAAGCGAATTAGGCTTTAGTTCGCATGTGATTTCCACATGATTTTCCTAATACTTGATAGCATTTAACCACAAAATTAAAACGCAACATCACATGCACACATTGACTAACCATTATTACATAAGTAAATTTTACGAGCTAAAAAGTTATAGTTATAATTTGGTTCGGTAATGTCTAATAGTATTACGAGTAACGCACTGTATTTCTTCAATTAACAAACTATTATCATGAAAGCTAACAGACTGTTCCACTGACTAGTAATGCAATGGATATCAGCAAGGAAAAACAACCAAAATATTCCTTGAAACTATGCAAGGCCTTCAATTTGCCATGCACAATTATCCTGACGTAATGCTCTAACTTCAACCTAAAATACAGCATGTGTCGTAAACATTCAATACAAATTAACGTAGATTCATCGTTGATGGATGCATGTCTTCACCAAATGAAGTGGTTTAATTCACTTATAGAAGTTGAATTACTGTTCACAAGAAAATTTCCTGCACGATGCAAATCATACAGACGCATATTCAAACTCTGTGTTCCTATAAATTGTTTTAGATGCTACCAGTATTCCATTCTTTCTGTAGCAATTAACTTTTAAGAAAAATACGTACAACTGAAAAAGGAAACCATGAGGAAACGGGACTTATTACTACAATTTAAGACGTCCAGAACAATATTTCAACTTTCTACCGGAGACAGCTTACGAATATCTCCTCGACTCTTATATATATTAAATGAACAGTAGGGTGGGCCGAAAAAGATATTAAATTAGATTTTTTAAAATATTTTTTCGTTAATCAGCACACAAACACGCAACTTTCGAGCCCTCTTACAACTCGATACTCAAAAATTCACTTTTTTCGGCCCACCCTAATGAACAGTCCCTACGAATATTTTTTCAGCTATAATTATGGAATGTTTAGAGATGAACTGTTTTATTTTCAGCAAGTGTGGAGGGAAGTTTCATTGCACGGTAGTCACCTAACTTTCATCAAATTTGTAAACACTACTGCAAGACATGAAAGATCTCTAGAATTCTCGCGACAACGTCACCTGCTTCTACATTTAACAATGAAACAGACTTTTTACCAGTAATAATCCTTTTGAGTATTAATTCACCTTTTGGCAGTTGTTAATCGAAATAAGTTTTGGTCGTACTAAATATTATAGTTTAAACGTAATTTTAATCTGGTCAAAGACTTCGTAACTGTTAATTAAATGGCTAGGTGTTTGTGTGAAGTAAACTTAAGTGGTTTCATTCGTAAATCACATTGATTTGCTGGCGAGATACTCTGTGTCAGACACACTTAACGTAGATTCCAAAAATGCCTTCGTCTTACAATTTTCGTCTATTTCCCCGTAATATGTGTCAGTGTCGTGAGCAAGTTGTGCAGAGCGAGTGATTTACGTCACAGGAATGGAGTGGGTGGCAATCAAGATGTTCCCGCGCCGTCTTCCCTCCGTCATTCTCTGTCAGATCGATTCATAGCGGGACGATGGTGAGTGAGCTCCCCCCGTCGCGTTGACATCTCGCTTAAATTTCGGTGTAACAAATTATCCTCGTCTGCGACACTTCGTGAGTGGAGTACATTTCCATGTACCACTCAAGACGTCGCCAGTTTCTGCATAGGAAGCACTGCTGAGCTTCTCCCATATTTCCACAAATTCTAGTGGAAACTCTGTGAATGCGTGCACCAATTGATGACGTAGGAAGCGCTAAATGTATTTTATCCCCTGGACTGGACTGAATGTTATCCAGCCGTGGCGGACTAGTGCGGTTGCAGTCCCTGCTCAGAAGATTCTTCTGTGTTGGTGTTTGTGTCCAGAAGAATAATATTACGTTACTACTGAAACTGCGATCAAATATTACAATACCAACTTTTATGGTAGACTCGTGTCATTGTATAATATATCGTTTCTGGAATATACTACATTTATTGCACTCTTAGCCTCTATGACAGTTAAATATCCTTCAATGAGACGATAGGTTGAAATTGTACAATAGTAATTCATCAATCTCCCATTCAAAACAGAGCGAAACATCAGGGGTGAAAGAAAAATAATTATCCTGAAGTATTCTGATCCTAGGATATAACAAGTTCCGTGTGAGGGGTTATAATTACAGATTCAGTTGTCAGAATCGTCGGCGCTCAGACGGCAGTCAGGAAGCTTAATTAGTAGGGGACGACTTTAATCTAGCAAGGATATATGGAGTAATTTATAGTTTCGCCGCAAGGGGTACACTATTGAACACATTTTCCGGAAACGTCTTGAGCAGTTAAATTGACAGCACACTCGCAATGGAATTATTTTAGACATCGTAACTGCAAACAGGCCACAACTTTTCATTGATGTTAGTGCAGAGAAAGGTTTTAGTGCCCATGATGTCTTCATCATTTAGGTTCGGCACAATGTACTTAGACGAATTATGGGCAAAATTTAAATGCATGGGGATTAAAGCGCCGGATAAATATGTGCCTACAAAGAGGTTTCATAATAGCATTTGAAAAGTGTTGGTAAAGCAAATTCATCTGCACTCACCGTTCCACAAAAGAACAAGAACATCAAGACAAGTAACAGTAGAGTTTCTATACAGGGTGAATCTAAATTGCGCACTCGGGCTTCGCAACGCGATTCCTCACGTGCTAGGAATAAAAATATGTCTGTCACTAAACTTCGTCCTGTGCATATTTCCGGCAGTAAATGGTCGTCGAAGATTGAGATGGGTGTATGGCCCACACGTTAGTATGTTTGAGAATTATACTACTAGACCAACTTCTAGGGGATGTGGGAGGTGTCTTGAGTAAAAAAGTGAGCATAGAAACCCATGTCCGGAAACGTCATCCAATGACGCTACAGAGCGTCGAAGTTGCTGGAGGGGATGTCTAGCGGCAGGAGCTGGTGCCTGTAACTTGGACTCTCCGTAGCGTCGTTCAATGGCGTATCCGGGCATGGGTTTCCATGCTCACTTTGTTCCTCAAGACATCTCCCACATCCCGATAGAAGTTTACTGGTGCAGTAGTGTAATTCTGAAACACTCTGACGTATTGGACACACACACATCTCAATCTTCGGCGTCCATTTACTGCCGGAATTATTCGCTGGTCGAAATTTAGTGACAGAAATATTTTTATTGCTAGCATGTGAGGAATCGTGTTGCGATGCCCGAGTACGCGAATTTATATTCACCCTGTATAGAGTGTCTATAAAATGATTGATGCGCGAGGCATGCAATAACTACCACCGTCACATCTTCGCAAAAGATGTTGCTAAGAAATCTGAAACATTACAGGTAATATGTGAAGTAGACGAGTGTGCCAATGCCTTTATCGAGTGACTCGATCATTCCGCAGCTGAAGACGAAAAGTTAGGGGAGAGTTTTATCCATCGACCACGGCCTACCTGCCCGGATATTTTAAGTGAGATTGACGCCGGCCGTGAAAGCCTACATTGTATGATTTAAGAAATCATTCGCGCAGGTGGAGTATAGAAACATACCGTCATTTGATCATCGCACAAATTACTAAGTACCGTTCACACATGGTACCGAACGGTGCTCATCACTGGTTGACACGCGTCCTTGCTGAAACTTTCCTACTCACCGTGCTACTGTACGGTATGGTAGGGCATATTCTCAAGAGCTTCCTCTAATTTACTGTTACATACTAACGCATTTCTCCCTCAGAGAAGGACTACTCTGATGTAAGTGTGCTGCTCAACACGGGTTACTTCCATCTCGCACTACGCTCACCAATTGACTGATTTCATAGCCCTTGCTGCCCTACTACGAGCTGTCACAGAGTCATCTGTTGTTCTGCACATATACTATGCCTGCAGAACTTCATCACCACAAATACACATTTGTGATCCGTTCACATGTCTCCAAAAGGGAAACTATTGCCGTGATTTTTTTCACAGTCCTCGTATAATTTTTATTTTACTTTTCTACTAGTACAGTATACTTTTGGCATACTTCACTTGTGTTATAGTTTCATTTTGACTGATTCTTTCGTCGGTTCTTGGTGGAACGTCACCATACTGAATTAAAAATCACAATTTTGTGTATACCAAAAAGGAAGAACTTCCTGATGTTCTGCAAAACTTATTTATTCGTCACATGCCGGCTTTCGGTTTCTTAGGCCATCATCAGGTGACAAGTGACTGTAGTATCCATTTTTCTTAATGTTGTAAAAAGGTGTCCAGTTCCCAACACAAGGAAATTAAGTTCACTATGGAACTAGGAGGATCTTCTATCGATATCAGCACAAAGAAACACTTTTCAGTAGTTTGAGAAAATCCATCGTAACAGATACAGGTATCCCTGCTAGTTCCCAGCATCTAGACAGCCATAAACATGCAGCTTTCTACTCCATGGTAAATCGTCTCAAATCTGTTCAATTATCTAATTCTGCATGCCTCCCTGCAGGCGTGCAGCCCACAGTGGCTAGCTTTTTCTAAAAAAAACTCTTTTTAAATTTTGTGACGTAAAATTTAAAGCTGAGTTGTATATTTCATTATGTGACTTGTTTTATTTTATAATTTCTGATGAAGCAATATAGTTATTGCCGAAACCAGGTCAAATAATTTTTAATTTTACGACCGAGGGCTGCATTTTTTTCCTTTCAGAATTACAAACAATCAAACATATAGCATCCAGTAATGGTATAACCCTGCCCTGATTGACAGTATACTGAATAACAAGAAAATAAAAAAAATAAAAAAATACGACACTTTTATGTGCTGGGCAGCAAGAACAAGTCAATAGTAGAAAAACTGGTGTGCCATCCCAAATTTAGGAAAAATGTCTGATGATATTGGTAAAATGTTTTTATCTCGAAATTACAGGCCTGCATTTTACAATACAAACAACATTTCAAAGTATTTATTAAATAGTAAGGAGAAAATTCAACCCCTCTCACAGAGTGGTGTGTACAAGATCACATGCAAAGATCGTGGGAAAGTGTATGTGGGTCAGTCTGGTAGGGCTGTACATAGCTATTAAATTGTCACAACACAAGAGAAGCTGGAGGTTAAGAAAGACTTTGTTAAACATCTGATCTCAGAAAACTATGATTACGATGTACACCGTGAAATCCTACATCCCCTGAAGAATAGCACAAAGATGACACTACTGGAAATATTAGAAATCAATAAACATTTCGCTCAGGTTGCCAGTTTAGTATAAGACGATCAGATCCAGTTCCCCTTTACACCTCTACTGAAATAAGTTTTATTTTCCAACCTTCCTTTTCAACAAAAATAATCAAGTCGGTTTTGATCCTTTACATATGCTTATTATATTTTCATATAAATGTCAATAACACTCATAAATATGTACTTGTAATGTACTTTCCTGTGAACTAGTCGATTTTCTATGATAATATCTTTGTAAATCGTAACATGTTTGTAACATCTTCGAAAACATGTATATTACAGTCAGTTGTCAACTGATGATGGCCTAAGAAGTCGAAAGCCTATTTGTGACGAATATATAAGTTTTGCAGAACATCAAGAAGTTGTTCCTTTTTGTTATTATTATCATGTTCTGTCAAGCACCGACGGAAAATTCAGTTAATTTTGTGTATGTTCCATAAGTTTATTTCGGTTCGTTAACTGGCTGTCGTCTTGAAAATACCTCTACAGACTTATCTGTTTTATGAAAGAAGCAACAATGTTAAATTATACTCATTTTTAAACAAACGGTATTGGAATAGAACTGCAATATGTACGTTAGTTGTGTTGTTACAGCAATGTTGAATTTAGAATGTCTGTAAATCTGTAGGCCTTAACTAATGTTATCAGTCCCTAGGCTAACAAACTACTTAAACTAACCTCAGGACAACAAACACACACATGTCTCCGACGGGGAACAACCACGCGCTCCGCAGCATGGTGCCTTAGAGCACTTGGTTATCCTAACACGGCTTAAGGCAATGCATTTCATTTAGAAGTAAAATGTATTACACCGTCACACTAATTTGAAATCTTGCTTAAAGTTCATATAACTTTATCGTTGCATTTCATAATGCACATTTTTATTTAGTGTGAGGGTATAGTCTGACACAGAAAACCATTTAGTAAAGCATATTCACGAAAAATCAAAGTGTTTATATTTTTTAATTTTACTTTTTTACTAGTACAATATAGGTCTGGCATAACTTCTTTTATAAAATAGTTAAGTCTTAAAATGGTCTTGTAATACGAAAGCCGGTTAACGTTTTAAAATAAAGTTGTGGGACATATATAGAATTATTTTTAATTAATTATTATTTGAATAAAGAGTAATTTATACGTGTGAATGCTAATTTTAATTAAATTAAAGAGATAATGTTTGACTGAACACAACAGCCAGGCACAGGGGGAGACTTACGATTACTTCTTTATTAGTGACTGCACATAAAGGCCTCCAGGCTGTTACACTAGAGGTGTCAACTGAAAAATGTGACCATTGAGAAATTTCCTTTAGGCACGGCACGTACTTTTGAATTTTATTTAGGAAAGATGTAACAGAGCTATGCCTTTCTGCTAACTTTATTTCACACATGGGGACAAGATGATTTCCTACATTCTTTATGAGTAGATCATTTCTGTTGCTAAAGCTGTAAAACGAAACAACCTCTTTAACGATCCAAATAGAGATTCTCACCAATTGCACATCTGAGCTATTAAAAACAGATTTACAGAATGATTAAAACAAGGGACTCGCTCAGAATTGTTACATTCTTTGTTTATTGCAGTGAATGCTCCCACAATTTCGCAACTCTAGCATTCATCTGTAGTAATCCAAATGAATTTTACTAACACCGAGATCTATTTATCATTCTGTTTAACTCAGTTATACCTGATTTTATTCTTGTCATTGGCGGATCTTTATTTTCTTCGCCTGTTTTGTGACAAATATTGTAATTTTATCACTGTCTCTTTTAGAAGTTGATGGGAAATATTAGTTCTCCGTTTTTGGTTGACTTTGAGAGATAGTTTTTAGAGAATTTTTCCCAGGCTACCAAGGATTGACATAACCTACTAAATCTTCTCTGAATGTCTCTTAGTGAACGTATCTCAGAAAGTACGTTTTGTGTCCCAACTTCGTCGCCGCTTTTGTGTCCCAGCCTCGTCGTAGGTGTCGGTGGCCGAGTGGAATGAGCCCGACACAGGAACCAAAATAGCACGCTGGTGCAGGTACGGAGGGGAGCAGCCAGAAACTATAAACACTAGAGTAAATTAGAAAGAGATATATATTGCACAGAATGTAACAATACTTAACTTTTACATAGTACTGCAGAATGTTGATACATAGTTGTTAGAGGCCTGCCTAGTGCCTGTACGATAGCAAAGTCTTCACTGGTGCCTATCTGATTACGAAGGTCCTAACTGGTTGCTATCTCAGTCCCAAGTGGACGATGTCCTTCAGTGGTGGCCACGAGCGGAGTTGTCGCAGAGGGCGCTCGTGGCTGTCGTCGTGAGAACGCCGCGCCGTGCGTGCATGGCGGCGCGCGGCGAAAGTAGGTGGCGCGCACTTTGTACTTGCGCGACACCACACCCCTCCCCCACAAACCGCCGCGCCGTCGTGGCGTAGGGCTGAGGGCCACGGCGACGGCACTGGGAGGAGGGCCTGGGCGGGGGCGTTACTGGTGGGACGGGCGTCGTAGCTGAGGCTGGGATCGAGACGCCGTCCGCGCCCCGGTATACACCTTGCGATTCGCTGGAAAACCCGCGAAAACCAGCGGAAGGGCGCCCGCACCCGTCCAGAGGGAGCAGGTCATCTTCTTCTGAGGTGCGTGGCCCAGGCGGCGGCGGCACGCACGGTCCCGGAGACCCTCTCGGTGACGCTGTCATCTGCGGCGGCGACAGCGGCGGCGTCGCGTCGATCTCCATCGGGACGATCTCGTAGTCCGGGGACGCTGGATGTGGCTGTGCTCCCTGGCGGTGAACTGGGTCTGGAATCAAGAAACCTGAGACAGGATCGCGCGGCCTATGCAGACGCCATTGGTTTGCGTGGCGCCGCAGCTCCGACCCTGTGGAAGAACGTACAACATACATATTGCGACCGAGCACGCGCTGAATGATGCCCGGCATCCATAGTTTCTTCTTGTTTCCAGCCTGTACAACACCGGCGTGGAAACCTGAAAACGCGTAGCGCCATACGAACCGACTCGGTGCGTGGGAGGCTGCAGCAGGTGAAGGAGAGTGCGGTGACGGCGGCCGTGTAGCAGCTCGGCAGGAGACGGGCCGTCACGTGGCATGCACCGATACGTAGACAGGAAAATTTGAAGAGCTTGCTGCCTGGAGTGCTGACCTTTCATCTTCTCCATGTGAGACTTGAATGTTCGAACGAAACGTTCTGCTTCACCATTGTACTGAGGGTGAAAAGGTGCGGTGGTTATATGCTGAATGCCATTCGCACGACAAAACTGTTGAAATTCCGCACTAACAAACTGAGGTCCATTGTCACTGACGATAGTTTCAGGCAAACCTTCGATGCAAAACACTGATGTTAAGGCACTGATCGTACTAGACGCCGTCGTTGAGTTCATGGCAATCACGAAAGGAAACTTGCTGAAAGCGTCTACAACAATTAACCAGCGCGTATTCCAGAAAGGTCCGGCAAAGTCAATATGTAAACGTTGCCATGGTCCCTTGGGGCGTGGCCAGTCTGAGAAACGCTGTGGAGGAGCCGCCTGATGCTCCGCACAAACTGTACACTGTGATGACATGCTCTCTATCTGAGCGTCCATACCAACCCAGGTACAATGACGTCTGGCCAGTTGCTTTGTCCTAACAATGACCCAATGTCCTTGATGCAGGAGGCGTAACACTTCTCGTTGCAGGGAACAAGGAACAATCACTCTTGCTTGGTCGTTGTCGCTATGCAACAACAGATAATGCATGACGTTGTGCAAAATAACGTCGAACCAGAGGCCGATCAATGTCTTTGGTTCTGGCAGGCCACCCTGAGCGAACAAAACGTGCTACCACACTTAGGTCTGCATCCGCAGCTGTTTCCTGTGCAACCCGACGAGAGTTCAAAGGGAATCAAACATGCATCACTGAGTAGTGCACACTTTAGTTTGTCAAAGGCAACCTGACAATCTTTAGACCATACAAAAGGAATATTCTTATTACGTAAATGATGCAGTCGAGCTGCAATCTGAGAGGCATTGGGAATAAACCTGAAATAGTAGTTAAACTTTCCCATTACTGCTTGCAATTCGTGCACATTCTTAGGAGGAGGCAAGTCTTTGATTGCTCGAAGATGTGACTGTAAGGGATGGATTCCTTGGGCATTAATCACATGGCCTAAGTACTCTATTTCAGTTTGCTTTATTACAACGTAGACCTGCTGCAGTCAAAACTTTGAAAAGGCACTCTAGGTCTGCTAAATGTTCGTCAACTGTACGTCCGGATACCACAATATCATCTAAATAGTTCGAACAACACGGTACAGAAACTGTCAGCTGCTCCAAAAAACGCTGAAAAATAGCGGGAGCGGAAGAACTGCCAAAGGGTAGGCGTTGAAATTGAAAAAGGCCCATGTGAGTATTAACGACGAAAAATTTTTTTGACTCGTCATCAAGCGGAATTTGTAAGTATGCCTCTGCTAAATCAATCTTAGAAAAGAAGCGAGACTGTCCTAATTTGTCCATTAGTTCATCCGGTCGAGGCAGGGGATAAGTGTCTACAATTGTTTGACTGTTCACTGTTGATTTGAAGTCCGCACAGAGACGAAGTTTTCCTGACGGCTTGGGTGTAATTACTATAGGCGAGGCCCACTGACTCGCAGAAACAGGAGAAATCACCCCACTATCATGCCAACGTTTAAGTTCTTCGGCAACTGTATCACGCATTGCGATAGGCACAGGTCTAGCTTTACGAAATTTTGGAACTGCAGATTCTTTTAAAGTTACATGTGCCACGAAGTCTTTTGCACAACCTAGTTCCGGCGAAAACAAGTCACTATATTTGTCACACAATGCATTGATTTTATCCTGAGGCACTATTGACGAAATTTGAAGCACATCTCTTTGAATTGATAAACCAAACAAGTCAAAAGCATCTAGTCCAAAAATGTTCTGTGTCGATTTGGCCTGAAGAACTACAAAAGCAACTGTCTTTGTTACACCTTGAAAAGAGGCGGGCAGGCTACACGTTCCTAGCACGGGAATATTTTGACCTGTATAAGCTGTTAACACTTGCTGTGACGGCGACAATTTTGGGGAACCCAGAAGTTCATAAGTATCTTTATTTATTAATGTAACAGCGGAACCAGTATCAAGCTGAAATTGCACAGTCTTATTTTCTATGGAGAGATTTACAAAAAGTTTGTGCCTCTGGCGCACGACAGGTGCGCGAATGTGGGCAACGTCTGGTACGGTTTGTTTGCTGCACTTGCGCGGGCCGCGTACTGAAGGAAGCGGCGCAGACTCGGCACGCGGCGGATTAACAACACTGCCAGTAGATGGCACTACCGCCGGATCGGCGTTCTCGCAAGCTTGCGAAGCTACTACAGATTTACTAACTATTGCACTAAACTTTTGAGTAGCTACAACAAGTCTACTGTCTCTATCAACACAGTACTGGGCACTATCACAAGGAGAAGTTGTAGAAAGCACTATTTTCACTACAGGAATGCACTGTTCATAGTCATTTTGCTTGTCCCGAACCCTTTTCCGTTGCACTGTTTTACGCGCTCGTCGGCGCTTGCTACGTGGTGCACTATATAGATTTGCCATAGGCGCAGAACTACTTTCTTGCAATTGAGATCCAAGGAAAGCACTGTCCAAGTCCACAGCCCGTATAACATTTACAGAATGAACTGCTCTCGCACTTTGCGAAGCACTGTGTCTAACGTTACTGTTCGAGTTGTTAATTTGCATACACACAGACTGCACATGTCCCGATTTGCCACATTGATAACAGGTCGCGTTGCGACTAGGGCAATGAGCACGCTTGTGGCGAGACACACACTGGGGGCACGATTTACGAACATTTTTCTGAAATGAGCGTTGGCGCCCGTTATTCAAATCACTGTTTCTAACACGACGGGGCGACCTTTGCGTCGCACTTTTACACTGGCTACTGTTCACTGTCTGTTCAGCACGGCCGGTAGAAAAATAAGAATCACTAGTGCTATACTGAGAACTACGGCTAGGAAAGCGTCCGTTGCGGCGCACTGAATTTACACTATGGCTTTGCATTTCTACATCAGCTAAGTCAAAAGTATCATGCGCTTCTATAAGCTGCAGTACACTGTCTAATGAGGGGTCAGATTGTTTTAGAATTGCTGCCCTAATTCTGGGGTCCTGAATGTTCTGCGTAATCGCATCCCTCAACATCACGTCACTATACGAAAGTCCACAAGAGCAAGTAAATTTACATTGGCGGGTTAAGCCCTTCAATTCCGTAATCCACTCTTGGTGTGATTGCTGCGGTAATTTTTCAAGTCTGAAAAATCGGTATCGTGCAGCGGCTACAAGAACTTTTCTCTCATAATGAGCATTCAGTGCATCTACAATTTGTTCAAAGTCTACATCACGAGGAGATGCGAGAGGGAAAAGTTTTTGCAATAGTACGAAGGTCTGGGGGCCCACAATCGATAAGAAAAGGTTCTCCACTCTCTGACCTGTAATTTGATGAGCCGCGACGAGTTCTTGAAACTGTGCGAAATAGTCGCTCCATTCTTCCTCACGTTCGTTGTAATGGCGAAATGTAGGAAGCGGTGCAGCCGCAGGTGTGGGCTGCTGATGTGACGGCTGTTGTTGAGTTGCTGTCAACTGCGCCACTGCGTTGAGAAGTTGTGAGATTTGCGCCGTCTGTAACTGAATAATTTCCATTAAGTTTGGGTTCGGGGTAGTGGCCATGCTGACCGATTAGGCGCCGCGCATACAAGTAACTTATAACAAAACACAAATGCAATACGGAAGAGGACGCTCTGCAACAAAAAAGTCCACAAAACATGTAACAAAATATCTTCCCCCAAAATTCTTATATTAAGGGTGGGTGGGCGGGAGCAATTTCTGCGTGCTCCGACTGCTGCTGTCTGGCTGCTGCAAGAGAGCTGGTCCAAGGTTCTATCACTCCTCGTCGCCACTTTTGTGCCCCAACTTCGTCGCCGCTTTTGTGTCCCAGCCTCGTCGTAGGTGTCGGTGGCCGAGTGGAATGAGCCCGACACAGGAACAAAAATAGCACGCTGGTGCAGGTACGGAGGGGAGCAGCCAGAAACTATAAACACTCGAGTAAATTAGAAAGATATATATATATATATATTGCACAGAATGTAACAATACTTAACTTTTACATAGTACTGCAGAATGTTGATACATAGTTGTTAGAGGCCTGCCTAGTGCCTGTACGATAGCAAAGTCTTCACTGGTGCCTATCTGATTACGAAGGTCCTAACTGGTTGCTATCTCAGTCCCAAGTCGACGATCCTTCAGTGGTGGCCACGAGCGGAGTTGTCGCAGAGGGCGCTCGTGGCTGTCGTCGTGAGAACGCCGCGCCGTGCGTGCATGGCGGCGAGCGGCGAAAGTAGTTGGTGCGCACTTTGTACTTGTGCGACACCACAGTACGTACCAAAGCTTATTGGTGGTACAATAGATCATGATAAAATATAGTATTCTAAGTTAGATTTTCCTGACATTTTCAAGAATTCTATTAAGGGTACCCTCACTAATATGTTAAGCTTCATTACTCAAACACGTCCATCCTTAAGAGCAGCCACAAAGAGGTAAACAAATTGCAAAATAGATCCTGTTTTAACAATGACGTAGCTAACAATATTTATATTTATCTAAAGTGATTTTTGTTATCAAATATTATTTTTCAACCTTCCCGCTCTTGTTGTGAGTAGTATATTAAAAAAAATGTCAAACTGATTATGAAGTACACTGGTAAGTGCAACATACGAAGGCTTGGATACAGTTAGTAGAACAGTGTCATTTTTATCATTAATACTGTATGGAATGAAGTTGGAGAGCAGCTGGTCTGATGATGTTGGACCTGCAATTGGAGGCTCTGATTCTGCATTGTTCATCTGCTCTGGAACCTGCAAAAAAATAAGTGGAACTAAAATTATAAACTCTGTGTGTTTTACCACTTCCGCCATGCTGGCAGAGTCATAGTCTGGAGCGCCACGTTGCGGGTCACATGGCCTCCTGCGTCGCAGGTTCGAATCCTCCCTCGGGCATGGATGTTTGTGCTGTCTTTAGTATTAGTTCATAAGTAGTTTGTAAGTTTAGCGACTGATGACCCTGCAGTTAAGTCCCTTAAGCTTCACAAACATTAGAACGTTTGCAGAGTCGTACACAGAGCTTGGCAAGATAGACCCTCCCGAGTAGTAGGAATACCACATAATAAATAAAGTTTGAGAGTTATTTGCGACACTTTAATGACTCCACCTCCCCCCGCGCTCCAATAATTTGCTTTTCTGCAGCAGTAAACGCTCGATCTTATACCAACGTCATCTCTACACCGTCAATTCGTCCAAGCTGAATAGTAAACTAATACTACCACAAAAGAAGTCATAGGTAACGCATTGGAACCTATAAGTGGCATAGGTGCTCTCGGTTCATGCAGTAGCTGCCTACACATCATTTTTTAACATGAAGTTCTTTTTGATAATTTGCAATGCTGCTGTAGGATATTTCGGACGTGAAGTAATGGTACAACCTGCCGAATTATGCTGACTTACCACTAAAGTGAGACGCTTTGGTGGAGGAAGCCAAGAAATTCTGCCCCCCTCCACCCCACGCTTCGAGTTGTATAAGCCACTGTGAAAGTAAAAATTAATTCAACAATAATACATTCGTTGCTGAATAATAGTGCCGCGGTGGAGTAGCCTAGCGGTCTAAAGCATCTTGGTTGCTCTCCGTGGAGGTTAAAAAAAAATGTTCAAATGTTTGTATAGCTTATGGCACTTAACTACGGGATCATCAGTCTCTAAACTTACAAACTACTTATGAACTAGCTAATCCTAAGAACGGCACAAATATCCATGCCCCAGGGGGGAGTCGAACTCCCGACCTTTGTGGCCGTGCAGTCCGTGACTGGAGCGCCTCAGTCCCCTCAGTCACCGCGGCCGGCCGTGGAGGTTCGAGTCCTCCCTGGGGAATGGGTTTGTGTGTTGTCCTTAGGTTAGTTTACCTAGGTTTAAGTAGTTTGTAAGCTACGGACTGATGACCACGCAGTTTGGTCCGATAGATATACAAACAGTTGAAAAGTTGCTGAATAATGGTGCTGGAGGAGTTGTTACTATAGACTACTGTAATGTGTTAATCTATGCTGAATTCCAAAGTCAAAGCGAGTATACTTTTGCAAATGAAAATCTGTTCCATTGCTAGAGCATCTGCTTTGTAACTTCACAAGAAGTAAGCGTTCCTTATTCCTTATAACTGCGATTAAAATTAATTTGTGGCTGATGTTTTTGTGAGTTCAGTGGTAGATGACAGATGCTGGCTAACCGCAGCTGATCTTGGGGTGTACGTGTTAGCTGTATTGCTTGTCCTGCAGAACTTTGCCAGGCGACGCCGCTGGCTGGGTTTGGGAGAGAATCGGGGGGCGAGGTGAAGGAGCCAAAGAGACGCATTGATTTTTGCATGAGGCAGAACTATATCTACTGCTCATATGATTTTCCACACAAATATACTGAGAAGAAAATTTTTGGTTTGTATACCTTATTAAGAGATCACAAATAATGTACTTGGTTAAAAACTTCAGTTCCCTCGCAGTTTATACTCACATTGTAGTTTACATTTGTGGGTCACCGTTATAATGGTTTGAAATTACGAAACATACCGGTACAGTTATAATCTGAGAGAGATGGCAGTGAAAAAATGTCGGTGCTTGATACTTCCCCTGCTGTGGGTGTTAGGTCGTATGCTACTGTCTAAGTGTAAGTGTAATAAATGGAGGTGAAGCGGCATGTAGTTTCAAATAGTCATGCTTGTGGCGCTGCTGCATCGGTGTATTCCTAATGTGTATCGTGTAATAGTTACCGTTGCCAATTTGAGGCCAAAATTCGCTAAATGTCATGTTCGGAATTGCGGAGTTTTTGGAATGCTGCATGGATAATTTGTAGACTTTTCTTTAGTAAAAATCCTAACTCTACATTCGGTACGTCCATTATAGTTCTGAATAATACAGAGAGGCATTCGGAGAAAATGCATACAACAAATTTCTCTCATGCGCTTTTGTTTTCTCCGGTGCGTAAAGGAAAGGAAAAGACTTTTTTCCACTGTAAGAAATGAGTAATCCTACGGTTTGAGTATTCCTGACGCCAGCTATAACTATTCTTAGAACCAACAATAAGAGCTTAGTTGAATAAGTGAACGTGCTGCCACATGTCACACAGCAAACAGCATGGATCTTTTAGTACATGTAAAAGTGCAATGTTTACAGAAAAATAGTCATAAGGACATGTAGGTTATTTTGTACAAGTGTTGATCACAAAGTCGGATCTGCGTATTCCCTATATGTACCTAATGATACGACTAAGACTCAAATTAGCAATATACAAACCGAGAATTTTAAAATAATATTGCTATCTTGGCTGTCAGCTTACTATTGGAGCAATTTTATCAAGAAAGCAATATTGGTGGTATATGAAAGTGAGAACGTTGACTCTAAGAAATTACGCCAGGATCTGACAAATCTAATCTGTGAGAAGGAGAATTGTAATACCTACGTATTTAATACCTATAGTCTAATTAAATATCCTACAAGTGAAACTGATTCGTATGTTGATCATAAACAATATTTGGGCTATGAATTTGAGACAACTACCTCACTACTAAAAGTCACTCGCAAACCTGAAAGGAAACTAGGTAACTAAAAACCATTATTTCTAAGAACATATTCTGAAAAAAATTAACATTTTTCTCTGAAAACGAGGTTCTCAGGTGCTTTAAAGAACCGATTACTGATTTAGTTGAAATATCTGGTTCCGTTAATCCCGACGTGACTGAATCCATCATTATCCTGTGACGAAATATCAGTTCCACACTAATGATACAGTAGACATTGGGCTGAAGTGTGTGTTTATTATAATTCTACAGGAATGTATTTCGTTCAAGAGTTATGTTTCCTCTCAATTAAAATGTTAGGACTCACACATTCAAATACAGAAGCGGAGAGTCTTTTCAGTGAAATGACCACAGCGAATTGAACAAGGGGTAACAGGATAACCTGAACTTTACTTTTACATTAATAAATGAGCTAAAGTGCATGGGAAACTGCTGTCATTCATATGAACCAGCCTACTCCGTGTTGAAGTTTAGGGGTATAATGTCGAAGTACACCAAGTAGTATGCTCCCGGAAATGGAGCAGCCGTTCATAGTCAGATATGTTCAATAATGGAGGAATATAGAGGTGAGGATGAGGACTAACTTTTTTATTTGAGGTATTTTGATTGAAACGGCGACTTATTAAATGTGAACTTTCAGTATCATCGATTTGGAAAACACTGGTAATAGGTGCTTTCTGAGCAGCTAGGCGGCACACAGTTGGAGGAAAAGAGGCCACATTCTGAAGTCAGAACATGCACTAGAAGGACCATATGACGTCAGTCGAGTCACGAGAGGTGGAGGTACGTGTCGAGCTGTGAGAATCGCCATTGCCGTTGCCAGAATTACGGAAAGGTAGTGCATTAACACACTATGTTGTTAAACACTCGTATACTACTAATAGTTAAGCACCATTCACTGTTAATTCGCAAAGACTGCAGCCATGGCAACTTCGATGTCAACGACAACAACGAAAAGGTGGCTGACTCCACCTCTTTAGCGGACAAGTAGTTCATACTGTTATGTTAGTGTTCTAGAAGTGGGAGAACTTTTGTGATTTTAGTTAGCGTCGTTCGAAGTTTGTTTGTCAGGGACCAAAGTTTTAAATGTAGAAAATTGTTGAAAGAACAAACTCTTTTGTCCGGCCGGGAAAGGCCACGACGTGCACCAATGCAGCACCAAATTTAAGACAAACAGCCGCATTACAGCGAGAGGCACGAGAAAGTGATTCTGCAGCACGAAAACGCTGGACCCCACGTTGCAAAAGAGGTCAAAACGTACTTGGAAACGTTAAAATGGTATGTGCTGTCCGTGTCCCACCCGTCGTATTCTCTAGACATTTCTCCCTTTGACTATCACATGTTCAGATCCATGGCGCATGGCCTGGCTGACCAACACTTCCAGTATCATGAAGAAGTCACAAACTAGATGGATTCGTAGATTACTTCAAAAGATAAACAACTTTTTTGACGCGGGATTCGTACACTGCCAGAAAGATGGGAGAAAGTAGTGGGCAGCGGTGGAAAATACTTCTAATGCTAAATGTGTAACAAATTTGTTTCATTAAAGCCTCAAATGTTGGAGGAAAAACGGTACCAGCAAAGTTGTACACCTTGTACTATTTTCCAAGTTTTCCTTTATTCCTGAGAACAGAGTTTATGCAATGATTTACACGTTAAAATATTTTAGTGTTCAGCAAACATTAATCCCAGATCACATAAAAATGAGTGAAAACGTGCAACGAACTATTACTAGTTCTTCAATGGAAAATTTCAAAATATGCGAAATAAATTTCATAAAATATGTAATTGAAAATTAAGTGATTCAAAACATTCGCTGTAGGTATCAAAATAATGATCTGGAAACAAAACATCCAGTTTACACATTTTGAGCAGGATCTTCTTCTAGTAAATATTGTTCGTACGCCCACAGATCTTGTACCTAGACCCTGGACACATTGCTCGTTATTCAGGCTAAGAATTTCGATACACCTTTCTTATGAAACGTAGCAATTTTTCACGTATCCCAACAGGCACTTCATGATATTGGATGCATCGTTATATTTGTCGTGCAATTCATTCTCATCAAAATGACTCCAAACTCATATCTTTCGACTTTTGTATAGCCATTATTTCCTGAGCATATAGACAGTGCGTTTATTCCTGACAAGTTCAGAAGATCGAAGGAAACAACGGTGGGCTATTTCCTTGTTTTTGTCGCTACTGGATAATTTTCACGCAGCTGGTCCATTAGATCAACACCCACTTTCGTCTGATTGTAAAACATGACTACTTGTCATCTCTGGATAAATTACTAATTATTATATTTCGTGATAATATTGACAATTGCTCCATCAACATGTAGTTGCTGTCCGTTTACTACTGTTTTAGCGGCTTCAGCTTTACTTTTTGGGAACTGGTAGGTTCTTTATCATATCATGAGCTGTAGTTTTCATATTCTTCCGTGACACCTTTTTACTCCACTTAGTGGTTCCATCTCTTTCTACAAATTATCCTACATCACTAATGCCCTCATTCTCTCCATCACTTTCCTTACGTTCTACCTCAGAAATATTTTCGTCTGGCACTGTATTGCTATCCTCACAGTCACTGAGATCAGTATTAAAGGCATACAGGCTCGTCGTCATACCCTTCGAACCACTTTCCCCAGACATTAGGGCCCGAGTTTCTCTCCGTTATAATATAAATTATAAACTTTTGTGAAAAAATCCAATTAAAGGAGCTAGGCGAAATGTCACGTGGATGCATTATTTCAAGATGCAAATAGTTTAAAAGACGTAATGATAGGAGGTACGTTAAAAACATTAAATTTGGAAAGAAAAAGTAGGGCAAAAGTATTTACATGGAAGTTCGCTATGAGGACATAATTACAGAGTGAGTCATAAATGAGGAAACATATTTCGTGGAAATTGTCATACACCGAGCTATAAACGTAACTTCTTTTTCCGCATGTTCCTATGTCAATAAATTACAATGAATTTTGAGTGGTAAAAAATCTGGAAATATGAAGTGGATTTTGGCTGTTACTGTGCACCGACATTGGACAAGGGGACAGATCGGCCACAGGGCACAACATGTAATTGTTATTGGTAGTCTGGCCGCTTACGAGAAGGCCAGGCATGCGGCGTCAAGCGAATGTCTGTGTGACACTGCCAGAAATGACAGCTCTCTCTCATTATGTATCTTGGTTATTGGCTATAGGGAAGTTGTGCCGTGATGCCCTGTTGCCGATCTGCCCCTTCGCCAGTGTTGGCGCACAGTAAAACCGAAAAGTCCACTTTATATTTCCAGATTTTTACCATTCACTTGCATTGTCATTTATTGACACAGGAACATACGAAAAACGATTTTATGTTTGTAGGTTAGTGTGTGACAATTTACACGAAATATTTTTCCACATTTGTGACTCATCCTGTATATTATACACTCAAAAGAAATGGTTTCTCCACCTCGTGCAGCCGAGATTCCAACTAACAGACGTAGCTACCTACAGTGGACCTCAAATGCCCTTGTGGATGACTATTGTCATTCACGCAAACACCGAAGTGTCAGATACATTGCATCTACCATGAAAATCTTGAATTCATCATCCCGAATAATCTTTCATTCACGAAATCTCCCGTTCGTACTGAGAAAATTACATAAGACAGGAATTCCTGCGTGCACTTATCACAGAGGTCTAGGAGATGACGAAATGTTAAGCGATGTTCTGTCCTTTAGAACAGTGAGAGTTGAGGGATAACCTGAAATTGAGCCAATGCCCCCTCGGGTGCCTTTATTGAAGCCAGGTAGTGGGCCTGCTCGATCTCTTTGCATTTCGCGAGCAATCGATTTCTGCGAAGGCACGAGGCGGCCCAGGCGTAACAGAACCCAGCCCCTGCAGCGGCTGCGGCGGCGCCGCGCGCGCCTCTGCAACCTGAGACAGCCAGCAGCCAGCAGCGAGCAGCCAGCGCTCCACGTCTGCGCCGCCCCAGGCCGCTGTTCCGCAGTGGCTGACAGGCGCGCTTACCTCCTGAAATACCTGCAGCTCAACTCGATATCTGCGCAACTTTTATATCACATCGAGGAAAGAACATAGCGTACAGTATTTCATATAAGTAACCAAGTGCCACTCGCGGGCTACGATACATTTCGAATAGGTCAGGGGTTACCAGACTGCGGTCCGCGACCCACTATTTGGTCGTGTTATCCATCAGGGTGGGTCGCTATACAAAAATGTTCAAATGTTTGTATAGCTATGGGACTTAACTACGGGGTCATCAGTCCCTAAACTTACAAACTACTTCCATCAAGGTGGGTCGCTATACAAAAATGTTCAAATGTTTGTATAGCTATGGGACTTAACTACGGGTTCATCAGTCCCTAAACTTACAAACTACTTATGAACTAGCTACGACTATGGACGGCACAAATATCCATGCCGTAGGGGGGATTCGAACCCCCGACCGTAGTGGCCGTGCAGACCGTGACTGTGTGACGTTTCTGCTATGTTGCACACTCCATACATAAATCAGTTGCCAACATAGAAACACGAAATATTTGACAGCTAAAATAAAACTTCATTACCGGACATGTAAAATCACATTTTCACCTTCTGTTTGAAATTCTATTAACACTAATAGTAAAACGCTTTTAAGAAATAGTACGTTGATTTAAATATAACTTAGGCTGACCTTTTACGTAATTTTCAATTTTTAATACTTTCGTAAATAATAGCTGCTAACACTTAGTTTCGGAAATTGCTGAACCTATATAGATACTAATTTGTATAAAAACAACAATACTACATGTTATAACTATTGCACAACATGATTTCATATATACCTTTTGTTTAAATAAATTAGGGCAGACCATGTTTTATATATCACTGGATCCTAAATTAAATACTGATAATTTTTCATGCACTGAAATTAATAATCCGTTTGGTACTAAGAAACTATCTTCGAAATTAACAAAACTAGGACAACCATATACAAATCCGTATTAATAAAAAATTAGACCCCAAACTGAAATACATTAAAATTCTATGTCACAAGAATATTACGCCTACACAATATTGGCAAAATAAATATGTGTGCACTTCGAAAACACACATAACGTAAATAATTTTAGCACAGTAAACACTAGTCAAAATGGTGACTTTGAATTTGTGTATCACATTTAAATACAAACACATTTAAATACTTACATTGAGATAAATAGTCAAAGCTTAAGTGTAATGTTTTAATTTCTGTATTTTGGCATATTTAATGTAAAAGAATATTGTTTAATTGTGAATTACAAAACTTTGTCATCAATATTATTACGCGGTTATGTAGAAAGATGTTGGAGAGAAACCATTGTTTATTGAGTCTTCGAGGAGTCTTCTAGCAGCCACAAACCTGTAAGCAGCTCTGTTGGCTTGCCTCTGCTTCTTTTGATTGTGCAACAATGTGATTGATTTAAACGTTGTTTAAGTGGAAATAAAATCGTTTCCATATCAACTAACACGGTTTTAATTTACGAAAAGACAGCTCACAACGCAATGGACCTCAGCCAGCATATAAGATAAGTTCAACTTCACCTACAGTGGAATGACTTTGTTATAGACTGTGAACCAATAAACTTTCCGTGATTCAGAAAAAATATTAGGGCTCAGTTTGAGTCATTCCGAAAAGGGGTGACGGGCGTTAGAACTGGAGCGCCTCAGTCCCCTCGGCCACCGCGGCCGGCGGTCGCTATACAAGTTAAAAATGTCACAGTAAAATATCTTACCAGCTTAGAAGAAAATGGAGTATGCTTCATGAGATTTATTAACTCCGTAAAAGAAAAGTATCAATTAAATTGTACCTTGTTTGTCCCACTTTACGTTACGGTAGTAACACTAAAAGTGGGCCTTTACGATCGCCTTTTGAAAGCGCAAAATTGAATAAATAAATAAAAGTAAAAAAGGTATTAAAGGAGAGGCATTGTCTCAAGGAATTGTATTATTTGTTGATATTATATCACTTCGGCCTGAGGAACAAGGCGGGATTGTTCCTGTTCGCGTTCTTTGCTGGGGTGCTATTCCAGTGTAGGAGAGCAGGCAGAAATAATGTATATGCTGTGGAGGGAGACTTGCTTTAAGACAGACCATGTAGTCTCTTTTGCTGCAACGCTGTGTTAGCTCGAAAATGGCGTTCGGAGACTACGCAATTGAATATAATCGAAAAGTTCATGGCACGTATGATCCTGCCCGATATTATGGAAAACCTGACACACTACTAGCTGATGTGAAGGTCGGTGAACTAAAAAAATGGGAATGAGCGTATGGTTTTCTTGACCAGAAGATCACTTGCGGAATTGTTCGCCCGCATTCGTCTAAGTCTTTTTAGTTGACGCCGCGTGTGCGACTTACGTGCCAATGATGATGATTAGGACGACACACAACACCCAGTCCCCTGCCGGGAATCGAACCCGGGCCCCCTGCGTGGTACTCAGCGACGCTGGCACTGAGCTGAACTGCGAAGCTGGCTTGCACGCCGAAATAAGTCGCCACAGGCTGTGGCTGGTGCTATCAGTCGTGCTTGGTGGAGATGCCAACACAAATTTGTACAGCTAATGAGAACAGGAATTGCACCATTCTTTCAAATAACGTTTGGCACGATGCTTTTCTTTTATTGCATCACCTATGGAAAACTTAAGAGGCACCGTAATTAAAAGTACCACTGGTGAACAAAATGAAAGGGACAAGCCTAGTTTCTGGATAACGTATCAATTACAATGTGCCGGCCGCGGGGGCCGAGGGGACTGAGGCGCTTCAGTCACGGTCTGCACGGCCACTACGGTCGGGGGTTCGAATTCCCCCTCGGGCATGGATATTTGTGCCGTCCTAGTTCATAAGTAGTTTGTACGTTTAGGAACTGATGACCCCTTAGTTAAGTCCCAGAAGCTGTACAAATATTTGAATATTTGAATTACAATGTACCATAGTGTTAACTGTTAAACTTCTGTACAGTGAATAAAGTAAAATTTAATGAATAAAAATAATAATAATAAAAGTGGTCTAAAGTGCCTACCTAGTAAGTAGGAGGTCCCGGGTTCGAATCCCGGCCACAGCTTAAATTTTAATTTAATGCCTCTCCTTATGTTTAATACCTTTGGAATAACGAGACAATGTTGTCTCAAGGAATTGTATCATTTGTTGAAAAAAAGAAAACAAGGCTTAACCTTTCTCGTGAGACGAAAATTGAATAAACGAATTCGTTCAGGAGAAAATTCTGTAAAACTTAGCTCTGTAGTATTTTTTTCTCAGCGTTTCAGATATATTTGCAAAATTAACGATGATTTAACGCTCTCTGTCAGTCTGTTTCTTACGTGTTCATTCTTTATAGGTGGCGCCCTTCAATTTTACAGACGTAATTGATGGCCGCCGGCAACCAGCATTCGGCGTTTTCAGATATTTCGGACAAAACTAGGTTAGTAATACTAAAAACAGGCCGTCTGTGGTGGCCTTTTCACAGCAGGAAATTTAATTGCGAATAACACCTTCACCGTTCATCTGAGACGAAAATTAAACAAAAGTATTTATTCTCAACAACTTCGCTCTGCAATGTTATTTCCGTAACTCGAACCGTTTCAGAGACATTTGCAAAAATAGCGGCGATTTGAGACTGTTACTTCATTTTACTTAACACAGGACAGGGAAAAAATATAATTTAAAATTCCAACAAACTACTATGGCAAGTCGCGATAATTTAGCTGAAAAGGTAATGAAAATATAGCAGAGATATTAAAATTATAATTGAAAGAGTTATAAGATAAAAAAGAGTTTGTTTGGCAAACCCAAACTCAAATATCAGAAGGGTCTGACCGTTTGTTAAACTACGGTCAGAGAGAATATTACGTGTTGAGTGCATAGATATTACCACAATGGTAGAGTCGTAATCGTATCGTTCATAATTTTTGATTATTAATGTTTTCATTTTTTTGTCCAAAATGTCTGCAAAAAGTTATAAATCTACAGGAAATTCTGAAGTGCGGCGTAAAACCGTGATTTTGAGGAGAACAAGTGAACGCCAGTGCAGCTCATACGTGTCTATATTTTCACACAAGAACGTATGAATGAAGACATATTGTTTGTAAACGTAAATTATTTTGAACTATTGACAAATTAATATTGAGCGCTCGCGAAATGTACAGAGTTTCTGTCTCTCTAAAAGTTATGATTACTTAATTGTGGGGGGAACTACCAATTTCTTATCGCAGGCAATGCAACTGTTTAACCATTTTTTTTTTTTTTAATTTACGATTAATATTTCATCTGACTACTTCCGCTAAGAAACCAATTTGATTAAACAAGTCTTATTCAACTAAATCTCTGACTTTATGGACATAATTTGCAAACGTTAGAATAAAACCATTTTCATTCATGAATCGGTTACTCTATTTAATATTTCTTATTTGTTTCGCAAACTGCAACCAATGCTAAGTTGTTGTTAACTACAATATCACCGCTAAAGGATATCTGCAACTAAGGTTGTTGGTTGGGCATGAAAGGAGACATGTACGGTTCGACCCTAGGATAACATCGACACAAACTTCTAAATTAGAGCCGTACATAGCCCAATACGTAGGTTCTTACAACATATAGTTACACTTTCTTTAATCTTAGCTGAGAGAAATACGGTGAAGGATATAGCACAAAGTAGCAAGATACCACAAAATGTTTAAACATTACTTACAACTATGCAATCAAATCTTTAATAATTTTAGTATATTTCAAAACCCTTCGCTCACATAACAGGTCTGGAAACAGCACAGATGTTATGTGTCGTAAAACTAATTGTATATTTTACATCAAATTCATATATGATAAGTTGAAAGTACCCTATTCGCGCATTTTGTCCGCCATACGATGCTTGTCATACACGGCGATGCAACGTCACCACGCAATCATAAAAGGCGGGCTCCTGAAGGATTTAATTAAAACAAACTATACAGTCCAGGAATACACTATGTGACGGTCACATTCCAAGCAACACTATCGCCATGCATCACAAGCGTTATTCGGCGGATAGAATAAGTGTGTAGCCGTTTATCGACGTACTTCCAACTGATATCTTACTACTGCAAATTCGGAATATAACTTTGTTCTATATCACATCATTTTCTGTGCAATATATAATTAGATTTACCACACATAAATATTTTAGCCTGTCCAAAACTGTAAGGCGAGGTGATGATTTCGAAATATATGAAAATATCTAAAGCTGTGACTGCCCAGTTGTAAAGGACAGTAGCGACAATGGTAATTACGTGTAAATATTTTGTTATCCCTCCTATTATTTGGACGATGTGTACTCAGGGCGAAAAAAACCGCGTTTTCATCGGAGAGTATTCAGCGCTTCAACGGCCGTATGTGTTCGTATCAAAAAATGTGTGCCTCATATTTGGAACAAAATAAAAGTACAAATGTTTGTAAATCTATGGGAATTAACAACTGCGAATATCAGTTCCAAGGCTTACAAAAAAATTAAATTATACTAACCAAAGGAGAACATGTACACCATGCCAAAGGGAGGATTCCACCCTCTGACGGGGAGCAACCGCGCGCTTCACAGCTAGCCGCCTTAAAGCGCATGGCCAGTCCATCACAGCTAATACTTAAATTACGACTTCCTTGAACAGTGTCGAAATAGCGGATGATGCTGTCGTTTATGTGTTAGTAAAGTCAACAGAGGATCAAAAGCAACTACCAAGCGGTTTAGATAAAATTTCTACATAGTACTAAAATGGCAATTAAGACTAAATAAGTATTAAACATGACCATTAAAAGACATCCGCTGAACTTTAATTACACGATAAATCAGTCAAACAATAAGGTCGTAAATTCTACCAAAATACCTAAGAGTTACCATTACGAACAACTTAGAATGGAGAGAACACATAGAAAATATTGTGAGGAAAGCGAACCAAAGGTTACGTTCATTGGCAGAACGCTTCGAAAATGCAGCAGCTCCACCAGAGAGGCTGCCTACATCACACTTGTGCGTCATCTCCTGGAGTACTGTTGCCCAGTGTAGGACCCTCGCCAGGAGGGACTGACGGAAGACATTGGGAAGGATCAGCTCGTTTTATCACGTTACAGGGGAGGAAAGCGTTACGAAAATGTTGTGCGATTTGTGGTGGAAATCATTAAAAGAACGACGTTATTCGTTGCGGCGAGATCTATTTCAATCACAGAATTTTACTTCTGAATGTGAAAATATTTTACTAGCAACCACCTACATAGGGAGACATGACCATCCCAATAAAATAAGAGACATCAGATCGAAAACGGAACGATTTAGGTGCACTTTCTTCCCAGGCGCTATTAGAGAATGGAACGGTAGAGAAAGATTATGGAAGTGGTTAATGAACCCTCTGCCGGGCACTTAAATGTGATTTGCTGAGTATATATGTAGATATGAGAGTACCACGTGCGTATATTTACTTATTCTGTTCTCAGCCAAATCTCATCTCGAGGAATACAGTGTGATAATCCGTTTCATACCATCATTATGTACAATTTTTATAACGGAGTCTGTGTTTACATTTCTTGAACGATGGAGGTCACTATAGTAGTTTAGATTGCACAAGGACTCTGGATGATTATGGACATAATCTTATTCGAGGGTCTTTTCTGACATTAGTGAGAAGACACTGAGGCTACTTGGTACGGCTATAGGGAGAGACGCTTCATCCGGGGGAATCGCGTACACAAGGTTTATAGTGCCAGTGCAAGAAAAGTGCTCTCATTTCTACTCCGGTGATTCACGTGAAAAGGTTGCCGTCGTATCAGCGTACGACACTGAATCAACTGACTGTTCGTTTTAGCTTTACGCACTAGCCATTGCAAGCATCGAGTTACAGTGGTATATCTGGTACAGGTTTAAATAAAGGCCAGAGCTCCAAATTACAATTTATTACAGATTGCTGTGAAAGTGAACACACAGTATTAATAAAGGTCTTTCATAATAAGAACTTAAAACTGATACATGAGACGAAAAAGGAAAAAGAAAATACTATAACCGATCCTCTTCTATCTCATCCTTTTTTCTCCTCGTCTCCCTCATCCACTGCCACCACATCCACTTCCCCATTTTCCTCCTCCTCCTCTTCCTCCTCCTTATCCTCCTCTTCGTCCTCTGCTGCTGCCACGTCCTCCACTTTCTCGTCCTTTTCCTCCTCTGCCTCCTTCTCCTCCTCATCCACTGCTGCCACATCCACTTCCCCATTTTCCTCCTCCTCTTCCTCCTCCATATCCTCCTCTTCGTTCTCTGTCGCTGCCACGCCCTTCACGATCTCGTCCTTTTCCTCCTCCTCCTCCTTCTTCTCTCCCTCATCCACTGCCACCACATCCACTTCCCCATTTTCCTCCTCCTCCTCTTCCTCCTTCTTATCCTCATCTTCGTCCTCTGCTGCTGCCACGTCCTCCACTTTCTCGTTCTTTTCCTCCTCTTCCTCCTCCTCTTCTTCCTCGTTATCCTTCTCTTCCTCCTCTGCTGCCATAACGTCCTCTGCTTTCTCACGGTTTTCTTCGTTCTCTTCTTCCTCCTGTGCTGCCGCCTTGTCCTCCGCTTTCTCATTCTTTCTCTCCTCTTTCTCCTCTTCCTCCTCCTCCACGTATGTAACCTTCCATCACAACACCATTACCATCCGACACTTTCTATTTCTATTCCACCTCTCTGTTGATCTCCCTCCCATGTATATGGAAATAATCTACAAAAAAAAGAAAAGTGATAAATGGTACAATGCTGTCGAAGTCTGGTGTAACATACCCTCCGCCCTGCACCCTACAAAGTCTAATGTTCATAGTAACTGTGGAAGGTCAGGTGTGGAACCTCTCATCAAAATCAGGATACAAACACAGATTAGAGTCTGTTTCCAAGTACCATAAAGCGTACGAATTACTATTTAAAAGCCGCGGTGGAGTAGCCGAGTGGTCTAAAGCACCTAGCTGCGGAGCTCTAGGTTGCTCACAGTGGAGGTTCGAGTCCTCCCTGGGGCATGGGTGTGTGTGTTGTTCTTGGGTTAGTTTACCTAGGTTTAAGAAGTTTGTAAGCTACGGACTGATGACCTCGCAGTTTGGTCCGATAGATTTACAGAAATTTGAACATTTGAACTATTTAAAAAGTTCCTACTATATTCAAAATCGAGTGTGCAAAATTGTATCGCAGTAGGATGAACGATATTAAAGCGCACTCTTGTGACGATTCCTATAGAAAGTTAACGATTACGATTCTTTTTTTTTTTTTTTTTTTTTTTTTTTCATTTTCCAGCTATTCCTTGGATTTTGCCCTTTTATACAACCCACCCCTGTGTTAACGCAAACAAAACAGTAAAAAAAAAAAATGATTTTTGTAATCGGTCAAGCCGCCTTGTACTATTTGCGAGACTGGTGCGCAGCAACGATGCTGTAGTTCCTTTTCACACGTCTCATTTAGTTTTTCATTTACTACCACTAAATGGGAAAGTATTGGAAATGCCGCAACTCGCGTTTACATTTCTGCGAACCGCTAGGCCTGTGTCCAGATGAGGGAGACGTCGCAACTGTCGCTTCACGGGCAGAGTTAATCTAGCCGCAGCTGCTGGCGACGGACCTGCAGAGCGCTGCTTAATTCCGCGGCCTGCAGAAGGGAAGCCTTTCAGACTGACACACGCCGCGCTGCGAGTTTAAAGGCAGCCGGCAGCTGCGCCCGCCGCAGACGTCGACGTCTGCCGCACAAAGGCGCGCCGGCCGGACGGACCCCCCAACACTGTGGCATTTTTTTTCTCCTAATCACGGCGCTAAGGCTCGCCACAGTATTTTGCTGCCTTTAATGCCTCTGCCTGTTTGCACTGCTGTGCACTGAAATAATTGTGCTTGCTTTGGACTCATTGTCTGAATTTTTAGCTTCGGATATTATCTGAGGTTATCACTGAGAGGGATGATATTTACTTCTGAAACACTTTAATTCCGGTATCGATAACTTCTGTAAGAATTTCTGACCTAACTTTGTTTCAGAATAGGTATCGTACTCAAAATACCCACAGGTGTACTGCCGATCTATAGAGTCCAACGGGCACAATATTTCGGCGATCATACATGTCACCATCATCAGGTGAACTGACGGACTGAGCTCCTGGAAACGCGCCGGCACGGAGATCCGCACGCTACGCTCGAAGACCCGGTAGCGGGCGATTTAAATACCCTCGGTCGGCGGAGCGACCCCTCCGTGGTCCGCGCCCCACGCCGCGGTCGCGCGGTGGAACCGATTGCGACGGCGTCTGAGATGACGTCGGTGTGAGAGCTCTGTCCGCCATGGTCGTCACTACGTTATGTTTGCTAGATTTGCAGCGATTGGGTTAATTAAGAGTAAATCTTGCAAACGTAACGTAGTGACGACCACGGCGGACAGAGCCCTCACATCGACGTCATCCCGGACTCCGTCGCAGTCGGTTCCACCGCGCGACCGCGGCGTGGAGCGCGGACCACGGAGGGGTCGCTCCGCCGGCCGAGGGAATTTAAATCGCCCGCTATCGGGTCTTAGAGCAGCGTAGCGTGCGGATCTCCGTGCCGGCGCGTTTCCAGGAGCTCAGTCCGTCAGTTCACATGATGATGGCGACATGTATGATCGCCGAAATACTGTGACCGTTGGACATTATAGACTGGCAGTACACCCGTGGATATTGTGATTACCAAATACTTCGGGAGTAACTCAATCAGGTATCATACTTTTTAGTAGATCTGAATATACAGTGAAACGGTGGGTACTATGACGACAGCTAACTTGCAAATGTTTTTATCCACTTATTTTACACCTGACGCTTACATAAATACATCACACAAACCATTAGAGTTTTGTTTCCAACTGCAGATATTATTTTGTAAACTTTGCATTTAAAGCATTAACGTTTTCCAAATGATGTCGAACACATCAACTTACACTCGTTTAGGGCTAAGATATCGAATTTTGACGAAGGAAAACAAAATTTGATAAACATAAGATAATCAATTCATTTTAAATGCAGAAGTGGCATACGTTTTCTTTCCTTTTCGTATCTGCCTTAGTGGGCATGAGCAACCAAACAAAGTCCGTAATTTACCACAGTCATTGCTGATTTCACAAAGTTGTCTAACGAAATCACGATCGTAGTCGTTATTTTCATTATATCCTTCCTATTGTGAATGGGTCTAACTGACCCAGTTCGTTTACTGATGTTAACATAAACCCCTAAATGTTATTTATTTTGCAACATGGCGTTATGTTTTCCTCAAATAGGTAATAATTTATGTTATCCTCAATTTCCGTTTCAAAATCTAAAATACTTTCGGAGATACGTAGCTTTGACACACGTATTGTGAATGGGTCTTTTAGACCCAGGCGGGAATTTTTATTTAGTTTCTACGAATGAATTGTTAGAAATACTTGTGATTGTTGTCGTATGGTCTAAAATGGCTCAGAGGCATTTCACATTGTTGTGGGATTCTGTATAACGACTGCAGATGCAGTCTGAGTTTGTTAACATGGCTGGTCGGTTTCTAAGAGATGAACAATTAGAAAGGCTTGTAAATGAGTCATTTGACGAAATAGAAGATGATACTGTCAATGATCAAGATTCTGTTGACAGTTCAAGTGATGTTGACAATGTATCGATTATAAGTGAGGAGAGTGATGTGATCGAAGGAGACGAAAGCGTGGTTTTATTGTCTAACGAAACCAGCGTAATTAGAAATGTATATACGTGGCGCAATGGTACAGAGTGGTCTACAAATCCTCCAGAGGTGTCAAAAACAAGGTAATATACTTATCTGTATTTTACGATTGTACTGTTATCATTACAGCGCTGCATAGTAGTCAAGTGTCTAACATGCTCGGTGATCCCCCCTGTGGTTTTGGGTTAGAAATTAGTTTCAGCGAAAGTTGATTTTTGTGGTGGGGAATGAAGTGCTGTGAAAGTCTTTCCAGTCGTTCTCCCTTTATCTTCTGGTTATACTGAATGTCTAGAAAGATGATAATCTGTATCATTCATCAACTCTATTTACATTCTACGTAGTGCCATTTTTAGGTTGTATTATATTTCCTTACGATTGTTATTTTTTGCTCGTGTAAGTTTACTTCAGTTTAGTTTATTTTCCTTTATTTTTCATTTCTTTACGGCTGGAAACATTCTTCGTTCTGCTCCAGGACCTACTCGATTTGCTCTTCAGCGGATTGACGAAACGAAAGTATCGTCATTTTCACTGTTCATAACAGAAGAAATGTTGGCATTGATTTTGGAATAAACTAACAGGGAAATGACACGGATATCACAAGCCAAAAATGTGACTCTAATTTCAATTACAAATCAGGAAATGAAGGCTTATTTTGGACTTCTTATATTAGCTGGTGTATACAGATCTGCAGGAGAATCTCTCGAAGAGCTATGGGACAACATGAATGGTCGGCCGGTTTTTCGCGCAACAATGTCACTTCAGCGTTTCTATACAATCAGCAGATTTCTCAGATTTGATAACAAAGAAGATCGACCAGCTAGGCGACGCCACGATGAACTGGCTGCTATCAGGACTGTCTTTGAAATGTTTGTGGAACCGTTTCCTAAAATGTTCGTTCCTTATGAAAATGTCACAGTGGACGAGCAACTGGTTCCATTCAGGGGAAGGTGTCCCTTCCGTCAGTACATGCCTTCAAAACCGAAAGGAAAATATGGCATAAAATTATGGTTGTTATCTGATGTGAAAACAGCATATGTTTGTGCAGCAGAAGTCTACACAGGAAAGCCCGAAAATGGACAACGAGAAGTAAATCAAGGTAGAAAAGTTGTATTTAGGCTTGTGGAAAGAATTGAGAAAACTGGGCGAAACATTACCACTGATAATTTCTTTACGAACTACACTCTCGCCAAAGAACTTCTGAAGAAAAATCTAACATTAGTTGGAACTCTCAGAAAGAACAAAGCTGAGATTCCGAAAGAAATGCTGGCAAACAACAGTAGACAAGTGTTTTCAACCATCTTTGGATTTCAGAAGGATGTAACACTGGCTTCGTACGTGCCAAAAAAGAATAAAGCTGTCATATTAATCTCTACAATGCACCATGACTCTACCGTGTCTTCAGAAGAGCACAAGAAGCCGGAGGTAATACTGCATTACAACAAAACGAAAGGAGTTGACACGACAGATAAACTCGCCAGTACTTATTCCTGTAAAAGGTGTACTAAGCGATGGCCCGTTTGTTTATTTTATAACATGCTAGACATTGCTGCAATAAATGCTTACGTGTTGTATGTACACTCTAATCCAGCGTACTATCAAAACAAATTGTACAAAAGACGCCTTTTTCTAAGAGAGCACACTTTGCCGCAGCGCTATATCCCATTTGTATCTCGGTCTCGCAATCGCTTTTATTCACAGTATTAAATAGCCAAGCTCCCCATGCGTAACGATATTGGGATTCTTCGAGTTATGTATTTCAGATTCACAGGAGAAAAGTGAATGTAATTACGAATATTATACTTTGAAATGTATTAATATCGTGCAAATGAATCCGTTGGAGTAAACAGCAAAATCTCTTTGTTCGTTATCTATTTATGCAAAGGGAAACGGTTTCAAACCTGTAAAGCACACCCAAATTCTGATTAACTGTTTCATTTTCCGTTAATTAACGAATTTTAGTCCCTTTCGGTAAATGCAGACAAAGGCTGGTAGTAAACCTTGCAAAAAGCAAGTGCACTGTTTTTTCCTTTGAAAACATTGTGACAGCTGAGAGGTTTGTAATGCTCTAATCTGTGAATTTTATGATTTGCCTTGTCTTACCAATTAAAAATAATTTAATTTTGATATTACATGTGGTTATCACGCCGTTACCGAAAAATCTGTCACTACTATAAATTTGCATTTTATTTATTGTATATGCTTGTCATAAAATCATAACGATATCGCCATCTGCATACTCTTCCAGTCGACTAAAAGAGATTAAATGGTACAGAGACGTTATCTCTTCAACTACCAGAGAGCGTGATTTGGACTTTATTTTCAGACCCTCTAACTGTTTGCGCTTAATACTAAATAATTTTGCATTGATGCTCTTGATTTGTTGAAAGTGAGAATCATTGTTGTCAGATTTATCATAGAGCTCTCTTAATATAGAATAATAAAATTCTGTGGTGTTTTTTATTTCCCTAGCTTTTTGTCTGCCGTAGTTTATCACACACTTACGAAGTTTTCGTTTTGCGTGATTTGTCCACCAGTCTACTTTGGATTGATAGCGGCTGAGGGATCTGAGGCAAACGTTCCATGTGTGCCTGACGTCGTCTTGTAATTCTCTGTCTTGCAACAGTGAGATATTAAGCATCCATTGTGATCTATATAGTTTGGTGGGCTGTTTATCGAGATCAAGTGTTACAGCAAGCGCACAATGGTCAGAGAATACTGCAGGGATTACTTCCGCGGCGCGAAGCCAGTCATTAATGTTATCCGTCACATATAGTCGGTCAAGGCGGCTGCATGAGTGGGCGGTGAAGTAGGTGAATCTCACCAGTGTGGGATATTTCACTTCCCACGCGTCCTGCAGCTTTATATGTTTTACAAGTTCGTGCAGCTCTTTACAGTAATTGAAATGAGGATGCTGATCTTTCGCATGTAAAACGCAATTAAAGTCTCCACCTAATAATATGTATTGCGGGTTTTTCCTTAGGAGGTAGATAATCTCCTCCTTGAAATATCTGGAACGTTCAGTTTTATTAGAATTCCCCGACGGAGCGTATAAATTTACCACGGTGACATTATACAATTTAAAACTTATACCTCGACCGGATTCCAATTTTTCAATCTCTTGAAATGGAATACCGTCTGTAATTAAAACCGCAGTACTGGTACTGTTCTCCAGGGCTATGTTTTCTATGGTGTTGAAGCCCGATATACGGAGGTTCGTTGTTAACACCTCCTGTAACAGCAAAATATCGGCTTCAGATTCGTACACGAACTGTTTGAAGGCCGCGAGTTTCAGGTCAGAGGTGATTCTACTGATGTTCAGGGTTACAACTTTATATGCCTGCATCTATCTAGTCCAGAAAAGCACTACTTTTTAACTTTCCCCCCTCCTGCGTCCGTGTCCCAATGCTTTGATGCTTTGCCACTTATTTAGTGTCAGTCTTGTATTGAGAGTCAGAGTTTTTATTTTTCTTTCGCTCAGCGTTCATTTTTGGCTGTACTATACTCCTACGCCTTCCACTACTGGTGAAACCCACAACAGAAGGCGAGGTAGGCGGCTCGCTGCAGACGTCCAGCTCCATATCAGAGTGCGACAGTTGGCGGGCCACCGCGGCGGCAGGCTGCGGCCCCACCGGCTCGCCACTTCCTGCTTCGCTTTCCATTTCCGCGTCCCTGTTTATGTTTACGTCCGCTCTGTTTTGGACGCTGCTCTGACTTGGCGCAGTTTGTGTATTGACAGCAGTATCACAGTCCGGGTTGTCTACTATCACTGGTTCGATTTGTTGCTCTCTACTAACAACAGTGTCGTGTTTGTCTCGTGTCCTAGGTCTACATGCTGTATTTCTTCTACTGATGTTTGCAGTACGGGTGATGGAATTTCTTCCCGTTGCTGCGGCTCGGATCCGATACTAGAACTGTTTGAAATCTCTGTGTCCATACCGGGTGTAGGAACTTTAGTTTCTAACATGGTGTTAACGGTGTTTTTGCAGTTATCCTGTGACGAACGTTCGAATTTGTCATCCGCACTACTTTCATCAGAGGTTCGTCTCCGTTTATTAGCTACAACTGGGGTAATGACTTTAGTGGGCACATGATCTAAGTTTACTTTTGCTGGCAGTGGTGGAAATTCAGCCGGGACCAAAGGTGGTTGCTCAGAAAAACTGCTACTGGGTGTTGGGTCATCAACTTCCCGAGTGGGTGCTACTAATTCAGCAAACAGTTTTTCGCGTTGCTGCAAGTTGTTTCTTAATATAACCGGTTTTTTCGGGCAATCCTGACGCATATGTCCGCTTTCGTTACAGATGTAACACGTTTCTTCCTGACCAGAATATGTCACATGAGCCCTGTACCCATAGACAGTGATATGAGAGGGAATATTAGTTCTAACGTGCATTTCTTCTGATCTTATACCACTGAAACACTGAAGTTTATGTTGCTTTGACCAGCGCTCGTTTCTAATTTGTTTAATATCGCCATAACATGATAACACCTCTCTAAGATAACAATTTTCTACTTCTAAATGTTCAAATGTGTGTACAACTTATGGGACTTAACTACGGGGTCATCAGTCCCTAAGCTTACAAACTACTTATGTACTAGCTAAGACTAAAGACGGCACAAATATCCATGCCCGAAGGGAGATTCGAACCCCCGACCGTAGGAGCCGTGCTGACCGTGACTGGAGCGCCTCAGTCACCTCGGCCACCGCGGCCGGCTTTCTACTTCTGGCGGCAAATTGAAAACGCGAACATTCTTATATTCAATACCGGCATTAGATATGGAAACTGTACTCACCGTTGAGTCTCGATATCGAAATTGAGCAGATGTTCCGTGTTTCATCAGGATTTTGTCTAGTTGAACGGGTTCCAGTTACTTGACGTGTTCATCCAAATCGTAATAAGCGGTATGTATTTGTTCAGAGACGATTCCAAAACAGCTGTCTATCCAATCATGAACTTCCAGCGAACTCGGTTGCTTATTCCTGGTTGCCTTATCAAACTCGAAACGCAGAGTGCACTTCCTGGGGACCTTCTTTTCCATATTTACGGTTTTAGCGGCCGAGACCGCTAACATTTACACAACACACGCACCAGAACACTAAGTGACGATACTGCACAACAAGTTAACATTTAACACGAAAGAAAGCTGTTCGCGACTTGTGAACGCTTTAAACTGTGAGCACACTCCCGGACGTCCTCACGCTACCGCGTCTCAATCGCCAAATCCCAGTCTCCTCGGCCACCGCGGCCGGCCCCAATACTATTACAACTAGTGCTTCTACGCTTGTTCAGTTTCTGTTGTACTGTATGGTAGTAAATTTCTCTGTTTGTTTATGTAGTGAATTCAGAGTTTGTGTCATTACTCTGAATATGAACTAAAATATTCAATAATTTAGACATTGAAGAATACACTGTTATATAACGAAATGAAAATATTAGAAATTCTGGTTTTTGTTGTTTTGGGCTTCGGTCCAAAGACTACTTTGATGTATCTCTCCACGCATCTCTATCCTATGCAACCCTCTTTATCTCTAAATAAGAACGGCATCCTGCATATTCTTGAACCTGCTTATTGTATTTGTTTCTGGGAATCGCTATGCGACTTTTACCACACATACTTCCCTCCTTTGCTAAATTTTTGATACCTTGATGTCTCAGAATGTGTCCCTACAATTTTGCCTAGAAATTGCAATTTTTTCGGTACGTAATCAGTAACGAGATCAACCTCTGTAATCTCCATCATTCGTGTATGGCTCTACATTTCCAAAGTTTCTATCATATTTCCGTCTATTCTCCTTGACATTCACGTTTCGCTGCCGTACAATGCTACACCATGAACAAAAATATAGACAACATTATAAACGTCACATGTTCAATAATTATTACTTCATATCACTGGTATTTTAAGGTGCTGAATTATAAAATGTTGATGATACTATTCTGCATAAAACGGCATAGCTCAGGACTAAGAAAATGTGAGAGGAAAAATGTACAATAAAACGATGCGTACATATGGTTTCACAACATCACATAAGTAGAAACATAATATTTAATCAGTAAGGTCCGTATGATCAATCTCTACAATGATTTTACAGTGTGTAGAAGGAAGCTCTTCCTTACTGAGTGTATATTACGTTGGTTTACGAAGTATTAAATGGTATGACACTTATGTAATTGCTCAACCAGTCGTATTCACTATGGTGGTTATTATTTTATGTATATTTTACTATTTCATTTTTTAAACCAGCTATCCATTTTATTTCTGACTATCCAACAGCACTTAATTTTCACCTAACATTACCGCTGGATATATTTCGTAAAACATATCAAATACTGACGAATCGATTCCAAAGACCGAACATGAGGAGAGGAGCTAGTGTAATTGGTTAATACAAACCATAAAAATGCACATCTGAACATATAAACAAATACGTAACCAGTGCCGTTTGTTGCATTGTAAAATGTTAATTACATCCGGAGATATTGTAACCTAAATTTGACGCTTGAAACCTCCGACGTTCCGTTGCGTGTTGTAACGAACATGGGCCACAGTCGGCAAGCAGCATGTGCAGCGACATGTTTACGATGACGACCGTGTTTACGAGTGTGGCTGTAGTGCACTGTTGTGGTTTGGTCTAGCTGTCGCATTGTTCTCATGTAGCGCTTGCTGCTATTGTTATTCAGCATTCTTCTTTGCACGCAGACTAACTGTAGTAAACTGTGTTTCCAGACGTCTGTGATAGTGTAGTGTTGTAGGAACTGTGACCATGGTGTAATCGAACTCTGAAAAGGCGGAGATGATGCTCACTTATGGCGAGTGTTGACAAAATGCAGCTGAAGCCTGCAGGGTGTATGCAGAAAGGTACCCGGACAGAGAGCATCCAACGTGCCGCACATTTCAAAACATCTACCGCCAACTGTATGCAACAGGTATGGTCGTAGCACGCAAACGGGTCCGTAAAAGGCCCGTCACGGAGAAGCGGGTGCAGCTGGTGTGTTAACTGCTGTTGCCGTGAACCCACACAGGAGTACACGGGACATTGCGAGAGCCGGTGGACTGAGTCAAAGTAGTGTCATGCGCATACTGCTTCGTCACCGCTTTCACCCGTTTCATGTGTCGCTACATCAGCAATTAAACATCGAGAGCAGTTCTTTCAATGGGCATTAACAGAGAATGCGTTGCGGTTCTACATGTTTACCGATGAAGCTGGTTTCACAAACCACGGGGCAGTGTATCTACGGAACATGCATTACTGGTTCGTGGACAATTCTCGCTGGATCCGACAGGTAGAGCGACAGCGAGCGTGGACTGTAAATGTATGGTGCGGAATCATTGGCGACCACCTCATTGGTCCTCACTTCCTTGGCAGGGGCCCAAACAGCTGCAACATACATCGCGTTTCTACAGAATGATCTGCCAACGTTGCTCGAAAATGTCCCACTGGAAACGCGTCGACGTATGTTGTATCAGGATGATGGTGCACCTGCACATTCCGTAATTATCACTAGGCTGACCCTTGACAGGATGTTCGACGGGCGTTTCATAGGATGTGGAGGACGCATACATTGGCCAGCCCGTCACTCCTGATCTTATACGTCTGCACTTCTATCTGTGGGGTACGTTAAAGGAGAATGTGTACCGTGATGTGCCTACAACTGCAGAGAATATGAAACAACGTAGTGTGGCAGTCTGCGGCGACATTACACCAGATGTACTGCGGCATGTACGACATTCATTACGCCATAGATTGCAATTGTGTGCAGCAAATAATGGCCACGACTGTATCTATTGGCCTGATATGTCGGGACATACTCTATTCCACTCCGTAATTGAAAACGGAAACCATGTGTGTACGTGTATATCACCCCTCATGGTAATGTACATGTGCGTCAGTGAAAAAGACCAATAAAGAGCATGTGGACGTAATGTGCTGTTCTAGTCTCTTTCGTACCTAAGGTACATCACCGTTCCCTTTGGATCCGTACTTAATTCGGTGCTCTCCGATACACACGATCGAACAACGGAGGAGTGGTACTGAAGCATCTACTTTAGGTTACAATATCTCCGGATGTAATTAACATCTTACAATGCAACAAACGACACTGATTACGTATTTGTTTATATGTTCACATGTGCTAATAAAACTAACAGGGATACATTTTTAAAAAAACGTAGTTTTTTTTTTTTTTTTTTTCTTTTTCATCTATCGGAGCAAACTGCGTGGTCATCAGTCCGTAGCTTACAAACTACTTAAACCTAGGTACACTAACCTAAGGACAACACACACACCCATGCCCCAGGGAGGACTCGAACCTCGACGGCGAGCACCCGCGCGCTCCGCAGCGAGACGCTTTAGACAGCTCGGCTACTCCACCGCGGCGGGTTTGTGTTAAAAAACATACTTCCGTGCGTTTTCTTATGGTTTGTATTAACCATTTACACTAGCCTCTGTTCTCATGTTCGGCCTGTGGAATCGGTTCGTCAGTATTTGATAAGGTTTACGAAATATATCCTGAGGTAATGTTAGGTGAATCACCCTCTATATAACTATCATCCACTATACCTACCAGAGTTTATGTGGGGCAGTGTAATAAGCAGTGTAATGTCAATGAGACCAGATGATAACACCATAGAGTGTCGAAACCGGTCGTCTTGAATAAATAAAATAAAAAATGCGTACTTGCCATTTATCCTTCCATTTATTTAACACATACTCGCTATCTTTTATGTTTACGTTCACGTTAGCTGCAATTTTTCAGTGTATCTAAATAGCATCTTGTGTGGTAAAATATTAGAAGCTGGTTTCAGTTTCTTTGAAAACCATAAACCAACCTTTTTCTGTAATTGTACACATTAAACTCCAAACTGAATTTAATGAAGTGTTGTTCTTAGGTTTAAATAAGAATGGCGTTTCGTGGAAATTACTGCGCGTAAAAAATAACTACTCCGTCATTTCTTCCAAAAATTTCTTATATCATTTTAATGAGCTTCTCATAGAAATCTGCAGAATTGAGAGTATGTATGAAGTATAAATGCAGCACCAGCAGGCAGCAGTGGTCACCGGGAGGGAGAAATCGATGACCATTGTCCAGGAGGTGCAGATTGGTGAAGTGGGCTATGCAACTTCGAAGAAAAAGGAGAGGAAAAGTTTCCTTCATTACACATCACAAACAGAATCCAAACTGCAGAATATATTTAACCTTCCTATTGTGTGAGAAACAGAGACACGCGTATTGTGAATGGGTCAGTTACACCCGCAATTTAAATATATATATATATATATATATATATATATATATATATATATATATATATATATATATATATATATATATATATATATTCTTCGATGTTACTTCAAAATATATTTTGTATATAGTATTTTTGATATAGAAAATATGATATTGAAGCTTTGCAGAGTTTATTGAACATAATTAGTGTAAAAAATTATTTATTACATTTTAGATTTGAAACAAATAATGTTCATACAAGTTTTTATAAGTGAAATGTTTCATAAAAGTGAAAGCTACAGCTTCAATTTTGTTCCTTATTGCAAACATTAATTAACCTAAAATTACATTTAAATATGATAATTAATTCTGAAGAACTATATTTAGCTTCAGTATATGCGTGTTGTATTAGCTTACACAATTACTGCAGTAAATATTTGCATGCTCTTGGCATAGGAATGACTGACAATTGTTACATTTCTTATTAGTCTTTCTATCTTTCTTCGGTCCACATTCTTTGCACCGGCCCCTTTTCTGTTCCTTTGCTCCAGAAATCGTTCCTGTAATATTTTCGATACTTACTTTTATCTTGTGAGGAATATTTTTGGACATTCTTTCCTCTTGCATTAGCTCATATCCAAGCTCTGGCCCTGATGACACCCAAAAATTTAACTGCGTATGGTCACGGCTTCAATGAAATTAGAGGGGGTTACACTCGATTTAACTCACAAAGAGCTTCCGATACATCTGTGAAGGCACACAAAATTGAACTGATACGTAATTTTAATTAACGGAAAACTAATAAAGTCATTGCAGCGTGTAATGCACGAATGATAATTTCAGCTACTGAAACTTGAATGCGAAGCGTTCGTAAATTAGCCGCCAGTTGAGAAGTCCACAGGGGCCAACTAAAGCACATTCCGAATCTAACCAAACGAATGAATTTAGTAATCATTCCCCCGAGTTTCTCATTATGTACAAGATTTAAATATGGCTAACGGAACACACTGTTAATTATTTAAAGAAGTATTCATGGTGAGGTGGCATTACTTAATGTGAATAAAATTAAATGCAACCGCGCAGAATTGTCTAAGGCGTTATACTGCGGACTGTGAGGCCGTTTCCAGAAGAAGTTTAAGTCCTCTCTCCGGCATGGATGTGTCTCGTCCATAGTGTAAGATAGTTGAAGTAGTTTGTAAGTCTAGGCACTGATGACCCTAGCAGTTTGGTCAAATAGGCTTAAAAACATTTGAATTTTAATTAAGTGCATTTATTCACTTGTGATTCAAATATGGAAAAATACAGGGCAGTAGCTCTGTAACACAAATGTATTAAAAATGGCTAATGCAGAATCCCTACTTCTGGTGTCTTGATGCTCGTTTGCAAATCTCAGCTTTCGTTTAGTGCCTACCAGCTTCGATTACCCTGTTGAACTGTACCGATGTTACAATACACACGAAGGTCCCTTAAGAACGTGCAAAAATTCAACTTAGAGAAATCTCTACTGAACAGTTTGTGGTACTGAGCATAGGAATGGAGATGCATGCTTCAGTTATGGAAGAAAACTTACCTACCACTTTACTATCTTACAGCTTACTCACGTTTAAAATGCGTATTCGGTTGCATGTATCATGCTGTTTATTTACGTGTACATTCTTTTTAAGTTATGCAAGGAAGCCGGCCGCGGTGGCCGAGGGGACTGAGGCGCTCCAGTCACGGTCTGCACGGCCACTACGGTCGGCGGTTCGAATCCCCCCCTCGGGAATGGATATTTGTGCCGTCTTTAGTATTAGTTAGTTGATAAGTAGTTTGTAAGTTTAGGGACTGATGACCCCGTAGTTAAGTGCCATAAGCTTAACAAACATTTGAACATTTTTATGCAAGGAAACAAGGAGGTCGTCTGCAACCATTTCAAAATTGATATTGGATTGGAAGGATGCACGTCTGTTCCATGGCCTGCTAGGACACCTGTATCCCGTTGATTATTTTCCCAAGGGGGTTTCTAAAGTCAAGTAGGTATTAGACCCTAGTGGATATTCAGATGGAAATATTTGAAAGAATTTCAGATGCTTGTAATGTGAATCGAAACACAACTAGGAATTTTGTCAGGATGCTCACAAACTTTTTCGCCCCTACCATTATTCCATTGAGGTTGATGACCGTCATTTTCAGCATATTTTGCAAGATACAGTGTCATTGTGTCACTCATTGTCTTTCGGTCTCTTTATTCTTTCTCTTTGCGCACGTTCTCATACATACGGGTGGCCAGATACCCTTTCTGTCGCCAACCAAGCCCCCCGGGAGGAAATGTATACCCCAAATGTCTGTATATAGTGGTACATATGTAAATGTGTAAAGTGGTAAGAAATGAGGCGGGACTTGGAGACCAGCCCGGTATTTACCTAAGGAGGTATGGAAAACCACCTAAAACAATGTGTCACTCATAACATATGTAGTTAACTGGAACTAGTGTAAATAAAGAAGTACAGTGTGAATGTATTCCTAATATCTTCTTAAGCTGGTTTCTTGGACCCCAGGTTGCCCACCTCAGAAGAGCATTCTCTTAGTACTGTTAAATTTTTGCAAGCTCTTACACAAACTCCGTGTGAAGGAATTTCTAACGTCTAACGCGAAATTACTCCATCGCAAATTATCTGAATCGAAATATTTGTATAAAAGAAGTTGTCAATTCGGTAGAAATTAGTGGCCAGGTAATTTCATCGTTTTAATGCACAATCCTCGTTTTATTTTAAGTGTCAATATCTTGATTTGTGAGAAGTTTCTGCGGCTCATTTCAGCACTTTAAACTTCTATGAAACGATTCGGACATTCCACGATAACAACTTTTCTTCGAATAATCGTCATCTGTTATCGCGATGTCATGAACTACAGATAAATTTACACTGATCAAACTAATGATGGTATCAGCTAAAATATCTAGGGCCTGAAGCACTGTCATCGGCAAAACTGAACCAAAACGGTTCGACGTCATTCTATGGGTTCTACGGAGTGGAGACAACTATATTAAGACAAACAAGATAGTGAAGATTCATCGTAAAGATGGTGCAGGATCAGCAACTGGTCATACATTGAAAACAAATTATTTTTCCGTCACAGTTGCACTATTTAGGAGTTGGTAACTAGTTAAACATAATACCAACCGAAGACGGACGTTCATTGATGAGCTATTGACGTCAAATGGTAGACTGCTCGTAAATCAAAACGACATAGTACAGGAAATACATCAACATTATAGAGAATTGTATTCTCTGGAACATGTTGATGAGGGTGCAGTAGGTGAAGTTTTTCAAGTACTTACTCCGGAAATTAATTCTGTTGATAACAGTGACATATTAACTGCGTCTACAGAACGTGAAGTTTTAGACCTCATTTCAAGGTCGCCGCCCAACAAACCCCCTGGACCTGATGGGTTGCCAAAAGAATTTTATTGTAAATTTTGGCACCTTATAGAACCAACTTTTACGGATATTCTAAACGAAATATTAAAAGGTGTCGTAGTTCCTAAAGAGTTTAAGGAAGGGAAAATTGTTTTAGTTCCAAAAAACAAGGGACGAAAATGCATCGACAACTTCAGGCCTATTACTTTGCTGAATTTTGATTATAAAACTATCGCCCGGGCAGTTGCCAGTAGAATGAGTCATCCCATAAGTAAAATTATTGGAAAACACCAATCCTGTTTCCCTGCAAGAACTGTCATGAACACAATTTCTGCCTACAGAGATGTCATATCCATAGCCTCCGTTACAAATATAAAGTGTGCACTATTTTTTATAGATTTTAATAAAGCGTTTGATCGAGTAAATCACCAATACCTGGAAAAAGTAATGAAGGAAGTAGGCCTGGAAGAAAGAGTTTTAAAAGTGGTACGAAATTTGATTACAGGGATAACGACTAAAATGGCTGTCAATGGACAATTAACTGGGGCTATAAACATTGAAAGGGGGGTCCCACAGGGCAGTCCTCTCTCTATGCTGCTGTATGTGCTCTCCTTGGAGCCAATACTCAAAAGGGTTACCACGAAACTCTCTGGGTTACAACTTTCGGGTGTTAAATTCACTACAGGGGCGTATGCTGATGACGTGGGAGTGCTACTAAGAACAGTAGATAAGGTCACAAGCCTAAAAGAGGACTTTGACACCTACTGTGCAGTTTCAGGTGCAAAAATTAACACGGGAAAGTGTAAATTAGTAAATATCAGAGGGTTCGACGACGTAGCCGTGCCATGGGCACAAACCGTCTAACAACACAAAAGTTTAGGGATCATCGTTGATAAATGTCCATTAAAAATGACAGCCCTGATCTGGAGAACGACAGTTAACAAAATGCAAGGGACTACTTTAGAAGCAACGTGGCGATCACTAAACCTTATTGGAGCCGTGAGGATAGTCAACACCTATCTATTGTCCAAGGCCTACTATGTGGCTCAGATTTTCCCGACTCCAAAAGTACAGGCAAATAAAGTAATGCAGTTAGCAGCTAGGTATGTGTGGAGAGGAAACATTTTTAAGCTCACAACCGGAACATTAACAAAACCAAGATTGACTGGAGGACTCGCACTCACTGATATTCATAGGAAGGCAACTGCTTTACACCTTAGACGAACAGAAAGATTAATACATGGCAACCACAGTAATATTACAGAAAAACTCTTTAAAATACTGCAGCCAAAGAGCTTGAATCCGCCGATAGATATCAGCAATCATAACTTCCGTCTGAAACATATCAGTCTGTTTTACCTGGAGTACAGTTACTTAAAAGAAAGTCGTGTACCATCTACGACTTTAACTACAACCCAAATCCTACAGATACGGCAACAGAAAGATATGTCAAACAGTATTATGCTAAAGTTTCCACATAGAAACTGGTTGACAGTGTGGAAAAACATCAGCCTTAAAATCCACACGTCAGAGGTTGCGTCCACCTGGTACAAAGTCGTCAACCAGACGATATCAACGAACGAAAAGCTACATCGCATCGGAAAAAGTGATACAGACAAGTGCAGAAAATGTGGATTACTGGACACCATAATCTATAGATTCACTTGTAGCTGACATATCGATAACTGGAATTGTGTGAGGAAACGAATAGCATTACTATCAAGAACCTCCGAAACTAGTTACACTTCAGAAATTATGATGTGGCCGGAAAGAAGTTATTACCCGAAAACAAAGAACAATACAATTATGTGGCTTCTCGGTAATTATGTAAACTATATATTCCACGGACCTGCAGAAGACAATCCCATAAGTTTTCAATCGTACATGAACACTGCGAGATGGAGAATCATACGTACTATTCATGAGAAAAAACTGTTTAGCAACATGCTAAATATAGCATTTGAAAAGGCTGGAATAGGATACACTTTTTTGTCTTGGGACTGTAATTACTGCTACTGTCACCATTTAAAAAGCAACAGTTTTACTTACATTTTAAAGAAGAACCTTTTGTTTCTGTTTTGCAATGGATATTGCTGTTTATTCCTAGATTTTTTTAAACAGTTGCTTTTAACGAAAAAAAAAGCAGTCTACTGCATATGGTAACGGTGGGTTGTGTGGGCGGCCAGACACCTGCCGCCGGCCTCCTGTAGCCGCGGCACCGCGCACCTCCCTCCTCTCTACAAGTTTTTTTTGGTTTCGTTAATCTGTAGTAGTGTGTGTGTGCACTGCTTAAAAGCGGTCAGGCGTTGCTTTCATCTTAAAGAAGAACCTTTTGTTTCTGTTTTGCAATGGATAAAAAAAAGGAGACTGAGGCGCTTCAGTCACGGTCTGCACGGCCACTACAGTCGGAGGTTCGAATCCCCCCTCGGGCATGGATATTTGTGCCGTCCTAGTTCGTAAGTAGTTCATAAGTAGTTTGTAAGTTTAGGGACTGATGACCACGTAGTTAAATCCCATAAGCTGTTCAAACATTTGAACATTTTTTGATAGTATTGGGGAGGCATGTTTGTCGCTGTCAAAAGTAGTCTATCATGTAGTGAAGTCGAAGTTGATAGTTCCTGTGAGTTATTATGGGTAGAGGTTGTAGGCCTACTCGAAAACCATAAAAAGTTAATAATAGGTTCCTTTTACCGGCCTCCCGACTCTGACCATAAAATAGCAGAAAGGGTCAAATAAAATCTGTGTCAAACTTAAAACATGTACCCGACTCACACAATAATACTAGGCACTGATTTTGATTTACCCTCATTCTGTTGGCAAAATTATATTTTAAAATCAGGAGGTACTCATAAAACTTCGTGCGAAATTGTATTCAACTCATTCTCTGAGAATTACTTCGAACAATTAGTTCATGAGGCATCTAGAATTGTAAATGGATGTCAAAACACGCTTGATCTCTTAGCAACTAATAATTCTTGGCGTATAACGAGCATCAAAACGGATACAAATATTAGTGAACGCAGCGTTGTCGTACCGTGATTGAATATCGAAAGTCCCAAAGATACCATAAATTGACTAAATGTATATTTATTCAGGGAAGTAGATAAAAATACAATACCTTACTTCATGAAACACAGTTTCCACTCATTCACAGTTGTGTATACCAGGTGTGGCTTCAAAGAAGTGATACCGAACGCAATTGACAGTTTTATACCAAATCGATCTCACACAGAAGCTCGAAATTTAGGGAGGACTTCAAAGCGAGATGCCTACAACACTTTTAACAACGAAACACTTTCTCGAAATTTGACTGAAAACCCAAAGAGATTTTGTTCATATGTTAAATATACTAGCGGCAAAACACAAACATTGCTACCTGATATTAATGGCGATCCTTCCGATGACAGCGCTACTAAAGCAGAGTTATTAAACACTGCTTTTCAAACTTGAAAGACTGCTGTCTGCCGTCTTCCCTAGGTTTTTAGCTTTGTAAATTATCTAAGCTCACTAGACGGCATTTTTTTGCTAAACGAGAACCCCTCTAGTTGGGAGGCATGAGGAATAGCATTTCATTTCATGTTTTTAAGTGTAAGTCTCTGAAATATAGCTGGTATTTTATTATGCTAATAATTTATCATTGTATTCATGTTATTAAATGTTAGTTTCTGTAATATTGCTGGGATTTTATTAGGCTAATAATTTATAAATGTGTCAATGAATGTAGCAATATGAACGGTTTCTCCGTGATGCCACTGTTCCTGTGAGAATGTGTACTTGCTTCATTCTGTATATGTATGTGTGAGAATCTTCTAGCATGGGAGTCTGTGTGTATGTATGAGAATGTTCGTCGTCGGCTGCTGGCTGCTCGGTACTAGTGTTTCACTGGTTGTCGTTACCAACCTCTGCTTTTGATGCTACCAAACAGGTTCCTACCCCCTTTGGTGACATGTTGGTTTGGCAATGCCCAGTTAGCGAGCCTCGGTTGGAAGTTCTAGTTCAAGTCCTTCCCCCCACCTCGATTTTCATGGGTTTTGCCGATGTCCGGCCGATTTCTGGCCGCTGGTGTAGGCTCGCTGGCCGTCTGGTCATTCTGTGGCTGCACTTCGACCTGGAGAGACCTTTTGGATTTTCGTTCCTCCCTTGAGATGGTATCGATTCATTGTCTGGTTTGTTAGACTTCAGACCCTTAGGTTTATTTTCGGGATAACTTTTCCCGATCAGGTACGAAAATATGTTCAATTTCATTTCGGTGATTTTGCATAGGTAAACGCAGTGAATATGCAACGAATTCGGTTTGATAACGGCTGGGAATCGGTAACCTGTATAAGACTAGCTGGCGGTGTATGAACTTTGTTTAGTTTCTTTCTAGCTTTGTGGAATGCGAATAATATGCGGGAATATTTTTATTCTGTGTAGTGCTTGTGAAATATTCTTTTCCGTTTCCTCCTTCTGCAAGTGATATGTACTCCATGTGGTGTGTTCTTAGAACAAAGCCTTCAGCTACCCCTGTGTCAGTTTCTATGCCCTTCAGGCAAGAACTCATGCATATATCTTTCTGATTTCCATTAGTACCTCACGGTCTCCTCTCCGTCTATTTTTAAATTATTGTTTCGTTTCCAAACTCTTACTTTGCTTTCAGACCCCCAGTAAATTCTCTTCTAGCCTTGTACAACCCCCTTTAGTAGCTTTCTTATGAAATACTACGTATTTCTAGGGGCTGCATGCCATATTTCTTGGTTGATTTACCCCGACTTTGACTTATTCCCCTTTTCTGAATTTTGAAGTCTGGATTTCGTCCATCTGTGTAAAACCTTCTTAATCGTGTCTAACTGTATTTCTTTAACTTCCTTATGATATACTAAGCATTTCTAAGAGTTTCATTCTGTAGCCATTTTTCTATTTTTCTCAAATCGAATTTTATATTTTCACTGGTTTTCGGAACCACATGTTTCTGAACTCCAACTTCAAGGGTTTATAGCTAGTCACTTGAGTTCTCACCGCTGCTCATACACCAGTGCCTTCGTATTGTGTATTCTTACTTCGTAATCTGTGATTCCGTTGGTTTTTGTTGATTGTAAATCCCTCCTCCGACGATATTCAGTTCAGATTACTTTAAATGGGGATGCATTTTAATTGTATTAAAAAATTAGTACCCCCATTGTCTCATGTTTGAAGTGAATAAAAAATTTATTATCAGTGAAACTTTATCCTAATTATGACAATTGGTTAACGAATACCTTCCCTTTTTTTATTTAATGTTGTTTTCCACCAGTGGTGAGAACTAATATTTTTTTATTCCGTTGCGCCATAAATGTTCTCACAGCTACCTTCATGAAGGGTTTAGTTCGGGGTGGCTTTTATATTAATGACTGTGTGTAATTCTCGTGATCTACGACGTATGTTGGCCACCGTCTCTTTGTCTTCCTGGTAATAAAGTTTGAGTCAGTTCTAAATTCTGGGCCAGGGAATCAGATTCTGTTGCAGGAAGTAGTCAGTAGTTCACGCGAATCGTTTAGATGGTTTTACGGCCAGAGTTATATGTTTAAAGTAAGCATTTAACTGGCTTCCTTCCGACAGAATTAATTGTACAATTAACGGTGGGCTTTGAATTGGCTTACCGCTGCCAGGATTCGCTATTCTAGCAGATCATCTGTTCAATAAAAGAGTTTCATTTGTTTTAAATGCGTGCGGGAATATTTTAACCTTTTTGTCCCAGTCTGTGTGAATGTGTGTTTTCAGCAACGCACATTAATCTATTTCCAATTATGTTTTCTACACTCGTGTGTTTTAGTTATTTGATATTTATGTAAGTTTGGAAGGGTTATTTTATTTGTTTTTGTAAAAAGACCACAGCCACAGTGCATTGCATGTGAATATTTTAATTCGTGTTTTGTTACGCGTGTTTTTGGTGGGCTAATTTTTTGTGTTGATAACCTCTTATCGTTCTGAACGAATTCTAAAGATGAATACTACTTCTGCCTTTTCCGTTTCCACTCGTTCTAGGCGATTAAACTGAAGTGAGGACCGTGAAAAGTTCACTAGGTTAGAACTTTCAACCGAGAGGGAAAACGTGGCGGGTACAGAGGGCCGCGTTACCGTTGAGAACGAGATTAGTTTAAACGTGGACGCTACCGGAATTGATAGAAGGGGAGAACAAAATACGCCGTCTGACCATACGGTGATTTCTGATCCCTCTCAAAATACTTCCAATACCGTTACTAGGCCTGTGTCCGGTTCCGACACGATTTTAGACGACATCACGGCTTTCATGAAGGAACTGAAAGCAGAAGCAGGTTCAAATGTTTGTGTAGTTTATGGGACTTAACTACGGGGTCATCAGTCCCTAAACTTACAAACTATTTATGAACTACTTACGAACTAGGACGGCACAAATATCCATACCCGAGGGGGGATTCGAACCCCCGACCGTAGTGGCCGTGCAGACCATGACTGGAGCGCCTCAGTCTCCTCGGCCACCGCGGCCGGCCAGAAGCAGGATCCATAAGGGAAACACAGAATATATCGATTCAAGAAATAAAAGCAACAATGGATGCCCATAAAAGCACCTCCATGAAATGGTTTTGTTGGAGGTGGCTTGTATATTAATGATTGTGTGTAATTCTCGTGATCTACGACGATTGTTGGCCACCGTCTCTTTGTCTTTCTGCTGATAAAGTAAAGTTTGAGTCAGTTCTAAATTCTGGGCCAGGGAACAAGATTCTGTTCACGGAAGTACTCAGTAGTTCACGCGAATCCTTTAGCTGGATTTACGGCCAAAGTTATATGTTTAAACTAAGCTTTTAACTGGCTCCCTTAAGCCAGAATTAATTTTACAATTAACGGAAGGCTTTCAAACTCATTCATCAAAGAAGACGAACCAATATTCCATTTTTCCAATTACAAGCAGAGGCCAGAATGAGTAACGTTGAAGTAGATATCCTCGGTGTACTGAAGTAACTTAAATTACTTAACAAGAACAAGTCTTCTGGTCCAGACTGTGTACTCATTAGATTTCTATTTGATTATGCTGAAGCGATAGCACCATAACAGCCATATACAACCGCTCGCTCAAAGAAGGACTGGAAACTTGCACAGGTCACACCTATATTCTGTGTAAGTCAGTAGGAGTACTCCACTAAAGTACAGGCCTATTTCATTGAAATCAATTTGCAACAGGATTGTGGAACATATGCTGTACTCCAATATTACTAATTATCTCGAACAGAATGATTTATTGACCCAAGGTCAACACGGATTTAGAAAATATCGTTCATGCCTAACACAACTAGCTCTTTACTCACACGAAGTGATTAGCGCTATCGACAAGGTATCTCATATTAATTCCGCACATCTTGATTTCCAGAAGGCTTTTGACACCGCTCCACATAAACGGCTTAATCAAATTGCGTGGTTATGGCATATCGCCGTAAATATGCGACTGGATAGGAGATCTGCTGTCAGAGAGGACACAGTTTTGAGTAATCGATGGTAAGGCATCGACTAAAACCGAGATGATATCGGGTGTTCCACTAGATAGTATTATTGTTCCTCTGCTGTTCCTTATTTAAATAAACGATTTGGAAGAAAGTCTAAGCAGCTTTCTTAGGTTGTTTGCAGATGACACCGTCATTTACCATCTAGTAAGATCATCAGAAGATCAAAACAAACTGCAGATCGATCTAAAGACGATATCACTAAGGTGTAAAAATCGGCAATTGACTAAATAATGAGAAGTATGAAGTCGTCCACATGAGTACGAAAAGAAATTCTTTAAAATTTGTTTACAAGATGAATCAATCAAAAGTGAAGGCCGAAAACTCCACTAAATATCTATGAATTGCTATTACTTTAGATTTAAATTGAAATGAAAACGTAGTTATGTCGTGGGAATGGCGAACCAGAGACTGCGATTAATTGGTAGGACGCTTAAAAGATGCAACTGAACTAGTAAAGAGACTGCATACACAACGCTTGTCCGTCCTTATTTGGAGTACTGGTACCCGGTGTGGGATCCTTATCAAGTGGGTTTGACGGAAGCCATTGAAAGAGTCCAAAGACTCTTGACTCCGACATACTTAGAAATGATTATCAGAATAAAATACGAGAAATCAGAGCTCGAAAGTAGACATTCGGGTGTTCTTTTTTCTCGCGCGCTGTTGGGACGGGAGATAAATAGTATAAAGGTTGGTCCATGAACCCTCTGCCAGGCACCTGAATATCATTTCCAGAGTATCCCATGTAGATATACGAACTTTTCTATGTGTACGACTGTATGTATAGTCTGACTTCTATAAGTTGTGTATGTGTGTGGGCGGGTGAGGGAAATGTGGTGCCAGCTATCGGTGTGCACGTTGACTAACCCCCAAATTTCAAGGAAACTGATTATGAGGGTATATCATTTTAAAACTTGAGTAACAACAAAATAATAAATAAACTTTTAGATATTACCATTGCTTTTACAGTGAAAACGTAACAACGGTATGTTTTTCTTTTGACTGAGAGAGGAGAAAGAATTGCAGAATTTTACTGCCTCTCTTTAATGGCCGCGGCGGAGTGGCCAAGCGCATTAAGGCGCTATGCTCCGATGCGCGAGGCAGTTCCCCTTCAGAAGTTTGAATCTTAACTTGGGCTTGGATATTTGTGTTGTCTCTAGTATAAGTTATTTTATAAGGAATTTGTAACTTTAGGGATGATAACCCACCAGTTAAGTCCCATAAGTTTAACAAATACTTTTTTGTCTTCACTGTAAACAGTATTGACATTCACACTAAATTTCGTAATAATTTACAAATACAGGTGCATTCAATTACGAGAATTTCTCAGATATCTACCTATCCAGCACGTTCAAACCAAAATGGCACTGACCCTTAAGGCTGTCCCGCAGAGTGCTCACGATTCTTTTGTGAGTACGTGAGTGGCTAGCACGGGGCTCCGAGCTGATGCAGTCTTCCTTCATTCTTTACTTCCCGGACTGCATTTCATTTCCCCCTCCTCTTCTTTTCTATCCTCCCCCTCCCCACCGAACGAAAGATAACCTCAGTAGTTTGGTCCCCCTATCCCAACCAAACAACCCAACCCCAACCCTTAAAGCTGAATAATGTTTCACCGTGAGACAAGAGACCAACAGTATGTTGCCTTGCAGTACATACCTCATGTCCTCGCGATCAAAAGATAACTTGGGGAGCAGTGCAGCTCAAACACCCCCATTAGTCTCCCACTACGGACACCTGAAGCTATACAGAGGTTACAATTTTAGATCTGAGCCCCAGAATTTCCACAGTCTGGGACGCATTCACGACGTCGGTAATGAGGCAATTAATCTTCTTGTTATGAGACGTTACACTACTACGGGCAGAAAGAGACAATGGTACCAATTTTGATTGATACGTCATAAAACCTTCCACCTCTCTCCCATCTCCGTGTTCAGGAATAACTGTACTATGTTTAGATATTACTTTGTTGTGCAGCAGCATATTTTAAAGCTAAATATGAGCTTTTTACGAAAATGTTTTCTTCGGACAATGATACAAAATCTTCGCTATGCGAGAAACTTTTTTTTTCCTTTCTTTCTGAAGTTGGGTTAGCAAAATTTGTGAATGAAATTTTAAGAATGCATGATATTATGACCTGTTTCAACGTGGAACGCTGTCGGACCTTTCTGATACGAAATACTTTTTGTAAATATGACACCTAACGGTCTGCTCATGCGATTTTGTCACAAGAAACAGACTACTGAGTATATAATTAATCAGTTATTAATTTTCTTCTTGTGTCTACTTACTTCTAACATAATAGAAGGTACTATTACAAAGTTATAAAACGCATCTTAAATATGTCAGCCCGGTTTGGGTAAAATAAACAAGAGTAGTACAAAAAACCGTACTTCAGTACCCGGTATTAAAACAATATTCATTTTGTGTTACAGAAGTCCTTCGATTCACTTTATTTGAAACTAACGTCATAAGGCCTTATTAACAGTCCCTATTTAAAAACGTTCAATATTATTTTGCCATGTAGCTTTTCACGACTGTAAATATGCACTTTGAACAATCTGGTAAAACACGCAGCTCAATTCACTTGTGTTTCATTTCTATGTCGACAATAAAAAATCTCCTCTGACATCACTCTCGTCACTATGTAAAATGCTTGAAATGTCCCAATTCTGATTTATTTATTTGCATAAACTTTTTTGTTACTCTCGTATTTCTTCAGTCTTGCGTACATATGAATGAATTTTTTTGCCTTGTAAGCACACGAATATTGTCATTTTTATTATAAACTACAGTAAAAGGTAACCTTAATATAAGTTACTCAGTTTGAAGCATGGTAGAGAGCTCAATTCAGAAACCGGAGAATGTTTTCCGGCCGTGAGAAACTTCTCTAGTTTTATTCAGACGTAATAGGAGAATACCATCCGCTGTGAGCGACTTTCCCCACATTTTAGTCACACTGAGATCAGACTCGGTTGCAGTATATTCTCTGACTCAGTTTATTCATGCGAAGCTGGGTATGTTCTCTGAATTCCAGAGTATAAAGTAGATACTATGTTTTATTCATACGGCCCCATATCTCCAGAATGTTAGTGGTGAGACAGTGCTCGGGTCCTTGGGTCCTTCCAGTCCCAACCCTTCCCTGAGACTTCCATGCTCTTTCTAGCAGACAGCTTATAAGTGTCACTAACCTAACGTTTTTCGGACGTAAAAATGTCCAAATGACGAAACTGTTATGGTCCTCTGCTTACAAACTCCTTAAACTAACAAACACTATGGACTACACACACACCCATGCTCCGATGTGAACGGCCGCCTCGTCCATAGTATGACTCCTCACACTACGCGGTAGTATCACGTGGCTTTTCCAACATACCAAGACTAAAAATTCTGATCATTGACGTAAATAAAGAAAATCAGTTCGTTACCGCCACCGAGAGCAGACCGTAACAAGCAGCGTTCTCCTTTTGTTAACCACAACCGGCTTGTGACATATTTTAATAATTCCGAGAGCCTTTTACTTTCATTGCGTGTTCAATCATAACGATTCTCGTCCGTTCTCGTTCTGAACGGGGCTGCAGTAGATTGAGATACGACAGGCTTTTGTTTATCTGTGAATATGTAGGTTTCCACTATTTTAGTCTGTGTATGTACCGTCACTGTTCTGTGCAGATGCACTACCTTTTGCTGAGATCTTGTTTGTGAGAGATAAACTCAGGACTAATGATACCACCCAGTGCGGGAGCATTATCCTTCACAGAGTGTGCCTCAAAACTGTAGGTAAAACACACCGTGGAGGCCTCGGGAAACCTTTCGCTGCTTGCTACGCCTTGACACGACCTCCCATTAGCCATGAAACGCTAACAGGTGAAACTTCCCATCTACCTCTACATCTACATAGATACTCTGAAATTCACATTTAAGTGCCTGGCAGAGGGTTCAGGGTTCATTAACTACTTTCATAACCGTTCTCTACCGTTCCATTCTCTAATAGCGCGCGGGAAGAAAGAACACCTAAATCGTCCGTTTTCGATCTGATTTCTCTTACTTTATCGGGGTGGCCTTTTCTCCCTATGTCGGAGGGTGCTATCGAAATATTTACACATTCAGAAGTAAAAGTCGGTGATTTAAATTTCGCAAATATAACTCGCCACAACGAATAACGTCGTTCTTTTAATGATTTCCACCTCAAATCGTGCAACATTTCCGTGACGCTCTGCCCCTTGTAATGTGATAAAACAAAACGAGCTGTCCTCTGATCCTTCTCAATGTCCTCCGTTAGTTCAACCTGGTGAGGGTCCCACACTGGGCAACAGTACTGCAGGAGAGGACCCTCAAGTATGATGTAGGCAGTCTCTTTAGTAGAGCTCCGCTGGTATAGTCAGTTACAATGCTTGCGGCTGCCGTCGACTGGCACAGCTGTTGTGACCCGATCGTAGGGTCTAGTGAATGTCCGGCACAGCAGCATGTCCGATGTTTCCACTAGTCTGTCCCGGTATTGGTCTGGTTGAGGCGGTTTCGTATTCCATGGCCAGTGGGAGATCGCGTCGAGGGGTTGCAAGCAGCGAAAGTCTACCCGAGGCCTGCAGGGTTTTACCTGCAGTTTTAAGGCGCAGTCTGTAATTGGTAATGTTCCTTACCTGAGTTTCAGAAAAGATCTCAGTAGAAGGTAGCTGCTCCAACGTAAGGGATGATATGGGACCGTTATGGATTTCCGTGACAAGGTTGAATAAAAAACCAGTTTTAATTTCGTGTGCATTCTTGTAAGGGGGGGGGGGGGAGAGTCATTCTATATGTGGAACGCACACTACCAGATGCCATGAACGGCAAAGGTAGCGTATATCAGTACCGGCGATGCGTGCCACTTTGAATCGAAAGAGATTTTCTGCGGATTTGGGCCGATTTCTCAAAGAGTGCTAGCATTACACGCAAGATGACGGCAGAGCTCTGCAATATTGTTCACAGGCCGAATGTGGACCTGGTACACAGTAGATTCGGAGGTTTGGACAATTATGTAACAGTCTATGCTACAGTTTACTTTACTTTTAGCCATTGACTGGTGGGAGTTTGGATTCTGTTATATTGGTCAGGAGTTCACTACACACAGGAGGCGAATACAGGGGTAGTGGAAGGTGTATGCCTACTTTTTAGAGTAGAGAGTTTCAGGTAAACACAGAGGGTTCAGGTCGAACACAGAATAAACGTAAGCCGAATATAAGTTCAGCCGATATTTGGGCTAAATATTTAAAAGTCATGGAAGAAAACTTAAGTTCATAGTTCCAATGATCTAATGTTGGTATAAATTATGTCTGAGAACTTCACTAACTTAATTAATGGGTACTTGTACATACCTCCTAATTCAAACGATACAATACAGAAAGGGTCAAAGAAACATTCACTGTTATTTAAAACTTGTACCTGGTTCACACAATAGGGAATTTGAATGGAAATCATCTTACGCTCATATATTTTTACCACTTAAATTCCACTATTTTGTACATAATGAAAAGCCAAGAAGAGATATTAAAATAATTTGAAAGCTCACTAAAACGCTCCATTTGAGTTCGTTTACATTTTTATCACTCTGATGTAAGTCAACACTCCGTACGTTGAACAATGTCCTATTAGTTCATTATTAAGTATCGTGGTCTGCAACTGCAAAAGCGTAAAGTACTATTATGTCCAGATTAGTAAGCTGATGTATACATTTGCGAAATAGTTTTTCAAGATATTACGCGACAATGATTTGTATTTTAAAGTTGTTTCATTAACGTAGTCGATGTACACACAAATTTCATGTTGGTTGCCAGTTTTTATATTTCACATCAACGATGCGTGTTTCATAAGCGCATTTCTAACGCATCTGGTGAATGCAACTATTCTTCATAAGTTTCTGGAGTTGCTGATTTCGTCAATAATTTGATTCAGTTCCACAGTATCAACTAAAAGAGCGGTGGGAAAATAGAAGAGGCCTGGAAGTGAACACGGAAGGCAACTTTTTTATCCAAGCCGCTAACCGTTACGCTACTGAACAGTTACGACAAATTCTCTACGAGAAAATAACCTCTCTTCACAGATAAAGACAATGCAAAAGTTCTATCATTATTTTTCTTTGAAATTGTTTAATGTTGGTACATACGCCAAAATATTTCTCCTTTTTTTCCACTTCTTCAGCATCCTAAGTTCCAATTTAACCTGGAAAGCTTGTTTGTAGCCAGTTAGCCAGAGAAAAACGCAAACAGATATGTGGGAAGTGGGGAGTGCACAAGATTAATTCACATGAACACAATTATCTGAATCCGACTTTTAAGTACGTAGGTGCGCACTTACCACGTAATTTTTACAGTGGCCACTAACAACAGTGTTCATTTCAAAGTTAAATGTCTCATTTACATGCGTTTATGGTGTATAAGAGATTGAATCTATAATGTCAATCTGTTGGTACAAACAAGCAACAGTTCGGTTTAAATGTAGGTATATTTTATATTAAACGCACCCTTCGCCTTTCTTATTTCGGAACGTAAAAAACTAAGATACGTTGCCATAAACGATACCTTTCCAAAAGTATTCATTTTCAAACTTCACAAAACTATTTTCCATTCTGGCACAAAAGTTTTAATTGCTTTCTTCTTGACAAAAAAACTTGATTATACGCACAAAATAAGGAACAATCTTTCACTAACACCGCTATAACACACTTATAGCTTATTATTCCTCGTGCCATGTAACGTCACTTGAGCTTCCAGTGACAGAAGTGGTAATTATTCAGCAATCAGTCGCCATAAATATAAAATTCTTTATTTGTTAGCAAATCCGGATTTCGACCACTGTGTGGCCATTATCAATGCTTAAAATAAATTAAAATATTTAAAATATCTCGACCTCCATGCACGAGGTTGCGTTTGTACTGACGCAGCTGTGTCAGTACAAACGCAACCTCCTACATGGAGGTCGAGATATTTTAAATATTTTAATTTATTTTAAGCATTGATAATGGCCACACAGTGGTCGAAATCCGGATTTGCTGACAAATAAAGAATTTTATATTTATGACGACTGATTGCTGAATAATTACCACAAATCAAATACAGTCGTGGAGCACCCACTCCAATATGGAATCAAGTGACAGAAGTTTTCCAACTCGAGACATATTCGCGAATTTTAATGATTTTTAAGTTTCAGTTCCCTAAAAATACAATGTGTTTTGTAAAAATAATAACCTAAAATGCTATTTGAACGTGAGAATCTTTCAAAATAACAAAATTTCGAACCGTATTTTCAATTGTTAGTACACCTATTGCACCAAACTACTATGGTCATCAGTCCCTAGACTTGCAAACTAACCTAAATTCAACACACAGATCTATGCCACAGGGAGGACTCGGACCTCTGACGGACAGCAACCACGAACTCCACCACGAGGCGCCTTAGAACGCTCGGCCACTCCATCGCGGCTTTATTTCCAACGTGAAAATATAGCCTATTTTAGTAGGCAGCTGGTTTTAATTCACCCTCTTTCTGAAAAAACAAAATATTTCAATAAGCGTAAGAACCGTCTAGATCGCTAAAATTATATTTATTGATTACGACGTTCTGGGATCTGCCATCTTCGCATCTAAAATCCTATGAGCTTTCACAGTAAAGTTCGTCGTCAATAATAAAATATCTACTAAGTAGTTCACGCACTTACTAGGTAGATATTCTGTTATCGACGCTGAACTTTATTGTGCAATTTTGGTTCTGAGGATGGCAGAGAACGAAACGTCGTTATCAATAAATGTAATTTCAGCGTTCTAGACGGTTTTTAATCTTATTGAAAAAATAAATATAAACTTACAGACTATTTATGAATTACCTTATACTAAAGACGGCCCAAACATTCATGCCCGAGGGGTGGATTAGAACCGACGGGTGACGACATCGCACATCGTAGCATAGCGCGTCAATGCGATCAGCAGCGGCAGAAAGTCGTTCCCTTTATGCAAAAATCTTTTAATTTGGGGCTACATATAAAACATCATCCGAAACTGTACTAACACGTTCACTCATAATTATTTCTAGCAATTAGTTCATAAGCCCACTAGAATAGTGGATTGTAAACTCCGTCCCACTGCCCACCGGTCGCCGTGTCATCCTCCGCCTAAGGGCGTCACCGGAAGCGGCATGGAGGGGGGCGTGGTCAGCTACCCACTCTTCCGACCTTTATGTCGGCTTTTGTGAGCGGAGGCATTTCTTCTCAATCTTGTACCTCATCAACTGGTTTCACAAATGCTGAAGGTGACCCATTCAATTCCTATCCTTGCTCGACAATGGTTAACATTTGCGATCTAGTGGGAATCTCTGAATCCACTGCGGCACGATCGTTGGCACCAGAATAGTAAAAGATTTCCTTCCCTCCTTTGTAACAACAAGCAATGCTAAGCTCATTAAGACCATCAAAATGGATTCAGGGTATTAGTGAACATTGAAAGTTCGAAATTCACCAAAGTAAACGAAATTATATATATATATATATATATATATATATATATATATATATATATATATATATTATATTCAGAAAATCAAAGAACACTTAGTTCAATACCTTCCTGTAAGTCTCCATTCTTTCCTAGTCAGAAGTTTTGACCAGATGTGTATATAGTTGAAAGGAATAGTATCGGCACTAACTGATATATTTATACGAAATGAATCATCAAAAGGTAGAACTGACTCTCTTTGGTACACAAAACAGTTCAGAACAGTGTTAGAGAGAAAAAATTAAACGAAAAAAGTGCCAATTTCTAATAAAGTGAAACTTTCCAAGGCTAGCGATCTTACACAGAAGCTCGAAATTTAGAGTGCATTTCAAAGCCAGTTGCTTACAGTTATTTCCATAAGTAATCTCTGTCTCCAATTTCGGCAGAAAACACAAATATTCTGGTGATATGTCAAAAATATTAGGGGCAAAACACAAACAATACGTTCACTACGCAATAGTATTGGCGATGCTACCGATGACAGCACTGCTGAAGCATACTAAACATACGTTAACATAACTCATTTACAAAGGAAGACGATATGAATACTCTAGTTTTCCAATTAAGAACAGATGTCAATCTGAGAAATATAGAAGTAGACATCTTTCATGTACTGAAGCAACTTAAAACACTTTATAAAAATAAATGTTCCGGTCTCCGTTGTATACCGATTATGTTCCTAACAGAATATACAGCTGTGATAGATCCATCTTACCAGTCTTAATACTTGCTCGCTCCCCAAAAGATCTGTACCCAAAGACTGGAAAGTTATGTAGGTGATAACGATATTCAAGCAACTTAGTAGGAGTAATCCAATGAATTTCAGACCTATATCATCGACATCGTATGCAGCAGTGTTTCGGAACTAACTGTTCAAACGTTATGAATTTTCTCGAAGAAATCGATATATTGACTCATAGTCTACATGGATTCAGAAAGATCGGTTTTGTGAAATACTCAGCAGTTCCTTACAAACTGAAGAGTTTTATCACCTAGGGATCTTAGAATGATTCCATGTTTCTAGATTTCCAGAAGCTTTTGGACACATCGCCTTAAAAACCTCTTATAATGAAATTGCTGTGTGTCTTTGGTTCATTTTACCCCCGCAACGAATGTTGCCTGCCACGGAAGAATATGAGTAAGATGTATGGTCGAAATCGGTGCAGTAGTGTAGGAGGTATGAAACGTTGTTGCGGAATGTAAAACATTCCGACGCATTTCAGTATCTTGCCGCATATTCAGAACTTTGAATCATATGTCGTTGTTACCCCAGCAGTGATTGTTGCCTCATGGTAAGGAACAACTGTACCAAGTTTCCTTGAAGTCATTCTAGTAGTTTAGATTACGTAGAACATAACTTACACACACACACACACACATACATCCAATTTTATAATATGTATACATTATGACCATAGATAGCTCAGCTAATCCAGAATACGCAAACTTTGTTTCATGTTAAAATCCACCAGCGAAACTACTGTTTTCCTCGTAGAGCTGTGTTTGTGGGTAATGCGTGGGAGCTACTGTCTATTCTATATTAAAAATATGTAAGCAAATGTTCTTAGAGCAACGGAGCTCAACAAGAGCACAACTGGAATAATAGTGTAATTAATTTGTATTTATAAAAAAGTTGTTTGTTCTCTCACTACAGAGCGTCCAAGGTGCTGCATAATTATGTACTTACAATGTAAACACTGCATTAATATTAATTAGAGCCACCTCACCCCTCATGCACACACACACACACACACACACACACACACACACACACACACACACAGGTGACACTATTACGTGGGGTGCGGCCATACTGCTCCATTTCCTCTCGATAACCTTCACACATGTCGATGACAGGAGGTTACCAGTAATTTGTTGGCGTCATTTTCCTTATGCAGTAAACAGAATTTGCGCTATCACAATTTTATGATATTAGAAAAATATAGCTAGGGCAATCAACGATATCAAAATTTCTGGAATTTAAATAGCGCTGAGTCTGCGATTTGAGCCCAAGTCTGCATTGCCTGTTAGTTTTCTATTCCAGTCATAAAATTTGGAAAAAATGTCACATCTGTTCAGAAATTAGAATCAAACGGCCACTTTCCAAATAAGAGCGTCATCTAGAGACAAGATTACGATTGTTAACAAACTCCCACAGAAAATTATTATTCTTCCTCCAACGTTCACGAGTGTAACTGTGAAGCTTAAGATACATAAGACATATTTTGATGTCATATAATCCCCGAAATGAATGTTTGAATGTTTCACTTAGAGTCCCGCGTTCTGCCTTATACAGTCTTCATTAAACAGAAATCCCTGACATCTTGGCTGCTCCAGCGTCAAAACTTATTCAACGACGACAGCAGGAAATTTGTACTGGACTGAGGCTCGTAAAAGAATTCTCCGCTTGTGCCATAGACATGGCCGGCCGCAGTGGCCGAGGGGACTGAGGCGCTCCAGTCACGTTCTGCACGGCCACTACGGTCGGGGGTTCGAATCCCCCCTAGGGCATGGATATTCGTGCCGTCCTTAGTAGCAGCTAGTTCATAAGTTAAGGACTGATGACCCCGTAGTTAGTCCATAAGCTCTACAAACATTTGAACATTTGCCATAAACATGCTTTCCGTCATACACAAAATATTAGATTTAAAGCCTTAGTCTTTCTTAATAGTAGATTTTGCTGTAGTTCCACAATAGATTGAAAGTTTTGTGCATCCAGCAAAAAATTTACGACTGCTAATACCGAGACTGTATATCATTTTTGTCTGTCTGTTCTTATATCTTCGATCTATATGTAGGGTCCAGTATCTGCTTCTTATCCCTTGGTCTGTGTGACCCTTGAGATCCCCTTTCTCAAGAACAGTTGCATACATGACGTTGAAACGTACGTCACATCCTACGGTATACGGTTCCTTGGCGATGCATGCGAAATTGAGCTCCTAAGATAATTTACGTCCCACAATTTGATACTGGCAAACTAATTCATGACAATGAATAAGTCACTAAAACTTACAGTATATCTAGAATCCCTAGAATCATGAAATTTGTCTCCAAATAGTGTTGCACAGTAAAGTCACGGAAAAATACGAAAATTTTTGGTTTATGACTGTATCACAATTTTCGTTTATTATTTTAATTTTAAATGTTTTAAATTCTTATTTAACTTGACACACTATGGACCACGGAGAAAAGATTTCTTGCCTTTTTCCTCCACTTACCTCCAGTAAAATTTCTCTTCAATGCTGCTCTTTTGACATTTCTTATCTGTCTCCCTCTTTCTCTCTCCTCCCCAGAAAGGACACATTTGGGTTTTCTGTTTGATGGTTTCTGTTTAAATGAATTAGAACTGTTCATACTGCTTCAGAACTCTTCTATTGTAGGCTATCTGTGCTTTGGTAATTCCAACTTCCGCTGCATCCTTCTTCACGATGAATTTAAATGTGGCTTACAACCACAGTGGAAACCGAATATCCCTATGGTCAGTACACATTAATTTTTAATTATTATTTAATGTTTTTAAAATTTTTCATCGAATAAAATCCTGCACTGCATTCGTAAATAATAAAAAAAATGTGACAATGATTGGCCTAATATTGATTCAACTACCTCCCACCTCGCCAAGTCGACTCATGCAATATATTACTCTCTTTTGACACTTTATGCCTAGAACTCGTACAACATTTGCAGTATACCCGTACGTAATGCAGGATTCCAATTTGTTGGGTATTACATTCTGAAGAAATACAAACATTGCGTTTTGCCGATGACATAGTAATTCTGTCAGAGACAGCAAAAGACCTGGAAGAGCAGTTGAGTGGAATAGACAATGTGTTGAAAGGTGCGTATACAATGAACATTAACAAGAACAAAACACGGGTAATGGAGTGCAGTCTAAGAAAATCAAGCTATGTTGCAGGAATTAGATTAGGTAAAGAAAGAATAAAGGTGGAATATGAGGTTTGTTACTTGGGCAGTAAAATAACATGCGATGGTCGCAGTACAGAGGATATAAAATGGAGTATGGCAACGGGAAGGAAAGCGTTTTAGAAAAACAGGAATCTGTTAACATCGAATATCAATGTAAGTGTAATAAAGTCTATTCTGACAGTTTTTGTGTGGAGTGTTGCGTTGTATGCATAGGAAGAGGATAGAGTTTTTTGAAGTGTGGTGCTTCTGAATAATGCTAAAGATGAAGTGGGTGGATCGCGTAACTGATGAACAGATACTGAACAGAATTGGGGAGAAAAGGAATTTCTGGCATACTTTGACTAAAAGAAGGGATCGATTTATAGGACACATTCTTAGACATCAAGGAATGGTAAATTTAGCAATGGAGGGATCTGTGTGGGTAAAAATCATATCGGCAGACCGAGAGATGAATACAGTAAGCAGATTGAAATGGATGTAGGTTTCAGGTATTATGAGGAGATGAGGACGCTTGCTCAGGATAGAGTACGGTGGAGAGCTACATCAAACCAGTTTCCGGACTGAGGACCACAACAACAACAATATTATAAATTACAATACCATAACGATTTCGGTTTAATGAGTTGCAGTTTCCTGACACCATTCACCGAACTTTTCTGACGCACCTTGTAATATAACATCAAAATTAACAAAACATATAGGAAAGTATAATAGAGTGCTGAAATTCCTGTACCTCGATCGATTTCGGTTATTTTATTGATTTAATAGTTGGAGCGATATGGAACCTCTGACACCTCGAATAGGACTATTACGAATGGGTCACACGTACGAAAACATCTAGGCTGAACAACTGCATCCATTCATGTCCATGGTGCATTATGAAGGAATTGGGCCGGTCGCGGTGGCAGAGGGGACTGAGGCGCTCCAGTCACGGTCTGCATGGCCACTACGGTCGGGGGTTCGAATCCCCCCTCGGGAATGGATATTTGTGCCATCTTTAGTATTAGTTAGTTGATAAGTAGTTTGTAAGTTTAGGGACTGATGACCCCGTAGTTAAGTCCCATAAGCTATACAAACATTTGAACATTTTGAAGGAATTGGGTAGTTTCATCGAGACAATAACACACCTCACACGTCCGTAATTGCTACGGAGTGGCTCCAGGAACACTAAATCTACAGTGTCTCCTAACTCCAGGCACATGAACATTACTGAGCATATCTGGGATGCCTTTAGATGTGCTTTTCAGAAGATCTAATTCTAATGCTCTAACGTGAAACCTATGCTGTTGAGATTTTTATTCTACTCTTCCAACTATTTATAGAGCGCAATGGTCTGATCTGACCTATTTTACCCGAGAGGCTCCTGCGAGGAAGACATCAACAGCATGTCACGTAGAAGTCAGAAAGATGCTCCTTGCCTACCTACAATCGGTGAAACTTTATCACTTAAGTAAAGATAGACGTAGATGATATCTCCTGTAAGAAAAAATCTTAAAATTAACAAAGTGTAACTAGTGAGGGTCAGTTCGGGTACAAAAATGATGTCACTAGTTACTGAAATAAAAACTTATTGAAAATTATTTGTGTTTACTAAATTCCGGATGGTTTGACAGGATAGATAAAATGTATAAGCAATTTCAAAATAAAGTTGGTAGGATGGCTGAACAACCACACTTACTTGACTTTAAAATTAATCAAATTTTGTCAGTTTACATTCAAAGCTGTCGCAAAGTTAAAAATGTTACGCGATGGTAAAACTGTATTTGTTATTGCTATTTGTGGATGGGAGGAGTTTGCCTAAATTTATCGCACACAGTACTGTTAACTGTATCGACGGCTGCTAGCTGCGTCTTCGCTGAAACCGAAAACTAAGTATTGTCCGTCTTGTTTAACTACTGCCAATCGCACTTTCCCTGCCTTTTGATAAAGTCAAGAACGACCTATAAATGCTATTTTGACTATAAATTGGCGTGGTATGTCAGTCTCAGACTGAACCACCCACTGCCACTAACACACTCAGTGTTCACACTGGATATTAGAGTTGGCTGCGGTTTCATGGTTTCGAAACCAGGTTTCGATACACACAACAGTTTCAGTGTTTCAAAACCGGCATCATTCACGGTTTCGAAACCATGCGGTTTCATTCCGTTCTGTTTCGGACCACATTCGCGGTCGATTGTCGATACACTGAAACCGTTTCTTCCTGTCGGTTTCACGGTATCGTGTCGGTTTCACTATTTCATGTCGGTTTCACGATTTCATGTCGGTTTCACGATTTCATGTCGGTTTCACAACACCGGTGTTTCAAACCACTAATGCAGAAACGTGGAACAGACTAATGGTATCGAAATGTGGTGTTTTACTGAAGCTCCACAAAGATACGCATGTAACTTACTAGTATATAAACCATTTAGAGAGTATCAAATAGTAGTTGACACTCTTGACTCTGCAGCTTATGATTACTGATATCAAGATTCGTTTGCAAGAGACTGCTGTATTCCGAAATGTCGTAATGTCTACTTTATAAATATAAAAGAACAATAAAAAAACGTTCACTATTTGCATTGAAAAACCAGTTAAATTCTAGGTTTATCTACCACATTAAAGACACACATCTTTAAAATAAGATACAACATGAAGCCTGAAATGACATTTGTATACTAACAAGGGTAGATGGCATATTTAATCTCGTGTTAAAGAGTTGGTTTCTTATGAGCGAAAACGAAGTTACCTACTGTCGTTATAATTTTTCGACACTCATGTAAAAAAGAATTGCGGCGGTGGTGTAACGGTCAAGACGTACAAGTGGTGAACATGTCTCTTACTTTATAATTTTTGTAATTCCATAGCCTTACTTATGATTATTTAGTGTGCCCCTAATTCCCTATAATTTATTTAGTATGTATAGAAAGTAGCATTTATGATCCATCACTGTAATATGCGTACCGATTGCAGTTTCTGAGCTCCTAACGGGGTAAACTTTTACCTACCATACCGGCGGCCTCGTGTGACTATGTTGGCAACATCAACACGGTAGAAAATCTTTATTAACATGTTCCGTACAGACCAAGAAGTAAATATATACTCTATGGTTGTCAGGTTCTTGTATATACCCTTGTCCACATAGTGAAAAATATTTCCCTCGTAGAACGAAGATTTCATGACAAAACAAACATTGCATCACGGTTTCGGAACCACAGATGGTACGGTTTCATTGGTTTCGAAACCGTCAGATGTTTCAGTTTTCCCATCTCTACTGGATATGAAGTATCTCAGCAAACACAACGAACAACGTGCTATCATGAGTACTCCCTACCGGAGATTCACCAAGTTTCTCTCCATTAGAGAGGTACTCCAATTAGTGCACTAAAAAAAAAAAAAAAAAAAAAAAAAAAAAAAAAAAAAAAAAAAAAAAAAAAACTTATCTCTTTTCATTCTCCACTCCGAGAAGTGGAGCGGGCTGTTTGAGATCCGGCCCATAAAGAGTCGCGGTTCTATTCAGCCAATATCAGACAAGCTGATAGTGGGGCTATGGGGGATCCCAATTGGGAATAAGTGGGAGGGGCTTACCAGCTCCGGCATACGCCTTACAACCAAGGAAAACCTCCCGAAAACCTTGGTCGGAGCCGGTGGATTGGGACCAATTTAATTTATCTCCGGGACTTGCCCCGGACAAAAATGGATTATCGAGAGAACACGAATGCACTCACGATAATCAAGGATCGGACGCCCGAGTTACTCTCGTAATCTCGTAGAGATCAGCTCGACCAACAGTGGACAAGCATCTCCCCTACAGGAACCGCACCCGTGGGCACGGTATCCTGTGCACTACAGCGGCGTAGTCTTTAATGCCTCTTTGCTCAAGAAATCACTGCGAGAGCATCGCACCCGTACTGCGCGACGGCACACAGCCGGAAGCGAGGGCGTCTCTCTTAATTTCTTCCACTCCGCTTGTGTATATGTTTCGTGGACGCTGGCGCTTCCCCACCAATGGCCCGCCTACCAATGGGATAGTGCGTTTTTACACACCGTACGGCTCGCTGGCCAATAGTAAGTAAGCTAACATCTCGTTTAGGTATTCCTCTCAAAATAAACAGCGCCATCTGGATTTCACTTTGCTCTTGAATCCTTACAAGTTGCAAGGACTATTATTTGGTTCATTTTAAATGGCTTTCAAAGGGTTTTCCAAAGCGTCATTTTTACCCAAAGTGGAAGGAGGATTTTTAAGTTGCTTTTGTGTGTAAGACTGCTCGGGGTGGCCTGTTGTGGAGACCTCTGCCCACCTGTGCCTTCTCACCAGCAGTCGCCGCACGGCCGCCTCGCCTCTTCTTTATAAAAACTCTGGGTTTGTGCTCACTAGTATGCGTCAGCCTTGATTATCTTGTCACACTTGTCACATGATCTCGTAATTTACATATCAAACTGAAATTATTATCATTGAAAATGTCCGTACCCATCAAGTTTGTATTCAAAAATTCGTCTTGACGAGTAGAATGTGATTGTGATGTTGGAATATGCAGGAAATGACACTGAGGAAAACTTGACTCCTTACAAACTTTGCTAAGCTTTTGGGACTTAACTGCATGGTCATCAGTCTACAAATTACTTATAAACTAATACTAAGTACAAAACAAATATCCATGCCTGAAGGAGGATTCGAACCTCCGACAAGGGAGTCCGAGCGATCCGCAACATCATGAGTTCATAGGTTTTTTGCGGCGAACATACCTACATTCGATACACAATCTATGTATCTCGAAAAAATGGAACCTTTTTTCGACATCAAATGTGTGTACCACCCGTCGGCAAAGTTCATTCTAGGGCCGGTGAAGGACGATCTACAACTGTGTAAATCGTGAGTATATCACATTCCATACGAGTTTGGGAAAACTTACATCTGGCAAAGCATTCACACAATTGAAGTAAGGTGTGCCGAATATAAACGTCACATTGACATTGAACACTCCACAAAATCAGCAGTTGTTGAACTTTGCTCGGAAACTAAACATGAAATTTGAAGACACAGAAGTTCTACACCAAACACCCTGCTATTGGGACTGTGTATACAAGGAGACCATCGAAACCCGGCTACAGGAGACTAAACTTTCTTCGATCACAGTATAAGCAGAACACCAAACACGACGAAGACAGAGCATAGCCTGAGGTCCGGCACTCGAGTCAACAGCAAGAGCTACCCCAACACCACAACATCCCGCTGTCTGCACACTCAGTCAGTAGAGGAGGAGGAAATGCCAGTCCTGAACCTCATTGGCGGTTGCAGTTATATCAATAACTGTAGGCCCTGAAAAGAAGAGGTTGCCTGCAACAAACATGCATATTTTGTTGTGAAAAGCCACCGAGGATGCGCTGGTCGCCTTCAATGCCACTCTGGCGGAAGAGAGGGCGACTCTGTGCAAAAACAGCTGCCGTCAAATACAAGAGCTGACCTACAAGTTCCATACTGCGTAAAAAGAGGCGAATGCTGGCGCCACCGGAACTGCAGGGTGGAAATGTTGGCAGTTGCATAGACGCAGACAGAAGAGGTCCCCACCTTTACCACCTGCAGCAGTGGAAGCAGATACGGCTGTTGAGCCTCCTGCAGTGGAGACTATGACACAGATGCACGAAGACGTTGGGCACAGTCTTTCGTAGCGCCTAAAGCTAAGGCTATGAAAGAAGAGATGCATCTCCTAGACAGGCACAGTGTGCAATCGGTCTTGGAGACGGTCGCAGCAATCCCTACGACTTTAAACATTCGCTGCACTCAGCAGCAATTCCACCTTAAACTGCAGTCAAAGTAATCTATCTACATAAATATCACCGTGACGAAGTTATATTTTGGTACACATCCATCCTAAATTAGAAGTAGTAGCCAAAAGGCTGAAACTTCGCAATACATCGAGATTCATCGAAGAAGACTCTCCATGATGACTGCGTTGGGCCAACACCTCAGTCAGCTGGGCTAATCAAATCAAGATGATGGCACTGCTGGATAGTATTAGAGCTTACAAATTTATTCAACTGAATAAGACATTTCGTGGTGCAGAGCTAGCTCGGCAGCAGTTAGATCAGCTTGTGACGTCTCCTTCGTCCGCGTTAGCACGCCGTTTCGCCACGCCTTCAGTGGGCCAGGTGCTGCACCGTTCGAACGGAGGTGACCGCGCCGCGACGTCTGGGTGTTGAAGCAAGGACTATCAGGAAAATGCATCGGTCCCTTTTCCGGTCTGTGCTACGGCTTATGGATGCATGCTTGGAAAAACTGAAGTCGGATGCCATGACGTCAGATGACCTCTTGATACCGCTTACAGGGTTAGCACCCGTGTGCTAGCTCATTAGCAAGATCTTTGGCCTTTAGCAAACCAACCAATGAAGACTGAGCTGGCCTCAGGCAGCAACTATATTCAGCGTTGTGAAGAATAGCGGTTCACCAGTTTGAAGCAAAGAAGTCGTCTCTGGACTGCATCTCCTACTTGCGACTAGTGGCTACTAGTTCAAATGTTTGTAAATCTATGGGACTTAACTACTCTGGTTATCAGACGCTAGGCTCACAAACTACTTAAATTAATTACACGAACTTAAGGACAAACACACACATAAACACACACACACACACGCACACACACACACACACACACACACCAATACCAGAGGGAAGCCTGGAACCTCCGATGGCGAGTGACTACTAGTCTGTACTGCTTCATGTGAGACATAAGCTGAACACACAGATTAGATCACTGGATCGACGACTACCCTCCTGAGCATCTTCGACTTCAAAGACCAAGTGACTACACTTATTAAATTGGAGTATATGTGCAGCCATTTAACCGCTGACTCATCCTCCGTCTTATTCGCTCTTGTGACAGAGTTACATGGAGTGGTGAAATGTTTACAAGCTGAAGAATATACCCATTCGCTTTCTTGGTCGTCCGTCACAGTCAACAGTCTGCTGAAGTAGGTTTTCAACTCGCCGACACAGCGTCTGCTGTCGTCACGAGAGACTGGTGAAATGTTTACAAGCTGACGAATATACCCATTCGCTTTCTTGGTCATCCGTCACAGTCAACAGTCTGCTGAAGTAGGCTTTCAACTCGCCGACACAGCGTCTGCTGTCGTCACGAGAGACTGGCGCCGCGTTTACAACACAGCCGATGACCTGCGTCAACCTAGCTTGGCTGGTGATTGCTTGAGCAAACTAAGATTTTAACAGGTTTCTCTGTCATAATTTCGAGCTGTAACAGCGCGTTACGCTCTCAAAACATTTGTTACACAGCGATTAATCTATCCGGCTGCATGCCCGACGGACCTTCAATCAGATGAGATTCTCCCTGCAGGAGGCTTGGTGTCTATTCCTAACAGCACTGCTTCAGAGATTAGTCGAGTACATGCAACGTCGTGTAGCGGCAGTTACACACGGTCGTCTGGTTGGTAAATGATATTACGCATTTTCAATAAAGTTCTTTAGGGTATTAGACAGCATCATCGTCGTTTTTCGACGTTTTTCCAAATATCCCTTTCAATAAAAGTAATCACGACAGTTTTGATTCTTTACACATACTTATTATATTTTTATATAAATGTCAATAACTTTCATAAATATGTACTTGTAATGAACTTTCCTGTGAAGTATCGATTGTCTGCGATAACATCTTTGTAAATCGTAACATGTTTGTAAAATCTTTGAAAACATGTATGCTACAGTCAGTTGTCACCTGATGATGGCCTAAGAAGCCGAATGCCGGTTTGTGACGAATAAATAAGTTTTGCAAAACATCAGGAAGTTGTTCCTTTTTAATATTATCATGTTCTGTCGAACACCGACGGAAAAAATCAATTTCATGAAGAAGTGTTCGAGTGATCAACACAATCACTGGACCCAGCTTCGGAGATCTTCGTCGAATCCACCCCTTTATTTAATATATAAAAATGAATGTTTGTGTGTTTGTATTTTATGCGCGGACGCGCCGTTCAACCGATTGTGATGAAACTTTGTCAACATATTTCTTGCACTTTCGCGATGGTCATAGAAACCATGAAATGACTGTACGACAAATAGTTCAGAAGATATGGCGTAACAAAGATTGAAGATGGCTGAAAAGTGCTGTATCATGCGACGTCTGCTGCTAAGCCACTGTACCGATTTCATCTAAATTTGGTATACATGTTCCTTCCATGAAGTAACAATTGACGTAGGGGTAAGAACTGCTTAAGACTCATAGTTCATTTTTAAATAAAATATATTTATTCTGAATATTAAATAGCAAAGCCATTTGATTAGGTAACAAATTAGGACCCTGGGGGGGGGAGGGGGGAGGGTTGGTCGCAGTTTGGGGGCGGGCGGGGGTGTGTTATTGGTAGAGGCAACTGTTTGTGGTGAACATTTTTGTCCGATTTCGTCATTTTTTAAAACCTAGCACTTAGCGTGCTACTTATACAAGTTTTACTAGCCTACGTAATTTACACAAGTGTGTATGTTTTATGAAAACTCAGTCGTGTTTTCAAGAACAGCAAGATAATTACTTCTCAGAAACCCCACAATCTAACTGGCACTTTGTTCAACTCATATTGATTCCATTTAAAAAAAGTAATCTGATTTCAAGCCGCACTTAAAAACGAAAAATATGGATAATCGAAATGGATTTGCACATTTATATTACTATTACATCGCAAACAACGACAGACGTGAGAAATAAGTATATCTATTAACCCATTTACTGCACATTTACTCTTGGTGGTGCCTGCATTGTGCACGTAATTATTTAGGAATACTGAAGATGAGGACTTATCACATGGTGTGTGTGTGTGTGTGTGTGTGTGTGTGTGTGTGTGTGTGTGTCTGTGTGTGTGTGTGTGTGTGTGTACACAAGGCTGCAGCAGTCCCTTATTATTAAGACAAAAGTAAGACCCAAAATCTAGTATTATCGTGAAAAATACATTTCCTTTATAATCTTTGGAGAGAAACTCATACACAGGGTGTTACAAAAAGGTACGGCCAAACTTTCAGGAAACATTCCTCACACATTTTTACAATTATCTGCACGAATTATGTCAATTTACATTTAAAGAGAAATACTAAAATGAGCTCTAACATGGAAATTAAGCGATTCCTAACACATGTCCACATAACATATTTTCTTTCTTTGTGTGTGAGGAATGTTTCCTGAAAGTTTGGCCGTACCTTTTTGTAACACCCTGTACACACAAGACTGCAGCATTCCCTTATTATTGAGACAAAAATAAGACGCAAAAGCTAGTATTGTTGTCAAAAATACGTTTCCTTTTTAATCTTTGGAGAGAAAATCATATTTATATGTCTTGAGCATTGAAATGATTACCGTATAGGCCAGTGAAAGGGTCGAAATATTTAGGAGCTACACGCAACAATCCCATTGGAGATTCCTTGAATATCCTTTGTTCTCGGGCAATTTCGTCTGATTTCACCCATATAATACGTGCATCGGCGCGATTAAATGTCGTTCCCGCGAAAGAAATTACTTTTCTCTTGACTTAGCGGTGTGTGCTTCTTCACGATCGGATATAAGGTAGCACTTCACGAACGAAAGTTCAAAAGCAGTCTGCAAACACTGCAACAAAGGGTGGAATCCAGAATGTATACTATTCACGAAACTAACTTATGGCGCGTATAGCGGCATTTTACGTAACCTGCATTCGCGTAAATACGGTTTGTTCATCCACTCTCTCAGTTTCTGATGATCGACTTTTTCCAAGGGGATGTTTGCCACGTGTTGTTGATAACACGAATTCTGTCTTGTCCACTTTCGCTCGTTTTGCTGCCGCTGCATTGGTGTCCGTAACTTGTCTCTTGACACCTGTCGACAGCACTTTCTCCTTGTTCTTCTTATGGGACGAACTGCTATTTATATGTTTTGGGCAAGTGTCCTTTCTTTGCCAATCAATACGCACATAGCGATATTTACACATAGGTATTCTCCTTGTTTTATGATAAACGTAAAATCAATCTGATGCGAATTCTCTTTCACGATCAAAAACTGTTACGACCATCTTAATAATCTGTTGTACCAAAACAAATCACTGAAAGAACCAGCGATCAGAAACGATTACGGCCACGCAATACACTACCATTCACCAGATCAAATGAAGCGTCGGTAAAGGACTTCTTTACTGTACAGGAAATGAAGTTGGCAGGACTTGAAACGTTATATATATCGAATCATTGATTTATATCTCGAAATTCCGTCAGTACGTTTAAATTACTAATAAGATTTCACAAAATTTCGTGGTTTATTTCGTGATTTTTCGTAATTTTTAATGATTTCGTGATGTTCCGCAAAAATTGTAAAATATCGCAAAAATTTCGCGATTTCTCACTTCGCGAAAAACAGGTGCCTCTAGTTATTGTCACCTAGAAAGCAGGAGACCCGGCTTCGAATCCCGGCTGGGTACACATTTTCAGCTTTGCCCAATCGCAGTCGATGTCATATATTCTATTAATGTTTAATAATAATAACTGCAGGATCAGAAGTGACGTCTGTTCTCTCGGAACAGACGCCACATGTATATATATAATATGCCGGTGACGGGCACTGATCCTATCGTTAGTGGGGAGGGGTGGGCAAAGTTTGAAGCCCTTACTCTTACGGGAATTAGTTCATAACTACGAGTTTGAGTACTGTGGGCAGGGCAAAGCTGGGAATTTGTATCTGACGGCAGGCGTGCTTAGGTAGTCCTTGCAGGTGCGGTGATCACTGTGTTCCGGCTGGGTACACATTTTCAGCTTTGCCCAATCGCATTTGATGCCATATATTCTATGAATGTTGGCACCTATACAGTCTGTGTTATTTGTAGAAAATGAGGCCCCCGCCCCCTCAGAACGAAATCCTGGCTGCGCCACTGGTCTCAAGTAACATCGCTGAGCAAGCTCTTGTATTCCCGATCCACGTGATGCGAGTGTCGGCCGGCAGCCGACGCGCCCTCTTAGGCGCAGCCGTTGCGGATTAATCGCATCAGCCGGCAGGCGCTGCTCACTCCTTCAGGCCGGGCCGGCGTCTTCCGCCCTCCTTTAATAACGACCCACCCCACCCCCTCACCCGCTCCCTGCGCCGTCCAAACTTTCGCCCGGTTGCAGCGAGTATTATGCACGGCCGGCGCGAGCCCTTTGCTGCAGGAGAGTTGCGCTCCGGCGGGCAGTGGTTTCCGGAAGCGGGCGCTGCTGCCACTTCCCGCCGTGGGCGGCGCGGCCCCGCTATCTCTGTCGCAGCTGAGGGACTAAATTGCACTCGCCCGCTGCCTGCGACAGGCCGCCGCACTAAAGTGAAGCCTCTCGGCGACGCGCTCTAGTTCGCGGCTCGCCGCCTGGCGCGCCATTTACATTTCCGTCAGAGGTCAAAGGCTTAGGTGGAACGCATAATTAGTAGTTAGTGCCTGCGAAGATGAATCTTAGCCATTAACTCCTGTCTTAACTAGATAAGATGCTAAGTCAGATTTATTCAAGTACTAGCTTTAGCTCCTGGAGTTGCCTAAATATTTCATCCTTATGATGTTAGACTTCCATCAGGTCCGGCGCAAGCCCAAATGACGCCCCATGCGAGTTGCAAAATACCGCGCACGTCATTAAACGGGAAATAAGAGACAAAATTCTTACGTTACGTTCACCTTTTAATGCATGATCTTTTATTTTAATCTATTCAAAATGTTCAAATGTTAGAAAAATCTATCGGACCAAACTGCGTGGTCATCAGTCCGTAGCTTACAAACTACTTAAACCTTGGTAAACTAGCCTAAGGACAAACACACACACACACATGCCCCAGGGAGGACTCGAACCTCCACGGCGAGCAACCGCGCGCTCCGCAGCGAGACGCTTTAGACCGCTCGGCTATTCCACCGCGGCTTAATGTATTAAAAGTGCCACGAATAATGTATAGTGCGTCTATACAGAGAATTTTTTCAGAAAATCCTTACAATTATTATGCGCTACTAGCAACAAAAATGTTCATAGCTGGTCAGATATATACTGCTTGCATGATGTACCCAATGTAGTAATTGTCACTATTATGCTTATCATCTTTCCAGAAAATAAGTCATATTGCAACCGTATATGTGATTGAATACTTTCACATGGCAAAGGAGGAATACTAATGTAAACAAACCCACATGTTAGGAGTAAGTCAGTGCAGCTAACTTTTGAAATGATTCAGTAGCACCATCTAATTTATAATTTCTAGGTCTATCCAGTAGCGACTGTTACACTATGTAAAAAATTTAAAAAAAAGTTCAAATGTTTCAAGAGATTATGGGACTTAACTACGAGGTCATCAGTCCCTAAACTTACAAACTACTTATGAACTAGCTAATACTAAGTACCGCATAAATATCCATGTCCAAGGGAGGGATTCGAACCCCCGACAGTATTGCTCGTGCAGACTGTGACTGGCGCGCCGCAGACGGCTCGGCCACCGCGGCCGGCACTATGTATACAAGCAGCTACAAATGAATTTGTGCTAAAATGTTGATCAGTTTGCGAGATAATGGAAAATATAAGGTTTGTAGCTGATCAGCTGCACTACGCATTAAAGGTTTAAAAATCTATCCGTATTTTTTTTCCTTTTTTTTTTTCCTTTGTTACTTGTGCTGTCATATGTTTTCGCAAAGAAAATTACGTTTTGCAGCTGTATAAAAGAAAAGTACGTATATATTTAGGCCTAATTGATAAAGGGTAAAAGATTTTATCGAATATCTCCAAAAGTTCTTGACCTATTTATTAGAAATTGTTGAATTACAGTCTGATGAGTATACGGAAGGAGATGAGCTGTATACTATTGGAATATAAACAGTTTTCGGAAGTTGTCGATCGATCAAGTTCGAATTTTTACAGAACACTGTACTGAGAAATAATGATGGAGATTATGCACAGTATGTTGATGGTAGGATAAGAAAGTTGAAAGAGGGAGGGAGTCGGATGAGAAGATGGGTGCAAAACTTGGTGTCGCTTGAGCTAATCACTTCAAGCAACATTCCAGATGGTTGTTCACGTATTTGTCAGTCGTAAAGAACGCGGTATTGGCTAGAATGGTTTTTCTAAAAATGGAGGCAAAGTAAGTAGTTGTTATAGTCAGCGACCACATAAACACCATAATGGCTACTCGTAAAACAGAGAGATGAGTTGCAAAAATTTAGCTTCCCATTTCCTCCTCCGCCTTGTCCGACAGGGTGGGCAGACGCACCTCTGCTATTATCTAGTGCCGCCCCGCCTCTGTGCCTCCCTGTGCGGCCGCAAGTTTAGCAACGGCCTTGCGCAGGTCCTGACCTCCATCCACTCCATCGCCTTCTACCCAACTCCATCATTTTCGTTTCCAGGCAACGCAATGCTAAAGATTCGGGCTATGTGGTGCCTTACACCGCTCGGCCACTCCACCGCGGAAAAAAAAAAAAAAAAAAACAGTGAGGTGATGATGAAAGAAAAAAGTCAGCAAAATATGTGTGCCTCGGCGGATTAGTCGTGCGTATTGTGGCGCAATGCTGCGGTGTGCGCGGCCGATCGCCGTCTGGGGGTTCGATTCCCCCCTCGGGCATGGGTGTGGGTGTGTTGTCCTTAGGTTAGTTTACCTTAGTTTAAATAGTTTGCAAGTTACGGACTAATGACCATGCAGTTAAGTCCTATAGATTTACAGACAGTTGAACATTTTTAAACAAAATATGTGTATTGCTTATGAGTTTTCCACTAAAACGCTGGAGAAAAAGTTTGCGCCAAAAGAAACCATGACAATGCTACCACTGTGTAATTACGTACAAAGCGTGCTAAATTGCCACAAAATGTAAAAGCAAGTCGTAGATAAGTTGAAAACCCACTAATGGTGGCACAGAGTTGCAGTAACATGTTTGGATGTAAAGTAAAAGTAGTGTGCATAGGTTAGGTTAGCGACTTTTGCAACTGTAAATTTTTATACTTTAGGCCAGACGCGATTCGCTTTATTTTAAAACATCTTCAGTGGGCAACTGTACAGAAGGTGTGTTACATTTTTGTGTGGGTTTTACTAAACTCAATAATCAACAGTATTCGTGCTATGGGTATATTTTACTTTGTATACAATGAATTATTAAGATAACTCACCTTTTTTATGGTGCCCTCTTCATGTATAGGGTGTCTCACTAAAGACGCCTGCCAGGCGTCAGCAGATCGCGCAGTATATGTCCCTCTATGGAAAGATCGGCCTGACATCTCTTGAATACATTTGCGAACACTCGACGAATTTCAGCCGTCGAAATCTGGGAAATGACTAATCGAATCTCTTTTCACGAAAAAATAAATTCTGACAGGTATGTGAACAATACTCTGCATCTATTTTTTCAAGATCTTTCACCCAGCGAAAAGTTGTACGGTTATTTCATGTAGGACAATGCAAGACCACACACTGCCAATGTTTCTATGGCAGTAATGCGAAGTGGTTTTGATGATAGGATAGTTGACTGGCCTCTTCATTCTCCAGATGTAGAAAGTTAAAAGACAAGGCGTATGCAAGCACTCTCCATACACTCGAAGAGTTGGAAGACAGGATTCGACTAGTCATTTCCCAGATTTCGGCAGCCGAATTTCGTCGAGTGTTCGCAAATGTGTTCAAGAGATGTCGGCCGCTCTTTACATAGAGAATCATTTTGAACTTCTACTGTAGATAAAGGTAAGCTTAGGTTAATCACATGGAAATGTTTTTTAGACTATTAACTCAGTGTATGCGCTCGCGGCACAATAGAGTCCGAGAATCGGGCGCTGCCGTGGCCGGCGGATGCGGTGGTGGCAACCGGGTGCCGTACCGCGCGATCCGCGGAAGTCTGGCAGGCGTCTTTTGTGGCTCAGATGGTTCCTCGACCGTGTAGGCTGCAGATTCCTTGACTTTCGCCATTGGCTGGTGGGGTTCCGGGTTCCGCGTGAATAGGAGTCCACTATACGCAGAAAGCTGCTTCACGGATAGCGGGGGCTGTGTGGCGTGGACTGGGTGTTCTTTTAGGGTAGAGGGCTTTGGAGAAATACAAACTGGGCTGTATCAAAGTGTGCAGGTCTATCGCAAGAGAATTACAGATCTAGGAACTATCGGTATAACAGTTGTAAATTGTCGTAGCTGTGTCGGGAAAGTACCTGAACTCCAAGCGTTAATATAAAGCACCGAAACACGTATCATTATAGGTAGCGAAAATTGGCTTAAGCCGGGAATAAGTTCAGCAGAAGTATTTGCAAAAGATCTGGTTCAGAATGAATAGATTAAACAAAATAGGTGGAGGTGTATTTGCCACCGTCAAAAGTAGTCTATTGTGTAATGAAGTTCATAGTTCCAGTGAGTTGTTATGAGTAGGGGTCGTACTCAAAAATCGACTTTGACAATATCAGAAAGGTTCAAAGAAAAGTGTCTAATTGCAAACGCGTAACGAGCTCAAACAATAATAGTAGGCGGTGATTTCAATTTACCCTCAATCAAAACTTTTTTCACAAATGGGCCTCAAAATAGCAGTCAAACAAGAAAGTCATTATTTAAAAAATTATTAAAAAACTACTTTCTAAGAAAGTACCTATTAAAATAATATATAGGTACAGATTCTGTGTGTATATTGGCAACAAATAGACAACCACTTGACAATGCCAAATACGACGAAACAGCTGTAGTGGACAATTAAATAAAGTTATAGCAGCAGTAAAGGTGATTATATTTATTAAAATGTCATATTACGTTACCCTCAATCAGTTGGCGAAATTATATCTTCAAATCAGGAAGTTCGCATAAAATGTCGTGCGAAATCGTACTCAACGCATTTCCTGAGAATTACTTCGAACAATTAGTTCATGAGCCATCTAGAACACCTCATCTCTTAGCAACAAATAATCCTGAGCTCATAACGAGCATCGAAACGGATACTGGTATATGTAAACACAGAGCTGTCGTAGCGAGATTGAATATCGTAAGTCCCAAAGTTACCAAAAATAAACGAAGAATATATTTGTTCAGGAAAGCAGATAGAAATAAAATAAATTTCTTCTTGAAAGACAGATTCCACTCGTTTCTAATACTGAACGTAGGTGTAGATCAGATGTGACTCAAATTGAAAGAAGTGGTATCGACAGCAATTGACAGTTTTATGCTAAATAAATTAATAAAAGAAGCAGGTGATCCCCCTTGGAACACAAAACAGGCTACGATACTGTTGCAAAAGAAACGGAAAAGGCATGCTAAATTTAAACTAACACAAAATCCCAGGATTGGCTATCCTACACAGAAGCTCGAAATTTAGCAAGGTTTTCAATGCGAGATGCCTACAATACTTTTCACAAAGAAACTCTTTCTCGAAATTTGAGTGAAGACTCGAAGAGATTTGGTCATATGTTAAACATACTAGGGGCAAAACACAAACAATACCTCACTACGTGACAGTAAGGCGATCCTGCCGATGACAGCGGGGGTTACTAAACATACTTTTTAGAAACTCATTCACCAATATTCCAGATTTCGAATTACAAACATAGGCTAGAATGAGTAACGTACAAGTTGATATCCTTGGAGTAGTGAAGCAACTGAAATCACTTAACAAGAACAAGTCTTCTGGTCCGGACTATATACGCTTTAGATTTCCAGCTGATTATGCTGAAGCGGTAGTTCCTTACTTAACAGCCATATACAACAGATCTCTCAAAGAAGGATCTGTACCAAAAGTTTGGAAAGTAGCACAGATGACACACGTATTCAAGAAAGGCAGTAGGAGTAACCCACTAAACTACAAATCAAATGTTCAAATATTTGTAAATCTATCGGACCAAACTTCGTGGTCATCAGTCCGTAGCTTACGAACAACTTAAACTAAGCTAAACTAACCGAAGGACAAGACACAAAACCGTGCCCCAGGGCGGACTCGAATCTCCGACGGCGGGCAACCGCGCGCTCCGCAGCGAGGCGCCTTAGATCGCTCGGCTACTCCACCGCGGCACACTAAACTACAGGCCTATTTCACTGACGTCAGTTTTCAGTTGGGCCTTAAAACATATCCTGTATTCAAATATTATTAATTATCTCCAACCGAATGATCTTTTGACCCAAGGTCAACACGCATTTAGGACATATCGTTGTCATACTAACACTGAAATACGTCCACTGAATGTGTGGTCATGTTCCATTTTGATTTATTCATTAACCTAAAGTGTTTCGACACCGTTAATGTTATCTATCAGTGTGTTAATTATTTTATTCTTTTTAGTAATGATCAATGCCCCATGTTTATGTATGTTTGCCCCATATTTATAAATGTTTCCACCCGTGTGATTCAGCTTGTATGTTCATGTGAATGTGAATGTGTGCTCTTAATATTGACTGACTACCGCTCAATGGCTTACAGTCACCACCTCCCGCTCTAGGCCTCGTTTTGCTGTTGTTAAGAACGCATGGCTTCGTTTGTCGTCTGCCCTGGCGTCTGCTGGCTGGCCAGAGACAAGCGTACTTGGCAATGTGGCGAGGTGGCCGTGTTCTGGGAAGAAAGAGGTGTCTGGAGATCTCTCTGGGAGCGGTTGAAGAGGGAATTGTCTTGGACAGATAGCAAGGGTTGGTAAACACTGGCCTCTGAACGCACTCTGCGTCGCTTTTAGCGCGCTCTACATCCGGTGTATGGCGGGGGAAGTTCTTCCGAGGCCTCTCTTCTTTCTGGTTCCGTCGACTGAGGAAGTAAGTACTCCGCCGAATCATGCTGAGTGGAAGGCATGCTGTTATGCCTTTGAATTGTTTTTGATCAGGCAGTATTGGTTTTTCTGTGATCATTGAGTAATTCTTTGGCTATGAGAGGCGAAGTGTTTCTTAATTTGCAGAACTCGAGTAGATTTATAATTTGCATTTTCATCCCAGTGATGATTGTGCGTTCGGTTTTGCTCAAGTTAGTATACACGTGTGTGGCCTTCAGCCTTTGTGTAAACCTCGTACGTTTGAATTTCCTTCGTGTTTTTAACTAAAGTTTTCGCGTCGTTTCGGTATCCGCGAGTATGCAAAATATTTCTGAGATTTTCTGATTTAATTCCGTCTTTCCTGTCTTGTATGACAGATTGCACCAAGTGCTTTCATAACGGTCGTTACTTCCGCCTTCAGCCATGGTTTTATTAACACTAGCTTTCTTCCACACGAATACTCGCGTATGCTCTATTCGATTATTCTGAATTAGCCTTTGTAAATTCTACGTAATTCACCGCGGTCGTACACCACGTGGTACTTAACAATAGTGACCCGCTGCCTACCCATACGTTATTTCGGTCAGTGCACAGTATCATTAAGTTTGTGATCAAGACACCCGCCACTTCAAGACGCCACCGACGCTACGTTTCGCCGCTGCTTTCAAGTGTCCCAGTTTTTGTAATATGTCACTAAGCATTATGCGCATGTCTGTTAATGAATGAATGTGCATTCAGCTATCCATTGTGTGTTTGCAAATTTCCTCCCACGTTACCTCCATATTCATAAATGGCAGAAACAATTTAATACGGGCAGCAATTGTATAACTTAATTCACTTTTGTACAAGGTGTGTGCTTAATTTGGTCTCCCCATATGTATTTGCTTGTTATTATTCTGAATAGATCATGATTTTAAAGTATCAAACCTCTGCCTTATGATTTAAAGCTCCCACTCCCATGTTTAATTATCAATACATTTATTTTTTTACATTGATTTTGTGTTTGTTAAAACGTTGGATGCTCCCTTATGGAGTGAGCAGTTAGATAATTTTCCGTTGCGCAGTTAATGTGGCCACTCGTATAGTAATTTAGAGCAGCAGTGAGAGTTTTAACTTTCATTTTCGAATCTCAACTACCAGAAATTTTGCTTTATTTTAATAACAGGCTACTTTCAACACGAAGTGATGCTACCGACAAGGGTTCTCAAATTGATTCCGTATTTCTTGATATCCAGAAGGCTTTTGACACCATACCTCACAAACGGCTTTTAATGAAATCGCCTGATAATGTTATATCGCCCCAAATTTGCGACTGGATAGAGGATTTCCTGTCAGAACAGTTTGTAGTACTCGATGGTAAGGTATAGACTAAAATCGAGGTGAGATCGAGCGTTCGGTGATATCGAACGATGTCAGGGTATGTTATTGGTCCTCCGATGTTCCTAATTTACATACAATGTTTGGGAGGAAATCTAAGGAACTCTCTTAGGTTGTTTGCAGATGACGCCGTCATTCACCGTCTAGTAAACTCATATGAAGATCTAAATAATATGTCACTGTGGTGTAAAAATTGGCAATTGACTCTAAATAATGAAAAGTGTGAAGTCGTCCACATGATTACGGAAAGAAATTCGTTAAACTTTGTATATAAGATAAATCAAACAAAAGTGAAGGCCGTAAACTCCACAAAATAACTAGGAATTACTATTACTTCAGACTTAAACTGGAAAGAACAAGCAGATAATGTCGTGGGAAACCAGAGACTGCGTTTTATTGGCAGAACCTTTAAAAGATGCAACAGAACTACTTAAGAGACTGCTTACACTACGCTTGTCCGTCCTTTTTTCAAAAAAATGTTCAAATGTTTGTAAATCTATCGGACCAAACTACGTGGTCATCAGTCCGTAGCTTAGAAACTACTTAAACCTAGATAAACTAATCTAAGGACAAACACAGGGAGGACTCAAACCTCCACGGCGAGCAACCGCGCGCTCCGCAGCGAGATGCTTTAGACCGCTCGGCTACTCCACCGCGGGCATCCTTTTTTGGACTAATTCTGCCCAGTGCGGAATCTTAATCAGGTGAGTGCAAAGAAGGGCAGCTCGTTTTGTATTGTCACTATCCAGGGGAGACAGCGTTACGGCAATGATATAGGATCTGCTGCGTGGGCTACTTACGAAAATCCAATCGTCAACATTCTCCTCCAAATGCGAGAATATACTGTTGACTACCACCTACATAGATATAAATGCTCATCAGAGGAAAATACGAACGGAGCTCGAACGGAGAGATTCAGATGTTCTTTCTTCCCGCGCGCTATTTGAGAATGCAATGGGAGATAAATAGTATAAATGTGGTTTGATGAATGCCAGGCACTTAAATGTAATTTGCGGAGTATCCCATGTAGATGTAGATGTACACCACATGCTTTGTTTTTCAGTTCTTCCAAAACTTAATGTCTTTCTGAACAAAGGATAGTCTCCCCTTTCAACTTCAATATGCAGATCAGAAGTTATTTGGTCTGCTTCATAGAGACATTGAATGTACTCTTTCCATCTGGCCTCAACTTCGCGTGGGTCACTTAATAGAGTTTCATCTTTCCTTTCAATCTCCATATTAGTATCAATTTTCCTTCCTTGAAACACTGTTTCTTTGACAATTCGATACTTCCTTTCGTACTTGTCATTGTCCAGTATGTCATTAGCTAATTTCTCTCGCCCATTTTTCCCTGGCCTGATCAGTTAAACTTCTCAGCTCATTGTTTAGTCTTCTGTATTGCCTCTTTCCTTCATCAGTTTGTGCATTTTTCCATTTCCTCATTTCCGCCGTCATCAAGGTCATGACATTAGTAACCCATCGTTTCCTCCTCCGCTTGCACTTTACCAGACCAATAGTTTCTTTACAAGTCGTTTCAAGGTTGTCCTTGAATGGATCCGGTGTTCATTTACACTACCTGTCTTAGCTTCAGTGTTACACTTGTTTCTGAAGCTTTCTTCCACTTTTTGGTTATTCCCTCTTCCTTCAGAGCATCCAAGTCAACTTTCACTTTTCCTACCAAAATTCTTTTCAACCTAACCTGCGCAACTGCAACAACCAGATTATGGTCAGAGTATCTGCACCTGGATAAGCTATGACATTTCTCATGGTTGTGCGTAATCTGCTCTGTATCAGAACGTAATGATCTGGTATCTGTTATTGTCTATATTCGATCTCCACGTGTACTGTATTCTTCTATGATATTCAAAAAGCGCCTTTCCGACTACGAATGAGTTGGACTGTCCATTATCGTCTCTTATGTTTGACTGATAGGATAATCCAATCTGATAATTTTATTGATATTGAGTCTTACTGTTATCAGCAAGATTTAATTTACCAATGCATTTGACTAATCTTTTTAAATACCTTTTTATCTGTGATGATCCACGACTAAAACTAGTCTATTTTTAATGATTAAATAAACAGATGGTTGAATATGCATTTTATGAAATATATAACGGGTGTTAACTCTCACCTTACCAAACCATTGGAACTAAAATTTGTTTTCTCCAAAATTTATCTCACGCACTTACATTGTTAGGATCCTATCGTACTGTCCAAGTATCCCAGTGTCCTATATAAAATTAAATGATGTACAGTAACATTTTTTAGATTAAATTAGTAATTTAAAGAGATTTATTTCAAAATAAATGAAGTTACGACATTACAACATAATTTAGAAATAATTAAATAACTATAAGTTTCGATGTCAATAAGTTTGCAGTAGTAAAGTTTTATGAATTGCTGAAGTTCAGTAGTGTAGCAAAGTTTCTTATCATTTCTTGCAGATGCAACTAACAACAGTAATTATCACTAAAATATTAAAATAGCCTAAAGAATTTGGATAAGTAATTAGAAAATGTTTGTCAAGTGTCTTAACTGTGGTACCATCAGTCCCTAAACTTACAAATTACTTATGAATTATGTTATACTAAAGACGACATAAACATCCATGCCCGAGGGGGCATTCGAACGCCCGACGGGAGCGGCCTCGCGTATCGTAGCACAGCGCCTCAATGAGTTTTTTTTTTTTTTTTTTTTTTTTTTTTTTTTTTTTTTTTTTTTTTTGTTCATCTGGTAGATCTATGGTTTGCGGTCGTTCGTTTAGGTCGTTCGCGGTTGTTCGTTGAATAGTTAGCCCAGCTTTTTTTATCACAGAGGGCGTTCAGTCCCCTAATCGAGCGCGCTGAGCCATGGCGCGCGGCTGCGCTTGGCCACTCCGCTGCAGCGGATTGGTAATTGATGTTAATGGATGCAAAACAGCGAAAAGTTTGATGTATCATTACATTAAGATAATTCCATCAGTAAAGTAATTTATAATATATTTAATTAAAGAGTCGTTCAGTGCCGCGGGGGAGTGGCCAAGCACATTGAGGCGCCATGCTACGATGCGCGAGGCCGCTTCCCATCGGGGGTCCGAATCACCCATCGGGCATGGATGTTTTTGTCGTCTTTAGTATAACGTAGTTCACAAGTAGTTTGTACGTTTAGGGACTGATGACCCCGCAGTTAAGTTCAAGTGTTTGTAGAGCTTATGGGGCTTAACTACGGGGTCATCAGTCCGTAAACTTACAAACTACTTATGAACTAGCTAATCCTAAGGACGGCACAAATATCCATGACCGAGTGGGGATTCGAACCCCTGATCGAAGTGGCCGTGCAGACCGTGACTGAAGCGCCTCTCTCCCCTCGGCCACCGCGGCCGGCCGTAGTTTAGTCCCTTAAGCTTAACAAACATTTGAACATTAGTAGTTCAGTATTAGTTTGTTGTTTCAAATTTAGTGGAATTTATGTGTGTATATGAAAAGTTACTGACTTACAGAGCCCGAAAATTATTTGCTGTTTGATGACTGCAAAACTTTCTTCGTATTCAGTCATATTTGAATAGTAAAGAAGTAGTTTGGTCTCCCTTGCTATTGCTTTTTTTGCAGATCGTGGAATATCATCGACCATAAATCTAACGTTTTCCCCTTTTCTATACCTAATACTTTAAAAGTAATAGTGATATGATATTTCATTTACATGAGTAATATCTTGAACATTTTAATGCCGCATTACACTGGAGACCGTATAAATATTATCTAGTAAACGATAAATACAAATACATTATGATTTCCCTCCATTTATAAGCTTTTCTGTTCAAAGTAACGTCCCTGCGGCAAGTGTCTCATCCTTTGGTACATAAACGTAGGTTAAATTAAAACATCCAATCATGGGTGATGACCTTTACTTTCGACCCAAATTATCGTTTAATATGCGTATAATGGGTTTAGAAAGATTGATAGTATTACATACGGTAAAGTTACACATGGCTGTTTCGTGACAGAAGCAAGCCAGGTTACATGTGGTTACCATGTGGCATGACTAAGAAAGGTTGTAAGCGTAGATTATCTGGAGACGTACTGGATGTCGGTGGCGTAGTCTAGCTGTCCATCGCCTAAGGCGCGAGAAACAGCAGTGATGGCCTGTTGTGCCGGATCCGCTTTGGATCTGATGTATGGCACACTTTCAACACAACGTCGATGACATTATACATCCTGTTTCCTTTCAAATGTTCAAATGTTTGTTTAGTCTATGGGACTTAACTAAAGGTTCATCAGTCCCTAAACTTACAAACTACTTATGAACTAACTAAGACTAAGGACGGCACAAATATCCATGCCCGAGGGGGGATTCGAACCCCCGACCGTAGTGGCCGTGCAGACCGTGACTGAAGCGCCTCAGTCCCCTCAGCCACCGCGGCCGGCTGTTTCCTTTCTTATCATGTCAAGCCATCCTGCCCTTACAATTCAAGTTATTTTCTTACAGCACACGGCGGGAGTCTTCGTCCGCTTAGCAGGCGTGCTCTTCGAACCCTGCCTTGGCCAACAATGTCACCGGATCTCTTCCCAATCGAGAGCGTTTGGAGAATCATCTCTACCATTTGCCACATAACGTGCCAGTTGGACAGAATTTAGTACCATTTATTACAGGAGGACATTCAAGATTTCCGTGAATCATTGCCAAAACATTGTTTGTATATGGGGTAGATGTGGACCAATGTGTTATTGACTTGCTGTGTTGCTGAACTCTTTCTCTTGGTTATATACTCCAATTTTCAGAAAATCTTGACATTTGGTTGCCTGCAAAGGTGTGTCATATCTATAGATATTCGTCACATTCGACTAATTCCTTATATGACCACTTTCTTGTGTTGTCGGGAACACTGCCATCTGACTATTAGTTCTGATATTGCAAATAGAGAGAGAGAGAGAGAGAGAGAGAGAGAGAGAGAGACTGAATACATTTACTGATTATACCGAGTGATCAAAAAGTCAGTATAAATTTGAAAACTTAATAAATCAAGGAATAATATAGATAGAGAGGTAAAAATTGATAGACATACGTGGGGTTTATCAGAACAAAAAAGTTCAAAAAATGTCCGACAGATGACACTTCATCTGATCAGAAAAGCAATAATTAGCGTAATAAATCAAGACGAAGCACAGATGATGTTCTTTACAGGAAATACTCAATACGTCTACCATAATTCCTCAACAATAGCTGTAGTCGAGGAATAACGTTGTGAACAGCACTGTGGCGTCAGATGTTGTCTTTCAGCATCCCTAGAGGTATCGGTCGATCACTATACACTTGCGACTTCAGGAAACCCCAAAGCCAATAATCGCACGGACTGAGGTCTGGGAACCTGAGAGGCCAAGCGTGACGAAAGTGGCGGCTGAGCATATGATCATCACCAAACGACGCGCGCTAGAGATCTTCCACGCATCTAGCAATATGGAGTGGAGCTCCATTCTGCATAAAAATCGTACGTTCCAGCAGGTATTTATCAGTCAGGCTGGGGATGATGCGATTCTATATCGGCGTACCTCTCATCCGTCAAGGTAGCAGTTACAAAATCAAAATCATGCAGTTCCTCGAAGGAAAAAGGCCCGATAACGGTAGATGTGGTAAATCAAACCCATACCGTGACTTTCTCGTCGTACACTGGAGATTCCACGACTGTTCTAAGATTTTTGGTAGCACAAATTCTGCAGTTATGGGCGTTGACAGACCTTCGGAGCGTGAAATGAACTCCATCGGTCCACAACAACCAATCGTCATTCCCCGCCATCTTTTGATAAGCCCACACCGCAAATGCCCTCCGCTTCATTAAATCGCCAGGTAACAGTTCATGGTGCCGATGGATTTTGTAAGGATAGCATCGGAGGGTACGCCAACCAAACAGTAGAGTACGGAATGCCGGTGCGACGTGCGACTGCACGAACGCTGACTTCCCTGTGCATAGACGGAACCGTGTGTGTCAATTTGTACCTGTATATCTTCATTATTCCGTGATTTATTCAGTTTTCAAATTTATACTGACTTTTTGATCCCCCGGTATTTTACGATTAGGGTGTTTCTATTATTCCCTTCAACTGTCATTTGTGTGTGTGTGTGTGTGTGTGTGTGTGTGTGTGTGTGTGTGTGTGTGGATGGGTCGGTGGTCGGTCGGAGTGGGGGGTGTAGAAATATGTAACATTTTAGAATGAAAAAATGTTTTGTCAAGATCGCGCTGACGACCGCTTTCGGCACAGAAATGTACAATCTACAAGTTGTGAAAGTGCTGCATAGATGATAAGGTTGTACAATTGCGAATTCTAATGTATGTATTTTCTAGTGTGTGTGTGTGTTACCATTGTTACATGCATCTAGAATAACATTGACCTCCTCCGTAACTACATAAATGCAACACCTGTGAGAGTTGCTGCTTATAAAACTGTCATATTTACTGCTTAACATGTGGTGACTTCACTCACTATGTCAAGCAGTAAACATGGCAGTTTTATATGCAGCAACTACATTTTTAATAATACCGTGCACTGTTTGCAAACAAACGTTTTTAGTTACGTATGCTGCAACCAGAAGTTGACCACAAACGTAGCGCCTTTCAAAAAGTTTTGTACACTAATCAGAAGGTGTAACTTACTCACTGGGACCGGTAATCAGTAAATGACTTTTATATAAATTGGTATTTTGGCTGCGACTTCCCCTTGGGAGGTTTTATTAAATTCATCTGGTCCGACAATGTCAGTTAATTTAAATTATATAAATGTCTCTTTTAATTCCGTGGTGGATTGTCCATAGGATATAGCAACCTCTTAGTAAATTATACCGGGATGAGTATCCTGTGGTACTAATAGAACTTTTCATTACACTCGGTAGCCGGTATATAAACTGTATTACTGAAAGGGAAACTAGATGTGAGAACCCTTGATTCCTTCCGCTTCCACAAACGTCAGCGTTGTATGTGTGCGTCTTTAATAAATGTCAGTGCTTTTCACGGAAGAGCAAAGTGCGGAATGAGGAAAGAGTGCACAGGACGGCATTCGTGTTTGTAAATAAGCCTCTGACGTGATGGAAAGGGAACGTTGATAGCGCAGCGGAGCGGAGCGGTGAGTGAGAGAGAGACAGAGTAATGGGTGTTGGAGGGGGGAGCACCGCGGTCCGCTGGTGACGTCACGTCCCAGGTGACAGCCCAGCGGGTGGCTTCAAAGCGCAGAGCGACGCACGGAAGCGTGCCAGCGCCACCCGCCTCCCTCTGCAGAGGGGTGGTTTGGAGGGGGGGGGAGGTCACGGCACGTAGCGGCGGCGGTGCCCGCGGGACGAGTACACACAGCTTTTTCAAGAAGACGCACAAATGCTGCCAGTGTTCTGCTAATAATGGCTGAAGCACGGACGTTCCGACGCACAAGCGAGTTCTTAGAAGTGGACAGTAATCACGCGATGTTGCCTTTCACGGCCAGCGTCTCTTCATTTATGATTACCGGGCTGAGAGGCCATCATCACCGTATAAAATTATTTCTCATGGTCACTGACTCGGGAGCTGGAGGGCATCTAACATTTATAGAGTACGTAGAAGGCACCACCATTCTTCATGATATGCCGACTGTGTGGCTGTCTCTCACTGGCGTCGTCATTCTCGATTAAAATAAGTCGATTGTCATTCGGTTGACCCAAAGTCGGAATCCATGGTTTGTCTAACATTAAACCTTCTGCTTCTGTATCAAAATTTTGTACGGTTCTAAATAGTCAGTGCTGTATCTATATACATGCGCGCATGGTAATGCGATGTCCTTGTTGAGAACCTCGTCTCACTTAATTCCTCTTTCTCAACTCGAGAAATACGCTCTGTTCGGCCGAATTTTTCGGTGTGGCCACACGACAGATCCTTTTCGGTTTTGCTGTCGAAATTTTATTTTGCGGTACGTACGTTTCCATAACTACACGGAATGTTATAAATCCCTAGTGACATTTATTTTTGTCGTTCTTAAACACTCTAAAATCATCTTCGTGAACCGAAAGATTGTTTGGACCCCATAAGCAAAATTCTCTCCATTCGATCCGTAATTTCATTAGTGCCGGTTGTTGTCAATCTTACGACTTCTTTTCTTTGAGGAGATTGATCAATATCGTTGCTAGCATATGCAGTTTTTTTAAAGCTGGCCGTACGTGATTTATTTCATTCTGCAAGTGAACCGGCTGGCTAAATTCGTTGGTTCGGTCTTCCAAAGTTGTCATAATTTTGTGCACGACGATGGTGTGATTCCTTCAGGGTGTTATCGAACACTTTTGTAACGTTTCTGTGTACATAATGGCCCAGAGACCCGAATTGGATTAAAGCTGTAGAGATGCAGCAAGAAGACATCCAGATCATTACAGTAAGTCCATTGTCTGGCCGTAAGCAGTAATTGGGTACTAAAACTCCATAAATTAATGGGCAACAACTGAACTAAGAGGGCTGTCCACATCCACCAAGAAAGACACATACTGAAAAGAAGTAGTGGTAAGGTAGAGTCTACATAAAACCTCTGTGTCGGGAGTCGGTGAACACCAGAAGATGCCCCGCCAAGAATCGAACATTCTCAGCACGGATGTTTTAACTTCTCCACTACGGCCTGTCAATAACCTCATTTAATGTTAGTCCTATGTAGCTTACTGAAAGATAAACTGCTGAAAGAGAACAACCGTAACCTCATCGTTCATTTCTACGGAGATCGCCGTCGAGCTGGGAGATGTATTTCACTTCCGTCTTGTGACGGATACCATCGAAAATGCTACTTGATCTGGGATTGGAATCCTTACAACAACGGCGTTTATCGCTGCGGCGCGGTCTAGTTACGAAACTCCAATCACCAACATTCTCCTCTGAATGTGAAAATTTATTGTCGAGTCCCACATACATAGGTATATATGATCATCAGAATAAAATACGAGAAATCAGAGCTCGATCGGAGAGATTCAGATGTTCTTTCTTCACGCGCGCTATTCGAGATTGGAATTGTAGCATAAAGGTGGTTGCATGACCCCTCTGCTAGGCACTTAAATGTGATTTGCCGAGTGTCCCATTTGGTGTAGATGTAATCGCGAACTATTTGGTCGCAACTGGGCTTGGACTCTTTACGCTAACGGACCTGCAAAATCAGGGAAAGAGATATAGTGTCCATTTAATGTTGTGTTGATGCTTTGAGAATGCAAAACTCATACCCCGAAGTGGGGAAACTAGAGATCACAGCCGGGAGTGGGCTGTACTAGTAGCGTTAATATTACGTAAATTGAGTAATATGGTAAGAGCCTTGTGAATTGCATTTGTTCAAACTATTAGTATTTCGGTTTTGAAGAGGTAATGTACGAACGTAGGATTTCGCGGACATTACTGTTAACGTTAAAATTCGTCTGAGCTATTTGCCGCGCCATGATAACAAAATACTGAGGAAGGCTGCTTCAACGGATCCGAAACGTTGGAAACATTTTATTATCATGACGCGGCAATTAGCTCAGAAGAATGTTAACGTTAATGATCAGGTAACTTCATACATAATCAGAATTGTGTAGAGTTATCGTAGTAGTTGGTCGGCAAACAGCACCATCTTACATAGAAAGTTTCGTACTGGTTCCTGAGAACATTAACGTGAGTAGAGGCAGAAGAAATGGAGTGAGATGAAGAATCAGTAACGTTTTTTTTTTGCACAGCAGTTTCCACTCAGGAGTGACCACAAGATTGGGCCAATCTATGTGAGAAGTTATTGCAGACCATAATGAGAAGAAAAGTATTATTTTTAATGGAACACTGATGCTATAAACTACTTTAGGGATTTGCTGAATGCAAAGACGCCTACAGTAAAGTGGATTCACTTAGGCCATTTTCATATATTTTGTTGCAGAGTTGCGTAGAGCGTTACAACAATCATTTCCCATTTATTTCAGTAGGTCCGCTGGTATGTCGTCATTTCCTGTAGCTTTCCTTCGCTTAATATCCTTTGAAGGATATATTGAACGCTACATGTCATACGGGAAATAACTAGGTGAAAGATATGTGGAAGGCTTTAGACATAAAAGAAAGAAATCTGCAGACAGTAGTACAAGACAAGAATATGTGTAAAGGTTTGGTGGGCGGTCTCAGGTGGCCGAACACCAAAATCAAAGTTTACGTAGGGAGTAGGTATCCTACTCCCGTACGTTAAACAGAAACATTTATTCCTTAAGTGCCAGTTTTTGCATTCCATTATGCCTCTATATCGGAGTATTACATCTATTAAATAGGGATCGAAACTGGTTGCATGGATTTCTAGCTCTCAGTAAGAACCAACAAAAGGAACTGAGGTTCGAGTCCCCCTCAGGCACAGGTATCTGTGTCATCCTTTGGTTGCTTTAAATTTCATTGTGTAGTTTGCTAACCTAGAGACTGATGAACATAGTACTTTGGTCCCATAGATTTACAAACATTTAAACATTTTGAATCTACCTGTGCCATAATTCCTACCGTGTCTCACAACCGCACCACTCTCCGGTGTCTACTGATGCTGTTGGGCATCTGGCCGCTGCACCAAGTCATCAATTGCCTTCACTGGAAGTCCGTCTACTGATTTACTCCTAACACTTCGAGAAATGCAGGTTGACCGGCAATTGCTTCTCCACTATGACACGACACGAAAGTGAGTGTGTGTGTGTGTGTGTGTGTGTGTGTGTGTGACAGAGAGAGAGAGAGAGAGAGAGAGAGAGAGAGAGAGAGAGAGAGAGAGAGATGCTTTTCATATAATTCTGTAACAGTTTCGCCAGCAATCCAATCGTTTTTGAAAGTATAATACTTTTACCTTTATACTTCCTTAGTTTCATTCTTTTAAGAAACCGGCTGCTTTTTATCGTTGTATTTGAAATTCTGTGTCATCTAGTCGGTGCCTGCCTTAAACTCGCCATCAGTCTACGATTTTCTTTAAATTGAATCGCTTGTTGAGCTAGAACGGGATCAAAGGTAGTTTCTCTTTATAATCTTCTTGCGTACCGACGAGCATCATGTGCCGTGTTTGTAACGGCCTCCGTAGTCTTAGGACTTGCGAACTTGAGAAGGTTAAATGAAAAGTTTTCGTTGCTCCTTTTTCTGATAAAACTGTTGTGTTACCAATCCTGATCTCACATTCGATACAGGTGATCGTAAATGAGCACAAATAGCTACTATTGTGAGCGTCAACTCTGCGTTGGAAGAGGTTGACATACACATCAGTCGAAACCTCTCCCCATAAAAATTCTAATGATACAACTCAGTAGATAATTTACGGGTGACTATTATCACAGTTTATTTGCCCACTGTCCACTCAAAGTAATATGTGAAACATGTTACGATGAGGCATATTATATTCACTACACAATACATCGCCACAACGCTTCATTTTAACCGTTGTTTTAATTTCTGTATCGACTGGACCTTGAAATAAACGACCATTTAAATTGCCAGACATATGTGGAAAGACATCGTCGATATTGATCTGGTAACAGCACATGCCACCTGGGGGAGAGTAGCTGTACTGGTGATGATTTCAATGTCGTCAGTTAACATACAGTGTAATGACGCAGATCTCAGTGCACCGCCTGTTTGTAACCCCAGATCACGAAAGTGTAACATTTAATGAGGAATTTTTTCAGCCAAGAGGCTAAGTCTGATGTCAATATGTGAAGCAACAGGAGCCACGCCTGATGGGGAACTCGTATATCCTACAGACAACTGATGGTCTTAAGTGCCTGGGTGGTCCTTTCGGAGATTTCCTACGAAAGTTGGAACTGCTGCGTCAGTTGTGCAATGATGCTGGCTCAAATGGTCATGTGAACTTCGCACACCCGTACACAAGGCTCTATTAATTTACGTAGAACGTCCGTCAAGACCGTCGTGTTCTAAGGGCAGCTGTGGCTGGTGGTACAGCTACCAGAGTAGATAAGGTTTGCGAACCCAGAAGTATGAGCTCCAGTTGTTGCTAATTGGCTACTACCAGGGGATCAAGTACACGCACACCAGTAGCTCGTCTTGCATTCACGCCACAACATCGACATGCACGACTTTACTGGTGTCGCCAGAGGAGACCAGCGTGTTATTCAGCGATGAGGACAGATCATGCGTGCACGCAAGTGAGGGTCATTTGTGCGTACAACGTAGTTACAGTGTCCGTTGTCACGTATTGCATTCTTCCAAGACATTCTGGCCTCTCTCAAGGCGTTATGGTCTGGGGTGTGATAACCTACAACTCTTGTTTGTGGTGGGGACACTGACCAGCGCTCAATATGTGCAGAATGTTGTACCACCCATCCTTGGAGCAGAACGATAATGTATTGTTTTAGAAGGATAATGCTCGCGCAATCACTGCACGTGAAACTCAACGTGGTCTGCAAGACTCGCGTAACCTTCCTGACATTCATGACGTACGGAAGTATTTGCAATGATGGCTGTGGCACGTATGAGACATGATGGGAAGCAAATGACATCTGCAGTTCTTCGATCCACAGCCTGGAGAACTACTTGAACATTTCCAGCAGATGCGATTAATGTATTCAAAGTCAGTGTTGCCGTCTGTATGATCCAATGGACGCCAGAATCAACGCCTGCATTGCCACCCATAAATGTTACACTACCTTCTAACATGGATTTTCAGCGTTGATCGACACTTGTTATCACAATACCGCTTGATGTGTAGATTCAAGGTGTTACACTTAAACTTTTCACGCTAAATATAGTCGAAAATAAATTACATATTGGAAAACTACTTTCACGAATTAATTTGGCAACATAGTCCCAAGATTAACAGCGATCTTTCTTGGAGATATTTATGTTGTAAAAACAGTCAAGATCGCAGAAGGTGAATTTTATTTTACCGTATGCTGACGTCTGCACGGCTGCCGCGGCTGCACGCTGGTATCTGCTGACTTGCGACCACATTGTTACTGGTTTAAGCCATGTCAGCAGCAGTCAATGGCAAAAGGCTTTAGAAACTGTGAGGTGTCAGTGTCATATCAATTACTATGTAAGTATACAAATACTGTAGTCTCACAGAGATGCAGCCTTACTACCATAAATTGGACATTTATTTATATCGTCCTTTTTAAGACACATTATATAACGTTTATCAGTTTACTACCCATTCAAAAACTATGTTAGCTTTTATTTCAGTCTATCTATATTGTCAACACTGTAAAGTCTCCTTTTTTTAATTTGTATATTTTGTATTGTTTGTATATATGATTTAGTTGTCAGACTACTGTATTTGTATAATTACATAGTAATTGAAATCGCACTGGCACCTCACAGTATATAAATCGTTTTCCCATTGGCTGCTGCTGACATGGCGCGAAGTTCACACACTATTTAGCTAGTGGCTCTGTATTCATTGGTCAGCAGTTACCATCGTGCAGTTACAGCGGCCCTGCAAACGTCAGCCCCGGCTGCATGGGTAAACGCTACAACATTTTCTTTACATTTAGTGCGGTAACAAAATTGTTTAGACCATTTTGTGATTTAGTTGCATGTATCCTTGCAGGCTATATAATTGTTTCTGAGGATATCCTGTAACAGGTCAAAACGGGTAAAACAAAATTCACTTTCTGCGATCCTTTTTTTTTTTCAACATAAATACTTTAACGGACATGAAGCAGTCTAAAAGGTAAATGGATATCCTATTTCATTTTTATGTAGTCAATAGCATGAAATAATTACGAAACCAATGGCATTACTTGCATCGCAGTACTTCAATTACATCTGGAGGGAATGCGAAACGATATAGACCTTTTAAGTAAATGAAGCATGCAGCTAGCGCGTCCTGAGTCTCAAGGGTGAGTGTCGCTCTGTTTTCCGTGATTCGCTAAATCGCTCCAGGGCCGCGGTGGAGTAGCCGAGCGGTCTAAAGCGTCTCGCTGCGGAGCGCGCGGTTGCTCGCCGTGGAGTTTCGAGTCCTCCCTGGGGTATGGGTGTGTGTTTTGTCCTTAGGTTAGTTTACATAGGTTTAAGTAGTTTGTAAGCTACGGTCTGATGACCACGCAGTCTGGTCCAATAGATTTACAAACAAACAAAAATCGCTCCAGGCAAATGTCGAGCTAGTTAGTTTCAAAGCGCACGGACGATTTCCTTCGTTATCCTTAACCAACAATCCGAGAGTGAATCTCTTCCCTAATGACCACGTTGTCGATAGGAATTTAAACCCTAAGCCTCCGTCATTAGTTTCCGTAGTTGGTATGTGTGTTAGCCGTGGTGGGCCATTTTCTGGCACAGTGACACTAAAATTAAATAAGTTACCCCGTGGGATGTAAGCCACAAAGATCAAATGGAAAATGACGGGATTCGTCACGGGATCATTCTGTCTGAGAATGTTACATCTCTTCTTAACAGACTCCCGGGAATGAAGTTACGGGAAAGGCGATCAGCTGTAGACTGGTGCGTGAGTACAATCATGGAAGAGCTACTCATGTGTCCGAAATGGCCATAACGACTAAACTCCCAAAGTGGAGTTACAACGGAAGTGTACCTACGACAATTTTCCCACCCATCATTATAAACTATAACACGGAATTTCAATGGTGATACTAGAAGAATTCTCCTCGACGCGTTGTCACGTGGCATTCATTGATGCAGAGTGATTCAGAAAGACGACTACAAAACTGCATGGCACATCGGGCATTCTACATGGATGCTCGAATCGTAAACGGCACAAGAGGTTGCTACAGTTATCGGAATCGTCAGTTTAACTGCGCCGTACTTTCCCCCGGACCAACTTAATAGTCACACGTATCTGCGAGAGGTTCTGCCTGACATAATGAATAAACTTGCCGCATTCGATTGCTACATGAGAGGACCTCTATTTCAGCAGACAAATGAGGGCACTTCTGCACGCAACTTCCCAGGTCGCTGGATAGGTTCCTATGGGCCAGACATGTAGCCAACCAATTTGTCCCCAGTCGACATTTTCTTGTGTGGGTTTATGAAGGGCGTTGTGCATGAAACATCTGGAACATCGCAGGACCTAGTGGAAAGTGTTGCCGCAACAGGATGTCCAGCAAACATACATGATTTTCTTTTTCTTTTTATTTATTTATTTATTTTTGTCTGCTTCTTCGAAGTTGCAGTTACGCAGTTTGTATAGCTTAAGTAAAAATTAGATTAATTCAGACGAGATGGGTTTCGCTTTATTTTAGAGAAGTTTTTGTAACATATGTTTTGTTGCCCTCTTCATTGCACTCACATTTCCACTTACGCTGACACTATTTTGAATTAATCTCGTTTCCGAACACGCCAGCAACTCGCCATTTTTGTAACTTGGCGGGAAAATCCCGCGACCTTACAGAAATGGCAAGTGTCAGCATAACTAAAAATGTAAATACAGCGGAAAACATTTCAAGTGAGCAACGTCAGAAAGAAACAGGTTGCTTTAAAATAAAGCGAAGCGAGAATATTCTGATTTAAACTAATTTTTACAGTTTCAGTACAAGGTAATTTAACCTATATAGACAGCTGGTACCTTTGAGAGGGTGCCCATTCAATTCAGGCGCGATATCAGGCATGTCTTGACAAAAAACTGAGCATCTCCTCTTGAAGCGTCCATTTGTAGCATGTGACTAAAACCAGCAACCCTATTTAACAGCCCCAGATGGAAATTGCGATCTATGGCTCCGATGTGATTACAATAGAGTATTACGGCTTCCGTTTTTTCTTCTGAAAGAAAGCGCTACTTGACGCCGCAGGTGCTCTAAATACAGATTTAGCTGCGGTATTTTTGTTTGAGCTGTTGGTAGGAGATGCAATCAAACAATGTGAACCTATCAGACTTCTGGAGGGACCGCGAGTCGAAACGTGGTTATGATAACCGTTGCACCATTCATGCAAATGGGCTACACACACCAGCACGGGCTTCTCAAACGCGTATTCCGATTGACGCAAATTTCCATATGTCCTCGTATTTTGTCTGTTGTACTACATGGGTCGCTCCTAACATAGTAAATTTGAATATGTCCCTGTTATTTGATTACAACACTTACAATATCCGATCAAAAATATCCGCACCCCCCCAAAAACATAGGTTTCTGATATTAGATGTATTCTGCTACCACCTATGTCTGTAAGCGAGATTTTCGCACTCCTGAACATCCCTAGGTCCACTGTTTCTGATGTTGTAGTGAAGTAACGTGAAGGGGGACACGTATACTACGAAAGCGTACAGGCGAATTTCGTCTGTTGGCGGACAGTGACCGCCGATAGTTGAAGAGTGTCGTTCAGTGTAATGGAGAGTCATCTATCGTGACCTTCACTCAGAAATTCCACTGCAAATACCGTGACAGTTAGGCGAGAGGTGCGAAAACTTGCATTCCATGGTCGATCAGCTGCCCATAACCTACGCACCATTCTGTTAAATATCAAACGACGCCTTACTTGGTGTGAAGGATCGTAATAAACGGACGATTGAACGGTGGAAAAACGTTGTGCGGAGTCACGAATCACGGTACGCAACCTATCGATCCGAAGACAAGGTGTGGTTTCGGCGAATGTCAGGTGCACGTCATATGCAAGAGTATGTAGTGCCAACAGTAAAATTCGGAGGCGGCAGTGTTATAGATTAATCGTGTTTTTCATGGAGGGAGCTTGCACCACCTGTTGTTTCTCATGGAATTATGACAGCACAGGCCTACATTGATGTTTAAAGCACATTTTCGCCTCCCACTATTGTAGAGCAATTCGGGTAAATAGAATGCATCCTTCAACACGATCGAGCACCTGTTCATAATTAACGGCCTTTGGTGGAGTGGTTAAACGATAAAACGTCCCTATATGTACTGGTCTACACAGAGACCCAAACTGAATCCTACAGAACACCTGTGGGATGTTATGGAATGGTGACTTTGTGCCAGGTTTCACGAACCTATGTTGATACCTTCCATAAGTGCAACACTCCATGAAGAAAAAGCTGCCATTCCCCAAGAAACGTTCCAGCACCTGTATGCCTGTGAGGGTGGAAGCTGTCATCGACGTTAAGGATGGGCCAACACCATAATGAATTCCAGCATTGCCGATGGAGTGCGCCACGAACTTCTCTTTTCAGCTGTTTATCCATGTTATATGGATTGTTCTGAGGTCTGTGACTGTATTATAAACTTTTCGAAATAATTTATACTGTAGCGGTAACTTATTACTAGTATTTTTATCAGCACGACGCATTTCGGCAGCAAGCTGCCATCATCGGGTGCATTTTACAGTAAAATGCACCCGATGATGGCAGCTTGCTGCCGAAACGCGTCGTGCTAATAAAAATATTAGTAGAAAATGACTGCTGGAGTATAAATTATTTCAAAAACATTTTCAGCTAGATTTCCGGGTACTATTCATCATATAGTGTACCACCATCTGAGACAAAAGTGCCAGAACGTATTTAGAACAGATATAGCAACATATTGCGACCTCTGTTTTTTCGGACAAGACGAAAACAAGAAACGCCGCAATTTTTTAATAAAAAATGACCTCCTGTTCCCAATAATTTTTATTCATTCTTTCCAGCAAGCCGCGGTCAATAGTAAAGAGCTTCTTGGTCATTATTACGATTGGTATTGCGATTGCATAAGTTTGGTTAAGAGTCAACACTCTCCTACATGCAATTTATACTGATCTGATTTTCATAACATAATGTTATTCGGCGAAGCCGGATATTCAATAATTCTATTCCCTTGTTGTGTCAGTAACTTTAAGGGTATCGTTGAGATCACCAAGCGTCCATTTACGGCGGATAGTTTAATGTCATTCCCTATTCCAGCACAAAACACTGTCTACGGTTGAACCACGCCACATGCTGCGTGTAAAAGGTTACTATTCGCCGACTTTCTGTTGTAGTGGTGCTTTCAGGTGTTGTCTTAACTTCAACAATGACTAACGCTGTTTTTTAACGCAGATACTATCCTAGCATCGTGACATCGTCTTTAAAAATGTAATTCCTACAGATATTCCGAAGTTCGGTATTTAACACTAGAACTCCAAACTTAGGTCAACCCCTGGAACGCCCAATGGAGGTAAATGGACCATTTCGGTTTTTATCATACTTTAAAATGCTTCAATTTAGAAAATGTAAAGATATTCCATATTTATTGTCATTAATAACTATTTTACTATTTTTTACATTGGTATTCTTATTTGAAGCTGATAAAGTTCATTTTGAATGTATACCATACAAAAATAAGTAACATCACATTATTATTACATGAAATTGCTTTTATTTTCAATGTTTCTGTTTTACATGATATAACAATAGGTGACAAATGTTGTTTTCATAGGACTGGTTAATTATTCATAAATTATACTTTTTTCTGTAACAAATAAGTGCTGCTTTACTAGACTAATCACGTGCACATTTTGCATATCCGGTTACTTACACATGAACCAAATGCAGATTTTTTACTCATGAAGTAAATCTCTCTACTTTTGCTTTTGTTGCACAACAACTTGGCAAATTTTCGTTTCGGTCCTTTAGGTGTTCCTTCTTCTCTGTCAGCAGTCAAAATAGATGGGTCTGGAGTTCCTGAGAGCAAGAGCTTCTGACTGGTACCACCAAATAAAAGCGTAATAGCCACCTTAGGCAACATTGTATGAAAGTGGTCACTGTTGGATAACAAAAGCGCAAAATAAACTGGATAAATTGCATAGGCGTGAGAAGCGTTCCATTGACCGCTACAGGAACTAATGGTAAATTTGTGAAAATCTTAAAAACTTGCTGTTACAAAACACAATTATTAATGTAGCATAAACATCGTCTAAAACTATTAAAGGTCAGAAAATCACAGGAACGTAGTATTTTAAACATGGAAGCTACTCCCATCTTAAAATGAAAAATGGTCATTTGTCCCTCACCGGACGTTCTATTGTTAATCCAGATGTTTACAACACGAAATCAATAAATACGAAAGCAACACTACATAACCGAAAAGATAAATCGTACCGATGCCTTTAGAAATGAAGTAATTCTTCGGTTTGAAACTTATGAAAAGTTTATCACAGTCTCCTCGTCAATCAAAGCAACGCCGTACCACGAAAAATTTAGACGAATAATGCTCCAGTGGTATTGCGGTCGATCGTGAGTACATTTTTAACCTTACATCACAATATATATATATATATATATATATATATATATATATATATATATATATATATATATATATATCAGAGGACAAAATAGGTAGGAAGGCAAGACCTACAAAGAATCCTTGGATATCACAGGAGATACTAAATTTAATCGATGAAAGGAGAAAGTATAAAAATGCAGTAAATGAAACAGGCAAAATGGAGTACAGACGACTAAGAAATGAGATTGACAGGAAGTGCAAAATGGCTAAGCAGGAATGGCTAGAAGGCAAATGCAAGGATGTAGAAGAATGTATAAATAGGGGAAAAATAGATACAGCCTACAGGAAAATAAAAGAAACATTTGGCGATAAGAAAAACAGCTCTATGAATATCAAGGACACTGATGGAAAACCAGTTCTCAGCAAAGAAGGGAAAGCAGAAAGGTGGAAAGAGTATATAGAGGGGCTCTACAAAGGAAATGAACTTCGAGACACTATTGTAGGAAGGGAAGAGGATGTAGATGATGATGAAATAGGAGATACTATACTGAGAGATGAATTTGACAGAGCACTGAATGATCTAAGTCGAAACAAGGCCCCTGGAGTAGATGATATCCCGTCAGAGCTACTGAAGTCTCTGGGAGAACCAGCCATGTCAAAATTGTTTCACATTGTGTGTAAGATGTATGAGACAGGTGAAGTACCCTCAGACTTTAAGAAAAATGTTATAATCCCCATTCCAAAGAAAGCGGGTGCAGACAGGTGTGAAAACTACAGAACCATCAGTTTAATAAGTCATGGTTGCAAAATATTAACACGAATTATATACAGAAGGATGGAAAAGCTGGTAGAAGCCGACCTCGGGGAAGATCAGTTTGGGTTCAGGAGAAATGTAGGAACACGGGAGGCAATACTCAGTTTACGGCTTATCCTAGAAGATAGATTAAGAAAAGGTAACCCACATTTCTGGCTTTTGTAGATTTGGAGAAGGCTTTTGACAATGTTGATTGGAATAAACTCTTTAAAGTTCTGAAGCAAGCAGGTGTAAAATATAGGGAACGTAAGGTTATTTACAACTTGTACAAAAACCAGACAGCGGTTGTCAGAGTTGAAGGGCATGAAAGGGATGCATTGGTTGGAAAGGGAGTAAGACAGGGTTGTAGCCTTTCCCCAATGTTGTTCAATTTGTACATTGAGTGAGCTATAAAGGAAAGCAAGGAGAAATTTGGAGAAGGAATTAAAGTTCAGGGTGAAGAATTAAAAACATTGCGTTTTGCCGACGACATAGTAATTCTGTCAGATACAGCAAAGGACCTGGAAGAGCAATTGAACGGAATGCTGTGACAGTGTGCTGAAAGGTGCATATAAGATGAACATTAACAAGAGTAAAACAAGGGTAATGGAGTGCAGTGTAAGAAAATCAGGTGATGCTGAAGGAATTAGATTAGGTAACGAAAAAATAAAGGAGGTAGATGAGTTTTGTTACTTGGGCAGTAAAATAACAAATGATGGTCGCAGTACAGATGATATAAAATGCAGAATGGCAATGGGTAGAAAGGCGTTTTTGAAAAAAAGAAATTTGTTAACATCGAATATTGATTTAAGCCTAAGGAAGTCCTTTCTGAAGGCATTTGTATGGAGTGTTGCCTTGTATGGGAGTGAAACATGGACGATAAGCAGTGTGAACAGAAAGAGGATAGAGGCTTTTGAAATGTGGTACTACAGAAGAATGCTGAAGATTAGGTGGGTGGATCGCGTAACTAATGAGGAGGTACTGAACCGAATTGGGGAGAAAAGAAATTTCTGGCATGCCTTGACTAAAAGAAGGGATAGATTGGTAGGACATTCTTAGACATCAAGGAATTGTGAATTTAGCGTTGGAGGGAAGTATGTGGGGTAAAAATCGCAGAGGGAGACCAAGAGACGCGTATAGTAAGCAGATTCAAGTGGATGTGGGTTGTCGTTCTTATGAGGAGATGAAAAGGCTTGCTCAGGATAGAGTAGGGTGGAAAGCTGCATCAAACCAGTCTCTGGACTGAAGACCACAACAACAACATATATATATATATATATATATATATATATATATATATATATATATATATATATATAAAGTAGACGTCCTAGGAAGTCGCATTAAGCCCTCGTCGTGTATAGCGTACAGGAAATCCACAGCAGCGCGACAGAAAGCGGCGATTCGCCAAAATATCGGGCTTCGCTTGAAAAGACGGGCTGCGTTCTCGGTGAGATTACCGGCCATTTGGCCTGCGCGTCGTGGCTGGCTATCTTGGCCGCGGGCGGCCGCCTCATTACGGGTAAACGCGAGCCATCTCGCGAATGCATTAGGCCGCACGAAAAATGGCCCCGGGAGACTGCTGTCTGCGACACAGGATCCGCCTAATATGCAGCGGAATGCTCCTGCACGGAAATTACCTCGCAAACGTTACGGCATACATTACGCTTTTGAACTGTTATTCAGCTTGGTCTGGACCACAAGGAAAGGTAAACCAAACACAGTCCCGCTGGACGATAGAGCCCTCCCTCTGGCATGTGTGTGTGTGTGTGTGTGTGTGTGTGTGTGTGTGTGTGTGTTGTCTTTAGCGTAAATTAGTTTAAGGTGAGACGGTAGGCCCTATACTGACAGTGTTAAATTAAGCAAATTCATGCTTCATTTTCTCAGAAACTGCTGAGCAGATTTGTCTAAAAAATTTACTGAAAATTAAATGATATTTAATTTTCACTGAAAATTAATTATATTTCTGCAACTCATTAAACCGATATCGTTATGGTATTGTAATTTATAATATTGTTGTTGTTGTTGTTGTCCTCAGTCCGGAAACTGGTTTGATGTAGCTCTCCACCTTACTCTATCCTGAGCAAGCTTCTTCATCTCCTCATAAGAACGACACCTACAACGATTTGTATTTTCTTACTGTATTCTTCTCTTGCTCTCCCTCTGCGATTTTCACCTCTCACATTTCCCTCCAACGATAATTTCAGAACGACACCTACAACGATTTGAATTTTCTTACTGCATTCATCTCTTAGTCTCCCTCTGCGATTTTTACCCCACACATTTAGCTCCTACGCTAAATTCACAATTCATTGATCTCTACGAATATGTCCTACCAGTCGATCCCTTCTTTTATTCAAGGTATGCCAGAAATTCCTTTTTTCCCCCATTCTGTTCAATACCTCCTCATTAGTTATTTATCGTCCATGTTTCACTCCCATACAAGGCAACACTCCACACCAATGTCTTTAGGAAGGACTTCCTTACGCCTATTTTAATATTTGACGTTAACATTTTTTTTTTTTTCAAAAACGCTTTTCTTCCCATTGCCATTGCATTTTATATCCTATGTACTACGACCTTTTCATGTTATTTTACTGCCCTAGTAACAAAACTCAACTACGACCTTTATCGATTCGCCACATAGTCAAATTCATTCAGCATCACCTGATTTTCTAAGACTGTATTCTATTACCCGTGTTTTGCTCTTGTTAATATTCATCTTATATGATCCTTTTAAGGCACTGTCCATTCCGTTCAATTGCTCTTCCAGGTCTTTTGATGTCTCTGGCAGAATTACAGTGTTTTTATTTCTTCACCCTGAACTTTAATTCCTTCTCCAAATTTCTCCTTGCTTTCCTTTATAGCTCACTCAATGTACAAATTGAACAACATTGGAGAAAGGCTACAGCCCTGTCTTACTCCCTTCCTAACCTCTGCATCCCTTTCATAACTGCTGTCTGGTTCTTGTACAAGTTGTAAATAACCTCCCGTTCCCTATATTTTACTTCTGCTGATTTCAGAGTTTGAAAGGGTGTATTCCAATCGACATTGTCAAAAGCTTTCTCCAAATCTAAAAAATGTAGGTTTTCCTTTCTTTTATCTTCTAAGATAAGAAGTATCCTGAATCCAAACTGGTCTCGACCAAGGTCGGCCTCTACCAGCTTTGCCGTCCAGTTGTAAATAATTCATGTTAAAATTTTGTAACCATATCTTATCAAACTGAGGGTTCTGTAGTTTTCACACCTGTCTGCGCCTGCTTTCTTTGGAATGGGGATAGTCTGAAAGTATTTCCCGTGTCTCATACATGTTACGCACCGGGTGAAATAGTTTTGTCGTAGGTGGCTCTCCCAGAGACTTCAGTAGTTCTGAGGGAATTTCGTCCACTCCTTGTTTCGTCTTAGGTTTTATAATATACTTATTAATTTATTACCATGCATTACAATTTTTTGAGAAAAATAATAAATATTTTTACTACAGCAGAATTACTGGTGCAATCAACATGACTGCTGTTCCACAGCTGTACTGCTGTGTAGTTTACAATCTGCGAAATATTCGTTAAGTTTTTCTGATTGTTTTTTAGAAAACGGAGAAAATTTTTCAGAATTTGTTTTTAGAAAAAGAGACATAAAATTTTACAACGTTTTTATTCTAGGAAAAACATGTCTGTCCCCAAGAGGTGGTTAGAAGCAGCGAGCGCCATAATCAGGGTCCTGTTTTTCTTACCTGTTTCCTTTTCCTGCTGCTTGACTCTTTCGACATTAGAGAAGCAGTAAATTCTGACTTGTCAATACGCAAGCTGTCAAGTTCTCTTATAATAGTTACAATATTCAGTCCGGGTGATATGCCTAAACTGTTCTAAAACTTGTAGTCTGGCAATGTTTCCATTGCTTCACGTTATCACATCATCTGATACTCCCAGTTGTAAAGTTTTGTACCCAACAAACACAATTTTCTGGATTGTGAGATTTCCATGCAAGCAATTCTTCAGTAGACAAGAGTGGGCAAGACTTGTTTGATTTGATCCATAATTGATTCATGAATAGAGTGCATGTGTGTGAATGTGTTGAGGTTACCAGCTGCCTGTGCCTTCCTAAACTTGCATTACGTATCAGGGGGTGGCGCACATGGAAAATGTGTTGGATTCTTGTCAGTGCATGTACGGTGGAACAAAGGGGCCACATGGCTTTCTTCATTGCCTCCGGATCTCCAGAATGTTTCTTAATGACATTCCTGTAATATTCCTGCAAGCAAAAGTAACCAACGACACACGTTTCTCAAAAAGAACTTTTGTTTACAAGCGCCCCTGCAGACATCTGAGTATAGAAATCAGCTGTAGCAGATTAACCAACATACGAACCGTACATTTCTGTACAAAACACAAAAAAACCTAACTCTCTAACTTTAAAAGTGCCGGAGGGATAATCCTTTTTTTAAGAAAAGGGACGTAAATTTTTATAAATGAAATTTAAAAAATGATGTTGTAACTGGTTGACAGGAATAAAACATACATATAAATGTTCACAAAAAAACTCAGTATCTAATTATAAAAAAAATGAAAATAGATTTTTTGAATAATTTCAGCCTACCGTATTAAGTAGTTTGTAAGTCTACCAACTGATGACAGTTTGGTCCGAAACGTGTACAAACATTTGAACATTTTGTAAACCAAGCGTAATGTTTTGTCATAGGAAGTCAGAGACCTGGAAGAACAACTCAACGTTGAAATCAGTGTAAAAGTTGAATATTAAGAAAAACAAAACAAGGGAATGGAATGTAGTTCTGAGGAAATCACGTCATGCTGAATTAGATTAGATAATGAAACAATAAAGGCGGTACATTTACATAATACTCCACAATCTATTCAAAGGTGCCTGACGGAGGGTACTGAGTACCACTATTGGTTACATGTTTGCCTGTTCAACTCGCATATAGACCGAGATGAGTTTTCTTCCTTGGGCAGTAAAATAACATAAGATGGTCGCTATACAGAGGATGTAAAATTTAGAATAGCAATGGAAAAATGTGTTTCTGTAAAAAAGAAATTTGCTACAATCGAATATTATTTTAAACGTAAGAAAGTATATTCTGAAGTCACTTAGATTAGATTAATACTTGTTCTGTAGATCATAAATGCGACATTTCCCAATGGTATCTACAAGTGACAGTCAACATTTTAATGATTTTTTTAGCGAAATTACTAACTTTTGTCTAAAAATTCATGTAGAGTGTAGAAGGAATTGCCATTAATAATTTTTTTTAATTTGTTTTAAATACCAGTTGGCCATCTGTTAAGCTTTTGATGCTACTTGGTAAGTAACCAAAAACTCTTGTGGCAGCATAACTCACCCTTTTCCGATTAACCTTGAATAGTGAATATCATCCCTTCTGTTACTTTTGTAGCTATGCAGAATGCTATTACTTTTGAATTGGGTCGAACTGATAATAACAAATTTCTGAGTGAATGTACATATTGTGAAGCTATATTGAAGGTTATAAAACCTTACGTAAATGTCTGCGAGATGGTCTTAGTTGGGTTCCTGCAGTTATTCTGATTACACACTTTTGTGCAATGAATACTCTTTTACTCAACGTTGAATTGTCCCAGAATATGATCCCATATGAAAGCAGTGAATGAAAATAGGCATAGTGAGCTAATTTACTGTTATGGAGTATTGCTTTGTACGGGAGAGAAACACGAACAATAAGTAGTTAAGTTAGGAAGAGCATTGAAGCTCTCCAACTGTAGTGCTACAGAAGAATACTGATGATTAGACGGGTAGATCGCGTAACTAATGAGGAGGTACTGGACAAAATTGGGGAGAAAAGGAATTTCTGGCACACCTTGACTAAAAGAAGAGATCGGTTGGTAGGAGACATTCTTAGACTTCAAGGAATCGTAAATTTAGCATTGGAGGAAGTGTGTGGGGTAAAAATCGGAGAGTGAGATCAAGAGACTAATACAGTAAGCATATTGAAATGGATGTGGGTTGCTGTTCTTTTGAAGAGATGAAGGATAGAGTACGTTAGAGAATTGTATGGAACCACTCTCCTGACTAAAGACCATAACAATAAGCAACATAGAATTAAAATTTAAAAAAAAAAAAGTTTTGAAATCATCTGTCACTGAGGCTTACACCCTAATATACACGGTAAGTCTTAAAAGATTGTTTTCAAAATGACATGGTACCTCGGACATAGAAGGCTCAGTAGTCACACAGAATTTACTGAAGTAATTTTTTTCTCCGGTGCTGGTATAATCGAACGATCATTGACATGTGAAACTTCATACCGGTGCCGATACGCGAACCTAGATCTCCAGTGTACCAGTGCTTACGCTAACCTTTATACCACCCAGCAACATGGGATTCATATAACTCCACGGATTACTGAAGCATATTCCGACCCAAATTACTATACGTTCTCCTGCTTTGACCATTGTACTCTACGGCTAGCACACTGTATTTCAGTTATGAGACCAGTCCTCCTGCGCATCAGCAATGAAAAATGTAGCAATCCTCGAGAAGGTGTTGTCATTCACAAAACCAGAGACATTTGGTTCATATGTAAATAATCTTCATTTGGTACATGTCTAAGTAAGCGAATATGCAAAATGTGCTCGTGAATAGTCTAGTAAAGCGGTATTTATTTGTTAGAGAAAAAGTATAATTTATGAATAATTATACAGTCCTGTGAAAACAACATTTGTCACCTATTGTTATATCACGTAAAACAGAAACATTGAAAATGTAAGCAATTTTATGTATCAATAATGTGATGTCACTTATTTTTGTATGGTATAAATTAAAAATTAATTTTATCAGATTCTAATAAGAATACCCATGTAAAAACAGCAAAATCATTAATAATGACAATAAAAATGAGATATCTTTACATTTTCTAAATTAAAGCATTTTAATATATAAAGAAACCGAAATGATCACTTGATGTCTATTGGGCGTCCCAGGGGGTAGACCTAAGATGGGCGTTAGAGCGTTAAATAACGCTTATGGAATTGAATGAACTTCGAAATAACTACAGGAATTGCATTTTTAAAGATGTCACGATACTAGGATAGTATCTGCGTTAAAAATAGCGGTAGTCATTGTTGAAGTGAACACAACACCTGAAAGCATCACTACAAATGAAAGTCGGCGAATAGTTACCTTTACACGCAGAATGAGGCGTGGTTCAACCGTAGTCAATGTTTTGTGCTGGAATAGGGAATGACATTAAACTAATCTAACGAGAAATAATACGAAGGTATTGCTAGAAGTTGCCGAAACCCGGTAATACACATTTGAACTCTGTGGCCGAGGACTGTCTTACTGCCATTTGAATTCATAAGAGATCACTGAAGAAACACAACCGCGTTCAAGATTTTAACCTAGAGGAAGAATTATTTTAATTTTTCTTATTTGCTTTATTTCGTTTCATTTAACTTTTTTGTGTGTGTGTGTGTGTGTGTGTGTGTGTGTGTGTGTGTTGTAATTGGCATGATACTGTTATTCATTTTTAACAAAAACAAACCAAATGTTTAAAATGATGACAGATGTGTATGCTACTCTTCTTATCTTTACATTAGCGCTACGCCAAAAACATTTACCTGGCATGCGGCTTTCTACTTCATAGGGAACAGAGTTAAGGTATTACAGTGAGCTGTAACAGTACGGTTTCTTAAAAAAATTCGATAAATTATCCTATAGTTTCAATACTTACGTATACGGGGGGAAAGATGAGTATTCTTAATGGGCTGATCACATCGAACAACCTTAAACGACAGTTTCCCTTCCGCGCGGGAGTAGCAGAGCGGTCTGGAGCACCAGGTTGCTGATCGCGTGGCCTCGCACGACGGAGTTTCGAATCCTCCCTCGGGCATGGATGTGTGTGCTGTCCTTTAATTGGTAAGTGGTAAGTGGGGTTACTTTGGCACACCCAAGTCTGTTGGACAGATCACGAAAGCAACCACATAAAGCAACAGTTTTTCTAAATATGAAATATCCCTCGATACCTTCAGGGAACTGTGAAATGTTCAAATCTTTGTAAATCTATGGGACTTAACTGATGGGTTATTAGTCCCTGGCTTACAAACTATTTATAAACTACCTTATACTAAAGAAAACAAACATTCCGAGGAAGGATTCGAACACCCGACGGGGAGCAGTCTCGCGAATCGGAGCATAGCGCCTCAGTACGCCCGGCCACTCCGCCGCGGCATCTGTGGATGTATTTCAAATTGTAATTAAGTAAAAATTGGAGGATTGCGAGTTGCCAATGCTGTCTTTTCTGGTACTGACTGATAACGTCAACTCACGAACTTTGTTAGTACCAGCAGTGTCTTACCTATGTCAGTCTTGGTGAACAACGTAGATACTTTTCTCAATGAATATTAATTTACAGAATGTTAATTTTCTGGCATTACATTTATTGTTAAGAGTTTTGACCTTTAATTCTCTATTAGTTTCACTGCCTATAACAAGATGGTGTCTGTTTCAGGTGAGTTCCGTTGCCTGTCTCCAACGGGATGGCTGTATTAGGTGAGTTTCTTTGCCTGTCTCTATACTGACAATTGTATTGCACACAATAATTCGAATGTATGATTATACATTTTTAAGTTCTTAGCCAATTTCTATATTAGTCAATTACAGTCCCATCTAGCACTTTTTGATAAAAGAATTACATAGCAAGATACTCATTTATTCTGACAGTATTGGAATAAGTAATAATAGAGGGAGGTGCATATTGAGATTTTTACGTCGAACTCCGTCTCATCCTCTGTAAGTAGAAGGCAACTGAGTCGATTTTGTTGTGACCTTTCGAGACATACAACGTCTGTCTGAAAGATTTTCTTCTATTGCCAAAGGTTTAATTAACAACATATTGAGTTAATTGTCGTTTAAGGTATGAAGGTACCACATGTGACTAGAAGTAATATACGGAAAATAAGTTTTTACTGTGAATCCCACTTCTAAGCACAATCGATCAGATGATTTTATCGGTTTGTGTGTGGGATGCCTGAAGATTGTGCCATTGCGCCAGTGAACATTGTTGCTTCATTAAATATATTCTTGAAACAATGACTGTTGGATTACTTTTAGTAATCACTAAAATGGCTTGAGTTATGCAGATGGCTTGTGAGTGAGTCGTCCTGAATCAACCGAACTACTTCAAAAAAGGCGTGAGAGGCGAAGCCTGTTAAAAAATACTTTCTCTCAAAGGATACTGCCGCCCAACAAGGTGACGTACGCCAAATCATGTCCACTGTAGAGACCAGAAACAGGAAGCAAAGTACTGGCACAAAAAATAATATAACTAAGAGAATTTAAAACTTCTAACACAGGCAAACCAGTCGTACTTTGAAACCGGAAAAAATACAGACAACGTCGTACGAAACGCTCAGAAATTTTTAGTGTCTCTGACTCAGTAAAAATGATTTAAAGTAAAAAATAGAAAGTTGATTCACTGAATACGGTTTAATAAACCAATTTTGAAGTGACACGTATTATTGATTAACTTGAATTTTGTAACTATTATGATTTAAACGCTGTTCTTCTTGTTTAGCGGAACTAGATTACACCATTGTTTTCCTTGTAAGACATACAAACAATTGCAGTAGCCAAATTTCTATAATTATTAATTCCATTAGTATCTGTTCTACTCACCAGATGCACTACCTTAAATCTATATCACTTACATAAATATTTCTACAGAAATTTTTATTATATATAATTAAACAAAAACGTACTTTACATTGAATTTGATACACAAGTTGCTTTTATTTGCAATCAATGTTAAAATTCAGGCATTAGCCTTAACTTTTTGTAGGTTTTTCTATGCCTTCAGCCTACTCAGTTGTTGAATCACTGGTTAAAGGAATTCGTTTTCGTATTCCTTCGCTAAGTCCGGATTATGTGTCGTATGTTGAAACATTTTCCATTGAAAATCAAGTCTGTGTCTTCTGTAGAATACGAAAGTGCTTTATCGTGAAGGACGCTGACTGATTTGCACTCCACACTGCATTATTGTAATGCCGCGGCGAATTCGATGTGCCGCCCACTACTTGTGAAACTCTTACCTTATTGGATACTTAGGTTACAATGTGGGCGGATAACACTTCGCGAGTCCGTCAATTTTATCACGCATTTAACAGGCGCGCAGATAAGCAGTAATAGAGTGTATTGGGTGGTAGAGTCAACACGATGATGCTGATGAATACTACTAGTCTGTGGTCGTTCGGCAGTGGTGTTTGTAGATGCGGGTACGTGGTGAAAAGGAGCGATAGCTACTTTCTGAATTAGCCTTGTAAACCTTCCTTAAATGCTGTCATTGTAACCTACAAAATAGTGGGCAGTGGAGATTCCGTAAGACTATGCAATGCACAGTGACAGAAGAAAGTCGGAAGTAAAGAGCAGACAAGGAGAATATATGTGACATTCACACAAATACACAGTAACATAACATCTATGTTACTTTTGGCTACGCCTATAAGGCTACGGCATCATGTTCATGGTACGAGTTGCCAAGTGATATATGAAATCATATTTGTAAACGATTTGAAGCTGTAGGTTTAATTAATTCATCATGTAACAGCATACTGTTATGTTATTCCAACTTATAAACAGTTCTGTATTTCTAATAAGCAACCAATAAGGTGCTACATGACATATGTTTTTCCCATCCTATTCCGTGGAAACGCAGCACTTTAGCAGTAAACAACGTGCTACATTTTTTAAACACTAGATGACGCTGCTCATTGCTCTGCTGAGCACCTAAGAGTACTGACCACTGAATGTTATTTTAAGTTATTCTTTTATTATTGTCAATTATACTATTTTATTCAATTAGTTTTAATTAATATTCCAACTGTGTAATGAGTGTAATTATATGTAAAAACTTTCTCCGGTCGACGCTCTATCGAGAGTTATTCTTTCATTGTATCCATAATAGAAAAATGATAGAACCGTTTCATTTAATTATTTATTTCAATTTATTCATATTGTAACTTCTTTTATACATATAAACAATGTAAACCTTTTGAGGCAATAAAGAGGGCGCTAACGACGTCCACACAGAGCCCACCTGTGGACAAATGTAAGCAGCTGGCTCAGTTTGACTTCGTATGACAACTGATAGTATCACCTGTATGTAGCTATGTTGTCAACGGATATGTTAGATGTAAATGTCATTGTACATTTCACAAAAATGCTGTTTTGAACTTGGTATGTATTAATTACTCATAATCTTTGTACCTATTGGAGAGTTTGTACTTTGGTATTAGTTTTTTGATATTGTGTATTTCTTGTTGGACCAGCTGACAGCACTGAAGATGGTTTCTTGGAAAAACGAAATCGATTTGCCTGAATAAAGCAAAAGATTTTACGGCTAATGCTGCTCCTTTCATTATTGATACAAATAAACAACAGAGTATGGAGGATATACACAAGAGAGAGAGAGAGAGAGAGAGAGAGAGAGAGAGAGAGAGAGAGAGAGAGAGAGAGAGAGAGAGAGAAGGTGACTCTCGCAAAAGTTTTCACAGATTAATCTTCTCCAGCTCCGGAAAAATGTACTTCTTGGCTTCTTTGCAATTTCCCTTGGCGGGGCACTTATACGGCTGGTTCTTGGAAATCGGTGACCACCGTCTCAGATCTTTAAGTGCGGCGGAATGTGGTAGGAACCTTGGCCTCATGAAAGGATAATGTATTAAAACAGTGGACATTTTATTCCAACCTGACAATAACCTCTCTTACTGAACGACAACTATGGGCAATTGTACTTTAAAAATTAAGTCTACAAATACTAGTAATGTCTGAAGAATAATGACAATCACGTACATACTATGAATACTGGCTCTCTAAGGCCTGGAAGATTCTGAAAGCCCAACATATGTTGTTGTTGTTCAAATGTTCGTTAAGCTTACGGGACTTAACTACGGGGTCATCAGTCCCTAAACTTACAAACTACTTATGAACTACTTACGAACAAGGACGGCACAAATATCCATGCCCGAGGGGGGATTCGAACCCCCGACCGTAGTGGCCGTGCTGACCGTGACTGGAGCGCCTCAGTCACCTCGGCCACCGCGGCCGGCAAGCCCAACATAAACGATGAGTTTGAACATGTGTCTGAACAGGATGACAAAAGCCTAACGAAACAGATTTTATATAGCATTGATACAAGGAGTCAGTATCAACCTGTATTCAAATGAAGAACGTTTTAGAGGAATAGAATAAAAGAGAAGTATCTGTAAGATCGTTAAGAAATAATTTATGATTGAGAATGGCTTCCAGAGGAAGAAGGAGTAGGAAACAGGCTCAAAATTGTCCGAGTAGAGAAAACAAATGTGAGAAAATTAATAAGTATTGCAGTAAAGAATAAGGTACAACCCTTGAAATTGTCGTGTGGTTCCTATGTGATATAGGCGAACAAAGAACACTAACTATATTGTGTTGTGTATGTGAGTTTATATTTTTTATTAATGAATGTCTGACTTTAGTGTCATAATGCCATGTAAGAACGTCTGCTGTGTAGATTTGTAACTACTTTCTAACTTATTTAATATGAGGTAAGAGTTAAATAACATTCACTACTCAAATCTAAAGAGGTATGAAATCTCCTTTAAATATCACGTATTTAACTAGCTACTCATATAAAAAGTACTATGATTCCGCAGTATTACTACTGAAAAAGAAGGAAAGGAAGCTTAGAGTTTAACGTCCCGTAGACAGCTTGGTCTTTAGAGACGGAGCTCACGCTCTTATTTCTGGGTAAGGATAGGGAAGTAAATCAACCGTGTCCTTTGAAAGGATTGTTGTTGTTGTTGTTGTTTTTGTTTTAAGGGGACTAAACATCTAGGTCATCAGTCCCCTTTGAAAGGAACCATTCGGCATTTGCCAAAAAAAGGTTCAAATGTTTGTTAAGCTTATGGGACTTAACTACGGGGTCATCAGTCCCTAAACTTACAAACTACTTATTTACTACCTTATACTAAGGACGGCACAAACCCCCGACCGCGGCATTTGCCTGGAGAGATTTAAGGAAATCACGAAAACCCTAAATCTTGTTATAAATGAAAAACCTTCAGCCATTACTTTTGGATTTAATGACTAGTTTCGAGAATACACTATTCTCTTTTTCATACCCTTTAAGAATCCATGCTGTAATGCATACTAGCCTTCCATTGCATGTATTGCGTATCAACCTATCACTTCAAGATGTAGTTGTCGGCTAAAACTAGAAGAGATACGTTGATGCGCAATACACGAACTGCACGGCTAGTTTGCATTACAGCATGGATTCTTAAAGGATATGAAAAAGAGAGAATAGTGTATACTCGAAACTAGTCATTAAAATCCAAAGGTAACGGCTGAAGTTTATTCATTTATAAAAATAATAGAACGGCGTCGTCCCATCATCCGTCGCATCAAGATGGATACACAAAAAACCTAAATCTGGATGGCCGGAGGTGTATTTGAATCTTCGTCTTCTTGAATGCGAGTCTAGTGTGTCCCCACTGAGCCATCTCCCTCGGTAATACTATTGAAATTGAAATAGCTACGGTTTATTCGAGTCTATTTTCAGAGATTAGATTATGTTGTTGTCTAATTCATACAAATGTTTGAACGTTCAATTAATTTAGTAGTAAAAACAAATTTAGTGAATTAGTGTTAGAATTATAGGTGTGGGAAACTTGCTTATTAGTCTCTTTATCTGGATATTTGCAAATAAGTTTTTCTCATATTCTTATGCATATGGCCATACATCGCCAACTGTCAATGAATAGCCGGCCGCGGTGGCCGATGAGACTAAGGCGCTCCAGTCACGGTCTGCACGGCCACTGCGGTCGGGGGTTCGAATCCCCCTCGGGCATGGATATTTGTGCCGTCCTAGTTCGTAAGTAGTTCATAAGTAGTTTGTAAGTTTAGGGACTGATGACCCCGTAATTAAGTCCCATAGACTATACAAACAATTTAACATTTTTGTCAATGGATACAATGTTCATAATCACTGTAATGCTATTCCATAGCTGATCTAGCTGCATTGCTTCTCTAGCGACATTGTCAAAACTAATCTGAAAAATTGTACATTCGATATTTCGCTTTAAAAAATTATTCTGTGCTCTCCGACTGTTAATATTTTTAGAATAATTGAATAATTAAGCGCAGATTTATTTAAACTTCACTTTCCATAATAAAGCTTTAGTACCCATTCACAATAATTCACAAATCATTGTTTGTAAATAACTACCAACGAAGAGGGGTAACTTGTGTAACTTGTGCATTAGAATGAAGTTCACATTGAGGCCATTAAAGCCTAGGTGACGGGTGGAGTGGATACAGTGGTCAGCCAGAACATTACGACTACCTATCTGATGTCGAAATAGACATGCTTCATCTAATGAGGATTGTCTGTTATTCAGACACACGCTCGCCGTATGTGGTATAAGGGATCGAGCTGCCCCTACCTCAGTTCAACTGGGGGCAAATTGTGATAGGCGTAGCACGAGCGTTTCGGAATCTGCACCACTTTTCCTGGAGATCTGTGGTGAGTGTGCTGAACAATTAAAGCAGAAGTAAGGATGAGTAGCGTTTAACGTGTCATTAGAGATGAAGGAAACGCTCGAAAAGTGGATGTCAGGGATGAGGATGGAAATCGGCAGTGTCCTTTCAATGGTACAATTCCGGAATTTGCTTAGAGTGATTTATAGGAATCACGGAAAATCTATATCAGATTGGCAAAGTTGAAAATTTGTGCTGGACAGGGATTATAACCAGAATTTCCCGCTTCGGGCCAGCGGATCACTTAACCATTTACAGCATTCAGGCACGCTTCCCTTTCAACCAAAATTCTCGTCTTGTAGCAAAGTACGATTGCGGTGCCCCCTTCCCATTTGTTTAACTTGCTCGCAGCCTATACTGGATTCACGCAATGGATCGAGCGTAATAATATGTCCACATTATCCGCCCCCGTAGCTCGGACGGCATTGTCGATACGACGCAGGGGGCTCGGGTTCGATTTCCGGCAATGGACTGGGTGTTGTGTGTTGTGCTCATAATCATCGATATGCAAATCGCCGAAGAGGCATCAGTTAAGAAGACTTGCGCTAGGCAGCTGAACAATTCCACACGGGATCCTTCCGGCCAAAACCGCCGAACGATCTATTTTTATTTCATTTTATTTTTATTTGTTTATTTATTTTCTTTTGTTGTTGTCCACATTGAATTTTTTAGTTGCCTGTTGGGAGCAAAATTACAATTATTGATATTGTGTCCTTTTTTTCCCTCTTGCGGCATGTGCGAAAGAACGGACACATTTTGTTCACAATGACTAACGGCTGTAATTTTACGAATTCGAAATATTTAAAAATATTTAAACATTTCGACCGTTTCAGGACACTGATAGAATTGAAAATATGTGCTGGTCCGGGATTCTAACACGGACTTCCGGAAAGAACAGACACCATAACAATAATTGTAGATTATCCACCAAAAGGCAACTGACAATTTCAACGCGGACGCATTAAGGGGGGACGTGGGCAAAATTGGTCAAAAATGATTAAAAAAAACCTTCATACAATTCTGTAGCATGTTAGAAATACTGTCTTCAATCTTCACAGATTAATTCGAACTACAAATGATTAAAAAAAATTGTCTTGTTTGAACCACTGCGCAGCGTCAGGACGACTTTTCTAGACGACGCTCTCCTTGTTTGCCATGTTTTATTACTTCCTGCGGTCATAAATGCATCAAAAGACTAGAGAAGGCTGTGGGCCCGTTTATGTCATCTTCTCTTTGCCAGAGAGCCAACATTCCAGTTTCTAGCTGATCCAGATTTGTTAAAGAAATGTACCCATGGTGGAACGCAAAACCCCAATGAGATATTTGACAGTCTCATTTGAAAGAGAACCCCAAAACAACATTTAGCTCTTCTACTCTTGTACGATCCATGTCTGGTGTTTAGTTATGGTAACACTAGAAGAATAAGGACACTTACTGGACTAGGATTTGTTGCTCGTTGCTTCACCGAGAAGATACTGAAGAACACAGATAATGCGCGTGTAGCGAGATCTGAAATGTCTGTGAAGGATGTAGCCAAAAGAGCACGCCAGAAACATCATGTACAAAGGAAACATGTCCAAGAAGAGCAAGATGACCAAATGTATGATTATGGTCAACATTAAGGTACTACTTTATGGTGTAAATTTTTATAAAATCTTTTATGTGCATTTCCAGTAACTTTCATTTTTCGGTCTGTAAGAAACCACTGGAGATAGATAAGTGAAATTTTCTGCAGACTTTGTTCATAGTATAAGACAACTTCCTGTCGTTCAAATTTTATCCAAGTTTCTGTCAAAATTATTTACATTTTTGTAAACTGAAATTGCTTTGTTTCATATTCATTAATTTTAAAATTAATTGTAAGAGCTTTAAAAGTGATATTAAAAAACGGTTCCACACGTTTGCTTAAGTGATTACTAAGAATTACCTAATAAAATATGAAAATTGTAAGTAAAATAATTTTTGAGAACGTTTTCCTTGTGTGATATCATATATTGCGCAAATTTCAAACAATGCCATGAGCAAAATTTTTGTGAAAAAAAAAATTGAAAAAATTCCAGAATGTTGCCCTTAACATAATTACCTCAAGTCCAAATTTACTTCCTATTATATTTCAGACATCGAAAACTGTGTTACATAATGTAATCACGTACATTTTATCCTACGTCGTCCCTTAATACGCTCGATCCTTAACAGGAATCCAGTCTAGGCACCAGCAACAGGAACTAATGGGCAGGGTGATATAGCTGAGAATTTGGGTTGGAAAGGAAACGTGCCTGTCTAGCCCAACTGGTTAAGCCCAACTGCACCTGAAGAAGGAAATCCGTGTTCGTACCGCGTCCAGCGGTCGGAAAATCTCCCGGTCCAGCACAAATTTCGAACTTTACATTTTCATACATTTCAATGCCTTGAAACTATCGAAATGTTTAAATATTTCGAATTTGTGAAAATGACACCGTTATAGTCAACAAACAGACACCATACCAATAATTACATCACAATAGACGGTGATTGGTTCGAAACGCAGTCCTCCCCAAAGCGAGTCCCAAACAAGAGGCGAAACGAAAGAGAAAACACGTCCAAACGTAGAGGGGCTCCTGATAACGGATATCGGACGTCGTAGGATGGGCAGACTGGTAAAAAAGGTGTAGCTGCGAACTGTTGGGAAAACACCATGAGGCTTGCTGGGCAGATTTCAAGAACATCTGCACAGCAGTGCACGCCTAATGATGGACCGCCGCAACCGACGACCCAAGCATGTGCCAATGTTAACACTACGGCATCGGCAGCTACGATTGAAATGACCGTGAGACCAACGTCACTGGACGTTGGCGCAGTAGCAGAGCGTTGCATGGTTTGTTTGATTCAGATGCCTTCTTCATCAAGCCGATGGGACTGACTTCTGGGACGGCGACTAACTGGCGGTGGCTCAGTTAGCTCTTCGGAACATTAACGTAGGTGTGCATGTGTGCCGCCAAGACACCGTGGAGACCACTATGTATCGTACACTGTTTCCAGACCACGCATAACTCATCATTGTGCTTCCCAAACTCGTGGCATTTTTTAATTTTTTGTGCCGTACCAAAAGTTCATCAGAGGGATGTGCTTCGAGGAGCACAGTAGGGAGTTATAATTAATAACTATCTCTCCGCAATCCACCCAATGTTTGTAAATTTATCGGAACAAACTGCGTGGTCATCAGCCCGCAGCTTACAAACTTCTTAAGGTAAACTAACATAATGCCTGACACACACACAAACACACTCACCCATGCCCCAGGAAGACTTGAAGCTCCGACGGCGAACAACGGCTACTCCACCGTGGCTGTTAGTTACTTGATTTCCTGTTCCACTCCCATATAGAACCAGGCAAAAAATAACACTTTTATGCACCCATAGTAACCTCAAAGCATGAGGTCTTTACGCGAAATGTGGATTGGCGGCATTAGAATACGTTATAAAAATTCCGGCCCTCAAAATTTCTCGAAAAGTGCTTCTGGGAAAGAAGCATCCCTACTTGCGACTAACTGCATGGGAAATATGGAGCCCCAAAAGTTGCTTTAAAGTAATTACACTTATCTAGATTTCATCACCTCCATGACAAGAATAAAATTATAACATGAGACGTTAACACTTAGACCAAGTAATCCTCATGTATAAAATGACATGAAGTTGGTTTATAAAAATACATTTTCGTAAAATACTAGCGGTTTAAAGAAATTAATAATGAGCCACCTAATTTTTAACTAGCATATATATTCCTCAACCAGCTTAATGCCATTTTATACGAACATAGTATAATATGCTTCTGATGAAATAACCCATATAGGTGTTGCAATCTAGCTAAATTGTAATTATTTTAAAGCAAATTATGGGGCTGCATATTTTCTTATATAGTAAATTACGGTTACTGTTTTGCTGCGGTGGAGTAGCCGAGAGTTCTAAGGCGCCTTGTAGAGGAGCGCGCGGTTCTTCGCCGTCAGAGGTTCGAGTCCTCTCTCGGGCGTAACACCACTGAACCCTGGCTGTAATAGATTCATAACAGTAATTTTTTTTCTTTCTTCAAGTGAAATACTCAAACATTTGTATAGCTACGGGACCAAACTACAGTGGTCATCGGTCCTGATAAACTATTTAAAATAAATTATGGTAAGAACAATACTCCGATGCCCCATGAATGATTCGAACCTCCGACACGGAACGGCAGAGTACTCCGCAGTCAGGCGCCTTACAGCGCACGGATACTCCCACGCTGCCATTTTCTTCATTTGGGAGATAAAAATTTTAATACGATCAGTATATCAGAATAACCAAATGCTAATACAAGCAGCAACCCACCCAGAAGGTTCAGCAAACGGTCTCTGGCCAAACAAGACCCTGGATGTGAAAACACACTTGATCGCTTAGCAACAAATAATCCTGAACTTTTAACGAGCATCAAAACGGATACAGGTATTAGTAAACACAGAGTTGTCATAGCGAAATTGAATATCGAAAGTCCCAAAGTTACCAAAAATAAACGCAAAGTATATTTGTTCAGGAAAGCAGATGAAAACAAAATACATTGCTTCTTGAAAGACAGTTTCCACTCGTTTCTAACACTAAACGTAGATGTAGACAAGATGTGGCTCAAAATCAAAGAAGTGGTATCGACAGCAATTGACAGTTTTATACCAAATAAATTAATGAAAGAAGGAGGCGATCCCCCTTGGTACACAAAACAGGTCAGGACACTCTTGCAAAAGCAAAGGAAAAGGCATACTAAATTTAATCGAACACGAAATCCCCAGGATTTGCGATCGTACTCAGAAGCTCGAAATTTAGCGAGGATTTCAATTCGAGACGCCTACAATATTTATCACAACTAAACTCTTTCTCGCAATTTGACTGAAAACCCAAAGAGATTTTGGTCATATGTTAAATATACTCGGGGAAAATCACAAACAACACCATCACTACGTGATCGTAATGGCGATCCTGCCGATGACAGCGCTACTAAAGCAGAGTTACTAAACTTAGCTTTTAGAAACTCATTCACCAAAGAAGACGAAACCAATATTCCAGATTTCGAATTTCGAACAGATGCCGTAATGAGTAACGTAGAAGTAGATATCATCGGAGTAGTGCAGCAACTAAAATCACTTAACAAGAAAAAGTCTTCTGGTCCGGATTGTATACCCATTAGATTTCCATCTGATTATGCTGAAGCGATAGCTCCTCACATAACAGTCATATACAACCGCTCTCTCATAGAAGGATCTGTACCAAAAGATTGGAAAGTTGCACAGGTCACACCTATATTCAAGAAAGGCAGTAGGAGTAACCCACTAAACTACAGGCCTATTTCATTGTCGTCAATTTGCAGCAGGGTTTTGGAACATATCCTGTATTCAAATATTATGAATTATCTCGAACAGAACGATCTATTGACCCAAGGTCAACACGGATTTCGAAAATATCGTTCATGCGAAACACAACTAGCTCTTTTTTCACACGAAGTGATGGGTGCTATCGACAAAGGTTCGCAAATCGAATCCGTATTTCTTGATTTCCAGAAAGCTTTTGACACCGTACCTAACAAACGGCTTTTAATCAAATTGCGTGGTTATGGTATATCGCCCCAAATTTGCGATTGGATAGGGGATTTCTTGTCAGAGAGGACACAGTTCGTAGTAATCGATGGTAAGGCATCGACTAAAACAGAGGTGATATCGGGCGTTCCACAGGGTAGTGTTATTGGTCCTCTGCTATTCCTTATTTACATAAACGATTTAGGGGAAAATCTAAGTAGCTCTCTTAGTTGTTTGCAGATGACGCCGTCATTTACCGTCTAGTAAAATCGTCTGAAGATCAAAACCAACTGCAGAACGATCTGAATAAGATATAAGTATGGTGTAAAAATTGGCAATTGGCTCTAAATAATGAGAAGTGTGAAGTCGTCCACATTAGTACGAAAAGAAATCCGTTAAACTTTGTTTACAAGATAAATCAATCAAATGTGAAGGCCGTAATCTCCCCAATATACCTAGTAATTACTATTACTTCAGACCTAAACTGGAAAGAACACGTAGATAATATCGTGGGAAAGGCGAACCAGAAGATGCAACAGAACTACAAAAGAAACTGCATACACTATGCTTGTCCGTCTTTTTTGAATTATTGCTGCCCAGTGTGGGATCCTTATCAGGTGGGTTTGACGGAGGACATAGAAAGAATCCAAAGAAGGGCAGCTCGTTTCGTATTGTCACGATACAAGGGAGTCAGCGTTAGGGAAATGATACAGGATCTGGGATGGGAATCATTACAACAACGGCGCTTATCGCTGCGGCGTGGGCTACTTGCGAAACTCCAATCGCCAACATTCTCCTCCGAATGCGAAAATATATTGTTGACTCCCACTTACATAGGTAGAAATGATCATCAGAATAAAATACGGGAAATCAGAGCTCGAACAGAGAGATTCAGGTGTTCTTTCTTCCCGCGCGCTATTCGAGAATGGAATGGGAGATAAATAGTATAAGTGTGGTTCGATGAACCCTCTGCCAGGCACTTAAATGTGATTTGCAGAGTATCCCATGTAAATGTAGATGTCACTACGGTACCGCAGCCGCACTAAAATAGACATGTGGTCTGGATCGCCGCGTTTCGTATCTCAAGTACTCTCGCTTTGGAGGTGTGAGACCTCTCTCGGTTGTGGATGTGAGTGTGGTCCACGGGATAGTTTAAGCAGTTCGTACGTCGAGGGACTGATGATCACTCTCCTTTAGTCCAACAGAATTACAAACATTAGAGCAAACCTACGAACATTTATTTTATGGTACCACAAACATTACTCGTTGTCACTCTACACCTTTAACACACAGATCTTGTCCAAAACCACCACCTCGAGTAAAACTCTATGGCAAACGCACACATACAGGGCCACACACCAAGGCTTACGCAATTATGAAAGTGTTTTTGGATTAAGGGATTTATCAGGAAGGACGCAACACTTTATTTTGCAAGTAAAGGCACTACCAAATACAGAAGGAACATAATGGGTTAGCCGGTTATTTTATTGTTGAAAGACCTTCGAGACAATAATTTAGTTAACACTGTTGGGGCTGGCCGCGGTGTCCGAGGGGACTGAGGCGCTCCAGTCACGGTATGCACGGCCACTACAGTGGGGGGTTCGAATTCCCCCTCGGGCATGGATATTTGTGCCGTCCTAGTTCGTAAGTAGTTCATAAGTAGTTTGTAAGTTTAGGGACTAATGACCCCGTAGTTAAGTCCCATAAGCTATACAAACATTTGAAACATTTTTATACACTATTGGATGCGGTCCGTACCTTGCGTAAACTTTGGTAGTGTCTAGGCAAGATCGCGTATTGAAATTTCCACTTGTTAACCTGTTTCGACCTATCTTGCTGCCATCATCAGAAATAATAAGAAATGAAAGGAGAACATCGCCCATCGCCGCGTGGTAATCGCTGCGTGATCACGCTACGGACTGAGTGGCCGCTCCCGCCGGTGTTTCGAGCACTCCCTCGTGCAAGAGTATGTTTATGTTTTCGATAGTGTAAGTTGAAATGCTTGTAGAGCTTGTAGGACTTAACTACGGGGTCATCTGTCCCAGGACTGGCCCCAGCAAACTCGATGCCCTAGGCAAATTATTCTAATGGCGCCCCATTTAATTAAATCGCAATAAAACATGAATGTAAAATACACAGTGCATTTCTTATTCAAATACATAATCACAATATATACGTTACATAAACATATTTCCCCATTAAAATAGGACACATCATACACTTTTATACAATAATGTTACTTTTTCATCTGTCTTTTAAAACGGTTTTGGTTGATACTCTTCATTAACTGATAAAATTATAAGCTTCATTATAGTAAGAGTCACACTAATTTTAGTTTTCTTGCCTTGGGTTTTTCAAAATCTGAGACGATCACCTTTAAATCGATTGTGTCTGCTGTTTTCGTTCAGTTGACAAAGTCGCCAACCCCACAATTTTTCCTTGAGTCATTGTAGATCGCAGATTTGTTTTTATGTGTTTAAATTTCGAGAAGCTGCGCTTACCACCGAAAGTATAAGCAACACTCTTAATGCAGTAACTAAATTAGGTGCAATGTTTGTAAGTCCATTTTTACAAATATAACCCAGAACGTCCTGTGGCCCTGCGTTATTGGGTTCTCTTGTAGCAATAGCTTATCATTCAGTGCCTAGATCATTAGCAACAATATCTTTAGTCTTAGTGAGTTAGAGACTCTTCCAAATTAACATTTTTTTGTATCCCATCCTCGTCGCCACTTTTGTGTCCCAGCCTCGTCGCCGCTTTTGTGTCTCGTTTCCGTCATAGGTGTCGGTGGCCGAGTGGAATGAAACTGACACGGGAATAAAGATGGCACACTGGTGCAGGTACGGAGGGGAGCAGCCAGAAACTAGAAACACTAGAGTAAATTAGAACGAGATATATATTGCACAGAATTTATACAATACTTAACTTTTACATAGTACTGCAGAAGGCTGATACATAGTTGAGCTAGAGGTCTGCCTAGTGCCTGTCCGATAGCCAAGTCTTCACTGGTGCCTATCTGATTCCGAAGTGTTCACTGGTTCCTATCTCAGTCCCAAGTGAACGATGTCGTTCAGTGGTGGCCACGAGCGGAGTTGTAGCAGAGGGCGCTCGTGGCCGACGTCGTAAGAACGCCGCGCCGTGCGTACATGGCGGCGCGCGGCGAAAGTAGGTGGCGCGCACTTTGGACTTGTGCGACACCACACATTTTTTTCAAGAACAGATTTGGGAGTTTCTTTGTTTTGAAAATCATGTATTTTGTACAGACAGCCAAATACACGATTTAGGTTGTCAATGTGATGAAACCTCTAGTCAATCGAATTTATTGCAGTTTCCAAAATTGCAAAATAAAATTAATTTTGAAATGATTTTGCGCGTCACTAATAGGTCCACCTTCATAACCAAACTGTCTTTTCTTATGTCTTAGATGGACTGGTTCCGTATTTGATGTACATGATGTGGAAATATTGGCTGCTTCTGAAATTTCTCTTGCTTCTCCAAGCGTTTTTCAAATCCCAAATCACCTCTACAATCTTCAAGACCGGTTTTGGTTTTTAGCAGAGCATTTGTAGCAGCGTTAAGATCAGTTTCTTTTGATTGAAGAAGTACTCTACAGAGATTGCAGAGCGACGGAATCTGATCACTGGATGATAAGTTGCAAACTGCTACTTGTCTATTCATTAAACGCTTACTAGCAAATTTCTGAAGACCCGAGGACAATACATGAAACATTGACATGTGTCTTATCTCTTGTATGTTGCTCTGCCTATGAGTAGTCACCGGGAATTCGTCACTCCTGGAACCTTCGCAACAGCGAAGAAAACCGCCCCGGAGCGCACGATGGTTCGACAAGTTTGCCGCCCCCCCCCCCCCCCCCGAATTCGAGCGCCCTAGACAATTGCCTAGTTTGCCTGTATGGACGGTCCGGCTCTGATCAGTGCCTAAACTTACAAACTAGTTATGAACTAGCTAATACTAAGGACGGCACAAATATCCATGCCCGATGGGGGTGGGGGGATTCGAATCCCCGACCGTATTTGCAATGCAGAAAGTGAGTGGCGCGCCGCAGACCGTTCGGCCACCGCGGCCGGCTTAGTGTAAGTAGGTTTAATCAAAGTCTAGGGACTGATGACCACAGCAGTTTGGTGCGATAGGTTTACAAACATTTCAACATTTTCTGAAGAACATCAGTAACCCAGCAGTTAGTTTGATAACTGCCCTCTCGCGAGTCCACCATGGACGCGCACACTTGTGTGTGATGAGGCCTGGCTGTAGCACATTAGGCGGTCGTTCGTCAATAGCAGTGTTTGTTCCGGGGGGTGAGGGTGATGAAATACTGTTTTTAACGAGTGATTGATGGATTTAATACATCTGCCAAAGCCACAAACATCCGTACAGCAACAGGTCATGGATCTTCGTCGTAGTTGATCAGATTCTTCACAGGAATGTAAACATTACAGTAGACAATGATCTTAGGCTAAGACTTTTAGTTTTCTCGGGCATTAGCGATGCAATTGAAATTTTTAGATGTTCTCCTTTGATCTTTTATTCCCGATGATACCGCAGTAAAATGCCTTGCAGGGGCGGGAGACGGTGGTACTGATTTTTTTTTTTTTTTTTTTTTTTTTTTTTTTTTTTTTTTTTTTTTTTTTACGCCTACCTTAATTTTGAAGCCTTTCTAAGTTGTTGGCAACTTAAATTTTCTTTTTAAATAAGCAAGTACAGCCAAGACTCTGAAAATATGTTGCAGGACTCTAAGTACTAACGAAAACATTGTAGTGGATACTTTAATATAAATTTTAATCGTGGTTTTTGACTTATACTCACAAAAACTATTAAAGAGATGTTAATGTATGAACCTGAAAAAATTTAATATGGCGATTAGCTTGGAAAGAATAAATGAAAATCACTTATTCAACGCACTATAAGACTTGGCTGAAATTAATAAACACTTTCTTTCGAGAACTTTAGAGTATAAATTACTTAACTGGTCTACAATATTTGGAAAATGTGGGCATAGCTTGCTGTCCTTCCACCACGTTGTGCAAGGGTTCATCTTGCCACCGTTGCTGACAATATCGCAGAACTGCAGTACCGATTATATTAACCGTTACAGACGTACGTCAACTACACATTTTTATGTTCGATATATTCGATTTAGAAAAGATTTATGCACAATGCAAAAATTCGTACTTGACCCTAAACAACGAAAAGTATGAAGTCATCCACATGAGTTGTAAAATAAATTCCTTCAACTGTATTTACACGAAATAACCAGTCAAATATAAATACCGTAAATTCAGCAGATACCTAGTAATTCCAATTATGAACTTTTAATTCAATAGAACACACAAAAATATCATGGGGACGACGAACCACGGACTGCGTTTTATAGGCAGAGCGCTTAGATGATGCAATATTTCTACTAAAAAAAACTCGCAACAGTACTCTCATCCATCTTGTTTTGGAGTAGTTCTGGGCATAATGGGATCCCCACCAGCTGGGACTGACGGAGGACATAGAAAACGTTCAGAGAAGTCAGTTAGTTCAGTATTATCGCTACATGGGAGAGAGAAAGTTTCACAGAAACGTCGCACCACTTGGGGATACTCGTCGCGGAGAGATGTATTCGAGATTTATCTCGACAATTTTCTGCTCCGAATGTGATCACATTTAGTTAGCACCCACCTAAATAGGGAGACATAATCATAATATTAAAACAGTTCAGATATCAACCAATATGAATTAGGTCTTACTTTCTCCTCGCGCTATTAGTGAATGGAACGGCAGAAAAATATTATAAAACGGCTAGATAAACCCTCTGCCAGCCAGTTAAATGTGTTTTGCATAGTACATATATAGATAAAGAAACCACAATGAACTGTATCTGTAAAATCATCCTTATAAATTCAATCCAATATGTCAGTGTAAATACAAACGACAAACAACAGTATAATTACAATGAAGTTAAATTTCTATGAGGACATGTGAAAGCAGGTTTGCCGCGGTAGGGTAGTCGAGCAGTCTAAGGCGCCTCGCTGCGGAGCGCGCGGTTGCTCGCCGTTGGAGGATTGAGTCCTCCCTCGGGCATGCGTTTGTGTGTTGTCCTAAGGTTAGTTTACTTTAGTTTAAGTAGTTTGTAAGCTACGGACTGATGACCACGCAGTTTGGTCCGATAGATTTACTAACATTTGTAAACAGTTTTTTGTCTTACATCACATACGAAATAAAACTCGGCGGTTGAGCATGCAGAGACTTTTTCGAGTCTAAAACATCCGTTCTAGATATCTACAGATTGAAACGTCTAATGAAAATTTGTACTAAGGCCGAAATTGTAAACCAGGTCTGGTGCATTCCAGACAGTAGAGATAACCGCTGTCAGCATGACTCAGTAGCTTTACTCTGACAGACCTGCCTCCTATCTCTCTTTCATTCTAAATATATTTTTTTCTTTTACACCCAATTTGAAGACACTTTACAGGGGGCATTACGTAGAATCAGGGATTCAATCAAGGAGATAAATGCAAGGTAATTCTCTGCGGTTTTCAGTGAAATGTGGTGGTGATGTACATATTTTTAAATGTTCTATAAGGAAACCTATACATGGGTTTCACTCAGGTTGCTCGTTTCGTTCCCTGTAGAGGAGTTGTTCAATGTGATTTGTAGAACCTTCGAAACGCTGTTCGATTTTAAGGGAAACTTCAAGTAGACTAAGGCATAGCTAAGAATTTGGATTGAGAAAGAAGGCGCGTCTGGGTAAATCCGTTGTGGTTGTGTCTAACCACTGTGACAGGACGGTATAGCGGTTAACGCAATTGCCTAAAAAGCAGAAGACGAGGAATGGAATCCCGCCATTCGTACAAATTTTCACACAGTGCTTCTGTTTTCTTTTTTAATTTATTTTTTTATTTTTTTAATATGACAATCACCACTGTAATATTGGCATTTGGATAAGATACACTTCGCAGCCAAGATAACATCTCATCTATCTTTAAAATTTACTAAAATGGGCTGGGGCATGTACATGTTTTTCCATATAAAGGGGACATGGACAACGCTTAACAGTGTCAATAAAATCATTCATCAGATCATCGGTAACAAAAAGCGCAAACGTCGCTTGCTGCAAGTCACTCGTACTAATGTTTCAGCACATGCTCCGTTAACCCTTTCTTTCATCAACGATTTTTTGAATGTCACAAAACTAGGACTATTTGTACGGAAATACCTTGTACTAGCTCTAGCCTTTCTTTAATAAGAGATCAGATGATGCTAACATTGCTTATCGAAAGCGGTAACCCCGTAAAGTCACCAGTTCAGCGGTATTGGCTACGAAGTGTGTTTTAGAACGTGGCAGTCGAAGTATTAAGACTACTTCTGGTGGCTGCTTTGTCTTACCTTGTAGTTTCAAGATGCATAATCTTAAATGGGTACTAGAAGAAGAAACAAAAACTTGCGAGTTTCGGTGACAGTACGGAACATCTCAGCTTTCGCTCGATGCTGTCTGCGGGAGAAACGGAAATGACAACAGCAAATGAGTACTACTCCACCTGAGGGAGACAGCAGCACTCCCAGCCTGTCAGGTGAGATTTCCGCTGGCGGGCTTCGTGTGGGCAATGCCTTGCTGAAAGGGGCGCCCGAAGCAAGCCCGCTTCCGGCAATCCATCAGCGCACGTCATATTTGTTCCACTATGTCATTAATCCTCTGCCGCTCTCGCGTGTCGATAAAAGAGCTCAAATGGTGCTAAGAGAGGTTTTGAACCTACGCAAACAGGGCAGGTGTTATGTTATTTACATACTGCTGTAATAACGAAAGTTATTCATTAGAGCCGCGGCGGAGCGACCGAGCGCATTGAGGCGCTATACTACGTTTCGTGAGGCCGTTCCCCGTCGGGGATTCGAATCCCCCCTCGGGCATGATTGTGTGTCGTCTTTAGTATAAGGTAGTTCCTAAGTATGAAACTTCCTGGCAGATTAAAATTGTGTGCCGGAACCGTGACTCGAACCTGGGACCTTTGCCTTACGCGGGCAGGCGCTCTACCGAGTGAGCTGTCCCGACACACGATGTCGCCTCACAACATTACTTCCACCAGTACCTCGCCTCCTACTTTCCAAACCACAGAAGCTCTCCTGCGAACCATGCAAGAATAGCACTCCTGGAAGAAAGGATATGGTGGAGACATGGCTTAACCACAACCTAAGGGATGTTTCCAGAATGAAACTTTCACTTTGCAGCGTAGTGTGCGCTGATATTAAACTTCCTGTTAGATTAAAATTGTGTGCCGGAACCGAGACTCCAACCTTTTGGGGGCAAGCCCTTTACCACTCTACCGCACTTGCCCGCAAAAGGCAAAGGTCCCAGGTTCGAGTCCCGGTTCGGGCACACAACTTTAATCTAACAGGAAGTTTCATATCAGCACACACTTCGCTGCAGAGTTTCATTCTAGAACCTAAGTAGTTTGTAAGTTAAGTCCCTTAAGTCTTACAAACATTTAAACATTTTATTCATTAGAGACGGCGTACACACTCGCATAGTTTTATCAGGGATGGGAAAGGACCGCATCGTACCCTTTGAAAGGAACCAACCCGGGACTTGCCTGGATTGAGTTTGGGGAGCCACTGACTCCAAAATCAGGTTGGTCGGATGCGAGTTTAAAACGCCTTCCTTCCAAGTGAGAGTCCAGTTATAACAGCAGCATCTCACGCGGTGGAAATAAAACAGTTGCACCACGTGACCAAAAATACAAAGGAAAACAACTGAAGTAAAACAGAGGTAAACGAAAGAGTAAGAAGAACGATGTTAAGAATTGCATTACTGAACTTTAAAAAGGCGCGACGTCAGCGAGGTAGGAAGACGGCTATTGTCTCGTGTTCGCTGCACAACGACAGTACCAGGCAAACGAAGTTATTAACGACATTTAGCAGGTAGAGAAGAAAAGCTCATATTAGCGAGAGAACAGTCCAAAGTTTGTCGGCGAAGACATTACCCGACTGTTTCTATTTTACTGAAGCTCTTTCTACCTGAGCAAAGTACTAGAAAACATACCTCACCGACGAGAAAACGGTAAGTATATATTGGCTTTCATAAAGTCATGTTTAGAAACCAACAAACACTATAATAATTACAGCGTAAAATAGTTTTCAGAAAAGTATACAATTCTCTTAAAATAACATTAAAAGATCTGATTTATTTGAATAAAAAATGGATTATGTCTGATACGATTTTTTCTCGATATCTTACATTGTAAAGTATTTGGTATTTCATGAAGACATGTGAAAATCACATTGACACATTGACGTACACAAACACACACACACACACACACACACACACACACACACACACACCGAGTCCAATATGTTACTACATTATTTTTGCAACATTCTGATGTATATATAATGTGTGGACTTTGATGCCCCCCATATGTATATGGAGGGCATCAAAGTCCGAAATTTTACAATATTATTCTTTCAATATTCTGATGAAATTGGTATGCAAAGACTTATAGGGAGCTGATATGTTTCACTTTGTGGTAGAACTTCATACTTTAACTCATGATAGCAAAAATCCAAACCACAAAGACATCTTTGCATGTCTAACTGCGGCCTTTATGATCTCTTCCGTTTAATGTATATAGTAATCTTAAAAATAAATAAAATAAAAATGCAAGCAATTTGGTTTTTCTCCAGTAAGTGAGATTGTATGGGCAATAATATGTGTTATCTGCAGTTGTATAGCTTTGTACGTACGTAAACCACACATTGTTGATTTTTCTTTTCAGGATGCTTCAACTAACGAATTACCAACGCGAAATGATAGTCCTTTTGAAGCAAGAACATCCAACGTGGAGACTGCAGGGACATTTTGCCACAGTTACTCAGTGTAATAAGTAAAAATCAGTTTCCAACAATTTGTGTAACCATAAAGATAAAACAGAAGACACAGCACACTGCGTGAAATTGTTCTTGAACTACACATATCTAATGGGTCAGGGTTGCGCATTATTCAAGCATTCGCGTTGAAGTGCTACAGAAGAATGAAGTGCTATATTGTTCTTACTAAAGCACACCATGCAGCACTCGCAGTGAAATGTGTGTCTCTGATACGTTCCCACGAACACGATAATTGTTTCTCTCGCCATACTCTTATAAACCAGCAAACTGAACGAATTTATCTTGGTGCTCAATTTAAGACAAATATTTCTGAGAAAGATCTAGTGGTGCAATATAAGGAACTGCCATCAAGCATGTCCTACGGTGTGGTCTATTAGCATGGCAAAACAGAATTACGGTTTACTGAAAGCGACGCACAAGAACAAGGACATCTACCAAGATACAGGAGAAAGAAGAAAACAGTGATACAGGTGGTGTATGGAGACGAGATGTTCACTCAGATGTTCCGAGACATTAACACAGTTATGAGAGATCACGAATTGACATGGCAACAATACGGTATGAAGTTCAGTGACGTGGGGTATAATTAGTACTCTTAATTTCACCGAAAGTAACGACTGTTCGTCTAAAATTTCAGAGCTCAATGAGACTGATTATTATATTTGGGGTGTATTGCTACAGAAAGTTCAAGCCCACAGGACGGACATCACAAACGATGATGGCCTGGAAGCTGTATGATTATTATATTTGGGGTGTATTGCTACAGAAAGTTCAAGCCCACAGGACGGACGTCACAAACGATGATGGCCTGGAAGCTGTACTGACAGACCCTTGGAAAAAAGTTACCCCAAAGGGAATAATTTTATGCACTTGGATTCATTATCAACATTCGAGTGAAGTGTCGGTAAAATATAAATTAACATATTAATAAAATTAATACTATTGAAATGTAAAATATATATGTAATACTTAAAATATGTTAAATATAAATTATGTGTGTGCAATTCATATTTAAAAAAAAATGAAATGTTCAGATTTTTTGTGGGGTACCCTGTAGTTCCATTAATTGTATTATTAAATTAACGAATTCTTTTTGGTATGGAGTGTGAAATAAGTTATTTTTCACGACACTGCAATAATGACATTAATGGAGAACGATGATAATATCAGTTTTCTAAAATACCCGGTATGCAATCAAAATTAATCAACAAATTTCCAAGATAAGTGTTGCATTCGAATTGCCTGGCAATCGTCTGATGATGCCTACACCGATAGCTTCGATGGGACAGATTTAACAGGTTTTATTATAGCCGAAATCTGTGGTTATCAGTGGGTTAGGCATGACTAGGCAATTATCACATTCTTAAGCTGGGAAAAGGACTGAAGATGACACAGTCATCTCAATTTTGATCTGAGAAACCGTCGCATGAGTATCGCTCAGGAGATCTTCAACGACGTCATTTATGACACTTATTTGCTCAAAGGTGACGAAAGACTTCGAAAGCAAAGCCTATTTATCCCAATGAAAGCATCCCGGAGAGCCAAGACCGAAAAAGTCACGCCAAATGTTTTGTTAACCTTATATATACAATTACCGTGGCGTACTGCATCATGAATTTTGCATCAGGGTTGCCCGATTTTTTTAGGTGTATTACCTTGACGTTATGTACAGTTTGCGATAAGCAATACGCCAAAATATCCGAAATTATGGAAAAAAAAATTAAGGGATTTTGCATCACGACAATGCACCTGCTCGTTCATCGTGCCTGTGAGAGAATCTTTGACCAAAAACTAGACAATCATGCCTCAGCCACCATATTCACCGGATTTGGCTCCCTGCGTCTTTTTCCTGTTCCCAAAACTGAATAGACCTTACAAAGGACAAATATTTGCCAGGTTTGAGAGAATAAAAACAGCATCACTGTAAGTACTCAAGGCTGTAGCGAAATGTAATTATGACAAGTACTTCAAGAATTGACAGTAGCGTTGGTATAAGTGTTTTTGTCCACAGAGAGGATTACATTGAAAGGGACAACTTGAGTATTGACAAATAAAGAAATAGGTTTTCGTAAAAATGAAAATCACCTTTTAAACACACGCCTTTTTGTGAAGGCTAATCGTAGCGAGTAAGTAGGCATTTCCATTTTCATTTAATTTTCAAATGATTACGTTTACCACCCGGTACGGTAATATATTTTGAGAACATTACCATTTTAACGAGGGCGATGACTTCTAGTTTTACAGTGTGAGATCATCTGGGGATCGCTCCTAGATCTGTTGAAACTGGTCAAGAAATAAATTAAATTGCTCAAACATGAGCGGTCTTGGCATTCACATCACATCTTCCCAACACAATGTGCAAGTTCAAACGTTCAAATGTTTGTGAAGCTTATGGGACTTAACTATGGGGTCATCAGTCCCTAAACTTACAAACTACTTATGAACTAACTTATTCTAAAGACAACACAAACATCCATGCCCGAGGGAGGATTCGAAACTCCGATGCGGGAAGCCGCGCAACACGCTACGTGGCGCTCCAGACCGCTTGGCTACAATATGCAAATTTACACTGAAGTTATTAAAACAATTGAAGTTAGATACTGCTGGTCATCGAAAATGCAACACCATGAAGGGAACATCCAGATCAAGTGAAATTCGCAGGATGCAAAAAGAATTAACTACAGTAACTGATAGTGGGCACAGAAATAATTCAGTGGAGGAAGCTGAAAATTTGTGCCACAGTTGCGATTCCAGCCCGGATTATTCTGCTCGCTTTGTTTGTAGTTCCTTAGGTACATCATTTTTTCGCGGTCGTGAAATTATGATCGCGCACTGTTGCTCGACTAGTTCTTGGCTTAGTTTTTGTTTATCGTTTTGTTATTATTAGAGAGGGCAGCTATCCCTGTGACCGAACGCGATCAGCTATCGCGCTGGCTATTGCTGGGCTTGACCATAGCTAACACCGCAGCCATGCGAGATATCCCTGGTCGCCTTCCGCCGAACGCAGTTCATCAACTTATGCACACACTAGCGATTATCAATGAGTACTCGCACCATTTATCCGATTCCAGTAAGAGTTAAGCCCTGCTGTGCATCCATACCGTCATCGCCTGATTGTAAATTTACTAGCTAGCCCGGCAGTGGTTCGCAACTGATGACCGTATTTGCAGAACGACATGTTGACCATAGCTGTTTATTTTTTCTCAAAGCTACCGGTTTCGATCAATTTACCATTATCAATCGTCAGCAGAGATTAGCTAATAGCTTAACATGCTAATCTCTGTTAACGCTTGATAATGGTAAATTGACCGAAACCGGTAGCATTGAGAAAAAATAAACAGCCATGGTCAACATGTCGTTCTGCAATCATGTCAAAGCTGTCAAGCCCGACCTGTTCACCTTTCTAAATGATGACCATAAATGGGAATTAGATAACTGAGGTATGTCGACAAAGTAAGTTCCGTTTGGTTATATAAAACAAACGTGTACAAATACAGAAAAAAGTATTTATTGCACAAAATGTACATCTGTCAGATTACTTTTCTGTATAGCTTCCGTCATTTTGTAGGCATTTGTCATAGTGTGGCACAAGTTTTTGTATGCCTCCTTCATAGGTTTCCGCCTCTGTTTTCAACCATGTGGTAACATGTTCTTCCAGCTCGTCATCATCGTTGAAGTGTTGACGACCAAGGAGAGATTTTAGGTGTAAGAAGAGGTGAAAGTAGGTGAAAGTGGTGAAAGTGGGCTGCTGGGCTGTACGGAGGATGATTAGTGCCTGTAAAATTCCCCGTAAGAGTTTGAAACGTCTCCATAGAAAACGTATATTGCTCATTTGTAAGAAAAGTCTAATATTGTGCCTCCTGTTTTGTGAACTACCCTGGCAGACTCGCCAGATGAAAGGTGTACGTGAAGTTTTATGTTGAATCTATCGTTTAATAAGACAACGAAAGTAATTTATTTTAAAGTTACTCATTCAAAACCTAATCTGATAGTAGTTGCAGTCCAAATAGTTGTCATATCTTGATGTTTAAAAGTCAATATCAAATAACTTCATCAAAATATAACTGAATACGTACATTGTTCATTAACACAGTAATTTGGTTTAATTATGACTCTGATATTGATGTATATACTGTTAAATGAGAAACAGTGCATGAAACTGATTATGTGATTAACGGATCTTTTAACAAAGCAACTGTGACATGTAACCTGCATGAAATACACACTGACTATACTAAAAAAAATTTACTGCGAGAAAGATATTAAAAACACAAACCACTTTCTTAATGTTCGACTACGAGAATTTTATGCATATCAGTACCCGATTATCAAAACTCAGTATCATAATTAACTGCAGTGTTGCATAACAATCATTTACTACGTTACCGATAAAGAAATCTGTTCAACAAGATCACCAAAATCAATACTGCACTTTAAATCCACAAATAACTAATTATCAAATAAAGGAAGTAGGTTAATCTTCTAACTACGTAAATGAAACAGGAAAGAAAGGTCAACTTTGTTATTATTAATAATTACCATTACATTACTTTTCATAATTACATGAAATGCTATTACCTTGATTCCAGACGTGGTGCAATCTTTTTCACAATTATATGAAATGCAATATATTCCAAATACAATCAAACCAACTTGCTGGCTCTGCAGCCCCTGCTCTACATCGGAGCCACGTACACAACACAACTGCTCTCTAAGCGACCTGAACCACAAGTCTGACTCTCTGTATCCCCGCACGAACTGCAGTGTTATGTGATACACAATCTTTGCCAAAAATGAAACTTCACAACTTCACAGATTTATGTACACACATCGATACACACAGTAGATGCAATATTATACATGTTCTTGCAAGCAAGTTACTCGACACAAAACGGGAGGCACAATATTAGACATTTTCTTACAAATTCAGCAATATACATTTTCTATGGACACGTTTCAAGTTGTGTGGTCACATTCGAAGTGTGAGGTCGGGCATTAAAGTGGAAAAAATACACCTTTTGACATCCTCGGTGCTTGTTTTGTATTGCGCGGCGCAATTTATTAATGGTCCCGCAGTAACCATGAGTGTTGATTGTTTGGCCTCGTGCTATGAATTTAACCAGCAAACCACCTTTTCTGTTCCTAAGAACAGTTGACATGACATTTCGAGCTGTCAGGATTTGCTTAGTCTTAACCTTCGTTGGGATTGAAGTGTGCATCCAATCTACTGATTGCCGATTCAGGGGTGTCGTACAATACCCAAGTTTAATCCCTCGTGACTGTCGTAGAAAGAAAATCATTGGCTTCTTCATTGTAGCGTGTTAAAAACTAAAGTAAGAATTTTGGGAACGTGAGCAAAGTTATCGTAACTTCAGTTTTTCAGAAACCATTTCATGAATTAGTGATCGTGAGATTTGTGGAACTTCCATACCAAGGGCACTCAGTGTAAACGTACGGTTGTGCTTCATCTTCAATTATGTGAACCAGTTCATCAGGAGACCGGCGTCCACTTCATTCTTTATCGTGCACTTGAACAAGCCCTTCATTGAACAGTATGACTCATCTTCTAACCAATGGTCCAGCAGCAACCATGTGCGTTGATTGATTTGCCTCGTGGTAAGAATTTAACCAGCAATCCAACTCATAGCATTTTGTCCGTAAATTTCGCAGATATGCCAATGAATTTCCTTTGGTTTGACTTTCTTTGCATTTAGAAAACAAATCACAGATCGGATTTCACAAGCACTGGCACTACAAAACACAAATCGGAAGCAGCGATCTGAAAATGGCGTACATGTCTTCTCCTCGAGTCAGCGTAACTGCCTAGCATTGTCTGGAATGCGATAGAAGCGCTGCCACGGATAGAAACGAAACTTACCTTGTGGACGACCCTCGTACATTCAACACTCCATCCCCTAATATCTTTGCCCATCACATCCCCTCTCTATTTCTTACCCTCTTTGTCCCCTTAGGGAAAAGCTAAAAAACCGGCGTGGCTCAAGTATCTGTGTTTTACACCCTCCCGTCCCCAATCTATCCATCTCCGATCACTCCTTCTCCTCTTCCTCCATCTTGCACATCCCTCCCCCTCCTATTCTTCGCCCTTTTCCACCAGATCTTCTCCCCCTCTCTCCTGTATCCATTCATCACCCCTGTCTCTGTCATCAGCTATTCCCGCTCTTTGTTAACCTCCTCCTGCCCCTTCTATTTTCTCCCTCGCTGAGCATGAAGAATATTTCCCATATTTCATGGTGATCGTCACACGGTATAGAACACTATAGCCTCCACCATTTTTTTCTTTCTTTGTTATTTTATGCCCAGATGGGCAGCCTGGCAGCAGCCTACTAAGCTGCTCTTCAGCCAGAAACTTACAAAATCATTGACAAGAACATAAAAATCATTGACAATGGAGACAATAAACGCAGAATTTTAAATTACAAATGTGTAAAAATATATCAAAGCAGTTATTTTAAAAGACATATTCAGAATTAAAATTATAACAGAGGCTAAAAAATACAATGAAGAATCACAGAAAACGGCGACGATGACAGAGACACTGGTAAAACACACGGCAACTCTCTGTTCGGCCTGTACGGCAGTTACACCGAGCACAACACTGAACGTCACACAGTAAATAACAAAAAAACCCGCAGGGGATCGGGGAAGGAGGGAAAGGAAGGGGAGGGGGAAGAGTAGGCAGCAGGGTCTAAGGACTCCAGAGGGTGGGAAAAGGAAGGGAGAGATAAGCGAGGGAGGGAGAGGAGGCGGAGTGAGAGGGGGCGCTCATATACGGGGAAGGATTAAGGTTGATACGAAGGATAGATGTTGGGATGGAGGGCGTCATCCGGGAGAGGAAGCTGATGGAAGCTACCCTCGGAGAGGATGTGGAGTGTCTGAAGGTGGAGGGAAGAAGGTATAATTTCTTCACAGCTAGGCAGAGACCAAGGTTTCAGTGTGAGGTGGGAAACCACTCGATCTTTCAGGAGACGTGAAGGATGCGGATGTGCTCCAGGAATGAGAAGTGAATGATCCGCATGGGGGAAGGGAGGCAGAGGGCGTGGCACTCAAGGATCTGGAAGAACATTCGCTGTGCAAGATACGATATATGATTAGTGATGTTTCTCTTGTTTTTAACATGGTGTACAAAATTGCATGAATTTTGGGGAAAAAATACTAAAAATACTCTAGATTGGCACTGTCGAAGTCTTTTTTTTTTTTTTTTTTTTTTTTTTTTTTTTTTTTTTTTTTGTGGTTTTAGGGCGCACAACTGCTGTGGTCATTAGCGCCCAACACTGCCCATAGTAAAAAAGAACCGGGGTTAGAAATTAAATGGCTTTCGCCATATTTGCACGATGTATAAAAAGTAAAACTCTGTTAACCGATTGCGGGTCATCAGCTAAAATGTCAGCCAATTCAAATGGGAAACACAGATCATGATGGAGACGGTTAAAAAATGGACATTGCACTAAAAGATGGTTCACAGTAAAAGGTGCATCACAGTGCTCACATAAGGGAGCAGGACCACCACGTAATAAATGCTGGTGGCTAAAACGGCAGTGGCCAATACGAAGCCGGGCCAGAACAATCTCCTCTCGGCGGGAGGGTCGAGATGACGTTGACCAGAGATCAGGCACAGGTTTAATGGCCCGCAATTTGTTCCCTGACAGGGGTGACCAATGTAGATACCAACGGGAGATAATACGCTGGGAGATACCAGCGCGAAGGTCATCAGAGCTGGTGGAAAAGGTAGATAGCCGAGGAAGGAGAACTGCTTCCTTGGCAGCCGTATCCGCAGCCTCATTCCCCAACACTCCCACATGGCCAGGGACCCACAGAAACGTTACCGTAATTCCGCTCGTTGAAAGAGAAGTAAGGCAATTGCGGATGCTTTGTACCAGGGGATGGGCCGGATATAGCATGCGAAGGCTCAACAAAGCACTCATAGAGTCCGAGCAAATGACAGTCTTACTGAGCGAGTGTCGCCGGACGTATTGTGTGGCTTGGTATAATGCATACAGCTCAGCTGTAAAAATGGAACTCCACTCAGGAAGACGATATTTAAAAGAGACGTTGCCAAGTACAAAAGCACACCCAACACCCTGGTCTGTCTTTGAGCCATCAGTGTAAATGAACAAATTGTCATCAAATTTAAACCGGAGTGCGTGAAATTCTCTCTGGTAGACGAAACGAGGTGTGGAGTCCTTTGGAAGAGAATGAAGATCAAAGTTAACACGGACTTCGGGGCTTCGCCACGGTGGAGAGGTGCTCTCTCCAGCCGAGAAGATAGCAGGCATTGTAACGCCAAGCTGGCCGAGTAGCGAACGCAAGCGTACTCCCGGTGGTAGCAGAGCAGACGGGCGCAGAGCGAAGAGACTGTCAAGTGAGTCGTTAAAAAAAACTGCGTACGTCGGGTGTCCTCGCATGGACGACAAACGACTAGCGTAACGGCTAAGCAGGAGTTCCCGACGGTAAGAAAGGGGTAGTTCGGCGGCCTCGGCATAGAGGCTCTCAACGGGGCTAGTATAAAACGCTCCTGTCGCCAGACGGAGACCTTGGTGGTGGATTGTATTAAGGCGGCGCAGTATGGATGGTCGAGCCGAAGAATAAACGATGCTACCATAGTCCAGTTTGGACCGAACTATGGTGCGATACAGATGGAGGAGAGTAGACCTGTCAGCTCCCCACGAGGTGCCACTTAACACCCGCAGCACATTGAGAGAGCGGGTACAGCGAGCTGCCAAACGGGATATGTGGGGAGACCAACTTAACTTCCTGTCGAGAACAAGTCCCAAGAACGTCGTGGTATCCACAAATGGAAGTACTATGGGGCCCAGACGAAGGGACGGGGGAAGGAACTCCTTCCGCCGCCAGAAGTTCATGCAGACTGTCTTGTCAGCTGAGAATCGAAAGCCAGTGTCCATACTCCACGCGTGGAGATTGTCTAGGCACCGCTGGAGGCGCCGCTCCAGGAGACCCGTTTGCTCAGAGCTGCTGTAGATCGCGAAGTCGTCAACAAATAGGGACGCCGACACTCCCAGTGGAAGGTGATCGGCTATAGAATTGATTGCCACTGCAAATAAAACAACGCTCAGGACCGAGCCCTGGGGGACTCCGTTCTCCTGATTAAAAGTGCTCGATAAAACCGAACCAACACGCACTTTAAAAACACGGTCTTTTAAAAATTCGCGGATAAAAATTGGCAGGCGACCCCGAAAACCCCATGTATGCAGAGTGCGGAGGATGCCCATCCTCCAGCAGGTGTCGTATGCCTTTTCCAGATCAAAGAACACCGCTACTGTCTGGCGCTTCCGTAAAAAGTTATTCATTACTGAGGTAGATAGGGCAACAAGATGATCCACCGCAGAACGGTGCTTGCGAAACCCACATTGGACATTAGACAGGAGATGTCGCGTTTCAAGCCACCATACCAGGCGCCCGTGAATCATGCGTTCCATCACCTTGCATACGCTACTGGTGAGAGAAATGGGGCGGTAGCTGGAAGGGAGACATTTGTCCTTCCCAGGCTTTGGTATGGGAATGACTATGGCTTCACGCCAGCGTCGCGGAAAGGTGCCTTCTATCCATATGCGGTTGTAGGTGGCCAGTAGGAAGTGCAAGCTCGTTGGTGAAAGGTGTTGCAGCATCGCCACGTGAATGCCATCTGGTCCTGGAGCGGAGGACCGCGAAGACGAGAGTGCGTGGTGAAGCTCTCGTACAGTAAACTCGGTATTGTAGCATTCACGGTTCTGAGAGGTAAAGGGCAATGGAGTCGCCTCCACCGTCCGTTTCCTAGCTATGAAAGCGTCAGTGTAATGTGAAGAGCTAGACACCTCTGTAAAATGTCGACCCAGTGCGTTGGCTATTTGTGGAGGATCGACGACGGTGTCAGTTGCGACACACAGACTGGGAATTGGGGAATGAGCCATAGTGCCCGAAATTTTTCGAAGGTTTCCCCAAATGATGGAGGAAGGGGTAGACCTATTAAAAGAGCTCGTGAATGAGCGCCAACTGGCGCGTTTACAGTCGCGAAAGAGGCGACGACAATAGGCCCGCAGCCGTTTGTATCGGATGCAGTTGTCGAGCGTGGGCCGTTGTTTGAAGATTCTAAGGGCACGTCGCCGTGCTCGCAGAGCGTCACGGCATTCCGCGGTCCACCACGGGACAAGGGGACGACGTGCGTGGGAAGTCTTGCAGGGGATGGAACATTCCGCGGCTGTCAGAATAACTGTGGTAATGTGTTCCACTTGGTCGTCTATACTAGGATAATGGTAAGTACCAAAATCCGCCAGTGACGTGTAGAGCTCCCAGTCCGCTTTCGTTAACTGCCAGCGGTGTGGATGCTCAAGGGTGTCAGGCATCATTAGGTGAATTACACACGGAAAATGATCGCTCGAATGTGTGTCTGAGAGAGCTGACCATTCAAGACGCCGTGCCAGCTGAGCAGTGCAGATAGCTAGATCTATATGGCTGAAAGTATTTGTGGTGTCTGAAAGATAAGTTGGTTCACCAGTGTTAAGGCAGATGAGTTGAAGGTGGTTCAGTATATCTGCCAGGAGGGAGCCCCGTGGACATGGTCGTGGGGAGCCCCAAAGGGGGTGGTGGGCATTGAAATCTCCCACCAACAAAAACGGACGCGGAAGCTGGTCAATAAGATCTAGGAGATCTGATCTAGTGACGGGAAAAGAGGAAGGAGCGTAAATATTGCACAGTGTGAAGACAAATCCAGGAAGATATATCCGGACAGCAACAGCTTGTATTGGAGTACACAAAGGGACCGGTGTACTGTGTACGTCATCCCGAATAAGCAACATTACGCCCCCGTGGGCTGGAATTCCTGCCACTGGAGGAAGGTCAAAGCGAACGGCAGTGTAGCGTGGGAAAGTAATTCGAGTACCAGGGAGCAATTTTGTCTCCTGTAGAGAGAAGATGATTGGATGATATGTTCGCGTTAGAAGCTGCAGTTCTGTCCAATTCGACCGGATACCACGAATGTTCCATTGAAGAATATCCATAATGGGATAAAATGAGATGAAGGTGGACATCAGCCCGACGAAGGCGGCGGGCCACAGTGCGAATGTTCGCAACTGGTGGTGTCTGAGACAGGAGGGTCTTGCTCCATATTCTCAGAGGTGACCACAGCAGCTGCACGAGTGTGGTCGGCAGCCCCATCTTTGGCTGATGCACCTGGAGAGACTATAGGCTTCCATGGGATGCCATCGTCACATTGTGAGGTAGGAGGGGGGAGAGTTTTCCCCCTATTTGATTTCTTGGAGCCCTGGTGAAGCTCCTTGGTTGGCTCAGATGTTTTGGTAGGGGTGCGGAGGAAATCCTCGCGCGAATGCTCTTTCTTAGACTTTCGCGTCTCTATCTGTGGTTTCACAGCTGAAGATGAAGATTTGTTAGAGGTACTCACACTTTTCGTTGAACGTGGCGCCGTTGTCGATGTAGGTTGTTTGACAACTACTGTCGTAAACTGTAGGTCACAAGTCTGTGTGGCCATATCCCGTGTCGGTGGAGGCGTTGCAACTACAGTACTGTAATTACCACGCGGTGGGGTCTTAGGCTTACGACTGGCGTACATTTTACGTGCAACTTGTATGGGAACCTTTTCCTTTACACGGATTTCCTGGATGGCCCGTTCATCAGCAAACACAGGACATTCCCGGGAGGAAGCAGCATGATTCCCGTTACAATTTATGCAATGAGGGGACGGTGGTGGACAAATCCCCTCATGGGCCTCTTTACCACAGGTGACACATATGACCGGGTTCTTACAAGACTGGCTTGTGTGGTTAAATCGATGGCACTGATAACACCGAGTAGGGTTAGGAATATAAGGTCGTACTGTGACGACCTCATACCCTGCCTTGATCTTCGGCGGCAAGCCACTCGGTCGAAGGTCAGAAACACTGTGCGAGTGGGCACTACAACATTGTTCTCTTTTTTTGTCACCCTGTGTACTGCAACGACGCCTTGAGCTGCCAGATATTCTTTCAGTTCATCATCAGTCAGACCGTCCAAACTGGCCGAGAAGACTACCCCTCGGGAATAATTGAGGGTCGGATGGAGCTCAACACGAACCGGGTAGCTGTGGAGCAGAGTAGCCTTAAGCAGCCGCTGTGCCTGGGAGCCACTTTCTGTTTCTAACAGTAGTGTTCCATTACGCAGGCAGATGCAGGTCTTAACTGGGCCGGCAATGGCATCAACCCCTTTTTGAATAATAAATGGGTTCACCGACGAAAAGGATTGTCCTTCCTCAGTACGGGTCACCACAAGGAACTTTGATGTCTGTAAATTTTTCTGTTCAGACACACTATTGTCTAATACATCAATTTCTAAAGGCTCTTTGCATTTTATTTTTTTTTGAACCATCGCGGTTGTATCCCCCACGATTGCCAGTGTCTCCGATGGCACGCTCCTTCCTGCTGGGGGCCCCCAACGGAAGCACACCCGCCTTGGGTGATTGTTCACACCCCAGGTCACACCTCCCGATCTACAGACGGAGGGACCAATCGGCGAATCGGGAAGGTATCAGCGCAGGCAATCGCCCCTCCCCTGGCCTGGCCTTAACCAGGGGGTACGCACGCACCCTACATGCCAGCCCGGGACTGGGACTTACGCATTACCCAGTCACCCATATGTGTGGCCTTCAGGTGCGTACAGGGAGGAGGAAGAGAGAAATAGTAGGAGGAGAAGCCTCAAACGCAGACGCGGAGGCAAAGAAAGAGGTGAAAGAAGACTGTAAAGCCAAAAGGGTCAGAACTTCGGTTCCCCGAAGGATGCACAGACTCAGTCCCCAAGAGAGGGGAAAAGGACAGTAGAAGAAGCGTCATGTAGCACGGAAAGGAAAGAGTGCTACAAAGGCTGGGGCCCCGTGCTCGCCACGCACGTACTCACCACAGAGCGGTGAGTCCCCTGAGGGGACTGTCGAAGTCTGTTGCATCCCCTGCCAAGCATCATAAAAAATCTTATACACACAGTCCCATTCCTCCAGAAGATCAAGTGAGCAAAATTTTATCTGTCTGATTATCGGTATAAATGTACAAAAAGTACAAGTTTAATTAGAACTTGACTTTGTCTTTTTATATTGTACAGAGGCGATCCAATATTACGATAGGTTCCAAATAAAATATATCCATGAACGCTTGTATATCCTTTTACTTCAATGGCCGGTTTCGATAGTCTATGCTATTAAATGTTCAAATGTTTGTTAAGCTTATGGGACTTAACTACGGGGTTATCAGTCCATAAACTTACAAACTACTTATCAACTAGCTTATCCTAAGGACGGCACAAATATCCATACCCGAGGGGGGATTCGAACCCCCGACCGTAGTGGCCGTGCAGACCGTGACTGAAGCGCCTCAGTCCCCTCGGCCACCGCGGCCGGCTCTATGCTATCATCTTCTGGACACCTGTACTGAAATGTAACTTTTCCTACAATGACATAGTGCATCTATGCACTCTAAGTTGCTTTATACAATAACGGTTGACATCACAAGATGACGACTGTGTAAAACATTTTTAGATCGGTAGATGATGGCATAGATCATCGAAACCGATCGTCGAAATAAAATAACATACAAGACATCTTTACTTTATCTTGTTTGGAACCTAGCTAATTAGAAATTACCAAAATTATGAATTTCACTTATTTCGATTATTCAGTGCCACGTACGGGATCCAATTGTGAAACAAAACCATCCACGGACTCAAACACAAAATTTCGTCAGAATCGATCTAGCACTTTGGATTTTTTTTTCCTTGCTTGTTCTTTCATTCCCCAGGTGTGGCGTTCTAGCAGCGCCTGAGGCGCTCTTCTTCCTACAGAATTTACGTTTAATGAAGAAGATATTAATTGAAGTACAAAAGGAGAGAAGACACACAAAATGGCGTAAAATGGAAATTGCGCTTCGTATAAAATGGAGTAACAATAATTTTGAAGTATTGTAGACACAGGGGATGCACACACAAATAACGAGGGATATGAAGATTTTAGATGGGGGACGAGCAAGTGGCGGAGAGAAAGAGGGGAGAGGGGAGAGAGGAAGCGCAAGAGCGGTGATGGGTGAGAAGGGGAGAGGAGGGCCCAGTACTACCAGTTTCTAGAAAGCTTGAAAGGACGTTTGACAACAGAATACCTTTTGTGCACTTCAAATTTTTGGAGATTATGCGAATGATTTACTTTTCCCTCTAGTATTTGGGCTTGACGTAATGCGATGTTTATGGGGTTTGCAAATGTTTACGTTCACGTCACTGGCATTGTAGTGTATAGTTGCTGGTAGTACTTCCGCGTAAGGCCGTGGTCCATAAAATTTAGTAGTTTCTCCTAACGTTTTGTCCAGAGCTGCACTGGACATCTTCCGTCTTCCTACTCAGCAGCTATGGCATCCTGTCGTGACAGTCTTCACTGCATAAGTGTAATTTATGTTGTGAATTTCTATTAAAATAAACCAATTAATGACTCTGGATGCATGTTAAAATATTTGTTTTGCGATGTCACCAAGTCCATAATAATGTTGCATTTCGTAGATTTTATGAGTCTATTATATTATCCAGTTTGTGTACATGACAGCGCCCTAAAAACGTGCAGAACATGCGAAACTTTTCAGCAACGGTTTTTCGGGTCACTACGAAGCTGTCGGGGTACAAAGTGGCACGGTCTGCCTATACAAGTTCATTGATTCTATCACTGCAACTCCAAATAAACTCTCATTTGATTTCAAAAATCGTTATAAACAGAAAAAATTACATTCCAATCTTTAATTAGGTCTCTTCACTCAGTCATAAGACGAACACCTTAACATAATGTTAGCTTATATTTCACAGTGCCACATCTTCTGACTTCTCTCCAGAAGATTTTGCTATTTTTTACCAGGTGGTACGTCTTACAACCATAGATAACGACGGAAATTACAACACCTTGGAAACAAATCTTTAATTTTATTCACCAGAGGTCCGCTTCGCTACAATGTGACCACAAAACATGGCACACGAGAAAAACGTAGAATCAAATATTATTTAGTATTTTGGACATAAATCAGTGCAACAGGTAATTGAATTTGTGTACTGAATACTTGAAACAGTCACACGCAGTACGCACAAAATTTACGCAGATACAGTCTGTTTGCATTTGCTGCTCATCTCCCGGAATGAGAGGTGTATTTGTGAAACACACCAGTATTCCAGTATTTGCCGACTGTAAACGGCCAGCCTTTGATTTGTAGTGTGGTATCGACAGCTGTCTCAAGCGCATGTTAGGCTCGCAGAGTCTCTCTCTCTCTCTCTCTCTCTCTCTCTCTCTCTCTCTCTCTTTCACACACACACACACACACACACACACACACACACATACACACAACACACACACTTTCGACTTGTGAATAGACTCACAAATACAGCAACATCTGAATGTGCCGCTTTTTGCTTGGATTTTTAAAATTCATATTTTTCGTTGAGAAACTTTCCCCGCCTCCCTCCTTCCTCTCCCCAACCCCACCCTTTCGCTGACAACTGCATACAATTTTTCGGTGTATCACGTACCAGTAGTCATCTGTAGTAAGAACACACAACTTTTCTGAATGTGGTTGTTAGGTATGCAAGCATTTCGTTAATTACGTTCCCTTGTTTGAGTCAAGCACCCTTGCGCTCTAATCCTAAAAGGAAGATTATTTGTTGTCTTTTCTTGCACTGCTACAAGTATCTCCTGTAATTTTGATCTCCTCTAATTTCGAGGTCATGTGAGGATATTTGCATTTATATGCAAACCACCTGAAACTGGAATTGACAGTTTTGATTGATTTCCAACAGTACGCTCTATGTAATACAGAATGGTAACAACTATTCATGTGCAATAATTTGACAGGTAGGCGTCCTTGCAAGAACAATACGAATGGTTAAGTCAATGTCGGATCATTACTGATTATTTTCCTTTAGTTATTTTCATCAATCACAACACCAGCACGCGCCATAAACAGTACAGAGTTTTGTTATTGAGCGCTATTGAGGCAAAATGTGGTGCAGTTAATTAGATGGCTATACCAAACACCTAAATAGTAAACAATGAAGAGAATGTAGAAGACAATTGCTTTAGGCCACAAAACCCATGAAAAAGGTGTATTTCGTCATGAAAGGATGAATTAATTTGAGAATAACAAATATGAAAGTAAGTTACCATAGAATAGGATATATTAAATCTGTTAAAAGGCGAAAAGGCATGATTGTACGGTTCTTCATACTGAATTCATACAGAATTGCTACCCTTCTACTGTAACAAAGATCGTTGAAAGCGTTCATATGACAGTATTTCCATCATTAATAAGAATTATGGAACAGACGCTCTGTCTACATCACTGACGACAATAACATTTTTGCAATGGTATGTCACTTATGGAGAGTCATAACATCCTTTGAACAATCGTCAAGTGAAAGATAATTCACCCCTATATTCCACAATTAGCAGCAGAAGCATAACATACCGGCAGGTATGTTGCTACCGTATTCCTTAATTTGCCGAAAATGATCAATACTGTTGAACACTGCTCTGTCATTCGATAGGTTGGCGGTTCGAAACTGCCTCCGGTCATCGTGGTTTAGGTATTCCGTGATTTCCTAAATCACACGAAGCAAATCCCTTTTATTGGATACGGAAGCACAACATCTATTTGCAATCGATATGTGGGTATGATATCCGATGGGCGAACCCGTACTGTTCACACACGTCTGTCCGATCCGACTCGGCGACCATTTATGAAAAATTAAGACTACACCGTGAACATCTCAGTTTCTCGACATGGTACAGAGTGGTATCTTCTGTCGACAAATGACTGTGCCATTCGTCACATATTTTACACAAATGTATCGAAGTAAAAAAGTAACAAGTATGCAGTTTCTTTTAGATAAGCAGCACACCCTATTGTAAGACGAAAAATATGGAAACATCTGAAAGATGAATAATGGATGTACTTGTATGAAAAAGAGAAATTTGCTAACATCGTATATTAATTTAAGTGTAAGGAAGTCTTTTCGGAAGACATTTGTGTGGAGTGTTGCCTTGTACGGGAGTGAAACATGGACGATAAACAGTGCGGACAGGAAGAGAATAGAGGCTTTTGAAATGTGGTGCTACAGAAGAATTATGAAGATTAGGTGGGTAGATCGCATAAATAATGAAGAGGTTCTGAGCAGAATTGGTGAGAAAAGGAATTTTTGGCATACCCTGACTAAAAGATGGGATCGCTTGGTAGGACACATTCTTAGACATCGAGGAATCGTAAATTTAGCATTGGAGGGAAGTGTGTGGGGTAAAAATCGTAGATGGAGACCACGAGACGCGTATAGTAAGCAGATTCAAGTGGATGTGGGGTGCTGTTCTTATGAGGAGATGAAAAGGCTTGCTCAGGATAGAGTAGGATGGAGAGCTGCATCAAACCAGTCTCCGGACTGAAGACCATAACAACAACAACAACCTGTATGAAACAAAAGTGACGATCTACCCCTGTATGTCAATACATAGTGCTTCTTTGTGCTGAAAAAGAGTAGGAGGTAGTGGCGGTGGAAGAGAGATGACCAATTCCAGCGAGAGAGAAAGAGAGAGCATACAGTCATGGCGCGAGACAGTGTCAGTAAAGAAAATAAATGGACTGAGAAAGTAGCAGCGCCGTCTCTAATGGCCACGCTGTCGACGGGACGTTAAACTCCAAGCTTCTTTCCTTCCACTAGCAGCATGAACAAAAAAGAGAAACGATTGGAGGTCATAAAAAACATTTAGTGGGTGCGGATCATCCAGACCCACGGGTTTCTCCGTGAAGAGTTTGTAGGCCGAACCTATAATTCCGTAAGAACATGTGTAGAGAGGAGAGAGTGGTGACGGAAGAGGCAGACAGTCGTGAAGTATGAGAAACAGATTGATGCAAAGGTGCCGTGAAAGAAGAAGAGACGCGTAACTTGATATGGAGAGTAGGATGAAATGGATGAAAGTAGCGGTAGTGAGACAGACGGACAACCAAAGTGTCAATGGGAGAAAAAATAGTGTGAAAGGACAAATGTTGACAATGGCACTGAAAGTGAGATTCAACCTTGTTTATAATAAGAGACCAGGCCGAATGATTTAGTAAAATAAAATGAACTCGCTGCAGTCACAAATGCATTTCGATCCCTGAGGGGTAACACAAATACTTAGCATTACAAACCAATTGCCAACCTACAACCGTAATTAACGTCTTTTATAAAATAATACCGATTTATAAATTTATAACATGAAAAATTTAACATAAAAAACTGTATCTTTTATATATACTCGAATAAAGAAAAACAAACATCTTCCTATATAAAATTAAACTCTTTGATTTGTGTAGAGAATCTTAGTAATGTATAAGTGGAACTTCTTCATAGCTGCAAGTCTTTCAGTTTTTGGTATTCCACAAAGTACTTCAAGTGGAAAGTGTTTGTGTTGATCATTATTTATACATACAAATGTACTCCAGGACAGGACAGACAATTATCACACTGCACCAGACTTATTTGTTCACAACTTTTTTAATATGTAAATAAATTTCAAATCATTTTAATTATATGAAACTGATTTTAAAAGTTTTACATATTGTTACAATCTATGTTTTGATCTTTACAGAACCCAGCATTTAAACATGTGTAAAAAATCATAGAGGCATCTGATGAGCAGTCAGTTCTAGAAATGCATTGTGTACAATAAAACACAATTTTATGACGAGTTCATTTTATTTCACTGGGGTAAAATAGTCACGGAAGTACCACTGACAATAACGGACAAAACTAAGAATGATTTATCATGTTTCGTGATAGCGCATGTATTTTCAAGTGCCACCATATTTGCAGAAGAAGGTGGAATGAGGGAGCTGGTTCCCTACTTTTTAGTCAGTATTTCAAAGAGGAACATTTTTCCCATTGTCAAGCTCCGACAGGAACAGTTTGAAGCTCGTTATAAAATTACGGAGTAGATAACAATCTCTGGAAATCTGTGAAATATCTGGGATAAGCTTAAGGAGCGATTTGAAATACGATGATCACACAAACTTAATAGTGGTTAAGGCAGCTACCGGACGGGCGCATTCCAAGAATCCTCAAAGCAGTAGTGCAACAATAAAGTAACGTGAAACTGGAATATTGCTCATTAACGTTGCATCCGTACAAAACAGGGTTGATAAAGGGGATAGACAAGATGTAACGGAGAGCAGTGCGCTTCGTTACAGGTTCATTTAATAAGCGCGTCAACGTCACGGAGTTGATCGCCAAACTCTAGTAGCCGTCATTGCAATCGTGGCAGTTACCGTCAAAGTGCCGAGAACGCACGCTTCCTTCTATATATACCACACAGAAGGACCACTAGGATAACATTGGCGATATTAGAGGTCACCAGATGCAGTCGTCTTTCAGCGAACAATTCTCGACTGAAACAGAGAAAAAGACGAAGTGAAAGGGGTACATTATTTACCCTCGGCCACACACCATGAGCTCACACAAAATGATGAAACGAGAAGCAATCTACCGCTCACAACAGTTTCGGTGTAGATACCGTAAAAGTGTCGCATCAGGCATGAACTTGTATCAAATAAAGTTAGCATTACAGATTTGCATGTTGCTATTTATTTTTGTCTGCAACTCTCCCTTAATTTTCTTCCATCCAAAATTCAGCAATCTATTTTCTTAATCTCTATCTATATAAAAGCGAAAGGACACTCACTCACTCACTCACTCACTGAACACGAAATCTCGAAAACGACTTCATCTATGAAGCTGAAATTTGGCGGGAATATACTTTGTAGGCAGGAAACGTCAGCTAAGAAAGTATTTGGTAATAGGTGCATTGCGGAGCATACTTCCCTACAGACTCACGGAATCTACAGTTTCATTCAGATTTTCACGAATTTCTCACGCTTGGCCTTCAAAACAAGAGGAACGTCAGCGTCCACCTTAGTTTCATACGATGCATGGGGAGGGTACTTTGCAACATAAAAATGGATCCCTAAATACCTTGGTCCGATTTCACGGATAATTTTCTTATTGTTATCGTTATTCTCCGAACAAGGATTGTATGAAATAAAACTGGAATATTTGAGAACAACAAGGTGCGTATTTCAATAAGACCCTGAGTTTGTACTGCATAGAAATCTATAGTTTTCTTGCGATATTGATGACATTTGTCAAACTGTACATTAAAAACAAGAGGAATGTTACTGTCTGTATAAAATTTCGTTCGGTGAGTGGTGGAGGGTACTTAACTTACGGAACTTTACAAAATTCAAAGTTTTGCTCCATTCTTTATGAACTTTTGCACTCATGACCTTTAAACCGAGAGGAATATCGCTAGTTACATAAATGTTTGTGTGGTACACGACAGAGGTTACCTTGTAGAAAACTTTGGCGAGAGAGGGAAAGGCGGAAACGGACAGAGAGAGAGAGAGAGAGAGGTGGATGGAGAGAGAGGGGGGATGTAGACTACGGGGATAAATAAACACCCGCCCAACGCCGGGTTTGCAGCTAGTCATAAATGTACTACATGCTCGTCAGTACGGGAGCGGCGCAAAAGGAAACCTAGCGACCAGCACGTGGCCAGGTCTTAGGTGAACAGGGTAGGCAGCGCCGTCCACGAGTCCGACACGGTGTAGCTCGTGCTTTACATTGCACACCAGTTTTCTTTTGTGACAATAAAATCGAATTTGTTTCTAACGCTACTGACAGCACCGCAAATCGGCGTCGTAATTGTCAGTTGCTCTTTTTAATTTATGACATTCGGAGGTGGATAACGTACTTCTACTTGTGAACAGACAAATTAATTTGCAACGTCGGTGGTCATCGAAATAAATCAATGAGGAAAGTTGAAAATTTGTGCCCAGCGCAGAAACGAACCCGAAAGCTCCTCCTTACCAGGCAGTCGTCCTTAACCACTGCCCCACTGGGAACACAGTAAACGTCGCCGTGCGGGTTTCCTATTCGTCCCCCACAACGCAAATTTTCGATATGTCCCTGTAAAATTCCGGTGCTGTTAGAAATGATCCATGGCCGTCATGTATTATGTTATACACACTGCTCACAATCAGGACCGGCCTTAACCATCCAGGCGCCCCGAATGAGTCGCCCACTTGGCGCCCTTTATTATAGAAAACAGAGAACCTGGCAGGATTTTATAAAATTTTATAAAAATAAATTAAACTAAAGAACCCAAATGACTCGATTTCGATTCCCGGTCCGGCCCAAGTTTTCGTGTGTTACAGATCGACTGTTCATATCTAGAAGAGCAACAGAGGTTTGAAAATTTAGCAATATGAGAAAGTTTGGGATCGCTTCGTGCATTTATTTCATTGCAGGTAATTTTGATGTTCTTTTAGTTCACTGTTAATAATCATGCACTGCATCTGGAAACACTTAAAGAGTTTAAACTATAGATTGCGTTTTATTGGCGGAACCCTTAAAAATGCTACAGAACTACTAAAGAAACTGCATACACTATTCTTGTCCGTCCTTTTTTGGAGTATCGCTGCCCAGTGTTGGATCATTATCAGATGGGTTTGACGGAGTACATCGAAAGAGTCCAAAGAAGGGCAGCTCATTTCGTATTGGCACGATATAGGGGAGACAGCGTTACGGAAATGATGCAAGATCTGGAAGGGAATCATTACAACAACGGCGCTTATCGCTGTGGCGTGGGCTACTTGCGAAACTCCAATCGCCAACATTCTCCTCCGAATGCGAAAATATATTGTTGACTCCCACTTACACAGGTAGAAATTATCATCAGAATAAAGTACGAGAAATCGTAGCTCGAAAAGAGATATTAATGTGTTCTTTCTTCCCGCGCGCTATTCGAGAATGGATTGGGAGATAAATAGTTTAACGGTGGTTCGATAAACCCACTGCCAGGCACTTAAATGTGAATTGCAGGGTATCCCAAGTAGATTATGTACAGATTAATGAGCTGATGTTTACATTTGCAAAACAGATGTTCACGGTATGAGACGCCAACGATTTGTATATACATTCTTCCTCTAATGTATTTGCTGACTGTGCAAATTTCATGTTGGATTCCAGTTTTAGTATTTACATTAGTGATTTATTACTTAAATGTACCGGGTGTTCCATTTATCTTATGGCTACATGCGCAGGTTGTGTTTCTCCATCACGGAGCCTTGCAGGCCGTTTGAATAGGTGTCGCGTCTCCCTCCTAATCGAAAAGTTTGTGGCTGTATACTGTAATACTGGTTTTATAGCATCGGTGTTTATTTTATTTATTTAGCCATGTGTTGGCGTAGCGTACGCGGCGCCTCTGGATTTCTGCGCCCGTGTCGCCCCACCCTAAAGCCGGCGCTACTCAAAACTATTAGGGGATCCGGTGATATGTAATACTGAATATACATATGGTAATGAATTTTCCTCAGATATTGATTACAGTTGTAATTTGTGTTTGAAACAGTATGATTTTTGGTGTCTCTACTCTTTACTAGAGGTTTACATGGCTTTTACTTAGAGAGAGGCACCAGGGTGCTAGAATAATAGTGAAAATATCATTCCCGTTGCCCTCTAATGGTGGGTGATTACCTCGGTTGAGCAGGACAGTTGCACACCAGCATGGCACGGACAGGATGAGGTTATAGATCAACTCTTGAGGGATAGTTCGCTGTTATTTAAACAGTGCAATCTCCGGCTTCCAGCTCTGCAACCGTCATGGGTGGTGCTTGTTTGGCAAGAGCATCCAAGACGAAATCAATCGGTTTCAGTTCGTTGAACCAGTTGGCCACTCCATTCTGTCAATTCCGTCATCATCAAGAATGATATCTACCAGTGCAGCTCTGTGGGAACGAGCATTATCGTCCACCAGAAGGAACCCATCGTCTATTCCACCAGCGCAGTGAACAGCAAAAGTCGATGGATGTCGTATCTATATATCTGAGCAATCAAAGCGCCACTTTGGACGACATAAAGGATGGTATGTCCGCCAGTACTGACCATGATATGGTGATGTTCCCTGAACATAAGCAGGATTGTAGTGAGTTATGCGCTCTTCCCAGATGAACACAAAATGATGACTCACCTGTGAACAGAAACCGGCGCCATTCGTTTCGACTCCAATCCTGATGATCCTCCGCCAAATTTCTGCTGGCTAAACTGTGTTGTGGTTTCATTGTGATACACACCATCGGCCTCTGTGCACAGTGCCACATTACGGAATGTGCACTGCCTGTAGTCATCAGTAGTTGACATTTCTGATGCTAAGTTGACGATTCCTTGATGTCTCAGAATGTGACCCACCAACCTTGGTTAAGATATGCCAGAAACTCCATTTTCGCCTATTATATTGAGCACCTGCTCATTACTTACGTCATCTACCCCTTTAATCCTCATCATTCGTCTGTATCACCACATTGCCCAAGCTTCTATTATCATTTTGCCTGAACTACTTTTCGTCCATGTTTGGCTCCCATATAATGATTTACCCCAGGAAAATGCTTTTAGAAAGGACTTCTAAACATTTCAATACATTTTAGACGTCAACAAATTTCACTTCTTCAGAAACAGCCACTTCTGCATTTATCTATGTTTTCTTCCCCCCTTCCTTTACTTTCGCCATCAGAAGTTATTTTGCTACCCAAATAAGAAAACTCATACCCTACTTTTATTGTGTCATTACCTAATTTATTTCCTTTAGCATCGACAGATTTTTCTGACATTACATTCCACTCCCCTTGTTTTACTCTTGTTGATGTTCACTTATCTTCACTCCTTTCAAGAGACTTTCCATTTAGTTTAAATGCTCTTGTAGGTCTTTTGCAGTCTCTGACAGAATTACTATATCATCAGCAAACAGCAAGGTCTTTTTCCCTCTCCCTGGACGTTAATTCCTTTCCCAAATTTCTCCTTGCAATCCTTCACAGCTTGCTCAATGTACCGATTGAAAAACCCTGTTGCTCCCTTCCCAACCAGTGAAACCTTTTCATACCCTTCGACACTAATAATTGCTGTCTGGTTTTGTACAAGTTGAATATAACTCTTCGGTCCAGTTGGCATAGTTAAAAGTTTTCTCCAGATCCACAAATGGTGAATACGTAGGTTTCCCTTTCCATAACCTAGCTTCTAAGATAAGTTGTAATGTGAGTATAGCCTGGCGTGTTTCTTCATTTCTCCTTAATAGAAACTGATCTTCCCCAATATTGGATTCCACCAGTTTTTCCATTCGTCTCTTAATAATTCGTTTTGGTATTTTGCAAATATGACTTATTAAATTGATACTTCTGTAATTAGATACGAAATGGGACGGGTGCATAGGGATATTGTATGGAATATTGTACAATAGGGATATTGTATTTTATTGGGCGAGTCTTAGGATAGTGAATGTTTCACCTATCAAGGAGAGACCACAAATGTAAGACCGGGCTTTTAAACACACCCTTTGGTGAGTGGGATCCCCACCGTGTCGGATTAAAGGTAGCCGTCGGAGGAACGGAGGAGTGCTGTTAGACGTATTACCCGCAAAGTCCATGAGCATTCTAATGGTACGGAGATGCTTCGTGAAAGTAAATGGGAATCACTTCAGGGAAGTCGATGGTGTGTTCGAGCTACTGAGAAGATTTAGATAGACGATGATGTGTACAATGGTCAATGTTCACAAAAGTTTATTTCACATTTCAATAAATCTACTACTTACACGGTTAATTTACTCATCTTAGAAAACGAGCTTATTGTGTAAATAGAAGGATAAATGCCAAGACCACCGGTGCAGACTATGGTTTCAACATCTTATAGATGTTTGATTGTTGCTGTCAACATTATTGTCGAAGTTTGAGAACGTTGCATGAAAGCATGTAATGGTACCATTTGCTGTATATATGAATATATACTTGCATTTTCATTGTTTTTAGGCTCACGAGCAACCTATGGAAATATAATCTCATAAGAATTTCGTTATCACTTATTGAGCTTATACAGGGTGTTACAAAAAGGTACGGCAAAACTTTCAGGAAACATTCCCCACACACAAAGAAAGAAAATATGTTATATGTACTTATGTCCGGAAACGCTTAATTTCTATGTTAGATCTCATTTTATTACTTCTCTTCAAATCACATTAATCATGGAATGGAAACACACAGCAATAGAACGTACCAGCGTGATTTCAAACACTTCAAGCAATTGTGCAATCACGTCATCAACACAGATGATTGGGCCTCATGTTCTTCCACCTACCTCACTGGAGCACGTTATCATGATTTCATACGGGATACTCTAACTGTGCTGCTAGAATATGTGCCTTTACAGGTAAGACACAACTTGTGGTTCGTGCACCATGGAGCTCCTGCTCATTTCAGTCGACGTGTTCGTACGCTTCTCAACAACAGATTCGGTGACCGATGGATTGGTAGAGGTGGACCAATTCCATGGCCTCCATGCTCTCCTGATCTCAACCCCCTTGACTTTCATTTATGGGGGCATTTAAAAGCTCTTGTCTACGCAACCCCGGTACCAAATGTAGAGACGCTTCGTGCTCGTATTGTGGACGGCTGTGATACAATACACTATTCTGCAGGGCTGCATCAGCGCATCAGGGATTCCATGCGACGGAGGGTGGATGCATGTATCCTCGCTAACGGAGGACATTTTGAACATTTCCTGTAACGCTGGTACGTCCTGTTGCTGTGTGTTTCCATTCCACGATTATTGTGATTTGAAGAGAAGTAATAAAATGAGCTCTAACATGGAAATTAAGCGTTTTCGGACACATGTCCACATAACATACTTTCTTTCTTTGTGTGTGAGGAATGTTTCCTGGAAGTTTGCCCGTACCTTTTTGTAACACCCTGTATACTTGCACTTGGTGCAAGGAAATGATCATCTTATCCACCATGAGAAAAAGTGGCCTGGTAAGTCACGCTAAGAGCAAAACGCACCAGTTTTTCAGTGCTGACATACAAAATTCGCTACCATTGGATGCTTTCATGCAACGTTCTCAACCATCGACGACAAATGGTGACAGCAACAATCAAACATCTGTCCAGTGTCGAAACCGGTCGTCTTGAATAAATAAAATAAAAATTGCGTTCATGGCATCTATCCATTTATAAGTACATGGCACGTGATAAAGTCCAGAAAGGTCTGACGTCACAACGTGATTGCACGACAAGTCCGAATCGAAGCGCACGGAAACCGAGTCCCGCTGTGGTCTGCCACTCGTCGTCGGAAGGCTGGAGGCCCCCACGATAGGAAGAATACTGCCTGGAGCGCGCCGGCGTGTCCCAAAGGGAAGGCGGTCCACCGGTGGCAGCCTGGCATAACAATACATCGATGTGCAGTGTGTCGGAGCCGTCTGCCAGAATAGGTCCGCGTAAGCAGCCTGATGTTGTTGTATTCGCCTCCAGCTCGCCGGGGGCGTAGGTTGCCCGGCATCTTTCGAAGGTTGACGAAAGAGGGCTCGTACAGACGTGTAGAGATCTTTCCATCCCGCTCCGTTTTCCAGTGTAATTGGAGGGAACACGACCAGTAGTGGTACAGTCTACCCACCAAATTGGACAGTGTAGTGGCTCGTGTAATATTTACGTAGATGTATATATAAATATCAGCATCCATTTCAGAGCGCCGCTCGTACAGGGTGTATACGTCTGTAATTAACATTCGCCTTCGTATTATGATCGTTCTGCAAAGCTCTCAAGTCTGTGAACAAAGGTGCTGGTAAAACATCTGTTTTTCTCCTGTTCTTTATTTTAAAAGATTTTTTTTTCTTTTTGCGTATAAGTAATGGTTTTCTTCAAAGCTGTCACATTTCGACTGATAGGTGGTGGATGGAAAGAATTTGTTTTTTTTTTTTTGTTTTTTGTTTTTTGTTTTTTTTTTTTTTTGTTTTTTTTTTCACATCATTTACCTTTGGAGCAATTTTTTCTCCAGATCTGTCTGAGACTGACAATTCAGATAACGTTTATTATTATTATTATTATTATTATTTCGTTCGAGTAATGTATTATTCTCCAAAGGTGTCCGAATTCTAACTTTAAGCAGAGGGTTGCAAATTAATCTTTTGGTCCAACTCATTTTTTAAAATATTTTTTTGTGTAGTTAACCCAGACAGTGCTGACGAAAATGGTGGCTTAGTTTTTCACACTTTTAGTTACAAATTCGCGTACAGTGCGGAATTTTATTTCTTTGAGTCTCCTGCTTACCTTTCAGATCAATTTTTTTATATTGCTGATTGCAAACTGGTAGGATACGGCTCCAAAGTAGAGGTTCCCGGAAAAGATATTGAAGATTTCCTCTTACGGTGTAGGGAAGGTTTTTCAGAAATAGAGTCCGCAACATTGTGAAAATAGATTAATGTATGGATCAGAAGCAGTACCACCGCATACTTCAAAATCATGTAATAACAAGTGGATTGCGCTTAATAGGGAAAGGGTTCACCTTACGACAGGATAATGACCCAAAACATCGGTCGGCATACTGTAGGGACTACATTGCATCAAAGGAAAATCAGAAAGCGCCGACTGTAATCCCATTGAAATGGTGTGGCTTCAAGTGGACAGACGTATCAGGGAAAATAATATATCCAGCAAGGAACATCTCTGGAATGTTGTTAACGACGTGTGGAATCATAAAGGTCCACGATATATACAGAAACTGATTGACAGCGTGTAGTCATTAAATCCAAAGGAGGATAATTTGATGAACGTAAAATATAATGATTGTGATTGTATTATAAATGTGTAAGTTCATATAATTATATTTTGTGAAAAATAACGTTTATTTGTATTGTATATCTGAAATGCCAGGGTGTACTGTAATTAATGAGGGGTAATATATATTCGAACATTATGAACTACTCTAAGAGAATATCCTATTGACCCATAGTAATAGTGATTCTTAAAGTATCGTTCTTGTCAAACACAACTCGTTTTTTATTCACATGAACCGGTCAGTTCTTCGACAACGGATCTCAAATCGTATCCGTTGATCAAGGTTTCAGGGAGGTTTTGAACATTGTACCTTACAAGCGGCTTCTAATCAAATTGCGTACTAACGGAAAATCATGTGAGTTGTATCACTGTATTCGTGATTTTATATCAGAAACGACACAGTACGTAATAATTGACGGACAGTTACCAAGCAAAACGGAAGTGATATTTGGCGATATACAGGGAAGTGTTATAGGGTGACTACTGTTCCTTATCTTTATGAACGATTTAGAAGACAATCTGAGCAGCTCTCTTTGACTTTTCACGGATTATGCTATCGTTTATTGGTTAGTTAAGGCACCATAAGATCAAAAGCAATTGCAAAGCGATTTAGATATCTGTATGGTGCAAAAATTTGTAGTTGGCCCTAAATATTGAGAAATGTGAAGTCTTTGCTATAAGAAATCCGTTAAAATTCATTTACACCATAAATCATTCTAAATTCAACTATATATCTACGAACAAAAGTAATAGTAAAGAACAAATAAAAATATCGTAGACAAGGCGAACCAACTCTACGTTTCATTGCAGAACACTTGTAAGATGCAATAGTCCTATTTTGGAGTATTGCTGTGCATTCTGGGATCCTCACCTATTGGGAATCACGTACGACATAGAAAAGGTTGAGAGAAGGTAAGGTAGTTCCTATTATCGCGATACTGAGGAGAGAGTGTCACGGAAATTATTAAATGAAAGGCTTTGTTAGTCGGAGAGTTCTGTTTTCAAAATTTCTCTCACGAACTTCCTCTTAGGTTGCGAACATATTTTGTTAGTACACACAAATGGAGACATGATCATAATAATAAAATGAGAGATATTAGATCTAAAAGGGAACGATTCACATGTTCCATTTTCCCTTCCGCTATTAGAGAATGGAACGGTACAGTAGTATTGTGAAAGCGGTTAGATAAACCCTCTGACAGGCACTTAAATAGTGATTTGCAGAGTATGTATTTAAATGTAGATATAGATGTGAGACGTATGGTCGAATCCTGGCTGATCAGCTGAATTCATTTATATCTATGGTGCAATCCGACGGAACCAACTCGTCCAGAATTGCTACAGAGTGCTCCAAGAACACTCTTCTGCGTTTAAACACTTCCGCTTGGCACCAAATTCCCCAGACATGAACATTGTTGAGTACATCTTGAATGCATTTTAACGTGCTGTTCGGAAGAGGCCTCCACTCATCGTTCTCTTACGGATTTGTAGACAGCCCTGCAGGCTGCATGTTGTCGCTTCCCTGTAGCAGGGGCACCAGTTTTCGTGCTTCTTCAGTATACTTACTAACTTTTCATACAAATTATGCATTTCACTACTCGGTGGCGTAAAAATGTTTCCATGAAGTAAATTACTGAACTGCGGGAAAGAGGCGATATGCTTTCCCTATCTTCTCAACAATTTGTGCTTTTTCCTCTAAGTCGCACAGTTTGCTAGGCAGCAAGCGATCCACATTGCAAAAGTTCCAAGAGATTTGTGGCGATGCATATGCGTGGATATTGAGTTTCGGCATTATCATCTGTCTGAACTATATATCTATGATGCAGCTTCATCCCGCTGCAGCTATTGTTGCTGCATATGGGTTTAGGAAAACGAAACTTAATTCGTCATTAGCTGTATATCTGGTGTTGTCTGGGTGTTTATTTATTCCATCCTTCTGTTAGTGCTTCGCCTAACCCTTTCTCTCTTTCTGGCCATCTCCACTTTTCTAAAAACATAACCATAGGACAACATACAAAAAATAAGGCCATCTTGTGTAATATACAAAATTATAAGGGCAGTATCCAAACAAAGAAATGTAGCAATCAAAATAAATGTGGTATCGAACATTCACAAATACTGCAAGGGAGCGTGCAAGGGTATTGAAGCGTTATGCTGCGATGCGCCAGGCCGTTCTCCGTCGGGTGTTCGAATCCCACCTCGGGCATGGCTGTTTGTGCTCTCTTTAGTATAAGGTAGTCCATGAGAAGTTTGTGACATTTGGGACTGATGACCCCGCGGTTAAGTCCCATAAGCTTCAGAAACATTTGAACATTCATAAATTCATTTAATTCAAAACTTGACTATAAACAGTACTTCTTATTGGTGAGCACCCCCCTGAGCAAGTGACATGAAGTTGTCCGTGTGAAAAACATGACAACGTTAAAGTCACTCATTCACACAGTATTTAATAGATTTCACTGTGATTTATTAATCGTAATAGTCTCACTGTAAACTGCAGTCTCTTGATGATGGAAGGTAGATCTGTCTCAAATAATGGGTACTCGTTGGATGTATGGTGTTTCATTCTTTCCATTCCTTGTAAATCTATAAAAGTATATTGCTTTTGCCTGCAGCCGTGTGCGCTTCACATTTCAAACTTGGTTCGAACTTGTCAACAGTACTGTCATCTTTCAGGAATTTCCTTAAGCTGTCTGGATATAGCAGTCTTATTAGTAAATACGCAAATGTGTTAAACATGGTGCATAATGTGAAAGGTTTTACTCATCGCAGTACATAAGATCTCATATTTACTCGAATATATATCATACAATTGTATAGTTTTGCAGGTATATATTCATTTTATACCGATGTGACAAGGGGTGTGGAGACCCAACGTCCGATCACAGCATGGGGAGGGGAGAGAGGTGTCACATTACACACGTAGACTACGTCCCTTCAGAGCACACTACCAAGGCCTCCAGTCTCCACGTGTCATGGCGAAGGGCATATTTTTATATGAAATTAAGTTTCGCATTTCCATGGTTTTTCATTACATAACCTGAGATTCCTACACTTCAAGAGTGAGACGTATAATGACTTCCAAGGTTTCTGCAGTATAGAAATTCGTTTTATTCTAATGCAAACAATCTTCTTTTGTCTCCACATGATGACAAGTGTTACATCGTCAGAGAGGAGATGAACTCTTTAGCTTGGGGGCACTGTTGCTTGGACCAGAAATGAAACTTTTGTTAGATTGTCATTGTAAATATAGTATATGTAAAATATTGTTATAATTAACGTATTGAATTATATATATGTAACTGTTGTTATAAAAAAATTTCCTGATCTTCTATCCGTAAGAACAATAATGTTTTTTTATTTATTTTGTGTCCCGACTTCGTCGCCGCTTTTGTGTCCCAGCCTTGTCGTAGGTGTCGGTGGCCGAGTGGAATGTGACCGACACAGGAATAAAGACAGCACGCTGGTGCAGGTACGGAGGGGAGCAGCCAGAAACTATAAACACTAGAGTAAATTAGAAAGATATATATTGCACAGAATGTAACAATACTTAACTTTTACATAGTACTGCAGAATGTTGATACATAGTTGTTAGAGGCCTGCCTAGTGCCTGTACGATAGCAAAGTCTTCACTCGTGCTTATCTGATTACGAAGGTCCTAACTCGTTGCTATCTCAGTCCGAAGTGGCCGATGTCCTTCCCGTGGTGTCCACGAGCGGGGAGGCAGCAGAGGGCGCTCGTGGCTGTCGTGAGAACGCCGCGCCGTGCGTGCATGGCGGCGCGCGGTGTAAGTAGGTGGCGCGCACTTTGTACTTGTGCGACACCACACCCCTCCCCCCCCCCCCAAACCGCCGCGCCGTCGTGGCGTAGGGCTGAGGGCCACGGCGACGGCACTGGGAGGAGGGCCTGGGCGGGGGCGTTATTGGTGGGACGGGCGTCGTAGCTGAGGCTGGGATCGAGACGCCGTCCACGCCCCGGCATCCGCCTTGCGATCCTCCAGGGAACCCACCGAAACCTGGGGAAGGGCGCACCCCCCCCCCCCCGCCCAGAGGGAGCAGGTCATCTTCTTCTGAGGTGCGTGGCCCAGGCGGCGGCGGCACGCACGGTCCCGGAGTCCCTCTCGGTGACGCTGTCATCTGCGGCGGCGACAGCGGCGGCGTCGCGTCGATCTCCATCGGGACGATCTCGTAGTCCGGGGACGCTGAACCCGTTGACGAACGATGTGTTTGTGCTCCCTGGCGGTGAACTGGGTCTGGAATCAAGACACCGGAGACAGGATCGCGCGGCCTGTGCAAGCGCAATTGGTTTGCGTGGCGCCGCAGCTCCGACCCTGTGGAAGAACGTACAATATACATATTGCGACCAAGCACGCGTTGAATGGTGCCCGGCAGCCATAGTTTCTTCTTGTTTCCAGCAAACACCCTGTACAGCACCGGCGTGGAAACCTGAAAACGCGTAGCGCCATACGAACCGACTCGGTGCGTGGGAGGCTGCAGCAGGTGAAGGAGAGTGCGGTGACGGCGGCCGTGTAGCAGCTCGGCAGGAGACGGGCCGTCACGTGGCATGCACCGATACGTAGACAGGAAAATTTGAAGAGCTTGCTGCCTGGAGTGCTGACCTTTCATCTTCTCCATGTGAGACTTGAATGTTCGAACGAAACGTTCTGCTTCACCATTGGACTGAGGGTGAAAAGGTGCGGTGGTGACATGCTGAATGCTATTCACACGACAAAACTGTTGAAATTCCGCACTAACAAACTGAGGTCCATTGTCACTGACGACAGTTTCAGGCAAGCCTTCGATGCAAAACACTGATGTTAAGGCACTGATTGTACTAGACGCCGTCGTTGAGTTCATGGCAATCACAAAAGGAAACTTGCTGAAAGCGTCTACAACAATTAACCAGCGCGTATTCCAGAAAGGTCCGGCAAAGTCAATATGTAAACGTTGCCATGGTCCCTTGGGGCGTGGCCAGTCTGAGAAACGCTGTGGAGGAGCCGCCTGATGCTCCGCACAAACTGTACACTGTGATGTCATGCTCTCTATCTGAGCGTCCATACCAACCCAGGTACAATGACGTCTGGCCAGTTGCTTTGTCCTAACAATACCCCAATGTCCTTGATGCAGGAGGCGTAACACTTCTCGTTGTAGGGAACGAGGAACAATCACTCTTGTTTGGTCGTTGTCCGTATGTAACAACAGAACACCCTGACTTAAAGACAATGCATGCCGTTGTGCAAAATAACGGCGAACCAGAGGCCGATCAATGTCTTTGGCTCTGGCAGGCCACCCTGAGCGAACAAAACGTGCTACCACACTTAGGTCTGCATCCGCAGCTGTTTCCTGTGCAACCCGGCGAGAGTTCAAAGGAAAGTCTGCGACAGCGGAAGCATCTCTGGAGTCTATCTGACAACATGCCATTTCTGAAGAATCAAACGACACATCCTGGCCAACCGGAAGTCGGGAAAGTATGTCCGCGTTGGCATGTTTAGTGGTAGGTCGGTACAAAATCTCATACTGATAATTTGACAATATCAAGGACCATCTCTGAAGCTTTTGTGCCGTACGTGGCGGAATTGGCTTTGTGGGTGAGAACAACGACGTGAGAGGCTTGTGGTCTGTCAACAAATAGAATTTTCTGCCATAGAGATAATGATGAAACTTTGCGACGCCGTAAATGATTGCTAAGGCCTCCTTTTCTATCTGACTGTAATTCTGTTGCGTCGGCGTCAGTAGCTTGGATGCAAAGGCAATAGGACGATCGTGACATCCAATACGATGTGAGATTACAGCGCCCAGACCATACGACGAGGCGTCAACTGCTAACACTACAGGCTTCTGTGGGTCAAAGGGAATCAAACATGCATCACTGAGTAGTGCAGACTTTAATTTGTCAAAGGCAACCTGACAATCTTTAGACCATACAAAAGGAACATTCTTCCTACGTAAGTGATGCAGTGGAGCTGCAATCTGAGAGGCATTGGGAATAAATCTGAAATAATAGTTCAGCTTCCCCATTACTGCTTGCAATTCGTGCACATTCTTAGGAGGAGGCAAGTCTTTGATTGCTCGAAGATGTGACTGTAAGGGATGAATTCCTTGGGCATTAATCACATGGCCTAGGTACTCTATTTCAGTTTGAAAAAACGAACACTTTGCTTTATTATAACGTAGACCTGCTGCAGTCAAAACTTTGAAAAGGCACTCCAGATTTGCTAAATGTTTTTCAACTGTACGTCCGGATACCACAATGTCATCTAAATAGTTCGAACAACACGGTACAGAAACTGTCAGCTGTTCCAAAAAACGCTGAATAATAGCGGGAGCGGAAGAACTACCAAAGGGTAGGCGTTGAAATTGAAAAAGGCCCATGTGAGTATTAATGACGAAAATTTTTTTTGACTCGTCATCAAGCGGAATTTGTAAGTATGCCTCTGCTAAATCAATCTTAGAAAAGAAGCGAGACTGTCCTAATTTGTCCATTAGTTCGTCCGGTCTGGGCAGGGGATAAGTGTCTACAATTGTTTGACTGTTCACTGTTGATTTGAAGTCCGCACAGAGACGAAGTTTTCCTGACGGCTTGGGTATAATTACTATAGGCGAGGCCCACTGACTCGCAGAAACAGGAGAAATCACCCCACTATCTTGCCAACGTTTAAGTTCTTCGGCAACTGTATCACGCAAGGCGATAGGCACTGGTCTAACTTTACGAAATTTTGGAACTGCAGATTCTTTTAAAGTTACATGTGCCACGAAGTCTTTTGCACAACCTAGTTCCGGCGAAAACAAGTCACTATATTTGTCAAACAATGCATTGATTTTATCCTGAGGCACTACTGACGAAATTTGAAGCACATCTCTCTGAATTGATAAACCAAACAAGTCAAAAGCATCTAGTCCAAAAATATTCTGCGTAGATTTGGCCTGAAGAACTACAAAAGCAACTGTTTTTGTTACACCTTGAAAAGAGGCAGGCAGGCTACACGTTCCTAGCACCGGAATAGTTTGTCCTGTGTACGCTGTTAACACTTGCTGTGACGGCGACAATTTTGGCGAACCCAGTAGTTCATAAGTTTCTTTATTCATTAGTGTGACAGCGGAACCAGTATCAAGCTGAAATTGCACCGTCTTATTTTCTATGAAGAGAGTCACAAACAGTTTTTGCTTGCGGCGCTCGACAGGTGCGCGAATGTGGGCAACGTCTGCTACGGTTTGTTTGCTGCGTCAGCGCGGGCCGCGTAGTGAACTAAGCGGCGCAGACCCGGCACGCAGCGGATTAACCAAACTGTCACTAGATGACACTACCGCCGGATCGGCGTCCGCGCAATGCGAAGCTACTCCAGATGTACTAACTACTGCACTACACTTTTGAGTAGCTACTTGATGTCTACTGTCACTAGCTACACAGTACTGGGCACTATTACAAGGAGCAGTTGCAGAAGGCGCTATTTTCACTACAGGAATGCACTGTTCATAGTCATTTTGCTTGTCCCGAACCCTTTTCCGTTGCACTGTTTTACGCGCTCGTCGGCGCTTGCTACGTGGTGCACTATATAGTTTTGCCATAGGCGCAGAACTACTTTCTTGAAATTGAGATCCAAGGAAAGCACTGTTCAATTCCACAGCCCGTATAACATTTACAGAATGAACTGTTCTCGCACTTTGCGAAGCACCGTTTCTAACGTTACTGTTCTTTGAGTTTTTAATTTGCATACACACAGACTGCACATGTCCCGATTTGCCACTTTGGTAACAGGTTGCGTTGCGACTAGGGCAATGAGCACGCTTGTGGCGAGACACACACTGGGGGCACGATTTACGAACATTTTTCTGAAATGAGCGTTGGCGCCCGTTATGCAAATTACTGTGTCTAACACTACGGGGCGACCTTTGCGTCGCACTTTTACTCTGGCTACTGTTCATTGTCTGTTCAGCACGGCCGGTAGAAAAATAAGAATCACTAGTGCTATACTGAGAACTACGGCTAGGAAAGCGTCCGTTGCGGCGCACTGAATTTACACTGTGGCTTTGCATTTCTACATCTGCTAAGTCAAAAGTGTCATGCGCTTCTATAAGCTGCAGTACACTGTCTAATGAGGGGTCAGATTGTTTCAGAATTGCTGCTCTAATTCTGTGGTCCTGAATATTCTGCGTAATCGCATCCCTCAACATCACGTCACTATACGAAAGTCCACAAGAGCAAGTTAATTTACATTGGCCGGTTAAGCCCTTCAATTCCGTGATCCATTCTTGGTGTGACTGCTGCGGTAATTTTTTAAGTCTGAAAAATCGGTATCGTGCAGCGGCTACAAGAACTTTTCTCTCATAATGATCATTCAGTGCATCTACAATTTGTTCAAAGTCTACATCACGAGGAGATGCGTGAGGGAATAGTTTCTGCAATAGTACGAAGGTCTGGGGGCCCACAATCGATAAGAAAAGGTTCTTCACTCTCTGACCTGTAATTTGATGAGCCGCGACGAGTTCTTGAAACTGTGCGAAGTAGTCGCTCCATTCTTCCTCACGTTCGTTGTACTGGCGGAACGTAGGGAGCGGTACGGCGGCTGGTGTGGGCTGCTGAAGCGGCGGCTGTTGTTGTTGGTTAGCTGCTTGCGCTGTGAGCTGGGCCACAGCCTGGAGAAGTTGTGTTATTTGCGCCGTCTGTAACTGAATGATTTCCATTAAGTTTGGGTTCGGGGTAGTGGCCATGCTGACCGATTAGGCGCCGCGCATACAAGTAAATTATAACAAAACACAAATGCAATATGAAAGGAGGGCTCGCTCTGCAACAAAAAATTCCACAAAACACGTAACTGATATTGTCCCCCAAAATTCTTATAATAAGGGTGGGCGGGCGGGAGCAATTTCTGCGTGCTCCGACTGCTGCTGTCTGGCTTCTGCAAGCGGGCTGATCCAAGGTTCTATCACTCCTCGTCGCCAATTTTGTGTCCCGACTTCGTCGCCGCTTTTGTGTCCCAGCCTTGTCGTAGGTGTCGGTGGCCGAGTGGAATGTGACCGACACAGGAATAAAGACAGCACGCTGGTGCAGGTACGGAGGGGAGCAGCCAGAAACTATAAACACCAGAGTAAATTAGAAAGATATATATTGCACAGAATGTAACAATACTTAACTTTTACATAGTACTGCAGAATGTTGATACATAGTTGTTAGAGGCCTGCCTAGTGCCTGTACGATAGCAAAGTCTCCCCTCGTGCCTATCTGATTACGAAGGTCCTAACTCGTTGCTATCTCAGTCCGAAGTGGTCGATGTCCTTCCCGTGGTGGCCACGAGCGGGGAGGCAGCAGAGGGCGCTCGTGGCTGTCGTGAGAACGCCGCGCCGTGCGTGCATGGCGGTGCGCGGCGAAAGTAGGTGGCGCGCACTTTGTACTTGTGCGACACCACAATTTACACAATTATATAAAATATGGAGACATTCATAAAAAAGAATTCTGACTGACCCTTGACACGTGGAGACTGATGATCTTGACTCAGTGCTTTGTAGGACAAAGTGTACTTGTGTCATATGATTAAATAATGCTTTTACTGCATACATTCTATGTGGTGTCGCACAAGTCTGAAGTGCGCGCCACTTACTTTCGCCGCGCGCCGCCATGCACGCACGGCGCGGCGTTCTTACGACGTCAGCCACGAGCGCCCTCTGCTGCTATCCCGCTCGTGGCCACCACTGAACGACATCGTTCACTTGGGACTGAGATAGGAACGAGTTAACACTTCGGGATCAGATGAGCACCAGTTAAGACTTGGCTATCGGACAGGAATTAGGCAGGACTCTAGCTCAACTATGTATCAGCATTCTGCAGTACTGAGCTATGTAAAAGTTAAGTATTACTAAGTCTCTAAGAAATATATATCTTGTTCTAATTTAGTGTTTCTAGTTTCTGCTGTCCCACTGGCTGGTCACCTCCTACCTGCACAAGCGTGCATCCTTTATTCCTGTGTCGGTCTTTCTACTCCGGCACCGACACCTACGACGGAAACGAGACAGAAAAGCGGCGACGAGGCTGGGACACTAAATTCTACATTACTATGACATATAAGGAAAAAAAAAATACAGAGCCTTTAACTACTATTGTTGATGGGTAGGGCTGTGTAGTATATTATGTTTTTATTTGCACGAATATATACAATCATGCACTTTTTTATATTTACAGTATTGAGCAAATAACTGTTTTCTGTACACTTTAAATTTAGCCTGAATTATACTTCATACCTACAGGAGCTATTACAAACATAGGAATTCCTCAAGTAAATTCTGGTTCCATAAAGTTCATGCTTATAGGGTTTTCTATTGTATATTTTGATGTTGGCTGAATGTAATTATCCATACACTGTTATAATTGGTTTACTGACACATTGTGCTGACATAGATTGTTAAGAAAATCATAGTACGCAGCCCTAATATAAGAACGCCAGCGGCTTAGTCTGTCTGTTGCAATCAGTAGCAGATTACTCATTTTCTCCAAACTTGAGTATTTCATATATACAATCGCACTATCAACTTTTATTTCAAGCACTGCCCCGCCATTAAGGTCGGTAATCGCTGGCTCTCCCTTTAATGCACTGATGTTAAGAGGAGTGTGTGAGACGGGTCGTATTCACTCGTCACCTCTCTCTTCATGTACTCCATCATCGAACTACACAAATAGTGCCACTCTTGTGACACATACTGGCTGTTGTACTGAGTAATACTTGAATTACACCAGGTTAGATACATCGGGAAGTGACCATTCTGAAGACTCCTGCTGTGTGTAACACCAAATCGCGATCGTAGCATTAGGATCGCTACATTTCCGTTATTCGTAAATATTTTTATTAGTTTTACGAGGCAGAATTTTTATATATTTGGTATTAAAAAGAAAAATTTAAAATGAAAATCTTTGTTAATCAGAGTAGCAAAAAGCACTATACATAACATCCATCGTTTGTTAATAAGTATAAATAGTACCTGCAGTTGGGTTACTCTCTCCCTTTGTAAGTTTAGCTCTCTATGAGTTCAACTCTCTCTCTAAGGGTAAAGATCGCGTTCAATTAAAATCTCTCACTCAAAGTTGAATCATCGTTACGTATGTAACCTTCGGTAAAGTCATATTTGATATCGAAGAATAACGCGCTTCATGGTAACAATATCTATGAATATTAGAACGGGGTTAGGAGACAGGAGATAATGCTAAAATTCTGCCTCCCGATGTTCGTATGGACTAATTCAGTGAGATTTGAACAGTAATTTTGTTAAGGATAAATAATTTTTAGATTATAAACATTATTTTAGGAGATAGGTAGTGGTACGAACTGTAATCTAAAGCAAAGATATTGTACAAGAAATATATAATTGTGAGGAACTGAATTCCCGAAATGTGAATCAGTGTACGTATGTCTTTTTCGAGTGTAATAACTGAACTGAGCTTTACGAAAATACCTATAGACAAGTGATCCATAAAAAGTGTCTTTAGTTTATTTCGTAATTAAAACCTTTACAGTATCTGTGGAATAGTACTGAAAGTGACAATAATATCTTTGACTCTTAAGTAACTCGTACGTGTGGGATGAATAAATTATTAGCTACGAGGCGAAAGAGACCAAAAGTAAAGTTTGAACAGCAAGAACAATATCATTATAAGTGATAGATTCGTTTTTGTAACTGACTCCAATTTAAATGAACTAACGGGGTAAAGATAATAGTTTATATTATCGTTACATCAAACATCAAACCCCTGAGAGAAAGAAATTTCATACTCCATCTTTACGAAAGATTAAGTTTTGAAATTAAAGACTGTGCAGTTTCTCATGCTAAATAAGAAACAGCAATTTATTACGCAAAATAATAAGCGGAAGTATCAACCTACCATTTCAATAGACAACCCAACTAAAAGTCAGAGCCCATCTATTCTATACAGATTAAAAAACTAAAAGCAGAAGAAGCCAGATACACGTGATACTGTAGGAAATGGGTGCGTTTCCTCGTCTGACAGCGGCTCATGCTCTGAAACAACAATAATCATTATCCAAAGTATGCTAATACAAAATTACTTCTTAATATGAGAATATAGTTATGTGAACCTATACTTACTGATAGATCTCTTTTTACCTGAGACTCGCTGCTGCTGCTGTTGCTACTACTAGCTGCGTTTCATCTTCATCACAACTGAAAAAAATAATAATAATAATAATTCGTTTTGCCTGAACTGCACTGGACGCTTCACTAGACTAGTGTTATTTAAAGAAAAACCAATGGAAATGTGAAACTTTATTTCATGAAAAATATATGCCCCTCTCCGTGCTACGTGGAGACTAGTGACCTCGTCTCGGTGCTCTGATTTGATGTAGAGAACTTGTAAAATATGATACCCCTCGTTCCTCCCCATACTCTGATTAGAAGTTATGTCTCCCGTCCTCACCTGTAATTATTCAGCATTACGTCAGCTGTAATTTCTCACCGTTGACCTTTAAAGAAGGTGCAATTTGTGAATTATCACCAAAGTGGAGCTGAAGTACGAGGTAATCCACGTTTATAAGTGTATTCATCGTCATCGCTACCCAGAAATGCTGTTCAAGAGCTGGAATTTAGTATTTGACTCTTTCTGAATTTTAATTATACTCTCAAAATACATGTCTTCCATGAAACTAAAATTTTTTCGCCTGAATAATGGTGTGTCGCCGGTGAAAGTCGACATATTTACGAGAAACGCTGGGAGGTGCGATTCAGTGCTTCGGAAGAAATGTCAGTGAAATATAAGCCTGTAAATCATCAGGCTCGTGCTGCAGCATCACAACGCTTATATATCTCAGGCTTCGCTTCGAGTAGCGCCAAGTTTACGGCAGAGCGAATTCCACTCTGTTTTATGGCTCCGTGTTTCGCATTCATTTACTTCCTGGTCCTTTTATCGATTTGCAGCTCTCTTTTGATGATTGCCGTTCCTTTCTGAATGTTTTAGCCATTTCTTGGGAAGTGACGCGTAAGAATTCCTGAAAAAAGATGAAAAAGAAAAATTTCTCGTAATTGAATCCAGTGGAGAAGCTTCAAACGCTATTCTTCTTCGTCGACATTATTTCCTTTGATCACTTTTAAAATTTCCCTCGAGAAAAACCTTTGAATTCTGCCAAAATTAGGTAAGTGGTATTTGTCAAATTTAGTTTTTCTTCTCGTCTTTACTAGCAGAGGCCACCGTGCATTGAAATGTCATAAGGATATTGAGTCTCATTGCAATACGACACATTTGGAATGGATAGACGCTATATCATTTAACATAATAAAGTCCTCTTCATTCTCCAGACAGATACACACACACACACACACACACACACACACGTGACAAGAAGCAGAACATATCCGTTACAAATATGGTTTATTTGCTTGCACTACCGTTTTACAGGTATTCGCTGTGGTGTAGATATCACAGAACATTTCACTATGCAGGTTGGTCATTTGTGTTGATACAGTGTGATTCACTACATACGGATTTTATATATAAAGGGTGTTTCACTAAGTATGTTAACCTCTGTAACTTAAAAATAATAGGTGACGGGAAATTTTAATGCGGCAGGCCAATACAAGAAATGTTACACTCTCTGCTTAGCTATGAACATAGTTTACTGTATCATTTTCCAAAGAGTAACAGCACAAAGATATATATTTTTTTAAATGGAACAATAGTTTTTTTTCTATCGTGAATTGGAATCGTTGAAACCAGCTGCGTCCAAATCAATTTAAACTACATTCCTATCACTGTTCGTTTGGGGGCTAAAACCCTTCAAAGTTTCAGGGGCAGATACCACACGCTGTACATAATACATGGCAGTGTGGTTGGTGATGGATGTTATGGTGGTGGGAAGTTGATTTACATGAGATGTTCAAATGTGTGTCCATGTTCCTCAATGCATAATGCAATGCACCGTCGAAAGGATCTGCGGACGAGATGTAACATCGCCGGTGTGACGGATCGACTTGCGTCCTCCATCCGCCGTTTTAGATCATCTGGGGATGTGGGTTCAGTGACATAAACACGATCCTTTAGATATCCCGACAAAAGGAAATCTACTGGTATTAAATCAGGCGACCTTGCGGGCCATGAATGAGGACCATGGCGCCCCAATCATCTTCCTGAAAACCTGTTGTTTAGTTCTTCCACAACAACACGCGCAGATTGGGCTGGGTGACCATCGTGCTGGATCCACATATGGACTATCGTGTGTAGACACACATATTCAAGGAGACCAACAAACTGTCAGCTATAAAAGCGCGATATAAGTCACCTGTGTACCTGGGAAGTAGTGTGGACCGCACCTACGTTGACGGTCGACAGGTCATACCCACCGAAGATTTCTGCGGCCCAGTAGTGCATTTTATGGCGATTCACTGAACTCATCAGTGAACATAACACTTCGTAAAGATTCCAGCGTGAAATTACGCATGGCCCACTCATATAATGTCACACTTGTACGGATATCGTTCCCATGCAGCTCCTGGGCCAGTGACAGGCGCTGCGGGTGAAACCTGTGGCCGAGTACTATACGCCACACAGATGTGAGACTGACACCAGAGACTGCAGCAACGGCTTGTAAGCTGACATGAGGATCGCGGTGTACTGCAGCTAAAACAAACACCTCCGTCTCCTCACTTATTGCAGGTCTTCATCTGTTACTGCGGCGCATTACCAAGCTGCTTGTTTCCCGAAGTCGTTGTTACGTAAGAACGTAATGGCTGCCGGGGCTCTTCGCCTAGAATATCTCACGCATACGCCATGGCTGCTTCAGTGGCATCGTGTCGGCACTCGCCGAGCATCAGCAACATGTCAACGTACTCGTTGTTCGTGTATGCCATCGTCATCCGATGTTAGTAACTGTTGTATATTGAGCCCCGGTTGTTTGTGTGGCTCCAACTGTCTGGTATATGGCCGTGTGAGGCGACAGTCTGAAGTCTAACAGCGCATCGAGGACGCTTGTCGCTCCATCACACAGGCGATGTTACATCTCGTCCGCAGATCCTTTCGACGGCGCATTGCATTATGCATTGAAGAACATGGACACGCATTTGAAAATCTCATGTAAATCAACTTCCCACCGCCATAACATCCGACACCCACCACACAGCCATGTATTATGTACAGCGTGTGGTATCTGCCCCTGAAACTTTGAAGGGTTGTAGCTGCCAAACTAACAGTGATAGGAATGTAGTTTAAATTATTATTTTATAAGTTACAGAGGCAAACACACTTAGTGATATATAGAAGGCGCTCAAATTTCCTACCACGAGCGATAATACGGGCGTCTATGCACCGCATCGTTGATTGTCTGACCAGATCCTGTATTTCAGAAACCTGTCATGTCTGCTGACATCCTTGCTCTTTTCGCTGACACAGCAATTCCACGTTATGAGTAGATGTGGCTTACACAATGGTCTTGAATTTACCTTGAAAGTAAAAGTCTACTGAATTGAGGTTGTGTAACTAGCAGGCCACGGTATCTATCCCTGACGCCCCATCAATTTGTTTGGGAATCACTGATTTAAAATTGGTCTTGCAGCACGATCGAGGCGATGCTCTGTAATGCATGAATCACATGCGCGGAATTAAATCCAATGGAACGTCTTCCAAGAAACTATGTAAATCGTTTGTTAATAAATAAAAAATTTAACAAGAAAAGTACTTCAATATAGAAACTATTCCAAAGCAAATGAACATGCTCTAAAAATTTAAAAAAATTGCATATTCTTCTACAACTTAATAATCAACTTACCTTTCCTACTCAATAAGATGGTACGATCTATGCGTTTACCACGCAAGAATTTAGGGCGATTTTAACCCACTTTAAATCTAAGTCAACACATACATATGAATAACAAACACTGATGAAAATATATTTTAGAATTCTCCTAAGTAAAATTAAATGAAAAACATAAAACTACTTAAAAGTCAAAAGAGTTATTACGATAATATAATGTAATTACAAATATTGCTATTTTTGGAGTTGGTGTCAGACAAGGTAGGTTTGTAACTACGTATATAGTTACAGGTGAGATGTGCTTGTTTTTCTTGGCTGTTGATCGGCTACGTCTAGGAGTACGATTGGGTTCTCCCTTTTGGTTCTCTGTGAACATCGTTGTGTCGCTATGTGGTATCCGACTTCGGCCTCAATATTCTCGTGTTATTTTTAGTAGGTACATAGTAATGTTAATAATTGTAACTACATTATATTATCGTAATAACTTGCATGACTTTTAAGTAGTCTAATATTTTTCATTTCAGTTTACTTAGGATAACTCTAAAAATATTCTGATCATAGTTTGATATTCATAGGTATGTGTTGGCTTTGATGTAAAGTGGCTAGGTACCTACCTATCTTCTTGCGTGGTAAATATATAGATCGTTCCTGCATATTGATGGGTAGAAAAAGTAAGATGATTGTTAAGGTGTGAAACAATACGCAATTACTTTTTTTTCCTTTTTAGTGTATATTATTTGTTTTGGAATAGTTTTCTTAAGTCGGTTTTTATGTTAAAATGTGTTAATTTTTTATATTTAGTTGAAGTGAAGTACACTAACTAATTTTTCTTAATATGAGTAGAACTACTAAACGTCTGCTCATATGAAACAGCGCAGTTTAAATGAAACAATCTAAGTCAGGGAGAAACATATATCAACAGAGGAAATCTACCTCGAAGGAAATTTCAAAAGAGACTTGTGAAGTGCGCAAAAATAGACTGTCAAAAATGCGGCTTTACATGATAAAAACTTTGAACAAGGGAAATATCGAAAATCGTAGTCATGTCTCGGCTTGATTAACGATCGTCTATTGAATGAGATGGAGGATCAACATGTCCACCGACTCAGCTTGATACACGATCTTCTGTCCAAAGAGACAGAGGAGTAACGTGCAAACCGTCTCAGCTTGATCCACTATCGCTTATCCCTAGAGACGGAGGACCAACTTGCCCAACACTCGGATTAATCCACGATCGACGCGGAGGAGCAACGTGCCCCAGACTCGGATTGATTTTAGATAGCCTATAAAAGATTCGGCCGAGTTTCGTTGATTTGCTCCTAATAATTGAAGAGTTCCGCTACTCTGGCATGGATCCCATAATGAGAACCAAACCAAACTCTCATCAAACTACCCTTTAAGTACATCCTATACAATAAAAATCAATCATCGAAATCGATTGGCGTGATCTGGAATTATTCGTCCATTTGTCGCGCAAATACTTAATGTAAATCTAAGACGGTTTTCTTATGAATGTCATTGTCAGAACTGGGCAAGACTGAAATGGGACCACAATGGAACCACCAGCTTTTAAATAAAAGAAGCAGCATCAAATCTATTCAATAGAAGGTTCTGTGGTAACAAACTTAAAAAAAGTCGAATCGCGAACCTCCTCCTTTCTTGAAGTCGGTTAAAGAATTCTAAGTATGACGCTCCTGTCATTGGGCAGGTAAAATGAAAAGATCAGTTTATGTGTTCACCTATCACCTCAAACATTTATACTGAGCAGTTGTTGATGTCCGGTTCCCAGAAATTACTCTGGTCTGTACTGTGCACCGTACACAAATGTCCAACCTGCATACTAAGGTGGTCTGTGAAGACATAAATGCGTGTAAGACGTTAACGAAAGCTTACATGACTTGTTTTGCTTGTTTTTCGGTCCTCCATCGAATCGCTGGAGCATTCTCACACATTTAGATACACATAGTGTGCCGTGTAGGGTGCTCTCTTTTACATAGTCAATGGTGTTTATTTACGTTTATGAGGAAAAACCGCTGGAATAAAGCGAATATCCCGATTTTGAATCCCCGTATCCCGGTTCGACACGAATTCACTCTTAGCCAATGAATTATTTCATTATCATAATGAAGCCAAAGATAATAATTTACCTCCCTTATCCATTCCTCCTGCCCCAGGATGGAAATTGCTATTTTCCAAAATTCCTGAGGCTACCGAGGTCAAAGTAAACTTTTGTGACAGCTTTATTATGTGAAGTCTAGAGGTATAAGCTCACATTATTATTATTTTAGAATTGAAAATAAGAACTGGACTGCAGCAGGGATATGGACAATCACCTGTTCCTTCCAGTCTCACATTAGAGAAGGTAATTCGAGAGACGGCATCTAATGAATTCAGAGGAGTTCAGATCAGGGATATGAACATCAAAATCCTGGGATATGCCGATGATATAGTGCTACTATTTAGGTCACAAGAAGAATTAGGAGAAATGGTGGACATTCTGGAAACAACAGCGAAGAAAATGAGACTTCATCTCGTGAATTTTCATTCATATAAGAATACAGCCTCATTCTGGATGTAGTAAATACCTGTCTGCACCCATACTTTGGAACACCCTCTACGCGTTCTCTTTGAATATTTCATCGGTGCACACTATACCATGAAATGAGGAATATGTTGCTTGTGAAAAATAATACGGACATAATTTAGTAGTAAAACCAAATATCAAATAACACAGCAATCCTGAAACGAGCGTGTTTTGATTTCAAATCACGTATCAACCTGTCAGTATTAAAATTGTAATATTACACGCCGATGAAACAGCTTACGGGAAAATATTAAATTAAAATACAAACAGATTATAGAGAAAGGTTATTACATGAATTCAGTGTTTGAAAAGTTGTCAAACGTGCTTTATGAAAGTCACCTCTCGTGTGACAGCAGTGTTTCGTTCACAATTCCCATTACGTGTACCGATCGTGTATTCGCTGTCGGAACAGGAAACTCCATCACCGAGTGCATTACCTCGTAAATGGCCCAACAGAGGGACCCACTGACCCGATACAGTAATGGCGTTCGTATCTGACCCGCTGCCGTCATCGCTGATATGATACGTAAAGGGAGAAAGTGGAGCATTCTTAGGGCTCCAGTACTTAGTAACAGTATGTTCTCCAGATCTTAATAACATAGAATGTCATTACAACTGAAATAAAATTCTAGTGTTCTACTGTTATTGTTGTTGTTGTTGTTGTTGTTGTTCTTGGGAATTCAAGGGGACTAAACTGCTAGGTTATATCCCACACAGTTATTACTCGCTGGCGTTGATTGCGTATTTATTCATTCTATACTCTGGCGTCCATTCCACTTCCAAGATCTTTCTCTCCCTACATATCTCTACCTATCCAATCTCTCTACCCATCTCCTCCTACCCCTATCTCGGCCCTTATTCCCAACTCCCCATATCTCCTAGTCCTTTATTCGTTTCTCCTCTTCTTGTTCGTCCTCCGTCTATGGAAACTCTTAAATCTGTCAACTTTCGTAGGGATCAGCGAAATATAATCAAGGTATATGGCAAGGTACCCTTTGTCTTGCACCATACGAAGACTTTTGGTGTACAAAAGCCCTTTCCATTAAACCACACACATATGAGCCAACTTTATGATAGTATAACGGTTCCAAAGTTTGTATGCCCTCTTAGTTTGGTGATCAAGTGTGTAAGATTTCTTGAAGATAAAATAAAACTGAAAATATCTTTTGACGTTAAAGTACCCAACTCCATGTACTAAACGATATTTTGTGCATTCAGTGACCATACTATTGTTTTAATGAGCAAAGAACTGTAGGTATCTGTCAAACTCTGTAGGTAAAGAAGCCCATACGGTCCGCTATATGAAATTATATGTAACCAGAGATCTTCCTCTCGTTTTCAAACTCAAGTGTACCAAATTTCTCGATGGTCAGACTAAAACTCTAGTGTTCATCGGAATCCTTAGGTAAAGTATCCTACGTCATACACCATACGGAATGCTAAGTACACATTTACCTGTTGATGGTGAGTGTGCATGTAGGCAGTGACGGCCAACTATGAAAAATTTAGATCGGAATAAACCTGTAGATTTCTATGAACTGTAAACAAACACCGATAGGGACAATCTTCTTTATATATATAGGACCAAAATCGTTAATGCAGTTTCTGTGTTTACATGTTAATACTATAGCGCATCCAAGGAACAGCTGTGTGTTCTTTTTACGGCTGCAGCTCCCTAATGGTTCCGCATTTCAGATTGACTTTCCAGCATGTAATAGGCGTTGAATTTCAGATTTTTTTTAATTTTTCGAAAAATTACTTTGGGGTTTACAAATTTTTCGCTTTTTTGTATATATTTTTTCCTTTTGTTTCCTAAACCACCGCTGCATTAAACTGAACAAACAATAATATATTCAAATCGATGAAGCTATTCTTGAATTTTTACCATATAAAACACTTCTATTCATTTTTATTTACAAACATAAGAGCAAATCATGCTACTGTTAATAGTGCTCTCGGATGTATGGCTGTATTTTCTTCCTATTTCTTCAGTCATTCATATTACTGCAATTGTCACTATTGATTTGAATATCAACAACAGCCGATAAATTCTGCGTAAAGATACTTTACAGAAAGACTACGTATCTACTAAATATGAGTTACACTGTAGGAGCTACAAGATAAATCTTGCCGCCTTCTGCAGTTCACGATTGGCTGAAATCTAGTCACATGATTCTTTCCGCCGTATTGGGCCTACACGTTGCTACGCTGCCATAAGAAGTTCTGTGATTGTTCATATATTTGGGTATGAATAATCCCACAGTGATGCGCTTTACGGTGTATTTTACAGCCAAGAAGGAACGTAAACATTATAGTATTTACATTTGTATTCAGAAACGCAGGAAGAGGAGTCGGGCTGACGAAATTTTCAGAGAAAACTACGAGCCCAGAAGCGACCATCCGTTCTGTGCTGTGATACTTCTAATAAGTAATAAACATTAATGGATGAAAATATCACTGTCGATTCGATCACGCAGCAGATACCTATATTTTTTCAACTTCATAAAATTTCGGAAGAAAATTTCTGTTAGGCTAAATTATTCACGCGTCGTTAGTTTTATTTCCCTTTAATTTCTGAAAACACACAAAAATTTTGACTTTGAGTAAACTAAACACACTCTCGTATATATATGAAATTAATACACAGTTCCTGAAGCAAGTTTTTCTCATTCGTGTAAATATGCTTACTGTAGTATAACAAGAAACAAAGAATTGAAGCAAGAAAAATATTAGACATGCAAATGTAATTGGTATTGTATAGGCACTTTGCATTTCTCTGTTTTTGGTGTAGTGTAGTGGGTATCGCCTTGCATTTTTCGTAGTTCATGTAAGGTTGAAGTACGTAATATGTACGAAAATACTCATCACAAACTTGTCCGATCTCTCAATTCTCTGCTCCGATCACGAAAGCTGAACACTTTCGATGTGTAGCCACAAATGAAACTGTTTTCTTAAAATTGGCTGACAAGTATATCGTAGAGCCCCAAGTCCGCATGCACAGAGAGAAAGGAGGAGGAGGAGGAGGAGGAGGAGGAGGAGAGAGAGAGAGAGAGAGAATGTTTGTTAAGCTTAAGGGACTTAACTATGGAGTCACCGGTTCCTAAACTTACAAACTACTTAGGAACTACCTTATACTAAAGACATCACAAACATCCATGCCCGAGTGGGGATGCGAACTCCCGACGGGGACGGCCGCGCGCATCGCAGCATGGCGCCCCAATGCACACGGCCATTCCGCTGCGGCTGAAAGAAAGAGAGAGAGAGAGAGAGAAAGAGAGAGAGGAGATGGTGAGGAAGTGATGGAGGGAAAGAGTCTTAGCATTAGAATAATTTTTACTTAAGGGCAGCATGTAATTGTGAGTTTAAAAATACAAAATCCCTGTAATTAACATAACGTTATTTGACTTTTTGGGTTAATATTCCATTTAATTGCTTCTTGCTCTATTTTGTCAGTAATTTACGATCAAAATAAATAAAAGGTTTTTATTGTTTCGTGATTGCTTGGGAGATAAATGAGCTATTGTGTATGTTTTACTCATACGTAAATAAAGTTAAAGGATCTAATCATGTAAAAATGTGAATTTCAAGGGCTGCGTTCAGGCTGGCGCATTTAGATGTTTTCAGTAAACCGTTTATCTGATTCTTTTCCTAGACACCAAGAAATGGTGCTCCCACCCATTATAAACAGTTCTATTTGAAGCTATATGCTTCAATTTTCCAGTTATTGGAGCAAATTAGAAATTACAACGACATTTTTCCGCACATCAGATACAAAGGATTTTCATGCTAGTAGAAATTCTTGAAACATAGTTAAGTGTAATTTTCAGTATCAAATTTTCACACTGCAGTGGAGTGTGCGCTGATATGTAACTTCCTGGCAGATTAAAATTGTGTGCTGTACCCGGGATTCGAACCTGCGACTTTTGACCTTCGCGGGCAGGGGCTCTACTGTTCAAAAAAAAATGTTTGTATAGCTTATGGGACGTAACTACGGGGTCATCAGTCCCTAAACTTACAAACTACTTACGAACTAGCTAACACTAAGGACGGCACAAATATCCATGCCCGAGGGGGGATTCGCAACCCCGACCGCAGTGGGGCTTTGCAGACCGTGACTGGAGCGCCTCAGTCCCCTCGGCCACCGTGGCGCCGGCGCCGCGGTGGCCGAGGGGACTGAGGCGCTCCAGTCACGGTCTGCACAGCCACTGCGGTCGGGGTTCGAATCCCCCCTCGGCCGGAGGAGGCGTGTACCATGGCTGACGGACGGCGAGGAGCAGCAAGCAGAAGGCAGCGTCGCAGTGTTGGAAACGTTACCCGTATCAATGTGTGCAGTAATATTCGTGTCTAGGGCAGCGTAACGTTGACAGCAATCCGAAATAAATGGATGACCTTCAAGTATTGCAGATGATTTGTGCTGCTGGCATCACCAGGTAAGATCGTCTTCATTTGTCTAATTAATATACTTCCCTCTACTTACCAATTCACTACTAGTTTCGACGCACTATGGCGTCATTCGCAAGTTACTATGACTGAAAGAAATATTACAATGATTCAACTACATTGAACACTGCAAAGTTTAATAATTTTTTCAAACCATGTGCGCCGCACGGGAATAACCGTGTGATCTGGGGTGCAAGGTCGTGGAGTACGCCGCCACTCCCACCACAGGTTCGAGTACACCCTCGGGCATGTGTGAATGTATATGTGTGTGCGTGTGTGTGTGTGTTAAAGTAGATTGTAAGAGCAGGGACCGATAACCTTAGCAGTTTGGTTCCGTCGGATTACAAACATTTATTTGAACTTTTTTTTAAACAATATGTCCTAAGATTTTCGTAAGTCACCATTAAGTCATATGGCTCATTTAATATATACAAAACGTTTTTCGACCACCATATTGCACAATTGTTTGAATTTTCAAATGGTCAGCCTTATTCAGTCTTATAGTCCAATTATTACAAAGTTGTAAATATGTAGAAAAACCTATGCCACTTTCGCATGACTTCCTCTGTATAGTGATTCGAACATACTCACCTAGTGAAGCTCAGTCTCACAAAACCCTTAACGACATGTTCATACTCCTTAGGCTTGTGCCCCCTCCCCCTCTCCAGAAAAAAAATTCTATATCCGCCATTGCAACACCCTGTACATCGAGAATGAAATAAGTTACCGCTCTGCTCTCAGCCTTAAATAAAATTTCGATATCTTACTAAAATTTCTTCCGCAGCATTGTATACGCTAAAATCAACCGTACACGAATACTACGCAATGCAATTTTTCGTCTACGGTTCAAACGTTTGCGCAGTAGTTTACTTTATTTGATGTAGCACAGGAATAACGAATAGAAAGTCAGATCAACGAATATATGGCACTATAAGATGTGAAAAAACTTTTTCATCGAATAGTTTTCTCAAAAATCGGTTTACAAATATTGTAAGCCCTCGGAACGCTGTGGCAGTCAGCGTATAAGTAGCAGCAGAATAGGCCTAACATGACCGACCCTAGCAATCTGGCCATACTTTACCTATACAGAGCTTTTGCTACAAGCACTTGTTCTCCTTCGATGCTGCAAGTTCTTTACTCTCCATATTTTGGATGGCTTAGTATCGACACTAGTAAGAAAAAATTATGTGGTTAAAGTGGTCTCTTAAAATGCATTCCTTAAGAGATATGAACACTTGTTCATCTTCACTATCTTCACTAACAGGACAGACGCAAATCGATAGGGCCTGATAGATTCAAGTGAGTCGTGCTATTCGGTTGATTTGGCGACAGTTTATAGATATCGAAATTGTATTCCGGAAACCATGGCGGGGCTCCCAAATTAAAGATTAGAGACTTAATTTTTTATGGATTTATGGATATTCTAGTCAGAATAACAAAATTAATCCGTACAATGGAATAATTTTTAAGAATTCTCCTTCCGTGACAACCTCTTCTTTTTTGAGTAGGACCGGCATTCCAAACATATTTCAGTACCTGACTTTCCCTTACAGACATCACTATTAATGGTTCCTGAGAAATCTAAAGTCTTCCTGCTTTTTATTAAGAACGTCACCGACCGCGTCGGTAAAATTTTGACGAAACGGAATGTTGCCATTCCTACTCTGCAGATACAGGATCAACTGTAATCGGCGAAGGATGCTCGCCAACCGCTGGAAAAAATCAGTAATTTGTAGGATTCCGTGAAGCTGTGGAGACGTATGCATGAGTACCAAAAAAAGGAACAGTCAAGAAACTACTGTAGAAGGGGAGAGATTGACAGAGCAGCTGTTTCTGGGCATGTTTTTCAACGAGGGGACCACCTTATTCAAATTTGATAAGACTCAGGTTTTAGCAGCCACAAGTGGATACCACGAAAGACTGTACAGCGATACTACAGAAATTGTAAAACACCCCTATAATTTCAGAACGATGGAGGAGCGCGTAAAACGAAATGACATCTGGATTCCGGAGTTGAAGAATAAATGTAACAGTCTTCCACCATGGGACGATATTATCAACGAACGACGGCAATCGGCAACGACGAATTGCGCGCACATATCCAAAACAACTGACGTTACACCTATGTGCGCGGTCCCTTGTAAACGGAGTTTGGCTGCAGTCAGTAGCGAGCTAGGGTGAGCATCGGACATACAAAGGTGCCACGATCCCCCTTGGAAATGTCTTCCGCAGTTTGGGACGAAACGTTGGGTCTGAGTAATAAATCCATAAGACCACTGCATAATAGCCCGGAAAATTTTAGTATATTTTGATCTTTCCGACCGTGAAAGTTTACATTTTCCAATACAGTCATCATTAGTGACATGAACAGGATTCCTTCATGTCGTAATGAACTGGTGTCCGAAAGTGAATCAACAATTTGAAAATTGTGATAGGTTGGGTTTCTTTTGCCATATATCAGCATAAAAAGTTGATAGCAGAATAGAAAACATGTAAATTACACAGACTAGAAACCGCTGCTTCACTCGTAACGGCTGTCACCGAATAATTGAATGAAAACGATGGGCCACGCTGGGAATAATGTCACTGATGTCATCAGTGTCATGTAGCGGCAATAATGCCTAACCTTCCTACAGGGATGCTCGCACGACTTTGAAGGTGGTTGGTGGATGCTGTCGCGTCACATTCCGTCTCCCTAGTGCATTCCAGACATGCTGTATGAAATTCAAATCGGCAGAGAGATCAGGCCACATCGCACGGGCAATATCTCACGAGAAATCTTCAACCACCCGTGCTGTATGAGGGGAAGCACTATCTTACTACAGTACGAAGTGTAGAACCCACAGCAGTTCCCAACCACGCATGACGATCCAAGATCTCGTCACAATGTCGGACACTGGTTAAACCTTTGTGATATACAATTTCATTGCTATTTATATCAGCACAAAAAAGACTTCTTCAATATTTGCAGAAAATCGGTAGTAACAGATACAGTTATCCCTGCTATTACCGAGCAGCCACCCATGCAGCTATCCATCGCCTCATATCTGTCCCATTATCTAAATCTACATCTCAAACAGAATTACAAACAACATATGAAACTTTCTGGCAGATTAAAATTGTGTGCCGTTTTTGTATCCCAGCCTCGTCGCCGCTTTTGTGTCTCGTTCCGTCGTAGGTGTCGGTGGCCGAGTGGAATGAGACTGACACAGGAATAAAGATAGCACGCTGGTGCAGGTACGGAGGGGAGCAGCCAGAAACTAGAAACACTAGAGTAAATTAGAACGAGATATATATTGCACAGAATGTATACAATACTTAACTTTTACATAGATCAGTACTGCAGAATGCTGATACATAGTTGAGCTAGAGGCCTGCCTAGTGCCTGTACGATAGCCAAGTCTTCGCTGGTGCCTATCTGATTCCAAAGTGTTGACTGGTCCCTATCTCAGCCCCAAGTGAACGATGTCGTTCAGTCGTGGCCACGAGCGGAGTTCTAGCAGAGGGCGCTCGAGGCTGACGTCGTAAGAACGCCGCGCCATGCGTGCATGGCGGCGCGCGGCGAAAGTAGGTGGCGCGCACTTTGTATTTGTGCGACACCACAGCCGTAACCGGAACACAAACCTGGGACCTTTACCTTTCGCGGGCCAGCGCTCTACCTACTGAGCTATCCCGACATGACACACGATACCGCCTCACAACTCTCTTCCACCAGTACATCGCCTCATACTTCCCAAACTTCACAGAAGCTCTCCTGCGAAACTTGCACGACCATCACTCCTGGAAGAAAGGATATGGTGGAGACATGGCTTAGCCACAGTCTAAGGGATGTTTCCAGAATAAAACTTTCACTCTGCAGCGGAGTGTGCGCTGATATGAAACTTCCTGGCAGATTAAAATTGTGTGCCAGAACCGTGACTCGAACCTGGGACCTTTGCCTTTAGCGGGCAAGCGCTCTACCTACTGAGTTATCCCGAAACGACTCACGATGCCGATCACAACTCTACTTTCTCCAGTACCTCGATCAGTCGGTAGAGCGCTTGCCCACGAAAGGCAAAGTTTCCAGGTTCGAGTCCCGGTTCCGGCACACAGTTTTAATCTGCCAGAATGTTCATATCAGCGCACACTCCGCTGCAGAGTGAAAGGTTCATTCTGGAATCGAACATATAGCATCCAGTAATGACTGCAACCCTGTCCTGATTGACAGTATACTGAATAACAAGAAAATGAGAAAAATTAGAAATCTTTTATAAGTTGGCCAGCAAGAACAAGTCAGTAGTCATCCAATATTTATTCAAAATTTCAGATCATATTGGTAAAATGTTAAAATCTTGAAATTACAGGGCTCCATTTTACAATGCAAACAACTTTTCAAAGTATTTATTCAGTAGTAAGAACAATTTTCAACCCCTATCACAGAGTGGTGTGTACAAGATCACGTGCAAACATTGCGGGGAAGTGTACGTTGGTCAGTCTGGCAGGGCTGTAGCTATCAGATTGTCAGAACACGAGAGAAGATGGAGGGTAAAAAAAGACAGATTCAACCTTTGATGAACATCTGCTCAGAGAAGACCATGATTACGATGTACTCTGTGAAATCCTACGTCCCCTGAAGAAAAGCAGAAGATGACACTACTGTAAATATTGGAAATTAATAAACATTTAACTAAGGATGCTTGTTTAGTATTAAACGATCATATCCAGTTCCCCTTTACACCTCTACTGAAATAAACTTTATTTTCAAAATTTCTTTTTCAACAAAAATAATCGTGTCAGTTTTGATCCTTTACACATACTTATTATATTTTTATATAAATCTTAATAACTTTCATAAATATGTACTTGTAATGAACATCCCTGTGAAGTATCGATTTTCTATGATAACATCATTGTAAATTGTAACATGTTTGTAACATCTTTGGAAACATGTATACTAGTCAATAGTCACCTGATGATGGCCTAAGAAGCCGAAAGCCGGCTTGTGATGAATGAATAAGTTTTTCAGAACATCAGGAAGTTGTTTCTTTTTTATATTATTTCATATTCTGTCAAGCACCAACGGAAAAATCAATTTCAAGTAGAACGGTTCGAGTGATCAACATAATCACTGGACACACCTTCAGAGATCTTCGTCGAATCAACCCTTTATTTAATATATAAAAATGACTGTTTCTGTGTTCGTACTTTATGCGCGGCCGTACCGTTCAACCGATTGTGATGAAATTTGTCAACATATTGTTTGCACTTTCGCGATGGTCATAGAAACCATGAAATGACAGTACGACAAATTGTTCAGGAGATATGACAAACAATGAAATGCGCGGAAAAGTGCTGCATTATGGGATGTCTGCTTCTAAACCACTGTACCGAATTAACTAAATTTGGTATACATAGTCCTTCCATGAGGTAACAATTGACGTAGAGGTAAGAACTGCTTACGACTTATAGTTCAGGAGATATGACGTCATAAACAACTATATGGTTGAAAACCTGTGGCATCATGCGACATGCGGATAAGGAACTTTATTCATCCTAAAATCTTCATGACATTTTGGACACTTGACCTTCAAAACAACGGGAAAGTCACTGTCACATTAAATTTTGGAAGTTGCATGACAGAGGATACTTTACATATGGACTTCGTTATACTCTACAGTTGTATTCCAATGGTGATAAAAATTTTTAATATGACTGAACACTTCAGTTTATCAATGCAGTATTAATATATTCAGATTACCTACAATCATTTCAATTAATTAACGTGACTACACAGTTAATTTTCAGGTTTCTGCGAAGTTTGGAATGAAATAAAATTTATGGATATTATAGAAGCTCTCTCTGGAAGTTTTGTTACATTTTTCAGTCTGATAATTATCAACGAAACATTTTTACAACATAGATATTATTAACACCATGTGAATTTTATGTAAGCAATTTAAATGGTTTTAATGCGAATTTGAAAATAAATCTAATATATAAAAATGATTGTTTGTTTGTTGGTATTTTATGAGCTGCATTACAGTTAATCAGATTGATATGGAACATTATCAATATATTTGTTGCACTTTCAAGACGGTTATAGGCATAATTATACCACTGTACGGCACATTGTTCAGGAGATATGATGTCATAAACACTGCGTGAAAAAACTGCCACATGAAGAATGACGTGTAAATGTATTACTTCTTTGCTCCTAAATGTATTCGCAAAGAATTTCACAATCAGTATCCATTTACGTCAATTAATGTATCTACAGAATTATTTCATTCTTGGACTTATAGAAGATTTACCATGATAAATAAAGACGCGTGGGAAACTTCAACATATTTTATCCACTGACGTTCTCGTTATCCCACTGCGAAGAAATTATGCACACTTCAACATAAGATTTAGTATAGTGAATGGCAGATGGTGCTTTACGTACGAATTGTTTTTTTCCGGAATTTGATGAGATATTACATACTTAACCCTGAAAAGAATAGGAACATCATCGTCTACCTAAGTTGTCATAAGGTGCATGACGGAAGGCACATTGCAATAAACTTAGGGACCACTTCACTGATCACCATGAAAGTTAACGAGTTATACAGTTTTCTACTGATGGAGGAGGCATCCGATTGAGGATGTAGAGGAGAAATTCGACAAAGAATCGAGCAGGTGACAGGTGGAGAAAGGGAAAGTTGGAAATGGGCAGAGAAAGAAGTGTAGGAAAAGTTGAAAAGAGAGAGGAAGGGGAAATGTGGAGATGGACAAAGAGGGATGGAAAGAGAAGGTGGACAGAGAGAGACGAGGGAAAGAGAGATGGACTAACGTAATACTGGAATAAATAAGTACATGGGCGACCCCGGGTTTCAGTTAGTTTCCAATAAATAATTTTGAGCCTGAATTTGTATATTTTGCCACATTACTATCTAACCGGTTTCGCTTGTTACAAGCATCATAATCGACTTAAAGCACATATAAGAAAGGCTCAAAGTAATACTAAACCAAACATTACGGCGTTCATTAGTATTTCCAACTCTGGTGATAAAGTCCGGTGAATAGTCCTGTAATATTAATGTAGATGAACTAAGTGTTACAGATACTACATATTTTATGCATGGTTCTTTATCAGCGACTCTATTATATTTTTTATACAGTTCTCAGTCGTAAGCTACATTTAAATGCGCAACCTATGTTTCGATGTCACAAAGGATACCTTCTTCAGACAACATGGGATTTAAGATAAAAACTACATGTCAGATCTTAAAGGAAGAGAAACTTACATATCTGACGTGTTCAGATAGTCATACCTAAAATAGGAAGTGTTAAAGGCAGCGAAGTCACAAAGGGATGTATTTAACTGCTGCTACGGTGGAAAAGCATGTGTACACATGTGCATCTAGTTGCTTTTCGGCCGTAGCAGCGGTTATGTGCTGCCCTTTGCTACAGCGCTGCCGCTAACACTTCCTATTTTAGGTATGACTATCTGACCACGTCAGATACGTATTGTAATTTTCTTTTCTTTTAAGATATGATAGAGAATCTTTAACCTACCTCAGACTCTCTGTGGAAACTCTACTTTCTACAGGTAATCATATAACGTTTTTAGAAAATGCCTTTCCAAGGCTGTTACCTGAAATGGTCCTTCATGATACTTCCATAGGTGAGATTGAGTCAATAATTAAATCACTAAAGACTAAGGACTCTTGTGGATATGATGGGGTATCTAGCAGAATTCTGAAGTACTATTCTCCATATGTTAGCCCAGTACTAAGCCATATTTGTAATTTTTCCTTTCAGAATGGTCAGTTTCCTAACAGATTACTCAGTAGTGAAACCACTTTATAAAAAAGGAGAAAGGGATAATGTAGACGACTATAGACCTATTTCTATGCCATTGGTTTTTTCTGGAGTTATTGAAAACGCTGTATATTCAAGATTAATTGATCACGTCAGTTCACATAATTTATTGTCAAACGTAGAGTTTGGTTGAAGAAGTGGTTTAACGACTGAAAATGCTATATTTTGGTTTCTCTGTGAGGCTCTTGATGGGTTAAATAAGAGGCTACGGACATTATGCGTCTTCTTTGATTTAACAAAAGCGTTTGATTGTGTTGATCACAAAATATTGTTGCAGAAGTTGGAACATTATGGAATACGGGGAGTAGCCCACAACTGGTTCACCTCTTACTTTAATAATAGACAATAGAAGGTAATTCTCCGCAGTGTAAAAAATGGTTATGACGTGCAATCCCAATGGGGCACGATTAAGTGTGGGGTGCCCCAGGGTTCTGTTTTGGGACCATTGCTGTTTCTTATTTATATAAATGATAGGCCTTCGAGTATAACAGGTGACTGAAAAATAGTTTTGTTTGCTGATGATACCAGCTTGGTAGTGAAGGTTGCTCGTAATATTGACACAGTATCAAGTAATGTAGTTCGAGAGATAAGTTCATGGCTTGTAGAAAACAAGTTGATGTTAAATCACAGTAAAACTCAATTTTTACAATTTCTAACACATAATTTGACGAAAGCTAACATTCTGATTACACATAATGGGCATGTGATAAGTGAGACTGAACAGTTCAAATTTCTAGGTGTTCATATAGGCAGTAAGCTGTCATGGAAAGCCCATATTCAGGATCTTGTTCCAAAACATAAATTCTGCTGTATTTACCATTAGAACAATATCTGAGTGATTTTTCAACACGAAAAGTAGTCTATTACGCTTACTTTCACTGACTTATGACGTACGGGATTGTTTTTGGGGTAACTCGCCTGATGCAAAAAGGATATTTCTGGCTCAAAAACGGACGGTTCTTGCAATATCTGGTGCAAGTTCGCGAACGTCATGTCGGGAATTTTGACTCTGGCGTCACAATACGTTTTTTCTTTAATGTCGTTTTTCTTTAATAATATCAGCTTATTCCCACGAGTTAGTAGCTTTCACTCGACTACCAGACAGAAGTCGAATCTACATTTGCATCACACCACCTTAACACTTGTGCAGAAAGAGGTACAGTATTCTGCGGCATCCATTTTCAATAAGCTGCCACTAGAACTAAAGAATCTAAGCACTAATCCACACGCTTTCAAATCTAAATTGAAGAGATACCTCATGGCTCACTCCTATTTTTTTTCTTTATTGATTCTTTTCACTTTGTCTTAAGATTGTCGTGTGCAAAGGACTACTTAAAATTTTTCTATTACCATTCTTGTGTAACAATGAATGTATTGTCTTGTTCCATGACCATGGAGTCTCACTCCTCAATTGGGTCCTATGGAACAGAAAAGAACTATAAATAAATAAATAAACACTGTCTGAAGAAGGTGTCCTTTACGACATCAAAACCTAGGATACGAAATTAAATGGAACTTACAACTGAGGGCTGTATTGAAAAAGATATGTTATTTTAATGAGCTTGGAAATTGTCACCTCCATAACTACACACCACTGAGCTGTGTGATACGTGTCCTGGAAACTTGGCACAAGGTTTTTCTTTGGTATGTTGTTCAAAAGAAATTTCATGTTTCGTTCAAGGTCAATAATATAGTCAAATGTCTTCCCTTTCAAAGCGAGTTTGACTCAAGGGAATATGATAATGCGAAGGATTGAGATACAGCCAGTGTGGTGGCTGTTTAAGTTGAAAGACAACCCACGGCCACACACAGCCAATATCATCAAGAAGGTCCTGGCAAAAAGGGGGATGGTGCAACTTGAACACTCACTGCACTCTCCGGATCTCAATCCTCCAGACTTCTTTGCATTCCTTCGACAAAAACTCGATTTAATACGAAAGAGATTTGTCGATGTTCCTGACATCCAACGACACGTCACGGGGCTTTTGAACACCACCCCAAAAGAAAAGTTGGTGCGAAGTTTCCAGGACTTGAAGGACAGAGCTCAGTGGTACAAAGTTGCTGGAGGTGACTACTTCTAAGATCAGTAAGGTAACTGTAGTTCATAGTTCTGAGAGGGAAGGTTGTGAGAGCAGTGGATAGTTGGTGGGTGAAGTTAAGAGAAGCATAGTCAGTTAAGCTTCCATTTGTTTTAATCAGGATTTTATATATGTATATTTTATATTAAATTATAGGCTGAAGAACCAAGAATACAGTTCAGATAAGTGATGCAAGGTAGAAGACCATGTTGAGAGAACCAGTTTTTGATAACTTAATAAGGCTCGAAATTTAATAAAAAGAACTCTTTAGAAATACTATAACAGACATAATGAGCCCAACAATTAAAGCGGAAGTAGAAAGTTTTAGTTGAAAACAATCCTTTTAAATACAAATGCCCCCTGCCATTTAAATAAAAACAGCTCAGCTTAGTTATCAAAATCACACTAAATAGGGGCTCCTAAATTTAAGTGAACACTGCACTTTAAAAATAAAATTGCGAAGCACAACAAAGACGTGCTCAAAAATTCAAGTAACTACAAAGTTCATTATAGAGGCTGGGAACAGGAAACTGTACTAAATTATATCAGTAGGCAGAAGGCCAATAAAACAACATACAATAAAATTTAGAAATGAGCCCTACAATTTTAATTTAAACAGCTCAGCTTACTTATCAACATGACACTCGTTAGTCAAATACATCCACACAGGTAAAAAAGATGAGCTGACTAAAAGCAGGAAGGAGAGCAAAAAGATGCCCAATGGGCCACAAGAACTACTACTCTGACACGAAGGAGCTTACACAAACCAATAGAACGCATTTTCTACAACATGAGTATTTAAAAAAAAATATATAATAAAAAAAACACTATACAACTACCGCCCGTGCAGATGCGAGCCAGCAGAGGGGCACAAACCAGATAAATTTCCCAGTTACGTTAACCAAGTTGCAGTAGATAAAGTATTTTCTACTCAGAGCAAAGAGAAAGAATAATTCAATTGAACCGAATTAAAAGTGTGGCCAAGGGGACTGCGGCGCGTCTGTCACGGTTGCACGGCCACTACGGTCGGGGGTTCTAATCCCCCCTCGAGCATGGATATTTGTGCCGTCCTTAGTATTAGCTAGTTCATAAGTTGTCTGCAAGTTTAGGAACTGATGACCACGTAGTTAAGTCCCATAAGCTCTACAAACATTTGAACATTTGAAAAGTGTAGTATAACACATAAACAAACAACTAACGACGTATACACATGTAACGACGACCCCTGGTGAACGATCACCGTTCGACAAATTCACAGTCACAAATTTGAGGAGCAGGACTGTATCAGTCACTTAACGTATTTATTTCTTACTCTACGACAAGTACAGGCACCCACGCGACGATGTAGGAGGAGGGTGTCGACCAACGCCCGGAAACATTTCATACATCCCATTTGAAAAGCAGATGGAACGACGCGAGGCGCAGCCGGGATGAGTGCGGAGTACGTTGTCGACAGCTCTGACGCTTGGCGAGGGACGGGTGCGGTATCGCACGGCCGCTAGGAACGCGACTAAGTAAACAGTCCGCACCAATGTGCTGTTATAACTTGACAGAAAGACCTCTCCAAACTAACCTCTTCAGCTCATGCCATACTGGCTCCCCACGGACAGACAGACTGCCACCCAAACAACATCGATGCACACGCAGGGCCCGACCACAAACGGCCCCATAAGCAAAATCACTCGAGCCTGGCGATGCCGTGCATCGTATCAAACACACTGCCTGATACCCTCTGCAACTGCCTCGGCGCGCCACCTTAGCGCACACGCGGCAAGAAAAACACCAGTCAGAAGACAATCGACGCGCGATAGATCGAACAGCGCCACGGGCGGTGGACCCACAGAGACATCGGTGGTACTTACGCCAGTAATTAAACCAAGGACAGGGTCAATCGAAGAAACAGGAGCCTGGACAGGACTTTATAGTCAGAGGTTGTATATGGATAATATTCTTAGTCTTTCGGATATATGCTTTTATTTCCTGATGATGTTTGTAACAAGCGAGACCGGTTGAATAACTAGGTTACATAATATACAACCTAACACGATTTATTCTACTAAAATGCTGTAGACAGGCACCAGCATAAGGTTCTTTGCATAATGTTTCTGTCCCGAAATCCTAACACAAGTTTCGTCTAGAGCAAAGCAGATCAATCTTCAGATTAAATTCAATCTCATCCGTTGCGGTGGCATACTGACGACTTCACTGGAGATGTTCCTTACCGTTAACACGTATCAAGGATATGGAAAGAAGCTGAATGTGGTAGGTCCTGACATGGCTTTCGGGATACAGCTCGATCTCTATAAACGGTCGCAAAGTCAGGCGAACAAGACAATGCTTTACATGAACCCATCTAACCACGTCGATTTGACACAGTCCCGTATCCATTCATCCTATAATCCTCTTCCGCAGACAGTCTGGCGAGCGTCTTCTCCGTGTGAATGTCAACACCGTGAATGTGGAACTATCCAGATAACAGTCCCCAGTTGGAGACTGGCGTTATTATTGGCATGGATCTACGCTGCCCGGAATGCCAACTTCATTGTTGAATACGATTTCACTGCCATTTGATGACTGTTCGTATCATTCAATCGTAAATACGACACTGGTGGACTGGTGAACAGCTAGTAGTTGCTTTAATTTTGACGGCACTGAATATTCTCATTAGCTCTGGGGTGAATTTCGCGACAATATGACTACCATTTGCACTTAGTTCGTACTCGAATTTAAGTAATCGTTACAAATTTAAAGTTTCGCGTGAGGCATCAAGTAGTCCGTGAGTCCAAATACAAGCAATTAAGGTGTACCTACACAGAGTGTACGATGCTAGAAGTACTTAATGTCACACTCCTGATAGAATCCCCATAATTTTGATTCACGTGGCACGTAAAAGATGACCTGCAAAGCACATGCAAATATATCTGTGGTTATTTAATTGTGAGACCAATAATGAAAGTAATGATTGCCTCCGAATTGTTCCCAAATTGAAAACAGTTATTTGTTCCGTGTGACGCGTAAAGCAGGGTGCTCTCCGTTCGTCATGTAAATAAATGAAAAGAAATGCGGGGAGAATGTATCAGTTAGCTATTACATGTGGTATGGGGCAAAACGGCGAGGGAGCCATAATTGGGCGAGAAGGGTGGGATGGTTTCAGCGCTTATATGATGAGTACATATTGGGCCGGAGCTCATGATACCGGAGTGGATTGAAGTTTCTTCAACAGATAATGTGGACAGTATGCTGTAGGGTTACTGGTGAAACTGAAAATTACAGGGTACCCACTAAAGGATTATTGTGATTTCTTATCACGTAAGGTATTCTCAGGTATGCCTACTCAGGCAACAATTTGATGAGTTCACAAATAATAATGGTGGAGGAGGGTAAGCGGGTGCAAATAGCAAAGTGTTGGGCATGGCATTCAAGTGCCACAGAATTTTTTCCATCTATATATCTATATATCTCCAGCGAATTTAAATTTAGCTCTTAATTCCTCTGCATCCACCGTTATCGGAACTCAACAATGTCCAATCATTCCTTTAGTGAGACGCTAACAATTGCTAGCCTTCTTGACCGTGGTGTTAAATTTGTTGAGCATTGTCGCTATGACATCATGTTCACTACACCTTGTCATTACAGTGGCGCAGTTGACAATGTTTGTCCTGTTTTTAGCTATGTCTAAAATAATTTCTTTGCGTATGGGTTAACGGCTTAGCTGTTCGATGAACGCGTTCAGCAGTATTTCACAAGGCTGCTTGTCTGTACCTTCTGTAGTGAAACCATAGACGTCCCAGTATATACTCGGCAGGTTAAAGTCATACTTCGTGAAAGAGATCTTTCTGCCCGTGATAACATTGTTGATCATTGGATTCTGCATCACGGTAATGTACCATCCCATGCTGCTCTGTCAGTACAGCAATTTTTATCCTCAAATTTCATTACTACCACAGCCACCATATTGACCAAATATCACACCATGCGGTCAAGGGATACCATTTTCAAACAAAACAAGATGTCCAAAAAGTTGTGACATGAGTCTTGGAGGATATGACAGAAGATGAGTCCCACAAATGTTACCATCAATGGCATAAACGCTGGAAAACGTGTGCAATCAGAAGGGAACTACTTTGAAGGAGACAACAATAAACTGGTCTAAAACGGTAAGCAATATATATATATACAGGGTGTTACAAAAAAGTACGGCCCAACTTTCAGGAAACATTCCTCACATACAAAGAAAGAAAATATGTTATGTGGATATTTGATTTTTTTTATTTCTGTCTGTTTGTTTATAGTTCGTAATTTACATCTCTGTATAATATACCTACATGATGCTTCTGACACGAATAAAAAAATGTGGACATGTGTCCGGAAACGCTTAATTTCCATGTTAGAGCTCATTGTATTGCGTCTCTTCAAATCACATTAATCATGGAATGGAAACGCATAGCAACAGAACGTACCAGCGTGACTTCAAACACGTTATTACAGATTATGTTTAAAATGTCTTCCGTTAGCGAGGATACATGCATCCACCCTCCGTCGCATGGAATCCCTGATGCGCTGATGCAGCTCTGGAGAATGGCGTATTGTATCACAGCCGTCCACAATACGAGCACGAAGAGTCTCTGCATTTGGTACCGGGGTTGCGTAGAAAAGAGCTTTCAAATGCCGCCATAAATGAGTCAAGAGGGATGAGGTCACGAGAGCGTGGAGGCCATGGAATTGGTCCGCCTCTACCAATCTATCGGTCACCGAATCTGTTGTTGAGAAGCGTACGAACACGTAGACTGAAATGTGCAGGAGCTCCATCGTGCATGAATCACATATTGTGTCGTATCTGTAAAGGCACATGTTCTAGCAGCACAGGTAGGCACAGGTAGAGTATCCCGTATGAAATCATGATAATGTGCTCCAGTGAGCGTAGGTGGAAGAACATGAGGCCCAATCAAGACATCACCAACAATTCCCGCCCAAACACAATCTCTGTTGTTGACGTCAGCCCACACATGTTGATTGTGAAAATTTACAATGTGATCACGTTGGAATGAAGCCTCATCCGTAAATTGAACATTTGCACTGAAATGAGGAGTGATACATTGTTGGATGAACCATTCGCAGAAATGTACCCGTGGAAGCCAATCAGCTACTCATAGTGCCTGCACACGCTGTATATGGTACGGAAACAACTGGTTCTCCCGTAGCACTCTCCATAAAGTGACGTGGTCAACGTCACCTTTTGCAGCAGCAACTTCTCTGACCCTGGGTCATCGTCAACTGCACGAAGAATTGCGTCGTCCATTGCAGGTGTCCTCGTCGTTCTAGGTCTCCCCCAGTCGCGAGTCATAGGCTGGAATGTTCCGTGCTTCCTAAGACGCCGATCAATTGCTTCGAACGTCTTCCTGTCTGGACCCCTTCGTTCTGGAAATCTGTCTCGATCCAAACTTACCGCGCCACGGCTATTGCCTCGTGCTAATCCATACATCAAATGGGCATCTGCCAACTCCGCATTTGTAAACATTGCACTGACTGCAATACCACGTTCGTGATTAACCAGTTGATGCTACGTACTGATGTGCTTGATGCTAGTAGTGTAGAGCAATGAGTCGCATGTCAACACAAGCTCTGAAGTCAACATTACCTTCCTTCAATTGGGCCAACTGGCGGTGAATCGAGGAAGTACAGTACATATGAACGAAGCAATTGGGTATTTTGACAATTGTCTGCACGAATTATTTCAATTTATATTTAAAGAGAAATTCTAAAATGAGCTCTAACATCTATATTAAGTGCTTCCGAACACATGTCCACATTACATATTTTCTTTCTTTGTGTGCGAGGAATGTTTCCTGAAAGTTTGGCCGTACCTTTTCGTAACACCCTGTGTAAGTCTCATTATTTTATTGTCGCACCTCATAGGCGTCCACATAAGCTCACAGTCATTTACGACTTCGACCTCGGTAGAAACAATATTTTTTGTCTACTGCAGTGAACTTACCCCATCCAGTTGCACCTGATCTTTGTCTGCGATATACATTCCACTCATCGCTAAATATTTCGGTGCATCATACGTCGGGATTATTTGAGGCCACGGCGGAGTGACCGAGCGCATTGAGGCGCTTTGCTCCGATGCGCGAGGTCGTTCCCCGTCAGGGGTTTGAATCCCCACTCGGACTTGGATGTTTGTGCTGCCTTTAGTATAAGGTATTTTGTAAGTAGTTTGTACGTTTAGGGACTGATGACCCCGCAGTTAAGTCCCATAAGCTTAACATACATTTGAACATTTTTGATTATTTGAATGTGCAAAATCAATTTCTTAAGTGACTCTCGATGATGATATTCAAGCATAACAGAAATATTTGCGGTTGTATGGCTTTATGCAGTTGTCTAAATACACTGACAGTACTGTTCGTGCACAGATGGCAATCATGTTCAAAACGTCGGCAGCGCCAGATTGACAGTTGCGGTAGGTGTCTGCAGTTTCTGCCCGCGGGATGTGACGTCACTGGGAAGACGCCTGCAGGATTCGCCTCAGTCGGCAGTCGCTACCTTCTTCAACGCGGGTGACAAGAAAGAAGATTACGTCGGCAGCGAGAAAGAGAGAAGGTCGCCTTTAATCTTAAGCCTTCAAGTTCCAGAAGACATTCACCTCCGTATATGTAGAATCATACAGATGCGCCTACCATATTTTACAGTTAATCCATTTTGTCTCCCATATATGGAGTGTTACTCTACTGATCTTGTTGGAGGTAAGGGCAGCCAGGTAACAGAACAGTGTAATTTTTTTTTATTATTTTATTAATTTCTTTATTTTAATTTTAATTATTTTATTTTGTTATTTTGTTATTTTTTGTTTATTTATTTATTTATTGCAATAGGCGCACCTTACAGCTAATAATTGTATATGCCGCCATGAAAACAACCTTTTAACAACACGCAAACACAGCGTGTTGCCAATTAATGTGATGAATATCAGCCACATTATGAGGACTGTCCTCATTTCACCAGATGTTTGCTTCCATACACTGCATAGGTGACACTTTATTACTGCGGTATTTAATACCTCCTCATGTAAATGGTGAAGTTTTTCTAAAGAAGATGAAGCAAGAATGGCTGCCTATCGCCTTTCATCTCAGACAGGAAGTAACTCACCTGCTGATCTGCTGTCCTTGAACCGTAAAGGCGTCGTACTTCTTCTCTTGGCAGGTGTTTCGTCGCCTGATTCAAGATTCATTAATCGAACAGAGGACAGTAGGAAAGTTACAGAACAGATAAGTAGAAGTGTGGTGAAATCTGTATTCATAAACAATGACGAGCCGGCCGCGGTGGCCGCGGGGACTGAGGCGCTCCAGTCACGGTCTGCTCGGCCACTACGGTCTGGGGTTCGAATCCCCTCTCGGGCATGGA